>OX419755.1:15466894-16868999 GCA_948567375.1 Lunularia cruciata
AATCCTTCTCTCCTTACTTTCTACTCTATGGATGAGATCCAGATTTACCTACAGCCATTTTCCATGATGTTATTGTAGTTTTGGACTTGGATGATCTAGACGTATGTGTGAGCATATGTTCTCAATGGGCAAAGATCTTTTGGAGACTAATGTTGATGGCCTTCAAGAACTTGGTAATTCCTTAGCATAGGGATACATTATCTTATGCTACTATTCAAGGAGTTTATGGACCCTCAATCCATTGATTTCATCTAGGTGATTAAGCATATCTACAACAAACTACACCAATGACACTTGATATTACTATATGCCGCACTATCTTGAGAGTGCATGAGGTTTTGCTTTCTAGATTCCTCATGTTGGAAGGACATGAAGGTATTATTTGGAAGGATCATGTGTGCAATTATGCACTATGCTACATCTTAAACATTGATTACACTATGGATCCAAGCTTGGCACTTTGTAATACCATTAGCTAGATATATTATTTGGAGGTGGAAATTAGCGTGGTAATATTTGGGAAGGATGTTAAATATGATGGTCTAAGTAGATAATATAGAGGTGTCACCAAAAGAGTACTTCCATTAATATGGTAGAGGTTGACCCACCTTGAAAGCTTTAGAGCTAATTTTGGAGGCCTAAATGGATAAATTAGACCTCAAAATTAGAAGATTCACTTTTCTTCAAGAAAAAAGGCATTGCCTTTTCTCCCAATGTTTCTCTTGTCAATAGCTTTCAAAAATAGTTTTATATAGTTCAATAATTTTACCTCACCATGCTATTTTGAGCTTCCTATAAGAAGATTCCCCAAATATTCTCTCTAATCAAACCAAATAGGACAAAGATCAACATGTCACCAATCCATGTATCTGATCCAAGGGTGGAGCTCCTTTTGAGTGGATCCTCTTTGCTATATAATAAAGAAAATGTGCTCCTTTGGAGCATTGAAATATTGAGGGCTGAAGCCTAATGTTTCTTCTCCTATGTTTCTATTGGGGGTTCTCCTATCCTCAAAACATTATGCACTTGTACATGCAGGCTTGCGGTGTATATTATGTGGATCTTCTAGTAGAACTACTACTATGTTGGTGTGTGATAGTTGTTCAAGAGGATGACATATGGTATGTTTGACTCCTCTCCTCATGGTGGTTTCTCAAGGACAGTAATTATATCCTAGATGTACTTGACCTATAGCTAGTTCACTCTTTATGTGATATAGATTGTAGATATGCAATTAACAATGGGGTTCAATAGCACTCGGCCTCTTTGATCTTTGACCACCATAGAGCATACCACATAATTGGAGTAGATGGTTATCTAGAGTTAGAGTGACCTAACCATCAACTAGAAATGAGATTGTGGAACTTTAGGGCTTATGTATGAGATGTGCTTCTCTAGTGTATGATATTGACAATGATATATATTGTGTAGCAATGTATATATACAAAAAAATTGTCATGACATTTGTAGCACCAAGCTAGTTTGCTTGGATGGTAGAGTGGTCATGTTGATAGTCATAGATATTATGGTAGTTACTTATGGACTAGTTGGCAGTCCAATTTCATGTTAGGTCTATGGATCACATGGTAGGACCCATCGTCACTTGTACCATATGCACCATTGGATGTATTGTTAGTGGCACCATTAGGGCCAAAGACCTAGATTGAGTAGAGGAATATACCTTCAAAGTGCAACTCCAAAGAGCTCATTTCTCTAATGTTGAGCCTTTGAGTTGCTTGCTATGATGGACATAGGCTAGCGAGTATCACTTGGAGTTTCTTAGCTAAAGTTGGTGTGGCTTGATTGTAATTAGTGTCAGATTGTTGGTAGAATGTTGAGTGAAGGATCAAGTATAGATCTGATTTGAGTGTGATTCAAGTGGAAGAATAAACTGATTGATTGTGGCACTTTAGAGTCTATGTATGAATCATGTATGAGTTGTGCTGTTATAGTGTATGATGTATGTTGTGTATCAATGCATAGACATATGAACAAGTTACTACTGAAAACCAAAGCCCAAGCTCAAGCTAGACATTTGGATTTTCACTCATTGAGAGTTCTAATGTGACCTTCCATTATCCTACTTCTCTTATTGGATATTTTACAACTGTGATGAGTCTTCTCTTGAGTTCTTTGAAAGAATAATACTTGGTGGAATTCCAACTGAATTTTACATTCTTACTTTAGTAGCTCTATGAGTGGTGTGGCTAACTTTGCAAAAGAGTTAACAAACCTAAAATACTAACCAACATAGCCTAGGAAACCTCATATCTTCTTAATATTGGAAGGTGGAACTAAGGTCAAGATAGCATATACCTTGTCTATGTTAACATATACTCCACCTTTACTCACTGTGTCCTAGCAAAGTGCCTTTAGTGCCCCAATGAAGCATTCTTCAAGGTGCAATAGATGCTATATTTGTGTTTTGGAACAAATGTTCCTTGATAGAATTCTACAAACCAAGTATTATATCTACAAAGGCTCCACCTTCATCAACTAGAATTATCTATTTTATAAGTTTAAGTGTTAGCTATTGTTGCAAGATGTAGTGGGCATCTCATAAAGCTAAAGGAAATCATCTAACAAGTCCTAATAGAGCACATCAACCATAGACCTAGGAGTGTTCTGAGAAGATTGAATTGGAGCATAGAATGTGTTCCAAAAAGGCATAAGTAGTAGAATAGGCAGCTCTACAATCTAGTGTTGCAAAATGGACCTAAGATTGGGTCAAGATAAGGATGTAAATATTTAGTTTTAATTTGAGTATAGTTTTAGATGGTGCCAATAATAGCCAAACATTTCTCTTCAATGATCAGATTAGATTAGAACTTGTATATAATCTAAAGGATCTAGGTGTATTAGTAGACCTTAGGATCACAAAATCCTATTCATTTATAAAGACTTACCTTTATGTCTCACTTATTAGTATTATATATTAAGCTTCATGTTTATGTTCATCTTGAAGTTACTTGGAGTACTCAATCAATCATTTGTTTCTTAACAGCAATTGTTGTCTATAAGTCTAGATTCTGATGTTAGTATTTAATATTATATCTAGATCCCTTTGGCTAATCTAGCTACTCTTAAGGTGTTTCATGAGTTCCTTAGGTGCAATATTTGTGTCTATCAATCAAGTGGATATTTATAGATTCCTTTGACTCTTTCTTGTATGTTTTAGAAGTTTCTAGTACAATATATGATCAAAATTCCAGTCTTTTTCATGTTATTTTCTCATAAAATTACATATTTCCTTCCATTAGTTATCAAATCTTTTAAGTGTTACATTTTCAAACCAAAACACTTAAATAACCTCTTATGAAACAACTTTTGCCAAGTTTTTACCTTTTGTCATAACTCTAGATTTAAACTATTAAATAGTATCTTCAGATTTTTTGATATAATAATAAAGAGACCTTACAATAACATTGGGAAGTAGTATCTACTACAACACTTAAATAACTTCTTATGCAAAAAAAATTGCACATTTTTTCCCCTTTATCATACACTCTAGATTTAAAATATTTAATAGCATCTTGAGATTTTTTGATAATAGGTTACTATTATCAAAATATCTCAGATCCTTGGTAACATTATGAAGTAGTATCTACTATGAAGAACTTTACATCTTAGATTTTATATGACAAAAATATTTGAATAAGAGTTTTTTTAATCTCATACTTGTCATGACTACCAACGATATTCATCAGAAAGTGAGGTTGAACTTGGTGAGAAAGGAAGATTTAAACAAAATAAAGCATTTTAATTTATAAATATAAGATAAAGTTATGAAATATAATCTGGTCAAGGAGATGAAGTTAAATGTCTTGCATCATATTGTAATGCCATATGGCTTATCATAATTTTATCTCTCCATTTATTTGCTTCCTTTCTAAACCCCATACTATTGGCATTTGGCTTTTTCCTAGGGCTACTATTATAGCATCCATGGATTTTTTGGTTGCATAATGAGTTTCTTTTAAGCCTTTTTTAATTTTATTTGAGTTCTATATGAATTATTGATTTCAAAATCACCTCTACTTTACTTCAATTACTTTGTATGACAAGTTTTCTTTTTGTTGTGAATTGGTGAAACCCTTGGAGTTGATCTCCTTGGCTTTTCAATGATTGATTTACTCAATTACATGTAATCAACAAACTATTCTATTGATAATGGCTTATACTAATATTGGTAGCAGTCTTTAACCCTAATTCCCTAATTCCTCTACTTCTTCAATATAGATAGTTGTTTATAACCACTAATGGTGAAGGTATTATGTTAATTCCATAACCTCTTCAAAGTAGCTTCACTTGGTGATATATACATCCACCTCTTTTGTAGTTTCAAAACTACTTGTATTTTCTTATTTATTTGAGACTTCTTATTTTGACTATCTCATGAGAGCTTCTCATAATCTTACCTCTCTATAAGAAGTTACTAAAGCATATTTAATTCTTCTTTTTCTTATTCATCCTATAACCCTAAGGGCACATAGCTATTATCTGACTTTCTGTCCTTTAAATTTTCCTAAATTACTGCAGTTTTCTTTCATTATATGTTCTTACTATTTTTACTTCTTATTCTCATAAAATTTCTATTGTGTCTTATTATGTTTGCATATATGTCAATATTTCTGTAATCAAATCCATCTTGGATTGGATTATCAATTTTTTACCAACTCTATGATTGCTTGAAGCATGGATATCATGTCCTAATATTTGATCAATATGGAGAAAATATGAGATAAATTCAATAAAAATCCCTGGAGAAGATTGGTCATCTTATGGTACTAAAAAAAATTTAGCATAAGATATATTTTCAAATTACTAACGGAGAACTATTTCTTATGATAGAGAAAATATATGCAAGATGAATAGAAATGAAAAAGTGTTATTGCCAAAATAAGTTGGCCAAAGACAATCAAGTTATATTTTCATATAACTTGTGTCATTGGAGTAGACAATTGTTCAATATTTTGATGCTTATGTGGTTTTTTAATGCCAAAGAAATCAAGGTTATCTAGGGAAGTTTTGTTGAAGAAGATTGCTAAGATTGAAAATCTATATTGAGGAAATGTGTTTGAAAATGTTTTAAAAATGCTTAATGTGTTTGAAATGGAACCATCTAGCACTATTGACTATAGTTGTGCTCAATCCTTGGAAGCTTGCTTCCAAAGAATTGCTTCCTTGGATCATAGATCTTTGTAAAACAAATTGCAAGATTTGATATAGTTAGAAAATCCTATAAAATAATTTCAATGTATTGGATAAAGTGCATCTTGTCCTTGAGTTAGTCTTCAAATTGCAATACCTTAGAGACCTTAGCATCTTATCAAAATACATCTATAAAGGTCAATGCAAACTGACCCTATAAATGATGAAACTATTATATTCATCATTCCTTATAGAAATTGTAGGTTTAGGAGTAGATCGGAAAAAATTTTGTAGTAATGCAAGAAGAAACAAGTACTTGTTGATAATAGAAACATGCACAAAAATTGATAACTTTTCTAAATGCACCATACAAGATAAATAAACATAAAATTTAGGCAGATGTAAAAGAGTAATAATTACCTCAGCACCGAATTAATGGATATCTAAAAGAAGTAAATGAAAGTAGTCTACTCTCAAAAATCTCTTGTATTGAAGATCAATGAAAGCCTAGTGTAATGTAATTAATGATATACTATTCAAATTAAAAGAGTGTAACAATATAGCAATCTAATATAGTGCTTAGTAAAATATCATCATATAAGATACCACAAACTTATAGAAAGTACCTAGGAAGCTTTGTATGGATTGAGTAAGCTTGTACGGTACTTAGAAACCAAAGGTTAGTATGGTTAGAAAGTAAATAGCTAGCTTTGCTAAGAAGTAGGTATGTATCAATCTCAATTATAAAGAATAGTGCCTTTGACCATCTTTGGTATTGGAGTTAATTTCATTTAATTCTTTCTCCATCTCTTCTCTTTTATCCTACCCATTTGATCTCTTGGATCTTGGTCATCTATATTGAGATTAGAGCACAAATGAGTTAGATGGATTTATGGTACTCTTAGTTTATTGTGTCTCCTTTAGGTAAGACCTTGAATATGATTTGTATGTCAAATGAACCTTTGGAGCTTCTTATTTTCATTTAAGATCCAAGAATAACAGATATTGTTTATTTTTTGAATTAAAACTGAAAAAAATATTTATTTTGATAATGGTACAAATTAATAACCCCATGGCTCAAGCAATATAAAACAAATTAAGCATCTCACTTAGCTTTTTGACATACTTAATCAACAATTAAGTGTAGTAACAGTAAGGAGTATCATTCTAAACAAAAGTAAATAATGTTTATTTCTCAAGTGAAATCCATGGAATGTTAAAACAACTTACAAGTAAGGTAGAAAGCAGTTCTTTGCAAGTCATATTACCACGTTATCAATAAACAAAAGGATTATCATGAGTCTTATTTCTTGCAAGCTAATTGGAATGCATTGCAAAATCTTGTTGGATGTACTAAATGGAGCAAGTAGCAAGACATTTTGATAGTTTTAAGTAATCTAAGTAATGTCATCAATGCAACAAGAGCAAACATGGGATTGTCTTAAAAAATAGAAATGTCTAGAATTATATCTTGCACATTTGAAAGTAAAATATTAAATAATTTAATATAATCCTTTTTTAAATGAATATTGTCATAAAATAACTTTAATAACTAGAAGAATCCACACAAATAGTTGAGAGGTGTGAATCCTTCTCTATAAGATTTGAATACCTTGTCTTTTTAATGCTTGAATGTCCCCAACATCCACAAGTCATACAAACCTATAACGAAAGGAATAAAGCTATCCCTTGAACATGGATGTTACTTGATGTAAACTCTTTTTCAATAAGAAATGATTACACCAAAATAGAAGATGGTTTTATTAGTAAAAAATTAGATATTATCCAACATATAGAAATGTAATTTGATTAAGCAAATATCAATGCATAGCAAGACAAGTCAAATAACTTACTAGGAGCATTATTAGTTCTAATATGGTTGGGATCTTGACATGTATATATTTATTTCATTTTCATGGTATGATCTTAAATCATGCTTGTATGATTTTGGTGGATTATTATAACTTCAAGAACAAGAGAAAGAGCATATCAATACTATTTGCCAAGAAGACTATTATTTTCATTTCCCAATGAAATGAATGGAAGTTTCTAGGTGATGGAGAAAAACAACCTCCTTTGGAATCATTATTTTCAAAATATTGGACAAGAGTATATAGATTTGATGACATTTATCATTTCACCATTTTTATGACATTGAGAGTAGTTCTTCCCAAAGGAAGACTTCTTGACTTTGGTTCACCTCTTGTCCAACTTCTTACTTTGGATTCTTGTTTTAAATTCTTTGAGTAATTCTTCTTTCACATCAATTAATTTATTGAAGGTACTAACTTTCCTCTTACACAAGTAGCCATGGATTTTTTGGTCTTTAGAGTTAATAATTACACAAATTTATAGTTATTTTCCAATATATATATGAATATAATTTATAAGGGATTCACAATCATAATATCATTTATCTGAATTTTTTCTCAATGTGCAATAAGAATTGAGTAAAATGGGAGGTAAATTCCATTTCAATAGCATTTTGGACCTTGCTCTAAGTTGTATATAATTCTACTTGGCAAGTGATTATGGAATAGATTTCCTTATGTCTAAGGTTGTCAAATGATTGAGTTGTTGAGTGTTCTTGGTCTTATATAGTCTCAAAAGTTAGAGCGTTGAGATCAAAGTGTTTGTGCAAGATATCATTGGCTCTCCATTAGTTTGTAGAAAATTGAGAAGCATTAGTAAGTTAGTAAGATTCAACACTTGTCTTATGTGTTGACACTTTATGTTGAAATCTTGATGGATAAAGCAACTAATTGAGATACCCTTTTTATATCCAACATAATTCTCTTCATCCATTAATCATTTTGTTTTTGTGGTGTATTCTATTAAGATAGGGTGAATACACATTGAGTTTCTATCATATGTGTGGTTGAAAGGTTAACTTATCCTTTCTTCTTTAATTCTAAATGACATGGGAGAAAGAAGATAAAGAAGAAAACTCTTTTTTTAGTCTTATCCTATTGATGAAAGTGAGTTCATGTAGGGAATATTGTTAGGAATTTCAATCTAAGGAATTTGAATTTGAAAGATGTAAAATCAAAAAATGAGAGAAATCACGCATTGAGACTTTTACACAAATCAACCAAGAAAAAAGATGCCTACATCCAGGGATGCATTAGTATCTTATTATGTTTTTCTCTCTCCCTATGGAAGTGAGTTCATGTAGGGAATACTTTTAGGAATTTGAATCTTAGGAATTTGAATTTGAAAGATCTAAAATCAAAAAATGAGAGAAATCATGCATTGAGATTTTTACACAAATCAACCAAGAAAAAAGATGCCTACATCCATGGATGCATTAGTATCTTATTACATTTTGCTCTCTCTCTGTAACAAATTTACTATTGTAGTAGTCCAACCAAGAGCAAAGCTCAACTTCTAAAAAAATTCTTTTGGGGCACTACCTTTAAATTCTTCGAGGGATAGCTTCCTCTTGACTCCCACTTGTGACCTTGAAGTGAGACCCTAGCTGGAAGCACTGCACCCCCTGAACCCCCTACCAAAGAAAGGGTCATATACAATAAACTCCATACTCCACACTCAACAAATATATGTTTTCTACACTTTCCTCTTCTTCTTAGATTGTTATCTTAGACTTGATCACTCAAGGTAACTATCATATGAAGGAAAGTAGAAAATATTTTGGCATCTTTGCTTAACATTCATACATGCAATCACCCAACAAGACATTCAATTTTGTAGAATAAGCATGCAATTGTTATATCTTCTTGCTTCTTTTTATAATGATGTTCACATCTTTCTTAAGGAAGGAACAACCTCTCCACAAGATGAATGAATACAATGAACTTACACCATCTAATAGCTTTAGTATTCTAAGTTCTCAAACTACAATTGAAAGTCAACCAATAGTGGCGACCAATGACCATAATTTCTCCATGCCAACCATGTTTCCTACTTTGAGATGGGAATTTTGAGACATTTCTCAACACATTCAAATATATTTGTTCCTCCAAGGATCTCAATACCCTTGAAGGATATGTCAAGCCTATAATAATTAATAAGTGACTAATACCACTCATTACCAAAGGAAAGTACAATTACATTAGACTTATTTCTTGGAGGAATCTTGGCAAATATTGTTTCCATACAACTATCAAACTCTCATTGAGCCTCAACTTTGTTGCCTCAAAAGAGACAAAGAAAACTTATCCATAGTTCCATGAGCCAATGATAATAATTAGTGGCCAAGCTATAAGAAAGACTATGTAGATAGCCTTAGTTGATTTGGTTCAAAAGAGGTCTCCTTGATGAGACCATTAACTAGATGGATTTGCAAAGATATTTATAGTTTAGAAGATTGCATTGATATTGCATGCAAATGGCCATACAAAACGGAAAACCATCTGGTGGATGACTCCCATAATAACACATTATCATAAATAGCTATGAAGAAGATGCAAACATTGCTCAATGTACCATCCATGTCCAACAAATCACCACAAAAGAGTCATATACACAAGAGACATATACACCAAAAAAGAGTCATATGCACACAATACACACAAAAATCAAGGGACTCAAGGATAATACTATGAAAATAAAAAGATATTGCTAAACAACATGAAAACATATGCACATTAATGATGCTGCAAGAGTTCACCTATCTTGCACAAACTATTTAGTCTTTTGGCACATATGGCATTTTCATTTGCTGCACAAACAAATTCCATCATATAAGGAATGAAAAAATTACTAAGAGAGTTAGGACAAATAGACCAAAATCTTCATTCCATTGGCAATCATAATAAAGGAGGTTACAACCAACATTTGTAGAATCAACCACCATAAAGGATAGAAAGAGGACAACTAAACAAAAGAATAGTGAGTGGAGCAACGTGTTATCCTCCAACTAATCCTCAAATGAAGGAATCACACATTCTCTTTGAAGATCCCAAAGTACAACCAAAGATAATCATGCCATCTTACAAGCAAAGATACTTGATTACAAACTATAGGCTTGTATGATATGCAAGGAGAATCATACATTGTATGATATGTTATGAGAATCATAACTTGATGTAGTAGTTTAGATAGAACATATTAACCACTAAGTTAGCACAATCTCCAATGAAGAAAAATAGATTGATGATGTTGCCTAGTTATTCACTAGTGAATACTAATTGCACAAATGTGATGTTGTCTTAATCTTCTAGGAAATCAAACCCATAATTGTTACTATATGACAATATATGTATCTTTATGACAATAACAATAAATCCTCAATGCATTCTAGCTCAATTGAGACAAATTTCACTAAGGTACCTAAATCTCTAAGGAAAATAAAGCAACCAACACAAGGAGATCCTATGCTACAAGTATCTTTGGAGGTTAAAAATCTTGAACATGCTACACCACATTACTTTTATCAAACAAAGTAATACCCTATTGCCTTTACCGTATACTCTATTAGTAGATTTTGAAAACACCAAAGCTAGCATTTAGATTAAGAAGCTCTTGAAATTATCACCATGATATCAAGCAATGCTCAAAAAGAAATTCTCTCCAAAGAAGGTGACATCCAAAAATAATAATTGTATCATCCAAGACTACTTCTTGATAACTAGACAATACTTCTCATATGATCTTTTTCCAAGAAATCTCTAAACTAGGAAGCCCAACAAAGAACATATTATGAGGAAGGAATAACAATACTATCTTGAGGAGAGAGTAGAGGCCAAGAATATCTCTTGAGATATCATCTTAAATAATTCAACAACAATGCTTCTTCCTATGCATGCAATCACTCAAAAGAAGGAAAACCAATGTACCAAAAATCTTTTCATATGTTTTATTTATCACAAGGACAAAATATCCAATCATTCTAGTCTTTATTGATGCGAATTTCTTACCAAAGATTGTAGGATTGACTCAAGATCATTAGTCAATATTATGACTATAGGTAGCATAATCTCTCCAGGATTACAAAAACTATCACAAACATTACTCATGCTATATATGGAAAATTAGAAGAAATTAATACCCATTGGAAATGTGCTATATCCATGGAATAGTAAACTTTGTCATTGACTATGTTATCATGGACATAGAATCACCATAACAATTCTAGTTGTTGTTTGGGTTATGTTACAATTCTAGCATTGGTTTGGACCTTATGTGGTTGTTAGTGTGTTGGATAAGCCTACTTACTCTCTAGAGCTAGATGGGAGAAAACTGAAGGTTCCAATTTTAGGCAAGCATATCAAGTTCTTCAAACAGCGAGAAAAGAATTTGAACCCGGAGGAAGTTAGCAAAGCATTTGATCTCTTTTAGTTTTAAGATGAAGATCTATTGCTAGAGGACAACGAGTCTAACCAATCAGATGAGGAGGTGGTATGATTGCAACCCCAATGTGTGGTTTGATTAGTTGATGCATACCAGAGGATGCACAGTTTTGGAGGAGGTGGATGTCATGTTGTGGTTTGCATAGCCCTTGAAAAATTAAATTGATGTGATTAATCTCTGTAAAGATGGAGTAGGTTATATGACGGATTCCACAATTGAGCTATTGCCATGTGTGAAATCTATGAACATGTATAATATTGGCCACATGGATTATGGTCTTGTCTTCTTTGGGGGTTCTTATGTATATAGATGGTGGAGAGTTGGGTAGAAGATGTGTTTAAGTTGGAGGAGGATGTTGAGAGTGAGAGTTGTAGCAGAGCGTGGAGGCCAGGCATCAAAGAGAGCAATTGATTGGGAGATTTTCCATGCTCCCAATCTGCCACTCCCAAATCATTTTCTCATCAGGCTTCAGATTCTACACCGTGATGGCTTACGGGATTGGATGGTGGCACGTTTTGGGGCGGTATTCACAAAGTCGATGATGAAAAACCCAGATCCTATTGTCCTTCCGTTGCTTACTTACAAGAAAGTATGGGACTTGACAATCTATGTGCTCTTGTAGTTGGAGAATGACTCAATTTTTCTCATGAGCTTCAAGATGGAGTTGTGGGATCCACTTGTCAAAAAGTGAAGATGCTAAATGACAAAATTGCAAGAGATTGGATTCCAAGAAAAAGTTGGGAGTCTTTTGACTATCAGGAGAGTTTAGGGAGGGAATTTGGAGAGAGAGGACCACGGCTTGAGAGAGGAGATAATAGGCTATAATTTGGAGACTAGAATCAAGTGATTTGAGTCAATTCTTTGGGAGATATGATCAATTGAATTAAGAGGGTAAATTTCATACCCAAGAGCACAAAATAGGTTAGTTAGAGAGCTTCATGAGACATATTCATGATCTATCAATTGTTTGGTGTTGACAAAGTGCTTGTAACAATGAGCTCAAGAAGAGATCAATCTCAAATCAGATCTGACCAATTGAAGTTGGAGTTTTGGAAAGTGAGGAGTTGGAGAAGACATTCTGATAAGGTTTGAAGATTTGGTCACTCCTAAAGTTCTGGTTAGAATCACCTTCTAAAAATTTCCAATATTGTTGGTGGCTAGGTTTTGCACTTTTGTGCAAAGGTTCATGTGAATTCCTCAAATAGACAATAAAGGGTCTTGGATCAAGCATACTTAGGTATGTAGAGCTCATGTAAAAGACCGAAACCAAGGAGAGAAATAGGAGAATGGAACCTCACATTGGGACACTTGAATGAGGGAAAACTCCAAATGCCTAGCATGAGCTTCGGCTTTGGTATTTATAGGTAGCATACAAGACCCTTGAAGCTTCTCAAGAAGCTTCCTTGAGCCGCTTTCTTGGAGTGCAAGCCAAGTTAACTAGGAAGCTTCTCAAGAAGCTTCCTTCTAGAAGCCGCCTACTTGGCGTGCAAGCTAAGCTAGTTAGAAGCTTCTAGAAGCTTCTTTCTAGAAGCTACTTGCTTAGGGGGCAAGTTAACTAGTTGGGAAGCTTCCCAAGAAGCTTCTTAGATGCTTCTAGAATATTCTAGGCTATTTTGTCTTATTCTCTACTTCGTAAGCCCGACTAAATTCATCGCTAAACTCCATATTGTTACGTATTCTCCTGCTGCTAGTTGGTGACGTCCTCGTTGCCAATGAAGCTTTGAATTCCTTGATGGCCATCTGTGCATTTTGGAGGTGGGAAAGAGGTTCCCATGTGGCATCATGAAGGGGATACCCTTTCTAAAGGACCTTGTACTCCATATGTTGGCGACGGCCTTGTTGAATATGACGACGCGCAAGGATACAATCAACTTCGTACTCTTCATGATCATTGATAGGGACAGGCAGAGGAGGAGGTTGGACTCAAGAAGAAAAGGAAGAGGGGTTAGGAACAAAGGGTTTCAACTTGGAAACATGAAAGACATGATGGATATGCATGTGACAAGGCAAGGCAAGTCGATAAGAAACAGGAGAGACAATGTGGGTGATATCAAAGGGTCCTATCCAATTAGGAGCAAGTTTACAAACTTGGGTATCAAGTGGGAGAGGGAGGTTACTAGAGGATAGCATGACTTTATCGCCAACTTCAAAGGTGAGATCACAACAATGGTGGTCCGCATATTGTTTTTGGTGATTTTGAGCAACAAGGAGGTGAGACTTGGCTTGTTGGAGAGATTGGGATATAGTGGTCAAGAATGTGGAAGTATGAGGAACCTGAGAGGGAGGGGGAGCAAGAAGAGAATTTGGAACAAGCGGATCTTGGCCAAAATTGAGAAAGAAGGGAGAAAATCCGGTGCTTGCATGTTTGGAATTATTGTAGGCAAATTCTGCAACTGCAAGACATTCATCCCAGTTGGTATGGTGGACATTGACAAAGGCCTGCAACATATCCTCCAATGTATGATTGGCACGTTCGGTTTGTCCATCAGTTTGAGGATGATAGGCCGTGGACAAAGCAAGCTTTGTGCCGAGTATCTTGAAGAGTGCTTGCCAAAACTTTCTTGTAAATCGAGGATCACTGTCGGAGATGAGTACACGTGGCATCCCATGATGCTTGAAGACATTGTCGAAGTAGATTTGCGCTAAGGTTGGAGCATCCACGGTATCACAGGTTGGTACCAAGTGGATTTGCTTACTAAGCTTATCCACAAACACCACGATTGCGGTGTGTCTTTGTTTTGTCTTTGGCAAGGATGTGATGAGATCCAAGCTCACATGCTCCCAACGAGTGGATGGAATGGCCAGTGGTTGAAGGAGTCCACTCGGCTTCTGGTTGCTGGCCTTGTTCCGTTGGCAACTCTCACATGATTGGACAAAGTCTCAAACATCTCGTGTCATGTAGGCCACCACCATTGGCATTGGAGGGTGCCCAAGGTCTTGTCTACTCCCATGTGACCAGCTATTGGTAAATCATGGGCTTCTTGAAGGCGCACAAGTCAAAGATCACCTTTGGCTGGAAAATAGAGCTAGTCTGCATGGAATAAAAGGCCTTCCTTGAAGGAGAAGGTGTTGTACTCCTTGTCGTATGCTGTTAGATGACCGTGTACCATTTGGAAGAAGAGATCTTGTTGTAGAGCTGATTGAAACTCATTATGAACCTTAGGGTCAATGGACACCGTTGTAATTGCCGCCGTGATGAGAGGAAGAGCCTTCAAATCAGGTCATCATGATAGAGCATCAGGGATGACATGGAACCGACCTGGTTTGTACTCAAGTTTGATGTCAAACAATTGGAGTTGCTCTTCCTATCAATGATGCCGACTCTTCATGTGCTCCAAGTGTAAGGTCTGCAACAATGGCTTGTGATCAGCTTGCATGATCACTTGTTTCTCCAAGAGATAATGCCTCCATACCTTGGTGGCATATACCATTGCAAGTTGTTCCCAATCTCGAGCAGAGTAATTTCTTTCAGCTATATTTAGTCGGCAAGACACAAAGGCAATAGGATGTAGTCCATCTGGACATTCTTGTTGCAACATAACTCCAATTGCAAAGTTAGAAGCATCAAAATCAGCCACACAAGGTAGTTGAGGATCATATGGTTGAAGAATGGGTCTTGAAGACACCATATGCTTTAACTTCTGGAATGCTTCTTCATGCTTGGTGGTCCATTGGAAGCTTGAGTTCTTTCCCAAGAGGTCAGTCAATGGTGCAGCCACGTGAGCATAATAGTGGATGAACCGTCGGTAAAAACTGGCCAATCCATTGAATGCCCGTACTCTGTAGCATCCTTTGAGGTAGGCCAATCAGTAATGGCCTTGATCTTCTCTTCTTCCATCTTGATCCCCTCTGATGAGATCTTATGACCCAAGAAGGTAACCTCCTTCTGCCAAAAAGCACACTTTGACTTCTTGCAGTAAAATTTCCACTATTGTAGTCATCTTAGGACTTCTTGCACATGATTCATGTGTTCTGCCTCTGTCCTACTATAGATTAATACATCATCTAAGAACACCACCACGGACCGATCCAATAGTCCCTCCAACACCCGATGCATCTGATCCATGAAGACTGCTGGAGCATTAGTGAGTCCGAAAGGTAGAACTCTCCACTCAAAATGTCCATACCTTGTGCAAAAAGCAGTCTTTTGCACGTCCTCGCCTTCAATAGGAATTTGCCAATAGCCGCTACAAAGATCCACCTTGGAAAAGTAGCATGCTCCACTTAGTTGATCAAGCAAGTCATTGATCCAAGGCAAGGGATATGCATTCTTCACGGTTTGCTTATTGAGTCCACGGTAATCAATACACAAACAAAGTCCTCCATCCTTCTTTGGAACAAATAGTACCGGTGCTCCCCAAGGAGAGGTACTATGTTGTATGAAATCCTTCTCCAACAACTCTGTAAGTGTTGTTCGCAACTCTTCCAACTCCTTTGGTGAGAGCCGATAGATTGGTCTACTCACTGGAGTACTCCCTGGCAATAACTCGATCTTGAAGGGCATACCTCGATCGGAGGGTAATCCCTTTGGCAGATCATCCGGAAACACATTTGGAAACTCTTGAACTATCCAATCAACCATTGCTTGATGCGACACTTGGCTCTCCTCAGATTGTTCTTGTGCAATCGGCTTGATCCACACCGCGAATACTAACTTATCTTCTTCCAAAGCTTGCTCTATGGCTGCTTCATTAACAAACTTCCCTTCTAGGGACTCATCTCTCTTCCAAGCTTGCTCCATGGTTTGTTTCTTGGTAAACTTCCCATCTTGGGACTCATCTTTCTTCCAGATTCGCTCTATGGCTACCTTCTTGACAAACTTCCCATCTTGGGACTGACTATTCTTAGGTGTCTTACTCAGAGGTGCCAGACAACCTAATTGGAAATTCCTACCTTGGTGTTGTATTTGAATTTGGTGTCGGGTCCAATCAAATTGAACCTTATGACATTCAAGCCAAGGTAGACCTAGAATGATATCATAGTGTAGAGGTGCCACTACAAACCTCATACACTCTAAATACTCCTTCCCAATCTTGAAGGTAACAGGATGCAAGGTGCGGAATGCAGAACACTTTCTACCATCCGCCATCATCAAACTACTTCCAATCACTGGCTTGATAAGAATACCCAATTCCTTTGCTACTTGCATAAACATGCAATTCTTTGAACTTCCAGAATCAACCAAAATTCTACAACCCTGATTAGATATCATACCTTGCAAGTGAAGCAAACTTGCATAGGTCGAGCCTTCAATCCCATTGGAACTAATCAAGCTCCCAGTAGGCGGCTCAAAATCTCCTACTGGGATTCCTCATTTCCTTGATCCTTCCGCTCCACAACCTCCACTTGGGCAACTTGTCGAGGTCATCCATTCTTGAGTGGACATTCAACAATGCAATGCCCCAGCTGGCAACAATAAAAACAACCTCCATTTTGTCATAATCTTTCTCTATTTGCTGTGCCAAGTAGTCTTCGTTGGATAACATCAATCTCTATTGGTATTGGTTCTTCCACTCGTGGTACTGGTTGGCTTTGTGTAGGTTGAGGTCGAGACCAAGTTGTCGCAACCAATGAATCAAAACGCTCAGCCAATTGCATGGCTTCTTCTACATTTTGTGGCTCCCGCATGGTCACCTCCAATTTGGTTCGTGACTTCAATCCTTGCACAAATCGATCTAGAACTTCACCTTCTTGGATATCTAGAATTTGCATGATGATGTTCTGAAATTGTGTGATGAAGCTTCTCATTGAGCCAATCTGCCTCAACTCTGCCAATTTATCTCGTGCGGCTTGGGTGGCATTTATAGTTTGAAATCGACCAAGTATTGCATCCTTGAATTCTGCACATGTCCAAATCGGTGTAACAATTTGTCGTTCAGCTCTTTCTACTCGGAATTGCCACCAAAGTTTTGCCACGCCATCTAATTGGCTAGAAGAATAGAGAATTTGTTTCCGCTTGTCTTGAAGATTGGTGGCTTCAAAGTAACGTTCGCAGTCAAACACAAAATTCTCCACTGTGCTTGGAAGATTCTTGCCTTCAAACACCTTGGGTTTCGGAAATCGAATGCAATCTTCTCCATCTCAAACTGGCGCTCTGTCTATCTGTTCTTGTCGTTGCTAGTCTTGTTCATCCAACAATTGAGTAAGATGCTCGATTTGTTGTTGCATTGCAAGGATAATATCCGGTATTGCCGCTATTGCTACTACTCTATTCCACTACTCTCAATTTATCTAATTGATTAACACATAGATACAACATGTCTACCGTTCTCCATAAGTTACAACTGGAAGTATCAAGGGTTCCTCTGACATGGTGATCATATGTAGAAAATCCTGCCCAAAGCGCGAGGTGATGAATTGTGTGAAACAATGCTTTGGTAATATCTAGACATGAAAGTCCCATTGGTTTGGCGGAAGTGGATTTGGTGGTCCATAAATTCCATCCATCCCATTCCTGCTCTGATACCAATGTAAAAGACCAAAACCGAGGAGAGAAATAGGAGAATGGAACCTCACATTGGGACACTTGAATGAGGGAAAACTCCAAATGCATAGCATGAGCTTTGGCTTTGGTATTTATAGGTAGCATACAAGACCCTTGAAGCTTCTCAAGAAGCTTTCTTGAGCCGCTTTCTTGGAGTGCAAGCCAAGTTAACTAGGAAGCTTCTCAAGAAGCTTCCTTCTAGAAGCCGCCTACTTGGCGTGCAAGCTAAGCTAGTTAGGAGCTTCTAGAAGCTTCTTTCTAGAAGCTACTTGCTTAGAGGGCAAGTTAACTAGTTGGGAAGCTTCCCAAGAAGCTTCTTAGATGCTTCTAGAATATTCTAGGCTATTTTGTCTTATTCTCTACTTCGTAAGCCCGACTAACTTCGTTGCTAAACTCCATATTGTTACAGCTCATAAGTTAACCTAACTTAGGATTTGATCCATATCTAGGGTTTGGGGTTGGATTAGGGTACCAAAATTTACAAAGGTTTAGACTAGGGCACAACAAGCTAATGTGAAAACTTTGGTTGACTTGGGTCCATAGAGAGTGAGAGCTGATGCAACAAACTCTATTGAAAATACTATCATAAGCTCAAGAGAGCATTTCTATCTTTTATCATGCTTGAGTGTCTATCCTCCTATTTGTGTGTCTATGACTAAGGATTGTAGGTTTTTGGAGTTTTTTTTGAGTATAAGGTGCACCTCTAATCCAAAAATCTAGGGAAAATTACCCAAAACTAGGAGCAAACACTAAATTACGGATTTTGAAATTAGGGTAAAAATTACAAAAACCTAGCTAATTTTGAGAGCTTTTTAGGGGAGCTATAATGATCAAATTGTGACTTATTTTGTACAGTGGAAATCTTATCTCACAAGCTCTCCATTCAATCTTAGAACATTATAATGTAAGTTACACATATAAAGTTATGCCTATTTGAGTTACATAGAAATTTCCTCATCAATAAGATATAGGATCACTCCACTTGGAGTACAAATTGGGTGAAGGCTGAAGTATATATTGGAGGAATCTTGGAGTACAAGTTAAAATTGTCTTGAATATAGAACAAGAGAGCTCTAAAGATCAATTTTGACAAAAAGCATGGAGAATTGATATTGGATTCTTGTGGTTGGATCCTATCTGTGCTTGCATACTTGTTTGTAAGCCCAATTGGTTTGCATTGGTGTGCGGGTGTAAAAGACCATGACCAAGGAGAGAAATAGGAGAATGGAAGCTCACATTGGGACATTTGAATGAGTGAAAACTCCAAATGCCTAGCTTGAGCTTTGGCCCTTGTATTTATAGGGATCATACAAGGCTCCTGAGAAGCTTCTCAAGAGGCTTCCTTGAGCCACTTTCATGGAGTGCAAGCTAAGTTAATTGCAAAGCTTCTCAAGAAGCTTCCTTCTAGAAGTCGCTTACTTGGCATGCAAGCTAAGCTAGTTAGAACCTTCTAGAAGTTTCCTTCTAGAAACTATTTACTTGAGGTGCAAGCTAAGCTAGCCCAGAAGCTTCCCAAGAAGCTTCCTAGATGATTTCGGTGACTTCAAAGGGTCCTATCCAATTAAGGGAAAATTTACAAACTTGGGTATCAAGTAGGAGGGGTAGGTTACTAAAGGATAACATGACTTTATCACCGACTTCAAAGGTGAGATCATGGCGATGGTGGTCTGCATTTTGTTATGATGATCTTGAGCAACAAGGAGGTGAGATTTGGCTTGTTGGAGAGATTGGGATATGGTGGTCAAGAAGGTTGAAGTATGAGGGACCAGAGATGGAGGAGGAGTAAGAAGAGAATCTAGAATAAGCAGATCTTGGCCAAATTAAGAAAGAAGGGAGAAATCTGATGCTTGCATGTTTGGAATTATTGTAGGCAAATTATGCAACTACAAACCATTCATCCCAATTGGTATGGTGGACATTGATGAAGGTATGCAACATATCCTCCAAGGTATGATTTGCACATTCAGTTTATCCACCAGTTTGAGAATGAAAGGCCATGGATAAGGTAAGCTTGGTGCCAAGTATTTGGAAGAGTGTTTGCCAAAACTTCTCGGTGAATCAAGGATCACGGTTGACAATGAGCACACATGGCATCCCATGATGCTTGAAGACATTGTCATTTGGGCTAAGGTTGGAACATCCATGGTATCAACAATTGGTGCCAAGTGGATTTGCTTACTAAGCTTATCCACAAACACCACAATTGTTGTGTGTCCTTGCTTTGTCTGTGGCAAGGATGTGATGAGATCCAAGCTCATGTGTTCCCATCGAGTGGATAGAATGGGGAGTGGTTGAAGGAGTCCACTTGGCTTCTGCTTGTTGGCCTTGTTATGTTGGTAGCTCTCACACATTTGGACAAACTCTTGAACATCTCGTGTCATGTTGGGCCACCACCATTGGCATTGGAGGGTATCCAAGGTCTTGTCCACACCCATGTGCCCAACTATTTGTAAATCATGTGCTTCTTGAAGGCATCCAAGTTGAAGATCACCTTTGATTGGAACATAGATCCGGTCCTTGTGGAATAGAAGGCCTTCCTTGAAGGTGAAGGTGTTGTACTCCTTGTCGTATGTTGTAAGATGACCATGTACCATTTGGAAGAAGGGATCTTGTTGTAGAGCTAACCTTAACTCATTTTGGACCTTGGAGGCAATTGACACCGTCATAATTGCTGTCGTGATGAGGGGATGAGACTTCAAATCAGGTAGTTGCGATAAAGCATCAGGGATGACATGGAACCAACCTGGTTTGTAGTCAAGTTTGATGTCAAAAAATTGGAGTTGTTTCTCCCATTGATGATGTTGACTCTTCATGTGTTCCAAGTGTAAGGTCTACAACAATGGTTTGTGATTAGTTTGCATGATCACTTGTTTCCCCAAGAGATAATGCTTCCATACTTTGGTGGCATATACCATTGCAAGTTGTTCTCGGTCTTGAGCAAAGTAATTTTTTTTAGCCTTATTTAGTTGGTGAGACGCAAAGGCAATGGGATTTAGCCCATATGGGAATTCCTATTGCAACACCGCTCCAATTGTAAAATTAGAAGGATCAAAATCAACCACACAAGGTAGTTAAGGATCATATGGTGAAGGATGGGTCTTGAAGACACCATATGTTTCAACTTCTGGAATGCTTCTTTGTGCTTGGTGATCCATTGGAAGCTCAAGTTCTTCCCCAAGAGGTTAGTCAATGGTGCAACTACATGAGCATAATAATGAATGAACCATCGGTAAAAAATGGCTAATCCATTAAGTGCCCGTACTTCTATAGCATCCTTCGGAGTAGGCCAATCAGTAATGGCCTTGATTTTATCCTCTTCCATCTTGATCCCTCTGATGAGATCTTATGACCAAGAAGGTAACTTCCTTTTGCCAAAAGGCACACTTTGACTTCTTGCAATAAAATTTCCATTGTTGTAGTCGTCTTAGGACTTCTCACACGTGATTCACATGTTCTACCTTTGTCTTGCTATAGATTAAGATATCATCCAAGAACACCACCATGTACCGATCCAATAGTCCATCCAACACCCAATGCATCTGATCCATGAAAAATATTGGAGCATTAGTGAGCCCAAAAGGTAGAACTCTCCACTCAAAATACCCGTACCTTGTGCAAAAGGTAGTCTTTTGCACATCCTCCCTATCAATGAGGATTTGCCAATAGCCACTACAAAGATCCAGTTTGGAAAAGTATCATGCTCCACTCAATTGATCAAGCAAGTCATCAATCCAAGGCAAGGGATATGCATTCTTCATTTTTTGCTTATTGAGCACATGATAATCAATACATAAACAAAGTCATCCATCCTTTTTTGAAACAAATAGTATTGGTGCTCCCCAAGGAGAGGTATTATGTTGTATGAAGTCCATCTCCAACAACTCTATAAGTGTTGTTTGCAACTCCTCCAACTCCTTTGGTGAGAGCTTATAGATTGGTCTACACATTGGAGTACTCCTTGGCAATAACTCAATCTTGAAAGGCATACCACGATCGGAGGGTAATCCCTTTGGCAGACATCAGGAAACATGTCCGCAAACTCCTAAACTATTTGATCAATCCTTGCTTGATGAGGCTTTTGGCTCTCCTCAGATTGTCCTTGTGCAGTCGGCTTGATCCACATTGCAAAAACATACTTATCTTCCTCCAAAGCTTGCTCTATGGCTGCTCCACTAACAAACTTCCCATCTATGGACTCACCTCTCTTCAAAGCTTGCTCCATGGTTGCCTTCTTTGCAAACTTCCCATCTTGGGGCTCCTCTACCTTCAAGGCATACTCTATGGCTACCTTCTCAACCAACTTCCAATCTTGGGACTGACTATTCTTAGATGTCTTACTCAGAGGTGCCAGACAATCTAATCGTAAATTCTTACCTTGGTGTTGTACTTGAATTTGTCATCGGGCCCAATCAAATTGAACCTTATGATGTTCAAGCCAAGGTAGTCCTAGAATGACATCATAGTGTAGAGGTGCCACTATAAACTTCATACACTCCAAATACTCTTTCCCAATCTTAAAAGTAACAGGATGTGAGGTACGGAATTGTGGTACACACATTTTTCATTTTGGACGAGTTTTGAAGAAAAAGTGTCTTGCTGAAACCAAATGGAAAAGAAATGAGTGGAAACCTATGTTTTGATCAAGCCTGAGGAAGTTGACTTCATATTGGAGGAAGAAGGACTTGGATTTGATCAGACCCAAAGAAGCTTACTTCGTGTCAGAGGAGGAAAAACTCGGATTAGACGTTGAAGGAAGGTAGACCCAAGGGAGGAATGGAAATTGTAGGTCAGGATTCATGCGGGGGCTGTATCTCAATGATGAAAGGTCCAAATCATGCGTGCTATATTTCGTTGGAAGCGCCTTGTTTAGGGCTTTCCATTGCCACCAAAATCGTAGAGTTTAGAGGTCTACAGAAGAAGTTACAAGCATCTGAAGTTGTGGGAGTAGATGTAGAAAATAGGTTAGTGTCTTTGGGTTAATGTCTTCGAGTCTACAAGACTTTGGACTTCGGGTTTATATGATTTTGGGTCTAAAGACTTTGCCTTAAGACAAATGTTATTCAACTCGAGGTAGTCAAACCTCGGAGTGTAGTGAAGGTGACTTTGGGAATCTTGCCAGAGGTATTAGAGGAAGTTAGAGTAAAGAAAGAAGATATTTAGGATACACATGACTTCAATTTCAGTTTTGATTGAAGATGAGATAGAAATTGAAGGAGAAATAGAAGTAGTGAATGAACCCAAAGTGCAAGATCAGATAGTAAATGTCTTTTGGTCAATTACATGAGTGATTAGGGGAAAATGAATTACAAATTGAAGGTGTAGATAGTGTACCCATGCTTTCAATTACAATTCTTGATGATGACATAATAGAATTAGTAAAAGAATTGATAGTAGTTAGACCCAAAATAAAAGAGATAGGAGTGCAAGTATCTTTAGATTTGACATTTGATACTTTAGAGAAGAGTGGGTTGGGAAATAGTGATTTAAAAGGATTAACTATGATAGGAATTGTAGATCAGGAAGAAGAAATAATAGAATTAGTGGAGGAATTTGTAGTTGTGAAACCCAAGGACAAAGTAGTAAGTGAAGTTACTTCGGGATTAGAAGTTGAGGAAGAAGTAGACATCGGATCGGAGTAGTAACAATTTTGAGATTTGAAGAGGCAGATATGAAGAGATAGTTTGTCATTTTGGATTTGCAGGTAAGAAGAGTTGTTAGGAAACGGTATAGTTGTTAGAAGTGTTGATTGTTTACTATTTAAGAGGTGGCATTTGTAGTAATATGTCGTTCAATGCTCATTATTCTTGAGAATAGATAAAGTGAAGTGCTGTGAAGTAATGCTCATCACTTGAGCTTGATTCCGAGTATCAATTCTGTGCTTGTGTTTGTGAGTGTGTGGAGAAATTCAAAGTGCAAGTCAGTGTATTTGTTGGATGTTGGATTCCACAGCCTTGATCTTCATTCTATGTATTTGATCTTGAGTGACGTGTAATCAAAGCAATGCCTTGATAGATTTGAGAGGAATTGTAGTGTTGGTAGTATTTTGCATTTATGAGTGCGGTGCAAAGTTGATGTGAAGCAATTTCAATTGAGTAAGTTGTACCTTTAGTGGAAGGGTGGAACATAATTCTGAGGTGAAGTTGTTTTGCAGTGAAGTGCCATCTTTGGGGGGGCCTGAATCATCACAATCAAGATTGTTTGGAAAGATTTGATGGAGTTTTGATTAATTGTGACAAATTGTCGTGACAAGACTGCGAATCAGTGCTTGTTACTCTCTTCTTGGTGTAGTTTTTACCTAAGAGATTAAATATTCAACCAAGAAGAACTACATTGTGACTTTTGACTTTATATTTGGACATTTCTGACTAGTATCTTTACGGGAACAAATTTCACTTACCCAATTCCGCAAAAGTGAAATTTGTCGGGTTGTCATAGGAATGCAGAATCCTTTCTACCATCCGCCATCATTAATTTGCTTCCAATCACTCGTAAGAATACCTAATTCCTTCATTACTTGCATAAACATGCAATTCTTTGAACTTCTAGAATCAACCAAAATCTTACAACCCCAATTAGATACTATACCTTGCAAGTGAAGCAAACTTGCATAGGTTGAGCGATCAACCCCATTGGAACTAATCAAGCTCCCAATAGGCGGCTCAAAATCTCCTACTAGGATTCCTCATTTTTTTGATCATTCTATTCCACAAACTCCATCTAGGCAACTTGTTGAGGTTGCCTATTCTTAAGTGGACATTCAGCAATGTGATGTCCAACTTGGCGATAGTAAAAACAACCTCCACTTTATCACAATCTTTCTTTATCCACTGACTAAGTGGACTCTGTGGGATAGCATCAATCTCCATTTGTGTAACAATATGGAGTTTAGCGACATAGTTAATAAGGCTAATGAAGTAGAGAATAAGCCAAATTAGCCTAGAATATGCTAGAAGCATCTAGGAAACTTCTTGGGAAGCTTTTCAACTAGTTAACTTGCACCCCAAGCAAGTAGCTTCTAGAAGCTTCTAACTAGCTTAGCTTGCACGCCAAGTAGGCGGCTTCTAGAAGGAAGCTTCTTGAGAAGCTTCTCAAGGACCTTGTATGCTACTTATAAATACCAAAGCCGAAGCTCATGCTAGGCATTCAGAGCTTTTCTCTATTCATGTGTCCCAATGTGAGTTTCTATTCTCCTATTTCTCTCCTCGGTCTTGGTCTTTTACATTGGTATCAGAGTAGGAATGGGATGGATGGAATTTATGGACCACCAAATCCACTTCCACCAAACCATCGGGATTTTCATGTCCAAATATTACCCAAGCATTGTTTCACACAATTCATCACCTCACACTTTGGGCAAGATTTCCTACATATGATCATTGTGTTTGAGGAACCCTTGATACTTCTGGTTGTAACTTATGGAGAACGGTGGATGTGCTGCATCTATGTGTTAATCAATTAGATAAAGTGGGAGTAGTGGGATAGAGTAGTAGCTATGGCGGCAATACCAGACGTTATCCTTGCAATGCAGCAACAAATTGAGCACCTTACTCGATTGTTGGATGAACAAGATCAGCAACAACGAGAACATATAGAGAGAGCACCAATTCAAGATGGAGAAGATCACATTTGATTTCCAAAACTCAAGGTGTTCAAAGGCAAGAATCTTCTTGGCACAATGGAGAATTTTGTGTTTGACTCCAAATGTTACTTTGAAGGCACTAATCTTCAAGATGAACAAAAACATATTCTCTTGGCCTCTAGCCAATTAGATGGTGTGGCAAAACTTTGGTGGCAATTTCAAGTAGAGCGAGCTGAACGACAAATTGTTGCACCAATTTTGACATGAGCAAAGTTCAAGGATGCAATATTGGGGCAGTTTCAAACTATAAATGCCACCCAAGCCACATGAGATAAATTGGCGGAGTTGAAGCAAGTTGGCTTAGTAAGGAGCTACATCACACAATTTTAGAACATCATCATGCAGATTCCATATATACAAGAAGGTGAAGTTCTGGATTGATTTGTGCGGGGATTGAAGTCACAAACCAAATTGGAGGTGACCATGTGAGAATCACAAAACTTAGAAAAAGCCATGTAATTGGCTGACCATTTTGATTTCTTGGTTGCAACAACTTGGTCTTGACCTCGACCTACACAAGGCCTACTAGTACACTATGCACAGGTGGAAGAACCGACACCAATGGAGATTGATGCTATTCAACAAAGACCACTTGGTACAGCGGATAGAGAAAGATTACGACAAAATGGAGGTTGTTTTTATTGTCGCCAAGTTGGACATTGCATTGCTGAATTCCCACTTAGGAATGGGCAACCTCGACAAGTTGCCCAAATGGAGATTGTGGAGCAGAATAATCAAGGAAATGAGGAATCCCAATAGGAGATTTCAAGCCGCCTACTGGGAGCTTGATTAGTTCCAATGGGATTGAAGGCTCGACCTATGCAAGTTTGCTTCACTTGCAAGGTATGATATCTAATTGGGGTTGTAAGATTTTGGTTGATTTTGGAAGTTCAAAGAATTGCATGTCTATGCAAGTAGTAAAGGAATTGAGTATTCCTATCAAGCCAGTGTTTGGAAGTAGTTTGATGATAGCGGATGGTAGAAAGTGTTCTACATTCCGCACCTTGCATCCTGTTACCTTCAAGATTGGGAAGGAGTATTTGGAGTGTATAAGGTTTGTAGTGACACCTCTACACTATGATATCATTCTGGGTCTACCTTGGCTTGAATGTCATAAGGTTCAATTTGATTGGACTCAATGACAAATCCAAGTACAACACCAAGGTAGGAATTTCCGATTAGGTTGTTTGGCACCTCTGAATAAGACACCTAAGAATAGTCAGTCCCAAGATGGGAAGTTTGCCAAAAAGGCAACCATGGAGCAAGCTTGGAAGAGAGATGAGTCCCTGGAAAGGAAGTTTGTTAGTAAATCAACCATACATCAAGCTTTGGAGGAAGATAAGGTTGTATTTGTGGGGTGGATCAAACCGATTACACAAAAAAAATCTGAGGAGAGCCAAGAACCTCATCAAGCAATGGTTGATTGGATAGTTCAAGAGTTTGTGGATGTATTTCTGGATGATCTGCCAAAGGGATTACCCTCCGATCGAGGTATGCCCTTCAAGATTGAGTTATTGCTAGGAAGTACTCCAATGAGTAGACCGATCTATTGGCTCTCACCAAAGGAGTTGGAGGAGTTGTGAACAACACTTATAGAGTTGTTGGAGAATGATTTCATACAACATAGTACCTCTTCTTGGGGAGCACCGGTACTATTTGTCCCAAAGAAGGATGCAAGACTTTGTTTATGTATTGACTACCGTGGGCTCAATAAGCAAACCGTGAAGAATGCATATCCCTTGCCTCAAATCAATGACTTTCTTGATCAACTAAGTGGAGCACGCTACTTTTCCAAGTTGGATCTTCATAGCGGATATTGGCAAATTCCTATTGAAAGAAAGGATGTGCAAAAGACTGCCTTTTGCACAAGGTATGGGTATTTTGAGTGGAGAGTGCTACCTTTTGGACTCACTAATGCTCTAACAGTCTTCATGATCAGATGCATCAGATGTTGGAGGGACTATTGGATCAGTCGATGGTGGTATTCTTGGATGATATCTTAATCTATAGTAAGACAAAGGCAAAACATGCAAATCATGTGTGAGAAGTCCTAAGACGACTACGACAATGGAAATTTTACTACAAGAAGTCGAAGTGTGCCTTTTGGCAGAAGGAGGTTACCTTCTTGGGTCATAAGATCTCAGCAGAGGGGATCAAGATGGAAGAAGAGAAGATCAAGGCCATTACTGATTGGCCTACCCCAAAGGATGCTACAAAAGTATGGACATTCAATGGATTGGCCAATTTTTACCGATGGTTCATCCACTATTATGCTCATGTGGTTGCACCATTGACTGATCTCTTGGGAAAGAAATTGAGTTTCTAGTGGACCACCAAGCATGAAGAATCATTCTAGAAGTTCAAGCATATGGTGTCTTTGAGATCCATTCTTCAACTATATGATCCCCAACTACCTTGTGTGGTTGATTTTGATGCTTCCAACTTTGCAATTGGAGCTGTGTTGCAACAAGAATTCCCAGATGGACTTCATCTCATTGCTTTTATGTCTTGCTGACTAAATACAGCTGAAAGAAACTACTCTGCTCAAGATCAGGAACAACTTGCAATGGTACATGCCACCAAGGTGTGGATGCATTACCTCTTGGGGAAACAATTGGTCATGCGCACTGATCACAAGCCATTGTTGCAGACCTTACACTTGGAACACATGAAGAGTCAACATCATCGATAGGAAGAGCAACTCCAGTTGTTTGACATCAAACTTGAGTACAAACCAGGTTAGTTCCATGTCATCCTTGATGCACTATCACGACAACTTGATTTGAAGTCTCTTCCTCTCATCACAACAACAATTACAATGGTCTCAATTGACCCCAAGGTCCATAATGAGTTTCGGTCAGCTCTACAACAAGATCCCTTCTTCCAAATGGTACATGGTCATCTGACAACAGGCGACAAGGAGTACAACACCTTCTCCTTCAAGGAAGGCCTTCTATTCCATGCAGACCAGAGCTCTATTCTAGCCAAAGGTGATCTCCGACTTGTGCGCCTTCAGGAAGCCCATGATTTACCAATAGTTGGTCACATGGGAGTGGACAAGACCGTGGGTACCCTCCAACGCCAATGGTGGTGGCCCAACATGACACGAGATGTTTGGGAGTTTGTGCAATTGTGTGAGAGTTGTCAACACAAAAAGGCTAGTAACCAAAAGCTGAATGGACTCCTTTGGCCACTTCCCATTCCAGCTACTCGTTGGGAACATGTGAGCTTAGATCTCATCACCTCCTTGCCCAAGACACAACAAGGTCACATAGCAATTATGGTGTTTGTGGATAAACTTAGTAAGCAAATCCATTTGGCACCAATGGTTGATATTGTTGATGCTCCAACCTTGGCGCAACTCGACTTCAATAATGTATTCAAACATCATGGGATGCCATGTGTACTCATCTCCGACCGTGATCCTTGCTTCATCGGAAAGTTTTGGCAAGCTCTCTTCCAGATACTTGGCACCAAGCTTGCTTTGTCCACAGCATATCATCCTCAAACTGATGGACAAACTGAATGTGAAAATTGCACCTTGGAAGATATGCTTTGTGCCTTCATCAACATTCACCATACCAATTGGGATCAATGTCTTGCAGCTGCGGAGTTTGCATACAAGAATTCTAAACAAGCAAGCACCGGATTCTCTCCTTTCTTTCTCAATTTTGGCCAAGATCCGCTTGTCCCAGATTCTCTTCTTGCTCCTCCTCCGTCTCAGGTCTCTCATACTTCAACCTTCTTGACCACCATATCCAAATCTCTCCAACAAGCCAAAGCTCACCTCCTTGTTGTTCAGAATTGTCAAAAGAAATATGTGGACCACCATCTTCATAATCTCACCTTTGAAGTTGGTGATAAAGTTATGCTATCCTCTAGTAATCTACCCCTCCCAGTTGATAGCCAAGTTTGTAAACTTGCTCCTAATTGGATAGGACCTTTTGATGTCACCCAAATTGTCTCTCTTGTTGCTTATTGACTTGCCTTGCCTGGTCATATCCGCATCCATCTTATCTTTCATGTTTCCAAGTTGAGACCTTTTGTTCCTAATCCCTCTTCTTTTTCCTCTCAAGTCCAACCTCCTCCTCCCCCTATCCCAATCAATGATCATGAGGAGTACAAAGTTGATCATATCCTTGCCCGTCGCCACATCCAACGAGGACGCCAATAACATACAGAGTACAAAGTCCTTTGGAAAGGGCATTCACTTCATGATGCCACATGGGAACCTCTTTCTCACTTCTAGAATGCACAAATGGCCATCCAGGAGTTTGAAGCTTCAATGGCAACGAGGACATCACCAACTAGCGGTGGGGGAATATGTGACAATATAAAGTTTAGTGACATAGTTAATAAGGCTAATGAAGTAGAGAATAAGCCAAATTAGCCTAGAATATGCTAGAAGCATCTAGGAAACTTCTTGGGAAGCTTCCCAACTAGTTAACTTGCGCTCCAAGCAAGTTACTTCTAGAAGGAAGCTTCTATAAGCTTCTAACTAGCTTAGCTTACATGCCAAGTAGGCGGCTTCTAGAAGGAAGCTTCTTGAGAAGCTTCCTTGTTAACTTGGCTTGCACTTTAAGAAAGTGGCTCAAGGAAGCTTCTTGAGAAGCTTCTCAAGGGCCTTGTATGCTACCTTTAAATACCAAAGCCAAAGCTCATGCTAGGCATTTGGTGTTTTTCTTTATTCAAATGTCTCAATGTGAGTTTCTATTCTCCTATTTCTCTCCTCTATCTTGGTCTTTTACAATTGGTGCCGGTTCCTCCATCCGTGCGTTGTGTACTGGTAGGCTTTGTGTAGGTCAAGGTCGAGACCAAGTTATCGCAACCAAGGAATCAAAGCACTCAGCCAATTACATGGCTTCTTATACGTTTTGTGGTTCCCGCTTGGTCACCTCCAATTTGGTTTGTGCTTTCAATCCCCGCACAAATTGATCCAGCCTTACCTTCTTGTATATTTGGAATTTGCATGATGATGTTTTGAAATTGTGTAATGTAGCACCTTACAAAGCCAATTTGCTTCAACTTTGCCCGTTTATCTTGTGCAGCTTGGGTGGCATTTATAGTTTGAACTTGACCAAGTATTGCATCCTTGAATTTTGCCCATTTCAAAATTGGTGCAAGAATCTGTCGTTCAGCTTGCTCCACTTGGAATGCCACCAAAGCTTTGCCACACCATCCAATTGGCTAGAAGCCAAGAGAATCTATTTCTATACATCTTGAAGATTGGTGGCCTCAAAGTAACACTCGCAATCAAATACAAAATTCTCCATTGAAAGATTCTTGAAAGATTCTTACCTTCAAACACCTTGGGTTTTGGAAATTGGATGTGATCTTCTCCATCTCAAACTGGTACCTTCTCTATATGTTCTTGTTGTTGTTGCTCTCATTCATCCAATAATCAAGTAAGGTGCTCAATTTGTTATTGCATTGCAAGGATAATGTCTGGTATTTATGCCATAGCTACTACTCTATCCCACTACTCTCAATTTATCTAATTGACTAGCACATAGATACAACACGTCCACTGGTCTCTATAAGTTACAACCGGAAGCATCAAGGGTTCCTCAGACAAGTTGATCATATGCATAGAATCCTGCCCAAAATGCGAGGTGATGAATTAAGTGAAACAATGCTTGGGTAATATCTGGATATGAAAATCCCAATGGTTTGGCGGAAGTGGATTTGGTGGTCCATAAATTCCATCCATCCCATTCTTGCTTTGATACCAATGTAAAAGACCAAGACCAAGGAGAGAAATAGGAGAATGGAAGCTCACATTGGGACACTTGAATGAGTGAAAACTCCAAATTTCTAGCATGTGCTTTAGCTCTTGTATTTATATGGATCATACAAGGCTCTTGAGAAGCTTCTCAAGAAGCTTCTTGAGCTATTTTCTTGGAGTGCAAGCCAAGTTAATTGGGAAGCTTCTCAAGAAGCTTCCTTCTAGAAGTTGCTTACTTGGTATGCAAGCTAAGCTAGTTGGAACCTTTTAGAAGCTTCCTTCTAGAAGCTACTTACTTGAGGTGCAAGCTAAGCTAGCCGTGAAGCTTCCCAAGAAGCTTCCTAGATACTTTTGGAATATTCTAGGCTAATTTGTTGTATTTGCTACTTCATTAGACCTACTAACTTTGTCGCTAAACTCCATATTGTTATAGCAAGCATTGCGCTTAGGTTCTTTCCTTATAGGAGTGTTGTGTTTTTCTCCTTGATAATACTAGAAGTGATGACTAGTAGACTAGGAGTGCATGTTATGATGATAGGTTAGATCGCTAGTTACTACTCTACCCAATAGCAAGAATACCAAAATCTAGAGTGAAGGGTTCTATGCATGCTCAAACTAGTAGGGATAATTTTACCTCCAACCTCTGATCTATAAGCTCCATAGCTAGGCACCCTATGTATTCTCAAAGAGAGAAAAGCAAAGTATGACAATGTTGGCTAGTCTTAAGAGATGTTGAATCTTCATGGAAAAAGTTGACTCTACCATACCAAGCTATCAATGTACAAAGATAAATACTAAAAATCAAATGTAAATGAAGAATATAATTTCTTTTAACATAAAAATAGATTCCTTTATGCACAAGTTTTGAAGCATTGCATAAGTTCACGTGCATCTTGTAATCATATCACTCAAGATTATATCAAACATATGTGTTTCAAATCAAATAGATAATCAATCTAATAGATAGATGACACCATCTCTTTGATGGCTAACATTGTATAAACATTCTATAATTGAGAAGGAAAACATAGAATTTAGCATTCTAAAGCTAAGAGAAACCATATCATAAGTGAAAGCTTGTTAATAATTTTCAAAATAGACCAATTTAAGCAATAAAAACCTAATTTTATTCTCCTTCTACTCCAAATTTCCAAACCTCAAGAACTAAAAAATTATTCAAAGAGAAGAAAAAAGATATATCAAGATGTCAAAGAATGCAAGTGCATCCTAGCTTTTGTTGCTCTAAGCACTCTTTAAGAAGTAATGTGATATCTACATATACAACTACACAAATTTTCTTGGTGTTTATCCCACAAAATATCAACACCACATTCAATATCAAAAGAAGCAAGACCAATGAGAAGGAAGTCATATCAATTAAACCCTCAATACTTCTAATTAGCCAACATAGAAATTGAAAAACTTCTAACTTGTAGATTTATATATCAAGTCAAAGAAACAAAATGATATTCACCATTAGTGGTTCCTTAGAAGGATATGGTATGGTTTCAAATAAATGGATTCAAGAAACTTAATTCTCACATCATATTGGATCCTTTTGCTATCTCATTTTCAGAAAATTCCTAGACATGGTATCAAGTTTTCAACTATTGATTCTTAAGTTATAACCAATCATAGCATCACAAGATCAAAAGACAGGTCAGATTCATTAGCAAATGAGGTAAGTATGCATGTAGATTCATGTCTTTTGGCTTCAATATTTAAAGAACTTGGCCTGATCTTGATGTAAAAATATGAATTTAATTTCTTTTTTAGCCATTGTGAATAATGGGAATAGAATCCATATCCTCTACTTGGAAGGCAGAAGAAGGGCCAACCAAAGAGATATACTATCTCTTCACCCTTAAGTTACTAAAAATATAAAAGGTAGAACCTCATTGCTTGCTACCTTCCAAAGGTACATGATAAACCTATTCTCCAATATGAAGGATAAGATGGAGTTGTACGTAGATAATTTTTGTGCCCATGGACTGGAGAAGTACTATCTTGGCAATGTATGTGCATGTGCAGAATTCCAAAATCTCTCTATATCTAGAGAAATCCAAAATTGCATGTTTAGATTCAAGTGTAATCCTCTAATAGGACACATATTGTACAAGGAAGCATGAATTATCAATCCAAAACAAATGCCATAATTATGATGATCAAGATACCTAGAAACATTACAAAACTCAAAAGTTTTCTAGGATACACAAGGTAATATCACCGCTTCATAGCAAGGTGTGTAGAACTATCAATGTTCCTCATTACATTTCTACACAAACAAATAGAGTACATGTAGATCCTAGAATACAAAATTTATTGAAGACACTCAAAATGTGTTTGATCACATCATCTACTATCACCAATCTCAATAGGTTAAGACTTTAAATGTGTTTATGGATACCTTCAACATATCAAGAGAAGTAGTTATGATTAAATTAGAGAGTAAAGAGAAAGATTATCCAATATATTTTACAAGTAAGAATTTAGTTTAGCAAAGAAGAATTATTCCACAACCAAGAAAGAATGTTTAAGAATGTTCCACATGATATGATATTTCAACATAATCTCTCATGTAAAATTTTTTTTGTCCATGAAGACCATAAGGTGCTAAAATTTCTTTTCAAAAATCCTCTCAAGATAAGAAGACCAACCTGATGGCTACTAGACTAAGACAAGAAGACTAACCTAGTAGCTCCTATACCAACTTGATTGCTCCCAAGTTGATTATCTCAAGGAGGAGTTAAGAGAGTTCAAAGGAGCTTTGACTGTAATGCATTCCTTTCAAGAATTACTTTTCAAGAGTGTAAAGGATGCTTGACACATGAAGAGGTTGTTGAGCATTATGGACAAGAAGAAAATCAAGATTAAATATTTTCACTTTGATTATCAAAGATAAATCATGCAAAATTTAATAGAAAAGCTTAACTACTTGAGCAAAACCCAAAGATGAGATGACAAGGAAGAGAACTTTATAAGCAAGCAAACCTTGAGAACATGGAAGATTAGGGTAGGTTTCTTTACAAGAATAACTTGTGAGCCGGCTTATCTCTCACTTTAAATGAATCTCTAATGGCTATTAAGGCAACACACCATGGACTAAGAAGGCAAGAAACCAAACTCCATGACTTTCCTCCAAGGCTAAAACTCAAAGGCACTACCAAGACTTAATACATTACTTATTAGAGAACTTAAAGACAGAGTGATAGTTACAAATCAAAAGATGATGAGTATCTACACATCCCTTATTTAAAAATTCTTCCACTCAAAATTTATTAATCAACAAAAATAAATTAAAGTTACTAGAAAAAAAATCATTCAAAATCAAAAATCTAAGAGAATATTCAAATTCATTAGAATAACTCCCATAATCTTGTGATCTTATCTTGACCCAACAACTAAAGCAACGATTCTTTCTTATAGACTATAGAAACATCTACACCAAAATAAGCTTATATAACTTGTGATCATTTGAGATTAAGCACACATTGATTGTATAGGATGCAATATAACCAGAATATTGAAATTCTATTTTTCAAATAATTAGCTTAACCTTGCTATATAGAAAATGAAGAAAAATGAAGAAAACATGTCTAACCAAGAAAAAAATTCGATGAATTTGCATATTTCAATATGTTGATGCATATTTATTCCTTTATATCAAACAATCAACAAACACATGGTAGCAAGTGATTAAGAGAAGATCCTAGTACAGGGTACTGTCGCGTTTTTCTTGAAGCAAGACTTTTTATTCTCGATCAACTACTGGTACCACGGTTCCGCAATGTCTGATTAGACAGAAAGTCATTACATGGTCCTACACTGAGGGGTTTAAGTTTTAAAGAAATGGTGAATTCATGGGGTCCTGAATTCTCTTGTTAAGATAAATGATGAGAACTTCCACTGAAATTCACGAACAACCCACGCTTTGTGTATAAACGTTTACGAAATTTTATGTCCTCCACTCGTGATACTTCATGTTCAAACTCCATAACATTCCAAATATGAGATATATTCCAAATTATCAACTCATCCCGACCCATTTTCATTATTGTCGACTGCTGTACAGTTATGAGTCCAAATTGGGAGACCGATTGTCTTCCACAAACATCCTTTTATACTTAGAGTTGAACCTAAGACTACATGTTGACTTCTCGTAGAGTCACTCGCTGATAGTAATTGGTTTCAACAAGGGGTTTCATAGCAATTTCATAATATTATACAGGTGGTGCTTTATCATATTTTATGGAGTTCTTTTCAATATCCGAAGTTTGATTGCTTTTCTTTATTCACTCGAGAGGAACCACTAAGGGATTTTCATGGAGCTTTTTCATCTTGACAGCATCTTCCTTGATAACTTTCATATCCCATTGATTCTCAACCAGCAAGTTGTTTTGATGAAATACTCTTAAAACTTTACTGGATGTTTACATAATTTCGTAACGAGTTCCACACAAGTAAGAACTAAAACCTTAACACATCACGATCGATGATAAAACTAGAAGAGAGGATGAAAAGCGAAAATCAATGCTGTTGGAGCACCAGGACGAAGAGAAGAGCCCTTCAAATGTGGCAAGAACCTTTGTGGGTATAGTTTTACGAATTCTAAACTTCCAAGTTTAGAAGTTCCGTATGCAAGTTCCACACGTTCTTACACGGAAGGAAGAGCCGGTTTTGAAAGCAGTAACGTACCAAGAGATTCAGAGATGGTGCGTGGTGTGAAAGACAACCGCATGAACAAAATCAAGAAAAGCAGCAAGAATCCTTGCGGCTCTTACTCTTCTACTGTAGACATGTAAGTCAGGACTATCAGGGCCAGAACAGATCTGTAAACCAAATGGTCTTTCCACGAACCAAGAGCTGGTTGTCACGGCCCTCCAACGGGCTATTCATTCACAACCCTCCGGATTATGGATGCCGCTCTCACAACCATCCTTCCCAAGCAACAGCACCGTCAAGTAACAAGTAGCTGACGAACTATTATCGCCTATTATTATCAAATGTATATTCGTAATGTTCTCTAGTAGGGGGTTTCAATGGGATGACTATGGGCAGAAGAGTTCAGTCCACACATGATTTCATTGATACCTGTAAAGGGTCAAAGAATCAGAATCGTGGATGTCTATATATGAATTTGTAAAGTCATTGAGATAAGTTAAGGCCTAAATATTCTCCAACAAGGTTCAGAGTAGATTTAGCAAGCCCTGTTGAGTATCAACAAAGCTAGTCAAAACTAAATACGGGTTGAAGTTGTGTTATCTACGTCCAATAAGTGGAGCTATGATGTGATATAAATCTAATAAATTTCATATAGATATGGTTCCATTGGAACATTAACTATGAAAAATTACAAGAAGTATGGTTCAAACCCTTTGCTCACCCCACTTTACCTTTAGCAAACCGATTGGCACCTCTTGACAATAGTTATTTATACATATTCATCCTAATCAATGAACAATTTGAGTGATACATAATTGCTTATCATCATCAATGTATAATATAAATAAATAAATAAAATTTATTTATTTATAATAATATAAATTCTAATATATTGTATATTTAAATTTTAATACTTATTTATAATCTCAATCTCAAAATTTTTTATTAAAATATCATTATACCATTGTGAGAAAAGAGATTGAAATTGAATTACATATCATTTCAATAAGATTTAGTTATATATTTATAATATATTTTAGATATCTTTATATCTAAATTTATATATTTTTATTATATTTTAGATAAATGATCACTTATATAAATGATATTTGAAAAAAAGATTTATCACAGACTTTTCTACATAACATTCAACATAGAATGAATTACTCTTTATCCAATAATCCTATATATATAGTCAAAATTTTCAACATATATTGGTTATTTTCTTCTATATTCCACAAAAAAGTATAACTTACAGAATTTAATAAATTCTATATACATAATTTAGTAAATTTATTTCAAATTCATCCAGATATAAAGTATAGATAAATGAAATCAAAATATAGGTAATCCCTCCAATTTGCCTACATCCAAATGGTAGATGTGAGTCAAAGAAGGACCCAACTTAATACTCCAAGAAAATCTGCATATTTGATATAATAGTAAATTTGTATGTTTTTCTTCTATATTTGGCAACTACAATAACATTAAAAATCTGTAAATGATCACAATTGTACATTGTAACGAACATAAGTGCATATATACTCTATCCAAAGCAACTAGTTCTGTATTGTGAGAGATTGAAACATATTTCTATAGAATTTAACAGGTTGATTGATTAGCTAAGGTTTGTCATAACCAAGATATATATATAGAGTATTATTTTAGAAGAGCTTGCAAGAGAGGAGTACCACTTATTTAGAACTTAATTTTATGTATTAGTTTAATTCCTATAAATTTTACTTGAACTAAGAATGAAGAATGAAGAACTTGTAGATCCACAAGCCTTTTGAATTTAGATTTTCTATAGTCCAAGTTTTGACACAGCACTTAAGATGAAAATATCACATCCATGATGAAAGTAAACATGTCTATTCTCCAAAGCTTTATGTAAAGTTGAACAGAAATCTTTTTAGTTCACAAAGTCAAACTCTTTTGAATTTTTCACTTGGTTAACCCATATTCAGGAATATATATTGAAGGTCTAAACAAGAGCAAGTCAATGAGGTTCAACACAGTCCCATCCTCATCTCATCAACCATTTTGTTAAATCCAATACCTCCTACTTAAACTCAACAAAGTAGAGTGATCAAGTTGATCAAAGGTAAACCAATCCAATAATCACCATATTTTGACATAACTTGATAGAAGGATGCCTTGATTTTTTTGGAACTTGACATGTAGATGTATTAGCTTAGTATAGCCAAAATACTCATACATATGGAGAGACATTCTTTAACAAGTATGTTTTAAAACCATTAAGACCCACAAAGGTTTTCTTTTGTTCTACTTCTCTCTTACTCATACAATCACCTTTCTTTCTCTCTCTTATAACATGCTTAATCTAATCTAATACTTGATTAAGTATACTCTCTAGAACTCAAAATAATCCTCTTCATTACATAAAGATATTAGAGTGTTATTCATTAATGAGTATCTTCTTCTTGACCAACCTTAGGATCTCCATACTTTGCCCTTACAGAAAGACACTACCTTGGCAAAATCTCATTAGACCGCCCCCACTTGGTTCATTAAAACCATAATCTGCCCTACACACATTGATTAGCACCACATCAAGAGTCTTTGAGTTAACATAAATCCTTTTTAATTTAGGTACTTTCATTATATAAAGAATTTTAAAGCAGCACATGATTTAAAATCTTATTTTTTGAGGTGGACTTTATAAAAAATGATCATGTTACTTGATCTTGCTCCAAGAGACTCCAAAATTTACATTTTTTTAATGTTGAAGTATTCTCCAAGTTCTTAGAGTAGTTATACATACAAGCTCTATCTCTATGATAAGAGTTAAATATAAATCCAAGCATAAAGTTACATTTAATTTCAAATTGAAGTCAAAATTCAACTTAGATCTTGCATATGGCTTCAATCTTCATTGTCACTCAAAGTTTCATGTTATTATTCAGATATGTAATCTCCTTCCTTATCAATAATCAATTCCATCTAGTTCAAAGTTGAATTCTCAAAGTTAAAATCAAAGATCAAGTGAAAAAAATAAAATTTGAAGATCAAGTTCTTCTTAGAGATCAAAATCTTCTAGACTAAGATTCTCAAGGTTGTTCTCCTTTAAGGTGAAAATCTTCTAGGTAAGGTTCCTCAAGGTCAAATTGTTCTAAGGAATGTCAAATTGTTCTAAGTTAAGCTCCTTAAGGTTGAATTCTTCATGAAATTCAAGATTTTCTAGACTAACTCAAGTACAACTCTTCTTCTTTTTGAAGTGCTGAAGTGTACCTTAAAGTTTCCTTTTGAGCTACCTGGTTATAGAAGTTGGTCTTTACCTTCACAATAGAAGGATTATACACAAGATAAAACCCTAGAGATTCTTAAATACTATCTTTTGATTTAAATAAATTTCTTTTTATCTAAACTCTCTTCCTTCTTAACATTAAGAATTAAAATTTTATGATATATTTGCTAGAAATAAATATTGAGGTCTAAAACTTAAAAAATTCAAATTCATAAATTAATATTTTTTTATCAAAATTTAAAAAACATAGATAAAAATATTAAGGTGCACAAAATGTTGCCTTAGTTGACTTCATGAATTGAAGTAGATTAAAAAGTGAAAAGTATGTGCAACACAAAAAGACATCCTATGTGAAAGAATACTAGACTTAGTTCTATGTCATGAAGAATAACCAACTACATTGAGAAAATAGAGAGTAGACTATCTATCCTTGATTATGATCATTATAGAATATTATCAATGAGTAGAAGGTAAGATTTCAAGAGAATTCTACAAATAAAAATATTTATTTTCTTTAAGTTACAAAGATTTCAAGAAGATATTTTAGAAGAGAAAATGATAGAAGTGGATCTACATGCAAGATAATTTTTGACAAAAACTATATAAAATTCAAATTTCTGGATTATGAAGGAGTAGATTGTTGAGATAAGGAGATGTGGTTCACTTTTGAGTTGAAGAACTCAAAAGTAAGAAGAAGAAGAATGACAAACATCAAGTTTGAATGGATTATAAAAGATTGAACATAGTTACTAATAAGTACTATTACTACTTGCTATTATTTAATAACATTCTAAAAGAGGTTTTCATTCATGAAAGATATAGCTTTTGAGATTTTTATAATGATCATAATCAAAGCAAGAATATAATAGAATATTTATAACTCATCATATTATCACAATGAGTTAACTATAATTTAGGGTCATGCCTTTTGGGCCTAATGATACCCATCACATTTGAATATTGCATCAACAAGGTACTTAAAACCTTTTGTTTGGAAATCCTTAAAGGGTTTCATTGATTAATTTTGTACTATGGGAGCAAGGAGGAGCATTTTGAGCACTTGATAAGCCTTGCAATGCATGGATCAGTCATGTCACATGTGCATCACTAAACCCAAAGAGGTGCATCTGTGGTGATGAGGAAGGTCTACTTTTGATGCACATCATTTCCAAAAAAATATGAAAGACTAAATAATGAACCTTAAAAGAATAAAGAAAATTTTAAGACTTATTTTTCACATAAGCTTGAAAAAAGTATGCTAAATCTTGGGATGTATTTTTATTATAATATTTTTATCTTCATGGTTTTTGACAGGCTTATACATTGACAATTTTGATGAAAAATGTAAAATACTTGGTGATTTGGAAGATATATATATATATATATATATATATATATATATATATATATATATATATATAAAAGAATGATCTAAGTTACATGATTAGAGAACTTAGAGGATAAAGAAGCTCTCATAACTCTTAAGAAGTTAAAATAATCATTCTCTTAGCTCTAATCCTTGTTTACTCAATTAGAATAAGCATTTCACATGTAATAGTATGGAGTTTAGCAACGTAGCTAGTAATGGTAATGACGTAGGGAATAAGCCAAATTAGCCTAGAATATTCTAGAAGCATCTAGGAAGCTTCTTGGGAAGCTTCCCGACTAGTTAACTTGCGCCCCAAGTAGGTAGCTACTAGAAGGAAGCTTCTAGAAGTTTCTAACTAGCTTAGCTTGCATGCCAAGTAGGCGGCTTCTAGAAGGAAGTTTCTCGAGAAGCTTCCTAGTTAACTTGGCTTGCACTCTAAGAAAGCGGCTCAAGAAAGCTTCTTGAGAAGCTTCTCAACGGCCTTGTATGATACTTATAAATACCAAAGTCAAAGCTCATGCTAGGCATGTGAAGTTATCCCTCATTCAAGTGTCCCAATGTGAGTTTCCATTCTCCTATTTCTCTCCTTGAATTTGGTCTTTTACATAGGTATTAGAGCAGGAATGGAATGGATGGAATTTATGGACCACCAAATCCACTTCCACCAAACCATTGGGATTTTCACGTCCAAGTACTACCCAAGCATCATTTTACACATTTCATGACCTCACACTTTGGACAAGATTTTCTGCATATGATCACCATATCTGAGGAACCCTTGGTGCTTCCAATTGTAACCTATGGAGAACGGTGGATGTGTTGTTTCTATGTGTTAATAAATTAGATAGATTGGGAGTGGTGTGATAGAGTAGCAACCATGGCGGCAATACCCAATGTTATCCTTGCTATGCAACAACAAATCAAGCACCTTACTCGATTGTTGGATGAACAAGATCTTTGACAACAAGAGCAGGTGGAGAGAGTACCAATTCAAGAAGGAGAAGATTGGATCAGATTCCCTAAATCCAAGGTATTTGAAGGCAAGAATCTTCCAGGTGCAATGGAGAATTTTGTGTTTAATTGTGAACGTTATTTTGAAGCTACCAATCTACAAGATGAGCAAAAATAGATTCTCTTGGCTTCTAGCCAATTGGATGGAGTAGCAAAGCTATGGTGGAGATTTCGAGTGGAGCAAGCTGAAAGAAAAATTGTTGCACCAATCTTGACATGGACAGAATTCAAGAGCACAATAATTAGTCGGTTCCAAGCTATAAATGCCACACGAGCTACACGGGCTACGTTGGCAGAGTTGAAATAGATTGGCTTTGTAAGAAGTTACATCACACAGTTCCTAAACACCATCATGCAAATTCCAGATATATTGGAAGGTGAAGCTTTGGATCAATTTGTGAGGGGCTTGAAGGTGAGAACCAATCAGAGGTAACCATGCGAGAGCTACAACACTTGGAGGAAGCCATGTAGTTGGCCAAACATTTTTATTCCTTGGTGGTAACAACTTGGTCTTGACCTTGACCTCCATAGAGCCTACCAATACACTACACACAAGTGGAGGAGCCAACACCAATGGAGATTGATGCCATTCAACAAAGACCACTTGGCACGGCAGATAGAGAGAAACTACGACAAAATGGTGGTTGTTTTTATTGTTGCCAATTGGGGCATTGCATTGTTGAATGTCCACTCAAGAATGGACAACCTCAACAAGTTGCCTAAGTGGACGTTGTGGAGCGGAATGATCAAGGAAATGAGGAATCCAAGGAGGAGATTTTGATCCGCCTACTAGGAGCTTGATTAGTTCCAATGGGATTGAAAGCTCAACCTATGCAAGTTTGCTTCACTAGCAAGGTATGACATCTAATCAGGGTTGTAGGATTTTGGTTGATTCTGGAAGTTCAAAGAATTGCATGTCTGTGCAAATAGCAAAGGAATTGGGTATCCCTATCAAGCTAGTGATTGGAATTAGTTTGATGATGGCAAATGGTAGAAAGGGTTCTACATTCCGCACCTTGCATCTTGTTACTTTCAAGATTGGGAAGAAGTATTTGGAGTGTATGAGGTTTTTGTGGCACCTCTACACTATGATATCATTCTGGGTCTACCTTGGCTTGAACATCATAAGGTTTAATTTGATTGGACCTAATGCCAAATTCAAGTACAACACCAAGGTAGGAATTTCTGATTAGGTTGTTTGGCACCTCTGAGTAAGACACCTAAGAATAGTCAGTCCCAAGATGGGAAGTTTGTCAAGAATGTAGCCATAGAGCAAACTTGGAAGGGAGATGAGTCCTAAGGTGGGAAGTTTGCCAAGAAGGCAACCATGGAGCAAGCTTGGAAGAGAGATGAGTCCCTAGAAGGGAAATTTGTTAGTAAAGTAGCCATAGAGCAAGCTTTGGAGGAAGATAAGTCTGTATTCACGGTGTGGATCAAGCCGATTGCACAAGAACAATATGCGGAGCATCGAGAACCTCATCAAGCAATGGTTGATTGGATAGTTAAGGAGTTTGTGGACGTGTTTTTGGATGATCTGCCGAAGGGATTACTCTTTGATTGAGGTATGCCCTACAAGATCAAGTTATTGCCAAGGAGTACTCCAATGAGTAGATCAATCTATCGTCTCTCACCAAAGGAGTTAGAGGAGTTGCAAACAACGCTTACAGAGTTGTTGGAGTAGGACTTCATATGACATAGTACCTCTCCTTGGGGAGCACCAATACTATTTGTTCCAAAGAAGGATGGAGGACTTCATTTCTGTATTGATTATCATGGGCTCAATAAGCAAACTGTGAAGAATGCATATCCCTTGCCTTGGATCGATGACTTGCTTGATCAACTAAATGGAGCACGCTACTTTTCCAAGTTGGATCTTTTGTTCATAATCCCTCTTCTTTCTCCTCTTGAGTCCAACCTCCTCCTCCCCCAATCCCTATCAATGATCATGAGGAGTACAAAGTTGATTGTATCCTTGCACGTCACCACATCCAACAAGGACGCCACCAACATACATAGTACAAGGTCCTTTGGAAAGGGTATCCCCTTCATGATGCCACATGGGAACCTCTTTCTCACCTCTAGAATGCACATACGGCCATCCAGGAGTTTGAAGCTTCAATGACGATGAGGATGTCACCAACTAGCGATGGGGGAATATGTAACAATATGGAGTTTAGCGACATAGCTAGTAAGGCTAATGAAGTAGGGAATAAGCCAAATTAGCCTAGAATATTCTAGGAGCATCTAGGAAGCTTCTTGGGAAGCTTCCTGACTAGTTAACTTGTGCCCCAAGCAGGTAGCTACTAGAAGGAAGCTTCTAGAAGCTTCTAACTAGCTTAGCTTGCACGCCAAGTAGGTGGCTTCTAGAAGGAAGCTTCTTGAGAAGCTTCCTAGTTAACTTGACTTGCACTCTAAGAAAGCGGCTCAAGGAAGCTTCTTGAGAAGCTTCTCAAGGGCCTTGTATGCTACCTATAAATACCAAAGCCAAAGCTCATGCTAGACATTCGGAGTTTTTCCTCATTCAAGTGTCCCAATGTGATGTTCCATTCTCCTATTTCTCTCCTCGGATATTGTCTTTTACATCATTACTCCTTTGATGCTTCTTTTCTAGTTATAGGTCACTATAGGTACCAAGATTAGCATGATCATTTGATAGCTTATGCAAGTAGAAAGAAGTTCCAATATAGAAATACTATTTATTAACAAAAAGAGAGGAAGATTTGGTAATCATTTTTTATTTCAAAATTTTTAACTACTACTTGATTGGAATGAAAGAAATGATTACCATAGATCACAAGCTATTGAAGTAAATTGTCAACAAGCCTAATTTTTAGATGCTAGTTTGGGAAATAATATCATTATTTGGACTTTTACAACATTGAGGGTAATCCAAGCAAGAAATGCACAAATATCAATGTATGCATTCCTTGCATTATGATTATGATAGACTTATGGATAGCTCTGGATAAATTGTTTCCCAAATGAAAAGCTTTTGACCATTTTGGCCACTCTAGAGGTTGGAGTGGTGTACAAAGACATTTTAGAATTTATTGTAGTAGGTAACTATCCAAAAAAGATGCATGCTAGAGAGAAGAAAGCCCTTATATCATTTTTTTTTATCAAAAACTTGTAAAAAATACTACTGAAAATTCCTATGAAGTTTCACAAAGGAATATTTGTCATATATTAGAAATTTCTTAGGAACTAAGTAGATTAATAATTAAGGTAGTAAATAACCTTTATATAACCATGGGCTAGAAGGCATTGAGTAACTTTCCTATAGATTGAATGACTTGGCTAAGAGTTTAAAGGCTAACTTTGTTAGGAAAAAAGCTTGAACTTAATTTAAATATAAATAATAGTGCCTTGGACCATCTCTTGTTTTTGGAGTACTTCTTATTTAGTTCTTGGTCCATCTTTTCTACTTCATCTTGTTGATTGTTCTTTTGGAATTAGGATCTTCCACTTTGATATCAAAGAAAGCATGTGATAGCTATTACTCTTGAAAAATCACCTCAAAACTACTAAGATTTATACACCTATGTGATACCTTTGTATTATTTCCTATAGTTCATACTATTTATTTTTGGTAAGAATTTTTTTGGATACTATACTTCTGTCAGTATCCAATGCTTTTGGGTATTACTTCAAGTAAAAGGTAGATACATGTTAATTACATTTTACTTATATATATAATTTTGATAGTAAAAAATAGTGTAAATTACCTACAATTTAAGCAATGTAACCACAATCAAACAACTCCTTGAAGTGTTAGAGGTTATGCTTAACTACAACAGATCAAAGGAGTGGTGCTTTAAGAAGAATAAGATTGAGTTTATTTCCCAAGCAAAGAACATTTGGTGGGAAAATTATCATAACCAAAGTTGAGAAATTTGTATCTAACTCTAAGAAATAATTTTATAGCACTAACATACAAGACTCTCATTGAATCTTATTTGTTATGAGAAAACTTGAATACATTTCAAAATCTTGGTAAACATATCAATCAAAGCAATTACAATCAAGTTTTATAGTCCTTCAGGGTTCTTGGAAAAATTTCAAGAGAATAGTTATTTACAAATTATAAGTCATTAACATAGTAGAATAGCACAACATCCAAAATGCTATATAATCCTATCCTAGAATATCTTATGTAGATTCTAGAGATTCATAGAGGAGAAGCATTAGTGTTTTTTATACAAATTAAAATAGTATACAAAGATGTGGATAGCAATGAGTAAATCTAGGTAACTAAAGATTCTATCTAGAAAGAGTTTGACTCCTTTTTCCCTTTAATATATATGCATCTATAACATCTACAAGTCATGGAAGCTCATTGTACATAAATGAATTGAGAGATTTCTATAGAGATTGATGCCATCTAATTTAAATTACTGACCAATGTTAATAAAGAGAAATTATATTAAAATGGATATTTCTTCTATCATCAACAACTTGAACATAGTAGATTGTCTAAATTGTGGAATATAAATTGGACTAAACTATATAATCTGAGTAGACGAAGAAGAAAATTGATCAAAAGAATTTCAATGCACAATAAGACCACTTAATTAGCTTATTAGGAGCACTATTAATTTGAAGAAGGTTGAGAGTTTGATATAAAAATTACACTATTAGCTCTTATGTGATTTAGAGCTCAAGAAATGCATAAATTTGTTTTAGTTTATTGCATGATTAAGACCCATCCTTAAAATATCTGTGTGGATTGTGGTAATTAATAAAATTATATGTTGATCAAATTTGAAATGGTTTTGGAGGCTCTATTGTATTTTTTAACATAACTCCACTTATGATGATTGATGGAAAAAATGGACCTACCATTTAGATTCTTTATCTATTGTTAAAGAACACATGGACTAGATCAACACTCCAAGACCATTTATAATAACCCTGAGAGAAAGAGAGCATGCTCTTTCTCTCTCATGATCCATTATGAAGGTAAGCAAGAATGAATAAGGAGAGAGAAGTAATGTAAAAGACCAATGAGAGAAATAAGAGAATGGAATACCAAAGTTGAAGATCACATTCCCACTCTCAAATGAGTGAAACTCCAAATGCCTAGCATGAGCTTGGGCTTTGGTATTTATAGAAATATATAAAGCTCTTGGGAAGTTCTCAAGGAAGCTTCCTATTAGAAGCAACTTTCTTGGAGTGCAATCTAAGCTAAAAATCACCTACTTGGCATGTAAGCTAAGCTAGTAAGAAAGCCTTCCCCTAGAAGTTGCCTACTTGGCATACACATTTATCAATATTTAGAATGTACCAAAAAGTTTCCTAGATGCTTCTAGAACATTCTTAAATTGCTTGGCCAAATTGGCCTATTTTCTAACTTGTTAGCCTCTACTAACTAGTCTACTAACTCCATATTGCTATAGTTACACCTTTCATGTATATATAGTGTAAATATATTCCCTAAACCCTAATCAACTATATAGTGAGAAGTCACTTATTATGAGCTTGGGATAGTATAAACATCTACTTCTTCCCAAGTTTGGATAAGAATGTGAAAAGTCAATTAGTATTTATAAGGGTATCTTTTTGCTATGATATTATTCAAGCTACTTTATTTTAGAATTATCTTGGCTTAAATATGATCATATAGAGTTTATTTGTTAAAAGGATAAATTCAAGTGACTACAAAAGGAAGATCTTATATTTATATTTGGTCTTATTTGGACTACAAAAGGAAGATCTTTGTTTAAGATGTCATCTATTAGATATATGATGGAAAAATACATGTACATTTGTGTAGACTATGAAGGAAGAGAACCAGATTTTTTTCATTTAAATTAAACTTCCAACAAGAGTTGATCAAAAAAGATGAATGCATTAAACTCAAAGGTTGTAGATATGTTCTAAACAATTTACAAATGTGTTCCTAGATGACTTGCCTAAGGATTAAATTTTCTATTGCATTTAGAAGATATATTTTTTACCTAAATTATAGTTGTGAGTAGATCTATATTGCTTGTCTTCATAAGAATCAAGAGAACCTTAAAATATCTTAATAGAAGTTTTGTAGATGGATTTGTCAAGCATATTACCTTACCTTGTGGAGCACCTACATTATATGTTATAAAGGAAAATAATGATTTTGAAATTTTGTTGACTGTTGTGGATTGAATAGAGAAACATAAAAAACAAATGTATGTGTGATTGACATGATAAGTTTGCATATAGATCCAACTTCTTATAGAAGCATACATATATAATCAAAGTTAGAATTCAAAGGATCATCAATATGGGTATATGATCATGGGCTATTAGACTTAAGAGCGGAGGAGATCAATAAATAATCACTCTTTAGCATATGAAAAGAACAAGCTCTCTTGTTGGTAATTATTTTCTGGCTGCAATCTGAAAGTTGAAGCATCATAAAATACGTACCAAAGACCAATCTCTTGATTGATTATTTGATACCAATGCTGCAACAGCCAAAGATAAATAAATAATCACTCTTTGGTATATGAAAGGGAAAAAGAATCCTCCAGCTTGTGATTCATTTGTTTGACTATAGTCTAAAAGTTGAAGCATCATAAAATATGTACCAAGGACTATAAGCCTTGATGTATTTTTTGATCACATTGCTGCAAAGGCCAAAGGACAAGGTTTGGATCTTTATTACAAGAGTGAGGAAATACATTTGTTGTTTCCACCTTGGAATGTGATAGGTATTAAATTTTCAATTACAATTGATATCCATGGACTTACCTATGTTTTCAATAATAGTAATATTTAAAATAGATGCCAATAGATAGATTGTGATAGCATAGTATCTTGTTCCTCAACTTATACATGAAAAGATATTGATTGGCCAAGTTTGGAGACCTCCTAGGCACTTGAAATGTAAAACAAGGAGGAAGATGATAGTAGAGAAGAAGAATAAGAAAATAACATGCAAAACACAAAGGAACAAATGTCATTTAGATTAGTTATGGTCTAAAAAGATTTGGAAATGCCATTTACATTTCATGTTGAATTGGTGTATTAGAACTTGGGTTTGTGTACATTTGGAATAAGTGTGTATATACAATAGAAGCTCTCCTAGCTTATCCCCTCTTAGTTTATAACCTTGTTTAGCTTATAAAATCTACAAAATCTTGACTTGGCCCCATAATGTAGCTTATAAAACACTCTTTCCTTATATCTTATGAGAATTTCTTTGTCCTACATGGTAAGTTAGCTTGTATTCTACTACTTGGCATCAGGAGCTGAGGTCTTGCCAAGGGGCATAGCACACTATGGTTTGAATTCCTAACATCTTGAGTGTGCGATGAGATACAGAAATGTTCCTTTATTCAACATTGCACGGATCAGGTCAGATCAGGTTGATCTACAATATGGATTGGAAGAAATCAAGAATGGTGCAATGCACAATTGATCTACTATAGTAAATTGATATATAAGTTTACACTCTCTTAACTTATAACTCCTTTTATCTTATAACCAACAAGCTTTACTCACAATATTGTATTAGCTAAGAGAGATTCTACAAGATTTGAAATAGGTCAAGTGAAATGTATCTTGGAAAGAAATTAAAGGAGAATAATATAGATAACCATTAATGTGTTTCCTCATGACAATTCACCAAATTCTTGAATGACATATAAAGATTACTTAGATAAAATGTAATCCATCTAGAAGAATGATTTTTCTTTGGATGGCTAAGTCTATGAATTTATGTGCTAGCTTGGTGGTTTGAGAAGTTGTCTATTAAAGTTATTGTAGTATTGGTGATATTGTGATGAACTAATGGTTTTCAATCTTCCTTGTTATGTTTGGAAGAACAAGAGAGAGAGAGAGGAGAGAGAATGGGAGAGAGAGAAAGGAGGAAAAAAGAGAAAAGTTATTATAGAGTTTTAGAGGGCTCACCTACATACATTACATGAGTGAATAAAAAATTCTGTTTGTTTTTCAATTTTGGTTCTATTGGGATCTAGATTGAAGGCTATGGAGAATTGAGTAGAAAGTTATGAGGACTTATATATTTTTTAGGGTTTAGAGTGATTACTTAACATTGAGAGTGATGTGGATTTTCATTTCTAATCTCATGGTATTCATGCTTGAGTTCCATGGGAACTTAGTTTGAAATTTTTTGAGATGGAAATTGAAAGTTATGAGAGTTTATAGTTTTTAGGGTTTGGAGAAATAACATTTACTCATGTGAGTTGGTATAGGAGGGGTTGTGGTTTTGCACATATGGGGAGATATGGATAGGAATATTGTGTGTTACAATCATTATTGTTGTGATAGCCATGGCTACACTTCTCCATGTGTGGGTGCCCAGAGCAGCTTGGGATATGTGGTGCCCACCACATTTTTTTGGTTTTTTCAAAATAAAGGAGAAGAAGTGTATGTGTGATAATCTAACAACCTTTTGTCGGGGCAAGAAATTCAAGAAGGGGCCATTTAAAACTGGCGGCCCATATGCGCAAAGGTTTATTGACAGTGACAGGTGCATGCTGGAGGTGTGATTTCTTGGTAGAAACTCGAAGCAACGAAAGACAAAGAAGCGCAACTCTATAAAAATCAAACCTGCAACGACAAGATGTTGAGTAATTTTCCTTTGCCATTGAGAAGTCATCTTGCAGGTGATTGGGGAAAAGGAAATAGAGTTGGGATCGTGTTAGTGCACAAGGGAGAAGTCGCGAGAGTGAAATTGAGAGAGAGTGAGCAGGTAGAAGAGATGGGAGGAGGGAAGAAGAACTCCAAATTTGCAATGAGAAATCATGCAATTCGGAGGTTAGACGTGATAGCAAGGATCAAAGTCTTGAGCTGACTTCGGATCACATTTCTAGCATGGAACTAGAATGTAAGTTTTCCAGGATTCATGACAGAAATCATCAAGAGTAAGTGTCTCGATGGACCCGAGGAAGAAGGAAAGAGAGGAAATCCGGCTTGCTGGACAGAGTCAGATTGGAGACTCGTACTTGGGAAGGAAGCAGGCTCAGAGCAAGGGGCCACGTTTTTGGGGAAGGGAGAGATAGCTCAGGAGACTCAGGAAGTGAGGGACGCTTTCTCTTTGAAGAGAACAAAGAATGGGTATAAGGTTGAGAGTTACAAGGATCCAGTGAAGAGAGGGATCGTGAGTGCTCTCATGGCAATCTTGAAGCCAGAGAGATCAACTTATGTGATGAAACATCAAGCGGTGTTCTTCAAGAAACCTTGGAAGATGCAGAGAAGTAACCCGAGGTGAAGTATGATGGTGATTGAGTTGGAGGATGAGGACTCAGAAGGAGATGCCAAGCTCAAAACGGAAGACTCAAAACACGAGGAGGAGCCTGAGCTAACGTTGCAGAGTGGAGATACAAGTAGCGATAGTGATGAAGTGGGAGAGATGACAGTGACGCCAGCAGCTGACGAATACGAGGAAGAAGAAGTGCACGCTAAGATGGAGGCCAAAGACAACACACGGTTGGAGGACAAAGTAATTGTGCCCAAGGAAAGGAAGATCGCAATACAGCAAGGGGTTTGCTCAAGACATAAGGCAAAGTGTGAAGCGGGGCCGAGTAAAGTGAAGGAAGAGGTCGGAGAAAGCTCGAGCAGTGAGGCGTCAATTCCAATACAAAGATTGCAAAGGAGAAGGCGAGTATCGGGTGAAGAAGAGGTAAGGAAGGAGATTTCTATGTAGGAAGAAGTAGTTGCAAGAAATGGAGTGGAGTACTTGCAAGAAATTGTGTGTCCATTGTTGGTGAAGTTGGAGCACAAGAAGAGGGAGATGCAGTTGACATGTCCAGAGGTGAAGACTGTGTTGCAAGTGTTAGCACGACTAGACGAAGAGAACTCGGAGTTGAAGAAGAGTGTAACCCGAGGTGAGGAGGAAAGGGAAGTACTGGGAGCGGAGGTAGTAGAGAGAAGTCAGGTAATTGAAGACCTGAAGAGAGAAGTGAGCTATCGAGAGGAGCTTGTGAAGAAGAATGACATAGCAAGGGAGAGACAAGTAGCTGAATACGAGATCTTGAAGCAACAATTTGCTGATTCAAGAGTAGAAGTTATCCATGCTATGGCGAGAGTAGCAACGAAGGATCAAGAGATCAATACAGTGATGGAGAGTATGGAAGAGAAGAAGCAACTCTGGCAACAAGAGTTGGCGGCACAATATAGAGAAGAAGACCGATTACGAGAATTACTTTGTAATCAGGAGGAGAAGGTAGTACAGAAGGGGAAGGAGACGGTGAAAGCCAAATTTGAGGAGGAGTTGGCGATGTACAGAGAGGACTGGCTTGCAAATCGGGAACGAGAAAGGAAGACAAGATTGGAGCCAATAAAGGAGATTGTCCTCCAGATGAATGCAATGTTGAGTGCAGAGGCTAGCGTTCAAATTGAAGAGACAAGATTGCACGAGTTGAAATTGTTGGTGCAGGAGACGAGGCAAAGAAAGGCAAAAGACACTGATATGAACACTTTGTTGATCAAGTTAAGAACTTGTGTAGACAGGAAAATATTAGAATTAGAAGATAACATTTCAATTAGACTAGACTTAGTGAAAATAGAGATAGAAAAGCTTTGGAAAGATGTTGAAGCAAAACCCGAAGTAGATAATATAGGAGTCCAAATGTCTTCGGAGCTACCGATGGAGACATTAGAGAAGAGTGGGTTGGGAGATAAGGAGTTAGATAGATTACCTACTAGTGGAATTTCAGATCAGGAAAGAGAATTACTGGATCTGGTAAAAGAAGAAGAAGATACAAGACCCAAGGATAGAGTGATAGGAAGTAAATTTACTTCGGGTTTGGGTTTGAAAGCCAAGGAAGAAGTAGACATCCGATTGGAGTAGTAACAGATTTGAGATTTGAAGAGGCAGATATGAAGAGGTGTATTGTCATTTCGGATCTGCAGGTTAGAAGAGTTGTTGTAGAACGGTATAGTTGTTAGCACTATTGATTGATTCACTACTTAAGAGTGGCATTTGCAGTCAAATGTTGTTCAATGCTCATTATTTTTGAGAATAGATAAAGCAAAGTGCTATGAAGCAGTGCTCGTCGCTTGAGCTTGATTCCAAGTATCAACTTTGTGATTGTGTTTGTAAGTGTGTGGAGAAATTCAAAGTGCAAGTCAGTGTGCTTGTTGGATGTTGGATTCCACAGCCGTGATCTTCATTTTGTGTGTTTGATCTTGAGTGAAGTGCAATCAAAGCAATGCCTTGACAGATCTGAGAGGAATTGTAGTGCTGGTAGTATTCTGCATTTGTGAGTGCAATGCAAAGTTAATGTGAAGCAATTTTGATCGAGGAAGTTGTGCCTTCAGTGGAGGGGTGGAACACAATTCTGAGGCAAAGTTGTTTTGCAGTGAAGTGCCATTTTTGGGAGAGCCTGAATCATCACAATCAAGATTGTTTGGAAAGATTTGATGGAGTTGTGATTAAGGAGTGTTAATTTGTGACAATACTACGAGTCAGTGCTTGTTACTCTCTTCTGGGTGTGGTTTCTACCTGAGAGACTAAAGAAGAACTCAAGAAGAATTGAAATTGTTACTTTGCTTTGTATTTGGACATTTCTGACTCGTATCTCTACGGGAACAAACTTTACTTACCCGATTACCGCAAAAGTGATATTTGCCGGGTTGTCACAGGATATACCATGCCCAATGTGTCATTGATGCTTTACCTTCCAAGGAGGAAAGACCCATATGTGAAGGATGCACAAGGACTATGATTAGACCACTTGGGATGCTCACATGAGGCAAGCAACCACATCGACAACAATGACACTTGGGATTATGAATGCTTCCTCTATCCCTTTTGTCACGCCATTTGTAGTGTCACATCTAGATTGCTCGGACATTGGAGTTCCAGTGATAGTAGTTACAGTTATTTCAACAATTTATCAAAGACTACTTTTTGATGGTCAGATTTTGTGTTCAAGGTACTGACTTCACGGTGGGGCTCACCGTCACTTTGCACCGTTTCACCGTCAAGTGTGCCATCAATGGGACCATTAGGGTTCAGACCTAGCTCAAGTCCAGGGGGTATACTTTCAAAGTGCAGCTCCAAAGAGCTCAGTTCTCTCATGTTGAGCCTTTGAGTTCTTGGCTATGGTGGACAGAGGCCGGTGAGCATCACTTGGATTCTTTATGCTGGAGTGGGTGTGGCTTGACTGTAATCAATGCCCATTTGTTGGCAGTTTATAGAGTGACAGATCAAGTATTGATATGAGTTGAGTTGAGTTGAGAGTGGTAAACAATCTGATTACATCGAAGAAGTGAAGTTAGGGGGAAATCAGGTGCAAAAACTTTGAGTGTTGGTGGTATCTCCAAGCTCGGTGGATCGTTGGTAGCTCGATTGAAGTTCAATTTTTCCCTGGTGAGCAGAAGCTCATTGCTTCATGGAGATTTGGTAGTAAGATAGATTGTGTACGGAAGCGCTGGCCAATTTTTGAGCACAAAAGGAGCAAATTTTGAGCAGTGGCTGTGATTTTGAGCTCAGGAGTTGAAGGCAAGACCAATTTGTTGCAAGTTGGGCTCAGAAAGTAAAATTGAAGGTAGAATTGGGAAGCTATTCTTGTGAATTTGTGATTTGGAGAAACTCATGTTTTCAATTTGGCTCAAGTGAAGAGTTAACAAGGGATTTGGCGGTCAGCCAAATTTAGTGTTTAGGTCAAATTTTGGCTGGATTTTATGTTAGATTTTGGCCAGATTTAGAAGAGTTTTGCTATTTGGCCAGATTTGGAGGACTTTTGCAAGTTTGGAGGACTTTTGCAAGTTTGGAGAAGTTTTGCCAATTTTGGAGGAGGTTTGAAGTAGCAAGAAGAAAGGCCTTACTTGGGTGAATTTTGGCATTTTGAGACATAGGACTATGGGGTATGAGAGGCTACAAAGGCCTAGAAGGGCCAGCAAGCCAACTTGTTGGCGTGAGGCTAGCTAGTTTAGAGTAGATCTTGATCATTGGTTGGCAAAATCTGCCTTTCTTGCTAGATTGTGTGCAACAGGGTTTGACCCCTAGATCTCTTAATCCTAGACTAGTGCCCTAGCAAAATGGTCCACCCTCACTTGTTCTCCTAGTGATTGTGCCACTGTTATCTATACACATGTAGTTTTGGCTAGGAGAGGCAGTTTGATCTCATTCTTGGTGATCTTAGTAGCTTAGGACTTAGATACGAACTTCTCTTATGTCAAATGCTAAATGGTGGCAGAGTCAATCCCATGTTGTTTTATGAGATGAAGGGTTTTTGTTTAGATTTCTTGTGATTGGACTTTCTCCATTCTCTACTTCCTATTTGTGCATCACGTTTGTGTGAGGTGCCCTAACTTTTGAGCGTTGGTGCTTGGGTGTGCTCTTGATAGTGAGGTTGGAGTGATGACCAATCAGACTACCTTTGTTTCTCTCCGGTGAAGCAAGAAATGATGACTTGCAGTGAGAGTGCGTGTTGTGATGGCAAGTTACAGGTTACAGGTTGCCCTTTCCCCTAGTGTAGTTATCTTAGTTAGAGTTACATTAGTGGGTGGTGCTTAGTTGATATTGGCACTTAGTTGGTGTTGGCACTTGGTGGTGTTGGCACTTGGTGGGGTACTTGCGGTTGCAACTTGTGGTTCCGGTTTGCTGTTGCAGTTTGCGGTTACGGTTACTTTGTCACGACAGAGTTCTTTAGGAATTCCAAAGGAGATAGCCTTGCAGTACACAATGGGTTTACTTGGAGTGGTACTCAATATCAGCTTGTATCTCAGGTCCTAGTGAGGGAGGAGATTGATTTTGAGTTGGAGTTTGACACAAGAGCTGATTCAATTGAGAGTGCACTTGGTGTGTCCGCACCATTGTTGTGGGACATGGAAAAGATTTATGGAGCCTCCAAAGGCCCTAAGCGTTACTCTGGTATGGTGGGTACCATTGAGTTGGATGGTTTGATAGTTGGTATGATCTGTAGCAAATGCGGAACCCGACTTTGTTCACACCCTTCGTTGCATGGAAGGGATTGTTTCAACACTTGGATGGTCCGCCGATGGATGACTACCATGAGTTCAAGAGAGCTCATTTGGAGATTGAGTTATGGAGATAGTATTGGTCTCCAAACTATATCTCTATCACTTCAAGTTTGGTGGCCAGGAGTAGATTGGCTGTACCTACGAGTTCTAGCTCGAGTAGTGTTGGTAGAGCTAGTGGAGGTGCACTAGTTGGAGATAGTGCTACTCCGAGTGGAGGTACCACTACAGGAGGTGGTGTGATATCGGGGTTTAACCCATGGTAGAGTTGTGTTTGAGGTAGAACTGCCAGGGAGTGCAAATTGACAAGCTGAGGAGCTTGCAAGAGTTCCAACAGAAGGTTGGAGAGAGCCTACGCAAGGCATACACTTGCATGAGGCAGCTGATTAGTTTCACTCAAGGAGTTACTAAGGCCCAAGCCTTGATATGGGATATTGGACATGGAGATGCGACGTAGAGTTCGTGATGCTACGTTGTTACAGGCTACTTCGCCTACTTTGGCAATGGTCTTTGGTTTGGCTGAGCGTATTGAGCTCAACATGGTGGAAGAGAGAGTGGTGACATCTAGATTTGGTAGGGAGACCTCATCCACAACTATTACTTCTTCTAGAGTTCAGCAGAGTGCACCATGCCCAATTGGTTTTTGAGGACAGGGTGGACAGCCCAGATCCTATGGAGCGAGTGGAGGGCCTAGTGGAGTTAGACCCTTACCTTCATTTTTGGGTCAGCATCAGCCAGTGAGTTGGTGTTGCTTGTTGGACTTGTAGTGGACCTCACCATCGGAGAGAGTGTACTCAGGGCAATGGACTTGATACCTCAGGTGCATCACAGCCAGTACAGAGGCAGTGTGAGCATTGCTACAGATTTGGTCATACTAGTGATCGATGTTTTGACCTACACTTGAAGTTATGGAGTGGTAGGGCTGCTATGGTAGGTAGTAGAGGAGCTCCAATTCATAGAGGACGAGGTGGTGATAGGGATCTATACCTAGTAGGGGTGCAGTACCTGCCCTTACTTCTGATACAACTATAGCTACTCGGATTGAGCAGTTGGAGTAGAGATTGGCTAGTATGGCTATTGCTTAGAGGATATCAGATTTGGGTGTTGAGGCTTCCACCTCATATGTTGGTGATAGAGATGCTTTAGACTTCATGTGCGGAGCAGCATAAGTGGATGCATCTACAACAGTGACTAGGAGTGCATTACCTGCTCCAGAGCCTAGAGGAGCATCAAAGGAGTTGGACCCATAGAGAGGAGAGATTGGAAGACATGTCAGACTTCCCCAGTCTTTCATGCTATTTGAGGCATTACAGACGACATCCATGGTTCCTAGACGTCCCAGTGCAAGTGTGATGGAGTACATGATGGACTACTTGCTAGTCAGCCACCTACTACTACACAGACTAAGTCTAGCATGATGTTGGGGGTGGCTCAGCTAATTATGCGGTGTCCTTTGTTTTCAGCCAGTGACATGTTTACATTGGAAATTGACTTGTAACACCCATTTGCACATGTGTGTGGTATTGTGATATTTAGCTTGGTATTACAAGTACTTAAGAGATATTATTTATATAGAGATAAAGGATAGTTCTTTATTAGTCATGGTTAGCTAAAGTTAGTCATAGCTAAGATAGAGGGGACCTTACTTTAGAGGAAGTAGAAAAAATGAGCACCACTATTTTGGATTTTAGTGTGTTGACTTGGTATTATTCTTAGGTGTTTGGCTTTGAGGAAAGAGTTGAGAACTCTTAGGCCCGCAAGCCTTTTTGTTTTGGATTCTTTTGTAGTCCAAGGATAGCCCATGTAAAGGAATCCTTGACTTAGTGGTTGGGTCAAGATAAGATCACATGCTTAGGGGAATATGCCCATGTGAATGGATATTCTTTTCTACTTTTTGACTTTACTTGATTTTTAGTTTAGTAACTTGAGTTACTATGGTAATTAGTAACTTTGGTACGTAACTATTTCACAAGTATATAAACAAGGGGTGAGGAGGTACTTATCATCGTTTCATTTGCAACTATCTCTCTCTCATTGAGTTCTTTAGTGAGCAGTGTCTTGAGTCTTGGAGTGTTAGTCTTGGAGGAGTATGATGGAGTTGGGGTTCCTTGCCTTCTTAGTCCATGGTGCGCTACCATAATAGCCATCAGAGGTTCATCCTGAGTGAGAGACAGGCCGGCTCACAGACCTAGCCCCAGTGTTCTGGTTGGCTGCCATGTTGTGTGAGAGTAGGGATGATGCGGTTCCTACTACTAGAGTAGAGGTGGTTGGTAGTGGAGCTGACTTGGTTGAGGAGCATGGGATTTGTTCAGCGACTAGTGGTTTATGGCGGGTAGTTGCGTCTAGACTGGAGGAGTTGCCAACTAGACCGGCCTTTGAGAGAGCACAGTTCACACCTGGTGTTGTCCTATTGGATAACCAAAGGGGGATTTTCCATTTGGTGGGACCTTCCGAGAAGGTCTATACACTACAAAGAGTCTTGTTAGACTCTAGTGTGCAACTTCTTATGTTGGGGAAGGCTGCAATTGTTGGTCTAGAGTTACGAAAGACCAATGTGGAGAGATGTCCATTTTAGATCTAGATATCTCTAGGTGGTGGTTTGACACAATACATCACACGTGGGGAGCTTGTTGTCAAGGTTCAACTTGGTCATCCGATTGATAGCTCGGTGTTGAGAACTCAGGCTATTGTGACAATAGCTAAGTCATATGATGTGCTAGTTGGGGGAGCAGTGTTATACCCCATTGGTTTTAGTATTGACTATTGGGAGGAGATAACCTCCTATAGACCAGGTTGGCAGTCTGGTGAGGGACGGGTATGTCGCCTACCAGTATGTTTCAGTAGTGGCAGTCTTGGCTCACTACAGTCCGTGACCATGGCAACATCAATTTTAGCTTTCAGTGGTACAGTTACTTGGCCTGGTGACTTGTTGGAGGAGAACGCCCATGGAGAGTATACTCCAGTACCAGAGGAGATCACTCAGATTTGGAGTACGAGTGAGATTGTTCCATCTACCTTGGATGTTCCATTGTGGAGTTCATTGGAGGCGTTACAGTAATATGCAGATCAGTTGGTGCAGTAGGCTTGGAGTAAAGCCTTCGTACCATCAGGAGATGAGTGTGAGGATGAGCCTCCAAAGTTGATTACTTTGACACCTTTGGATACCACACTCATTGCTTGGCAGTATCCAATAGAGGAGATATGTCTATTGGAGTTGTTTGGTGGGATTAACACCGGACTAGCTGCGGTATTATAGGCGGGTATATGAGCATAGAGCTACTTGTATGTAGAGAGAGATGAGACTGCTAGGCAAGTCTCTCTACATCATTTGGCACACTTGGCCTATCGGTATCCGGAGTTATTATTGATGTCAGCAGTCAAAGGTTACCAAAAAGCCCTACCAACAAACATTTCCTTACTGGGGATGCACGATCTGGAGAGACATAGGCCCATTCACTTGCCATGTCAGGGACATACACCTGCTGGTAAAGGTTTGGGTCTTCAAGATCCTTGTTCTGGTGTGTGTTGGGAGATGTTACAAATACTACAACATCTCCAAGTTCATCAGTCAGTTTCTCCAGCTTACCTTTTGGAGAACATTCCTTTGATGGGTGATTCTTGCACTAGAGTGGTTGCGAGTACACATCAGGTCCATTCTTGGATGGGACCTATTGTATTGTTAGATGCAACTAAAGTGGGATCACGGGCTCATCATCTTTGTCTTTGGTGGACAAACCTCCTACTCAGAGAGGTTCTACAACGTGCTTATGATGGGATTCAGGGACTTGACCACATCCTTGTTGATGATATCTTGGATGTTGGGCGTCAATCTCAAATAGTGGTAGTGGCTGATAGGTCTCCTATGGCAGTGGTGAACCTAGTTGGACAGCCTAGAGCCGCATTTCCCACACTCATGATTTTCCTAGGCTCTCATGCTTTTCGAGAGGGAGGACCACGACTTGTTTGGGATTCATAGTTACAGTAGTTGGTGGAGCCCAATGCTGATGAAAGAGAGCAGGTGATGGGTTTTCACACCAGTATTACCGCTATTCCAGCAATGTCAGAGGCATCCATGTGTCAGGTGTTAGATTAGGCTATGGACTTGAACTGTTTGACCTAGATTGTGAGCCTTGGCTTGGCAGAGTAGCGTAAGATGCGCTTGATAGGCATCACCACTCAGACACTTGTGAGCTCTATGCCTATCAAGAAGATTCAGGCATATGTTGTGGGCGATGGACCAAGTGGACATGGGATTCTTGGGACACACCCAATAGCTACTAGGGAGAGTGGTCTACTTGGAGTCCATCCGGGTGAGCGTGAGCTACTTGGATTACACCCTTGGTCCACTTGGGATGCAGCTAGAGGACGTGTGGAGCTTGCAGCCAGAGTGGAGGGAGTTTTTCACATAGAGGTTGGGACCTCTAGTGGGTAGGGGCATGACACTATTGCTCCCAAGGGCCCAGTGTAGCAGCCAGTCAATGCGTCTTCCACTCCTACTACAGTTACAGAGGATACTTGGGAGCCAGATCTTGGACCTAAGCTTACTGGAAAGGAAAGACGGAGGGTTTGGAGGTTCTTGAGGAGCCATATGAGTTGTTTTGCCTTCAGTATGAAGGATTTGGGTGCTCTGAACGGACTTGTATACGGATTGAGCTGACTAGCAATACACCCATTTTCTGACATCCTTATTGATATAGTGAGATGGAGAGGGCATTGATTCAAAGCCAAAGTAGTGACCTTTTTAAGGCTGGTTTGGTGGAGATTTCACATGGGGAGTATGCATCAACAACAATGATGCCTACCAAGAAGGATATGCATGGCAACTACACAAATAGGCAGATGTGTGGAGGTTACTGTCCTATCAACCAACAGACTAGGGCTGATCGGTATGCCATGCCTACACTAGGGGAGATTTTTGATGTGATTGGGCATGCAAAGGTCTTTAGTACTTTGGATCTTCAAGTGAGATATCATCAGTTGCCGATCAGAGAAGAGGATAAGTCCAAGACAACATTTTGGGCTATTGATCCTCATGGTGTCGTGTTGTGGTTTGTGTAGCCCATAAAAAGCAACTTATCATAGTTTATCTCCATGTTAGTGGGGTATGTTGCATGCTAGTTCCGACAGATGAGACGTTGCCATGTGAGCCATCTATGTACATGTATGTGATTGGCCACGTGGGTTCCTTTCTTATCATGTTTGAGGGCTTTGATGAATAAAGATGAGGGCGAGTAGAGAGACGGGGGTGTTTTAGTTTGGAGAGTCTCGAGGAGAGAAGGAAGTTGGGAGAGAGTTGTAGCAGAGAGCGAGTGTTAGAGCATCGGAGGAAGCATTCAAGCATGAGATGTCCCATGCTCCTGATCTGCCACTCCCAAACCCTTTTCTCATCAAGCTTCAGATTTTACACCGTGACGACTTACAGGATTGGTTGGCAGCACATTTCGGGGTTGGTGTTTGTAGAATCGGTGATGGGAAACCCAGATCCTATCGTCCTTCCGGTGCTTACTTAAAAGAATGTCTGGGACTTGACAATTTATGTCCTTCTATAGTTGGGGAATGCCTAAAAGTTTTCTCATAAGCTTCAAGGTGGAGTTGTGGGGTCCATTTGTCAAAAAGTAAAAAGAGTAAAAGACAAATGTGCAAGAACTTGGGTCTCAAGGGGAAAGTCGGGAGTTTTTCGGCCATTGGGGGAGTTTGGTGAAGGCATTTGAGGAACGAAGGACATGGTTGGAAAGAGGAGACAACAAGCTACAATTTGCAGATAGAAATCACTCAATTTGAGCTGAGTATAAGAGAGATATGATTAGTTGAGTGAAGGGGGGTTGAATTGATACCCAAGAGTACAAAGTAGTCAATTGAGGGAGTTTCTTGAGACCTTTTCACTATCTGTCAATGAGATTGGAGAGTAGACAATGTTCTTACAGTATTGAGCGCAATAAAATCCAGTTTTGGGTCAATCTCCAATCAGATCCCATTGATTGAAGTTGAAGCTTATGGGATGTAAGGTGTTGGAGAAGAGCTAATGATCAGGTTTGGAGTTTTGGTCACTCCCCAAGTTGCAGTTCGAATTCCCAAGTTGTTTGTGGATAGGTTTAGCTCCTCTGTGTGAAATTTTCATGTGAATTCTGCAAATAGAGAAATCAGGATCGTGGATCAAGTATACCTGGGTCTGTAGAGCTCACAAGTTAGCCCAGCTCAGGAATTGATCCACATCTAAAGATTGGAGTTGGATTAGGCTATGAAAATTTGCAGGAGGTTAGAGAAAAACACAACCAGCTATTTAAAAAAAAATTTGGGTGGTTCTAGATCTATACAAAGTGAGATTTGATGCAAAACATCATGCTGAAAATATTGTCATAAGCTCGGTAGAGCAAATTTTCCTTTCATCTTGATTGGATATCAAGTCTCATGTCCTGTGACTATGACTGAGAGTTTCAGCTTGCCAGAGTGTTTGTGAGGATCAAGTGTATTTCTGAATCAGAAATTTGGGGGAAATTTGCCAAGAACCAGGAGCAAACCCTAAAAAGAAGATTTCGAAATTAGGGTGAAGTCCAAGAAAAACCCTGGCCAACTTTGAGAGATTGTCAGGAGAGTTGTAGTGATCTGATTGAAGTGTATTTTATATCATTGGAAAGCTTATTTTACAGGCTTTTTATTCAATTCTAGATCACTTAAATCCAAGCTATGTAGAAATAGTTACTTGCATATGAGCTGCGCAGACTTTTCCCCATCAAAAAGACATAGAAAATCCCCACATGAAGTAGAAATTTGTTGAAATCTGAAGTACAAATGGGAAGAGGCTTGGAGTACAGGTCGGACTGAGCTTGATGACAGAGCACAAAGGCTCTGAAGCTCTTTCCCAACAAAAAGTACAGAGAGTTGTTGCCTTTTTCTTGTGATTGGATCCTCTTTGTACTTGTATGCCTGTTTGTATGCCGAGTTGGCTTGGATTGGTGTGCGGGCGTTGCGCTCAGATTATTTCCTTCTAGGAGTGCTGTGTATTTCTCCTTGGTTATGTTGGAAGTGATGACCAGCAGACCAGGAGTGCATGTTGTGATGACAAGTCAGGTTGCCCGCCAAGTTGGCTTGGATTGGTGTGCGGGCGTTGCGCTCAGATTATTTCCTTCTAGGAGTGCTGTGTATTTCTCCTTGGTTATGTTGGAAGTGATGACCAGCAGACCAGGAGTGCATGTTGTGATGACAAGTCAGGTTGCCCGGTACTATCCTTCCTGATAGCAAGAATATTAGTCTTGAGAAAGGAGAGTTCCGGCAATAAGGGTCACATGTGTGTTTTGTCAAGTCATTACGGTTTACCTCTAGCTTCTGATCTGTAGTTTCCACAGCTAGGCACCCTGTGTGTTCCCAGAGAGAGAAAAGGAAAGTACAACAACGGCAAGGATATGTTATATCAATGGAGGTTCTTACCATTTGGGTTAAAGAACGCTCCTGCTGAGTTCAAGAGGGTCATGGATAGGATCCTAGTTGGATTGGATTTTGCTCGATGCTATATTGATGACATTTTGGTTTATAGCACTGCTGTGGAGGAGCATGAGAGACAGTTGTTGGAGGTGTTTGAGAGGTTGAGATCTCATGGACTCAAATTATATCTTGGGAAGTGTAGGTTCTTCCAAGAGTAGGTTGAGTATTTGGGTCACACTATCTACCCTGGAGGACTTGGTGTTCAGTAGACCAAGGTGGAGGCCATTGCACATATTCCTTGGCTTACGGATGTGAGCAGAGTGCGAGCATTCCTTGGGATGGCAAACTTCTATCGCCGCTATGTTAGAGGATTTAGTGCCATTGCCAAGGCCTTGACGAAGCTGACCAAGCTTACACAGGAGTGGTGTTGGGAAGATGAGTAGGAGAGAGCTTTTGTAGAGAAAAGAGGTAAAATGAGGCTAGGTCCCAATAATATTGATATGAGAAATCTGCCCTATTGCACCAAAGTTGTGGTACCCACATTTTTTTTTCAATTTTAAAGAAGAAGTGTATAGAAGAAGTCAAATTGCACCTACATGGCCAAAGAAGGCAAAGAAAAGTGTCCTCAAGGTGTAACCCAAGGTAAAGTGACTTCATATCAGAAGGCGAGGTACTCGGAATTGCCCTATTAGCATACAACCCAAAGTAAGGAGTCTTTGTCTTGAGGAGCTCAACCCAAGGCAAGGATAGTGTAACAATTTTCCTTTGGAACAAGACATTCCAGAAGGTATTGTTCAAAAATGGCAGTCATACGTGTGAAGGACACTTGACAATGATAGGAGCATGCAAGAGGTGTGATTTCTTGGTAGAAACTCAAATTGAAGAAAGATAGAGAAGGCGCAACTCTATAAAAGTCAGGCTAAAGACAAAGCAATGACAAGCAATTTTCCATTGTTGTTAAGAAGTCGTCTTGCAAGAGATCATGGGAAGGGAAGTGTAGTCAAAGACGCACTGGTGTGTCGAGAGGAAGTCGAGAGAGTTAATCCAAGAATCAGTAGGAAGAATAGTTCCTAGCCCATAGTGGAAGAGAGAAACATGGAAGGTGGGAAGAAGAACTCTAAATTCATAGTGAGAAATCATGCGATTCTGAGGTTAGATGTGATTGCAAGAATTGAAGTCCTGAGTAGGCTCTGGATCACATTCTTGGCATGGAATTGGCATGTTAGTTTTCCAAGTTTCATGACTGAGATCATCAAGAGTAAGTGTCTCGATGGCCCTAAAGAAGAAGGGAAGAGAGGAAATCCCGCTTGATGGATAGAGTCGGATTAGTACTTGGGAGAGAAGCAGGCACAAAGGAGGGTGCTATGTTCTTGGGAAAGGGTGAAGTCGCCGAAGAAACCCATGAAGTGAGGGATGCTTTCTCTTCAAAACACACGAAGAATTGCTGCAAGGTGGAGAGCTATAAAGATCCTATCAAGAGGGGGATTGTAAGTGCTCTAATGACAATCTTGAAGCCGGAGAGAACGACTTATGTGATGAAGTACCAAGCGGTGTTCTTCCATAAGATGTTTGTAGGAGAGCCAATTAATTGGGCAAAGTGCTTTCCATCAGCGGACTTGATAGATGATGTGGAATTTGCAAGAGAGGTTGCCGCCACATTACATTGTGTTGTTTGCAGCCCATTTCTATTTGGGGTTGAATTTGCTCAATGCGGCAGAGAGGCACAAGATGGTGTCTCATTTCCATCCCAACTTGAGAAGAGATGTTGATGCAGAGGAGCAGCAATACATCTTGCAAATCAGAAGTAGCGATCAGTACTACAAGCAAATGGGGTAGAGTGTCCAAGTGAAGGTGAGTACTTCAAAGTCAAAGAAGAGGAGTTGACAAGGAGAAGAAGAAGAAGTACAGACAGCACGACCTCCAAAAGCCAGAAGAGTGAACCTGAGGAAAGAATTGGTAGTGATTGCATCATCGGATGAAGAGTCGGAAGGGGAAGCTAAGTGCAAGTCTGAAGACTTGGAGAAGGAGGAAGAACCTGAGTTCACGCTTCAGAGTAGGGACAAGAGTAGTGATAGTGATGATCGCAAAGAGATGTAGTTAGTACCCGAAGAGGAGGAAGCTAAGATGGAGACGGTGGAGAAAGATAGCTCAAAACTAGACGATGAAGTTCTAGAGCAGGAGGAAAAGAGAATTACAATTTAGAGGGGAGTCCATTCCAGACGAAGGGCGAAGTATGAAGCAGGGCTAAGTAAGGTGAGAGAAGTGGAGAGTGGAAGTTCAAGGAGCGATGAATCCATTCCCATTAGGAGATTGTGGCTAAGACGGCAAGTATTGAGCAAGGAAGAGAAGAAGAGGGAGATAAGTCCGCAAGCCGAAGTAATTTTGAGTGAAGGCGTAAAAGACCAAATCCAAGGAGAGAAATAAGAGAATGGAAACTCACATTGGGACACTTGAATGAGGGAAAACTCCAAATGCCTAGCATGAGCTTTGGCCTTGGTATTTATAGGTAGCATACAAGGCCCTTGAGAAGCTTCTCAAGAAGTTTCCTCAAGCCGCTTTCTTAGAGTGCAAGCCAAGTTAACTAGGAAGCTTCTCAAGAAGCTTCCTTCTAGAAGCCGCCTACTTGGCGTGCAAGCTAAGCTAGTTAGAAGCTTCTAGAAGCTTCCTTTTAGAAGTTACTTACTTGAGGTGCAAGCTAAGCTAGTCAGGAAGCTTCCCAAGAAACTTCCTAGATACTTCTATAATATTCTAGGCTAATTTGTCTTATGTGCTACTTCGTAAGCCTGACTAACTTTGTCGCTAAACTCCATATTGTGACATATTCCCCCGCCGCTAGTTGGTGACATCATCGTTGCCAGTGAAGCTTCAAAGTCCTGGATGGCCGTATGTGCATTCTGGAGGTGAGAAAGAGGTTCCCATGTAGCATCATGAAGGGGATACCCTTTCCAAATGACCTTGTACTCCGTATGTGAGCGACGGCCTCATTGAATATGGTGACGTGCAAGGATCCGATCAACTTTGTACTCATGATCATTGATAGGAACATGAAGAGGGGGAGGTTGGACTCAAGCAGAAAAGGAAGAGGGGTTAGGAACAAAGGGTTTCAACTTGGAAACATGAAAGACAAGATGGATACGCATGTGACAAGGCAAGGCAAGTCGATAAGCAACAAGAGAGACAATTTGGGTGATATCAAAGGGTCCTATCCAATTAGAGGCAAGTTTACAAACTTGGGTATCAAGTGGGAGGGGGAGGTTACTAGAGGATAGCATGACTTTATCACCAACTTCAAAGGTGAGATCACGACGATGGTGTTCCGCATATTGTTTTTGGCGATTCTGAGCAACAAGGAGGCGAGACTTGGCTTGTTGGAGAGATTGGGATATAGTGGTCAAGAATGTGGAAGTATGAGGCACTTGAGATGGAGAGGGAGCAAGAAGAGAGTCTAGAACAAGCGGATCTTGGCCAAAATTGAGAAAGAAAGGAGAAAATCCGGTGCTTGCCTGTTTGGAATTGTTGTAGGCAAATTTTGCAGCTACAAGACATTTGTCCCAATTGGTATGGTGGACATTGACAAAGACATGCAACATATCCTCCAATGTACGATTTGCACGTTTGGTTTGTCCATCAGTTTGAGGATGATAGGCCGTGGACAAAGCAAGCTTGGTGCAGAGTATCTGGAAGAGTGCTTGCCAAAACTTCCCGGTGAATTGAGGATCACGGTTGGAGATGAGTACACATGGCATCCCATGATGCTTGAAGACATTGTTGAAGTAGATTTGCGCTAAGGTTGGAGCATCCACGGTATCACAAGTTGGTGCCAAGTGGATTTGCTTACTAAGCTTATCCACAAACACCACAATTGCGGTGTGTCCTTGTTTTGTCTTTGGCAAGGATGTGATTAGATCCAAGCTCACATGCTCCTAGCAAGCGGATGGAACGGCGAGCAGTTGAAGGAGTCCACTCAGCTTCTGGTTGCTGGCCTTGTTACTTTGGCAACTCTCACATGATTGAACAAATTCTTGAACATCTCGTGTCATGTTGGGCCACCATCATTGATGTTGTAGGGTACCCAAGGTCTTGTCTACACCCATGTGACCAGTGATGGGTAAATCATGGGCTTCTTGGAGGTGCACAAGTCAAAGATCACCTTTAGCTGGAACATAGATCCGGTCCTCATGGAATAAAGGCCCTCCTTGATAGACAAGGTGTTTTACTCCTTATCACATGCCGTAAGGCAACCATGTACCATTTGGAAGAAGGGATCTTGGTGTAAAGCTGACTGAAACTCATTTTGGACCTTAGAGTCAACTAACACTGTTGAAACTTCCATTGTGATGAGAGGAAGAGACTTCAAACCAGGTCGTCGTGATAAAGCATTAGGAATGACATGGAACCGACCTGGTTTGTACTCAAGTTTGATGTCATATAGTTGGAGTTGTTCCTCCCATTGATGATGTCGACTCTTCATGTGTTCCAAGTGTATGGTCTACAACAATGGTTTGTGATCAGTTTGCATGATCACTTGTTTCCCCAAGAGGTAATGCCTCCATACCTTGGTGGCGTATACCATAGCAAGTTGTTCTCAATCTCAAGCAGAGTAGTTTTGTTCAGCCGTATTGAGTTGGCAAGACACAAAGGCAATGGGATGGAGTCCATCTGGGAATTCTTGTTGCAACACGGCTCCAATTGCAAAGTTAGAAGCATCAAAATCAACCACACAAGGTAGTTGAGGATCATATGGTTGAAGAATGGGTCTTGAAGACACCATATGCATTAACTTTTGGAATGCTTCTTCATGCTGGGTGGTCCACCGGAAGCTCAAGTTCTTTCCCAAGAGGTCAGTCAATGGTGCAGCCACATGAGCATAATAATGGATGAACCGTCGGTAAAAACTAGCCAATCCATTGAATGTTTGTACTTTTGTAGCATCCTTCAAGGTAGACCAATCAATAATGGCCTTGATCTTCTCTTCTTCCATCTTGATCCCCTCTCAGGAGATCTTATGACCCAAGAAGGTAACCTCTTTCTGCCAAAAGGCGCACTTTGACTTCTTGCAATAAAATTTCTATTGTCGTAGTCATCTTAGGACTTCTCGCACATGGCTCACGTGTTCTGCCTCTATCTTACTATAAATGAAGATATCATCTAAGAACACCACCATGGACCGATCCAATAGTCCATCCAACACCCAATGCATCTGATCTATGAAGATGGCAGGAGCATTAGTGAGTCCAAAAGGTAGAGCTCTCCACTCAAAATGCCCATACCTTGTACAAAAGGCAGTCTTTTGCACATCCTCTCTCTCAATAGGAATTTGCCAATAGCCGCTACAAAGATCCAACTTGAAAAAGTAGCATGCTCCACTTAGTTGATCAAGCAAGTCATCGATCCGAGGTAGGGGATATGCATTCTTCACGGTTTGCTTATTGAGTCCATGATAATCAATATAGAAATGAAGTCCTCCATCCTTCTTTGGAACAAATATTGTATGAAGTCCTTCTCCAACAACTTTGTAAGTGTTGTTTGCAACTCCTCTAACTCCTTTGGTGAGAGCCGATAGATCGGTCTACTCACTGGAGTACTCCTTGGCAATAACTCAATCTTGAAGGGCATACCTCGGTCCGAGGGTAATCCCTTTGGCAAATCATCTGGAAACACATCCGCAAACTCCTTAACTATCCAATCAACCATTGCTTGATGAGGCTCTTGGTCCTCCATAGATTGGTCTTGTGCAATCGGCATGATCCACATCGCAAATACAGACTTATCTTCCTCTAAAGCTTGCTCTATGGCTGCTTTACTAACAAACTTCCCTTCTAGGGGCTCATCTCTCTTCCAAGCTTGCTCCATGGTTCCCTTCTTGGCAAACTGCCCATCTTGGGACTCCACTTCCTTCAAGGTTTGCTCTATGGCTACCTTCTCAACAAACTTCACACCTTGGGATTGACTATTCTTAGGTGTCTTACTCAAAGATGCCAAATAACCTAATCGGAAATTGCTACCTAGGTGTTGTACTTGAATTTGGCGTCGGGTCCAATCAAATTGAACCTTATGACGTTCAAGCCAAGGTAGACCCAAAATGATATCATAGTATAGAGGTGCCACTATAAACTTCATACACTCCAAATACTCCTTCCCAATCTTGAAAGTAACAGGATGTGAGGTGCGGAATGTAGAACCCTTTCTACCATCCGCCATCATCAAACTACTTCCAATCATTGACTTGATAGGAATACCTAATTCCTTTACTACTTGCATAGACATGCAATCCTTTGAACTTCCAGAATCAACCAAAATCCTACAACCCTGATTAGATATCATACCTTGCAAGTGAAGCAAACTTGCATAGGTCAAGCCTTCAATCCCATTGGAACTAATCAAGCTCCTAGTAGGTGGCTCAAAATCTCCTATTGGGATTCCTTGTTTCCTTGATCATTTTGCTCCACAACCTCCACTTGGGCAACTTGTCGAGGTCGTCCATTCTTGAGTGGACATTCAACAATGTGATGCCCCAACTAATGACAATAAAAATAACCACCATTTTGTCGTAGTGTCTCCCTATTTGTCGTGCCAAGTGGTCTTCATTGAATTGCATCAGTCTCCGTTGGTGTTGGCTCCTCCACTTTTGTGTAGTGTATTGGTAGGCTTTGAGGAGGTCAAGGTTGAGACCAAGTTGTTACCACTAGGGAATCAAAACGTTCAGCCAATTGCATGGCTTCCTCCAAGTGTTATGGCTCTTGCATGGTTACCTCTAATTTGGTTCTTGCCTTCAAGCCCCTCACAAATTGATCCAGAGCTTCACCTTCCAAAATATCTGGAATTTGCATGATGGTGTTTTGGAATTGCGTGATGTAACTTCTTACAGAGCCAATCTGTTTCAACTCTGCCAACTTATCTCGTGCAGCTCGTGTGGCATTTATAGCTTGGAACCGACTAATTATTGCGCTCTTGAATTCTGCCCATGTCAAGATTGGTGCAACCATTTGTTGTTTGGCTTGCTCCACTTGGAATCTCCACCATAGCTTTGCTACTCCATCCAATTGGCTAGAAGCCAAGAGAATTTGTTTTTTGCTCATCTTGTAGATTGGTAGCTTCAAAATAACATTCACAATCAAACACAAAATTCTCCACTGCACTCTGGAGATTATTGCCTTCAAATACCCTGGGTTTAGGGAATCTGATCCAATCTTCTTGAATTGGTACTCTCTCCACTTGCTCTTGTCACCAAAGATCTCATTCATCCAACAATTGAGTAAGGTGCTCGATTTGTTGTTGCATAGCAAGGATAACATCAGGTATTGCCGCCATGGTTGTTCCTCTATCACACCACTCCCAATCTATCTAATTTATTAACACATAGAAACAACACGTCCATTGTTCTCCATAAGTTACAACCAGAAGCACCAAGGGTTCCTCAAATATGGTGATCATATGCAGAAAATCTTGTCCAAAGTGCGAGGTGATGAACTGTGTGAAACAATGCTTGGGTAGTATTTGGATGCAAAAATCCCAATGGTTTGGTGGAAGTGGATTTGGTGGTCCATAAATTCCATGCATCCCATTCCTGCTCTGATACCAATGTAAAAGACTGAATTCAAGGAGAGAAATAGGAGAATGGGAACTCACAGTGGGACACTTGAATGAGTGAAAACTCCAAATGCCTAGCATGAGTTTGGCCTTGGTATTTATAGGTAGCATACAAGGCCCTTGAGAAGCTTCTCAAGAAGCTTCCTCAAGCCGCTTTCTTAGAGTGCAAGCCAAGTTAACTAAGAAGCTTCCTTCTAGAAGCCGTCTACTTGGCATGCAAGCTAAGCTAGTTAGAAGCTTCTAGAAGCTTCCTTCTAGAAGCTACTTACTTGAGGTGCAAGCTAAGCTAGTTGGGAAGCTCCTCAAGAAGTTACTCTCCTCTGGGTGTGGTTTCTACCTAAAGACTAAAGACGCAACCAAGAAGAACTACATTGTGACTTTTGACTCTATATTTGGATATTTTTGACCAGTATCTCTATAGGAACAAAATTTACTTACCTTATTACCACAAAAGTGATATTTGCCGGGTTGTCACAAAAATTAACCAAGCTATGCAAGTTGTAAGGTCTAAAAACTACTGGAGGATCCAAAGAAGCATCACCTAGACTTATTGTTCTCCTATTGTAACAATATGGAGTTTAGCGACAAAGTTAGTAGGGCTAATAAAGTAGCAAATAAGACAAATTAACCTAAAATATTCTGGAAGTATCTAGGAAGCTTCTTGGGAAGCTTCCCGGCTAGCTTAGCTTGCACTTCAAGTAACTAGCTTCTTGAAGGAAGCTTCTTGAAGCTTCCAACTAGCTTAGCTTGCATGCCAAGTAGGCAGCTTCTAGAAGGAAGCTTCTCAATGGCCTTGTATGCTACCTATAAATACCAAAGATGAAGCTCATGCTAGGAATTTGGAGTTTTCCCTCATTCAAGTGCCCCAATGTGAGCTTCCATTCTCCTATTTCTCTCCTTGGTCTTGGTCTTTTACATTGATATCAAAGTAGGAATGGGATGAATGGAATTTATGGACCACCAAATCCACTTCCGCCAAACCATTGGGATTTTCATGTCAAGATATTACCCAAGCATCGTTTCACACAATTCATGACCTTGCACTTTGGGAAGGATTTTTTGCATATGATCACCTTGTTTGAGGAACCCTTGATACTTCCGGTTGTAATCTATGGAGAATGGTGGACGTGCTACATCTATGTGTTAATCAATTAGATAAATTGGGAGTAGTTGGATTGAGTAGTAGCTATGGCGGCAATACTAGATGTTATCCTTGCAATGCATCAACAAATCAAGCACCTTACTCAATTGTTGGATGAATGAGACCAGTAATGATGATAACATATAGAGAGAGCGCATGGAGATGGAGAAGATTGCATTTGATTTCCAAAACCCATGGTGTTTGAAGGCAAGAATCTTTCAAGCACAATGGAGAGTTTTGTGTTTGACTGCAAACGTTACTTTGAAGCCACCAATCTTCAAGATGAACAAAAACAAATTCTCTTGGCTTCTAGCCAATTGGATGGTGTGGCAAAAATTTGGTGGCGATTCCAAGTAGAGCAAGCTAAATGACAAATTGTTGCACCAATTTTGACATGGGCAAAATTCAAGGATGCAATACTTGATCAATTTCAAACTATAAATACCATCCGAGCTGCATGAGATAAATTGGTAGAGTTAAAGCATATTGGCTCAATAAGGAGCTACATTATACAATTTTAGAACATCATCATGTAAATTCTAGATATACAAGAAGTTGAACTTCTGGATCAATTTATGCATGGATTGAAGTCACAAACCAAATTGGAGGTGACCATGCGGGAACCACAAAATGTAGAAGAAGCCATGCAATTGGTTGAGCACTTTGATTCCTTGGTTGCGACAACTTGGTCTTGACCTTGACCTACACAAAGCTTACCAATACACTACGCACGGGTGGAAGAACCAGCACCAATGGAGATTGATGCTATCCAACAAAGATCACTTGATATGGTGTATATAAAAAGATTGCAAAAAAATAGAGATTGTTTTTATTGTCACTAAGTTGGACATCAGATTGCTAAATGTCCACTTAGGAATGAGCGACCTCGACAAGTTGCACAAATGGAGTTTGTGGAACAGAATGATCAAGGAAACAAGGAATCCCAATAGGAGATTTTGAGCCACCTATTAGGAGCTTGATTAGTTCCAATGGGATTGAAGGCTCAACCTATGCAAGTTTGCTTTACTTGCAAGGTACGATATCTAATTGGGGTTGTAGGATTTTGGTTGATTCTATAAGTTCATAGAATTGCATATCTATGCAAGTAGCAAAGGAATTGGGTATTCTTATCAAGCAAGTGATTGGAAGTAGATTTATGATGGCGGATGGTAGAAAGGGTTCTGCATTTTGTACCTCACATCCTGTTACTTTTAAGATTGGGAAAGAGTATTTGGAGTGTATGAGGTTTGTAGTGGTACCTCTACACTATGATGTCATTCTAGGATCACTTTGGCTTGAACATCATAAGGTTCAATTTGATTGGACTTGATGACAAATTCAAGTACAACACCAAGGTAGAAATTTTTGATAAGGTTGTCTGGCACCTCCAAGTTAAGACTTAAGAATAGTTAGTCCGAGGATGGGAAGTTTGTCGAGAAGGTAGCCATAGAGCATACCTTGAAGAGAGAGGAGTCCCAAGATAGGAAGTTTGCCAAGAAGGCAACAATGGAGCAAGCTTTGAAGAGAGATGAGTCCCTAGATGGGAAGTTTGTTAGTGAAACAACTATAGAGCAAGCTTTGGAGGAAGATAAGTCTATTTTTGCAGTGTGGATCAAGCCAATTGCACAAGGAAAATTTGAGGAGAGCCAAGAGCCTCATCAAGCAATGGTTGATTAGATAGTTTAGGAGTTTGCGGATGTGTTTCCGGATGATCTGCCAAAGGGATTACCCTCCGAAGAACAAATCAAACCTGTAACTATTCAAGAAGTAGATCTGGTATTATTATATGATAATTGCCGCCTATTTTTTCCAGGAAAATTACATCTGAGGTGGATGGGACCGTATCGTGTGATGCACATTTATGATAATGGTTCTATTCAACTCGCAGACCTGGATGGCAATCCTTTTGCAACTTGCCTCAATGGTTGGAGGGTTAGAAAATATTGGACCCCAAACCCGACTTTGTATAAAAACCCGGTTGTTGGTGTTTGCGGCTTAGAATTGCTTGTAATCTCCCAGCAAGGTCTCCTACTGATTCTGATGCGTACCTTCGAGAACGCTCCACCTTCAACTCCACCCGATACATTTGCAACTCGTCTTTGTATTCTGCAGCGAGCATCTTCTTCTCCTCTGCATACTGCACTTTCTGCTGCTCCGCACTCTTGACAAGTTCTTGCAAACGCTCTTCTTCTTCTTGCCTTGATGCCAATTCTCTCTGCCATGCTTGATCTTTTGTTGCGGCACTCTTCTTCAAGCTATCCAATTCTTGCTCCATCACGATGTTCATCGCCTTAAAATGGACATTCTCGATGCGCACATTACTTACTTCCTCCTGCATCTTGCTGAGCCACATCGCCTGCTCCTTCAACTCTCTGGCTTGCTTTTGCAGGTCCTTCTCCTTTTCTGCACAACTCTCTTGTAACACGCTCAACATTTTCTTCCTTGAGTCTTCCTCCCTCCTAAGATCTTGAATTTCCGCACTTCTTCGAATTTGATGCTCTTGCAGCTCCTTCACTTCCTTCAACAAATGCTTCACCACCTGCAGCTCATTCATTCCTTTTACTCAATCTTGGGGAATTCCTCTCCGATGTTCCTTCAAAATCTCCAGCAATGGTGTGACCACCTTCGTTAAATATAATATCCCGCCGAAAGTTTCTTCTTCATCATTGCCTTCTTTGTCTGGAGTCTTTTCCTGTGTCATCGGCTCCTTCATCCGAAGTTGCAATCTTCGTATCTTCAGAGTGTCAGTGCTATCTTCATCTTGGCCTCTTGAACTCGGCCCCGCGGGATATTCCTTATTTGCTTTGGGTTTTGGCTTGTTCTCCACCATCGCCTCGCCCGCTTCACTCACCACCACCAATTGCTAGCCTTTGGGCTCTCCCTCACTTTCACTACCCGACTCCCCACTCTTCAACGTGAGCTCTTCTTCTTCTGAGTCTTCTTCTTGCGACTCCGTTTCTTCATCAGACTCCGATCCCGATGATGCTCTTCTCATGACATTAGTGGTCTTCAACATCAGCCTCTGAGTCTTGTGTTGGATAGGCGACGGTTTAGCTTCTCCGGGTTTACTTTGCTTCTTCGTCTTTGGACTGGCCGCATCTTTGATCTTCCATTGTCCCGTTCTTGCAAAGTATTCGTCATTCACCTGCAGCTAAAGCATATATTGTCGCTCCTCCTCGTTGGCTTCTCGTCTCAAATCAGGGTGCATGTGGGAGACCATACGATGCCGCTCATCTTCAAAGAGCAAGTTTAGGCCGAAGTAGAAATGTGCTGCAAATGGTGCAAAATAATGCAGTGGCGAGCCCATTTGCCAATTCACTACCATCTGCCTTGTTTGGTGATGGAAACACTTCGCCCAATTCACGGGTACTCTTGCAAACATCTGGTGGAAGAAGACCGCCTATTGCATGGTTACATATGTTGTTCGCTTCGGCTTGAACATGGCCATCATTGCCCCTACGATACTTCTTCGGATTGGGTCCCGATAGGACTCCACCTTGTAACCATTCGTAGTTTGTGGAGCAAAAAATGAGTTACAAATCTCCGCTGTCTCCTCTACAGCATCACACTTCTGATAGAAGGTGATTCTTGTTGGCTCTCCTGCTTCTCTCCTGAGGACTAACTTCCAATCCAACTCAGTCCATTGAGCCGGATTGCCTCTCTTCCCCTCCACTTCGGGACCCTCCTCACAATTACTGGCAGCGATTTCTGCCATCACTCTCGGGAAACTGAAATTCCAGTTCCAAGCTAAAAAGGTGATACGAAGTCTAACCAAGACTTTGATCCTCGCTACTACATCTACCCTTCAAATTGCAAAACCTCTCACTGCCAGCGTGTTGGCTACCTTCTTCGCCATGATTTGTTCTCTCGTTCTACGCTATTGGAAGATCAGCCGCTCTCCTAGACGAGACACTCTAACTCCCTCAAGGTTTTGGAAAATTTCATTCTCAACGGGCTTCCGGACATGCATTCCTGCAGGATGACTACTCAGAGGAATTGGAAATTTACTCAACAAATTCAACTTCCCTTTGCGCATTTGCAATTTTATATTGCCCCGAATCGCAGTCATTCTTCAGTCAATTTCATCTGTGAGTTTCTCTCTTCTGCGTGCTCTCCCGGTCACTATCAAGACATGCTTCTTCTGCCCCCGCCGTTTCTTGAAATGTACTTTCTTGCCACATACCAAGGTTGTTAAATGGTCTTCATCATTCCTGCATTTTCCAACCCGAAGACGATGATCTTTGGCCTGCTTCCGGCGTCCTCCTCTTCCGAGTACCTCCATCATCGGATCCAATGTCAGCTTCTTCGGCTTTCCTCCGAAGTTATTTTCACCTCTTTGTTGTTGGCAATTTGACTTTTTTGTGCTTACTTCATCTCTTAAACACTACTAACCATAAAAAAACAAAAAATGTGGGTACCACAAAGGAGTCCCAAGATAGGAAGTTTGCCAAGAAGGCAACAATGGAGCAAGCTTTGAAGAGAGATGAGTCCCTAGATGGTAAGTTTGTTAGTGAAGCAACCATAGAGCAAGCTTTGGAGGAAGATAAGTCTATTTTTGCAGTGTGGATCAAGCCAATTGCACAAGGAAAATTTGAGGAGAGCCAAGAGCCTCATCAAGCAATGGTTGATTAGATAGTTTAGGAGTTTGCGGATGTGTTTCCGAATGATCTGCCAAAGGGATTACCCTCCGATCATGGTATGCCCTTCAAGATTGAGTTATTCCAAGGAGTACTCTAGTGAGTAGACCAATCTATAGGCTCTCACCAAAGAAGTTGGAGGAGTTGCAAACAACACTTACAAAGTTGTTGGAGAAGGACTTCATACGACATAGTACCTCTCCTTGGGGAGCACCAGTACTATTTGTTCCAAAGAAGGATGGAGGACTTCAATTTTGTATTGATAATCATGGGCTCAATAAGCAAGTAGTGAAGAATGCATATCCCTTACCTCAGATTGATGACTTGCTTGATCAATTGAGTAGAGCACAATACTTTTCCAAGCTGGATCTTCATAGTGGCTATTGGCAAATCTCCACTGATAGGAAAGATATGCAAAAGATGGCCTTTCACACAAGGTATGGGCATTTTGAGTGGAGAGTTCTACCTCTCGGGCTCACCAATGCTCCAGCAGTCTTCATGGATCATATGCATTAGGTGTTGGATGGACTATTGGATTGGTACATGGTGGTGTTCTTGGATGATATCTTAATCTATAGCAAGACAGAGGTACATGAATCACATGCAAGAAGTCCTAAGATGACTATGATAATGGAAATTTTACTACAAGAAGTCAAAGTGTGCCTTTTGGCAAAAGGAAGTTACCTTCTTGGGGCACAAGATCTCAACATAGGGGATCAAGATGGAAGAGGAGAAAATCAAGGCCATTATTGATTGGCCTACTCCAAAGGATGCTACAGAAGTACAGGCATTTAATGGACTGACCAGTTTTTTTGACGGTTCATACATTATTATGCTCATGTGGCTATACCATTGACTGACCTCTTGGGGAAGGACTCGGACTTCCAATGGACCACCAAGCACAAAGAAGCATTCCAGAAGTTGAAACATATGGTGTCTTCAAGGCCCATTCTTCAACCGTATGATCCTCAACTACCTTGCATGGTTGATTTTGATCCTTATAACTTTGCAATTGGAGCCGTGTTGCAATAAGAATTCCCAGATGGACTACATCCTATTGCCTTTGTGTCTTGCCAACTCAATACGGCTAAAAGAAATTACTCTACTCAAGATCAACAACAACTTGTAATGGTATACCCCACCAAGGTATGGAGGCATTACCTCTTGGAGAAACAAGTGATCATGCAAACTGATCACAAGCCATTGTTGCAGACCTTACACTTGGAACACATGAAGAGTCAACATCGTTGATGTGAGGAACAACTCCAATTGTTTGACATCACACTTGAGTACAAACCAGGTTGGTTCCATATCATCCTTGATGCTTTATCATGATGACCTGATTTGAAGTCTCTTCCTCTCATCACAATGGCAATTACAACGGTGTCAATTGACTCCAAGGTCCAAAATAGGTTTCAATCAGCTCTAAACAAAAAGATCCTTTTTCCAAATGGTACATGGTTGCCTTACAACATGTGACAAGGAGTACATTACCTTCTCCATCAAGGAGGGCCTTCTATTCCATGAGGACCAGATCTATGTTCCAGCCAAAGGTGATCTTTGACTTGTGCACCTTCAAGAAGCCCATGATTTATCCATAGCTGGTCACATGGGTGTGGACAAGACCTTGGGTACCCTCCAACGCCAATGGTGGTGGCCCAACATGACGAGAGATGATATGAGAGTGATAGTAGTACTCCTTGATATCTAATATGATAAGCTCTTGTGCACTCCTTGACAAATGTGTTGAACATTGTGTTCATTATTCCATATAACTCCAAGGCTAGAGGAACAAAGAAGTGACCTCATTGCATACTCCTATACTTAGAGACCTTGCATGTTATTGCTTTATTCACCGCCTATCTAGGAGGATAAGTAATCACTCCTTCCAAAACTACATCATGCATAGGGTCTATAACCACAACATCCGCCATTATCACTTGATCACCTCGGACCAAGTATAAGTCTACACTCACACGTGTTGTTTGCAAAGAATATGAATGCTCCGTCCAAGCAAGGTATCCATTTTCTTGTGCCATAACAAACACTATATCCCTAATTACATCATGGGTTGCTATCTTTTGTCCTTCAAAAGGATACCGTGTCATATGGAATGCTATTGCATCTAGTGTAGAACTATACTACGAGTGACAAAGATGCAATTGGGTGGACAAAGCCTAGGTGGAACCTCATTGCTATAGAGATTAGGTAGCTAATGCAAGTTAGAATGCCCTAATTTATAAACAAACTAGGATCCAAGAGCCTACACCCTTGCCAAAACAAGAGCAAAGATGTGCTCTAGTGGCCTGAGGAATGGACAAGTCAACTAAGAGAGAATGTAGCATATGTTGATATGGTTGCTCCATCAAGGAAGAAGAAAAACCTTTTGTCCAATCTGATGGTAGTGAAACAAAGGATAGAAGGTCCTCTTGTGCTTGTGGAGATAAACCATCTCATGTCTACCACAAGTACACTTGGAAAAGAAAGATCTCTCTTCTTCCTTGGTCACATATATCTCCAAAACTGGCCTATTAGCAACCACAAAATGGAATGAAAGTAGGGATGCCAAGAAAGCCCAACTACCCAAAAAAACTATAAGTGTCATCTCTTCTATAGATAACAAGCTTAGTCCTCTACACAAGATTGGAAGAGATGTCTATCTATGTGCCAAAACCCTTGTCACACACTAAAGTGTCCACGGTCTGATGATATCACCAAAGACTCCCATAATCTTATTATCAAAAGCTCTCAAATGTGATAAGAAAGTCAAGGAATGTGCAATTGTGCAATTGTGCATAGAAGGTAAATTGGTTGATAAGCAATACTAGAAGAGAGTATACGCAATGCTATCTATGGATCTCTTAGTAGAGGAAGGTTATCCATATGGAGAATATCCTTTGTAAGGGCATCGTTTAAGAAGCATGTGACAAAATCCTTAGATCCTTCTAGCACTCCAAGAATACATGATCCATCTATAGATATGACACTCCCCTAGAAGCTCAAGGTGGGGTGGGATACTTGAAGAAGACCATGCTCTGCTCCTTGACACCTTGACTCTCAAGCCTACAAGATGTAGCTTGGTAGTCAAGTGATCAAAGGCATGCCTTATTTGATCTATGGGGATGTATGCATTGTTTGCCAAGGAGAGAAATACTCAGCTTGGCATGGCCAAAGTAGTAGATAAGAGAGCTCTAAAGTGAGCCATGACAAACAAAGTCTCCCTAAAGGATCTCTCTATTTTTTATTGACAATTGACTCCAAGACAATGACTCCTTCTTGTGACTACCCATGCTAGTAGTAAAAGGAAGCATCAGAGCCATAGAAAAATGCACAAAAGGAATGAGACTTGCCAAGGATCCATTGGCTTCCGTAAGCTCTCTAAAGATGGATGAATGCTATTAAAAGCATCCTCAACATCCACCTATAGGACAAATTCCATTACAAATGGATATCTAGGAGAGTCTTGATGCTTAGGGAAATAGCTTCACAACCTCCAAGTATAGCTACTCTAAACTTGTAATAATATAGAGTTGACAAATGAGTTAGTTGAGACTAACAAAGTAGTAATAGACCAAATTAGCCAAGAATTATAAAAATATTCTAGAAGGATCTAGTAAGCTACTTGGTATCTTCTATATTGAGTAATGTGCATGCCAAGTGGTGACTTCTATGGAGGAAGCTTCTTGGGAAGCTTCTCGGCTAGCTTAGCTTGCATGCCAAGTAGATGGTTTCTAGAAGGAAGCTTCTTGGAGAACTTCCTAACTAGCTTAGCTTGTATGCCAAGTAGATGGTTTCTAGAAGGAAGCCTCTTGAGAAGCTTAGCACTCCAAGAAGGTAATTTTTAGTAAGCTTCCTGAGAACCTTATATGTGCCTTATAAATACCCAAACCCAAGCTCATACTAGGCATTTGAAGTTTCACTCATTCAAGAGTTCCAATGTGATCTTTCACTTTGATCTTCCATTCTTCTATTTCTCTCCTCGGTCTTTTACATTGGTATCAGAGCAAGAATGGGATAGATGAAATTTATGGACAATTTATTATGGACAAATCCATTTCCATCAATTGTATGATGAACTCTTGATACTTCTGATTCATAAATTATGGAAAATGTTGGATGTGTTGCATCTATGTGTTAACTTACATAAATTGTAGGTATTTTTATAGAGTAGTAGCCATGGCGGCAATACATGAAGTTATCATTGCTATGCAATAACAAATTGAGCACCTTACTCAATTGTTGGAATAAGGAGACCATCAACGACAAGAGCAGATAGAGAGAGCACCATTTGAGAAGAAGAGAAAATCTAATTTCCAAAGGTATTTGAAAGCAAGAACCTCTTGAGCACGATGGAGAATTTTGTGTTTGAGTGCAAATGTTATTTTGAAGTCACAAATCTTCTTCAAGATGAATGGAGATAGATTGTCTTGGCTTCAAGCAATTGGATGAAGTGGCAAAACTTTGGATAGTTTGTTGCACCAATCTCAACATGGGAAGAATTCACGAATACAATAATTGGGCAATTCCAACTATAAATGAATTATGAGCATGTAGTACATACATTTTTTTAAATCTTTTTACAAGTTTTAAAGAAGAACTATATTGTCAAAACCAAATTGCAGCCAAATCAAGAAGAAAAGAGGAGAATTGTGTGTTTGGAGTAGACCCAAAGAAGTCAACTTTGGGTCAAAGAAAGAAGTACTTGGATCAGACTAACCAAGTGGTAGATCCAAAGTATGGCAACTTTGTATTAAGATGCTCAACCCGATCTGAAGAAGTTGAAACAACTTTGCTTTGGGTCACGCCAGTCAAGAAGGTATAATTAAAGAAATGGCTGATTTTTGAGAAGAATAATTTGAGAGTGACAAGAAACAAACATGAAAAAGCTATGAGTTTTAGTTTCAAATTGACTAAAGAATGATTGTATCTTGGAGCATTATAAAATTAAGACTTCACTGAGGGAAATCAAAAATGCCAAGAAGATATATTTTTCCTCTTAGTAGCTATTCCAAAGGCATGCAAGTCATGAAGCCAAACAAGAGTTAAATTTTTTGAAGTCCAAAGGGAGTTAGAATCACGCATCCAGGAGAGGGATAGTGTTCCAACACTATAGAGTCTAAGAGCACAAAGAAAGACCGTAAGAAAAGCTCCTCACTCAAAATAAGGAGTCTCACAAAATGGAGATTAGATGTAGTGGCACAGATCAAAGTCCTTAGCAAACTTTAGATTACATTTATGGCCTAGAACTAGAACTTGAGTTTTCTATGGTTCATGGGAGAGATAGCTACCAATAATTGTAAGGATGGCCCCAAAGTAGTAGAGAAGAGAAGAAATCTAGCTTGATGGACATGGTTGGATTTGAGGTTTGTCATGGGAAAGGAAGCAGGGGATGCGGCTATAGTCACTTGCTATTGTGTGAGTCTTTGCAAGAAACTGCAAAAGTGAGAAACTCCTTCTTTGCTCCATGAACCAATAATGGTTACAAAGTGGATATCTATTGGGACTCAATAAAGCAAAGTATTTTAGGGCAATGATGGCATTGTTCAAGCCCGAGCAAACTATGTACGTGATGATGAATCAGGTAGTGTTCTTTCATCAAGTGTTCATAGGAAAGAAAGTCAATTGGGTGAAATGTGTCTACCAAGGGATAAGAAAAATAATTGTTAACTGGAAGATGGATACGCCGCCCCATTTCTTTGTACCATTTGTAGCACATTTCTATTTGGGGTTAAACTTGCTAACAATGGAGGAGAAACAAAGAATTGTCTTGCATTTCTACCCCAATCTGCATTGAGAAGCGGATGAAGACGAGCAATGTTACATCTCACTAATTCAGGCAAACAATGAACACTTTGCAAGGATGGGAGAGAAGAAGATCATGGTAGTGACTAGTCTTAAGATGAAGAAGCGGACTAGACTTGAAGAAGTGGTGTCACATGTTCAGCCACAAAAGACAAGAAGATTGAACTCAAGAGGCAAGGTAGCGATGAGGGACCTATCTTCAAGAGCATAATCTAAAGGAGAGACTAAGGCTAAGGAAGAAGAATCAAAAGAAGAAGAGCTCACATTGCAAAGTAAGAAGTCTAGTAGTGAGAGTGAAGGTGAGGCCAAAGTCTAGCAGTCAATGGATGAAGTGGCAAGAGAAGATGATGAGGAGTTCCATGTGGCAATTGATTGTATAGAAGGAGAAGATGTCCCCTGTTTGGAGTTACTTGCGGAGGAGATGGAAGAAGAGCCAAAGGTGGTGGTCTAGAAGGGAGTAAGGTCAAGGAGAGGATTGTAGATTCCAAATGCAGGTCCGAGTTGAGTAATGGAAGAAAAAGAAAGCTTGGAAGAGATGACCTTGAAGGTACAAAGATCACAACTTTGGGGTAAGGCATTTAAGGGAAGATTTGCTTATCAAAGCCAAGTTCAAAGACCACAAGGATAAGGTGCAAGAGATTGATGGGGTAGAGTATCTTTTGATGATCATTTTTCCTTTTTTGTTGCAGCTGAAGAAGAAGAAGGAGAAGACATAGAAAAATCATCTAGAGGTGATAAACAAGTTGTAGATGATAAAGTATTTTAGCAAAGAAGCACAGGATTTGAAGGAGAAGTTAACCCGATGAGAAGAAGAAGCTAAAGAACTTTGGGTGGATGCAATACTTTGGAAGAAGGCTCTAGAGAACTTGCACAAGAGTTCTGAGAAGCGTACAAGAGATCTTGATTGTCAAGCCAAAGAGTTGAAGAATAAGAAGGTAGTGGTTGAGAAGATGAAGAGCAAAGTTCGTGAAGAATGCATTGAAATAATACACTCAAAAGCCATTGCAACATTAATGGAGCAAGAGCGCAGTGGAGAAAGATCAAGCGTGGCAGCATGAGTTGACAAGCAAACATTAGAAGGAAAGATTACAAGGTCTGGTAAAAAGTGAAAAAGGCCAGATTGCTCAATATGTAGAGGAGAAGAAGATGTCGGTGGCTGAGTACAAAGACAAATTGAAGATGTATTGTGAAGAGTTGAAGGTGGAGCAAACTTGTGGGTATGCATCAAAATTGGTAAGAGAGATCATCAAGAGGATGAGGTGATGTTGAGTACAAAAGTAGAAGTGAAGATGGAGGAAGCCAGATTGCACAAGTTGAAGTTGCTTATGCAAGAGATGAGGAAGAGAAAGGCAAAAGACATTGAACTAAATAATTTGTTTAATTTTTTTGAGAGAAATTGTGGATAAGAAGATGTTAGAAGTAGGAGAAAATATGAGTCTCATATTAGATTTAATGAGATCCAAATTCGATCAACTTTGGAGTAGGCTGAAGGAAGAGCCAAAATGTAAAGTAGTAGAGGTAGGAGTGCAAGTATCTTTGGGTGAGTTACTTGAGACCTTAAAAGTAGTCAGAATAGAGAAGGAATAATTAATTTTAGCAGACCTATGACTTTTGGTTGTAGTTCAGACAAAAGATGTTACACTAGTAGCAGAAGTTAAATTTGAACCCAAAGTAGAGGAAGCAATTGAAGGTAATTTTCATGTCAAAGCCAAAGTCAAGGTAGACATTGGATAAGATTAGTAACAATTTTGAGATATGAAGAAGCAGATATGAAACGATGGATTGTCATTTTGGATCTACAAGTTGGTAAAGTAGTGGCTGATATGGTATTTAGACAGCTAATTGTCAAAATTCTCTACCTATTTAAAAGAAACATTGTAGTGTTTTAGAATTCAATGTTCATAATTTTGAAGTTGAGTAAAGCAAAGTGTTGTAACTCAATGCTTTTTGTTTTAGCTTAATTCCAAGTATCAACCCTATGTGTGTTTGTGAGTGTTTGGAGAAGTTTGAAGTGCAAGGTTTGAGTGTTAGATGTTGGATTCTACAACTTTGATTCCATTGTGTGTTTGATCTTGAGTGGATAGCAATCAAAGCAATGCCTTGACAAATCCATGAGGAATTGTAGTGTTGGTAGTATTTGACATTTGTGATCAAAGTCCTAGATTGATGCAAAGCAATTTTGATTGAGGAAATTGTGGAGGAGTGGAACACAATTCCGTGGTGAAGTAGTTTCATGGTGAAATAGCCTTCTTTGGGAAGAACTGAATCATCACAATCAAGATTTTTTTGGACAGATTTGGCATATTGTGCTTTATGGGTGACATTTTATTGCGGTGAGTTTGTGAGTGAATGCTTGTTACTCTCTTTTGAGCGTGGTTTCTACTCAAGAGATTAAAGATGAAACCAAGAAGAACTGATTAGTGATATTTTACTTTGTATTTGACCATTTCTGACTTGTATTTTTATGGGAACAAATTGTTACTTGCTGATTACCACAAAAGTGATACTTGTTAGATTGTTATAGAGCCACAAAAGATATGTGTAATACCAATAGCTAAATATATGATCTAGAGGTGAAATTTGGTTTGGTAACATCTGAAAGGTTTTTATACATGATGGATTTAATAGATTAGATAGAGGTATCACTCTAAGAATACTTTTACAAATAGTGCAAAAATTGAAATAGACTTGAAAACCTTAGAACCAATAGCTAGACATATGATCTAGAAGCAAAATTTGGTTTGGTAACATCTAGAAGGATGTTACACATGATGGACTAAATCTATTAAAAAGAAATATCACCAAAAGGGTACTTCTACTAATAGAGCTAAAATCAAAGTATGCTTGAAATCTTTAGAGGTAATTTTGGGGGCCTAAAAAATGTGCAGATTTTCCCCATAAGAATGAAGAATATTGTAATGTTCCTCGGAACATTACAATAGGTTGGTAGAGTTGAAGAAAATTGGTTTTGTAAGAAACTATATCACTCCATTCCAAAATACCATAATACAAATTCCATATATACTAAAAGGTGAAGCTTTGGATCAATTTGTAAATGGTTTAAAGTCATGCACCAAATTGGAAATGACCACATAGGAGCCCAAACACTTGGAGGAAGCCATGCAATTGGTTGAGCGTCTTGATTCCTCGGTTGTAACAACTTAGTCTTGACCTCAATCTTCACAGAACTTGCCCATACATTACACACGAGTGGAGGAGCGGCATTAATGGAGATTGATGCCATCCAATGGATATCACAATGGCACAATAGATTAAAAAAAAAGATTACAAGAAAATTGTGGTTGCTTTTATTTATCATGAAATTGGATATAATATTGCTGAATGCTACTCAAGAATAGATGACCCCAAAAAATTGTCCAAATGGAGTTTTTGGAGCATTATGGTCAGGAAAATGAAGAATCCTAATAGTATAATATGAGGCACCTATTGGAAACTTGATTATTTCCAATGGGATTGAAAGCTCAACCTATGAAAATTTACTTCACTTGTAAGGTATGATATCTTATCATGGTTATAAGATTTTGGTTGATTCTAGAATCAAGCCAATAATTGGAAATAGATTGATAATAGCAGATGGTAGAAAAAGTTTTGCATCCTATTCCTCACATCTTATTACATTCAAGATTGAGAAAGAGTATTTGGAGTGTATGAGGTTTCTAGTGGCACCTCTACACTACAATGTCATTCTAGGTTTGCCCCGGCTTGAGCATCATAAGGTTCAATTTGATTGGATTTGATGATAATTTTGAATACAACACCAAGGTAAAAATTACCGATTAGGATATCTTGCATCTTTCAGTCAGACACCTATAAAAGACCCAAGACTGAGGAGAGAAATAGGAGAATGGAAGATCACATTGGGACACTTGAATGAAGGAAAATCTAAATGCCTAGCATGAGCTTTGATTGTGGTATTTATACGGAGCATACAAGACTCTTGAGAAGCTTCTCAAGAAGCTTCCTTGAACCACTTTCTTGGAATGCAAGCCAAGTTAACCAAGAAGCTTTTCAAGAAGCCGCCTACTTGGCTTGCAAGCTAAGCTAGTTAGAAGCTTCTAGAGGCTTCCTTCTAAAAGCAACTTACTTGGGATGCAAGCTAAACTAGCCAGGAAGCTTCCCAAGAAGTTTCCTAGATATTTCTTGAATATTCTAGGCTAATTTGGCCTATTTGCTACTTTGTTAGCCCTAACTAACTTTGTCGCTCAACTCCATATTGTTACATATTCCACCACCACTAGTTGGTGACGTCCTCAATGCCATTGAAGCTTTAAACTCCTAGATGGCTGTTTGTGCATTCTGGAGATGAGAAAGAGGTTCTCATGTGGCATCATGAAGGGGATACCCTTTCCAAAGGATCTTGTACTCAGTATGTTGTCAACGGCCTTGTTGAATGTGGTGACGCATAAAGATATGATCAACTTTGTATTCCTCATGATTGTTGATAGGGTTGGGAGGAAGAGGAGGTAAAACACAAGAGGAAAAATAAGATGGATTAGGGACAACGGGTTTCAACTTGGAATAAGAAAGATAGGGTGGATGTGCATATGACAAAGTAAGGCAAGTCAATAAGCAACGGGAGAAATGATTTGTGTGACTTCAAAGGGTCTTATCCAATTAATACCAATTTTACGGACTTGCGTATCATGTGGGAGGGATAGGTTACTAGACAAAAGCATGACCTTATCACCAACTTGAAAGGTGAGATCACGACAATATTAGTTTGCATATTTTTTTTGATAATTTTGGCCAACAAGGAAGTGAGATTTGGCTTTCTTGGAGGGATTAGGATATGGTGGTCAAGAAGGTTGAAGTGTGAGTGACATGAGATGGAGGAGGAGCAAGAAGGGAATCTGGAACAAGTGGATCTTTTCCAAAATTGAGGAAGAAAAGAGAGAATCCAATGCTTGCTTATTTGGAGTATTGTATACAAACTCCATAGCTGCAAGACATTTATCCCAATTGGTATGGTGAACATTGACAAAGGCACAAAGCATATCCTCTAAGGTGCAATTTTAATGTTCAATTTTTCCATCAATTTGAGGATGATAGACCATGAACAAAGCAAGCTTAGTGCCAAGTATTTGGAAGAGTGCTTGCTTGCCAAAACTTTCTATCACAATCAAAGATGAGTACACATGGCATCCCATGATGCTTAAAGACATTGTCAAAGTAGATCTATGCTAATGTTGGAGCATCCACGATATCAAAGGTTGGTGCTAAATGGATTTGCTTACTAAGCTTATCCACAAACACCACAATTGCCATGCTTTGTCTTGGGCAAGGATGTGATGAGATCCAAGCTCACATGTTCCCATCAAGTAGATGGAATGGGAAGTGGTTGAAGGAGTCCACTCAATTTTTGGTTGTGGGTCTTGTTGCATTGGTAGCTCTCACATGATTGGACAAACTCTTGAACATCTTGTGTCATGTTGGGCCATCACTATTGGTGTTGGAGGGTACCCAAGGTCTTGTCTACACCCATGTGACCAGCAATTGATAAGTCATGGGCTTCTTGGAGGTGCACAAGTTGGCGATCACTTTTGGCTGGAACATAAATCTGGTTGTTATAGAATAGAAGGTTTCCTTGTAGGAAAGTGTTGTACTCCTTATTGCATGCTACAAGATGACCTTGTACTATTTGAAAGAAAGGATCTTGTTGTAGAGTTATCTTAAAGTTGATTTGGACTTTGGAGTCAACTTATATCGTAGTAATTGCCGTTGTGATGAGAGGAAGAGAATTCAAATCATGTTGTCATGATAGGGCATCAGGGATAACATAGAACCAACCGGGTTTGTACTCAAGTTTGATGTCAAACAATTGTAGTTGTTCCTCTCATTGATGATGTCAATTCTTCATGTGTTCCAAGTGTATTGTCTACAATAATGGTTGTGATCAATTTGCATGATCACTTGTTTCCCCAAGAGATAATGAGTCCATACCTTGGTGGCATATACCATTGTTAGTTGTTTCCAATCTTGAGCAAAGTAATTCCTTTCATCTATATTTAATTGGCAAGACACAAAGGCAATGGGATGTAATCTATGTGACAACCCGGCAAATATCACTTTTGCGGTAATCGGGTAAATAAAGTTCGTTCCCGTAGAGATACGAGTCAAAATTAGTCAAATACGAAGCAAACAGTAACAATGTAGTCCTTCTTGATTGCATCTTTAATCTCTTAGGTAGAAACCACACCCAGAAGAGACTACAGCAAGCAACAAGTAACAAGTAACAAGCACTGACTCGCAGTCTTGTCACAAATTAACACTCCATAATCACAAATCCATCAAATCTTTCCAAACAACCTTGATTGTGATGATTCAGGCTTTCCCGAAAATGGCACTTCACTGCAAAACGACTTCGCCTCAGAATTGTGTTCCACCCCTCCACTGAAGGCACAACTTCCTCGATCGAAATTGCTTCACATCAACTTTGCACTGCACTCACAAATGCAGAATACTACCAACACTACAATTCCTCTCAGATCTGTCAAGGCATTGCTTCGATTGCACTTCACTCAGGATCAAACACACAAAATGAAGATCAAGGCTGTGGAATCCAACATCCAACATGCACTCTAACTTGCACTTCGAATTTCTCCCAACACTCACAAACACAATTGCAAAATTGATACTCGGAATCAAGCTCAAGCGACGAGCAGTGCTTCATAGCACTTCGCTTTATCTATTCTCAGAAATAATGAGCACTGAACAACATTTTCCTGTGAATGCCACTCTTAAATAGTGAAGCAATCGACAGTTCTAACAACTATACCGTTCTACCACAACTATTCTAACCTAGAGATCCGAAATGACAATGCACCTCTTCATATCTGCCCCTTCAAATCTCAAATCGGTTACTAATCCAATCCTATGTCTACTTCTTCCTCGGCTTTCAAACCCAAACCCGAAGTAATCTTACTTCCTACTACATTTTCCTCGGGTTTCACATCTCCTACTTCTTCCACCAGATCTAGCAATTCTCTTTCCTGATATGAAATTCCTATCATAGTTAAGCCTTCTAAATCTCTATCTCCCGACCCACTCTTCTCTAAAGTGTCAAATGTCAAATCCAAAGACACCTGCACTCCTATCACTCTTACTTTGGGTCTAACTACTATCAATTCTTTTACTAATTCTACTGTGTCATTGTCAAGAATTGTAATTGAAAGCATGAATACACTATCTACACCTTCAATTTGTAACCCACTTTCCCCTAATCACTCATGTTACTGACCCGAAGACACTTACTGTGTGATCCTGCACTTTGGGTTTATTCACTACTGCTACTTCTCCTTCAATTTCCATCATATCTTCAATCGGAACTGAAATTGAAGTCATAGGTATCCTAACTATCTTCTTTCACTACTCTAACTTCCTCTCATCCCTCTGGCAAAACTCCCGAAGTCACCTTCACTGCACTCCGAGGTCCGGCTACCTCTGATTTAGTCATTTTCATCTTGAGGCAAAGTCTCATGACCCGAAGTCATGTAAACCCGAAGTACGAAGTACGAAGTCACATTGACCCGAAGAGACTTTGACCCGAAGTACATCTACTCCAGAAATTTAAAATGCTTGTAACTTTTTCTACAAACCTCCAAACTTTGCGATTTTGGTGGCAATGGAAAGCTCTGAACGAGACGTTTCCAACGAGATATAACACGCTTGATTTGGAGTTGTGGTCATTGAGATATAGCCCCCGCAAGAATCCTGACCTACAACTTCTATTTCTCCTTTGGCGTCTGCCCTCCTTCGGCGTCTGATCCGAGTTTTTCCCTCCTCTGACACGGAGTAAGCTTCTTTGGGTCTGATCCAAACCGAGCCATTCTTCCTCTTACATGAAGTAGACTTCCTCGGGTCTGATCAAATCACAAGTTTGCACTCATTTCTTCTCCATTTGCTTTCAATTTGGTTTCAGCAGTGCATTTCTTCTTCTAAACTCGTCCAAAATGAAAAATGTAGGTACCACAATCTATATGTTAATTCTTGCTGCAACAAGGCTCCAATCACAAAGTTAGAAGCATCAAAACCAACCATACAAGGTAGTTGAGGATCATATGGTTGAAGAATGGGTCTTGAAGACACTATATGTTTAAGCTTCTAGAATGCTTCTTCATGCTTGGTGGTCCACTAAATACTTGAGTTCTTCCACAAGAGATCAATAAATGATGCGGTCACATGGGCATAATAATGGATGAATAGTTGATAAAAATTGGCCAATCCATTAAATGCTCATACTTCTATAGCATCATTCAAAGATGGTCAATAAGTAATGACCTTGATTTTCTCCTTGTCCATCTTCATCCCTTGAAGAGATCTTGTGACCCAAAAAGGTAACTTCTTTCTGCCAAAAGACCTAATTTGACTTCTTGCAATAAAATTTCTATTGCATAGTTTCCTTAAGACTTCTCGCACGTGATTCATGTGTTTTGCCTTTGTCTTGCTATAAATTAAGATATTATCCAAGAACACCACCATTTACTGATCCAATAGTCTATCCAACACTTGATGCATGTGATCCATGAAGACTACTTGAACATTTATGAGCCCAAAAGGTAGAACTCTCCACTCAAAATACCCATACCTTGTGCAAAAGGCAATATTTTGCACATTCTCCCTATCAATGGGATTTTCCAATAGCCACTATGAAGATCCAACTTGGAGGAGTATTGTGCTCCACTCAATTGATGACTTGCTCATTGATCAAGCAAGTCATCAATTTGAGGCAAGGGATATGCATTCTTCATTGTTTTTTTATTGAGCCCACGGTAATCAATACATAAACAAAGTCCTCCATCCTTCTTTGGAACAAATAATATTGGTGCTCCCCAAGGAGATGTATTATGTTGTATAAAATCCTTCTCCAATAACTCCATAAGTGTTGTTTGCAACTCCTCCAACTCTTTGCAACTCCTCCAACTCCTTTAGTGAGAGCCACTCACTATAGATTGGTCCACTCACTAGAGTACTCCGTGGTAATAACTCAATCTTGAAGGGCATACCATGATTGGAGGGTAATTCCTTTGACAGATCATCTGAAAATTGATCTACACATCAGAGTACTCCCTAGTAATAACTCAAATCTTGAAAGGCATAACATGATTGGATGGTAATCCCTTTGGCAGATCATCCAAAAATACATCTAAAAATTCTTGAACTATCTGATCAACCATGGCTTGATGAGGCCCTTGACCCTCCTCAAATTCTCCTTGTGCAATCTACTTGATCCACATGGTGAAAATAGACTTATCTTCCTTCAAAACTTGCTTTATGGCTGCTTCACTAACAAACTTCGCATTTAGGGACTCATCTCTCTTCAAAGCTTGCTCCATGGTTACTTTCTTGACAAACTTCCCATATTGGGACTCATCTCCCTACAAGGCTTGCTCTATGGCTACCTTCTCGACAAACTTCCCATCTTGGGATAACTATTTTTAGGTGTCTTACTCAAAGGTGCCAGACAACCTAATAAAAAATTCCTACCTTGGTGTTGTACTTGAATTTGTTGTCGGTTCCAATCAAATTGAACCTTATGCTGTTCAAGCCAAGGTAGACCTAGAATGACATCATAATGTAGAGGTGCCACTACAAACCTCATACACTCTACATACTCTTTTCCAATCTTGAAGTAACAAGATGTAAGGTATGAAATGCATAACCCTTTCTACCATCTACCATCATCAATCTACTTTCAATTATTGGCTTGATAGGAATACATAACTCCTTTGCTAATTACATAGACATACAATTCTTTGAACTTCTAGAATCAAACCAAAATCCTACAACCATGATCAGATATTGTACCTTACAAGTGAAACAAACTTGCATAGATCAAGCCATCAATCTCATTGGGACTAATCAAGTTCCCAATAGGCGGCTCAAAATCTCATACTAGAGTTCCTCATTTTCTTGATCATTCCACTCCACAACCTCCATTTGGGCAATTTTTCAAGAACACCCATTCTTGAGTGGACATTCAACAATGTGATGTCCAATCTAGCATCTAGAATTGGTGCTACAAACTGCCTTTTGCTCTACTTGGAATTGCCACCATAGCTTTGTTGCTCCATCTAATTGGCTGGAAGCTAAGAGAATTTGTTCTATTCATCTTGAAGATTTGTAACCCCAAAAGAATTTTCATAGTCAAACATAAAATTCTCCACTATGCTTAGAAGATTCTTACCATCAAATACCTTGGGTATTGGAAATTGGATTTGATTTTTTGCTTCTTGAAATGGTGCTCTTTCTACATGCTCTTGTCGTTGCTGGTCTTGTTTGTACCCATTTTTTTGTTTTTTTTGTTTTAAAGAAGAATTGCATTGATAAAGTTGAAGGAGGGCTAAATAGGGAAGAAACAAGAGTAATTGTGTGTTAAGGTAAACCCAAAGTCAACCTTGGGTCAAAGTCTTAAGGACTCGGGTTGGATAGAAGGAAGTACAAAGACAATGATAGAGGATTTTGTATTGGGAGGTGCTTTCTGATCTAAAGAACTTGTAACAACCTCTCCTTGGGTGCCGCCAATCAAAAAAGTATGCATGAAGAAAAGGACTACCTCAAGACCAAGATGTTCTTGAAAGTGACAGGAAACAAACTCATAGAATTGGTGAGTAACACAAAGAAGTGACTGAAGAATGATTGATCAGCAAAATACTATAAATTGAGATTTCAAAGAGGAAGCACTGCAATATCTAAATGCTATCCTATCCCTATTCATAGTTGACCCAAAGGAATGTAAACTGCAAGTATGCAAGAAGAGTGGGTTAGAGTCTTGGGTTTGATCTTTCACAAACAGAGAATGAGGAAGCACACAATGGCCCCAAAAGTGAAGAAGTAAAGTGCAGTGAGGGGTCTTGCAATGCATTGATTAGATGTAGTGGCAAGGATCTATAACACCCATTTGTGCATGTGTGTGGTATTGTGATATTTAGATTAGTATTACAAGTACTTGAGAGATATTATTTATATTGAGATAAAGGATGGTTCTACATTAGTCATGATTAGCTAAATTTAATCATAGCTAAGATAGAAGGGACCTTAATTTAGAGGAAGTGGAAAAGATGAGCACCACTATTTTGGATTCTAGTGTGTTGACTTGATATTATTCTTAGGTGTTTGGCTTTGAGGAAAGAGTTGAGAACTCTTGGGCCCGCAAACCTTTTTGTTTTGGATTCTTCTATAGTCCAAGGATAGCCCATGTGAAGGAATCATTGACTTAGTGGTTGGGTCAAGATAAGATCACATGCTTAGTGGAATATGCCCATGGAAATGGATATTCCTTTATACTTTTTGACTTTACTTGACTTTTAGCCTAGTAACTTGAGTTACTCCAGCAATTAGTAACTTTGGTGAGTAACTATTTCACAAGTATATAAACAAGGGTGAGGAGGTACTTATCATCCTTTCATTTGCAAATATTTCTCTTTCATTGAGTTCTCTAGTGAGCAATGTCTTGAGTCTTGGAGTGTTAGCCTTGGAAGAGTATGATGGAGTTGGGGTTCCTTGCTTTCTTAGTCCATGGTGCGTTACCATAATAGCCATTAGAGGTGCTCGGATTTTTATTTTTTTTCTTATTTTTGAAGAAGAAGTGTACAGAAGAAGTCATATTGTGCCTATATGGCCTTAGAAGGCAAAGAAAGGTGTCCTCGGGTTGTAACCCAAGGTAAAGTGACTTTGTGTCAGAAGGCAAGGTACTCGGAATTGCCTTGTCAACATACAACCTGAAGTAAGGAGATTTCATCTCGGGGGTGCTCAACCCAAGGCAAGGACAATGTAACAACTTTCCTTTGGGGTTGGACATTCAAGAAGGTACCACACACAATAATGGTTGTCATACAAGCTGGGGAAAATTGACAATGATAGGAGCATGCAAGAGGTGTGATTTCTTGGTAGAAACTCAAAGTGAAAAAAGACAAAGAAGGCGCACCACTATAAGACTCAAGATAGAGATGAAGGGATGATGAGTAATTTTCCATTGCCATTAAGAAGTTGTCCTGAGGGAGATCATGGAAAGGGAAGTGTAGTAAGAGATGTATTGGTGTGTCAAGAGGAAGTCAGGAGAGTTAGTCCGAGAATCAGTCGGAAGAGTAGCCATCAACCGAGAGTAGAGGAGAGTAAGATGGAAGGTGGGAAGAAGAACTTTGAATTTGCAATGAGAAATCATGTGATTTGGATGTTAGATGTGATTGCAAGAATTGAAGCCTTGAGCAAGCTTTGGATCACATTCTTGGCATGGAACTGGAACATTAGTTTTCTAGGTTTCATGACGAAGATCATCAAGAGTAAATGTGTTGATGGCCTCAAGGAAGAAGGGAAGAAAGGAAATCCGGCTCAATGGACAGAGTCAGATTGGAGATTAGTACTTGGAAGAGAGGCGGGCGTGGAGCATGGAGCCATGTTCTTGTGGAAGGGAGAAGTCTTTGAAGAAACCTAAGAAGTGAGAGATGCCCTCTCTTCAAAGCGCACAAAGAATGGCTACAAAGTGGAGAGTTATAAAGATCTTGTGAGGAAAGGCATCATAAGTGCAATGATGGCTATCTTGAAGTCAGAATGAATTACTTATGTGATGAAACATCAAGTGGTGTTCTTCCACAAGATGTTTGCAGGAGAGCCAATCAATTGGGCAAACTGTTTTCATCATCGTGCGAGACAAGACGCCTCCACACTACATTGTGCCCTTTGTAGCCCATTTCTATTTGGGACTAAACTTGTTGAATGCGGCGGAGAGACACAAGATGGTGTTGCACTTCCATCCCAATTTGGGAAGAGATGCTGATGCGGATGAGCAGTAGTACATCTTGCAAATAAGGAGCAATGACGAGTACTACTTGTAGATGGTGCAGAGTGTGTACTTGAAGGTGAACACTCCGAAGTCAAAGAAGAGGAGTCGACAAGGAGAAGAAGAAGAAGTAGCAGCGGCGAGACCTCAAAAGGCCAGAAAGGTGAACCCGAGGAAAGACTTGGTGGTAATCGCATTGTCGGGTGAAGAGTCGGACGGGGAGGCCAAGTGCAAGTCGCAAGACTTGCGGAGGGAGGAAGAACCCAAATTTACATTGCAGAGTGGTGGCACAAGCAGCAAAAATGAAGATGGAGTGGAGATGTAGTTGGTACCCAAGGAAGAAGAAGTAAAGATAGAGACAGAAGAGGAAGGTAACCCAAGACCCAAAGATGAAGTTCTAGAGCCGGAGGAGAAGAGGGTGACTATCCAAAGAGGAGTCCATTCCAGACAAAAGGTGAAGTATGAAGTAGGACCAAGTAAAGTAAGAGAGGTAGAGAGTGGAAGTTCAAGGAGCGAGGAATCCATTCCCATAAGGTGATTGCAGCTTAGAAGACGAGTATCGAGTGAAGAAGAGGCAAAGGACGAGAAAAGTCTGCAAGTTGAGGTAAACCCAAGTGAAGGAGTAGAGTATTTGCGGGAGGGTGTGTGCCTATTTTAGTAAAGTTGGAGCACAAGAAGAAGGAAATGTAGTCAAAATGTCCGGAGGTGAAGATTGTGTTGCAGGTGTTAGCATGATTAGAAGAAGAGAACTTGGAGTTGAAGAAGAGTGTAATCCAAGGTGAGGAGGAGAGGGAAGTACTATGAGTAGATGCAGTAGTACAAAATCAGGTAATTGAAAACTTAAAGAAGGAAGTGGGGAGTAGAGAGAGAGTAATAGAGTAGAATGACATAGCAAGATAAAGACAGATAGCGGAGAATGAGATCTTGAAACAACAATTTGTTGATTCTTGATTGGAGATTATTCATGCTATGGCAAGAGTAGCAAAGAAGGAGCAAGAGCTCGATAGGATGATGGAGAGTGTAGAAGAGAAGAAGCAACTCTGGCAAACGGAGTTGATAGTGAGATATAGAGAGGAAGAAAGATTGAGAGAGGTATTTCATAGTCTGGAGGAGAAGATTTTTTAGAAGGAGAGGGAGATAGTGAAAGTTGAGTTTGAGGCAAAACTTGCAATGTATCAAGAAGATTGGCGATCGAGAATAGATCGAGAACAGGAGAGAAGAATGAGACTTGAGCCATTAAGGAAGATTGTAACAAAGATGAATGAGATGTTGAGTACAGAAGCCAGTGTGTGGATTGAAGAAACAAGATTGCACGAGTTGAAGTTATTGGTGCAAGAGACAATGAGGAGAAATGCAAAGGATAAGGACTTGAATGCGTCGCTGATTAGTCTCGGAACTTGTGTAGATATGTAGATATTAGAAGTGGAAGATAATATCACAATTAGATTAGATTTAGTGAAGCTAGAGATAGATGAACTTTGGAAGGATGTAAGAGCACAGCCCAAAGTAGATGACATAGGAGTACTCCAGGTATCTTTGGAATTACCAGTGGAGATATTAGAGAAGAGTGGGTCAGAAGATAGAGACTTAGAAAGGTTACTTGTCATGGGAATTGTAGATCAGGAAGGAGAAAAGTTAGAATTGGTAGAAGAATTAGTAGTTGTGAAACTCGAGGATAGAGTAGTGTGTGAGGTTACTTTGGGATTGGAAGCCGAGTAAGAAGTAGACATCGGATCGGAGTAGTAACAGTTTTAAGATTTGAAGAGGTAGATATGAAGAGGTGTATTGTCATTTTGGACCTGCAGGTGGGAAAAGTTGTTGTTAGGAAACAATATAGTTGTTAGTAACTGTTGATTGCTTCACTATTTAAAGGTGGCATTTGCAATCATATGTTGTTCAGTGCTCATAATTTCTAAGAGTAGATAAAGCAAAGTGTTGTGAAGTAGTGCTTGTCATTTGAGCTTGATTCCAAGTATCAATTTTGTGCTTGTGTTTGTGAGTGTGGGGAGAATTTTAAAGTGCAAGTCAGTGTGTTTGTTGGATGTTGGATTTTGCAACCTTGATCTTCATTCTGTGTGTTTGTGAAGTGCAATCGGAGCAATGCCTTGATAGATCTGAGAGGAATTGTAGTGTTGGTAGTATTTTGCATTTTTGAGTGCAGTGCAAAGTTGATGTGAAGCAATTTTGATCAAGGAAGTTGTGCCTTTAGTGGAGGGGTGGAACACAATTCTGAGGTGAAGTCCTTTTGCAGTGAAGTGCCATTTTTGGGAGGGCCTGAATCATCACAATCAAGATTGTTTGGAAAGATTTGATAGAGTTGTGATTAAGTGTGACAAATTGTTATGACAAGGCTACGAGTTAGTGCTTGTTACTCTCTTCTGGATGTAGTTGCTACTTGAGAGATTAAAGACAAAATCAAGAAGGACTAGATTGTGACATTTGACTTTGTATTTGACCAATTCTGACTAGTATCTCTACGGGAACAAACTTTACTTACCTGATTACCACAAAAGTGATATTTGCCGGGTTGTTACAAGAGGTTCATTTTGAGTGAGAGACAGGCCAGCTCATAGATCAAGTTTTGTCAAAACTTTGTACACATTTTTGGCCTAGAATTGTAATTTGAGTTTTCCAAGATTCATGGCACAAATTGCCACTAGCAATGGCAAAGACGGGCCTAAGCATGAAGGGAAGAGAGGAAATCCGACTCAATGGACTGAGCCGAAGTGGAGATTAGTCCTAGGGAGAGAATTAGGAGAGGTGGGAAGTGTCACCTTCTATCGGAAGTGTGATGCTTTGGAAGAAACTACCGAGGTGAGGAATTCTTTCAGTAAACCTCACACCAAGAATGGGTAGTAAGGATATATAGTAAGGATATAAGGATCCAGTGCAAAGAGGGATTGTGAGAGCAATGATGGCTATGTTCAAGCCAAAGCAAACCACCTATGTAATCATGCAGAAAGTAGTGTTCTTCCATCAAATGTTTGTAGGAGAGTCGGTGGATTGGGCAAAATGTTTGTACCAACGTGTTGGGCAGATGATCATTGGTTGGAGAATAAATATGTAGCTCCACTATTTTGTACCCTATGTGGCTGATTTCTACTTTGGGCTGAATCTATTGAGTTTGGAGGAGAGAGGACAAATGTGGTCTCACTTTCACCCTAATCTACAAGGGGAAGCTGATGAGGATGAATGATACTATATCATTTGTGAAGGTGATGATTACTACTTGAAGAGAAGAAAGAAGAAGATAGTGGCATTGGATATCCCTATGCCCAAGAAGAGAAGTAGACACAAATGACAAATTGCACCAATGTAGCCCCAAAAGCTACAAAAACACAATCCAAAGCCCACACCGGTAGAAGTGAAGGAATTGACTTTAGAGGAGGAATCAGAGGGAGAAACCAAGTTGAAGAGAGAAGCCTTAAGAGGAGAAGAAGAATTTACATTGTGGAGCAAAGAGTTGAGTAATGGCAATGAAGGAGAGACTGAAGTTCAGCAATCAGGAGAAAGGATTGTTAAAGAAGGCAAGCTGAGTCTAGAGTTGCCAACATACAAGCGCAAGTATGAGAAAGAAGAAGAGGGTGCCTTGATATTTCCAAGGGTAGCTAGGGAGAAGAGAAGTACTCAAGTGGTTGTTGGATCAAGCAAGGTGGCAGCCAAGGAGGAGAGTTTAGATGGAGAAACATTGAATATACAAAGATTGTGTCTTTGAGGTAAGGCACCTGTCAAAGAACTACCTACCAAAGATGAAGATGTAAAGAGACAGCAAGGGAAAATATGATGGGATAAAGTATTTTTCAAAGACCATGTGTATGTTTTTGGTGTTTTTGCAGCAAAAGAAAGCAAAGATGAAGAGTTCTCAGCCAAAAGTGGGGGATGAGTTAGCAGTCATAGCAAAATGGAGGGAGGAAATTGTGGAGTTAAGACATAAGATAACACAAGAAGAGAAGGAGGCCAAAGAACTTCAGGTCAAAGTAGTTCTTTGGAGTAAAAGCTCGGATGCCGTGAAGGAGAACTTGGTGAAGTGTAGTGATGAATTGAAGGAGAAGCTAGCATTGGTTGAGATAATGAAAAGAGAAATTGCTGATGCGCGAGTAGAGGTTATACATTCAAAGGCAAATGCAGTAGTGATGGAGCAAGAGTTGGAGAGTATGAGGAAGAGCACGGCAGAGAAGGACCAAGCCTGGCAACAAGAATTAACAAAGCGTAGTCAAGAGGAGGAACGATTGCAAGGATTGCTAAGAGGAGCTGAGGATCAACTAGTCTTGTATAGACAAGAGAAGGAAGCATTGAAGGTTGAGTTTGTGGATGAGTTGATGATGCATCAAAATGAATTGGAGGTGGAGAGAAGTAAGGAGAAGGTAGTTTTGAGTGTGGAGTTGGATGCAGTAGGAGTAGTGGTGAAGGAGTTAAAGGCAATGCTCAGCATTGAAGCCAAGATCAAAATGGAGGAAGCGAGATTGCATAAATTGAAATTGTTAGTGTAGAAAACTTGGAAGAGGAAGGCAAATGACACTAAATTGAACAATTTTTTGATTCATCTAGGAGATCGAGTTAATAGGAAGATGTTAGAGGTAGGAGATAATGTGAGTCTTAGATTAGATTTAGTAAGATCAGATTTAGATAGATTTTGTAGTGAGATGAAGGAAAAGAAGAAGTCCAAAGTAGTAGAAGTAGGAGTGCAAGTGTCTTTGGGTGAGTTAATTGTGACATTAAAGAAGGATGGATCAGCAGATAACAATGTAGATATATTACATATGAGTGCAATTGTAGTTTGTAAAGAAGAGATAGTAGAAATAGAAGATATATGAGTAGTATTAGGGTGATCCAAAGAAAGGGAAATTCTTGAAGGAAAAGAAGAAATTCATCAGGTTTCAAGGCCAAAGTCAAGGTTGACATCGGATCAGAGTAGTAACAGATTTGAGATTTGAAGAGGTAGATATGAAGAGGTACATTGTTATTTTGGATCTACAAGTTGGTAAAGTTGTTGTAGAATGGTGTAGTTATTAGTTAATGCTTTACCTATCAATGCTCTGCCTATTTAGAGGAGGCATTACAGCAAAATGTTGTTCAATATTCATATTCTAAAGATAGATAAAGCAAAGTGCTGAATCTCAGTGCTCGTCATTTAAGTTTAGTTTCGAGTATCAAGTTTGTGTTTGTGTTTATGACTGTGTGGAGAATTTCAAAGTGCAAGTCAGTGTGCTTGTTGGATGTTGGATTCCATAGCACTTATCTTCATTCTATGTGTTTGATCTTGACTAAAGTGTGATCAAAGTAATGCCTTGAGAGGAATTGTAGTGTTGGTAGTATTATGTATTTATGAGTGCAAAGTGAGTTTGATGTGAAGCAATTTTGATTGAGGAATTTTTGTCTTAAGTTGAAGGGTGGAATGCAATTCTGAGACAAGATTGTTTTGTAGTGAAGTAACCATCTTTGGAAAAATCTAAATCATCACAATCAAAGTTGGTTTGGAAAGATTGGATAGTATTTTGATTATGGAGTGTTAATTTGTGATGAGACTGTGTAATACCAAGGGTTAGCCATATGATCTAGATGTGAAATTTGGTTTAGTAACATCTAGAATGATGTTATACATGATGGTCAAAATAGATCAGATAGAAGTATCACCAAAAGAGTACTTCTACTAATAGGGCAAAAACCAAAATAGACTTGAGAACCTTAGAACCAATAGCTAGACATATGATTTAAAGGTGAGAATTGGTTTGGTAACATCTGGAAGGATGTTACATATGATGGACTAAACAGATTAGAAAGAAGTATCACCAAAAGGGGACTTCTACTAATAGAGTAGGAACCGAAATATGCCTGAAATCTTTGAAGGCAATTTTGGAGGCCTAAACGGATGAATTAGACCTCAAAATGTGCAGATCCTTCCCCCAACGGAGGACAGGCTGACCATCCCTCCTCCCTGCTTTGTCTTGTCGAGAGCTTTTTAACGGTACCTTACTCACGTGATTCTGAGATTCCTACAGGAAGATTCCCTAAAAGATTCCCTCTGGTCAAAGCTTGTTTGATCAACCAGATAAGACCTAGACCAGACAGGTCACCCATCCAAGTAAGTAATCCAAGGGTGGAGCTTGCTGACATGTCACCTATCTGTGTCCCTAATCCTATGGTGGAGCTTCCTTGGAGGAGATCCTCCTTGTCTATATAATAAAGAGAAGGTGTTCCCTTGGGGCATCGAATGCTTGAGTGTGCAATCTATGTTTTCTCTCTTCTCTTGTCCTTGGAGTATTACAGACTGTGATCAATGTTTGTTACTCTCTTTTGGGTGTGGTTTCTACTTGAGAGATTAAAGAAGCAACCAAGAAGAATTGAATTGTTATGTTTTACTTTGTGTTTGACTATTTTTGACTTGTATCTCTTTGGGAAATGAACTTTATTTACCTGATTACCACAAAAATGGTACTTGTTGGCTTGTCACATCATTCATCCAACAATCAAGTAAGATGCTCAATTTGTTGTTGCATAGCAATAATTACCTCAAGCATTGCTACCATGGCTACTACTTTATCACACTACCCCCAATTTATCTAATTTATTAACACATAGATGCAACACGTCCACCGTTCTCCATAAGTTACAATTGGAAGTACCAAGGGTTTCTTTGACAAGGTGATTGCATTTAGAAAATTCTACCCAAAATGTGAGGTGATGAATTGTGTGAAATGAATGCTTGGGTAGTACCCGAATACAAAAATCCTATTGGTTTAATGGAAATGGATTTGGTGGTCCATAGATTATATCCATCACATTCTTGCTCTAATACCAATGTAAAAGACCCAAGACCAAGGAGAGGTAAAGGAGAATGGAAGATCACATTGGGACACTTGAAGGAGTGAAACTCCGAATGCCTAACATGATGTAATACTCTAAGGACAAGAGAACTCTCCAAGAGAGATACAAGAGAAAAACACCAGTTTCACAATCAGTCAATACTCTGATTATACTCAATGGAGCACCTTCTCTTTATTATATAATAAAAAGGATCCACTCAAAGGAAGCTCCACCCTTGGATAAGATACATGGATGGGTGACTTGTCAGCAAGCTCCATCCTTGGATTAGTTGTTTGGATGGGTGACATATCAATCTTTTTCCTATCTAGTTGGTCAAATAGGTTTGACTAAAAGGAATATTTAGGGAATATTCTTATAGGGAGCTCAAAATCACATGGGTCTGGTGAGGTATCATTGGAAGCTCTTGATGACACAAATCATAAGGAGAGAAGGCAAGCCTTATTTCCCTTAAGGGAGAGGAGGGGAATATTTCCATTTTTGAGGGCCTATTTCATTTGTTTAGGCCTCTAAAATTGGCTTTGAAGTTTTTAGGCTATTTTTTGCTTCTGCACTATTAGTAGAAGTACTATTTTGGTTACACCTCTGTCTGATCTTCCTAGTTCATTGTACATAAAATCCTTCTAAATGTTACCAAGCCAATTTTCACTTCCAGAAAATATGTCTAGCTACTTGTATTACACATACACTTGAGCAACTTTCTTGGAGTGCAAGCCAAGTTAAGCAAGAAGCTTCTCAAGAATTTTACTTCTAGAAGCCACCTACTTGGCTTGCAAGCTAAGCTTCTAGAAGCTTCCCAAAGCTATTTACTTGAGGTGCAAGCTAAGCTAGTAGGAAAGCTTCTCAAGAAACTTCCTAGATACTTCTAGAATATTCTAGGCTAATTTGACCTATTTGCTACTTTGTTAGCCCTAACTAACTTAGTTGCTAAACTCCCTATTGTTATAACACCTAGGAATAGTTAGTCCTAAGATGTAAAGTTTGTCAATAAAGCAGCCATAGAGCAAGCTTTGGAGGAAGATAAGTTTATTATTACGGTGTAAATCAAGCCGATTGTGCATGGAGAATTTGATGAGGACCAGAAGCCTCATCAAGCAATGATTGATCAAATCATTCAAGAGTTTGTAGATATGTTTCTAGATGATCTATTGAAGGTAATACCCTTTGATTGTGGTATGTCCTTCAAAATTGAGTTATTGTTAGGAAGTACTCTAGTGAGTAGAAAATTATTGGCTCTCAAAAAAGGAGTTGGATGAGCTTTAACAACACTAATGGATTTGTTAGAGAAGTATTTCATACAACATAGTAAATATCCTTGGGGAGCACTAGTACTATTTGTCCCAAAGAAGGATGGAAGACTTCACTTTTGTATTGGATTACCATGGCTTCAATAAACAAACAATGAAGAATATATATCCCTTGCCTTGAATTAATAACTTGCTCAATCAACTAAGTGGAGCATAATATTTCTCCAAGTTGGATCTCCAAAGCGGCTATTAGTAAATTCTCATTGATAGAGAGGATATGCAAAAGATTACCTTTTGTACAAGGTATGGGTATTTTGAATAGAGATTTTTACCTTTTGGGCTCACTAATGCTCCATCAAATCTTCATGGATCAGATGCATTGAGTGTTGGATAGACTATTGGATTGGTATGTAGTGGTGTTCTTGGATGATATTTTAATCTATACCAAGATGGAAGTAGAACATGCGAGTCATGTGTGAGAAGTCTTAAGACAAATACATCAATAGAAGTTTTATTACAAGAAGTCAAAGTGTGCCATTTGGCAAAAGAAAGTTACCTTCTTGGATCATAAGATCTCATTAGTGGGGATCAAGATAGAAGAGGAGAAAATCAAGGCCATTATTGATTGACCTACTCCAAAGGATGCCATAGAAATGCAAGCATTTAATGGATTGGCAAGTTTTTACTAATGATTCATCCACTATTATGCTCATGTGATTGCACCATTGACCAACCACTTGGAGAAGATCTCAAGCTTGCAATGGACCACAAAGCACAAAGAAGCATTCCAAAAGCTAAAACATATGGTATCTTCAAGATCTATTCTTCAACCATATGATCCTCAACTACCTTATGTGGTTGATTTTGATGATTCTAACTTTGCTATTAGAGTTGTGTTGCAACAAGAATTTCCAGATAGATTACATCCCATTGCCTTTGTGTACTGTAGACTAAACACCAAAAAACAATTACTCTACTTGAGATCAAGAAAAACTAGCAATGGTATATGCCACCAAAGTATGGAGGTATTATCTCTTGGGGAAACAAGTGATCATGCAAACTGATCACAAATCCTTGTTGTAGTTATTACATTTGGAGCACAAAAAATTTTGACATTATTGGTGGGAGGAACAACTATAGTTGTTTAACCCAAACTTGAATACAGAACCCAAAAGGTTCCATGTCATCCTTGATGCACTATCACAATGACCTGATTTGAAGTCTCTTCTTCTCATCACAGTGGTAGTTACAACAATATCAATTGACTCAAAAGTCCAAATCAAGTTTAGGACAACTTTACAACAAGACCTCTGCTTTCAAATAGTACAAGGTCAACTTGTAGCACAAAACAAGGATATAAAAAACCTTCTCCTTCAAGGAAGGCCTTTTATTTTGTGAGAACCAGATCTATGTTCCAACCAAGGATGATCTATGACTTGCTCACCTTCAAGAAGCCCATGACTTACCAATCATTAGTCACATGGGTGTGGACAAGACCTTGGGTACCTATAATGTTCCAAGGATAAGAAAATCCCCAAGAGAAACCCAAAAGAAGAAACACAAAGCTTCATGCTCAAAACTCCAATGCTCCAAAGGAGCAAATTATATAGTAAAGAGGATTCACTAGAAGGAAGTTCCACCCTTGTCTTTAGTATATAACAAAGAGGATTTTGTCAAAGAAAGCTCCACCCTTGGATCAAATACATGGATTGGTGATATGTTAGCAAGCTCTACCCTTAGATTAGTTGCACTCAAGGGTGACATGTAAGTTTTGGTCCTATCTGGTTGGTTAAACAAGCTTTGATTGGAGGGAATCTTTAAGGAGTCTTCCTGTAGGAATCTAAAAATTGCATGGGTGAGGTATTGTTGGAAAGCTCTCAACAAGACAAACAAGAGGAGGAGAAGGCCAACCTTTCGTTTCCTTAGGGAAGTTGTCACATTTTTTAGACCTAATTCATCCATTTAGGCCTCCAAAATTGGCTCTAAAGTTTTCAAGTCATTTTTGGCTCTTGCACTATTAGTCAAAGTGATACCTCTATCTAATCTACTTATTCCATCATATATAACATCCTTCAAGATGTTACCAAGCCAATTTTCACCTCTAGATAATATGTCTAGCTTTTGGTATTACAATACCCTACAACGCCAATGATGGTGGTCCAATATAGCACAAGATGTTCAAGAGTTTGTTTGATCTTGTGAGAGCTACCAATGCAACAAGGCTAACAACTAAAAACTGAGTGGACTCTTTCAACCACTTCCCATCTCAACTACTCAATGGTAACATGTAAGCTTAGATCTCATCACATCCTTGCACAAAACAAAGCAAGAATATATCACAATCATGGTGTTTGTTGATAAGCTTAGTAAGCAAATCCATTTGGCACCAACCTTTGATATAATGGATGCTCCAACATTGGCCCAAATCTACTTCAATAATGTTTTCAAGCATCATGGGATGCCTCGTGTACTCATCTCCAACCATGATCCTTGATTCACCAAATTTAGGCAAGTGCCCAAGCTTGTGTTGTCCATGGCCTATCATCCTCAAATTGATGAGCAAACCAAACATGAATATTGCACCTTGAAATATATGCTTTGTGCCTTTGTCAATATTCACCATACCAATTGAGATGAATGTCTTGTAGCTATTGAGTTTGCCTACAATAACTCCAAATAAGCAAGCACCATGTTCTCTCCCTTCATCCTTAATTTTGGCCAATACCCACTTGTTCTAGATTCCCTTCTTGCTTCTCCTCTATCTCATGTCCGTCATACTTCCACATTCTTGACCACAATATCCCACTCCCTACAACAAGCCAAATCTCATCTCATTGTTGCTCAAGATTGTTAGAAACAATACGCGGACCAACATAATCATGATCTCACCTTTCAACTCTGTGATAAGGTCATGCTTTCTTCTAATAAACTACCACTCCCTCTTGATACCCAAGTTTGTAAACTTGCTCCTAATTGAATAGGTCTATTTGATGTAACTTAAATCATTTCTCCTATTGTTTCGACTTGCCTTGCCTTATCATGTGCAAATCTAGCATGTCTTTCATATTTCCAAGTTGAAATTCTTTGTTTTAATCCATCTTCCTTTTCCACTCGTGTCCAACTCCCTCATTCTGACATCCCTATCAATGATCATGAGGAGTATGAAGTTGATTGTATCCTTGCATGTTGCCATATTCAACATAGCAACCAACAATATATTGAGTACAAAGTCGTTTGGAAAGAGTATTCCTCTTCATGATGCCACTTGGGAGCCTCTTTCTCATCTGCAAAATGCACAAATGGCCATCTAGGAGTTTGAAGCTCCCCTGATGATGAGGACATCATCAACTACCAATTTGGGAATATGTAACTTGTGGAGTTTAAAAATGAGTTAGTCTAGATTAACAAAGTAGCAAATAGACCAAATTATCCAAGAATTATAAGAATATTTTAGAAGTATTTTAGAAGCATCTACTTTGTATCTTCCAAATATCAGGTAATGTGCATACCAAGTGGTGACTTCTAAGAGGTACCCAACTAGCTTAGCTTGTATGCCAAGTAGGTAACTTCTAGAATGAAGCTTCTCAAGAAGCTTCCTAGTTAGATTGGCTTGCACTCTAAGAAGGCAGTTTTTAGAGAGCTTCCTAAGAAGCTTCTTAAGAGCCTTGTATGTTCCCTATAAATACCAAAGCACAAGCTCATGCTAAAGCATTTGGAGTTTCTCTCATTCAAGAATCCCAATATGATCTCTCACTTTGATCTTCCATTCTCCTATTTCTCTCCTTGGTCTTTTACCAAATTGATGTGGATTGAGATGCTCTTGGAAGTGAGATGGATGTTGAAGGACAATGGTGCAGCTAACCAAGTGCAAAAAGATCTCTCCAATAGAATTGGTCTAATGCCCTTATGTTCTTCTTCATCATAAGAAGTTAAATAGCCTCCAAAATGCACTAATTGACGTAGGAATATCTCTCCCTCACAATTGTTACAACCACCTAAAATAGCTCCACAAATCCACTAGAAGGATCATCTACCTGAAAGCAATCTCTAAGATGCTCATATACCATCTCTAACAAGCTTCTCAAGGAAAAGCAAGAGGTAGTGCACAATGCTTGTGCAAAAAGTGACCTATCAAGAAATAAAAGCTACTCGGGTTGATAATCTAAGACCTCTAATGGTACTCCTTCTCATGCCATAAGATGTAGTGAGCATAAGGAAGAGATAGTCTCATCATTGGGACTAGCCATAGGCAAAGGATGTAGTACTTGTGCTGCTCTACTAAACTCTCCTGCTTGACCCAATGTCCTACACAATCATAATCAAGTGGACTATGTGGTAACATGTGGCAAAACCTATCTCCTAAAACATGCAACCATAATCAACTTCTCCTATAAGGCAGCCCTCAGAATCAATAACAGCCACTTCTTTATGCTTTGCATGTCCTCCTCTAGCATAACAAAGGCACCATCAAGGGAGTAAGAGGAATAAGAACCATGCTAACTCGTCCAAGCAATCATGTGCCAAACAATCAAGTGGTAGATGGAAAGCTAATCTAGCCTCATCATGGAGTGTATGGAGTAGCCTATAGAATAGATGTGGATATGGAAAACTAGTCTCAAATAACCCCAAGATACAATCTGCTTGAGATGCTAACCTCTCCCACAACTTGATCGGTATCCTTGGAATAGTTAACAAAGGGATAGAGGAAGTGTGTGTAATCTTGAGTGTCAGTGTTGTCAATGTGATCCCTTGCCTCATGTAAGCATCCCAAGTGGTCCAATCATAGTCCTTGTGCATCATTCCTCCATGGGTCTTTACCCCTTGCAAGGTAAAGCGTCGATGACACATCAAGCATGGTGTATCCCAAGCCGCTCTGGGAAAGTAGAAAAGTGTAGCTATGGCTAGTACAAGAATAAAGATCATAACACACGATGTTCCTCTCCCTATCTCCTCATACCTACAAAATCACAACTCCTCACAACCTGAACATGAGTAAATACAATCTCTCCAAACTCTAAAAACTATAAACTCTCATAACTTTCAATTTCCATCTCAATAATTTTCAAACTAAGTTCCCATGGAGCTCAAGCATGAATACAAAGAGATTAGAAATGAAAATTCCCAAACCATCACTCTCAATGTGAAGTAATCACACTAAACCCTAAAATATATAAAATTACTCATAGCTTTCTATTCAATTCTCCATACCCTTCAATCTAGGTACCAATGGAACCGAAATTGAAAAATGAACCAAATCTACTATTCACTCATGTGATGGATGTAAGTGAGCTCTCTAAAACTCTATAATATCCTTTCATTTAGTGCCTCACTTCTCTCTCTCTCCCAAAAAAGTGAGTGGATATCCCATCCTTCATGTGTTCTATGTGGTCACCTTTTTATATTTCAACAAAAAGTATAGAATTCCATATATGCTTTTCCAAGTCTTGTTCATATTTTCATACTTTCAAGATGCTAGTCAGCTGGTATGGATGATCCACACTTGAATCTATTGATTCAATTTAACTATGAAGCTATACACTTTTATGAGAATAAATGCAAAGCCTTATTTACCCATGTCAACCTTTTGAAATTATTTAGGATCCAAGAATTACTAGGTTGTTGAATAATCATTTAGTGAAAAGCAACAATACATGAAATGCAATTCCAGAATACATGAACTTAGCAAAAAATTTGAAAATTTAATTTGATAAGCAGATGATTAAAATCATCTAGTATGTGTCACATTACTTATGACAATATAGATATTTACAAAGAAATTGAATTTCATGATATAAAACTATATATGTATATATCTATAGAAATGCAGCCTTCATACAATGTACACATGAACTCCAGCAATAGGAAATAAATTGTATGTAATGGGAACATTCTTCATATTACTTGCACTTACGCTTAATCTTTTGGTTCATACGAATCGCATAGATGGATTTAACGGTACCCTAAGCTTGCCTCCAAAACCTAGAGGTACCCATGTTGGCGGAAAGACTTAACCGTGCCCTTAGGCGCCAATTGGCACAACGTGTCATATTCTTGTCATAGATGGGAATATTGCCGTCCTGGTGGCAAAAGATGTTCTCTTCGAACCGTTAGATTTGCCTTGTATACACCCACACTTTGACACCTAAGATTCCATAAGGAGTAGATGCTTGTGTTTTTCCATAATTTTTGGATTGGATACATTTAAAGATGTTTCATCGTACTTTTTAACTCAGTTACTTTATAAAATATAATTTAAATTTAATAATATATAAATATAATTTAATATAATATTATCTGGTATGAAATATCTAAAGAGATTTTTAAATTAAATTTTATTTTATTTTATTTTATTAATAATAAATTAAAATAACAATTCTGGCACGCGACGAACCTGACTATGCACGCGTGCATAGTCAAAGTCTGGAATTCCAGGGTGGAGAGCAGGTCAAAGCCTGAAGTTCGGGCCGAAGCACCCACAAGAAATACCGTTCCATCTGTCCCGAACTGTGGGGCCAATGTACACGACAGCCCGGTCCAGCGCGAACACCAGGCCAGCATGCACGAGATTCACAGACAAGCAGATTCAGGGAGATGAATTCGATGTATGAAGAATCAGGGAAACTCATCATACTACTAAGGAGACAGGCGGAAAAACGCTACCGCGTGTGAAATCAAGAAGAAAGGAGTAAACTAAGGAGACAAGTAGGAAGTTTAATTGAAGGTTGAACCAACCGTTTCCCAGCAACGAGGCAGACATGGTAGCGAGGAAGACTTTAACTACCGGTGGTGAAGACCATCCATAGTTTCTTGGACGCTAAATCAACTTGTCTGTTTTTAAGTCTGAGGAGCACGAGCGAGATTTGTGGACGGTTTTCTCTTCGCCTATTTATAGCGATCGAGTGAAGATCGAGATCTAAACTCACCCTCAGCCATTGAACTTTTTTATTTCAGTATGAGCATTCGATCCAAAGTTGACTACAAAAGTTCAAGAAATCAAAAGACTTTGTGCCGTTTTCTATTTACCACGACTAGTTCGGTACGCATGCCCGGTAAGTTTTAGCAGTGGGATTAATCAAAATCTACTCGAGTGCCCATGCATTTCAAATATTATGACCGGACTAATTCAAAAGTTTGGAGAGCACGAGAAGCAAATTGGTTAGTGAGATTTGAAAGTTTTTACTAGCACATGCTAAACTTATCTCAAAATAATCATTCACATTCATAGGTGCTTTCCTTTGCCCACTCTATTGCCGTGCCCGTCTCTAGACCTCAACCCTCCATCTTCTGTTAATAGGATGGATGATTGGCCACAAACCTGATCTGCCACGTGGAGATGAATTCTTTACATTACGGTGACTAGTACACAAACTTTATCCAGTTGCTCATGAAAGTGGATGTAAAGCAGATTCACATGCCACGTCAACCAAAGGGGGTACTATTAGATCTTCTACCAAGTGGAGGTAATGTCCATCTCTGCCCCGATCGAAAGTTACACTTGCGCCACTTGCTGTTATCGGCGTCGGACTGTAGTACAGTAGTGTTCCCGACACGACATCAAGAGGGTAAAACTCTGAAAGATACAACCAGCTTGTGTGGTTTATCGGGTTTTCGCGTACGCTACCATACCAGGGATGTCTGTGTCCTGTTGTTTTGCCTTTCTGCTTCAGTCCTGGTTCTGTTTCTTTTCCCCACGCTCGGTTTGAAGCTGCTCGGGTCCCATGCGTCCTTTCCCCTCTAGTGATTCTGATGGTCCCCGCTCGTTCCCGGCAAGATCACAATCATGACTGTTCCTGCTTCGGCTCTTCCCGGTTGTTCGTGCATATCGACGCTTGGTTTGCAGCTGCTCGGGGCCCATGCGTCCTTTCCCCTCTGGTGATTCGCTGCTGGTCCCCGCTCGTTCCCGGCAAGACCACAATCATGATTGTTCCTGCTCTCGGCTCATCCCGGTTGTTCGTGCACCTCGACATATCTCGCCTTGGGACTTCAAGTGTTCACTCCTTTGTGCCCGGGTGGTTGTTATTGCAGGGGGGTTCATTTGTATCCTGGCCCACCAGCGGAAGGCTTCTACTGTAAAGAACAGAACTCGTGCATGCCAACGCAGCTAAACATCAGCAAACTCTAGCGAGCAATCTGGGCATAATATCAGCCGTCTCTAGAGGACAATGTGGGGTGAGTGTATCGCCTGACAAATCTAGGTGTGGCTCGCCTTGTTAAATAGATGAAAGAGTACAGTCGCATCGACGGCGTACGGTGCAACTCAGAACTGTGCAACACAGAACCGTGACGACCATAGTGCATCATTATCTCAAGTCAGATGCGGGAGTTTTGTTTGGAGCGATCTTGACGTGGTAGGTCTCATAAAAGTTGAGAGAAGGGCGACCGCGTAGAAAACACGAAGGAGAAGACTCATCAAGCCGTACAAGGGTGAAACAAAATAGGTAAAATGGAGCTAATCTTCCATTACATGTCCCAAAAACGAAAAATTAAAAAATTACATGTCTTTCCGTTCATTTTCCTACCTGTTCTTATTTGTTCCTTGTATGTGACAGTTACATGCAGATATAACCGGAGCACAGGATATTCGGATATCTCTTTCCAAACCAAAGATTCTGTCGATCTTCGAATCTAGAAAGTAAAACTAGGATACGGTAATAGCAATAAACCCTATACCATATCCTAGTTCTTTACTTGATAAATTTAGTTTTTTTTCAAATCTGTATAGCTTGAAAGTAAATATTTTACAGCGATTTCCTTCACTTACTAAACTTTGGTTTGTTCCTTTTTTGTTCCTTGCATTCTTCTAATGTTAACTGTCAAGTTAACCAGATCCCAAGATATTTCAATATCTCTTACCAAACCAAAGATTCTGTTGGTCTTTCAAATCTAGAAAGTAAAAAGTTTATAGATGGTTTGTTGCTATTACCATACCCTAGTTCTTTCCTTGTATTTTAACGGTAAGTAGCACGCTATAATCAGACCACAAGACATTTCAGTATATCCGGCAATCGCAATATCGACGTATGCATCTAAGACGAGCACCAAATTAACATGTTTAAGTGGTGCTCCGGAAATTATTGATCAATTCAGTAGAGCTGAAGATAGTTTTAGATGTTTGACATGTATGCCATTTCGCCTAAAGCACATATGTAGTAAAGTTTCATGTAATTACAATGTAGCTAAAGTATAGTAGCAAGCCAATAAGGATGTTTGAATCAGAGTTTACGTGTAACTCTTGTTATTTCCATGTTTTATTATCAATGATTGAAGTTTTTATTCAGTCAAATTTATCTTTAGCGAGTGTGTTAAAACTTTTTTTACAGCTTTATCTTTGATTTTCTTGTGTTGTTGAACCTCAATAGATAATAACCCAACCTCAAACCGAGAGAATTCTTAACGATACTCAACTTCTGTCACTCTGAATGCAAGTCCGAGCTTTAAAAATAAAAATAAAAAGGAATCATGTCTAACGTATCATACATGTAAACCCTAATTGCAATTTGATAAAAATCTATTGGATCTGATATAAAAAAAAAAAAATTTCACAAAAAACTTCTTTGTCGGAACTTCCGCTGATTTGTTTGTTCGCTGAAGAAACTCGATTGGGTGTACAGAAGTAAAACGGCGACTGCGTAGAAAACACGAAGGATGGTAAAACCCCATCAAGCCGTACAAGGGAGAGACGAAAAAGGTAAAGGTACTCGATTGGGTGTACAGTAGGTTCAGACTACATAGTCAAAGTTGTTGGGCTTGATTAGATCCTAATCTTGGCTTGAAAAAACATATTATCGCTCTTGAATTTTTACTGGTGGAATCGATGGGCAACATGTTTGAAGAATGTTGTCTCGATTAATTCAAACGGTTTTTCTTTTGTCCTTTACTTTGCAAGTTAGATTCCGGAAACAGCTCGTTGAAAGCATCCTAAATTTATGCATACATTTATGATAAAAAAATTTACCTTGTTAATTGGAATAATCTAAATGCTAAAACCTTCCTCTCTTTATAGTTAAAATGATTGAAAATAGACTATTTTATATGGACTGCTTTAAACTTAAATTTATGGACATCACTATATGGAACGATTTCAATGGGAATTCAATAGATGTAAGACCATGCAATAAGTAGAGTTCGATCGAACAAATTTAAAATTTAGGTCAATAGATCAATAAGTAACATACAGCATGTGTAAGCATTTCCGCAACAAATTGATTGTTTGCAAGTCTACCAACCAACATACCTGTCAAAATAATACTGTTTATGTGTACCACAAAATTGGGAAAAAAAATCATCAAGTAATATACAACACAAGTAAGCATGTCCACAACGTATTGATTGTTTGCTAGTCTACCAACGCACATACCTGTTTATATGCCCACAATTTGTAAAAAAGTAAATCCAAATATACATCTCCTAACCGCTATTCTTAAGCTGTATACTATGAGACATAGAGTACATGTTCTCCGTCCCATAAGATACTATCACTTGAAGAAGGTGACCGCATGTGATAACAAGAAGGATCGGGAAGACCCCGGCAAGGAAAGGAAGGAAAGGACATAGGGAGTAAAATGTGGCCAAGCCCCAATAGTATCAAGAAGAGGAATCTACCCTATAGCACCTAAAATATCTAACCTATGCAAATCAAATGGTTTACAAACAATTGGAGCATCCAGAGCAACATCACCTAGGATGATTGCTCTCCTTTGAATTGCACCAAGCAATGCCCTTCAATAGAGAAATGGACACATGCTGTCTAAAATATGCCATAAAATATGAGAGTGAGAGTGATATCTCATAATGCCTAGAATGATATACCCTTGTGCTCTCCTTTACAAATGTGTCAAACGGTGTGTCCATCATTCCATATAACTCCAAGGCTAGAGAGAAGTGACCTTGCTATGTACCCATATTCTTGGAGAGTTTGCCTATTGTCACTCCACTCCCTGCCCATCCAAGAAGGATAGGTGATCACTCCCTCCAACACTGCATCACATGTAGGGTCTATAATAACAATATCCATTCTTATAACCTGATCATCTGAGAGCGAGTCTAAGTCCACTCTAAGTGATGTCATATGCAAAGCATATCAATACTCCCTCCAAACAAGGTATCCACTCTCTCGTTCCATGGCAAACACTATATTCCTCATAACATCATAGGTAGTGATCATCTATCCTCCAAAAGGACATCATATCATATAGACCACTATTGCATCTAGTGTAGAACCACACTCACAAGTGAGTAATGAAGATGCAGATGGGTGCAGACAAAACTTAGGTAGAACCTCATCATTGTAAAGAAAGTAATTGGTGCGAGTCAAAATGCCCTAATGCATGGTCGAGCTAGGATCTAAGAGCAGGTATCCTTGCCAAAGCAAGAGCAAAGAAAAGCTCTTGTAGCAAAAGGAATGGATAAGTAAACTAAGAAATAATGTAACAAATGTTGAAATTATCAATCCATCAAAGAAGATTGCAAACCTCTAGTCCAATTTGATGATAGGGAAGCAATGGATTGAAGGTCCTCTCATGCTTGTGGAGATATACAATTTCTCATCTACCACAATAACACTTGGAGAGAAAAAGATCTCTCCTCCACCTTGGTCACATGTATCTCCAAGATTGGCCTATCAACAACTACAAAATGGGAGGAAAGAAGAGGTGCCAAGAGAACCCAACTATCCAAAAATGCTAGAGGTGCAAATTTTCTATAGATAGTAGGCTTAACCCTATGCACAAGATTGGTAGAGATGTTTGATTACATGCCAAATCCCTTGTCACACTCAAATGTCCTTGGTCTAGTGATATCACCAAAGATACACATAATCCTTCTATCAAATGCTCTTAAAAGTGATAAGAAAGTCATAAAAGGGAGAATCATGTAAAGAAGGTAGGTATGTCTACAAATAATATTAGTGAAGAATATACCAAATTCCACCTATGGATCTCCTAATAGAGGGAGGTCATTCATATGAAGAATATCCTTTACAAGGGTTGTGTCTAAGAAGCATGTCACAAAATCCTTAGATCCTATTGGCACTTTAAGAATATATAGGCCATTTGTAGACATTATACACCTCTTTGGATGTTGGAGGTGAGCAAGAATACCTAAAGAGGACCATGCTCTATAGTTTAAGACCTTGGCTTTAATGCTTACAAGATGAAGTGTGGTAGTCAAGTGGGCAAAGGCCTACCTAATCTGATTTACATGGCTCACAATGTGTGTATCATATGCCAAGGAGTGAAAAACACAACTTGGCATGGCCCAAGTAGTATATAAGAGAGCTCTAACGTGAGCCATGGAAAATAAAAGTCTCCTTAAAGGATCTCCTTATCGTGTAACAAAAATCAACTCCAAGACAATGACACCCTCCTACAAGAAACCATCATGGTAATACATGGAAGAAAGAGAGCAATAGAAAGACTGCACAAAAGAAATAAAACTTGCTAACTATCCAATTGCATCCCTAAGCTCTCCAAAGATGGATGCATGGGAGCTGCTATTAATAGCATTCTCAACATCCACATGTAGGACAATGCACTCTAAATGGATATCTAGAAGTGCTCTAATGCCTAGAGATATAGCCCCATAATTATCAAGTGCAACAAATCCAAACTGATATAGACTAAAGTACTAAATAACTATTACTTAACATACATATTAGTACTTAAATATATTAATCAGAAGAAGGATCCATTGACTTGTTGTTTATCTTAGGAACTTATTTGTATGGCTAAATTATAATAAATTCTAAAATGTCATGTTTATTGACTAGCTAAATGGTTATAGGTAGCCTCCACTTTCCATTATTGAGTTTTTTAAACAAAATATATATACCCCAAAGTAAAGCAAAAAGGAGTACTTTAGCACTCCTTGGTTCCAAACAGAAAGCAAACATAGACATAGAGTTAGAAGGAGCAAGGAGCCTAAGGATCTCAAACCAAAGCAAAACCTAAACCCCCAATCAAAAGGGAGGAATCAACAAGGGAGGAAGCTTCAAAACAACCAGTTGAAAAGCAACAAAGAAACTATTATTGGACTTTGTAATAGAGATCATTTGATGGTGCATTTGGTAAGTGAAGGGAGAGTGCACTAGACGTGGTGGGTACCCTACTACTGCTATTCATCTATAAATATCGTAGGTCTAAGAGCACTATAATGTGATCGAGACTCAATGTCAAAAGTAAGAGGTGATTATGGCTTAAGAGACAACCATAGTCGCTCTCCTTTGCAAGGAACCTCGTGCTTCCCTACAAAATTCATCAAAATGGTGATGAAGGTGCCCAAAATTTCCACAACCAAAGGAATGAAAGTATAAGAGGCAAGTTGTGGTGCATAATGATCCTCCTTTACTCTATCTATGATGGTCATATTGCTACTCTTGCTTGAATGCTCACTTGTGTTAGTGTCTTTGCTCTTAGGGAGTTTGTGACAACCACATACAGTATACCAACTGTATATGAATGTGATGATATTTTCTCTCACTCGGTGTGGAGTGGTCTAACCACAACTTGATTTATACTTGGGACCATGTAGATCAAATGAGTTGAGCCACTAATGAACTCTGATGGGGTTTCTTCCTACAACACACCATAATAGATGTATGCCTTGTGTGTCATATGTGGAACCACATGTGCACCAATTTGGGAATCAAAGTAGGGCATGATGAAGGAGACCTAGATGTAGGTAAAGTGAAGTAGAGAACTCCTCAAACATGAAACATAAATCCTCTATCAAAGAGGAGGCATGGACCCAAGCTCCGGAGCCTTTCTCTCCACATGAAAGAATCCTAGCTTTATTAGATAACAAAGCATTAGTGAGGATGTTAGTGAGGATGTGGGTATGAATATGCTAATTGATATCTGCTTGAATCTTCATGGAATATAGTGAAACAAAGTTGGCAAACGTTGGGAGTGCTATGTGTGCAGGACTTGGTAAAAAGTCAAAAGCTAATTTAGATACATCTGAATGTCATGAGGTCCTAAGTACATATGTGAGCATACCTCCCATGCCATTCCATGAGGCTAGAGCAATGAGATATCACTTGTCATCACACTAATGGGTGTATCAGATCTTGCTTTGTTGCAACATGTTATGATACACATTGCTTGGGCAATCTGCTATACCAGCCCAAAGTTTGAAACCGTGAGCACCCAAGAAGATTGTGGGATTTATTTTTGTATTTATTGCACTAGCTTGGAATCAAAAAATCTATTAGAAACTTACTTTCTAGGGTTTCCTTGCTCCAAATATCTCAACTTTTGGACTATTGCACATCTTGCTAGGGTAGGTACAAAACAGCAAGCTAAAAACTATACCTCTAAGGAAATGAGAAAAATAAATACAAGAGTACAAAGAAGTGCATAAAGGATATCAAGCATGAGACCCAAAAGAATCATGTTAAAATCCAAGGCAAAAAAATGGTCCCTTGCTAACAAGAAGGAAAGAAACAAAATAACTTACAATTGAATTGTGTGATATAGGTCTTCCAAAAGGTTTATATCTCATACGTGATGAAGGAGGTTTCAGATGTGATGGGAATCTTACTACCATTGCATATCTATGAAGGCACAATGCACAAGAGCATTGTAAAGTGAAGGAAACTCTATCAAAAACAAGAAGTTAGCATAATTAGAGAGATGGCCAAAGCTTCTTTCTTTTACAAGCAATCTCATACCACCTCTTGAAGGAGATCATGAGATTGGTGATAAAGATGCCCAAAATATCTATAGCCAAAGGTACAAAAATAAAAGAATAGCCATGGTGCATAATGGTACTCCTTCCACTTAATGGCAATGGCTTCTATAACTTTGGCTTGAATGTGGCTTGTGCCAATAATTTTACTTGTAGGGAGTTTGTGACCACCATATGAAATATGGTAAGTCTGTCAATAAATGTGACTATGTATGCCCTCACCTATTGAGGAGATGGCCCAAGTAGATCCAACTACCACTTAGTTTGTACTTGGGACCAAGTAGATCATGGGATTTGTGCTATTAATCTTGGATGACATCATGAACTCTATTGACCTCTCCACATACAACACATTGTAAATGTGTAGGCCATATATGTCATATATAGATCCAGAAGCATATGGGTCTAGTGGCTCTAGAAGTGTTAGATATTGTAAAACTAAATGCAAGTAGAGTATCATTTTAAACTCATTAACATGAAGCAAAAGTCCTCAACAAAGAAGAGGCATGGAGCTAAGATTTGGATCCTTTCTCTCCACAAGAAAGAATCCAAACTCTATAAGGTAAAGATGTATCAATGAAGAGGCTAGTACAAGTGTGAGTGTGCATAGGGTCACTAAGATTCACTTAAATCTTCCTAGACTCTAGTGATACAAAGTCAATATATGAAGGGAGTGCTATGCCATGTAGAGTTTATAGATCACAAGCCAAATAAAGATATGACTAGAAATCATCAGCGCTTAAGTTTACCCACTATCATGCAAGGTGTCAACACAAAACTGCAACTATGGTGTAAGAACCTATTGCTAATAAGAGGGCCATAGGAGCTCATGCTTCTAAGCAAGTTGCTAATGTAATAGCTTCATGCGACATGAGACCATATCCTTCTATGGCTATAAGAAGAGCTATTTATAATCTACATTGCTCATCTAATAACATACATTGCCTTAATAGAGTGTAGAAAGTTTATCATATGGTATGTAGATCAAAAGTATGTAGATGAGGTAGCATTATATCTAGGGGGTGGGTGGGAGGCTCTAAAGACACATCATCTGATCATAATAGAATATGCTATCTGTGTGTTTTGCAAGTGAGGGAGTAAATGAGCATGGATTGTAGCCTGAACCAACCTATATTTGAGACAGATGAGCTAAAAAATTGTCCTAATCACAAAAGAGAGTCCAAACCCTCAAACCTCTAATTAGGAAGTGAATCATGGTAGGAAGTCCAAGGGAGTAAGGATCACTGGTGGATTCTTGAGCTTGCATTTGCAAGTGTGGACTTGTAAATCCAAAGTCTTGAGGTCAAGTGGAAAAGTAGATAAGACTTAACTACCTCCTTCAAGGACCCAAGATATGGATATCATCTCAAAGTGACGGAAAGAAACATGATGGAAAAGAAACTCCAATATTCTGCAAAGCTATATAGTGAGCTATGAGAAATAAAGGTCCTCTAGTTGTATCTCCCTCCCTCTATATAGTGTGCCAAGGGTGTACACTTGACGGATGCTAGCTATGTGAATTTTCTTGTGGTAGAAATCCCTTGTGGATCAAGAAGTGAATCTGATCTCCTACTTAGCAAAATGTAAAGAAGAAAGTTAGAAGAGAAATGGTATTGAAAGAAATGTCCAAGTTGGGAAATCAACTTGGACAACCATCCAATTGAGATAGATGGCCAAGGAAGGTGAAATATCAACAATCAACATGTTATAACCACTGGCAATTGATGTGAAGACAAAAAGGATAAAAATGAATACCATAGCTGTACCAAATAGTACATGAGACTAAACATAAATAAATATTATCAATAGCAATGGGGCAAACTAGTGATGTCTCTTTTGAAAGGGCAAGGAAACCAGATGCACCAAATAAATGAGCAACTCTAGAGGGCATTTGACCGGAGCAAATATATTTGCCAAACAAAAACTTTAGAATCTGGCATGTCAAGCAAGAGACAATAACGTACATACTCAAAACGAATCTCAAAAGCACACCCTAAAAAAATGTGGGAAAGGACCAATAAGAATAATTGGGATAAGATTCTTATTTATCGAGTTTATGAGTACCTCAACCTATACATAAAAGAAACCTACACATACGCAAATAAGGAGAAATTTGCAAAAGTATAACTAGAGAGTGAAATAAAAAAAATGATAGTTCATCAGTATTAGTTACATCTTTAACTTAGACTTCCTAACATGCCCATGTCGCCAAGACACCATACGCTTTTCACCTAAGTTGTCCATCATGAAACTAATATTTACACCAAAAAAGAATCGCTGTTGAATCAAGTCCACTTTGGAACTTTATTTGTTGATGTTTTCAAGATAGAGCACACCACTTAGTCCAAAGGGGTGTACATAGGACCTTTCCACCATAGCCACAAGATGATTTCCACTTACGTCAGGCATGGCCAAAGTATTTGCGCACTAAGCAAAAAGGTCTTTTCCGAAGATCTTTTGAGCCGCTTCTCTCATAAGCCACAATCTCAAGTTTTCCCTCAAATTTCCTGCACCGGTTGTTGCAACGGGGCTACTCTTTTACATTAGGCTGCCGAAAGGTGGATGCATAGCCATGAATTGCGAATAAAAGAAAAGGAAGGGCGACCGCGTAGAATAAATTGCGAATAAACGGGTACTATCTTGGATGTTGTAGCTCCCAGAATCTCATCGAAACAGCTTAAACAAATAAGTTTATTATTCTGTTCATCGGTAAAGCTTCCATTTGCACTGCATGCATGCAGTACTCTCTTCTTAGACGTTCCTGTTTCTTACATGAACTTTACCATTGAAGTAACCAGTCCTGGAAATCTAAGGCTACGAATCTTCTCTTGTCTTGGAGACTCGCGGAACCCCGAATTCTATTTATACACTCTTTTCACTAATTAGTGTGAAGTGATTTTAATTGTAGTGATTTCTTGAATCGCTTCCTCAATTCGTTGTGTAATACATGAATATAAATTAATTAAGACTACACACCAAAAAGCAATTGAAATAACTCGTAGATTCACACTATGTGAAGACAAATTTTAATAATTGTTTTAATAAATTTTACAAATAAAATATTTTTTTTAGGTAATATAGTAAATGGAAAAAACAACGTTGTGAATTTAGAGTTTACTTTACCTGAATTCAAGATTTAGCTTGTAGGCCTAAAGTAAGGGTGATAAACATTCTCTATAAATATTTTAGCTTTTGAATAGAATACCCTTCTTAAATTTCAAGAATATTCTGATATTCTTGAAATCAATTTTGTAATATTTCCGTAGTTTCAATATAAATAGATACAATTCTCTAAAAGAATAGCTGTCCAGTTTATACGTTAATTAGTGTTTAAACCTAAAACTTGGGACTCTCAGAATTTTTAGGTTTAAGGACTCATTTTAGTATGAATTAGAGTTTTATCTTCACTGAGCATATTCTTCATTTAAAGAAGAAATATTAATATACTTCCAAAGTGATGTCAAGAATATGAAAAGATTTTGGGAAAATCTTTACAAGGTATATTTTTCAAGAGCCATACATTTATTATACAGAGGATGTTTACTATGGTTACCTTTGGCCGACAAACAAATACTCAAATTCAAGTTGAGCGAAACCTACCTTCATAACTTTATTCTCTCCCTTAATTAGTGATACTCAAATATTTTAGTAAATTTATATATTTAGCTGATATTACTGATAATCAAATCCAGATATTCTTAAAACATAATAATTTTTCACTAATATTATAAGAAAACTATTATAATTAATTTTATATTGACGGATCCACAATAATTAGAGAAAACGACTCCAATATCACTGGATTCTAATAGTGTAATTCACACTAATTAAGGAAAAATATGTACTGGAGCTTAGTACACAGTTAACTTAGTTTTGTTTACCGTGGTAAACAGTGCGCAGTATGTTTTGTTGGAAACTTGGAGATCTTCCTCCTTTGACAGAGCCCTCAGACCTTAGCTGGAGTACTCTAGACGGTTCACTGACAGGTAGTAAGAGGGTTGTCCGCCTGCTAGAGAGACTGAGCTGGACTCTAGTGGACCCAGACAGGTGGAGAAGACCGGTTTTACCATTTGAGTCTGCTCATCTCGACCAGTCAAGGACTCAAAGGTGAGTTAGTCCTTACACGAGGCAACTGACTCATATTGGCTTATCCACTTCCATAGATATAAGATCGATAAGGTCAGGAAAAGTCGCTCGCGGTCTCAGGTCATGTGGACGACGAATTTACTGGAGACCTCAGTAAATGAGCCGCAACCAGTACTGTAGATGGAAGGCGAGCTTACCATATCAACAGTCAGATTAGCGCGACAATAAGCCGCGTTTTGGGTAGAGGCGAGGTTGATATTTCTTCCAGATATGTCGCGTCCACGTAGATAGTGATGGAGCTGGCCCGCGTGTGAAACAATTATTCTTCTTACCCCCACTTTACACTTTGTCTTCTCCTTGTACGGCTTGATGGGGGTTGTTCCCATCTTCTTGCTATCACACGCGGCCGCATTTTACTGAATAATGACAGGATGAGATGCAGGTCCGCCAGCCTTGTACATGTAGGAAGGGTCGAGCAAGGGAAGATGAAGGGGGATGTAAAAGGCGTCCTACTGTCGAAACTGGATAGTAATCATCTAGAGTAAATTAGACGAAATTTTGTTGGAATGCGCAGTTAATGAGACTAGCAATTTAGCGGCTAGAGCCAAACTTCGGAGACGAAATTCACTTTACGCTGAGGGAAGAAGAGAGGGAGGTGGAAATTGACGGCTTCTGTGATCTGAGTTGATTTTGTTGCAGACTTGGGCGGTTTAAGAAGAGAGTTGGAACCCTCAGAGTGACGAAGGTAGGAAAAGAGCAAGTTGTGGTACAAGGCAGGTCCTGTGAGTTGGTGCCGATCACTTGTAGGGAGACACTTGGACGGGAAGATTGTTAAAGCTGAGGTTTGCGACAAGACGTTTGTGCGTTGAGTCGTGCATTTGAGGTTCTAGGAGGTCGACTGGTGAGAGATTTGGAAAGGAAGGGGATTGGTGGTATTGGGTTCCATGGCTGGAGGTGTGTCGGTGCTTCCTTGCGCTCAGAGTCCAGTCGCTGTTGCTCGAGGAGCTTTGGTGCGAGGGGAAGAGAGGGCAGTTTTAAACGGGAGGAGGATTTTGAACAGGTTTAGAGGGTTGAAAGGGCTTGTAGGAATTGCGGGGTTGAGGAGGAGGAGTTTCGGAACAACAGCAGGGGAGGGGTGTAATCGGAGGCGAGTCACTTGCGCATTCGGAGGCGGTGGATCAGACACGGAGTCCTGTGATGTCGAATACCCTGTCCTTACCCTTTACGAGCTTCTAGAAATTTCTCAAGAAGTCGGCCTGTCCGAAATTAAGACGGCTTACAGGTAGATGATGCCTCTTAACCTGCCCATCGATGAAAACTAGCACAGAAATGCGTCTCTTACTGCGTAAATTTCGTCTATCGACCTCATCGGGACCTCATCGGGTCTTCGTTCTTCTTGATTAGCCTCATTACAATGCATGTTTGTTTGAGCGGCCTTGTATCCCTTTTCCTAGTCAATGTCTTCGTCTCTTTACCTGCTTAATACTGGATCCTTCTGGTTAAGATACTTTCAGGTTCGCTCGATCGCCCCATGTCCCGGTTCGCAGACAACCTCTTCGTTTAAGAATTTAATTTTCTCGTTCTGACCTACTTCCTTGTGTTTCTTCCAGGCAAATGGCTCGCAAGTATCATCCAGACGTCTGCCCCCCAGCCGCAAAGGATGAGTGCACCAAGAAATTTCTGCAGGTGCAAGAAGCTTACGAGATTCTGGTCGACCCAGACTTGCGTGCGGATTACGATTTCCGTTTACGAAACCCTTTGTCACTCCAGGCGCTTACGTCAGGGTTTGCTTATCATCGAAGGTCAGGGCATCGTCGTCATGGAGCGACCCACGATGAGAATCCGGACAAGGAAGTGTGGAGGGGCCAGTGGGAGGCACAGGTTGGTAACTTAAGGAAGGGGAGGAGAAAGCCAGGTTCTTGGGCGGAGAGGATGCGTCAACAACAAGAGCAACGAGTGGATATGAATGCTTAGTGCTCTGGTTCAGACCTTAGGGAGAATTGTTCATCTTATTCTACAAAGTGCTTGTCTGTTACGTTGGATAATTGCCTGGAACAGGCTCTTACGCTTCTTCAGATTTCAAGCTCCGTTACGATGCAAGGTAATTGCTTCAAAAGGTTGTCCGTGCCCAGGAAATCTGAGTTATTGACTAAAATGGCCAGTCAGTAACCACGGTATTTTCTCTTTCAGAACTAGTGTTACTTGTATAGCAAGAAAGATTTTAGTGTGCCCAGCGTATGACGCATATGGGCAGCCAATGTACATCTTCGACAGTTCGCGGAGCTCTTCTTACTATATTGTACAAATTGCGGAACATCCATGAGAGCAGTTAGACCTCAAGGAGGAGGGACCTTTCTGTGCAGCTATCTATTCGAAACTAGATGTACACCGGAGGGTCGGTGGATAAGTTTGGTTGGTGTCGACCGTTCTTCCTTCTTCGGAGGTGTGCAGATACTGTTAAAGCTCCAGCGCTCATCATAGTCACAGGTGGACCCTTGTCTCTGGTAAAATCCAGACGGTACTACTCCCACTATAGCGCGTGGCGGTCAAAACTGTACTAGTATCTCCAATCTCTAGGCTCCGGGAGTGAGTAGACATGAACCATTTGAGCTAACATGTGAATAGAACCGACAATCACTACCCTCCTCCCGTGCTAGTCATGTATTGTAGTTCATATCAATTTATACACTCCCTGGTAGTTCTTTCTGCTTTTCAAAGTCCTCCTTTTGCCCTGTCAAAGAATCAACGAAATATCCCTGATCCCTCCCTTTGCAATTTGCTGGAAGAAATTTTTCTTGAGAAATGCTGGCGGTGGTTTGTCAGGTCTATCAGTTGGTTCCTCAGCCAATAGGGTAGCTTATTCGTCGATTCTTCAGTCCCTGCCATCTAGACCTTCACGTCGTCACTTAGTACCTCTCTCCAGTTCGCAATTTTCTTCATGTGGTTATGCAATGTTTCATTTGAAGGAACCTCTGTGTTAACTTGGCTTGATGGATAACTGCCAATGAAAGAGAAGTATGGGAGCACAACTTGTCTGTATTTCGCAAGATACTTTTTGGTTGCCAAACAGAAGGGGTCAATGAAAGTAAGTTTTCTCTGGAGAGAGAGAAAAATTGATGGAAGTATTTTGTTCCATAGAACTCAGTAGGCATGTGACTGTACGGCTTAGGCAGCAATGTAGAGCAGACCTTGAGTAGCTTTTGGCCTGAGAAAAGCTTGGATTCTAAAGCAAAACTCTGTACCAGAATGATGGCAAGCAAGTCACTAATCAGAACGACGTTTGTCATTCGAATCGGTGTGCACCTGTGAACATGATGTGTGGGTTATTTACTCAGAAAAATTGGATTTATGTTCATAGGAGTCAGTCCCAGCTGCCTTCAGTTGCAATTGTCTTCCTTCTTTCCGAGTATCTCCCATCGGAAAGAAAGCGCTGTGGCTCGTAGCTATCTAATCCCATCTTGCTGTCGAGAAGTATCATCATGAAAGAGGAATTCCTGCATTTAACCTGTGACAAAGTGAGATAACCATGCCGATACTACGAAAAAGTTCTATCGGGATTGCCAGATGTCCATAGAAGACAGCACCCGCAGAGATTCTGCTCAGTTGGACTTGCGTAAAGCAATACAACCAGCTAAGTTAGCACAATCTCGCGGATCTTTACTCTTAGTAGTTAGTAATACCAACTCCACGAGAAGGGAATTGCCGATAGAGAACAAGTACTCACCGTGCGCAAAGTCTTGGTATCTTCAGCTCTGTTGCGTCAACTACTCCAACATCTAGCGTGGTCCAGCCTGTCCTTCCATGTGTCCCCTTCAATGACTCCTGAAAGATCTTGAGCACTGACCATGGCATAGAAGGTTGTGTATGAACTTTTGTTGCTGCGTTAAGTTGAAATACAGACAAGAGTTTTGCAAAGAAAATTTCCATGAAGTTGAAAGCACTACAGCTCACCATTCTATAAGAGTCAAATTACATTTACGAGGTTTGGGCAGGAGAAGTAATAACACATTTAATCAGGCCACATAGGACAAAAGATGTATCATCGTTTTCGGAACAGTATACTCGTTGGAATTATTAGAGGAATAAAATACGATCTATTGCTCATTCTTTCAGTTAACGTTGCTAGAAGTGCAATTGTAGGAAGTTCAGTGTACAAAAAAGCATTGCTTTCTAGCACAATGGTGCTCTCCATATTTCCAATCGGAAAGGTTCTTGTCCTCGAAGAAAACCCCGTACCCAAAGGCGAGTACATTGGTTGGACACTATACATTGTGGCGGTGTTTCATGTTCAAACTGGATAGGGTTCTACAATAGAATCGAGAAATCTACAAAATACAGTGATGAACAAGGTCCCAATGCTTCTTCTCTATCATAGGGCTACAACCATCATTTGCGGGGAACTCGTTAATCTGGATGATCAGGATAAGCTCTGAACTCCAACATGTTGAACTGTACAGTTGAGGTCACGGGTATATACCCCGACCTAGAAGGATGTCTGCATAAGGCGGGTTGCTCCACAGACAGGAAGTCGTTGGTGGCGATTGCGGAGGAATACATTTGCAAATCGACAGTATGGCATGGTCAAGTTTTCTACTGAGCTTTTCACCTCGATTTTAGTGTTTAGATGTGTCTCATTAGTTAGTGATGAATGTAAATTTAGCTTGAATCCTTCTCTAACTTGCTTGCTTCGTTCTCTAAATTCATCAACATGCTCGATAAACAAAATATTGAGTCTTGTCTCTTTTTGTCGCCTGTTCTTCATTTCAGACCCTATAGGTCCACAATTTTTAATCTGAGGTTGGAATTTGGTTTTAAACTTATTATAGGTCAACAAGAATTTTTAGCTGTCCCCGCCGTTTCTTGAAATGTACTTTCTTGCCACGTACCGAGGTTGTTAAACGGTCTTCATCATTCTTGCATTTTCCAATCCAAAGATGATGATCTTTGGCCTGCTTCCGGTGTACTCCTCTTCCGAGTACCTCCATCATCGGATCCAATGTGAGCTTCTTTGGCTTTCTTCCGAAGTTACTTTCACCTCTTCTTTGTTTGCAATTCGTCTTTTCCGTGCTTACTTTGTCTCTTAAACACTACTAACCATAAAAAATCAAAAAATGTGGGTACCACAGAAAGACAGAGGGTTTGGAGGTTCTTGAGGAGCTACACGAGTTGTTTTTCCTTCAATATGAAGAATTTGGGTGCTCTAAAGGGACTTGGTATATGGATTGAACTGACTAGTGATACACCAATTTTCTAATGTCTTTATTGTTATATTGATATGGAGAGGATATTGATTTAAAGCTAAAGTAGTGACCTTTTTGAGGCTGGTTTGGTAGAGATTTCACATGGAGAGTATGCATCAACGACAATGATGCCAGCCAAGAAAGATATGCATGGCAACTACATAGATAGGCAGATGTGTGGAGATTACCGTCCTATCAACTTACAAACTAGGGCTGATTGGTATGCCATGCCTACACCAGAGGAGATCTTTGATGCGATTGGGCATGCAAAGGTCTTTAGTACTTTGGATCTTTGAGTAGGATATGATCAATTGTTGATCAAGGAGGAGGATACGTCCAAGATAACATTTTGGGCTATTGATCTTCACGGTAAGGATTGTATTATATTAGTGGAGGTTCTTACCATTTGGGTTGAAGAATGCTCCTACTTAGTTCCAGAGGGTCATGGTGTTGAGTTCCAGAGGGTCATGGACAGGATCCTAGTTGGATTGGATTTTGTTTGGTGTTATATTGATGACATTTTGGTCTATAGCACTACTGTGGAGGAACATGAGAGACAATTTTTGGGAGGTTTTTGAGAGGTTGAGATCTCATGGACTCAAATTACATCCTGGGAAGTGTAGGTTTTTCCATGAGTAGGTTGAGTATTTAGGTCACACTATCTACCTCGGAGTACTTGGTGTTCAGCATACCAAGGTGGAGACTATTGCACGTATTCCTTGACCTATAGATGTTAGCAGAGTGCAAGCATTCATTGGGTTGGTAAACTTCTATCGCTGTTATGTTAGAGGATTTAGTGCCATTGCCAAGGCCTTGCCAAGGCCTTGACAAAGCTGACCAAGCTTACATAAGAGTGGTGTTGGAGAGATGAGCAAGAGAGAGCTTTTGTAGAGCTCAAGGAGAGGTTGACATCTGCTCCTATTTTGAGGAGAGTGATCAGAGGATGACCATTTCAAGTTCACACTAATTGGAGTATGTTGGAGCTTGGAACAATGCTCACCCAACATAATGATGAGGGGAAGGAGTTGGTGGTGGCCTATGCTAGTTGCTCCAACAATTTAGTAGAGGCAAAGTTTAGTTCATATGAAGGAGAGTGCTTGGCAATAGTTTAGGCAATAGCACATTTCTGATGTTACCTATTTGGTAACCCCTTCACTCTCATCATTGACAATCAGCCACTGAAGTGGTTGATGGAGTCCAACAAGCTTTCAAGAAAGCTTGCATGATGGGCTCTGATTTTATAGGAGTATGATTTCATAGTTATTCATAGACCTAGAGTAATGAACCATGATGCAGATGTAGAAACCCATGTCCCAACCAATAGGATCAAACTGTAGTATGTTGGCATGGTGAGATAGATGAGAAGATGGTGCCAGGTTGGCATGCATCTGCCTTTCTCTGTATATTTTCTAAGACCTTGGTGGTATCTCTTTCAGCACATATAGGAGGAGTTATTGAGGTCCCAGATCCGAAGAGTGAAGATATTGGTACAGTTCAATGAGACATGCATGATGATGTCTTAGTGATGGACTATCTTTGTAGTGGTGTTATGGGTGGCATAGTTGGGGCCAAGGAGAGAGATTTTGTTCTTCAGCAAGCCAGATGGTTCAAATGGGAGGGTAGACACCTTTTGCATGTATGAGAGGACAGTAGAGTGCGAGTAGTACCACTTCCATCACAGGGACCACAGTTGGTCCATCATGCTCATGAGGAGCTAGGAAATTTTGGAGTAAAACATACATAGAGCTTACTCCAAAGTCATTATTGGTGGCACGGTATGTAGACCAATGTATAACAATTTGTTACCAGATGTGTGGCTTGTGATTGAGTTAGAGCATCATTTAATGCTCCTATGCCACAATTGCACCTATTTCCTATCATGGGATTGGGTTACCATTGGAGTTTGGACTTTGCTAGACCTTTACAGTTGATTGTGAGACATCATCGGTATGTTTTGGTGATGGTAAAGCACTTCTCCAAGTGGATTAAGTTGGTGGCACTTCCTCACAAGTCTAGTGAAGGGACGGCTTACTCGTTCTTGGATTGGGTTCTCAATCATTTTGGTGCACCAGATGAGGTTTTGACTGATCAAGGTATAGAGTTCTTGGGGGAGTTTTAGGTCTTGTGCAACAAGGCTTTGATTGATCATCATACTACCTCTCAAGATCACCTTGAGGCAGATGGCTTAGCAGAGAGAGTGGTTCAGACAATGAAGAGAGGATTGCAAAAGTATGGTTTGTAAAGAGGTTACTTGGGAGATTGGGATCTCAAGTTACCTTGATTGGCCATGGGCTATCAATTTAGCTGGCAATCCTCCTTAGCATCCTTCTCTTCTTACTTTTTACTCTATGGACAAGATCCAAATTTACATACAATCATTTGTCGAGATGCTATTGTAGTCTTGGACTTGGATGATCCAAATGTATGGGTGGGTGCATGTTTTCAACATGCATAGATATTTTGGAAAGTGATGCCGATGGCCTTTGAGAACTTGGCAATTGCTCAGCATAGGGATACCTTACGTTATGCTACTATTTGAGGAGGAGGTTATAGATCCTTGATCCATCAATTTTCATCCAGGTGACTATGGATATCTACAATAGATAGCACCAACAACACTTGATGTTTCAATATGCTATACTATCTTGAGAGTGCATGAGGTTTTGCCATCTAGAGTCCTTGTGTTGGAAGTACGTGATGGTGTTGTTTGGAAGGATCATGTGTGCAATTATGCTCCATGCTACTTCCCAAACATTGATGGTACAATGGACCCAAGCTTAGCACTTGTACATGCAGGCTTGAGGTGTATGTCATGGGGCTCTTCCAATGGAGCTACCACTATCTTAGTGTGTGATAGCTATTTGAGAGGATGGCATATGACATGTATGACTCCTCCCCTCACGGTGGTTCCTCAAGGACATTGGTTATGTCCTAGATGTGCTTGATCTATAGCTAGTTCATCCTTTATATGGTATAGATTGCAAACAAGTGACTAATGATGGGGCTCCATAACACCTGGCCTCCTGATCTTTGCCCATCATAGGGTATACCATATACTTGGAGTAGATGGCTATTTGGAGTTAGAGGGACCTAACCACCAACTAAGGGAGGGGGGGGGGGGCAATTGTGGCACTTTAGAGTTCATGTATGACTTACGTGTGCGTTGTGCTTCTATAGTGTATGATGTTGACAATGATGTATGTTGTGTAGCAATGTATATACACACAATAGTTGTCATGCCATTTGTAGTGTCACATTTGGATTGCTCGGACACTAGAGTTCTTGTGATAATAGTTAGAGGCATTTTGGCAGTTACTCATAGACTACTTTTTGACAATCAGATTTTGTGTTTAGGGTACTAACTTCATGGTGGGGTCTACCATCACTTGCGCCATCCACATTGTTGGGTGTGCCATCAGTGGGACTGTTGGGATGAGACCTAGGTCAAAATTAGGAGTATACTTAGGAAGTGTAGCTCCAGAGAGCTCACTTCTCTAATGGTAAGACTTTGAGTTTTTGGCTAGAGTGGATAGAAAGCCGGTGAGCGTCACCTAGAGTCTCTTAGCTAGAGTTGGTGTGGCTTGATTGTAATCAGTGCCATGTTGTTGGCAAGTTGTTGAGGATCAGATCAAGTACTGATCTGATTTGAGTTGATGCAAGTTATAAACAATCTGATTAATTGTGACACTTTAAAGTTCATGTATGACTCACGTGTGAGTTGTACTTCTATAGTGTATGATGTTGATAGCAATGTATGTTGTGTAGTGATGTATATATGCACGATAACTTGTATACTAGGTATTGAATTTTGGCCATAACTTCCTCTTTCATCTTCATCCAATCTGCATCCTTGTCCTCCACTAGCTTCTTGAATATGGAATCAACTCCTCACTCTTGGCCTTTATTGTTCCTTGATAACCTACATGAAAGGCCTCCACGGCCACCATTGTGATCTTTGTGCTCTAGCTCTCCCTTCAACATATCCACCTCTTCATCCTTACCATTTAGTTGTTCTTTGTAGTCCCTTTTCCTTTAGTTCTATTGGAGCACTCATTCTCTTCCCTACCATCAACAAAGGTCTTCTTGTATTCCTTCATACAACCTCCTCTTTTCTCTTCAAGTAAGAGTCTCCTACACCAAGTTGTTATTGCACTTCCCTTAGGCCACGTACAAGGTGTTGACTTTGGCTAACTCCTCTTGTGCCTTTGCACTCTTCCTATAGAATTCTGTGACAACCCAACAAATATCACTTTTGCGGTAATTAGGTAAGTAAAGTTCGTTCCCAAAGAGATACTGATCAGAATTGGTCAAATACAAACTAAAGTAGCAATCTTAGTTCTTCTTGGTTGCATCTTTAATCCCTTGGGTAGAAACTACACCCAGAAGAGCGTAACAAGCACTAACTTGCAATCTTGTCACAACCATTTGTCAAACTTAATCACAACTCTATCAAATCTTTCCAAACAATCTTGATTGTGATGATTCAGTCTCTCCCAAAAACAACACTTCATTGCAAAATGACTTTGCCTCAGAATTGTGTTCCACTCTTCCACTAAAGGCACAATATCCTTGATCAAAATTGCTTCACATTAACACTATATTGCACTCACAAATGCAAAATACTACCAACATTACAATTCCTCTCAGATCTATCAAGGCATTGCTCTGATTGCACTTCACTCAAGATCAAACACACAAAATGAAGACCAAGGCTGTGGAATCCAACATCCAAAAACACATTGACTTGCACTTCAAAATTCTCCACACACTCACAATTACAAACACAAAGTTGATACTCAAAATTAAGCTCAAGCAACGAGCATTGCTTCACAACACTTCGCTTTATCTATTCTCAAAAATTATGAGCACTAAACAACATATGCTTGCAAGTGCCACCTTTAAATAGGCAAGCAATTGACAATTACTAACAACTATATTGTTCTACAACAACTTTCCTAACCTGCAGATCCAAAATGACAATGCAACTCTTCATATCTACCTCTTCAAATCTCCAATCTATTACTATTCTAGTTTGTTACTACTCTGATTTGATGTCTATTTCTTCCTTGGCTTCCAAACCCAATCCCAAAGTAACCTCACATACTACTCTATCCTCAGGTTTCACAACTACTAAATCTTTCACTAATTCTAACACTTCTTTACTCTAACCTGCAATTCCCGTCATAGGTAACCTTTCTAATTCTCTATCTCCAGACCCACTCTTCTCTAATATGTCCAATGATAACTCCAAAGATATTTTTACTCCTATGTCATCTACTTTAGGCTTTGCTCTTACATCCCTCTGAAGTTTATCTATCTCCAACTTTACTAAATCTAATCTGATCCTGATATTGTCTTCCACTTCCAATATCTTCCTATCTACACAAGTTCTGAGACTAATCAGCAAGGCATTCAAGTCTTTATCATTTTCATTTCTCCTCCTCATCTCCTACACCAACAACTTCAACTTGTGCAATCGGTATTTCTCAATTCTCACATTGGCTTCTGTACTCAGCATTGCATTCATCTTCATGACAATCTCCTTCAATGGCTCAAGTCTCATCCTTCTCTCACGTTCTTGATCCACTACCCAATTTTCTCTATACATTGCTAGTTTTGCCTCAAATTTGGCCTTCATAGTCTCCTTCTCCTTCTCCTTTTGAACAATCTTCTCTTCCAAATTACGAAGTAACTCTCTTAATCGTTCTTCTTCTCTATATCTCACTATCAACTCTCTTTGCCATAGCTACTTCTTCTCTTCTACATTCTCCATCACTCTATCAAGCTCTTGCTCCTTCTATGCCACTCGTGCCATAGCATGGATAATTTCTAATCGTGAATCAACAAACTGCTATTTCAAGATTTCATACTCTACTATTGTGTCTTTCCCTCTCTATGACATTTTGCTCTATTGCTCTCTCTCTCTCTATTCCCCACTTCCTTCTTTAAGTTTTCAATCACTTGGTTTTGTACTACTCCATCTACTCATAGTACTTCACTCTCCTCCTCACCTCGGATTATACTCTCCTTCAACTTTGAGTTCTCTTCCTCTAATCTCACTAACACCTGCAACACACTCTTCACCTCTGCACTTCAATTGTATCTCTTTCTTCTTCTCCTCTAACTTCACTAACAACGGGCACACAACCTCCCGTAGATACTCTACTCCTTCACTATGATTTACCTTGACTTGCGGGCTTTTCTCCTTCTTTGCTTCTTCTTTTCTTGATACCCTTCTTCTCAGCCACAATCGCCATATTGGAATAGATTCTTCACTCCCCAATCTTCCACTCTCCACTTCCCTTCTTCTACTTGGTCCTGCCTCATACATCACTTTTCTTTTGGAACAAACACCTTGCTGAATGATCACCCACTTCTCCTCCTTCTCTGAAACTTCATCTTCTTGTTTTAGGTTACATTCTTCTACAATCTCCATCTTTTCTTCTTCCTCCTTTGGTACCGGCTTCATCTCCACACCATCTTCACTCTTGTTGCTCGCTTCACCACTCTGCAATGTGAATTCTGGTTCTTCCTCCTTCTCTGAGTCTTTTGACTTGTACTCGGCTTTGCCTTTTGATTCTTCACCTGACAATGCAATTACCACCAAGTCCTTCCTCGGGTTCATCTTTCTGGTCTTCTGAGGTCTTGTTGCCGCTACTTCTTCTTCTCCTCCTCATTGACTCCTCTTCTTCAACTTTGGAGTATTCACCTTCAATTGCACGCTCTGCCTTGTCTACGCGTAGTACTTGTCGCTACTTCTAATCTACAAAATTTATTATTGCTCCTCCGCATTAGCATCTCTTCTCAAATCGAGATGGAAGTGCAACACCATCTTGTGTCTCTTTGCTACATTCAGCAAATTCAACCCTAAATAAAAGTAGGCTGCAAATGGCACAATGTAGTGTGGAGGCAACTTATCCTACAAGTTCCACACCATTTGTCTTGTGCCCTAATGAAAGCACTTCACCCAATTGATTGGCTCCCCTGCAAACATCTTATGGAAGAACACTGCTTGATGTTTCATCACATAAGTAGTTTGCTCTGGCTTCAAGGTAGCCATCATTGCCCTTATGATGCCTCTCCTCATAGGGTCCTTGTAGCTCTCAACTTTGTAGCCATTCTTTGTGCGCTTTGAAGAAAAGGCATCTCTCACCTCTTGGGTTTCTTCAGCTACTTCTCCTTTCCCCAAAAATGTGGCTCCCTGCTCTTCACCCGCCTCTCTTCCGAGTACTAACCTCTAATCTGACTCTGTCCAGTGAGCAGGATTTCCTCTCTTATCTTCTCCCTTGGGTCCACCAAAACATTTACTCTCGATGAGCTCAGTCATGAAACCTAGAAAACTAAGGTTCCATGCCAAGAATGTGATCCAAAGCTTGCTCAAGACTTCTATTCTTGCAATCACATCTAACCTCCAATTCACATGATTTCTCACTGCAAATTTGGAGTTCTTCTTCCCACCTCCCATCTTACTCTCTTCCTCTGTGGGTTGGTGGCTACTCTTTCGACTAATTTCTGGAGTAACTCTCCTGACTTCCTCTCGAAACACTAGTGTGTCTCTTTCTACACTTCCTTTCCCACGATCTCCCTTAGGATGACTCCTAAATGGTAATGGAAAATTACTTGTCATCTCTTTGTCTCTATCCCAATTCTTATAGTGGCATGCTTCTTCTGTCTTTCTTCACTTTGAGTTTCTACCAAGAAATCACACCTCTTTCATGCTCCTATCATTGTTAATTTTCCTCGACTCATAGGCCAGCCATTTTTGTGTGCGGTACCTTCTTGAATGTCCATGACATTCAAGAAGGTACCGCACACAAAAATAGAACAAGGAAAGTTGTTACATTGTCCTTGCCTTGGGTTGAGCACCCTTGAGCCAAAGTCTGCTTACTTTGGGTTGAATGCTAACATGGCCAATCTGAGTACTTCATCTTTTGACACAAAGTCACTTTACCTCGGGTTACAACCCGAAGACACCATTCTTTGCCTTTTGATGTCATACATGCACAATATGACTTCTTCTGTGCACTTCTTCTTCAAAAATAAGAAAAAAACAAAAATGTGGGTACCACAAATTCCTTGCAATCTGCTGGAAATGTCCAAGCAACATCAAGTAATTGGTGATCTTCCCATGCAATTCTTGATAGGTTGGGAGAATTTCTCCATCATCTCTAGCACTTATCTCACAATATGGATGACCAGCCTAGAGATGAGTATTCTCTTGATTTGTAGTACCTCCTCCTTGGTGCACACTCTTCTTCTTCTATTGGGCATGCTAAAGTTCACCTTCGTCCTTCTTGATCTTGATAAAGTGTAACAATATGGAGTTTAGTGATGAATTTAGTTAGGACTAACAAAGTAGCTAATAAGCCAAATTAGCATAGAATATTCTAGAAGTATCTAGGAAGCTTCTTGGGAGGTTTCCCAACTAGCTTAGCTTGCACCCCAAGTAGGTAGTTTCTAGAAGCTTCTAGCTAGCTTAGCTTGCATGCCACTTCTAGAAGGAAGCCTCTTGAGAAACTTCCTCATTAACTTGGCTTGCAATCCAAGAAAGTGGCTCAAGGAAGCTTCTTGAGAAGCTTCTCAAGAGCTTGTAGGCTCCCTAGAAATACCAAAGCCGAGCTCATGCTAGGCATTTGGAGTTTCTCTCATTCAAGTTTCCTAATGTGATTTTCCATTCTCCTATTTCTCTCCTTGGTTTTGGGTCTTTTACATTGGTATTAGAGCAAGAATTGGATGGATGAATTTATGGACCACCAAATCTATTTCCACCAAACCATTGGGACTTTTACATCCAAGTATTACCCAAGCATCATTTCACACAATTCATCATGTCATGCTTTGGACAAGGTTTTTTGAATACAATCACCTTGTCTAAGGAATCCTTGGTACTTCCGGTTGTCACTTATGGAGAACAATAGACTTGTTGCATCTATGTATTAATAAATTAGATAGATTGTAGGTGATGTGATTGATTAGTAACCGTGGTGACAATGCTTGAGGTTATCATTGCTATGCAGCAACAAATTGAGCACCTTACTCAATTGCTAGATGAACAAGATCATTGACAATAAGAGCATGTAGAGAGAGTACTAGTTCAAGAAGGAGAAGATTAAATTTGATTTCCAATACCTAAGGTTTTCAAAGGCAAGAATCTCTTGGATGTAGTGGAGAATTTTTTGTTTGACTGTGAACATTTTTTCAAAGCTACTAACCTTCAAGATGAATGGAAATAGATTCTCTTGGCTTCCAAGCAATCGGATGGAGTAGCAAAGCTATGGTAGCAATTTTGAGTGGAACAAGTTGAATGGAAAATTGTTGCACCAATCTTGATATTGGTAGAATTCAAGAATACAATAATTGGACAATTCCAAGCTATAAGTGCTACACGAGCTGCACGAGATAGGTTGTCAGAGTTGAAGCAAGTTGGCTTTGTATGAAGTTACATCACGCAATTCCAAAACATCATCATGCAAATTCAAGAAATCCTTCTTGAAGGTGAAGCTCTATAGCTTCACCTTCTAGTATGGATTGATTTGTGAGGGACTTGAACCAAATTAGAGGTAACTATGCGAGAGCCACAACACTTAGAAGAAGCCATGCGGTTGGTCAAACACTTTGATTCCTTAGTTGCATCAACTTGGTCTTGACCTTGACCTTGACCTCCAAAGAACCTACCAATACACTACACATGGGTGGAAGAGCCGGAGATTGATGCCATTCAATGAAGACCACGTGAAGTGAATATGCTATTTGATCATGGTTATAGGATTTTGGTTGATTCTAGAAACTTAGAAAATTGCTTGTCCGTGCAATAAGCAAAGGAATTATGTATTCCTATCAAGCCAATAATTAGAAGTAGATTGATGATGGCAGATGGTAGAAAGGGTTTTTCATTTTGTACCTTGCATCTTGTTACCTTCAAGATTGGGAATGAGTATTTGGAGTGTATGAGGTTTGTAGTGGCACCTCTACATTATGATATCATTCTAGGTCTACCTTGGCTTGAACATCATAAGGTTCAATTTGACTGGGACCAAAGACAAATTCAATTACAACACCAAAATAAGAATTTCCAATTAGGTTGTTTGGTATCTCTGAGTAAGACACCTAAGAATAGTCAGTCCCAAGATGGGAAGTTTGTCAAGAAAGCAGCCATAGAGCAAGCTTTGAAGGAAGATAAGTCCAACAATAGGAAGTTTGTTAGTGAAGCAACCATGGAGTAAGCTTTGAAGAGAGATGAGTCCCTAAATGGGAAGTTTGTCAATGAAGCAACTATAGAGCAAGCTTTGGAGGAAGATAAGTCTATTTTTGCTATATGGATCAAACTGATTGCACAAGGAGAATACAAGGAAGGTCAAGAGCTTCATCAAGAAATGGTTGATCAAATAGTTTAGGAGTTTGCAGAGGTGTGTTTTTAGATGATCTGCCAAGGGGATTACCCTCCAATCATGGTATGCCCTTCAAGATTGAGTTATTGCCAAGGAGTACTCTAGTGAGTAGACCAATCTATCGGCTCTCACCAAAGGAGTTGGAGGAGTTGCAAATAACACTCATGGAATTTTTGGAGAAGGATTTCATACAACATAGTACATCTCCTTGGGGAGCACCGATACTATTTGTGCCAAAGAAGGATGGAGGACTTTGTTTTTGTATTGATTACCGTGGGCTCAAAAAACAAATGGTGAAAAATGCATATCCCTTGCCTCACAATTAATGACTTGCTTGATCAATTGAGTGGAGCAAGATACTTCTCCAAGTTGGATCTTCACAATGACTATTGGCAAATCCTTATTGATAAGGAGGTTGTGCAAAAGACTACCTTTTGCACAAAGTATGGGCATTTTGAATAGAGAGTTTTACCTTTGGGCTTATTAATGCTCCAATAGTCTTCATGGATGCATTGGGTGTTGGATGGACTATTAGATCAATACATGGTGGTGTTCTGGGATGATACTTTAATCTATAGCAAGATAGTGGTAAAACACATGAATCACATATGAGAAGTTCTAAGATGGCTACGATAGAGGAAGTTTTATTCCAAGAAGTCAAAGTGTGCCTTTTGGTAGAAGGAAGTCACTTTCTTGGATCACATGATCTCATCAGAGGGAATCAAGATGGAAGAGGAGAAAATCAAGGCCATTAATGATTGGCCTACTCCAAAGGATGCTACAAAAGTACATGAATTTAATAGATTGGAAAGTTTTTATAGATGGTTATCCACTATTATGCTCACGTGGCCACAACATTGACCAACCTCTTGGAAAAGAACTTGAGTTTTCAGTGGACCACCAAGCACAAAGAAACATTCTAGAAGTTGAAATATATGGTGTCTTCAAGACCCATTCTTTAACCATATGATCCTCAACTACCTTGTGTGATTGATTTTGATGCTTCTAACTTTACCATTGGAGTTGTGTTGCAGCAAGAATTCCCAGATGGATTACATCCCATTGCCTTTGTGTCTCATTAACTAAATACCATAAAAAGGAATTACTATGCTTGAGATTAGGAACAACTAGCAATGGTATATGCCACCAAGATATGGAAGCATTATCTCTGGGGAAAACAAGTGATCATACAAATTGATCACAAGCCATTGTTGTAGACATTACACTTGGAACACATGAAGAGTTGACATTATCAATAAGAGGAGCAACTACAATTGTTTGACATCAAATTGGAATACAAACCCAATCAGTTCCATGTCATCCCTGATGCCCTATCACATTGACCTGATTTGAAGTCTCTTCCTTTCATTACAGTGGCAATTATAATGATGTCAGTTGACTCCAAAGTCCAAATCAAGTTTAAGATAGCTCTACAATAAGATCCCTTCTTTTAGATGGTACAAGTGTGACAACCCAACAAATATCACTTTTGCGGTAATCAGGTAAGTAAAGTTTGTTCCCGCAGAGATACTATCTAGAATTGGTCAAATACAAAGTCAAAAGTCACAATTGCAATTCTTCTTGATGTCTTCTTTAATCTGTCAGGTAGAAACTACACCCAGAAGAGAGTAACAAGCTCATAATCTTGACAACTTGTCATGAATACACACATATAATCACATCATAGTAAATTCTGTCCAAAGAACTCTTGATTGTGATGATTCAGATTCTCCCGAAGACGGCAGTTCACTGCAAAGACCAATTTTGCCTCATAATTGTGTTCCACCCCTCCACTAAAGGCACAACTTCCTCAATGGAAATTGCTTCACATCAACTTCGTGCTATACTCACCAATGCAAAATACTAACAACACTACAATTCCTCTCAGACCTGTCAAGGCATTGCTCCGATGCACTTCACTCAGGATCAAACACACAGAATGAAGATCAAGGTTGCAGATTCCAACATCCATAGACACACTGACTTGCTCTTTGGAATTCTCCACACACTCACAAATACAAACATGAAATTGACAACCGGAATTAAGCTTAAGCGACGAGTACTGAGAACAACACTTCGCTTTATCTATCTTCAGAAATATGAATACTAAATAACATTGTATTGCAAATGCTCCACTTAAATACTGAAGCAAACGGTAGACTCGCCTACCTAGGCACCGCTTCCTAACATCTTTTCCTACCTACAGATCCCAAGTGACAAACTATCGTTTAATATCTGTCCTTTCCTATCTGAAAATTGACTTCTATCCCAATCCGATGTCAACCTCATCATTGGCTTCCAAACCCAATGATCTTCCTATTACTTCACCTTCTTTGGGTATGACTGATTCTACTAATTTTGTCACTAATTCTACAACTTCTACACTATAGTCTACAATTGAGCTCCGGGGTACTCCTTCTACACTCTTATTTCTTGACCCACTCTTCTCTAAAGTGTCAATTAGCAAGTCCGATGACACTTGAGTTCCTACTTCTCCAACATCAGGTTTCATTTCCATTGTCACACTCTTCCAAATCTTCTCTAATTTGGAATTGACTAAATCTAGTCTAAGATTAACATTATTCTCTACCTCTAACATTTTCCTATCTACACGCTCTCTTAACTGAATTAGCAAGGTGTTCATGTCCACATCCTTGGCTTTTTGTTTCCTAGTCTCCTGCACAAGTAATTTCAACTCATGTAGGCAAGCTTCTTCCAATCTTCCTTCAGCCTCCGTGCTTAAGATCGCTCTTAATTTCCCCGCAAGGTCTCTTACTGATTCCGACTCATATCCTCAAGAGCGTTCTACCTTTAATTCCGCTCGATACATCTTCAACTCGTCTTTGTATTCTGCAACTAGTGTCTTCTTCTCCTCTGACCACTGCATATTCTGTTGTTCCATGCTCTTGACAAGTTCTCACAATCGCTCTTCTTCTTTGTGCTTGGACGTCAACTCTCTTTGCCATGCTTGATCTTTTGCGGTGGCACTCTTCTTCAAGCTGTCCAACTCCTACTCCATCACAATGGTCATCACCTTCAAATGAACATTTTTGATGCGCACATCACTCACTTCCTCCTTCATCTTGCTCAGCCACATCGCCTGCTCCTTCAATTCTCCGGCTTGCTTCTGCAATTCCTTCTCCTTCTCTGTGCAACTTCCTTGTATCAAGCTCAGTGTTTCTTCCTTGAGTCTTCCCCTCTCCAAAGATCTTCAATTTATTTATTTCTTTGGACTTGATGCTCCTGCAACTCCTGCACTTCCTTCAACAGATACTTCACCATCTACAATTCGTTCATCCCCTTCCTGCAATCTTAGGGAATTACTCTTTGATGCTCCTTCAACAATTTCAGCAGTGGTGTTACTACCTTTGTCAAATACGATATCCCAAAGTGTTCTGCTTCTTCCTTGTCACCTTTGTCTGGAGTCTTCTCCTCCGTCATTGGCTCCTTCATCCCAAGTTGCAATCTTTGTATCTTCCTCGTATCGGCATTGTCTTTGTCTTTACCTCTTGAACTCGGCCCCGCAAGATACTCCTCCTTTGCTTCGGGTCTTGGCCTGTTCTCCACCATCGCCTCTCCAGCCTCACTTATTACCACCGATTGCTGGACTTCTGGTTCTCCCTCACTTTTGCTCCTAGACTCCTCACTTTTCAATGTGAGCTCTTCTTCTTCCGAGTCTTCTTCCTGCGACTCAGTTTCTTCATCAAACTCCGATCCTGATGATGCCCCTCTTACAACTTTAGCGGTCTTCAACATCAGTCTCCGAGTCTTTTGTTGTATGAGCGACAACTTGGCTTCTTTGGGTTTACTTCACTTCTGTGTCTTTGGATTGGTAACATCTTCAATCTTCCACTGTCCCATCCTTGCAAAGTACTCATCATTTGCTTGCAAATGTAGCATATAGTGATGCTCCTCTTTGTCTGCTTCCCATCTCAAATCAGGGTGCATGTGCGACACCATACGATGACGGTCATCTTTGGTTAGCAAGTTCAGCCCGAAGTAGAAGTGAGTTGCGAACGGTGCGAAATAATGCGGTGGTGAGCCTGTTCTCCAATTCACCACCATCTGCCTTGTTTGGTGATGGAAGCACTTTGCCCAATTCACTGGTACTCCTGCAAACATCTGATGAAAGAAGACTGCTTGCTGCATGGTCACGTAGGTTGTTTGCTCTGGCTTGAACATGGCCATCATCACCCCCATGATACTTCTTCGGATCGGGTCCCGATAGGATTCCACCTTGTAACCATTCATAGTTCTTGGAGCAAAAAACGAGTTACGGATCTCCGCCGTCTCCTCTACAGCATCACACTTCCAATAGAAGGTGACCCCTGTCGGCTCTCCTGCTTCTTTCCCCAATACTAATTTCCAATCCGACTCAGTCCATCGAGCCGGGTTGCCTCTCTTTTCCTCCACCTCGGGACCCTCCTCACAATTACTGGCAGTGATCTCTACCATCACTCCTAGGAAACTGAAATTCAAGTTCCATGCTAAAAAGGTAATATGAAGTCTAACCAATACTTCAATTCTAGCTACTACATCTACTCTGCGAATTGCAAAACCTAAACCTCTCACTGACAGCGCGTTGGCCACCTTCTTTGCCATGATTTGTTCTTGTTCTACGCTGTTGGAAGATCAGACCCTCTCCTGGACGAGACACTCTAACTCCCTCAAGGTTCCGGAAAATTTCACTCTTGACGGGCTTCCGAACACGCATTACTGCAGGATGACTACTCAAAGGAATTGGAAATTTACTCAGAGTGTTTGAATTCCTCCTGCGCAGTTGCAATTTTAGATTGCCCCAAATCGTAGTCATTCTTCAGTCGATTTCATTGGGGATTTTCTCTCTTTTGTGTGCACTCCCGGTCACTATCAAGACATGATTCTCTTGCCCCCGCCGTTTTCTGAAATGTACTTTCTTGCCACGTATAGAGGTTGTTAAACGGTCTTCATCTTTCTTGCATTTTCCACTCCAAAGACGGTGATCTTTGGACCGTTCCCGGTGTACTCCTCTTCCAAGTACCTCCATCATCGGATCCGATGTCAGCTTCTTTGGCTTTCCTCCACAGTTACTTCTGTCCATTCTTTGTCCGCAATTTGACTTTTCCGTGCTTACTTCATTTCTTAAACACTACCAACCATAGAAAAACAAAAAATGTAGGTACCACAACAAGGTCATCTTGCAGCATGTGACAAGGAGTACAACACCTTCTCATACAAGGAAGACCTTCTATTCCATGAAGATTGGATCTATGTTCCAACCAAGGGTGATCACCAACTTGTGTGCCTTCAAGAAGCCCATGATTTACCAATCATTGGTCATATGGGTGTGGACAAGACCTTGGGTACCCTCCAACGCCAATGGTGGTGGCCCAACATGGCACAAGATGTTTGGGAGTTTGTTTGATTGTGTGAGAGCTATCAACGCAACAAGGCTAACAACCAAAAACCAGGTGGAGTCCTTCAACCACTTCCCATTCCATCTACTTGATAGGGAACATATGAGCTTGGATCTCATCACATCCTTGCCCAAGACAAAGCAAGGTCACACAAAAATTGTGGTGTTTTTGGATAAGTTTAGTAAGCAAATCCATTTAGCACCAACCTTTGATACCATGGATGCTCCAACATTGGCACAGATCTTCTTTAACAATGTATTCAAGCATCATGGGATGCCACGTGTACTCATCTTCAATTATGATCCGCAATTCACTAGAAAGTTTTGGCAAGCATTCTTCTACATACTTGCACCAAGCTTACTTTATCCATAGCCTTTCATCCTCAAACTGATGGACAAACTAAACATGCAAATTGCACCTTGGAAATTATGCTTTTTACTTTTGTCAACATTCACCATACCAATTGGGATGAATGTCTTGCAGCGGGGGAGTTTACATACAATAATTCCAAATAGGCAAGCATTGGATTCTCTCCTTTCTTCCTCAACTTTGGCCAAGATTCACTTGTTCTAGATTCCTTTCTTGCTCCTCCTCCATCTCATGCTCCTCATACTTCAACCCTCTTGACCACCATATCCCAATCCCTCCAACAAGCCAAATCTCACCTCCTTGTTGCCCAAAATTGTTAGAAACAATATGCATATCACCATCATCATGATCTCACTTTTCAAGTTGGTGATAAGGTCATGCTTTCCTCTAGTAACCTACCTCTCCCATTGGATACCCAAGTCTATAAACTTGCTCCTAATTGGATAGGACTCTTTGATATCACATAAATCATTTCTCCTATTGCTTATCAACTTGCCTTGCCTTGTCATATGTGCATCCACCCTATCTTTCATATTTCCAAGTTGAAACCCTTTGTCTCTAATCCATCTTCTTTTTAGAATTGGTGCAACTTCCTCCTCCTCCTATCCCTATCAATGATCATGAGGAATAAAAAGTTGATCGTATCCTTGCACATCGTTACACTCAACGAGGCTGCCAATAACACACAAAGTACAAGGTCCTGTGGAAGGGATATCCTCTTCATGATGCCACTTGAGAACCTCTCTCTCATCTCCAAAATGCACAAATAGCCCTTCAGGAGTTTGAAGCTTCAATGGTGATGAGATGCCACCAACTAGCAGTGGGGGAATATGTAACAATATGGAGTTTAGCAATGAATTTAGTTAGGGCTAACAAAGTAGCTAATAGGCCAAATTAGCATAAAATATTCTAGAAGTATCTAGGAAGCTTATTGGTAAGCTTCCCAACTAGCTTAGCTTGCATTCCAAGTAGGTAGCTTCTAGAAGCTTCTAACTAGCTTAGCTTGCACACCAAGTAAGCGGCTTCTAGAAGGAAGCTTTGTGAGAAGCTTCCTAATTAACTTGGCTTGCACTTCAAGAAAGCAACTCAAGCAACTACAAGGCTCTTGAGAAGCTTCTCAAGAGCCTTTTAGGCTCCCTATAAATACCAAAGCCAAAGTTCATACTAAGCATTTGGAGTTTCCCTCATTCAAGTGTCCTAATGTGACTTTCTATTCTCTATTTCTCTCCTTGGTCTTGGGTCTTTTACATAAAGAGTGTGGGTTCTTTGTCTTCTTGCACTCCTTCCTTGTTAAATTTTGGGTCTTTGGTCTTAGACATCTCTTTGTCATGGGCCTTGTATTTGTCTTTATCAGACCTTTCAGCCTCAAGCACTCCTTTAGCCTTGAGTAGTCTTTTGTCATAAAGTACTTCTTTGGCTTAGGAGTATCCTTTGGTCTTGGATGGATTCCAACTCTTTATGCTTGGGTACTTCTTTAGCATTGGGGTTCCCTTCCCCTTCATTGGTATCTTCTTCTTTCTCCTTATTCCTTGATGGCCTTGCTTTGCCATTGTACTTCTAACATTGGGATCTCCTCCTTCTTTGCTTGCGCTCTTACTTGCAAGAGTTGATTGCAGTTCTTCTTCCTCATTTGCCTTTGCTTCATCATCCAAGTTGAGTATGATTTGAGTGATGGATTGATTGCTCAAATAATCTTCACTCTAGTCTTGGACTTCATCCTCCTCTTTTGTGGAGTCCTTGATCACATGTTGACTTGTCCACTTTTGGCACAATAAGAATCTTTTGCTTCTTGTTGTACGTAGGCATGTTGCTAGCTTCCTCCACCTCCACAAACATCCCATTGAGACAACTCTTTCTCCACTACTCTATAGTTCTTGTACATGAAGCTTTCATCTAAGTGTGAAGTGAAGCACCCTTTCAAGAAGAAGTGCAAAGGAAACTTCTTCCACTCTTCTTTGCTTAGCAATTTCATGCTCATGTAGAAATGAATGACAAAGAAAGATAGATACATCACCCCTATGTCCTTGTTCATGTCTCCACCCAACTGATAAATCTTCTTTTCATCTTGATTAAGAGACAAGATGGCTCACATTTTTGGTTCCATTGCCAAGACCTCTTTAGAAGGCAAGATAATGTTCCATGTTCAATTATAGATTAGATAGAAGGAGACTATGAGAGCTCACTTGGAGAACATTAGGGGAAGAAAGGTCTAAAATTATGTTAGAAAACATAGAACTAAACCATTTGTATACTCTGTAGCTCATTATGATGTTTTTGAGGTGATATTAAACATCCAATACACATGAGAGAATTTGGAGAGCTTGTGTAAAGTGGATTGCAGATTTTGGAGATTATGGTGATATTGGGCAAAACTTCAAGTTTGAGATCTGGATTTCAAATCTTCCAAGAGGATAGCTTGGGTTATCTTCCAGCTGGAACACTTGAAATCATTGCAAAGGCTAGTACAAGCTCTAAGCTAGAATTTTTAGAAGGTGGTAGGGTAAACTATTCTTGCAAACTTCATGCTATCTAGAATTTTGTACAAAGTTTGCCATTTTTCATGTATTTTTTTGAAAGTTTCCTAGAAAATTATGTGCAAAATATTATATATTTTGGCTAAATAATTGGAGAGATATCATTCTTGTGCATAAAGTTATGAATTTTTGAGTGAATATGGTGGTTAAGTATAGGAAGGTGTGTGATAATGAGCGAGGTTGTGTGGCCAAATGGCTTAAAAGAGCTAAAATCTTTCAAGGTAGGATTCCCTAGAGTGGAGCTTGTATGTGATAAATTTCAAAGGATGGAAAGTTACCAATTGGAAGGATTAACAAATATTGTGGAGAAGGGTCATTTATAGTGAGTTGAGTTTTCATGTATGAGGAGTATGAGAACAACCAAAAGCATATTTGAGTTTTTAGACTCATTTGGGAGCATGGAAGGCTATCAAGAGTTATGCAAGATTCCACAAGGGTTTGAGGTTATTTTTAGGGGGATTTGAAGAAAAAAGAGTTTAGAATAGAATTTGAAGAGAGTGTTGGGAGGATCAAAAACATACACCACTTAGAGGAAAGAGTGATTCTAAGTGCTTTTTACATGAAGAAAATTGAAATAAGGCAAGTTCATGTCCATTGACCTTTGAAAGTAAGAGATTGAGTGAAAAGAGAGTGTTACTTGACTTGGGATTTCAGTTGGACCTTCTTCACCAACATTAAGAGAGAAGAGATCTACAACCAAGGAGTCGTGTGAGGTTTGTGGAGTAGCACTTCCAAAAGACCATGAGTGTAGTGAAATAATAACACTTTTGGATATTTTGGTGAAAAGTCTTGGGGAGAATCTTAGTATTTCTATGGAAAAGCAAACTTCATCAGATAATTCTCAATATTAATCATGGAGATAACTTTTCAATTGATGGATAAACTACCCATGAGAGTTCAACTAATAGGCACCTTGGGATTTGATCATTTGGTGCAAATCTAGACTAACCTAAAACCTTTTGCGTTGCCTATGGTTGACTACTCTAAATGATGTTAGTCATGTTTGTAATCCATTAGTTATAGGGTGAAAGATAATAAAATAAATAAACATGTATATAGAGGAAGGAAAGGTAGTGAGAAGCTAAGATGGGGAACTTCCAAATTTTTTTGGAAAGAATGGAGAGAAAATGGATGCTTTGGTGAGAGACCTCAAGAGGGTTTGCATAAGAAATAATGAGAGAAGGAAGAATGAGTCTTCATTACTACCAGATTTCTTTGAGGATGTAGCTCTTACATGGTATGAATCAGAATACCATAAGAGAGAGATGAGAGATGGGCAAGAGGAGTCTTGAGAAAGTTTGACTATAGCACACATTAATAAATTTCTTCTAGATGCAAGTTATGAAAAATTGATGAGTGAGGTTACCTTCCTCAAGCAAGAAGATGGAGAGAAAGTAAAAGTATATGCAAAAATAGTACAAAATTTAGAGTCCATGTTCCGTATATTGCTAAGGAAGAGTGGGGATGATGTGGAGACTACCATGATTGGGATAGGAGCTATGCTCACCATGAATTTTGTGGGAGGGTTGAAACCATAAAATAGAAGCAAGGTGAACTACGAGAAACCTTCTTTCAAGGTAGAAGTTACCAAGATGGAAGTTCTTATGGAGGAGAGTTAGGAAGGGAATGAAAGTGATTTGGTGGTGAAGGAGGTTATGCATCGTCCATAGGTCTACAAGTATGGTGAGGCTTCTAATCCCTTGGTGGCAAGGGTGACACTACAAGTAGTAGTTACTTGTGTTTTTCCGCCTTTGCCAAAAGATCCCTTTCAAACTATCATGGAGCAACTTGCAAATCTCAAGATCAATGTAGGGCAAATATGGGAGAAGAAAGAGGTGGACTAAAATTTTAGGAGATAGCCAAGGGGTATGGAAAACTATCTAAATAGGAAAGGCTAACCAACTAGCAATTTCAATGATAGAAATTGTTTGATTGTGGAGGTAGAGATCACCTCCAAAGGAATTACACAAATTCCATGCACCATGGAAGAAAGGGTTATGAGGGGGAAAATAAAGAGAAGGAGAGATGTGGTGAAGCTGGGACCTCTTATGTAAAGTAGAGTTAAGGGGATAACATCCATAGATGTGGTGGAGAGCAAGTATGAGAAGGAAGAATGGTCAAACTCCAAAGGTCTTAACTTGAAGCTTTTGGTAAAAGAGAACTCATTTTGTAGATACATACATTCTTCTCAAGAATTCATACCTAATCCAATGACCACAAGGAGTACTCAGACTACTAGTTCAACACCATCAACAAAGACTCTAAGGAAGAAGTTGAGGATGGATGAGTTTTTGATCTCAAAGTAACAATGGGGCTACAATGTGTTAGAGGATATTGATAGTCACAAGGCCAACATCATAGTGGGTCCAATTGATTGTTTTAAATCCTACCTTGAGGAAGGAACTTAAATGGGGTTTGAGATCTACAAAGAGCAAGAGAAAGAAGAAAGCAAAGGCTCCCGTATCAATGGGGATGGTGGATGTAAAACCAACATCATAAAAGGCTTGTAATATGCCTCAAAGATTGATGTGAGGGTGAATGGTCATAACATTAAGGATGCACTTGTTGATGAACAATTTGCAATGAATGCCATGTCAAAGAAATTAATGAAGAAATTGGGTATGATGCCCTCTAGACCTTCAACTTTTGTGGTGAGCATGACAAACAAGCAACAAGTTTGACTAGTAGGTGTGATGGACAAGGTGGTGGTTTTCAATCATGGGAGTTCAAAATCTCATGAGCTTCCAAGTCTTAAAGGATGTAAGTTAGATTTGCTACTTGGAAGGCCATGGTTGAGAGTAACTCAAGCAATTGATCAATGGTACAAAGGGTACTTGAGAATTGGGCCTTCAAACCATCAGATTATAGTTCCAATAACCAAAAATTAACCATACTTCATATTCAAATACACCATCTTCTGATTATTGGGAATCATATTCAGAAGGAGCTTTAGGTGTGGAGACCAACATGGAAGAAGAGACCTCTTCAAATGAGGATGAATCTGAATTAGATTTAGATGTGCATCCATTGTGTGCTATGGATCTTGTACCTAAGCCAGAGGTTTTGAAGCATCATGATAAATCACCATTGACACTAGAGGAGATAAAGAAGAGATATCTATGCTTAAGTATGGTCCAAATGTTACCAAGGAAGAAAAGGTAAGATTTGAGGAGATCTTCCGCAAGTTTATCCAAGTGTTTGCTTTTAGTTACAAGGATCTCAAGGAAGTCACCTTGGAGGAGCACCAAATAAAGGTGGAGTCACATGCACAACCAGTTCACCAAAAAAAATGTTGCATTAGACCACCAATAGCTTTGGTTATGAAAGAAGAGATTGATAACCTCAAGGAAGTTGAGTTTATTTTTCAGGTGGATAATTTAGAATGGGTGTCTCTAATTGTGATTGTGAAGAAGAAGAATGGCTAGCTTTGAGTATGTATTGATTCCAAGAAGTTCAATGCTATTACCAAGAAAGACTACTACCCCTTGCCATTGATGAGATCTTGGAAGAGGTTGCGGGTTATGAGAGGCATAATTTTGGAGATGGCTACAACCAAATCAAAATTTCACCAAAGCACCAATAGCGCACCACATTCACCACACCTTGGGGAACTTATTCTTTCAAGGTCATGCACTTTGGGCTTTGTAATGCTCTAGCTACATTTCAACAATTCATGAATGAGGTGTTTAAATCTTTCATAGGGAAATTTGTGAGGGATTTCATTGATGAATTTTGTGTCATGGGAACAAGGAGGAGCACTTTGAGCACCTGATCAAGGTCTTGCAATACTTGGATGAAGAAAATATATCACTCAACCCAAAGAAGTGCATGTTTGGTTGTGAAGAAGGTCTACTATTGGGGCATATCATTTCCAAGCATGGAATAGTAGTGGATCTTGAAAAGGTGAGGAAAATCTCATAACTTCCATTCCCTTCAAGCTTGACAAAGTTATGCCAATTCTTGGGGATGGTTGGGTACTATAGGAGGTTCATCCTCTCATTTTCCAACAAGGCTTATGCAATGACAATGAAGAAGGGTGTAGAATATATGGTGATTTTGGAGGACAAAGAGGCTCTCAAAGCTTTTAAGGAGCTCAAGCAATGCCTTATTATGGCTCCAATTCTTGCTATACTTGATTGAGTTAAACCTTTCATTCTTTATATTCATGCTTCCAATTTACTTATAAGATGCACTCTTAGTCAATTAGACCAGGATGGTCATGATCATCCAATAGCTTATGCAAATAGACAAATGGTCTCAGTAGAAACGAATTATTCAATCAAGGATGTCACGCCATTTGTAGTTCCGCATCTAGATGCTCGGACACTGGAGTTCCAGTGATAGTAGTTAGAGTTATTCTAGCAGTTTCTCAGAGACTACTTTCCGACGGTTAGATTTTGTGTTTGGGGTATTGACTTCACGGTGGGGCCCACCATTACTTTGCACCGTTTGCACCATCGAGTGTGCCGTCAGCGGGACCGTTAGGGTTTCAGTGCTAGCTCGAGTCCAGAGGGTATAGTTTTGAAGTGAGCTCCAGAGAGCTCACTTCTTTGATGTTGAGCCTTCGAGTTCTTGGCTATGGTGGATAGAGGCCGGCGAGCGTCACTTGGATTCTCTATGCTTGAGTGGGTGTGGCTTGACTATAATCAGTGCCCAATTGTTGGCCGTTTATAGAGTGACAGATCAAGTATTGATTTCAGTTGAGTTGAGTTGAGTTGATAGTGTTATGCAATCTGATTACATCAGAGAAGTGAGGTCAGGGGGAAATCGGGTGCAGGAACTATGAGTGTTGGTGGTATCTCCAAGCTCGATGGATCTTTGGTAGCTCGATTCAAGTTCAGTGTTTCCCTAGTGTGTAGCAGCTCAATCGATTGATGCAGATTTGGCAGTTAGGCGGACGGTGTGCGGAAGCGCTGGCCAAATTTTGAGCAAAGAAGGAGCAATTTTCAAGTAGTGTTGTGATTTTGAGCTCAAGAGGTGAAGGCAGGACCAATTTGCTGCGAGTTGGGCTCAGAAAGTCAAATTGAAGGTGGGGTTGGGAAGCTCTTCTCATGAAATTGTGATTTGGAAAAACCCGTTTTGTCAATTTAACTCGAGTGGAAAGTTAGCGGGGGATTTGGCGGATAGCCATCTTTAGGGTTTATGTCAGATTTATGTCAGATTTTGGCCAGATTTGGAGGAGTTTTGCTAGTTTGGAGGAGTTTCGCAGATTTGGAGAAGTTTTGCCAATTTTGGAGGAGGTTTGAAGTGGCAACAAGAAAGGCCTCATTTGGCTGAATAGAGGCTTCGAGGCATAGGGCTGTGGGCTATGAGAGGCTACGAAGGCCTAGAAGGGCCAACAAGCCAGCTTGTTGGCGTGAGGGTAGCTAGTTTAGAGTAGATCTTGGTCATTGGTTGGCAAAATCTGCCTTTCCTACTAGATTGTGCGCAAGAGGGTTTGACCCCTAGATCTCTTGTTTCTAGACTGATGCCCTAGCCAACTGGTCCACCCTCACTTGTTGTCAAAGTGATTGTGCCACTATTATCTATACACATGTAGCTTTGGCTAGGAGAGGCAGTTTGATCCCATTCTTGGTGATCCTGGTAGCTTAGGACTTAGATATGAACTCCTCTTATGTCAAATGCCAAATGGTGGCAGAGTCAATCCCGTGTTATGTTATGAGATGGAGGGTTTTCATTTAGATTTCTTGTGATTGGACCTCCTCCATTCTTTGCTTCTTGTTTGTGCACCACGTTTGTGTGAGGTGCCCTGACTTTTGAGCGTTGGTGCTCTGGTGTGCTCTCGGTGGTGAGGCTGAAGTGATGACCAATCAGACTACCTTTGTTTCTCTCCGGTGAGGCAGGAAGTGATGACCTGCAGACCGTGAGAGTGCGTGTTATGATGGTAGGTTACAAGTTGCCTTTTCCCCTAGTGTAGTTATCTCGGTTAGAGTTACATTAGTGGGTGGTGCTTAGTTAGTATTGGCACTTGGTGGTGTTGGCACTTGGTGGGGCACTTGCGGTTGCTGTTGGTGGTTCAGGTTTGCTATTGTGGTTACTTTGTCACGATGGAGTTCTTTGGAGATTCCAAAGGAGTTAGCCTTGCAGTACGCAGTGGGTTTACTTGGAGTGGTGCTCGGTATCAGCCTGTATCTTAGGTCCCAGTGAGGGAGGACATTGACTATGAGTTGGAGTTCGACACAGGAGCTGATTCAGTTGAGAGTGCACTTGGTGTGTCTGCACCGTTGTTGTGGGACATGGACGAGATTTATGGGGCCTCCAAAGGCCCTAGGCATTACTCTGGTACAGTGGGTACCATTGAGTTGGATGACTTCATCCAGTAGTTTGATAGTTGGTGTGATTTGCAGTAGATGCGGAACCTGACTTTGTTCACACCCTTCATGGCATGGAAGGGGTTGTTTCAGCACTTGGAGGGTCCGCCGATGGATGACTACCATGAGTTCAGGAGAGCTCATTTGGAGGAGATTGAGTTATGGAGATAGTATTGGTCTCCACACTATGTCTCCATCACTTCAGGCTCGGTGGCCAAGAGTAGATCGGCTGTACCCACAAGTTCTAGCTCAAGTAGTGTTGGTGGAGATAGTGCTACTACGAGTGGAGGTACCGCTGCAGGAGGTGGTGTGGTACCCAGGTTTAACCCCATGGTGAACCCCATGGTGGAGTTCTTTCTATGTTTGAGGTAGAACTACCAGGGAGTGCGGACTGACAAGCTGAGGAGCTTGCAAGAGTTCCAGCGGAAGGCTAGAGAGAGCCTACGCGAGGCATATACTCGCATGAGGCGGCTGATCAGTTTCACTCAGGGAGTTACTGAGGCCCAAGCAGTCTAGTTTTGGTATGGGATACTGGACAGGAAGTTGCAACATAGAGTTCGTGATGCTATGTTGTTACAGGCTGTTTTGCCTACTTTGGCAGTGGTCTTTGGTTTGGCTGAGCGTATTGAGCTCAACATGGTGGAGGAGAGGGTGGTGACATCTGGATTTGGTAGGGAGACCTCATCCACAGCTATGACTTCTTCTAGAGTGCAGCAGAGTACACCACGCCTAGTTGGTTTTCAAGGATAGGGTGGATAGCCTAGATCTTATGGAGCAAGTGGAGGGCCTAGTGGAGTTAGACCCTTACCCTCATTTTTGGGTCAGCAGCAGCCAGTGAGTGGTGGTGTTGCTTGTTGGACTTGTGGTGGACCTCACCATAGGAGAGAGTGTACTTGAGCAGCGGACCTGATACCTCTGGTGCATCACAGCCAACACAGAGGGAATGTGAGCATTGCAATAGATTTGGTCACACTAGTGACCGGTGTTTTGACCTACACCCGGAGTGGTAGGGCTGCTATGGCAGGTAGTAGAGGAGCTCCAGTTCATGGAGGACAAGGTGGTAGAGGTGGTGGTAGAGGATCTACACCTAGTAGGGATGCAGTACTTGCCCTTACTTCTGACACAACTATGGCTACTCGGATTGAGCAGTTGGAGCAGAGATTGGCTAGTATGGCTATTGCTCATAGGAGATCAGATTCGGGTGCTAAGGCTTCCACCTCATATGCTGGTGATAGAGATGCTTTGGACTTCATGTGCGGAGCAACCCAAGTGGATGCATCTGCAGCAGTGACTAGGAGTGCAGTACATGCTCCAGAGCCTAAAGGAGCATCAGTGGAGTTGAACCCATAGAGAGGAGAGGTTGGGAGACAGGTCAGACTTCCCCAGTCTTTCACACTATATGAGGCATTGCAGACAACATCCATGGTTCTTAGACATCCCAGTGTAGGTGTGGTAGGTGGTGATGGAGTACATGATGGAGTACATGCTAGTCAGCCACTTGCTACTACAGAGATTGAGTCTAGCATGATGTTGGGGGCGGCTCAGCTGATTATGCAGCGTCCTTTGTTTTCAGCCAGTGATATGTTTACATTGGAAGTTGACCCAGCCCCAATATTCCGGTTGGCTGCCACGTTGTGTGAGAGTAGGGATGGTGCAGTTCCTACTACTAGAGCAAAGGTGGTTGGTAGTGGAGCTGACTTGGTTGAGGAGCATGAGATCCGTTCAACGACCAGTGGTTTATGGCAGGCAGTAGGGGCTAGACTGGAGGAGTTGCCAGCTAGACCGGCCTTTGAGAGAGCACGGTTTACACCTGGTGTTGTCCTATTGGATAACCAGAGGGGGATTTTTTGTTTGGTGGGACCTTTAGGGAAGGTCTATACACCACAGAGAGTCTTGTTAGACTCTGGTGCGCAACCCCTTATGCTAGGGAAGGCTGTAGTTTTTGGTCTGGAGTTACAGAAGACCAATGTGGAGAGGTGTCCATTTCACATCCAGACATCTCTTTGGGTGGTTCGACACAGTACATCACACGTGGAGAGCTTGTTGTCCAGGTTCAGCCTGGTCATCTAACTGATAGCTTGGTGGTGAGAGCTCAGGCTATTGCAACGATAGCTGAGTCATATGATGTGCTAGTTGGGGGAGCAGTGTTATACCCCATGGGTTTCAGCATTGACTATTGGGAGGAGACAACCTCTTATAGACCTGGTTGGCAGTCTGGTGAGGGACGGGTATGTCGCCTACCAGTACGCTTTAGTAGTGGCAATCTTGGCTCACTACAGTCCGGGACCATGGTAGCATCAATTTTAACTTTTAGTGGTGCAGTTACTTGGCCTGGTGACTTGTTGGAGGGGAACGCCCATGTAGAAGATACTCCAGTACCAGAGGAGATCACTCGGCTTTGGAGTACAAGTGGGATTGTTCCATCCACCTTGGATGTTCCATTGTGGAGTTCAGAGGAGGCATTGTAGCAGCATGCAGATCAGTTGGTGCAACAGGCTTGGAGTGGAGCCTTTGTACCATCAAGGGATGAGTGTGAGGATGAGCCTCCAAAGGCGATTGCTTTGACACCTCTGGATACCATACTCATTGCTTGGCAGTATCCAGTAGAGGGGATATGCCTATTGGAGTTGTTTGGTGGGATCAACACCGGACTAGTTGCGGTGTTACAAGCGGGTATACAAGTACAGAGGTACTTGTATGTAGAGAGAGATGAGACTACTAGGCAAGTCTCTCTACATCATGTGGCACACTTGGCCTATTGGTATCCGGAGTTATTACCAATGTCAACAGTCAAAGGTTACCAGAAGGCCCACCAGGAGACATTTCCTTACTGGGGGCGCATGGCCTAGAGAGACATGGGCCTATTCACTTGGTGATTTCTGGATGGCCATGTCAGGGACATACACGTGCGAGCCGTGGTTTGGGTCTTTAGGATCCTTGTTTTGGTGTGTTTTGGGAGATGTTACGGATCCTATGACATCTCTAGGTTCATCAGTCCGTTTCTCTTGCTTACCTTTTGGAGAACGTTCCTTTGATGGGTGATTCTTGCACTAGAGTGGTGGCGAGTACACATCAGGTCCATTCTTGGATAGGACCTGCTATATTGTTAGATGCAGCCAGAGTGGGATCACGGGCTCATCGTATTTGTCTTTGGTGGATGAACCTCTCACCTAGAGAGGTTCTACAACATGCTTATGATGGGATTCAGCGACTGGACCACATTCTTGTTGATGATATCTTGGATGTTGGGCGTCAGTCTCAAACAGTGGTAGTGGCTGATAGGTCACCTATGGCAGTGGTGAACCTAGTTGGACAGCCTAGAGCCGCATTTCCCTACTCATGAGTTTCCCAGGCTCTCATGCTTTTCAAGAGGGAGGACCTGGACTTGTTTGGGACTCATAGTTACAGCAGTTAGTGGAGCCCAACTCTGATGAGAGAGAGCGGGCGATGGGTTTTCGCACCGGTATTACCGCTATTCCAGTAGTGTCAGAGGCATCCATGCATCAGGTGTTAGGTCAAGCTATGGACCTAAACTGTTTGACCTGGATTGTGAGCCTTGGCTTTGCAAAGTAGCATATGATGTGCTTGATAGGCATCACCACTCGGACACTTGTGAGCCTTGTGCCTATCGAGACAATTCAGGCACATGCTGGGGGTGATGGACCGATTGGACATGGTATTCTTGGGACACATGCAGTAGCTACTGGGGAGAGTGGTCTACTTGGAGTCCATCAAGGTGAGCGTGGGCTACTTGGATTACACCCTTGGTCCACATGGGATGCAGCTAGAGGACGTGTGGAGCTTGCAGCCAGAGTGGAGGGAGTTTTTCACACAAAGGTTGGGACCTCTAGTGGTCGGGAGCATGACACTATTGCTCCCAAGGGCCCAACGTAGTAGCCTATCAGTACATCTTCCACTCCTACTACAGTTATAGAGGATACTTGGGAGCCAGATCTTGGACCCAAGCTTACTGGAGAGGAAAGACGGAGGGTTTGGAGGTTCTTGAGGAGTCACACAAGTTGTTTTGCGTTCATTATGAAGGATTTGGGTGCTCTAAAGGGACCTGGTATACGGATTGAGTTGACTAGCGACACACCAGTTTTCTGACGTCCTTATCGATATAGTGAGATGGAAAGGACATTGATTTAGAGCTGGAGTAGTGACCTTTTTGAGGTTGGTTTGGTGGAGATTTCACATGGAGAGTATGCATCAGTGACAGTGATGCTAGCCAAGAAGGATATGCATGGCAACTATACAGATAGGCGGATGTGTGGAGATTACCGTCCTATCAACCGACAAACTAGGGCTGATCGGTATGCCATGCCTACACCAAAGGAGATTTTTGATGCGATTGGGCATGCAAAGGTCTTCAGTACTTTGGACTTTGAGCGGGATATCATCAATTGCCAATCAGGGAGGAGGATAAGTCCAAGACATCATTCTGGGCTATTGATCCTCACGGCAAGGATGTGTTATATCAGTGGAGGTTCTTACCATTTGGGTTGAAGAACGCTCCTGCTGAGTTCCAGAGGGTCATGGATAGGATCCTAGCTGGATTGGATTTTGCTTGGTGCTATATTGATGACATTTTGGTTTATAGCACTACTGTGGAGGAGCATGAGAGACAGTTGTTGGGGGTGTTTGAGAGGTTGAGATCTCTTGGACTCAAATAACATCTTGGGAAGTGTAGGTTCTTCCACAAGCAGGTTGAGTATTTGGGTCACACTATCTACCCCGAAGGACTTGGTGTCCAGCAGACCAAGGTGGAGGCTATTGCACGTATTCCTCGGCTACGGATGTGAGCAGAGTGTGAGCATTCCTTGGGTTGGTGAACTTCTATCGCCGCTATGTTAGAGGATTCAGTGCCATTGCCAAGGCCTTGACAAAGTTGACCAAGCTTACACAAGAGTGGTGTTGGGGAGATGAGCAGGGGAGAGCTTTTGTAGAGCTCAAGGAGAGGTTGACATCTGCTCCTATTTTGAGGAGACCGATCAAGGGACGACCATTTCAGGTTCACACTGATTGGAGTATGTTGGGGCTTGGAGCGGTGCTCATCCAACATGATGATGAGGAGAAGGAGTTTGTGGTGGCCTATGCTAGTCGCTCCAACAATTCAGCGGAGGCGAAGTATAGTTCATATGAGGGAGAGTGCTTGGCAGCAGTTTGGGCAGTAGCACATTTCCGATGTTGCCTATTTGATAACCCCTTCACTCTCATCACTGATCATCAGCCGCTGAAGTGGTTGATGGAGTCCGACAAGCTTTCAAGGAAGCTTGCATGATGGGCTCTGATTTTACAAGAGTATGATTTCACAGTTGTTCACAGACCTGGAGTGGTGAACCGTGATGCAGATGGGTTGAGTAGAAACCCATGTCCCAGCCAACAGAATCAGACCGGAGCACGTTGGCATGGGGACAGATGAGGAGATGGTGCCAGGTTGGCATGCATCGGCCTTTCTATGTATAATTGCAGAGCCTTTGGTGGTATCTCTCTCAATGCATACAGGAGGAGTTATTGAGGTCATAGATCCAGAGAGTGAAGATATTGGTACAATTCAGCGAGACATTCATGATGATATCTCAGTGATGGAGTATCTTTGCATAGGTGTTGTGGGTGGCACAATTGGAGCCAAGGAGAGAGACCGTGTTCTTCAGCAAGCCAAGCGGTTCAGATTGGAGGGTAGACACCTTTTGCGTGTATGGGAGGATGGTAGAGTGCGAGTAGTACCACTTCCATCACAGAGAATACAATTGGTCAGTCATGCTCATGAGGAGCTAGGACATTTTGGAGTAAAGAGTATGTATAGCTTACTCGAGAGTCATTATTGGTGGCACGGTATGCAGACCGAGGTACAGTAGTTTGTTGCCAGATGTGTGGTTTGTGACTGAGTTAGAGCATCATTCAATGCTTCCACGCCATAGTTACACCCATTACCTATTATGGGATTGGGTTACCGTTGGAGTTTGGACTTCGCCGGACCTTTACCGCTGACTATGAGACATCATCAATATGTTTTGGTGATGGTGGAGCACTTCTCCAAGTGGATTGAGTTGGTGGCACTTCTTGACATGTTTAGTGAAGGGACAACTTACTCGTTCCTGGATCGAGTTCTTAGTCATTTTGGTGCACCAACTGAGGTTTTGATTGATCAGGGTATAGAGTTCTTGGGGGAGTTTCAGGTCTTGTGTGACAAGGCTTTGATTGATCATTGTACTACATCCCGAGATCACCCTGAGGCAGATGGCTTAGCAAAGAGTGGTTCAGATGGTGAAGAGAGGATTGCAAAAGTATGGTTTGCAGAGAGGCCACTTGGGAGATTGGGATCTCCAATTACCTTGGTTGGCCATGGGCTATCGGTTCAGCCGGCAAGCCTCTTAGCATCCTTCTCTCCATACTTTCTACTCTATGGACGAGATCCAGATTTACATGCAGCCATTTTTCAAGATGCTGTTGTAGTTGTGGACTTGGATGACCCTAATGTATGGATGAGCGTATGTTCTCAGTGGGCAGAGATCTTTCAAAGAGTGATGCCGATGGCCTATGAGAACTTGGCGATTGCTCAGCATAGAGATACTTTACGCTATGCTACCATTCAAGGAGGAGGTTATAGACCCTTGATCTATTGATTTCATCTAGGCGACTATGTATATCTACAGCAAACAACACCGACGACACTTGATGTTTCTACCGGCCGCACTATCTTGAGAGTGCGCGAGGTTTTGCCATCTGGAGTCCTTGCGTTAGAAGGATGTGATGGTGTTGTTTGGAAGGATCATGTGCACAATTGTGTGCCATGCTTCCTCCCAAACATTGATGGTACTATGGACCCAAGCTTGGCACTTGTACGTGCAGGCTTGAGGTTTATGTTATGTGGCTCTTCAGGTGGAGTTGCTATTATGTTAGTGTGTGATAGCTGTTTGAGAGGATGGCATATGGCATGTATGACTCCTCCCCTCATGGTGGTTCCTTAGGGACAGTGGTTATGTCCTAGATGTACTTGACCTATAGCTAGTTCATTCTTTATATGGTATAGATTGCAGACAGGCGACTAACGATGGGGCTCTATAGCACCCGGCCTCCTGATCTTTGCCCATTAGAGGGTATACCATATACTTAGAGTAGATGGCTATCTGGAGTTAGAGGGACCTAACCGCCAGCTAGGGGAGCAATTGTGGCACTTTAGAGTCTATGTATGACTTATGTGTGAGTTGTGTTTCTATAGTGTATGATGTTGACAACAATGTATGTTGTGTAGCAATGTATATACGCACGACAATTGTCACGCCATTTGTAGTTCCGCATCTAGATGCTTGGACATTGGAGTTCCAGTGATAGTAGTTAGGGTTATTCTAGCAGTTTCTCAAAGACTACTTTCTGATGGTTAGATTTTGTGTTTGTGGTACTGACTTCACGGTGGGGCCCACCGTCACTTTGCACCGTTTGCACCGTTGAGTGTGCCATCAGTGGGACCGTTAGGGTTTCAGTGCTAGCTTGAGTCCAGGGGGTATAGTTTCAAAGTGAGCTCTAGAGAGCTCACTTCTCTTATGTTGAGCCTTCGAGTTCTTGGCTATGGTGGACAGAGGCCGGTGAGCGTCACCTGGATTCTCTATGCTTGAGTGGGTGTGGCTTGATTGTAATCAGTGCCCAGTTGTTGGCAGTTTATAGAGTGACATATCAAGTACTGATCTGACTTGAGTTGAGTTGAGTTGAGAGTGTTATGCAATCTGATTATTGTGGCACTTTAGAGTCTATGTATGACTTATGTCTGAGTTGTGTTTCTATAGTGTATGATGTTGACAGTGATGTATGTTGTGTAGCAATGTATATACGCATGACAAGGAAAGAGAAGAGTTGGTTGTAATTTTTATTCTCAAGAAGTTTTGACACTACTTGATTGGAAGGAAGGCCACCATTCTTATGGATCACAAGGCTTTGAAGTACATCTTCAACAAGCCTAATGCGGAGGGGAGGCTTGCAAGATGAATGATACTCTTGTTTGAGTATCATTACACCATTGAGGATAGACCATGCAAGAAACATACAAATGTTGATTTTTTATTGAGGGCCTATGATCATGATAAAAATTGAGCAAATGGATGATTCTTTCTTGGATGAAGAGTCATTAAAATCTCAATCACTCAAGAAGTTCTAATAGAATACAAGGAGATTTTGGATTTTATTACAAGAGGTACTTACCTATATGGGATGCATGCTAGAGAGAGGAAGGCCCTTGTAGCAAGATCTAGACCTTACACAATGGTGGAGAATATTATTTTTCATCAAGGAGTAGATGGTCTACATTGAAGAGCAATGGGTAAGGAATAGTCTATCCTACTCATGAAGGAGTTTCATAATGGTATGGTATGTAGAATGCACTTTGCAAGATTCTAGATGCAAGTTACCATTGGAGTGGAATTTCAAGGATTGTCTTGATTATTGCAAACTTGTAATGTTTGTCAAGCTTTTTCTAGGAAGTCTACCCTACTCCACCTCTTAGATCAATTCCATTGTTAGGACCTTTTGAGAAGTGGAGAATTTACTTTATAGGTCCTCTCAATAGAACCCCAAGGAATGATTGACACATTGTGGTAATTATTGATTACCTTACCAAGTGGGATGAAGCTAGATCATTGAGAGATAGGAATGAAGATGAAGTTGGTAGATTTCTTTATGAATGCCTCATTACTAGGTTTGGGTGCCCTTTGGAGTTGGTTTTTGATAGAGGAGGGAAAGTTTACAAGAAGTATTGCTAAAGCCATGCTATGATATTTCTCTATCACACATAACATAGCTACTTCCTATAAGCCAAAGCAATGGCTTAATAGAGAGAACAAATCAAACCTTGAGCATGATGTTGGTCAAAGATGCAAAAATGGAGGGAGAAAAATATCATTGAGACAAGAGGATTCATGTTGTTTTGTAGGAATATAGGATAACTATGAAGACATCTACTAGATATTCTCTATTTCATTTGGTATATGGTCTTGAGACTACTTTACCTATTCACTTTGATCTTCCTACTTTTCAAAGAATTCATAAGAAATTGAAGAAGAAACAAGGAGGTGATGTAGAGAAGTCAAGGAAGGAGAAACTTATGGAATTAGAAGAGGCAACAGGAGTTGCTATAGTTTGAGCAGGGCAAGCCTAAAGGAAACAAAAGGAGAGCTATGAAAAGAGACAAGGCAAGAAGAAGGTGGAGCCTCTCAAGGAAGGTGATTGGGTAATGTTGTTTGTTTCTATTCAATTCAAGAGAGTGCAAAAGAAGTTCTTGCCTAAGTACTTTGAACCTTTCATAATGGAGAAGGTGTGGAGCAATTGCACATCTGATCTTAAGGAGTTGGGAGGAAGACACTTTGATAGAACCAACCATGATAACTTGAAGTTATATCATAGAAGGTAAAGGGGCCTTCACTCCAAGAACAAAGTGAAATCTTACTCCGGGGTTAAATATAAGAGCAATTGGTGCATGTATACTCTTTAAAAATATTAAGTTTGGTATTGCAAGTAGTGGAGAAATATTATCTATATGGAGTTTAGCTAAGCTTCTACATTAGTCATGATTAGCTAGAGTTAGTCCTAGCTAAGATAAAGGTGGCCATATTCTAGTAAAAGAGCAAAGAGTGAGCATAAATATTTTTTCTTCTAGTGTATTGACTTGGTATTATTCCTAGTTATTTGAAGAAAGAGTTGAGAACTCTTGGGCTCGGAAGCCTTGTTGGTGAGGATTTTTCTATGGTCCAAGGTAGCCCATATGAAGGAATCCTTGACTTAGTTCATGGGTGAGGATAAGACCAACTACTCATGGGATTATTCCCATGTGCTTGGATATTACTTTTGACTATTAGACTTTATTTGACTTTTAGCCTAGTAATTTGAGTTACTTTGGTAATTGGTAACATTGGTGTGTAACTTTTTCACAAGTATATATATTTTTCACAAATAGAGTTGAGAAGGTACTCATCATCCTTTCATTTGCAACTATTTCTCTCATTGAGTTCTCTAATTAGCAATGCTTGAGTCTTGGAGGTGTCTTGGAGTTTTAGCCTTGGAGGAGTATGATGGAGCTTTGGTTCTTTGCTTGCTTAGTCCATGGTATGCTACCTTAATAGCCATCAAATATTCATCTTGAGTGAGAGATAGGCCGGCTTACAACACACAAAGGAATGCTATTAGCTATTGATATACTATGCCGAGTGCCTCACTTCATGCAAAGTACTTAAGATTGCACTTGATATACTATGCCAAGTGCCTCACTTCACATCAAGTACCTAAGATTGCACCAAGTGTCACTCTCAAAAATGACTCTAAGTACTCACTACTTCACAAAACTTTCATTACACTACATGATTGCCTAAGCAAATAGATTGAGTTGCACAAAGTGCCACTATAGGCCAGGCACTTCAATTTATACACCCAGATCCTTGTCATTCTTTTGCACTCCGGCGGTTACAAAGCAGGTAAGCACTTGCCATTGTGCAAGTGAAGGCCAACTGCATATCATCCTTGGGCAAAGTCAAACTTGCACATGCCAAAAATACATTTTCCAACCACTTCTCCCATGCCACACTTGCATCTCTCTCTCCCTCCCCAAGTGCCAATAGTTATCTTGTAGGTAACATCCCTTGGCGGCAAGTGCCATTAGTGGCAATTTCAAATTGCGGGAGCACTTCCATCTAAGTGCAAAGGTGGCACTCGGCACTTGGACAGAAGTGCCGAGTGCCATCACCGAATGGCACTCCAAGTGTTGCATATCTTGCAAGCACTCCAAATGATCCTTTAGCACTCCAAGTGTTGTTCCATCCTCAGGCACCGGGGTCATTCTACACATGTTCAAGTGCTCCTCATTTCCTTTGTGACACATCTTTTTTTGTCACACTGATACTTGGTTTTGTAGCTCATGTGGTCTCCATGCTCATTCTTCCTATTAGCATTTGGGATAACTTATATCACTCTAAGTGTTGAACATCCTACAAGTATGCCAGCCTGCAAGTGCTTGGAATTATCTTAATGTCACGCCATTTGTAGTGTTGCATCTAGATTGCTTGGACATTGGAGTTGCAGTGATATTAGTTAGAGTTATTTCAGCAGTTTCTCATAGACTACTTTCCGACAATTAGATTTCATGTTTGGGGTACTGACTTCATGGTGGAGCCCACCGTTAGTTTGCACCGTTAAGTGTGCCATCAGCGGGACCGTTAAGGTTCAGACCTAGCTTGAGTCCAGGGAGTATACTTTTGAAGTACAGCTCCAGAGAGCTCACTTCTCTGATGTTGAGCCTTTGAGTTCTTGGCTATGGTGGACAGAGGCCGGCAAGCGTCACCTAGATTCTCTATGCTTGAGTGGGTGTGGCTTCACTGTAAGTAGTGCCTAGTTGTTGGCAGTTTATAGAGTGACAGATCAAAGACTGATCTGAGCTGAGTTGAGTTGAGAGTGGTAAACAATTTGATTATATCAGAGAAGTGAAGTCAGGAGGAAATCGGATGCAGGAACTTTGAGTGTTGGTGGTATCTCCAAGCTCGATGGATTGTTGGTAGCTCAATTCAAGTTCAACTTTTCCCTAGTGTGCAGAAGCTCATTCAATTGATGCAAATTTGGCAGTAAGGTAGATAGTGTGCGGAAGCACTGGCCAATTTTTGAGCAAAGAAGGAGCAAATTTTGAGCAGTGATTGTGATTTTGAGCTCAAGAAGTGAAGGCAAGACCAATTTGTTGTGAGTTGGGCTTAGAAAGTCAAATTGAAGATGGAGTTAGGAAGCTATTCTCATGAATTTGTGATTTGGAGAAACCCTTGTTGTTAATTTGGCTCGAGTGGAAAGTTAGTGGAGGATTTGGTGGTCATCAAACTTTAGGGTTTATGTCTGATTTTATGTCTGATTTTGGCTATTTTTTACATCAGATTTTGGCTACATTTTACATCAGATTTTGGCTGCATTTTACATCAGATTTTGGCCAGATTTGGAGGAGTTTCGCTAGTTTGGAGGACTTTTGCAAGTTTGGAGGACTTTCGCCAAATTTTGGAGGAGGTTCGAAGTGGCAAGAAGAAAGGCCTCATTTGGCGTTTAGAGGCTTTGAGGCATAGGGCTGTGGGCTATGAGAGGCTATGAATGCCTAGAAGGGCCAACAAGTCAGCTTGTTGGCATGAGTCTAGCTAGTGTAGAGTAGATCTTGGTCATTGGTTGGCAAAATCTGCCTTTCCTACTAGATTGTGCATAACAAGGTTTGACCCCTAGATCTCTTGTTCCTAGATTGGTGCCCTAGCCAACTGGTCCACCCTCACTTGTTGTCCTAGTGACTGTGCCACTATTATCTATACACATATAGCTTTGGCTAGGAGAGGCAATTTGATCCTATTCTTGGTGATCCTGGTAGCTTAGGACTAAGATACAAACTTCTCTTATGTCAAATGCCAAATGGTGGCAGAGTCAATCCCGTGTTATGTTATGAGATGGAGGGTTTTCGTTTAGATTTCTTGTGATTGGACCCCCTCCATTCTTTGCTTCCTATTTGTGCACCACATTTGTGTGAGTGCCCTGACTTTTGAGCGTTGGTGCTCTAGTGTGCTCTCGGTAGTGAGGTTGGAGTGATGACCAGTCAGACTACCTTTTTTTCTCTCCGATGAGGTAGGAAGTGATGACCTGCAGACCATGAGAGTGCGTGTTATGATGGCAGGTTACAGGTTGCCCTTTCCCCTAGTGTAGTTATCTCGGTTAGAGTTACATTAATGGGTGGTGTTTAGTTGGTATTGGCAGTTGGTGGTGTTGGCACTTAGTGGCGTACTTGCAATTGCAACTTGCGGTTGCAGTTGGTGGTTCTAGTTTGCGGTTGCAGTTACTTTGTCACGACAAAGTTCTTTGGGGATTCTAGAGGAGATAGCCCTGTAATACGCAATTGGTTTACTTGGAGTGGTACTCAATAGTAGCCTATATCTCAGGTTCTAGTGAGGGAGGAGATTGACTCTGAGTTGGAGTTCAACACAGGAGCTGATTCAATTGAGAGTGCACTTGGTGTGTTTGCACCATTGTTGTGGGACATGGATGAGATTTATGGGGCCTCCAAAGGCCCTAGGCGTTACTTTGGTATAGTGGGTACCATTGAGTTGAATGACTTCATCCAAGAGTTTGATAGTTGGTGTGATCTATAGTAGATGTGGAACCCGACTTTGTTCACACCTTTCATGGCATGGAAGGGGTTGTTTCAGCACTTGGAGGGTCCGCCGATTGGATGACTACCATGAGTTTAGGAGAGCTCATTTGGAGGAGATTGAGTTATGGAGACAATATTGGTCTCCACACTTTGTCTCTATCACTTCAGGCTCGATGGCTAAGAGTAGATCGGTTGTACCGATGAGTTCTAGCTTGAGTAGTGTTGGTAGAGCTAGTGGATGCGCACTAGTTGGAGATAGTGCTACTACAAGTGGAGGTACCGCTGTAGGAGGTGGGGTGGTACCGGGGTTTAACCCCATGGTGGAGTTATTCCTATGTTTGAGGTAGAACTACCAGGGAGTGCGGACTGACAAGCTGAGGAGCTTGCAAGAGTTCCAATGGAAGGCTGGAGAGAGCCAACATGAGGCATATACTTGCATGAGGCAGCTCATTAGTTTCACTCAGGGAGTTACAGAGGCCCAGGCAGTCCAATTTTGGTATGGGATACTGGACAAGGAGTTACAATGTAGAGTTTGTGATGCTATGTTGTTGCAGGCTACTTTGCCTACTTTGGCAGTGGTCTTTGGTTTGGCCGAGCATATTGAGCTCAACATGGTGGAGGAGAGAGTGGTGATATATGGAATTGGTAGAGAGACCTCATCCATGGTTGTGACTTCTTCCAGAGTGCAGCAGAGTGCACCACGCCTAGTTGGGTTTTGAGGACAGGTTGGACCGCCCAGATCCTATGGAGCGAAAGGAGGGCCTAGTGGAGTTAGACCCTTACCTTCATTTTGGGTCAACAATAGCCAATGAGTGGTGGTGTTGCTTGTTGGACTTGTGGTGGATCTCACCATCGGAGAGAGTGTACTCAGAGCAATGGACCTGATACCTTAGGTGCATCACAGCCAGCACAAAGACAGTGTGAGCATTGCCACAAATTTGGTCACATTAGTGATTGGTGTTTTGACTTACACCCAGAGTTACAAAGTGGTAGGGCTGCTATGGCAGGTAGTAGAGGAGCTCCAGTTCATGGAGGACGAGGTGGTGGTAGAGGATCTACACCTAGTAGAGGTGCAGTACCTGCCCTTACTTCTGATACAACTATGGCTCCTTGGATTGAGCAGTTGGAGCAGAGATTAGCTAGTATGGCTATTACTTAGAGGAGATCAGATTTGGGTGCTGAGGCTTCTACCTCATATGTTGGTGATAGAGATGCTTTGGATTTCATGTGCGGAGCAGCATAGGTGGATGCATTTGCAACAGTGACTAGGAGTGCAGTATGTGCTCTAGAGCCTAGAGGAGCATCAGTGGAGTTGGACCCACAGAGAGGAGAGGTTGGGTGACAAGTCAGACTTCCCCAATCTTTCATGCTATCTGAGGCATTGCAGATGACATCCATGTTCCTAGACGTCCCAGTGTAGGTGTGGTAGGTGGTGATGGACTACCTGCTAGTCAACCACTTGCTACTACACAGACTGAGTCTAGCATGATGTTGGGGGTGGCTCAGCTGATTATGCGGCGTCCTTTGTTTTCAGCCAGTGACATGTTTACATTGGGAGTTGACCCAGCCCTAGTGTTCTGGTTGGTTGCCATGCTTTGTGAGAGTAGGGATGATGCGGTTCCTACTACTAGAGCAGAGGTGGTTGGTAGTGGAGCTGAATTGGTTGAGGAGCATGGGATCTGTTTAGCGACCATTGGTTTATGGCAGGCAGTAGCGGCTTGACTGGAGGAGTTTTCAGCTAGACCGGCCTTTGAGAGAGCACGGTTTACACTTGGTGTTGTCCTATTGGATAATCAGAGGGAGATTTTCCATTTGGTGGGACATTTAGGGAAGGCCTATACACTACAGAGAGTCTTGTTAGACTCCGGTGCGTAGCCCCTTATGTTGGGGAAGGCTATAGTTGTTGGTTTGGAGTTACTGAAGACCAATGTGGAGAGGTGTCCATTTCAGATCCAAACATCTCTAGGTGGTGGTTTGACATAATACATCACATGTGGGGAGCTTGTTGTCCAGGGTCAATCTGGTCATCCAACTGATAGCTCGGTGGTGAGAGCTCAGGCTATTGCAACAATAGTTGAGTCATATCATGTGCTAGTTGGAGGAGTAGTGTTATATCCCATGGGTTTCAATATTGACTATGAGGAGGAGACAACCTCCTATAGACCAGGTTGGCAGTCTAGTGAAGGACGGGTATGTTGTCTACCAATACGCTTTAGTAGTGGTAGTCTTGGCTCACTATAGTCCGGGACCATGGCAACATCAATTTTAGCTTTCAGTGGTGCTGTTACTTGGCATGGTGACTTGTTGGAGGGGAACGCCCCTACAGAGGATACTCCAGTACCAGAGGAGATCACTCGGCTTTGGAGTATGAGTGGGATTGTTCTATCCACCTTGGATGTTTCATTGTGGAGTTCAGAGGAGACGTTGCAACAACATGCAGATCAATTGGTGTAGCAGGCTTGGAGTGGAGCCTTCGTACCATCAAGAGATGAGTGTGAGGATGAGCCTCCAAAGTCACTTACTTTGACACCTCTGGATACCACACTCATTGCTTGGCAGTATCTAGTAGAGGGGATATGCCTATTGGAGTTGTTTGGTGGGATCAACACCATACTAGTTGTGGTATTACAAGCGGGTATACAAGTACAAAGGTAATTGTATGTAGAGAGAGATGAGACTCCTAGGCAAGTCTCTCTACATCATGTGGCACACTTGGCCTATTGATATCTAGAGTTATTACCGATGTCAACAGTCAGAGGTTACCAGAAGGCCTTACCAGTAGACATTTCCTTACTGGGGGTGCATGATCTGGAGAGATATGGGCCTATTCACTTGGTGATTTCTAGATGGCCATGTCAGGGACATACACGTGCTGGTAGAGGATTAGATCTTCAGGATCCTTGTTCTGGTGTGTTTTGGGAGATGTTACGGATACTACGACATCTCCAGGTTCATCAGTCCATTTCTCCAACTTACCTTTTGGAGAATGTTCCTTTGATGGGTGATTCTTGCACCAGAGTGGTGGCGAGTACACATCAAGTCCATTCTTGGATGGGACCTACTGTATTGTTAGATGCACCTAGTGTGAGATCATGGGCTCATTGTCTTTGTCTTTGGTGGACAAACCTCTTACCCAAAGAGGTTTTACAGCGTGCTTATGATGGGATTCCACAACTTGACCACATCCTTGTTGATGATATCTTGGATGTTGGGCGTCACTCTCAGACAGTGGTATTGGCTGATAGGTCACCTATGACAGTGGTGAACCTAGTTGGATAGCCTAGAGCCGCATTTCCTACACTCACAAGTTTCCCAAGCTCTCATGCTTTTTGAGAGGGTGGACCAGGACTTGTTTGGGACTCACAGTTAAAGTAGTCAGTGGAGCCCAATGCTGATGAGAGAGAGCGGGCGATGGGTTTTCACACCGGTATTACCGTTGTTCCAGTAGTGTCAAAGGCATCCAGGCATCAGATGTTAGGTCAAGCTATGGACCTAAACTGTTTGACCTGGATTGTGAGCCTTGGCTTGGCAGAGCAGCGTAGGATGCGCTTGATAGGCATCACCACTTGGACACTTGTGAGCACATGCTAGGTGCGATGGACCAAGTGGACATGGTATTCTTGGGACACATCTAGTAGCTACTAGCGAGAGTGGTCTAGAACACCCATTTGTGCATGTGTGTGGTATTGTGATATTTAGCTTGGTATTACAAGTACTTAAGAGATATTATTTATATAGAGCTAAAGGATGGTTCTATATAAGTCATGGTTAGCTAAAGTTAGTCATAGTTAAGATAGAGAGGACCTTACTTTAGAGGAAGTAGAAAAGATGAGCACCACTATTTTGGATTTTAGTGTGTTGACTTGGTATTATTCCTAGGTGTTTGGCTTTGAGGAAAGAGTTGAGAACTCTTGGGCCCGCAAGCCTTTTTGTTTTGGATTCTTCTTTAGTCCAAGGATAGCCAATGTGAAGGAATCCTTGACTTAGTGGTTGGGTCAAGATAAGACCACATGCTTAGGGGAATATGCCGATGTGAATGGATATTCCTTTCTACTTTTTGACTTTACTTGACTTTGAGTCTAGTAACTTGAGTAACTACGGTAATTAGTAACTTTGGTACATAATTATTTCACAAGTATATAAACAAGGGGTGAAGAGGTATTCATCATCCTTTCATTTGCAACTATCTCTCTCTCATTGAGTTCTCTAGTGAGCAATGTCTTGAGTCTTGGAGTGTTAGCCTTGGAGGAGTATGATGGAGTTTGGGTTCCTTGCTTTCTTAGTCCATGGTGCACTACCATAATAGCCATCAGAGGTTCATCTTGAGTGAGAGACATGCCACCTCACATTTTTGGTTCCGTTGCCGGGACCTCTCTAGAAGGCAAGATAATGTTCCGTGTTCAATTCTACATTAGGCAGAAGCAGGCTATGAGAGCTCACTTGGAGAGAACATTAGGAGAGGAGAGGGCTAAACTTATGTTAGAGAACCAAGATCCATTTGTATACCCTCTAGTTCATTATGATGTCTTTGAGGTGATTTTGTACATCTTGTACACATGAAAGGAATTGGAGAGATTGTGTGAGGTGGATTGCAGATTTTGGGGATTAAGGTGATTTTGGGCAAAATCTCAAGTTTGAGATCTGGACTTTAAATTTCTACACATGATAGCTTGGGTTATCTTTAAGTTAGCACACTTGAAATTATTGTGAGAGCTACTATGCGCACTAGGCTAGAATTTTTGAAAGTTGATAGGGTAAAGTGCTCCAACAACTTCATGCTCTCTGGAAAATTGTACAGAGTCTGCCATTTCTTTAATTTTTAGTGAATTTTTCTAAAAATTTCCAAGAAACTTAAGTGCATTGTATCCTACCTGCTGCTACAAAAATTAGAGAGAGATGGTTTTTGCGCAAGGAGTTATGAGTTTTTGAAGTGAAGGGGGTGGTTTTCAGACCAAATCTGAAATATATGTGCTGAATAGAAAGATGTCTAGGCCAAATGGCTTGATGAAAAGATCTGAAATTTTGCAAGGAGGGACACCTTTGAGTTTTAATCAAGTGTGAAAAATTTCAGAGGACTGTGACGTAGTGGTTGGGAGATTTGAGTGACATTGTGAGGAAGGGTCAATTCTGCAGAGTGGAGATCTCATGCATGAGGAGTTTGAGATCAACAAAAAGCATTTTTGAGTGTTTAGATTCATCTTGGGAACATGGAGGGTCATCAAGAGTGGAAATTGAGATGATGCAAGGTTCCCCAAGGGTTTGTGGTGATTGTAGGCGTGGATTTGAGGAAAAGAGAGTTTACAATAGAATTTGAAGAGAGTGTTGAGAGGATCCAGAAACCTACACCACTTGGAGGAAAGAGTGAGTCTAAGTGCTTTCTGTGTGGAGAGAAGGGACATAAGGCAAGTTCATGTCCATTGACCTTTGAGAGAAAGAGATTGAGGGAAAGGAGAGGCTTACTTGACTTGGGTTTGCATGTTGGACCTTCTTCACCAAGATTGGGAGGGAGAAGATCTAAGACCAAGGAGTTGTGTGAAGTTTGTGGAGTTGAAGGACTTCCAAAAGGACATGAGTGTAGTGGAGTAAAATCACTTTTGGAGACTTTGGTGAAGGATCTTGGAGAAAGTCTTAGTACAGCTATAGAGATACTACCACCTTCATCAGCTAGTTCTCAAGATTAGTGATGGAGATAATCTTTCAAATTATGGATAAACTATCCATGATGGTTCGATTAATATGCACTCTAGGATTTGATGTTGCTATAGAAATCTTGGAGTAACCTAAACCTTTTGTGTTCCCTAGGGTGGATTAATCTCAAATGGTGTTAGTCATGTATATACTCTATTAGTTATAGAGTGAGAGAAAAGAAAAGAGAAAAAGAAAAATTGAGAGAAGAGAAAGATAGTGAGAGGTTAAGATGGGGAAACTTTCGGTTTTCTTTGGCAAGGATGGAGAAGATGTGGAGGCCTTTGTGAGAGACTTCAAGAGAGCTTGCATAGGAAAGAATGAGAGGAGGAAGAATGAGTGGGAATCATTATTACCAGATTTCTTTGAGGATGCAGCACTTACATGGTATGAGTCAGAATACCAAAAGAGAGAGAGGAGAGATGGGGAAGAGGAGTCTTGGGAGACTTTGACTTCAACACTCATTGAGAACTTTCTTCCTGATGAGAGTTATGAGAGATTGATGAGTGAGGTTACATTTCTCAAGCAAGGAGATGGAGAGAAAGTGAGAGTCTATGTGGAAAGAGTGGAAAAGTTAGAGTCCAAATTTTGCATAGTGTTGAGGAAGGGTGGGGATGATGTGGAGACTACAATGATTGGCATAGGGACCATGCTCACCAAGAATTTTGTGGGAGGGTTGATACCACAAATAAGAAGCAAGGTGAGATATGAGAAACCTTCTTCCAAGGTTGAAGCTATCAAGATCACAATTCGTATGGAGGAGAGTTTGGAAGGGGATGAGAGTGATTTGGTGGTGAAGGAAGTTATGCATCCTCCTCAAGGATACAAGTATGGTGGAACTTCAGATACTTTGGTGACAAGGTTTGCACCACAAGTAGCAGTTGCTCCAATTCTTGCACCTCCACCAAAGGATCCACTTCAAACCATCACAGAACAACTTGCGGATCTCAAGATCAATGTGGTGCAACTATGGGAGAAGAGAGAGGTGGATCAGAATGTAGGGAGAGGGCCTAGGAATCATGGAAACTACCCATATAGAGGAGTTCAACCAACCAACAATTTCAATGATAGAAATTGTTTTGGTTGTGGAGGAAGAGGCCAGATCCAAAGGAATTGCCCAAATTCCACTTACCATGGAGGAAGGGGTTATGAGGGAGCCAATAGAGGGAAAGAGGGTGGTAGTGAAACCCAAGTGGCTCCTAATCCAAACAAAGGTAAGGGGATAGCATCCATAGATATGGTGGAGAGCAAGTATGAGAAGGGAGAGTGCTCAAACTCCAAGAGTCTTAATTTGGAGCTTTTAGCACAAGAGAAGAAGAGAGCTCGTTTTGTAGAGGATGTTCACTCTTCTCAAGGATTTACTCCAAGCAAGGATACTCCTATGTCTACTAGGAGCACTTGCACCTTAACACCATCAACAACAAAGACTCCAAGGAAGAAGTTGGGGATGGATGATTTCTTGATTTCAAAGCAATAATGGAACTACAATGCGTAGGAGGATGTTGGTAGTCACAAGGCTAACATCACAGTGGGCCAATTGATTGCTTTGAACCCTACCTTGAGAAAGGAGCTTAGAGGTGGTTTGAGTTCTACAAGGAGCAAGAGGAAGAAGAAGGCAAAAGTTCTAGTATCAATGGGGGTGGTGGATGCCAAGCCAACACCATGGGAGGCTTGTGAATATGCCTCTAAGATTGATGTGAGAGTGAATGGTCACAACATCAAGGATGCATTGGTTGATGGAGGATCAGCAGTAAATGCCATGTTAGAAAGGTTGATGAAGAAGTTGGGTATGATACCCTCAAGACCTTCAACATTTGTGGTGAACATGGCAAACAAGCAACAAGTTCGACCAGTAGAGGTGATGGATAAAGTGGTAGTTTCAGTTATGGTAGCTCAAAATCTCATGACTTTCCAAGTCTTGAAGGATTCAAGCTATGACTTACTTCTTGGGAGACCATGGTTGAGAGCAGCACGCACAACTAATTGATGACACAAAGGGTACTTGAGGATTGGGCCATCAAACCATAGAGTCACAGTTCTTGTGACTAACACCACCAACACTTTGCATTCAGATACACCATCTTTTGATTATTGGGAATCAGATTCTGAAGAAGGAGCTTCAGGTGTGGACACAAGCATGGAAGAGGAGACTTCCACGGAGGAGGATGAATCTGAATCTGATTCAGATGTGTATCCCTTGTGTGCTATGAATTTTTCACCTAAGCTAGAGGTTTTGAAGGACCCAGATAAATCACCATTGACACTTGAGGAGGTAGAGAGAAGGTTATCTACCCTCAAGTATGGTCCAAATGTTACCAAGGAGGAGAAGGTGAGATTTGAGGAGATTTTTTACAAGTTCATCCATGTGTTTGCTTTTAGTTATAGGGATTTGAAGGAAGTCCACCTTGGAGGAGCACAAGATAGAGGTGGAGTCACATGCAAGACCAATCTACAAAAAGCAACATCGCATTAGCCCACCAATATCTTTGGTTGTGAAGGAGGAGATTGATAAGCTCAAGGAGGCTGGATTTATCTTTGAGAAAGAGAATTCAGAATGGATGTCTCCAATTGTCATTGTGAAGAAAAAGAATGGCAAGCTTCGGGTATGTGTGGATTACAAGAAGCTCAATGCTGTAACCAAGAAGGACTACTACCTATTACCATTCATTGATGAGATCTTGGAGGAGGTTGCAGGTCATGAGAGGTACAGTTTTGGATATGGTTATAGTGGATATAACCAAATCAAGATTGCACCAGAGCATCAACAACTCACCATATTCACCACACCTTGGGGAACTTACGCTTTCAAGGTCATGCCTTTTGGGCTTTGCAATGCTCCAGCCACATTCCAACGGTTCATGAACAAGGTATTTGAACCTTTCATTGGGAAATTGTGAGAGACTTCATTGATGACTTTTGTGTCTATGGGAGCAACGAGGAGCACTTTTAGCACCTAATCAAAGTCTTGCAATGCTTGGATGAGGCAAATGCATCACTCAACCCAGAGAAGTGCATTTTTGGATGTGAAGAAGGTCTACTTTTGGGGCACATCATCTCCAAGGATGCAAAAGCAATTGATCTTGAGAAGGTGAGGAAAATCTCAGACCTTCCATTCCCTTCAAGCTTGACAAAGTTACGCCAATTCTTGGGGATGGTTGGATACTATAGGAGGTTCATCTTCTCATTTTCCAACAAGGCTTATGCATTGACCATCCACATGAAGAAGGGTGTAGATTACATGGTGATTTTGGAAGACAAGGAGGCTCTCAAAGCTTTTGAGGAGCTCAAGCAATCCCTTGTTGTAGCTCCAATTCTTGCTAAACCTGATTGGAGTAAGCTTTTCATCCTCTGATGCTTCTAATGTAGCTATCGGATGCACTCTTAGTCAATTAGACCAAGATGGGCATGATCATCCAATAGCTTATGCTAGTAGGCAGATGGTTTCAGCAGAGAAGAACTACTCTGTCACGGAGAGAGAAGGGTTGGCAGTGATCTTTGGTCTCAAGAAGTTTAGACACTACTTGATTGGAGGGAAAGCCACCATTGTCACGGATCACAAGGCTTTGATGTACATCTTCAACAAGCCTAATATTGAAGGGAGACTAGCAAGATGGATGATACTCTTGTTTGAGTATGACTACACCATTGAGGATAGGCCAAGAAAGAAACATGCAAATGCTGATTTGTTATCTAGAGCCTATGATCATGATAGAGATGAGCCAGTGGATGATTCCTTCCCGGATGAGGAGCTCATGACAATCTCAATCACTCAAGAGGTTCCAATGGAGTACAAGGAGATTGTAGATTTTGTGACAAGAGGTAACCATCTAGAAGGGATGCATGCTAGGGAGAGGAAGGCCCTTGCAGCAAGATCTAGACCTTACACAATGGTGGAGGATATTCTTTTTCACCAAGGAGCAGATGGTCTACTTCAAAGAGCAGTGGGTAAGGAAGAGTATATCCTACTCATAAAGGAGTTTCATGAAGGTTTAGTATGTGGAGGACAATTTACAGGAAAGGTGTCTACTTTCAAGATTCTAGATGCAGGTTACCATTGGAGAGGGATTTTCAAGGATTGTCTTGATTATTGCAAAACTTGTCATGTTTGTCAAGATTTTGCTAGAAAGTCTACATCCACTCCACCACTTAGATCAATTCCATTGTTAGGACCTTTTGAGAAGTGAGGAATTGATTTTGTAGGTCCTCTCAATAGAACCCCAAGGAACAATTGGTACATTGTTGTAGTTACTGATTACCTTACCAAGTGGGTTGAGGCTAGACCATTGAGGGACAAGAATGAAGATGAAGTGGGTAGATTTCTTTATGAACGCATTATCACTAGGTTTGGATGCCCTTTGGAGTTGGTTTTTGATAGAGGAGGAGAGTTTACAGGAAGCATTACTACAGCCATGCTACGACATTTCTCTATCACACATAGAGTAACTACATCCTATAAGCCAAATTCCAATGGCTTGGCAGAGAGAACCAATCAGACCTTGTGCATGATGTTGGCCAAAGATGCAAAACTTGAGGGAGCTAAACATCATTGGAACAAGAGGATTCATGCAGTTTTGTGGGAGTATAGGACAACCATGAAGACTTCCACCGGATATTCTCCATTTCAATTGGTGTATGGTATTGAGTCTACCTTACTTATTCACTTTGATCTTCCTACCTTCCAAAGCATTCATAGGAGATTGAAGAAAGCACAAGGAGGTGATGCAGAGAAGTCAAGGAAGGATCAACTCATGGAGTTGGAAGAGGCAAGAGCAATTGCTATGGTTCAAGTGGAGCAAGCCCAAAGGAAACAAAAGGAGAGCTATGACAAGATGCAAGGCAAGAAGAAGGTGGAGACTTTCAAAGAAGGTGATTGGGTAATGTTGTTTGATTCCATTTGATTCAAGAGAGTGCAAAAGAAGTTTTTGCCTAAGTACTTTGGACCTTTCATAGTGGAGAAGGTGTGGGGCAATTACACCTATGATCTCAAGGAGCTGGGAGGAAGACTCTTTGATAGGATTAACCATGATAAGTTGAAGATGTACCATAGAAGGTAGAGAGACCTTCACTTTGAGGACAAAGTGAAAACTTAGTTCGGGGGTAGTTGTAACACCTATTTGTGCATGTGTGTGGTATTTGTGATATTTAGCTTGGTATTACAAGTACTTAAGAGATATTATTTATATAGAGCTAAAGGATGGTTCTATATAAGTCATGGTTAGCTAAAGTTAGTCATAGTTAAGATAGAGAGGACCTTACTTTAGAGGAAGTAGAAAAGATGAGCACTACTATTTTGGATTTTAGTGTGTTGACTTGGTATTATTCCTAGGTGTTTGGCTTTGAGGAAAGAGTTGAGAACTCTTGGACCCACAAGCCTTTTTGTTTTGGATTCTTCTTTAGTCCAAGGATAGCCCATGTGAAGGAATCCTTGACTTAGTGGTTGGGTCAAGATAAGACCACATGCTTAGGGGAATATGCCGATGTGAATGGATATTCCTTTCTACTTTTTGACTTTACTTGACTTTGAGTCTAGTAACTTGAGTTACTACGGTAATTAGTAACTTTGGTATGTAACTATTTCACAAGGATATAAACAAGGGGTGAAGAGGTACTCATCATCCTTTCATTTGCAACTATCTTTCTCTCATTGAGTTCTCTAGTGAGCAATGTCTTGAGTCTTGGAGTGTTAGCCTTGGAGGAGTATGATGGAGTTTGGGTTCCTTGCCTTCTTAGTCCATGGTGCGCTACCATAATAGCCATCAGAGGTTCATCTTGAGTGAGAGATAGGCCGGGTCACAGGTCTACTTGGAGTCTATCCAGGTGAGCGGGGGGCTACTTGGATTACACCCTTGGTCCACATGGGATGCAACTAGAGGACGTGTGGAGCTTGCAGCCAGAGTGGAGGGAGTTTTTCACACTAAGGTTGGGACCTCTTATGGGGGGGAGCATGACACTATTGCTCCCAAGGGCCCAGTGTAGCAGCCAGTCTGTACGTCTTCCACTCTTATGGCAGTTACAGAGTATACTTGGGAGCCAGATTTTGGACCAAAGCTTACTTGAGAAGAAAGACGGAGGGTTTGGAGGTTGGTTGCCACACAAGTTGTTTTGCCTCTAGTATGAAGGATTTGGGTGCTTTGAAAGGACCTTGTATACGGATTGAGCTGACTAGCAATACACCAATTTTCTGACATCCTTATCAATATAGTGAGATGGAGAGTACATTGATTCAAAGCCAAAGTAGTGACCTTTTTAAAGCTGGTTTGGTGGAGATTCTACATAGAGAGTATGCATCAATGACAATGATGCCAACTAAGAAGGATATTCATGGCAACTACACAAATAGGTGGATGTGTGGAGATTACCGTCCTATCAACCAACAGACCATGGCTGATTGGTATGCCATGCCTACACCGGGGGAGATTTTTGATGCAATTAGGCATGCAAAGGTCTTCAGTACTTTGGATCTTTGAGCAGGATATCATGTGTTGCCGATCAGAGAGGAAGATAAGTCCAAGACAACATTTTGGGCTATTGATCCTCATGGTAAGGATGTGTTATATCAGTGGAGTTTCTTACCGTTTGGGTTAAAGAACACTCCTGCTGAGTTCTAGAGGGTCATGGATAGGATCCTAGCTGGATTGGATTTTGCTTGGTGCAATATTGACGACATTTTGGTCTATAGCACTACTGTGGAGGAGCATGAGAGACAATTGTTGGAGGTGTTTGAGAGGTTGAGATCTCATGGACTCAAATTACATCCTGGGAAGTGTAGGTTCTTCCATGAGCAGGTTGAGTATTTGGGTCACACTATCTACCCTGGAGGACTTGGTGTTTAGCAGACCAAGGTGGAGGCTATTGCACTTATTCCTTGGCCTACGGATGTGAGCAAAGTGCAAGCATTCCTTGGGTTGGCAAACTTTTATCGCCGCTATGTTAGAAGATTTAGTACCATTGCCAAGGCCTTGACAAAGTTGACCAAGCTTACACAAGAGTGGTGGTGGGGAGATGAGCAAGAGAGAGCTTTTGTAGAGCTCAAGGAGAGGTTGACATCTGCTCCTATTTTGAGAAGACCGATCAGAGGACGACCATTTCAGGTTCATACTGATTGGAGTATGTTGGGGCTTGGAGTGGTGCTCATCCAACATGATGATGAGGTGAAGAGTTTGTGGTGGCCTATGCTAATCGCTCCAACAATTCAGTGGAGGGGAAGTATAGTTCATATGAGGGAGAGTGCTTGGCAGCAGTTTGGGCAGTAGCACATTTCTAATGTTACCTATTTGGTAACCCCTTCACTCTCATCACTGATCATCAGCCACTGAAGTGGTTGATGGAGTCCAAAAAGCTTTCAAGGAAGCTTGCACAATGGGCTCTGATTTTACAAAAGTATGATTTCACGGTTGTTCACAGACCTAGAGTAGTGAACCATGATGTAGATGGGTTGAGTAGAAACTCATGTCCCAGCCAGCAAGATCAGACCGGAGCACGTTGGCATGGTGAGACGGATGAGGAGATGGTGCCAAGTTGGCATGCATCGGCCTTTCTGTGTATATTTTCAGAGGATTTGGTGGTATCTCTCTTAGTGCGTATAAGAGGAGTTATTGAGATCACAGATCCAGAGAGTGAAGATATTGGTATAGTTCAGTGAAACATTCATGATGATGTCTTAGTGATGGACTATCTTTGCACTGGTGTTGTGGGTGGCACAGTTGGGGCCAAGGAGAGAGACCGTGTTGTTCAGCAAGCCAGATGGTTCAAATTGCCAAATTGGAGGGCAAACACCTTTTGCGTGTATGGGGGGATGGTAGAGTGCAAGTAGTACCACTTCCATCTTAGAGACCACAGTTGGTCCGTCAGGGTCATGAGGAGCTAGGACATTTTGGAGTAAAGTGTACATATAGCTTACTCCATAGTCATTATTGGTGGCACAGTATGCTGACCGAGGTACAACAGTTTGTTGCTAGATGTGTGGTTTGTGACCGAGTTAGAGCATCATTCAATGCTCCTATGCCATAGTTACACCCACTACATATCATGGGATTGGGTTACCGTTGGAGTTTGGACTTTGTTGGACCTTTACCGCTGATTAAGAGACATCATTGGTATGTTTTGGTGATGGTGGAGCACTTCTCTAAGTGGATTGAGTTGGTGGCACTTCTTGACAAGTCTAGTGAAGGGACAACTTACTCTTTCTTGGATCAAGTTCTTAGTCATTTTGGTGCACCAACTAAGGTTTTGACTGATCTAGGTACAAAGTTCTTGGGGGAGTTTCAGGTCTTGTGAGACAAGGCTTTGATTGATCATAGTACTACATCCCAAGATCACCTTGAGCAGATGGCTTAGTAGAGAGAGTGGTTTAGAGGGTGAAGAGAGGATTGCAAAAGTATGGTTTGCAGAGAGGCCACTTGGGAGATTGGGATCTCGAGTTACCTTGGTTGGCCATGGGCTATCGGTTCAGCCAGCAAGCCTCCTTAGCATCCTTCTCTCCGTACCTTCTACCGTATGGACAAGATCCAGATTTACCTACAGCCAATTGTTGAGATGCTATTGTAGTTTTGGACTTAGATGACCCAGATGTATGGATGAGCGCATGTTCTCAGCGGGCAAAGATCTTATCAACGAGTGATGCCGATGGCCTTTGAGAACTTGGCAATTGCTCAACATAGAGATACTTTACGCTATGCTACCATTCAAGGAGGAGGTTATAGACCCTCAATCCGTCGATTTCATCCAGGCGACTATGTATATCTACAGCAAACATCACCAATGACACTTGATGTTTTGACAGGCGGCACTATCTTGAGAGTGTGTGAGGTTTTGCCATTTGGAGTCCTTGTGTTAGAAGGACGTGATGGTGTTGTTTGGAAGGATCATGTGCGCAATTGTGCGCCATGCTTCCTCCCAAACATTGATGGTACTATGGACCCAAGCTTGGCACTTGTATGTGTAGGCTTGAGGTGGATGCTATGTGGCTCTTCTGGTGGAGTTGCTACTATATTAGTGTGTGATAGTTGTTCAAGAGGATGGCATATGCCATGTATGACTCCTCCCCTCATGGTGGTTCCTCAAGGACAGTGGTTATGTCCTAGATGTATTTGACCTATAGCTAGTTCATTCTTTATATGATATAGATTGCAGATAGGCGACTAACGATGGGGCTCCATAGCACCCGGCCTCCTGATCTTTGCCCATCATAGGGTATACCATATAGTTGGAGTAGATGGCTATCTGGAGTTAGAGGGACCTATGAGCCGGCCTGTCTCTCACTCAGGATGAACCTCTGATGGCTATTATGGTAGCGCACCATGGACTAAGAAGGCAAAGAACCCGAACTCCATCATACTCCTCCAAGGCTAACACTCCAAGACTCAAGACATTGCTCACTAGAGAACTCAATGAGAGAGAGATAGTTGCAAATGAAAGGATGATGAGTACCTCCTCACCCCTTGTTTATATAGTGGTGAAATAGTTACGTACCAAAGTTGCTAATTACCGTAGTAACTCAAGTTACTAGACTAAAAGTCAAGTAAAGTCAAAAAGCAGAAAGGAATATCCATTCACATGGGCATATTCCCCTAAGCATGTGATCTTATCTTGACCCAACCACTAAGTCAAGGATTCCTTCACATGGGCTATCCTTGGACTAAAGAAGAATCCAAAACAAAAAGGTTTGCGGGCCCAAGAGTTCTCAACTCTTTCCTCAAAGCCAAACACCTAGGAATAATACCAAGTCAACACACTAAAATCCAAAATAGTGGTGCTCATCTTTTCTACTTCCTCTAAAGTAGGGTCCCATCTATCTTAGCTTATGACTAACTTTAGCTAACCATGACTAATATAGAACCATCCTTTATCTCTATATAAATAATATATCTTAAGTACTTGTAATACCAAGCTAAATATCACAATACCACACACATGCACAAATGGGTGTTACAGACCTAACCACCAGCTAGGAGGGCAATTGTGGCAGTTTAGAGTCTATGTATGACTTATGTGTGAGTTGTGCTTCTATAGTGTATGATGTTGACAGCGATGTATGTTGTGTAGCGATGTATATACGCACGATAGTTGTCACTCCACTTGTAGTGTCGCATCTAGATTGCTCAAACACTGGAGTTGTAGTGATAATAGTTAGAGTTATTTCAGCAGTTTTTCAGAGACTACTTTCCGATGGTTAGATTTTGTGTTTGGGGTACTGACTTCATGGTGGGGCCCACCGTCACTTTGCACTGTTTGCACTGTCGAGTGTGTTGTCAGTGGGACTGTTAGGGTTCAGACCTAGCTCAAGTCCAGGGGGTATACTTTTGAAGTGCAGCTCTAGAGAGCTCACTTCTTTGATGTTGAGCCTTTGAGTTCTTGGCTATGGTGGACAAAGGCCGGCAAGCGTCACCTAGATTCTCTATGCTTGAGTGGGTGTGGCTTGACTGTAATCAGTGCCCAGTTGTTGGCAGTTTATAGAGTGACAGATCAAGTACTGATCTGAGTTGAGTTGAGTTGAGAATGGTAAACAATCTGATTATTGTGGCAGTTTAGAGTCTATGTATGACTTATGTGTGAGTTGTGCTTCTATAGTGTATGATGTTGACAACGATGTATGTTGTGTAGCAATGTATATACGCACAACATTAATCACTTAGAGTGCTTCTCTTATTCTAGGTCGCCAGGGTCACTCCTCCAAGTACCTCTCCATTTGAGGCACTTCTCTTAATAATTCTATCATTCTCCATGGTTCTCTTAGCACTAAAGCCTCATATGATCATCAAAAGAAAATTTTGAAGAAATGGGAGCACCATAAAAACCACCCCAAAACTAGGTTAAGGGAGTTGTTTTAGTTAAGGTAGTGGACACAAAGAGTAATTGGGAGAAAGGAGAGTGCTCATATTCCAAGGAGGCTAAATATTAGCTCCAGAAAAAAAAATAGAGCTAGGTTTGCAAAAGATTTGGAATAATCTTCAAGTAAAATCACTTGATCAAGTGAAGTTCGTAATAATACAAAGAGAAAGGTCCCATACAAAAAATTTGAATGAATTTTCAGTTTAAGTCATTTAATCTCAAAATGATGATGGTGTTGGGAGTCAAGGAGCCAATATCAAAGTAGAGCAATTGATCACCTTGAACACATTATTGAGAAGAGAGCTAAGGGAGGAATTATCTCAAAGAGGAACAAGAAGCAAAACGGAAAATAATCTTTGGAGATGTGAGTGGTGTATCCAAGAAAGCATCCAAGATTCAGATGATACCCCATAACGAAGATATCAGTAGATAGTGATTCAAGAGTAATTGCATTTTTGAATGCTTGATTAACATGTCAATGTTAAGATCTTTAGACCTTTTGATTTATAATTAGCATGGCTAAAAATTAAAATGTCTACTATTGGAGAGTATAGGTAAGATAATGCTTTTAATCATGAGTATTCAAATGAAAATGTCTTTACAAATATGAAAAGATTCAAATTTTAGATGACATTTTTGAGAGAACAACAAGTAACTGTAATATCTCAATCCATCTGGTGATTTTAAGGTTAGGTGGAAGATGTCTTAGCGTTCGTCTTAGGTTCTATCAACAAGAACTCTAAAATATAAAGAATTACAAACCATAGTAGTCCTTGTAGCTGGCTGGTGCTTCCGGTCCTCCGTTATACAGACATTGTTCGGATATCTCGACGAATGGCACATTTCAAAAAGCACATGGTTGAACCATTACTGTATCCTCAATACGTTGGGTAAAACTTGGGATGATTTGAGGGGAGAATCGACCTCCTCCTCTAGACCTTATCTGTATATCCTACCCTTGGTCTGTCTTAATTTATTTTAGATATCTAGATACTTCCAGCGAGTTATATTGTGTCCCGGAGGACACATGTCACACTAGTATATATGTGTATACAATTAAAAAATTATTTATTTCATGCCCAACCGGCATGAATATGGAACAAGAAATAGCTAACCTAGTAGCGTTTCGGATGAAAACAATTCCCACGAGGCGCATGCAGGAAGTTACGGAAGAGATCATGTCATAATCACACCTAGCAAAAAAAACTAGGTTTCACCTAATTAATAAATAAGTTGATCATACATTCACCGTACTAGACAAATTTCTCCAACTAATCACAGTTTTCTGCCTTAAAAGGAAAGTTTGACCGAAGCATTGTTTCAAGTATGTGACCAAAATTGCTTCCTAGTAGGACCAAGATGGCCAATGTTAGTAAAACAAAGGAAAAAGGTGACCGCCTAAAACAAAGGAGATCGAACCACTATGTAAACTCAAATGGTAGATATGGATCAGACGACCTATTTTGCATACCTCCTGTTTCTATTAGACTAATCTTTCCTATTAGAATGCGATAAGGAGACCGCGTAGACATCATAAGAAAGGAAGACCACCCCATCAAGCCTTAAAGGATAACATTTAATAAATAGGTAAAATGAAACTAAACCCCAATAGAAACGGCATTTTACTAAACCCCCAATAATAACGATATGAGAAATCTACGCTGTTGCGCCAGGATATCCTACCTTACACTAGAATCATACTTCCTATTCCTATTAGATATTCCTTCCTACTAGAATCATAATTCGTATTAGACTTTGCAGCCCTCGTGCGGTGGTGAAAGATAGAACGAATCCCTGGTAAATGTGAGCTTATGTACACCTTCAATTCAATTCCTAATTTTGAGTTTACGGTTCGCTCTTGGTTTCAGGGTTTAGTCCAGTTACTAAGTCCTTTGTGAAATTAATGTGAGGTGTTGCTATCTATACACTTCGCTCGTTTCCGAAGCAAGAAAATTGTTTAGAATCCTTGAGTGGATGTGAGGTTAGCTACGGTTTCGCTTCAATCCTCATTCTCATGTCCACTATCCGGATTTGTTTGACACCTATGAGGTGAACGTTAGCGTTTGACACTTTCACTTCAATTCTCAATCTTATACCATATCTTTACTCTCGGCATTAGTCTGTATGTAGGTAAACTTTCAGAACAAATTTGTATGTGAAAATCTTTCTTTACGTCTAGAGTTTATTATATGCATCTTCATCGCTATCTTCCGTCCACTCTTCACTTTCAATCTCCTCGGGATCAACTAAATATTGAACTCTTGCCCATGATTAGTGTGAGGTGAATCTGTCAGTACAATACTCTCTGATTTCTCACTCTGTGGTTTCACTGATTTTTTTCTTAGCGAGACCGATGGAAATATGAGTGTAAGAGTGGTTATCCTTAACGTGCACCTAAGTTCGTTCTTTCGACTGTCAATCTGACTCTATCACCGCTCACTTTCCACTTCCAAATTCCTGCTTCCAGGAGTAATAGTTTGAAATCTTTATCGGGTTGCTTTCTCGCTCATGCGCCACTACTTGGTTGGCATGGATGCGTGATTGAAAATATGTCTCTTAGATTGAGCAAGGGGTTCATCGCTGGAAACATATACAGTCGGATTTCATCTGTCTAAGGAAACTCGTGCACTGTTAGACACAAGGATTTGGTGGGAGGCAGTTCAAGAGAGATCCCTCGACCGGGGGATCTCTCTTGAACCCTCCCCCACCGATATTCGATATTCTAAATAGTCAACAGATGGTCAACGAATATCGAAATAGTCAAATATTCACATATCCAAGCATCGTAACATGACGAGGAAACTGACCATACTATATTGATAGATACAATTCATGCTGGTTCTCGAGACAAATTGATAGTTAATCAATATACAAGAATGAACATTGACTTACAATAAAGGAGAGATTGCATCACCAAATGATACATTGTCTAACGTTCATATGCATGGATCATAAAAAGTGAAAGAGAACTTAACATGCAATACCGATGGATTCACCTTTACGCGTGTACTCGAGACGAATTGATATTGAAGGTTATGCAAACCATAGATCGAATCAAGAGCGGAACATCGATAGACAATTAAAAGAGAAACCAGATAATACCTTTCCAGCGCTCACAGATCCATGCGTCACAAAATACAAGATAATAGAACATGCAGTCCGGACAGATATACCCCACACTAGTACTCGAAACAACTGAAGAAAAGCGACCGCGTAGGAAAAACGAAGGAAGGGAAGTCCCCATCAAGGGAGAGAAAAAAAGATAACGAGGGCTAAGCCCCCAATAGAATCTATATGAGAAATTTACCCTACTGCACCTAATATCCAAGCTATGCAAGACAACTGGAGACATCACCTAATGTGATTGCTCTCCTATGGATTGGACCCGCCACCAGCGTCTGTAGAGTAATGAACACACGCTCGAAACAACTCGATCGTTAACCAATTCACAGTCGAGAGAACCAGGAGTGAATGCAGATTGACCTATCCACCCACCACCCTGCTGACCAAATCATTTAATACACGGAGAGTGGACAGTCTACATATTTTGACATTTAAATGAGAACTGCACGCAAACAACTTTCTTCCATATCGCCCACCACCCTTCCGTAGATGTGTGTTTGATGGTTGACGGTTCCTGGGACATATTTGGATTTTTCGGTCATAAAACTATCTCTGTGACGTAGGATCACTCAACCTTCTTGACAGCACAGACAGGGTTCCCACTGTTCGGTGAGTGATGATTACCCTCGCCGACGTTGAATTTCGAAGATCGTGCGAGTTCCGGTGGAGTTATCTATAGAGAGAACTTTTGACGGTGCTTCTACAGTAATGTTTTACTTGTCCGATTGTGTATATTGTAATGAGTTATATTGAGAGAGAAAGAGTGTATCATCATTAATTTTAGTGTTTTTTTTTTTTTAACAAAAATTGATAGTAATCATACGATTATTATAAAATATATATCCAACGGTCTCTATGGGATAAAAGTCCTCTAGTCTAATCTACGAACTGGCAAACCACGGTAAACAGCGGTAGTATGTATGTACCTTATTGAGCGACTATGTACGTCACGAGACCTCCTAGCGGGTTCTGATATCCGGTGCGTTCGCCGGGCCGTAATCACTGGTCAGTCACATGACACGCCCAAATTTAGTCACTTGAAATAAGTCACCGGTGGGATCGTCTTACGTGTCAATCGTATACGGTGAATGATTTTCAACAGGAAATTCAGGAGTAATATACCGGGGTAACCTCCTTCCTATGGAAACGTTCTTTTTAAGTTTAAACGAAAGTGAACATTTAAAACGTTCGCAAGCGAAAACGTTTTTAATATATTCTTTTAAAGAGACAAGTTTTATCTAGCAAGTAAACATTTTGATTAACAAGTAAACAGGACTGATGCAAACTTCATCGTATGGTTGTTTGTGTCAACTCTATTGAGGACTGTTGTTTGCGTTCTTATGTACTCGAGTTCATCAGGTAGAAAATAGAGAGTAAGAAGGAGGATCATCGAGAATATTTTGGTTCTATGTTTGAAGAAGGTGAGTTCACGGCAAAACACACAAAGTGCAGTGCAATTTGAAATGCACAACGTGCCTAATGATATAGATGATAGAATTTAAAAGGAACGTTTCAATCCTCCTAGCACTTCATGAGAAAAACAAGAAAAACCATACTTCAACCTTGGAATGTTGAGTCCACTTCGTAGATGAATCATTATTTCAAGGTGTTTAAACACTTGTCTAAGGCATTCACCCTGCATGCCAAAATTTTTGGGTGATGGATATAATTGTAAGATAACTAAGGTCCACTTTTGAATGACTTTTGAAATGATCAACTTGGTGACAAATATTAAATCGACATCTTCAAACAGAATCTAGAGATTATAGATACATGAGACTTAGAAAAGAAGGTTAGAACTGTCCGCGTTCTTCACATTCACACTTTGAGCAGTTTTGGACTGGGAGAAAATTTAAGACAAGTTCGTCTCACTAAGTCCTGATATTCCCCAGTTTCACATATTTGTTCCTCATGTCTTCACCTATCAGATATATCCGATGAAAAACAAGGCCAAAAGCCAAATAATACATCTGGAAGGAAAAGAAAATGAAGAATACAAGTGCACCAACAGGTGAAAAAGGAGAAATTGAGCATGAAGTCCCAAGAAAAGTTGAGTTAAAACTACAGCACCTACCAAACTAGAGGGAAAAGTATAAAATATACTATGGTGGAACTGTGTGATATAAGTACTCCAAAGGTATATCTGGTAATGCTGAAGGAAGGAGGCTCTTAGGTATGAAAGGAGGTCCTACTACCACTGCTCGTCTATAAAGACCTAATGCTTGGGAATGTTGTAAGGTGATGGGAGAAAGGTTGTCTAAAATAAGAGGTGAATGTGGGTGGCAAGACAGCAGAGCTCCTCTTCTCTATAGGAAATCTAGTACTCCATCTTGGAGAAAGCCATTGGATTAGTGATTCAAATGCTCAAAATTTTCAATAGCCAAAAGTATAAAAGTGTAGGAGGACAGTCATGGTGCATAATGGTTCTCCTTTCTGTAATAGCTGTTGTGCATATATATATCTATTGTTATACAACATACATTCTTGTAAATTTTAATACAATATAAAATTAAAAATTATATAATAAATCATATATAAACTCTAAAGTGTCATAATTAATCAAAAAATAAAATTTAGACTATATATACCTTTCCAATGAGCACTTATTATACTCAAGCCTAACTCACTCTAGCACCAAAACTCTAGGTTACATTTGCTAGCTTTGTCCACCATAACCAAGAGCTCAAAGGCTCAATACTAAAGAAGTGAGCTCTTTGCAGCTTCACATTTTGAGGTATACCCTTCCTTGGGGAGGCTATGGAGCTCAACCCTAACAATGGATCCAACCGTACATCCAATGGAATTGATAGTGCAAACAGTGACTCTAAGAGTGCAACCAAACCCTAATGGAATAAACAACCACCACTAAGTAGTCCATGAGTAGCTATAATACAATTGTGGCTACCAAGATAATTACTCAACCATCCTATCAAACTAGTTTATATGCTATTAACATTGTGTTAGCTATCATGCATATATACATAATTTTATAATACATATATCACTATCAACATCATACACTATAAAAGTACAAATTATGTAGGAAGTCATACACAAACTCTAAAGTGCCCACAATCACCCTCTAGTTGGCATTTAGGTCCCTCTAATTCCAGATAGCCATCTACTCTAAGTATGTGATATGCTCTCAGATGTGCAAAGATTAAGACATGGAGGATTGGTGTGCCCTATTATTGGTTGCTTGTCTATAATCTATACCATATAAGGAATGAAGTAGCAAAAGTATCAAGACATAGCCACTACCATTTGACAAACCACTATGAGGAAAAGAGCCAAGCATACCATGTGCCATCCTCTTGAATAGCTATCACACCCCAACATAGTAGCAACTCCACTACTAGAGCCAAACAACATATATAGTAAGCTTTCAGGTACAATTGCCAAGCTTGGGTCCATTGTGTCATCAACTTTTGGGAAGTGGCGTGGTGCACTATTATGCACATAATCCTTCCAAGCAATAACATCACATACTTCCAACATGACAACTTTGGAAGTCAAAACTCATGCATCCTCAAGATAATGTGGCTTGTAATCACATCAAGAGTTGTCAATGTAGTTTATTTTAGATTTATATGATAACCATGATGAAACCAACAGATCAAAGGTCCATAAACTCTTCCTCAAATAGTAGTATAATGTAAGGTGTCCCTATTTTGAGAAATTGATAAGTTCTCAAAGGCCATCTTCATCACTCTTTGAAAGATCCTTGCCTATGGAGAACATGTGCTCACCCATACATCTTGATCATCCAAGTCTAAAGTTATAGTTGACTTGCAATGGATAGCTATAGGTAAATTTGGATCTTGTCCACATAGTAAGAATTAAAGAGAGAAGGATCTTTCAAGCTAAGTCAATTGCTCATAGCAACCAAGGTGACCAGAGATCCCAATCTCCCAATTGGTCTTTGCAAACCATACTTATGCAATCCTCTTGTTGTCATCAGAATAAATTTTTCTATCAATGTGTGGTTTGGTCACAAACCACACATCTATTGCATATTGGCCTGCATATGATATTGCCAATAACGACTCTAAAGTAAGTTGTATGTCCATTTCACTCCAAACTGTCCTAGCTCCTCATGAGCATATTGTACTAACAATGGTCTCTAAGATGGAAGTGGTACTACCCACACTCTACCATCCTCCCATACCCAAAGAAGATATTTGATGGAAGTTGCACTACCTACACTCTACCATCCTCCCATACTCAAAGAAGATATTTTCATTCCATTCTAAACTGCTTAGCCTGAAAAAGGACATTGTTTCTCTTATTGGCAATAATTATGCCACCCAAACTACCAATGAAAAGACAGTCCATCACCAAGATATCATCATGAATATCTTTTTGACCTATACCATTATCTCTACTTTTTGAATATGAGATCTCAATAGCTCATCTTGTTTTATATTGATAGAAAAACCACATGACCCCCAATCAATATACACAAAAAGGTAAATGTCAACCCAATATTACCACATGTAATATCAATAGCTAGACATATTATCTAGAGGTGAAAATTGGTTTGATAAAATCTGGAAGGATGTTATATATCATGGACTAAGTAGATTAGATAGAGGTATCACCAAATGAGTAAAGAATCTACTAATAAAGTAAGAATAAAAAATAGCCTGAAAACTTAAGAGCTGATTTTGGAGGCCTAAACGGATGAATTAGACCTCAAAAATATGTTGATCCACTCCTCAATAGAGAAAGGCTGCTTTTTCCTCCCCTGCCTATTTGTCTCATTGAGAGCTTCCAACAATTACTCACCTATGTGATTTTGAGATTCCTATAAGAAGATTCTATAAAGATTCTCTTTGGCCAAAGCTTATTTGATCCACCATATAAGGCTAGATCTGACATGTCACCCATGCATGTTACTAATCTAAGGGTACAGCTCACAGAAATTTCACCAATCCATGGATCTATCCAAGGGTGGAGCTTCCTTTGAAGGAATCCTCTTTGCTTTATAATAAAGACAAGGCGCTCTTTTGGGGCATCGGAGTTTTAAGGATGAAGTTTGTGTTTCTTCTCTTGAATTTCTCTTGGGGGTTATCCTGGCCTTGAAATATAACAATGGTATCAGAGCAGGTGTTTTAATCTAAGAGAGTGGATCAACCCTCTTGGAGGAACATGGGCTACTGAGTTTGATAATTTTGTGAGAGAGAAACCGTAGTGCAATTGATAGATTAGGAGTGTTTTAGAGAGAGAAGATGGGATGGAGGCACCTAAGAGGGAAATTTACAACGCTCTTCTTTCCATTTTTGAATTTTTTCCCCATCAAGATTATGTATATCCAATGAGAGCAAGTGAGAGTATATCTCATTTACCATTTGGAGTAGAGTTCATGGATATAGTGATGAATTCACCAAACTTGGCCATTCTACCTAAAGTGATCTATGATAAAGAGTGAGATTTGAAAATCTACATTCTATTATGATGGATCTGAATATGCCAAATCCTCTCCCTTTCAACACTCAAGTACAAGTTTGTTATGTGGTTTGACCAAAAGTGATGTTTAGGGATTTTGTAGTCTACAATTTTGATGAGGAACATTATCAGTGACTGATAGCCTTTGAAGTCCCAAGTCCCAATGGTCCCAATGATAGTCCCAATGGTAGTCCTCATAGTCCATACTCCCTTCCAAGTGATCATATTAACTCTCTATTGACTTAGGAAGTAGCAATTGAGCATTTATCATATGTAGGAATCATGGACCCATAGTTACAAGATTTAATGCAAGGAATGTATAGAATGTTGCATAAGTTTTGGGAGATCAAGATGACCATGGAGGCATTGTAAAGTCAAGTACATACTTTCAAGAATGATTGGACAATGCAAGAAGTGGAACCATCTCAAAACCCAATATTAACGGCCAAAGTACCTAGAGAGTCACTCATGCCAATGACATTGACCCCGATCAACAATGAAGCCACATTATTACTATGGATGAAGAAGACATGCAATATCAAGCCTTAAAAGAGGCAAGTTTACATAAGAGTAGTGGAGAATTGGATTTTGAGGATGAATCAATACTTTTGATTAATCACAATGGAGATCATCAATCATTCAATAGGCATATTTTCATGTGGGTACTTGATTGATGAAGCCCTCAATTGGTATGATGCTTGGGAATGATTAATGTTGATAGAAGTAAGAGAGGTCACTTGGACGGCAATGTAAGAAGGGCTATTGAAGAATTTCCAATCCATGGATTCCATGTAGATGGCCCAAACTTGACTATGGAGGTTGAAGCAAAAGAACAACACACAAGAGTATGTGGAGGCATTTCTCAATCTACAAGTTGCAATAATCAACACAAGTCTAGCAAAAGCTTTGAAAATTTTCAAATGAGGGTTAAAAGAGAAAATTTGCCAAGAAGTAATGGTGCAAAATCCTTGCACTATTTTTGAAGCCATTACTCGCACTCATAGAATAGCAAGTGCACTTGGAAGAGGTGAAAGGATAGTCCCAACATTATTGGGCTAGAACAAAACACTTTTGTGGACCAATTCTTATGGAATTAGGCACCATTTGGTTTAAAGATCAAGGAGCACAATAGCTCCAAGGAGAACAAAGACAAGGGGAAGAAAGGAGAGATGGAGTCCAACGAGAAGAAGGGACTCAAGCAAAACAACACTATTGTTACAATTGCAATCAAGTTGGGCACATAGCCATCAACTGTTATGCTTGTCTCCCTAGAGACCCTTGGCCTCCATATAGGTGATCTATGAACAGCATGGAGAAACAAATTGAAGAGGAGGATGCAAAAATCATATTGGAAAGCAAAGATTATCAATAAATGTGCTTCATAGCCTTATTGGCTCAAAAGAGAAGCAAAAAAGCAAGGGGAGGAAGATGGCAAGTGCACACATATCAAGGAAGACAAACTCTCAACTAATTATGGAGAATGGAGTCCTAAAAGGCAATCAAGTGAGAGTATTGATAGACCCTAGAGCAATAAAGATTATTTTCTCTCAATTTGTTGCAATAGGATTGGGGATAGATCTACAACAAGATGAGAATGAAGAAGCGGAGTTACCTAATAGGCAGACAAAGAGGATTGAGTTAGTACCTAAAAAGGTAGCACTCTTTGTAAGAGAGTATCAAGAAGAAATTGAGTGGCAAGTAATACTATTAGCTTGTTATGATGCAATCTTAAGCATGCTATGGATGGAGTGTTACAACCCTATAGTTGATTGGAGGAAGAAAGTTGTAAGAACGCACCAATGGAAGATCATAGGGGTTAAAGAAAGATCACACAAGCAAGAATTGCCTCATTGTGTCAAAGGAGCAAAAACTATCTATGAGATAGATAAAGGTTTTGTGGATCTAATAAGAGAAATCCAAAGTGCACAAATCAATGGCCAAATTCTCAAGAAATTGAAATATGTGATCAATGAGTTTCAAGATGTCTTCTTGGATGATCTACCCTTAGGATTACCACCAAAAAGGAGAGTCAATCATTAAATTGAGATATTTTCAGGGAAGACACCTCCTTGTAAGACCCCATATCATCTATCACCTCATGAGTTGGAGGAGTCTAAGGCTCAAATCAAGGATATGCTAAAGAAAGGGTTATCCCACCTAACATATCACCATATGGGACTCTTGTCTTGTTTGTGAAGACGAAGGATGGTACAATACTCACGTGCATTGACTATCAAGGCCTTAATCAACAAGTACCCTTTACTCCACATGGATGACTTGTTTGATCAACTCAATCAAGCGGAACACTTTGCCAAACTTGATTTGTAGAGCGGTTATAGAAAAATCTAGATTGTGGAGGAAGATGTACATAAAATTGCTTTTCAAACAAGATATGAATACTTTGAGTACCTAATGATGCCATTTGGCCTCACCAATGCACCAACCACTTTCATGAGTTTGATGAATGATATATTTCATCCATCATCATCTTCCTAGATAAACTCTTAGTCTATAGTAGGACAATTATGGAACACAAGCAACATCTACAATCTAAGAAGTCCTCCAAATTCTACAAGAGAATTGATTGTATGACAATATCTTAAAGTGCAAGTTTGGCAAGTGTGAAGTAGACTACTTGGGGCATAAAGTAAATACAAAAGGCATCCAAGTATTAATAGATAAAATATGATCATTCAGAAATCAATGCTCTAAAAGGTCAAACTTAACTGTAGAGCTTCTTGGAATTGATAAGGTTCTATTGTCAATTTTTTATGAACTTCTCCAAGTTTTCATAGCCCTTGAAAACACTACTTGGCAAGGAGAAGTAGTGAATGCAAGGAACCACACAAGAATTGGTCTTTCACAAATTGAAAGATGCATTATTACATGCACCAATCTTGAAATGATATACCCAACATGTTTGATCAAGTTATCTATAGATGCATCAAGTGTGACAATAGGAGCAGTCTTACAACAAGAGTGACATGATGGATGGCACCCAATCACATATTTCTCTCAAAAGCTATTATTGGTAGAATACAACTATTTACACCACCAAACAAGAAGACTTGGTGGCCATTGTCCTTGCAACCAAGCATTGGAAGCACTATCTTGTTGAGAAGGTATTTGTAGTGGAGATAGACCACGAACCTCTAGTCTACCTTGAGACACAAAAAGATCTATCTTGTTGACAAATTCAATGGGCAAAGTGGAGATAATGGTTCAACATGATGATCACATATGTGGAAGGAAAGAATTAACTTGTAGATGCATTCACTTGAATGTTAATGGCAAACAATCTAGTGGTAGAGGTCAAGATGAACTTTGAATTTTAGCCAAGGATTCTTGCTGCTGCCAAAATGGATCCATATATTGTAGGAGCTCAATCATCCAAAGGTATCACCAGCACCCAAGGACTCACCTTTCATGATGATAGGTTATGAATCCTAGATGCCTTAGATATAAGAACCACCATCCTACAAAATGTCATGATTCCACCATTGCAGGTCATAATGGAGTAGACAAGACCTTGGATGCAATCAAATGCCATTTCTATTGGCCCAAGATGAGCAATAATGTGATGGAATATGTTGGAAGTTGTATACTCTATCAAAAAAATAAAACTTCTAATCAAGCTCCCATAGGACTCCTTCAACACTTCCCTACTCCTACACAACATGGGGAATAGGTAAGCATGGATCTGGTTTGTGAATTGCCCAAGATCATCTCAAAATTTGACTTTATTGTAGTCTTTGTTGATAGACTCAGCAAAATGATTCATATGCATCCTACCACCAAGGACGTGATTGCTCCACAACTAGCTCAATTGTACTTAGATGCAGTCTTTTCTCACCATGGTTTGTCTCGAGTGTTCATCATCAATGGAGGCACCCAATTTACAACTTTGTTTTGGAGAACACTTTGATTTCTTCAAAACCAAATTAGCCATGTCTAGGGCTTAACAATCAATGGAAAAATAGAGTGGGCTAATTGCACTATTGAAGACATGCTCTAGGGCTTCACCTTAGATAAGTAAGATAGGTGGGAAACCTTACTTCCATTGGGGGAATTTTCTTACAACAATTAAATGAATACATCCACACAGATCACATTTTTCTTCCTCATATATGGAGAGAATCCTTTCACACCCTTGATCTTGATGAAGATCTGTCTGATGGTTACCAAGGTTGACATTATCAACACTTTCTGTTCTAAAATCCAACAGGGTGTAGAAAATGCCAAGCAAGTTGCAAATTCCCAAAATAGATAGAAGTAGTATGGAGATGCACACCTTTGGCACATAGAGTTCAATGTTGGGGGACCAAGTTTGGCTATCAACAACCAACCTCACATTAGTTGGCCCTTGTAATCTCAAACCTCATTTTATTTGGCCTTTTTCCATTCTTTGTCAAATTGGCATAGTGGCCTATCACCTTGAGCTACCACCAAATATGAAGATCCATCTAGTATTCCATGATTCCTTACTAAGAAAATATGCCTCCCGACCACCCCACTTTCCTTCCATACAAGACATGTCGTGCGTATATAAATCGCTACACAACATACATTGCTGTCAACTTCATACACTATAAAAGCACAACTCACACATAAGTCATACATAGACTCTAAAGTGCCACAATTAATCAGATTGCTTAACACTTTCAACTCAACTCAACTCAGATCAGTACTTGATCTGTCACTCTATAAACTGCCAACAACTGGGCACTGATTACAGTCAAGCCACACCCACTCAAGCATAGAGAATCCAGGTGACGCTCGCCGGCCTCTGTCCACCATAGCCAGGAACTCAAAGGCTCAACATCAGAGAAGTGAGCTCTCTGGAGCTCACTTCGAAACTATACCCCCTAGACTCGAGCTAGCCCTGAAACCCTAACGGTCCCGCTGACGGCACACTTGACGGTGCAAATGGTGCAAAGTGACGGTGGGCCCCACCGTGAAGTCAGTACCCCGAACACGAAATCTAACCATCAAAAAGTAGTCCCTGAGAAACAGCTAGAATAACTCTAACTACCATCACTGGAACTCCAGTGTCCGAGCATCTAGATGCGGAACTACAAATGGCGTGACAGCTATCGTGCGTATATACATCGCTACACAACATACATCGCTGTCAACATCATACACTATAAAAGCACAACTCACACATAAGTCATACATAGACTCTAAAGTGCCACAATTGCCCCCTAGCTGGCGGTTAGGTCCCTCTAACTCCAGATAGCCATCTACTCTAAGTATATGGTATACCCTCTAATGGGCAAAGATCAGGAGGCCGGGTGCTATGGAGCCCCATCGTTAGTCGCCTGTCTGCAATCTATACCATATAAAGAATGAACTAGCTATAGGTCAAGTACATCTAGGACATAACCACTGTCCTTGAGGAACCACCGTGAGGGGAGGAGTCATACATGCCATATGCCATCCTCTCGAACAGCTATCACACACTAACATAGTAGCAGCTCCACCAGAAGAGCCACATAACATACACCTCAAGCCTGCACGTACAAGTGCCAAGCTTGGGTCCATAGTACCATCAATGTTTGGGAGGTGGCATGGCGCACAATTGCGCACATGATCCTTCCAAACAACACCATCACATCCTTCTAACACAAGGACTCCAGATGGCAAAACCTCGTGCACTCTCAAGATAGTGCGGCCTGTAGAAACATCAAGTGTTGTCGGTGCTGTCTGCTGTAGATATACATAGTCGCCTGGATGAAATTGACGGATCAAGGGTCTATAACCTCCTCCTCGAATGGTAGCATAGCGTAAAGTATCTCTATGCTGAGCAATCGCCAAGTTCTTGAAGGCCATCGGCATCACTCTCCGAAAGATCTCTACCCGCTGAGAACATGCGCTCATCCATACATCAGGGTCATCCAAGTCCAAAACTACAGTAGCATCTCGACGAATGGCTGCAGGTAAATCTGGATCTCGTCCATAGAGTAGGAAGTATGGAGAGAAGGATGCTAAGGAGGCTTGCCGGCTGAACCGATAGCCCATGGCCAACCAAGGTAACTGGAGATCCCAATCTCCCAAGTGGCCTCTCTGCAAACCATACTTTCGCAATCCTCTCTTCACCGTCTGAACCACTCTCTCTGCTAAGCCATCTGCCTCAGGGTGATCTCGGGATGTGGTACGATGATCAATCAAAGCCTTGTCACACAAGACCTGAAACTCTCCCAAGAACTCTGTACCCTGATCAATCAAAACCTCAGCTGGTGCACCAAAATGACTAAGAACTCGATCCAGGAACAAGTAAGCTGTCCCTTCACTAGACTTGTCAGGAAGTGCCACCAACTCAATCCACTTGGAGAAGTGCTCCACCATCACCAAAACATACCGATGATGTCTCACAATCAGCGGTAAAGGTCCGGCAAAGTCCAAACTCCAACGGTAACCCAATCCCATGATAGGTAATGGGTGTAATTGTGGCGTAGGAGCATTGAATGATGCTCTAACTCAGTCACAAACCACACATCTGGCAACAAACTGTTGTACCTCGGTCTGCATACCGCGCCACCAATAATGACTCTGGAGTAAGCTATATGTACGCTTTACTCCAAAATGTCCTAGCTCCTCATGAGCATGACGGACCAACTGTGGTCTCTGTGATGGAAGTGGTACTACTCGCACTCTACCATCCTCCCATACATGCAAAAGGTGTCTACCCTCCAATCTGAACCGTCTGGCTCGCTGAAGAACACGGTCTCTCTCCTTGGCCCCAACTGTGCCACCCACAACACCAGTGCAAAGATAGTCCATCACTAAGACATCATCATGAATGTCTCGCTGAACTGTATCAATATCTTCACTCTCTGGATCTGTGACCTCAATAACTCCTCCTGTATGCGCTGAGAGAGATACCACCAAAGTCTCTGCAAATATACACAGAAAGGCCGATGCATGCCAACCTGGCACCATCTCCTCATCTGTCTCACCATGCCAACGTGCTCCGGTCTGATCCTGCTGGCTGGGACATGGGTTTCTACTCAACCCATCTGCATCACGGTTCACCACTCCAGGTTTGTGAACAACCGTGAAATCATACTCCTGTAAAATCAGAGCCCATCGTGCAAGCTTCCATGAAAGCTTGTCGGACTCCATCAACCACTTCAGCGGCTGATGATCAGTGATGAGAGTGAAGGGGTGACCAAATAGGTAACATCGGAAATGTGCTACTGCCCAAACTGCTGCCAAGCACTCTCCCTCATATGAACTATACTTCGCCTCCGCTGAATTGTTGGAGCAACTAGCATAGGCCACCACAAACTCCTTCTCCTCATCATCATGTTGGGTGAGCACCGCTCCAAGCCCCAACATACTCCAATCAGTGTGAACCTGAAATGGTCGTCCCCTGATCGGTCTCCTCAAAATAGGAGCAGATGTCAACCTCTCCTTGAGCTCTACAAAAGCTCTCTCCTGCTCATCTCCCCAACACCAATCCTGTGTAAGCTTGGTCAGCTTCGTCAAGGCCTTGGCAATGGCACTAAATCCTCTAACATAGCGGCGATAGAAGTTCGCCAACCCAAGGAATGCTCGCACTCTGCTCACATCCGTAGGCCGAGGAATACGTGCAATAGCCTCCACCTTGGTCTGCTGAACACCAAGTCCTCCGGGGTAGATAGTGTGACCCAAATACTCAACCTGCTCATGGAAGAACCTACACTTCCCAGGATGTAATTTGAGTCCATGAGATCTCAACCTCTCAAACACCTCCAACAACTGTCTCTCATGCTCCTCCACAGTAGTGCTATACACCAAAATGTCATCAATATAGCACCGAGCAAAATCCAGTCCAGCTAGGATCCTATCCATGACCCTCTGGAACTCAGTAGGAGCATTCTTCAACCCAAATGGTAAGAATCTCCACTGATATAACACATCCTTGCCGTGAGGATCAATAGCCCAAAATGCTGTCTTGGACTTATCTTCCTCCCTGATCGGCAACTGATGATATCCCGCTCGAAGATCCAAAGTACTGAAGACCTTTGCATGCCCAATCGCATCAAAAATCTCCTCCGGTGTAGGCATGGCATACCGATCAGCCCTGGTCTGTCCGTTGATAGGACGGTAATCTCCACACATCCGCCTATCTGTATAGTTGCCATGCATATCCTTCTTGGCTAGCATCACTGTCGCTGATGCATACTTTCCATGTGAAATCTCCACCAAACCAGCCTCAAAAAGGTCACTACTCCGGCTCTGAATCAATGTCCTCTCCATCTCACTATATCGATAAGGACGTCGGAAAACAGGTGTGTTGCTAGTCAGCTCAATCCGTATACCAGGTCCCTTCAGAGCACCCAAATCCTTCATACTGAAGGCAAAACAACTCGTGTGACTCCTCAAGAACCTCCAAACCCTCCGTCTTTCCTCTCCAATAAGCTTGGGTCTAAGATCTGGCTCCCAAGTATCCTCTGTAACTGTAGTAGGAGTGGAAGACGTACTGACTGGCTGCTACACTGGGCCCTTGGGAGCAATGGTGTCATGCTCCCGACCACTAGAGGTCCCAACCTCTATGTGAAAAACTCCCTCCACTCTGGCTGCAAGCTCCATACGTCCTCTGGCTGCATCCCAGGTGGACCAAGGGTGTAATCCAAGTAGCCCACGCTCACCTGGATGGACTCCAAGTAGACCACTCTCCCTAGTAGCTACTGGATGTGTCCCAAGAATACCATGTCCACTCGGTCCATCGCCCCCAGCATGTGCCTGAATCGTCTTGATAGGCACAGGGCTCACAAGTGTCCGAGTGGTGATGCCTATCAAGTGCATCCTACGCTGCTCTGCCAAACCAAGGCTCACAATCCAGGTCAAACAGTTCAGGTCCATAGCCTGACCTAACACCTGACGCCTGGATGCCTCTGACACTGCTGGAATAGTGGTAATACCGGTGCAAAAACCCATCGCCCGCTCTCTCTCATCAGCATTGGGCTCCACCAACTGCTGTAACTGTGAGTCCCAAACAAGTCCAGGTCCTCCCTCTTGAAAAGCATGAGAGCCTGGGAAACTCATGAGTGTGGGAAATGCAGCTCTAGGCTGTCCAACTAGGTTCACCACTGCCATAGGTGACCTATCAGCCACTACCACTGTCTGAGACTGACGTCCAGCATCCAAGATATCATCAACAAGAATGTGGTCTAGTCGCTGAATCCCATCATAACTACGCTGTAGAACCTCTCTGGGTAAAAGGTTCGTCCACCAAAGACGAAGACGATGAGCCCGTGATCCCACTCTGGCTGCATCTAACAATACAGCAGGTCCCATCCAAGAATGGACCTGATGTGTACTCACCACCACTCTAGTGCGAGAATCACCCATCAATGGAACGTTCTCCAAAAGGTAAGCTGGAGAAACAGACGGATGAACCTGGAGATGTCGTAGTATCCGTAACATCTCCCAAAACACACCAGAACAAGGATCCTGAAGACCCAAACCGCGGCCCGCACGTGTATGTCCCTGACATGGCCATCCAGAAATCACCAAGTGAATAGGCCCATGTCTCTCTAGGTCATGCGCCCCTAATAAGGAAATGTCTCCTGGTAAGGCCTTCTGGTAACCTCTGACTGCTGACATCGGTAATAACTCCGGATACCGATAGGCCAAGTGTGCCACATGATGTAGAGAGACTCGCCTAGCAGTCTCATCTCTCTCTACATACAAGTACCTCTGTACTCGGATACCCGCCTGTAACACCGCAGCTAGTCCGGTGCTGATCCCACCAAACAACTCTAATAGACATATCCCCTCTACTGGATACTGCCAAGCAATGAGTGTGGTATCCAGAGGTGTCAAAGCAATCGCCTCTGGAGGCTCATCCTCACACTCATCCCCTGATGGTACGAAGGCTCCACTCCAAGCCTGCTGCACCAATTGATCTGCATGCTGCTGCAATGCCTCCTCTGAACTCCACAATGGAACATCCAAGGTGGATGGAACAATCCCACTCGTACTCCATAGCCGAGTGATCTCCTCTGGTACTGGAGTATCCTCTGCATGGGCGTTCCCCTCCAACAAGTCACCAGGCCAAGTAACTGCACCGCTGAAAGCCAAAACTGATGCTGCCATGGTCCCGAACTGTAGTGAGCCAAGACTGCCACTACTAAAGCGTACTGGTAGGCGACATACCCGTCCCTCACCAGACTGCCAACCAGGTCTATAAGAGGCTGTCTCCTCCCAATAGTCAATACTGAAACCCATAGGGTATAACACTGCTCCCCCAACTAGCACATCATATGACTCAGCTATCGTCGCAATAGCCTGAGCTCTCACCACTGAGCTATCAGTCGGATGACCAGGCTGAACCTGGACAACAAGCTCTCCACGTGTGATGTACTGTGTCGAACCACCACCAAGAGATGTCTGGATCTGAAATGGACACCTCTCCACATCGGTCTTCCGTAACTCCAGACCAACAACTGTAGCCTTCCCCAACATAAGGGGCTGCGCACCAGAGTCTAACAAGACTCTCTGTGGTGTATAGACCTTCCCTGAAGGTCCCACCAAACAAAAGATCCCCCTCTGGTTATCCAATAGGACAACACCAGGTGTAAACCGCGCTCTCTCAAAGGCCGGTCTAGCTGGCAACTCCTCCAGTCTAGCCGCTGCTGCCTGCCATAAACCATTGGTCGCTGAACGGATCCCATGCTCCTCAACCAAGTCAGATCCACTACCAACCACCTCTGCTCTAGTAGTAGGAACTACACCATCCCTACTCTCATACAACATGGCAGCCAACCGGAACACTGGGGCTGGGTCAACTCCCAATGTAAACATGTCACTGGCTGAAAATAAAGGATGCCGCATAATCAGCTGAGCCGCCCCCAACATCATGCTAGACTAAGTCTGTGTAGTAGCAGGTGGCTGACTAGCAAGTACTCCATCACCACCTACCACACCTGCACTGGGACGTCTAGGAACCATGGATGTCGTCTGCAATGCCTTAGATAGCATGAAAGACTGGGGAAGTCTGACCTGTCTCCCAACCTCTCCTCTCTGTGGGTCCAACTCCACTGATGCTCCTCTAGGCTCTGGAGCACGTACTGCACTCCTAGTCACTGCTGCAGATGCATCCACCTGTGCTGCTCCGCACATGAAGTCCAAAGCATCTCTATCACCAGCATATGAGGTGGAAGCCTCAGCACCCGAATCTGATCTCCTCTGAGCAATAGCCATACTAGCCAATCTCTGCTCCAACTGCTCAATCCGAGTAGCCATAGCTGTGTCAGAAGTAAGGGCTGGTACCGCACCCCTACTAGGTGTAGATCCTCTACCACCACCTCTACCACCTTGTCCTCCATGAATTGGAGCTCCTCTACTACCTGCCATAGCAGCCCTACCACTCCGTAACTCCGGGTGTAGGTCAAAACACCGGTCACTAGTATGACCAAATCTATGGCAATGCTCACACTGCCTCTGTGCTGGCTGTGATGCACCAGAGGTATCAGGTCCGCTGCCCTGAGTACACTCTCTCCTATGGTGAGGTCCACCACAAGTCCAACAAGCAACACCACCACTCACTGGCTGCTGCTGACCCAAAAATGAGGGTAAGGGTCTAACTCCACTAGGCCCTCCACTCGCTCCATAGGATCTGGGTTGTCCACCATGTCCTCGAAAACCAACTGGGCGTGGTGCACTCTGTTGCACTCTAGAAGAAGTCACAACCGTGGATGAGGTCTCTCTACCAAATGCAACTGTCACCACTCTCTCCTCCACCATGTTGAGCTCAATACGCTCAGCCAAACCAAAGACTACTGCCAAAGTGGGCGAAGTAGCCTGCAACAACGTAGCATCACGAACTCTACATCGCAACTCCCTGTCCAGTATCCCATACTAAAACTGGACTGCCTGGGCCTCAGTAACTCCCTGAGTGAAACTGATCAGCCGCCTCATGCGAGTGTATGCCTCGTGTAGGCTCTCTCCAGCCTTCCGCTGGAACTCCTGCAAGCTCCTCAGCTTGTCAGTCCGCACTCCCTGGTAGTTCTGCCTCAAACATAGGAAGAACTCAACCATGGGGTTAAACCCCGGTACCACACCACCTCCTGCAGCGGTACCTCCACTCGTAGTAGCACTATCTCCAGCTAGTGCACCTCCACTAGCTCCACCCACACTACTCGAGCTAGAACTCGTAGGTACAGCCGATCTACTCCTGGCCACCGAGCCTGAAGTGATAGAGACATAGTGAGGAGACCAATACTGTCTCCATAACTCAATCTCCTCCAAATGAGCTCTCCTGAACTCATGGTAATTGTCCATCGGTGGACCCTCCAAGTGCTGAAACAACCCCTTCCATGCCATGAAGGGTGTGAACAAAGTTGGGTTCCGCATCTGCTACAGATCACATCAACTATCGAACTCCTGGATGAAGTCATCCAACTCAATGGTACCCATTGTACTAGAGTAACGCCTAGGGCCTTTGGAGGCCCCATAAATCTCGTCCATGTCCCACAACAACGGTGCGGACACACCAAGTGCACTCTCAACTGAATCAGCTCCTGTGTCGAACTCCAACTCAGAGTCAATCTCCTCCCTCACTGGGACCTGAGATACAAGCTGATACCGAGTACCACTCCGAGTAAACCCACTGCGTACTGCAGGGCTAACTCCTCTGGAATCTCCAAAGAACTCCGTCGTGACCACGTAACTGCAATAGGAAACCCGAACCACCAACTGCAACCGCAAGTCGCAACTGCAAGTGCCCCACCAAGTGCCAACACCAACTAGACACCACCCACTAATGTAACTCTAACCGAGATAACTACACTAGGGGAAGGGCAACCTGTAACCTGCCATCATAACACGCACTCTCACGGTCTGCAGGTCATCACTTCCTGCCTCACCGGAGAGAAACAAAGGTAGTCTGACTGGTCATCACTCCAGCCTCACCACCGAGAGCACACCAGAGCACCAACGCTCAAAAGTCAAGGCACCTCACACAAACGTGGTGCACAAACAGGAAGCAGAGAATGGAGGGGATCCAATCACAAGAAATCTAAACAAAAACCCTCCATCTCATAACACAACACGGGACTGACTCTGCCACCATTTGGCATTTGACATAAGAGTAGTTTGTATCTAAGTCCTAAGCTACCAAGATCACCAAGAATGGGATCAAACTGCCTCTCCTAGCCAAAGCTACATGTGTATAGATAACAGTGGCACAATCACTATGACAACAAGTGAGGGTGGACCAGTTGGCTAGGGCACCAGTTTAGGAACAAGAGATCTAGGGGTCAAACCCTGTTGCACACAATCTAGCAAGAAAGGCAGATTTTGCCAACCAATGACCAAGATCTACACTAAACTAGCTAGCCTCACGCCAGCAAGCTGGCTTGCTGGCCCTTTTGGGCCTTCGTAGCCTCTCATAGCCCACAGCCCTATGCCTCGAAGCCTCTAAACGCCGAAATTCAGCCAAATGAGGCCTTTCTTGTTGCCACTTCGAACCTCCTCCAAAATTGGCGAAACTTCTCCAAATCTACGAAACTCCTCCAAACTAGCGAAACTTCTCCAAATCTGGCCAAACAGCGAAACTTCTCCAAATCTGGCCAAACAGCGAAACTCCTCCAATTCTGGCCCAAAAATCTGACGTAAAATCTGACGTAAACCCTAAGGATGGATGTCCGCCAAATCCCCCGCTAACTTTCCACTCGAGCCAAATAGACAAAATGGGTTTTTCCAAGTCACAATTTCATGAGAAGAGCTTTCCAACTCCACCTTCAATTTCACTTTCTGAGCCCAACTCGCAGCAAATTGGTCCTGCCTTCACCTCTTGAGCTCAAAATCACAACACTGCTCGAAAATTGCTCCTTCTTTGCTCAAAATTTGGCCAGCGCTTCCGCACACCGTCCGCCTAACTGCCAAATTTGCATCAACTACACGAGCTTCTGCACACTAGGGAAACATAGAACCTGAATCGAGCTACCACGATCCACCAAGCTTGGAGATACCACCAACACTCAACGTTCCTGCACCCGATTTCCCCCTGATTTCACTTCTCTGATGTAATCAGATTGCTTAACACTTTCAACTCAACTCAACTCAGATCAGTACTTGATCTATCACTCTATAAACTGCCAACAACTGGGCACTGATTACAGTCAAGCCACACCCACTCAAGCATAGAGAATCCAGGTGACGCTCGCCGGCCTCTGTCCACCATAGCCAAGAACTCAAAGGCTCAACATCAGAGAAGTGAGCTCTCTGGAGCTCACTTCGAAACTATACCCCCTGGACTCGAGCTAGCCCTGAAACCCTAACGGTCCCGCTGACGGCACACTCGACGGTGCAAACGGTGTAAAGTGACGGTGGGCCCCACCATGAAGTCAGTACCCCGAACACGAAATCTAACCATCAGAAAGTAGTCCCTGAGAAACAGCTAGAATAACTCTAACTACCATCACTGGAACTCCAGTGTCCGAGCATCTAGATGCGGAACTACAAATGGCTTGACAGACATTCAACCTTGTCTAACACTCAATGATAGAACAAAGGAATATGAAGTCAAACATATTCTCTAGAAATGTATCTCTAGTACTTGCCATCCACTTGTGGAATATCTTGTAGAGTGGGAAAGGTACCCACTATATAAGATGACATGGGAACCAATAGCTAACTTGATCCATACATTGGTGTTAGTGAAATATTTTTAGCAATAGCTTTGCAATGAGAATATTGCATCTTAAAGGGGAGGGGGTTTGTAAAACCAATAGCTAGACATATTATCTAGAGGTGAAAATTAACTTGGTATCATCTGGAAAGATGTTATATATGATGGACTAAGTAGATCACATAGAAGTATCACCAAAAGAGTACTTCTACTAATAAAGTAGGAACCAAAAAAAGCTTGAAAACTTTAAAGGCAATTTTGGAGGCCTAAACGGATGAATTAGACCTAAACAATATCTTTTAGTTTTTACCTAATGTCTATACATAATATCTTTTAGCTAGAAGGCTAACCTTTTCTCCTAATGATATGCCCTTTCTCCCTTGGATGGAAGGGGGGAGAGAAAAGGTTGGCCTTCCCTCCCCTTATTTTTCTTGTCAATAGCTTTCTAACGTACCTCACCCATGCAATTTTGAGATTCTTACAAGAAGATTCCTTAAAGTTTCCAAAGCTTTTTTGACCAACCAAATAGGACCAGAACCTACATGTCACCCATGCATGCAACTAATCTAAGGGTAGATCTTGTTTACATGTGGTACCCACATTTTTGTTTTTTTTCTTAATTATGACAAAGAAGTGTAAACAAGAAGCCATATTGCACTTGTATTACATCAGAAGGCAAAGAATGGCATCTTTGGGTTGTAATCCAAAGTAAAGTGACTTTGTGTTAGAATACAAAGAACTCGGATTGGTCCTATTAGCATTCAACCTAAAGTAAGGAGACTTTGTCTCGGGAGTGCTCAACTTGAGGCAAGGACAATGTAACTACTTTCCTTTGGGGTTGGACATTCAAGAAGGTACCACACATAAAATGGCTGGCCTAAGGGCAAAGAAACATTGACATTAACAAGAGCATGCAAAAGGTGTAGTTTCTTGGTAGAAACTCAAAGTGAAGAAAGATTGAGGAGGCACGCCACTACAAAATTCAAGGTAGAGACAAAGAGATGACAAGTAATTTCCCATTGCCATTAAGAAGTCATCTTGAGGGAGATTGGGGAAAAGGGAGTGTAGTAAAAAACACGCTTGTGCATTAAGAGGAAGTCAAGAGAGTTAGCTCAAGAGTCAGGCGGAAGAATAATCACCAACCCAAAGTGGAGGAGAGTAAGATAAGAGGTAGAAAGAAGAACTCAGAATTCACATTGAGAAATCATGAGATTAGATGTGATTGCAAGAATCAAAGTCTTGAGTAGGCTTTGGATCATATTTCTGGCATGGAACTGGAACCTTAGTTTTCCAGGTTTCATGACCAAGATCATTGAGAGTAAATGTCTCGATGGGCCCGAGGCAAAGGATGAGAGAGGAAATTAGGCTCGATGGACAAAATCAGATCAGAGGTTAGTACCCGGAAGAGAGGCGGGTGAGGGATAGGGAGCCACCTTCTTGGGGAAAGGAGAAGTAGCTAAAGAAACCCAAGAGGTGCACAACGCCTTTTCTTCAAGACACACAAAGAATGGTTATAAAGTCAAGAGTTACAAGGACCTTGTGAGGAGAGGCATTGTAGGAGCAATGATGGCTATCTTCAAGCTAAAGCAAACCACTTATGTGATGAAACATCAAGCGGTGCTTTTCCATAAGATATTTGCAAGGAAACCTATCAATTGTGCAAAGTGCTTCCATCAGCAAACGAGACAAATGGTATGGAATTTACGGGACAAGTCACCTCCACATTGCATTGTGTTGTTTGCAGCCCACTTCTATTTTGGATTAGATTTGCTAAACACTTCCGAAAGACACAAGATGGTGTTGCACTTCTATCCCAACTTAAAAAGAGATGCTGATGCGGAGGAGCAGCAATACATTCTACAGATCAAAAGCGGTGATGAGTACTATGCACAGACGGGAAAGAGCATGCATTTGGCATGTTCCAAAGTGAATGTTCCAAAGTCAAAGAAGAGAAGTTGACTAGAAGAAGAGGAGGTAGTGGCAACAAGACCTTGGAAGACCATGAAAGTAAACCCAAGGAAGGACCTGGTGGTAATCGCATAGTCGGGAGCAAAATCAAAAGGGTAAGCTGAGTACAAGTCAAAAGACTCAGAGAGAAGAAGAACCTGATCTCACATTGCAGAGTGGTGAAGCAAGTAGTGAGAGTGAAGATGGAGTGGAGATGCAGCCGGTACCAGAGATAGAAGAGGTAAATCTGGAGATGGCAGAAGAAGATAACTTGAGACAAGAAGACAAAGTTCTAGAGAAGGACAAGAAGAGGGTTATCATTTAAAGAGGTGTTTGCTCCAAAAGAAAAGTGATGTGTGAGGCAGGGCTAAGTAGAAGAAGAGAATTGGAGAGTGGAATTTTGGGGAGCAAAGAATCCATTCCAATAAGGTGACTGCGGTTGAGAAGAAGAGTGTCAAGTGAAGAAGAAGCGAAGAAGAAGAAAAGCGCACAAGAAGAAGTGAATCAGAGGGAAGGAGTGGAGTATCTATGGGAGATTGTATGCCTGTTGTTGATGAAGTTGGAGGAGAAGAAGAGAGAAATGTAGTCGGAGATTCCGGAGTTAAAGACTGTGTTGCAAGTATTGGCTAAGCTAGAAGAAAGAGAACTCATAGTTGAAGAAGATCTGTGACAACCCGGAAAATATCACTTTTGCGGTAATCGGGTTAGTAGAGTTTGTTCTCGTAGAGATACTATCCAGAATTGGTCAAATACAAAGTCAAAAGTCACAATGGCAGTTCTTCTTGATGGCTTCTTTAATCTCTCAGGTAGAAACTACACCCAAAAGAGAGTAACAAGCTCACAATCTTGACAACTTGTCACGAATACACACACACATAATCACAACATAGCAAATTTTGTCCAAACAACTCTTGATTGTGATGATTCAGATTCTCTCAAAGACGGCACTTCATTGCGAAGACCGATTTCACCTCAAAATTGTGTTCCACCCCTCCACTAAAGGCACAACTTCCTCGATCAAAATTGCTGCACATCAACTTCGTGCTGCACTCACCAATGCAAAATACTACCAACACTACAATTCCTCTCAGACCTGTCAAGGCATTGCTCCGATGCACTTCACTCAGGATCAAACACACAGAATGAAGATCAAGGCTACAGATTCCAACATCCACATACACACTGAGTTGCTCTTCAAAATTCTCCCCACACTCACAAACAAAAACACAAAATTGACAATTGGAATTAAGCTTAAGCGACGAGTATTGAGAACAATACTTTGCTTTATCTATCTTCAGAAAGTTGAATACTAAATAACATTGTACTGCAAATGCTCCACTTAAATACTAAAGCAAACGGCAGACTTGCCTACCTAGGCACCGCTTCCTAACATCCTTTCCTACTTGCAGATCCTAAATGATAGTTTATCGTTTCATATCTACCTCTTCTTATCTCAAAATTGACTTCTATCTCAATCCAATGTCTACCTCATCATCAGCTTCCAAACTCAATGATCTTCCTATTACTTCACCTTCTTCGGGTATGGCTACATCTACCAAATTCTTCACTAATTCTACAACTTCTACACTATAATCTACAATTGAACTCCGGGTTACTCCATCTACTGCTTTATCTCCTGACCCACTCTTCTCTAAAGTGTCAATTATCAAGTCCAATGATACTTGTACCCCTACTTCTGCAACATCGGGTCTAATTACAATCAATTCCTTTGCTAATTCTACTATATCCTCATACAAATTGTAATTGAAAGCATGGGTACACTATCTACACCTTCAATTTGTAACTCACTTTCCCCTAATCACTCATGTTATTGACCCAAAGACACTTACAATCTGATCTTGCACTTCGGGTTTATTCACTACTGCTACTTCTCCTTCAATTCCTGTTCCATCTTCAATCGAAACTGAAATTGAAGTCACGGGTATCCTAACTATCTATTCTTTCTCTATCCTAACTCTCTCTAATGCCTCTGGCAAGATTCCCTAATTCATCTTAGTCAAAGAAGCTTCTAACCCAAGTTGTGTACACCTGAAGTCCGAAGTCCGAAGACCAAAGACGCCAACCCAAAGTCCAAAGATGCCAGTCCAAATTCCGAAGATGCCAACCCAAAGTCCGAAGATGCCAGTCCGAAGTCTGAAGATGCCAGTCTGAAGTCCAAAGACACTTAACTACTTTGTACAGTTACTCCCAAAACTTTAAATACTTGTCACTTCTTCTATAGACCTCTAAACTTTGCAATTTTGGTATCAACGGAAAGCCCTAAACAAGACGCTTCCAACGAGATATAGCATGTTTGATTTGAACTTGTAAACATTGAGATATAGCCCTCGCAAGAATCTCGACCTATAACTTCCATTCCTCCTTCGGGTCTGCCCTCTTTCAATCCTGGCTGAGTCCGTCTTCATTTGACACAAAGTCGACTTCTTTGAGCTTGATCAAAATACAAATTTCCTCTCATTTCTTCTCCATTTGGTTTCAATTTGGTTTCAGCAAGGCACTTCTTCTTCAAAACTCGTCCAAAATGAAAAATGTGAGTACCACAAGATCATAACCCAAGGAGAGGAGCAAAAGGAAGTACTATGAGTAGATGCAGTAGTACAAAGCCAAGTTATTGAGAATTTGAAGAAGGAATTGGGAAGTAGAGAGAAAACAATAGAATAGAATGTCATAGCGAGAGAGAGACAAACAACGGAGTATGAAATCTTGAAATAGCAGTTTGCTGATTCGTGATTAGAAATCATCCATGTTATGACTAGAGGCATCAGAGGGAGTTAGAGTAGCAAAAAAAGATATTTAGGGTACCCATGACTTCAGTTTCAGTTCTGATTGAAGATAGGATAGAATTAGAAGAGAAATAGTAGTAGTGAATGAACCCAAACTGTAGGATCAGATAGTAAGTGTCTTTGGGTCAGTTATGAGAGCAATTAGGAGAAAATGGGTTACAAATTGAAGGCATAAATATTGTATCCATGCTTTCAATTACAATTCTTGATGAGGATATAGTAGAATTAGCAAAGAAATTTAGAGTTATTAGACCTGAGCGGTTCATGGCGCTCTTGAACCGAGTCTTGGAGCAATTGAGTGTGGTTGGTTACTCCGATGCCCAAGCCATTACCTGGTTCTTGGGAGGACTTTCACCAAAAATTTGGATCTTTGCTAGGGAGAGGAATATAACTTCCATGGAGAAGGTACTCAAACACATGGCTCGCTATGAACCAGCTCACTCTCACTATGCCGGTAATCAAAGAAATTGAGAGAAGAAAGGTAAGAAGCCCAAAAGAAGAGCTTCTTGCATGACATCTCCTTTTTCAGAGGAATTCTCCATATCTTCAAGTTCTTCTTTGGAATCCAAAGAAGAGTCAAAGCCAAGAAGAATACAAAGATACAAAGGGAAGAAATCATTGACACTTCTAGCAAAAAGTGTATATAAGGCAGAAAACAAGTGGATGCTCTTATCAAAGAGCTTTTGGATTTTAAGATCCAGATGATTGGGGCAAAGGACCAAAGAAATCCTCCATCATTTGGCAGATCCAATGTATGGTGCACCGCATGTGGCAAGTCTGGCCATGCAAATATGGAATGCAATACTCGTAATGCATTTTTGGTGCAACAAATTGATTGGGTTCCAGGATGGAACTAGGAAGAGGAAGAGGATGCGGTGTACCAAACCTAAGAGGTACCCCCTCAGGCAAGCACATTGTACCAAGGTCAGAGGTTTGGACCAAGGGAGTATAATCCTAACACGCCCACATGAAGACCATCAATGAGCAACCAAAACCAACCTCAAAATGTTGCACCTGGAGCATGTTACAATGGTGGCTCGATGGGACATTAGTCTCCAAATTGCTCAGAGCCAAGACAACAAATTGGGTATGTTCCCTTATGTGGGAACTATAAAGGATTGGGTCATACGGGCAACCAATGCCTTCATCCACCAAACCCAAAGCCACCTATAAAATATGTATAGACCCTAGCTGAGCATGTTGCACTCTAGGCAAAGGGAGATACACTTGTAAATTGTATAACACTTGAGGAGGAGAGACCTCAAGCATGGAGCAAAGGCCTTTAAAGGTGAATGGCTGCACCTCAGAATTTTGAAGGTTGAGACACGAGCAAGTAAGAAGAAGCGTGATCCCAAGGAACTGAGTACGACCTCTTTGTCCTCACGAAAGGCAAAGAGACTGCACCCAAAGTCAATCCTTTCTGCCAAGGAGGAAAAGATTAAGCTAAAGCTTTGCAGAAAGAACTCAAGGGAGTAGTACTCAGGACTCAAGAGATGAGTTTGGAGGAGGAGATGAAGACAAAGCCTCCAATTTTTCCGGCAGACATTAGATCTAAAGTAAAGGATCTGATCCAAGCCAAGGTGGGCTAACTTGAGGAACCTCGGGTCAAGACTACTAGTACTCCCATCACCATCATGAAGCGCTCCAAAGTCAAATTTGAACATGGTGAGACTTTGAACCTAAAGACAAAGGCAAAGAAGATGAAATTGAGAGGATTAGCTCAATATAATATTGTAGCGGATTTGGCATCCACAAGTGCAAACGTCACATTCAAGCAACTGTGGGAAGACAAAAAGTTGTATAAGAAGCAACTAAATTATGCCCTTAAGAAAGTAAGGGTGATGTCTAGGAAAGACCTGCCCGCTATTTATTGTATTGAACAAGAAGATTTGGGATCTCTTGAGGTTGATGCAGAGATTGCAAGGTGCATGATCACGTTGATACGCATTAATTTGGGTTTTGGTGTGAACGTCATGACCAAAGATATTGAAAATCTGCTGGGATATCATGTTTTTCAACCAACATCTCGAGTTTTGAAGTTTGTAGACCAAACCAGGAGACAGCCATTGCGCATGTTGTCAAACATTACCACGATCATTGGAGGTGTGCCCTTCAAGTTGAATTACATTGTGTTACAACCAGTGACCAAAACTGGTTACCTATTGTTGATTGGAAGGCCCTGGTTGTACAGTGCCCAAGTTATGGTGGATTGGCACCAACAAAAGTTGTGGTTTAAGGACATTTCATTCAAGGACCAAAAGCTGGTGATCATGAGTTGGATGAAGGTTCCCCATCTCAGGTAAAAAACTTCATCAAAAGATGAGGACAAATCAGATGACTCATTGTCTTCATCTTCTAAAGATTCCAAAGGTAAAGTCCAAGTCAATTACTTGGAATGTTACGAGGTGGATGCCAATGATGATGACCTATATGACCTCACCTTGAGTGAACATGACTTGGAGGAAGGGTCTGTGATGGCAACTTGACTTAGATTGAGCCAAGTGAGTCATGTTGAAGGAGTCATCAACCCCAATGACTATCAAGATGTTGTCTTGACTGAAGGAAAATTTTTGAAATTTTTGAAGACATTCACTTTGGAGGAATTGCCAAGATACACTACACTGTTTATAGAATTCAAAGATGTACTTGCCTGGTCTATTGATCAAATGCCAAGTATTCCATGAGAATTTGGAGAACACCAGATTGATCTGGTTGAAGGCGCAATTCCGGTTCAGCATAGACAATACCACCCGAGCCCAAAATCCTCACTCTTGGTCAAAGATGAAATAGATAAGTACTTAGGGGCCAGAATAATTTTTCCTATCTGAGCGGTTGTGTCAACCAGGAAAATATCACTTTTGCGGTAATCAAGTAAGTAAAGTTTGTTCTCGCAGAGATATGAGTCAGAAATGTCCAAATACGAAGCAAAGTAACAATTTCAGTCCTTGAGTTCTTCTTTAGTCTCTCAGGTAGAAACCACACCAGAAGAGTGTAACAAGCACTGATTCACAGTCTTGCCATGAATTAACACTTCTCAATCACAACTCCATCAAATCTTTCCAAACAATCTTGATTGTGATGATTCAGGCTCTCCCAAAAATGGCACTTCACTGCAAAACAACTTTGCCTCAGAATTGTGTTCCACCCCTCCAACAAAGGCACAACTTCCTTGATCGAAATTGCTTCACATCAACTTCACATTGTACTCACAAATGCAAAATACTACCAACACTACAATTCCTCTCAGATCTGTCAAGGCATTGCTTTGATTGCACTTCACTCAGGATCAAACATACAGAATGAAGATCAAGGCTGTGGAATCCAACATCCAACAAACACTTTGACTTGCACTTAAAATTTCTCCAAACACTCACAAACACAAGTACAATGTTGATACTCGGAATCAAGCTCAAGTGATGAGCACTGCTTCACAACACTTTGCTTTATCTATTCTCAAAAATAATGAGCACTAAACAACATCTGACTACAAATGCCACTCTTAAATAGTGAAGCAATCAACAATTATCTTCCTAATGTACCTCTTCCTAATGTCTCTACAAACCTGCAAATCCAAAATGACAATGCACCTCTTCATATCTATCTCTTCAAATCTCAAATCTGTTATTAATCCGATCCGATGTCTACCTCATCTTTTGCTTTCAAACCCAAACCCAAAGTAACTTTACTTCCTACTACTCTATCCTTGGTTTTCATATCTCCTACTTCTTCTACCAGATCCAACAATTCTCTTTCCTGATCTGAAATCTCACTAGTGGGTAATGTTTCCAACTCTTTATCTCCCGACCCACTCTTCTCTAATATCTCCATTGGTAATTCCAAAGACATCTGCACTTCTACTTCATCAACTTTGGGTTTGGCTCTAACATCTTTCCAAATTTTATCTATCACTAATTTCACCAAGTCTAATCTAATTGCAATATTATCTTCTACCTCTAATATTTTCCTATCTACACGAGTCCTAAGACTAATTAATAGCACATTCAAATCAGTGTCCTTTGCCTATCTCCTCCTCATCTCCTGCACCAACAACTTCAACTCATGCAGCCTTGTCTCTTCAATCCAAATGTTGGCCTCTATACTTAGCATTACGTTCATTCTGAGGACAATCTACTTCAATGGCTCCAATTGCATCTTCCTTTCCCGTTCTTGAACTGCAAGCCAATCCTCCTTGTACATCACCAATTCCGCTTCAAACTCGGCTTTCACCGTTTCTTTCTCCTTCTCCTTCTGTTCAATCTTCTCCTCCTGATTATGACGTAACTCTTGTAATCTATCTTCTTCCCTTTATCTTACTGTCAACTCTTGCTGCCACAGTCGCTTCTTCTCTTCTATGCTCTCCATCACTCTATCAAGCTCTTGTTCCTTCTCTACTACCCTTGCCATAGCATGGATAATTTCTAATCTTGAATCAGCACTCTTGTTCCTTCTCTGCTACCCTCGCCATAGCATGTATAATTTCTAATCTTGAATCAGCAAACTATTGCTTCAAGATCTCATACTCTGCTACTTGTCTTTCCCTTGCTATGTCACTCTTCTTCACAAGTTCCTCTCGATACATCACCTCTCTCTTCAAGTCTTTGAGCACTTGACTCTACACTATTGCCTCCCCTCGCAGTACTTCCCTTTCTTCCTCACCTTGGGTTATACTCTTCTTCAACTCCAAGTTCTCTTCTTCTAATTTCACTAACACCTGCAAGACAGTCTTTACCTCCGGACATGTCAACTGCATCTCCTTCTTCTTGTGCTCCAACTTCACCAACAATGGACACATGATCTCTTGCAAGTACTGTATTCCATCACTCGCAACTACCTCCTCTTGTGCAACGATCTCCTTCCTTACTTCTTCTTCACCCGATACTTGCCTCCTTCTTTGCAGTCTTTGTATTGGAATTGACGCCTCACTTCCCGAGCTAGCGTTCACTTCTTCCTTCGCCTTACTTGGACCTGCTTCACACTTTGCCTTGCGCCTTGAATGAACTCCCTCTGGATTGCAAAATTCTTCTCCTTAGGCTCAGGTATATCATTCTCCAACTTTGGATTATCTTCTTCTTTGAACTCTACCCAAACTTCTTCTTCTTCTTCCGTAGCAGCTAGTACCGACGTCATTTCTCCACCTTCATCACTGTCGCTACTCATATCTCCACTTTACAGTGTAAGCTCCAGTTCTTCCTTGCGTTCTGAGTCTTTGGACTTGCACTCGGCTTTGCCCTCCAAGTCTTTGTCTTCTGACGTGTGAGCTGGCCTATCTCTCACTCAGGATGAACCTCTAATGGCTATTATGGTAGCGCACCATGGACTAAGAAGGCAAGGAACCTGAACTCAATCATACTCCTCCAAGGCTAACACTCCAAGACTCAAGACATTGCTCACTAGAGAACTCAATGAGAGAGAGATAGTTGCAAATGAAAGGATGTTGAGTACCTCCTCACCCCTTGTTTATATACTTGTGAAATAATTACGTACCAAAGTTACTAATTACCGTAGTTAGTCAAGTTACTAGACTAAAAGTCAAGTCAAGTCAAAAAGTAGAAAGGAATATCCATTCACATGGGCATATTCCCCTAAGCATGTGGTCTTATCTTGACCCAACCACTAAGTCAAGGATTCCTTCACATGGGCTATCCTTGGACTAAAGAAGAATCCAAAACAAAAAGGCTTGCGGGCCCAAGAGTTCTCAACTCTTTCCTCAAAGCCAAACACTTAGGAATAATACCAAGTCAACGCACTAAAATCCAAAATAGTGGTGCTCATCTTTTCTACTTCCTCTAAAGTAAGGTCCCCTCTATCTTAGCTATGACTAACTTTAGCTAACCATGACTAATATAGAACCATCCTTTATCTTTATATAAATAATATCTCTTAAGTACTTGTAATACCAAGCTAAATATCACAATACCACACACATGCACAAATGGGTGTTACATTTACCCCCGGACTAAGTTTTCACTTTGTCCTCAAAATGAAGGTCTCTCGTCCTTCTATGGTACATCTTCAACTTATCATGGTTAATCCTATCAAAGTGTCTTCCTCCCAACTCCTTGAGATCATAGGTGTAATTTCCCCACACCTTCTCCACTATGAAAGGTCCAAAGTACTTAGGCAAAAACTTCTTTTGCACTCTCTTGAATCGAATGGAATCAAACAACATTACTCAATCACTGTAATACTCCAAGGACAAGAGAAGAGAGAAAACACAGATTGCACACTCAAATATCCGATGCCCCAAGGGAGCACCTTCTCTTTATTATATAGACAAAGAGGATCTCCTCCAAGGAAGCTCCACCATAGGATTAGGGACACAGATAGGTGACATGTCAGCAAGCTCCACCCTTGGATTACTTACTTGGATGGGTGACCTGTCTGGTCTAGGTCCTATTTGGTTGGTCAAACGAGCTTTGACCGGAGGGAATCTTTTAGGGAATCTTCTTGTAGGAATCTCAAAATCACATGAGTAAGGTACCATTGGAAAGCTCTTGACAAGACAAACCAGGGGGGAGGGAAGGCCAGCCTTTCCTCCGTTGGGGGGGGGGGGGGGAATCTGCACATTTTTGAGGCCTAATTCATCCGTTTAGGCCTCCAAAATTGCCTTCAAAGATTTCAAGCATATTTCGGTTCCTACTCTATTAGTAGAAGTCCCCTTTTGGTGTACCTCTTTCTGATCTGTTTAGTCCATCAAGTGTAACATCCTTCCAAATGTTACCAAACAATTCTCACCTTTAAATCATATGTCTTGCTATTGGTTCTAAGGTTCTCAAGTCTATTTTGGTTTTTGCCCTATTAGTAGAAGTACTCTTTTGGTGATACTTCTATCTGATCTATTTTGACCATCATGTATAACATCATTCTAGATGTTACCAAACCGAATTTCACATCTAGATCATATGGCTAACCCTTGGTATTACAGACCTCCCTCCTTTTAAGACGCAACGTCCTCGTTGAGCAATTGTTGCTCAAATGCTTGCACCAACACTGGTGCATGTGCCAAATTGGTAGCGGGTTCCCAGGTTGCTTCATAGAGGGGTTAACCTTTCCATTGTACTAGATATTCCACCCGCGGATGGCGAGTACCACGCATGCGCTTTTGGAGAATCCGCTCCACTTCATATTCCTCTATGCCATCAATGACTGTCGGACAAGGTCAAATGTCCTGTGTGGAAGTACCTTGGCCTGATCGGGAGCATATCTACATAATAGGGAGACATGGAACACTGGATGGATCTTCATGTGTGGTGGTAGCTCAAGGTGATAGGCCACAGCGCCGATGCGACGAAGAATCGAGAAAGGCCCAATAAAACGAGGTCTGAGCTTACGAGATCCAACTAATGTGAGGTTGGTTGTCGATAGCCATACTTGATCCCCAACATTGAACTCCATGTGCCTACGGTGTGCATCAGCATACTGCTTTTGTTGATTTTGCGCAATCTGTAACCTGTGCTTGGCGCTCTCCACACCTTGTTGGATTCTAGAAACAAATGTGTTGACTGCATCAACCTTGGTAGTCACTGGATGGATCTTCATCAAGCTAGAAGGTGTGAAGGGATGCTCACCATACATGAGGAAGAACAGAGTGACCTGGGTGGAGGCATTCAATGAATTGTTGTAAGCGAATTCCACCAACGGTAGTAGGGTGTCCCACCTCTCTTGCTCTTCTAAGGTGAAGCCGCGTAACATGTCTTCAATCGTGCGATTAGCCCGCTCTATTTGGCCGTCTGTTTGTGGGTGGTAAGCTGTAGACATGGCCAACTTGGTTTTGAAGAAACCAAAGAGTGTTCGCCAAAACAAACTGGTGAATTGGGTGCCTCTATCGGTGATGAGTACTCTAGACAAGCCATGGTGAGCAAAGACTGCATCTAAGTATAGTTGAGCTAGTTGTGGAGCGGTCACCTCCTTGGTGGTAGGGCATACATGAATCATTTTGCTGGGCCAGTCCACAAAGACCACAATGGAGTCAAACCCTGAGGTGGTCTTGGGTAATTCACAGACGAGATCCATACTCACTTGTTCCCAATGTTGGGTAGGAGTGGGAAGAGGTTGAAGGAGCCCTGCAGGAGCTTGATTAGAAGCTTTGTTCTATTGACAAAGTAGGCAGCTATGTACATAGTCCATCACGTCGTTGCTCATCTTGGGCTAATAGTAATGGCGCTTGACTGCCTCCAAGGTCTTGTCCACTCCGACATGAGCTGCAATGGCCGAATCATGACATTCCGCTAGAATGGTGGTGCGTAATTCTGGGACATTTGGGATCCACAATTGGCCCTCCCGAAAGGTGAGTCCTTGGGTGCTGGTGACACCTTTGGACGATTGCACTTCTACAATCTGTGGATCAGTTTTTGTAGCAGCTAGAATCTCTTGCCAGAATTTAGGGTTAATCTTAACCTCTGCTGCCAAGTTGTTGGCCATTGGCATGCGGGTGAATGCATCTGCAAGTTGCTTCTTACCTTCCACGTAGGTGATTGTCATGTTGAAGCATTGTTGCCACTCTGCCCACCGAATTTGGTGACGAGATAGATCCTTCTGCGTCTCGAGGTAGACTAGAGGTTTGTGGTCCGTCTCTACTACAAATGCCTTCTCGCCCAGGTAGTGCTTCCAATGCTTGGTTGCTAGAACGATGGCTAGCTCTTCTCGTTTTGTGGTGTGGTAGTTGCGCTCTGCCGGTAACAACGTTCAAGAGAAATATGCAATTGGATGCCATCCGTCATGCCACTCTTGTTGTAGGACTGCTCCTATTGCTACGCTTGATGCATCCGTAGCCAACTTGATTGGACGTTTTGGGTCATACCACTTCAAGATTGGTGCATGTAGCAAGGCGGCCTTCAATTCTTGAAAGGCCAACTCTTGTGCAGTTCCCCATGTCCACTTCTTCCCCTTGCCAAGTAGTGCCGTTAAAGGCTATGCAACCTTGGAGAAGTCCTTGACAAATCTACGATAGAATCCCGTCAACCCCAAGAAGCTCTTACGTTGAGTCTGATCTTCTGGGGCACTCCATTTTTGAATGACCTCTATTTTATCTGTCAATACTTGAATGCCCTCTGCACTTACTCTATGCCCTAAGTAGTCTACTTTAGACTTGCAAAACTCACACTTTGAGATTTTGGCGTACAATTGATTCTGTCTTAGAATCTGGAGGACCTCTCGTAGATGTTGTTTGTGTTTTGTCATTGTGCTACTATATACTAAGATATCATCCAAGAAGACGATAACAGACTTATCCAAGTATGGACAAAATATGTCATTCATTAGGCTCATGAAAGTGGCAGGCGCATTGGTGAGGCCAAAAGGCATCACAAGATACTCAAAGTGGCCATACCTAGTTCAAAAGGCAGTTTTGTACACATCCTCCTCTGCAATTCGGATTTGATTGTAACCGCTCCGCAAGTCCAGTTTGGTGAAGTACCTCGCTCCATGGAGTTGATCAAACAGGTCATCCATGCGAGGTAAGGGGTATTTGTTCTTCACTATTTGCTGATTGAGACCCCGATAGTCAATGCACATACGCATTGTACCATCCTTCTTCTTCACAAACAAGGCAGGGGCCCCATATAGGGATATGCTAGGTTGGATGAACCCTTTCTGTAGCATCTCCTCAATTTGAGTCTTACACTCCTCCAACTCATGAGGTGATAGGCGATATGGGGCCTTACAAGGAGGTGTCTTCCCCGAGAGTGTCTCTATTTTGTGATCTACTCGCCTTTTAGGTGGTAATCCTGAGGGTAGATCATCGGGAAAGACATCTTGAAACTCATCCACCACATCCTTCAATTTCTCAGGAATTTGTCTAGCGAGTTGTGCACTCGGGACTTCTCTTATTAGACCAAGAAAACATCTATCGGTTTTATAGATAGTGGTCGTCCCTATGACAAATAGAGGCAATTTCTGCCTGTGTGATTTTTCTTTAACCCCAATGATTGACCATTGGTGGGTTCTCACTACTTTCTTCCTCCAATCCACCATTGGGTTGTACTGCTCCATCCATGGCATGCCTAAAATTGCATCATAACGGGCTAACTGTATCACTCGCCACTCAATTGCTTCCTGATACTCTCCTACAGAGAGGGTTACCCATCTAGGTAATGATTCAATCCTCTCTGTTTGCCCATTTGGTAACTCTACTTCTTCACTTCCATCTCTCTCTAGATCCATTCCCAAGCTTATTGCAATAGAGTGAGACAAGAAATTCTCTATTGCTCCCGGATCTATTAATACTCTCACTTGATTACCTTCTAGGATTCCATTCATGACAATCAATTGTGAGGTTGCCTTTCGGGATCTTTGCGCATTATTCTTCTTCCTTCCCTCGCTTCTCTGCTTCCTTATTGAGCCAATAAGGCCGTGAGGTACATTTACTGGCGATCTTTGTTTTCCGAAGTGGTTTCCACCTCCTCCTCTTCAATGTGCCTCTCCATGTTGTTCAAAGATTGCCTATACGAAGGCCAAGGGCCTCTAGGGAAACGAGTGCAACAATTGGTAGATATGTGCCCAATACGGCCACAATTGTAACAACGGCGTTGTTCTCCTTGAGTCCCTTCTCCTCGTGGGACTCCATCTCTTTGTTCTTCTACCCGTCCCCGCTCTCCTTGAAGCGGCCGTGCTCCTCGATCCCGAAATCGAAGGTTGCCCAATTCCATCGGTACTGGTCCACCCATGTGTGGCATTTCTGCCCGATAATGTTGAGGTGGAACTACTCCTTCACCTCCACCTAATGCTCCTGCTATTCTCTGTGCACAAGCAATAGCTTCAAATACCGTGCGAGGGTTTTGCACCATGACTTCTTGGCAAATCCGCTCTTTCAACCCTCGTTTGAAATTGTCGAGAGCCTCTGCTAGACTCATGTCGGTAATTGCAACTTGTAGATCCAGAAATGCCTCCACATACTCTTGTACGCTATTCTTCTGTCTCAATCCCCATAGTCGGGTTTGAGCCATCTGCACAGAATCCACCGATTGGAAATTCTTGAGCAATCCTTCTTGCATTGCTGTCCATGTGACCTCCCTTCTCTCTCCCAGCATGGATCGTTCCCAAGCATCATACCATGTGAGGGCTTTATCGGTCAAGTACCCACATGCAAACACGCCTGCAACATGCTCTATGATCTCTGTTGAGAACAATCAAAAATATTGATTCATTCTCGAGATCCAATTCTCTACTACTCCCATCGTATGCTGCCCCTTGTAAGGCTCAATGTTGCAGGTCTGCTTCATCCGGAGTAGCAATGTGGCTTCATCGTTGATAGGGTTCGTAGGCACGGGTGCCTCTCCAAGTACTTCAGTCGCAGGTACTGGGTTTTGAGACAACTCTTCTTCTTGCATGGCTTGATCGTTCCTGAGGATCTGCACTTGACTTTGCAATGTCTCCATGGTCATCTTAATCTCTCAAAATTCATTCAACATCCCTTGCATTCCTTGCACCAGCTCTTGCAACTACGGATCCATGGTTCCTGCAACACCCAATTGCTAACGTCTACTTCAATATAGAGTCAATATAATCACTCTGGAAGGCGCACAAACTATCAGAACCACCATTGGGACCTTAGAAGCTATCACTCGTTGATAATACTCCTCACCAAAATTCCTAACCACAAAATCTCTAAACATCAATTTTGGCCGCACTACATAACGGATTTCTACTTGAGTGTTGAAAGGGAAAGGATTGGGGACATTCATATCCATATTATTATAATAGAATGTAGATCATCAAATCCCACTCTCTATCATATATCACCATAGGTAGAATCACCGGGTTTGGTGAGTTCATCACTCTGTCCATGAATTCCGCACCAAAGTGATAAACTAGCAATACTCTCATCTGCTCATGCTGGATGTACATAACCTTGATGTGGAATGGGTTTGAGAATGGAAAGCTAGGTGCGGGAAATTGTCCCCCCGGCGCATCCATCCCATCCGCTCTTTAAAGTCCTTCCTAAGTCTAGCAATTACTCTATGTTCTCCACCTCAAATTACTCAATTTCAGTAGTTCGTGCTATTCCAAGAGGGGTGATCCATTCTCTTGGACTAGAACACTTGCTCTGATACCATTGTAATACTCCGAGGACAAGAGAAGAGAGAAAACACAGATTGCACACTCAAACATCTGATGCCCCAAGGGAGCACCTTCTCTTTATTATATAGACAAAGAGGATCTCCTCCAAGGAAGCTCCACCATAGGATTAGGGACAAAGATAGGTGACATGTCAGCAAGCTCCACCCTTGGATTACTTACTTGGATGGGTGACCTGTCTGGTCTAGGTCCTATCTGGTTGGTCAAACGAGCTTTGACCGGAGGGAATCTTTTAGGGAATCTTCTTGTAGGAATCTCAAAATCACATGAGTAAGGTACTGTTGGAAAGCTCTCGATGAGACAAACCAGAGGGGAGGGAAGGCCAGCCTTGCCTCTATTGGGGGGGGGGGGGATCTGCACATTTTCGAAGCCTAATTCATCCGTTTAGGCCTCCGAAATTGCCTTCAAAGATTTCAAGCATATTTCAGTTCCTACTCTATTAGTAGAAGTCCCCTTTTGGTGATACCTCTTTCTGATCTGTTTAGTCCATCATGTGTAACATCCTTCCAGATGTTACCAAACCAATTCTCACCTTTAAATCATATGTCTAGCTATTGGTTCTAAGGTTCTCAAGTCTATTTTGGTTTTTGCCCTATTAGTAGAAGTACTCTTTTGGTGATACTTCTATCTGATCTATTTTGACCATCATGTATAACATCATTCTAGATGTTACCAAACCGAATTTCACATCTAGATCATATGGATAACCCTTGGTATTACAATCACCTTCTTTGAAAGTCTCCACCTTCTTGCATTGCCTCTTGTCATAGCTCTCCTTTTGTTTCCTTTGGGCTTGCTCCACTCAAACCATAGCAACTGCTCTTGCCTCTTCCAACTCCATGAGTTGATCCTTCCTTGACTTCTCTGCATCACCTCCTTGTGCTTTCTTCAATCTCATATGAATGCTTTGGAAGGTAGGAAGATCAAAGTGAGTAGGTAAGGTAGACTCAATACCATACACCAATTGAAATGGAGAATATCCGGTGGAAGTCTTCATGGTTGTCCTATACTCCCATAAAATAGCATGAATCCTCTTGTCCCAATGATGTTTAGCCCCCTCCATTTTTGCATCTTTGGCCAACATCATGCACAAGGTCTGATTGGTTCTCTCTGCCAAGCCATTGGAATTTGGCTTATAGAATGTAATTACTCTATGTGTGATAGAGAAATGTCGTAGCATGGCTGTAGTAATGCTTCTTGTAAACTCTCCTCCTCTATCAGAAGCCAACTCCAAAGGGCATCCAAACCTAGTGATAATGCGGTCATAAAGAAATCTACCCACTTCATCTTCATTCTTGTCCCTCAATGGTCTAGCCTCAACCCACTTGGTAAGGTAATCAGTAACTACCACAATGTACCGATTGTTCCTTGGGGTTCTATTGAGAGGTCCTACGAAATTGATTCCCCACTTCTCAAAAGGTCCTAGCTTGAAGAATGTACTGTTGTTCCTCCATGTCGACTTCCCTTCTCAAGTCGGGATGGAAGTGAGACACCATTCAATTTTGCTCCGCCGAGTTGAGCAAATTCAACCTGAGGTAAAAGTGTGCTGCAAATGGCACGATGTAGTGTGGGGGCAACTTATCCCACAAATTCCACACCATTTGTCTTGTCCTCCCATGGAAGCACCTCGCCCAATTGATAGGTTCTCCTGTAAATAGCTTATGGAAGAACACCGCTTGGTATTTCATCACATAAGTCGTTCTCACCGGCTTCAGGATTGCCATGAGAGCACTCACGATCCCTCTCTTCACTAGATCCTTGTAACTCTCAACCTTAAACCTATTCTTTGTTCTCTTCAAAGAGAAAGCATCTCTCACTTCTTGAGTCTCTTCTGCTACTTCTCCCTTACCCAAGAATGTGGCACCCTACTCCTCGCTTGCTTCTCTCCCGAGCACTAATCTCCAATCCGACTCTGTCCAGCAAGCCGGATTTCCTCTCTTCCCCTCTTCCTTGGGGCCATCAAGACACTTGCTCTCGATAATCTCAGTCATGAAACTTGGAAAATTGACATTCCAATTCCATGCCAAGAACGTAATCCAAAGTCGGCTCAAGACTTTGATTCTTGTGATCACATCTAGCCTCCGAATCGCATGATTCCTCATTGCAAATTTGGAGTTCTTCTTTCCTCCTCCCATCTCTCCTACTTTCTCATTGTCTCTTGGTTTCACTCTCTCGACTTCTCCTCTACACACTAACGCGTCTTCAACTCTATTTCCCTTCCCACGATCACCTGCAGGACGACTTCTCAATGGCAAAGGAAAATTGCTTGACATTGCTTCATTGTGAGCCCGATTTTTATAGAGTTGCGCTTTCTTTGTCTCTCTTCAATTCAAGTTTCTACCAAGAAATCACACCTCTTGGATGCGCCCGTCACTGTCAATTGTACTTCACGCGTATGGGCCGCCAGTTTTGAACGGTCTCTTCTTGAATTTCTCGCCCCAATGAAAGGTTCTTAGATTGTCTTTGCCTCGGGTTTAGCTCCCCCCAATACAAAAACTCCTTTCTTTGTGTTGTATGCTGACAAGGCATTTCCGAGTACTTCGCCTTATGACCCGAAGTCACTTTACTTTGGATTTCATCCCAAAGACTCTTTTCTTTGCCTTCTTCGGCCATACAGGCGCAATCCAACTTCTCTATACACTTCTTCTTCTCTATTTTGAAAAAAAAATAAAATGTGGGCACCACAGCGGTGAGTGGGTTTCTCCCATAGTCATTGTTCCAAAGAAGAAGATTGGGAGGATTAAAGTGTGCCAAGATTTTTGCAAATTGAATGCAGTCACGAGGAAGGATCATCATCCCTTATCGTTTATAGATACAATTTTGGATCAAGTAGCTGGTCATCCTTGCTATAGTTTTCTTGATGGATTTTCAAGGTATAATTAAGTATCCATCCAAGAAGAGGACAAGGATAAAACTACATTCACTACCAACTAGAGCACTTTTGCTTACAATCAAATGCCCTTTGGATTGTGTAATGCTCCACTACTTTCCAACGGATGATGAATGCAATCTTCAAAGGTTTTCTGCACAAATTTTTGGAAATCTTCATTGATGATTTTTGTGTGTTTGGGCAAAGAGATGTACGTTTGGATTACCTTCACCAAAATTTTGAAAGGTGTCATTTTGCCGGTTTGTCATTCCACTCGGAGAAATACTTCTTTGCAATGACAAAGGGAATTCTCCTAAGGCATCGGGTGTCAAGCTAAGAGCCTTCTTGGGACATGTTGGATACTATAGACACTTCGTATCAAACTATGTGGTGCTTGTTGCACCCCTGAAAAAGTTGTTGAAGAAGTTAAAAAGTCTTTGGACTTCTATGGGACCTATAGGAAGCAAGTCAAGAAGAAGCTTTCTAGGTATTGAAGAAGAAATTGGTTGAAGCATTAGTTATGAGGGCTTTGGATTAGGAGCACCCTTTTCATGTATATGTGTATAACTTTGTCCATGGCAATTGGAGTAGTCTTGAGTTAGAAGGATGAAAAGAAGAAGGATTACCCAATCTATTATGCTAGCTAACAACTTTTTGTTTAAGAAATAAACTATTTGATGACTAAGAGAGAAGCACTCGGAATGGTGTATGCCTATAAGAAGTTTTGCCACTATCTATTGGGATACAAGTTTGTATTCTATATTGACCATTACAAGTTGCAACATTTGGTCAAGAAGGCAGATTTGTTTGGGCAAATTGCAAGATGGATCTTGTTATTACAAGAATTGACATATACTGTACAAGCAAGGAAGGGAGCTTTGCATTCAAATGCGGACTTCTTATCTAGGTTAGAAACTCAAGACCAAGAATGGGAGGTTGAGATTGCTTTCTTGATGAAGAATTATATCATTTGATAGCAATGTGAAGTATGAGGTATGTGGCAAAATATCATTATCTACATACTCTCCAATGTCTTGATGGGCTGGACCCAAAGCAGAGGCAGTCTTTCTCAAGAAAATGGGGTTGTATCAGCTTAAACACAACATTTTATTCAAGATAGGCAAAGAGAAAGTACTTTGGCAATGCTTGGAGGCATACAAAGTAGGAGGAGTAATTGAGTCTTTACATGCTAAAGCATCCGAGGGACGCTATGCCCTGAAGAATACTGTAAAGAAGATTTTGTAAAGAAGATTCCTTGGAACTCTGGTAGCCTACGATGTATAAAGACACACATGCCCATATCCAAAGTTGTGATGCTTGTCAAAGAACGGGAAAGCCGATAGCTACTTCCCAATAGCCTTTGAGACCAATTTTAGCATTGGACCCATTTGAGAATGGGGAATTGATTTTGTGGGACTGATACAATTGGTAACCTGAGTTACAAGAAAATGATACATTTTGGTTTGCACTGACTATGCTACCAAGATGGTCAAAGCTGAAGCAACTCGTAGAGATGATGCAAAAATAGTGACAGAGTTTTTCTTTCAAAATATCATCTCCCAATATGAGTGTCCTCTAGAATTGGTCAATGATAGGGGGACACGTTTCTTGAACTTTGTGATGGAAGCATTAACCAAGTACTTTCAGATTAAACATTGCAAATGACTCCTTATAATACAAAGCAAATGGCCTAACAAAGAAGGTGAATGGGTTACTCTGCAAAATTCTGAATAAGGTGATTGTCAATTATGCCAATGATTGGGATGCAAAGTTACCGGCAACGTTGTGGGCATATCAGATGACAAAAAAAATCACAACCAAGCAAACTCCATATTTCTTGACATATGGCTTGCACAAATTCCTACCAGTTGAATTTGAGTTACTGACATACCGGATTTTGTGTAAGGAAAAGTTGTCAAAAGAAGAAAGTCAAGATCTTTGGATCCATCAACTAGTGTGGTTAGAAGAGAAAAGAGACGATGCAATGCAAACCATGAAAGAAGTACAAGAATAGAGGAAAGTCAGGCACAATAACCACATCAAGCATGTGACTATTTGTGAGGGAGACTCAAAGTTACTCATGTTGGGGGTGCTCAACCCGAGGCAAGGACAGTGTAACAACTTTCCTTTGGGGCTGGACATTCAAGAAGGTACCGCACATAAAACAGCTAGCCTATGAGCAGAGAAACATGGACGTTGACAAGAGCATGCAAAAGGTGTGATTTCTTGGTAGAAACTTGAAGTGAAGAAGACTGAGGAGGCACACTACTATAAAATTTAGGATAGAGATAAAGAGATGACAAGTAATTGCCCATCACCATTAAGAAGTTGTCTAGAGGGAGATTGGGGAAAAGGGAGTGTAGTAAGAAACACACTTGTGCATTGAGAGGAAGTCAAGAGAGTTAGTTCAAGAGTCAAGTGGAAGAATAGTCACCAACTCAGAGTGGAGGAGAGTAAGATGGGAGGTGGAAATAAGAACTTGGAATTCTCAGTGAGAAATCATGCAATTCAGAGATTAGATGTGATTGCAAGAATCAAAGTCTTGAGTAGGCTTTGGATCACATTTTTGGCATGGAACTAGAACCTTAGTTTTCCAAGTTTCATTACAAAGATCATTGGGAGAAAATGTCTTGATGGACTCGAGGCAGATGGTAAGAGAGGAAATCAGGCTCGATGGATAGAGTCAAATTGGAGGTTAGTACTCAAAAGAGAGGCGGGTGGGGATTAAGGAGCCACCTTCTTGGGGAAAGGAGAAGTAGCTAAAGAAACCCAAGAGGTACACAATGCCTTTTCTTCAAGATGCACAAAGAATGGTTATAAATTCAAGAGTTACAAGGACCCTATGAGGAGAGGCATCATAGGAGCAATGCTGGCTATCTTCAAGCCGGAGCAGACCACTTATGTGATGAAACATCAAGCGGTGTTTTTCCATGAGATGTTTGCAAGGGAACCTATCAATTGAGCAAAGTGCTTCCATCAACGCACAAGACAAATGGTGTGGAATTTGCGTGACAAGTCGCCTCCACATTACGTTGTGCCATTTGCAGCCCACTTCTATTTGGGATTAAATTTTCTGAATGTGGTGTTGTCGGGAAAATAATTAACACGTAGTATTGGTGCCATTTGGTGTGAGTTTTTCATGTTAGTGAACTCAAGGGTTTATGTTATGGTGAAACTGGTAGTTTTTTTGTGTTCCTGTAAGCTCAAGGATTTTCTCTTGTGTTAAGGGAGGGAGGAAATTGAGTGGTGGATTTTCTTTAATGTTATATAAGCTTGGGGTTTATTTGCATGTCACTTAAGTGTTGGAGTTTGTTTATGTTATGGGGGGGGGGGGGGTCAAGAGTATTTTAGTGAGCTGCAGTAGCAAAAGGATTAGGCAGGCAGAAAAATCAAGAATTGTTTTGGCAAGACAGAGAAGTGAGGAGAAGGAGAGAATTATTGAAAGTTTGGGTCAGGAGAGAGATCTCAATAGGGTTTGAGAAGACAGGGAATTTTGGAAAGAGAAAAGGTTTTCAGGAGAAATACCTTCCAGGAGTTGGGTTCTTATAGTGAGAAGTTTTGGGAATTGAGTAGGGCTCGCAAGAAGTTCTTCAAGAATAGGCAAAGGGAAATCGAAGGAGAAATGCCTTCCAGGAGTTGATTTTCTTATAGTGAGAAGTATCGGGAGTTGAGAGGGCTGGCAAGAAGCTCTTTGGGAAGTGAAAATGGGGTTTTTGAAGGATCAATGTTTTCTAGGAGTTTCTTAGAGTGAAAAGTTTTGGGAAAAATAGGGTTGACAATAGGGTTTTCGGGAAGTGCCAATGTGCTTTCAAAGGAGCAATGTTGCCAGGAGTTGAATTTCCTACATGTAGAATAGAGGGCTGACAGTAGGGTTTTTGGGAAGTGGAAAATGGGGTTTTCAAAGGATCAATGTTTTCCAAGAGTTTCTTAGAGTGATAAGTTTCAGAAAAAATAGAGGCTGACAGTAGGGTTTTTGGGAAGTGACAATGGGCTTTCAAAGGAGCAATGTTGTCAGGAGTTGAATTTCCTACATGGACAAGTCTTGGGGAAAATAGAGGGCTGACAGTAGGGTTTTCAGGAAGTGAAAATGGGGTTTTTGAAGGATCAATGTTTTCCAGGAGTTTCTTAGAGTGAGAAGTCTTGAGAAGACAGAGGGCTGATAGTGGGGTTTTTGGGAAGTGACAAATGGGGTTTTCAAAGGATCAATGTTTTTCTAGGAGTTGATGGGTGGACAGCAGGAGTTCCAAGAAAACCAGAGGGCTGACAATAGGAAAGTTTTTGGGACAAAAAGGTGATTGACAGAAGTTTGAGAGAAGAGCAAAGCTGGATAATAGGAGTTGAAGGAAAAGAGAATTTTTCCATGAGAAGTTTAAGACAAGAAGGGATTCATAGGATTCCGGGAGAAGAGCAGAGTTGGAAAGCAAGAATTGGAGGAACAGTGAAATTTTCCATGTGAAGTTTTTGGGACAAAAATGTGAGAGTTTTTCAGGAAAATGATAGGGAAATTTTTGGGAGCATGACACAAAACGTAAATGAATGCTTTCGGAAGGCAATGTGAGGGTTTCAAGAGAAGGTGTGGTTAGTTCGGGAAAGCATGTGAGGGATGCAAGAGAATGGTAGGAGCAGTTGCTTTTGAGAAAAATGTGAAGTTGTGTTTGGAGAACTAGAGAATGGCAGATGAGTTAAGCCTTCAAGAGGAATGTGAAGCTTTGAAGTGAATGTGATATTTTGGAAGAATAAGACAAGAGTGATTGAAGGAGGGTGATAGAAAAGGAATAAACAGGAATGGGAGAAGGAAGTGAATCAAAAGGAGGAAATTGGCAGAAAAGAGAGACAGGATCAGAAATCGAGAGAAGAACAAGAAATTCCGAAAGAAGGTGAATGGGAAGCAAATGTGAGAATGTGGTGCTTTCAAAAAGGAATGTGGAGTAGTTTGGAGCACTGGAGAATGGCAGATGAGTTATGCCTTTTGATAGAGTGTGATAAACTTTAGGAGAAAATGTGAAGACCAGTTATGCCTTTTGAGAGAATGTGATAAACTTTAGGAGAAAATGTGAAGACCTATTGTGCTTTTCGAGAGAATGTGGTGCTTTCTTTCTTTGGAAGAATGTGAAGCTATATCTGGAGAGAACATGAATGTGAGAAGCTTTTGGGAGAGAATGGAAGACCTGTCATGCCTTTCAAGAAAATGTGGTGTTTCTTTTTTGGGAAAGAATGTGAAGGGCTTATGGGAGATTTCAAGAGAATGTGGTGTTTTTTTTGGGGAAAGATTGTGCAAGAGTTTTGAGTTTAGACAGAAGGAAGAAGTTATGAATGAGAATCTGTCAATCAAAGAAAAGACCCGGAGATGATCTCAGATGGAGTCACAGAATGGAGGTCTAAGAATTGACTGTGACTTGTTAGAGGAAATGCATCACTGCCCATTGAACACAAATTTGATATGAACAGAACCTTAACATTAGCAATGAAGCTTGGAGATTAAGTTTGCCTCAATGAAGTCCAATTCAAGAAACCATTAACCATGAGCCTACATTTAGAAGGATTGGTTGCAAGCTGCTCTAGCAAGAAGGACTGCCAGCCAGGCAAAGTAGAGACAATGTCTGATTACAAAACACTTTGAATAGTTGACAAGCCAAAAAGTCTGAGCTCAAGCAGCCATGTGCCTAGTGCACTCCCAAGACCAACCGACCCTGTGATAGCGGCGAAAAGACACAAGATGGTATTGCACTTCTATCCCAATTGAAGAAGAGATGCTGATGTGGAGGAGCAACAATACATTCCATAGATTAGAAGCAATGATGAGTACTACACACAGACAGGGAAGAGCATGTGTTTGGCGGTGAATGCTCCAAAGTCAAAGAAGAGAAGTTGACTAGAAAAAGAAGAAGTAGTGGCGACAAGACCTCAAAAGACCAGGAAAGTAAACCCGAGGAAGGACCCGGTTGTAATCGTGTTGTTGAGAGAAGAATCAGAAGAGGAAGCTGAGTACAAGTCAAAAGACTTGGAGAGAGAGGAAGAACCTGAACTCATGTTGCAGAGTGGTGAAGCAAGTAGTGAGAGTGAAGATAGAGTGGAGATGCAGCCGGTACCAAAGAAAGAAGAAGGAAAGTTGGAGATGGCAAAAGAAGATAACACGAGACAAGAAGACAAAGTTCTAGATAAGGAAGAGAAGAGTGTTTTCATTCAGAGAGGTGTTTGCTCCAAAAGAAACACAACATGTGAGGTGAGGCCAAGTAGAAGAAGAGAATTGGAGAGTGGAAGTTTGGGGAGCAAAGAATCCATTCCAATAAGGCAATTGCGGTTGAGAAGAAGAGTGTCAAGTGAAGAAGAAGCGAAGAAGGAGAAAAGCCCATAAGAAGAAGTGAATTAGAGGGAAGGAGTGGAGTATCTGTAGGAGATTGTATGCCCATTGTTGATGAAGTTGGAGGAGAAGAAGAGAGAAATGCAGTCAGAGTGTCTGGAGGTAAAGATTGTGTTGCAAGTATTGGCTAAGTTAGAAGAAGAGAACTTGGAGTTGAAGAAGATCATAACCCAAGAAAAGGAGAAAAAGGAAATACCATGAGTAGATGCAGTAGTACAGAATCAAGTAATTGAGAATTTGAAGAAGAAAGTGGGAAGTAGAGAGAAAGTAATAGAACAAAATGTCATAGCGAGAGAGAGATAGATAGCGGAGTATGCAATCTTGAAATAGCAGTTTGCTGATTCGTGATTAGAAATCATACATGCTATGGCTAGAGGCATCAAAGGAAGTTAGAGTAGCAAAAGAAGATATTTAGGGTACCCATGACTTCAATTTCATTTTTAATTGAAGATAGGATAGAATTAGAAGAGAAATAGTAGTAGTGAATGAACCTGAAGTGCAGGATTAGATAGTAAGTGTCTTTGGGTTAGTTACACGAGCAATTAGGGGAAAGTGGGTTACAAATTGAAGGCATAAAATAGTGTACCCATGCTTTCAATACAATTCTTGATGAGCATATTGTAGAATTAGCAAAGAAATTTATAATAGTTAGACCCAAAGTAGAAGAAGTTGGAGTGCAAGTGTCTTCAGAGTTGACATTGGAGATAGTAGAGAAGAGTGGGTCGGGAGATAAAGAGTTAGATAGATTACCCACTAGTGTAATTGCAGATCTGAGTGAAGAAGTAGTAGAAATAGTGAAGGATTTTGTAGTTGAAGATATATCCGAAGAAGGAGAAGCGATAGGAAGTTACACCGGGTTTCGAAATTGAGGAAGCAGTAGACATTGGATCGGAGTTGTCACGCCATTTGTAGTTCCGCATCTAGATGCTCGGACACTGGAGTTCCAGTGATGGTAGTTAGAGTTATTCTAGCTGTTTCTCAGGGACTACTTTTTGACGGTTAGATTTCGTGTTCGGGGTACTGACTTCACGGTGGGGCCCACCGTCACTTTGCACCGTTTGCACCGTCGAGTGTGCCGTCAGCGGGACCGGTAGGGTTTCAGGGCTAGCTCGAGTCCAGGGGGTATAGTTTCAAAGTGAGCTCCAGAGAGCTCACTTCTCTGATGTTGAGCCTTCGAGTTCCTGGCTATGGTGGACAGAGGCCGGCGAGCGTCACCTGGATTCTCTATGCTTGAGTGGGTGTGGCTTGACTGTAATCAGTGCCCAGTTGTTGGCAGTTTATAGAGTGACAGATCAAGTATTGATCTGAGTTGAGTTGAGTTGAGAGTGGTAAGCAATCTGATTACATCAGAGAAGTGAAGTCAGGGGGAAATCGGGTGCAGGAACGTTGAGTGTTGGTGGTATCTCCAAGCTCGGTGGATCGTGGTAGCTCGATTCAGGTTTTGTGTTTCCCTAGTGTGCAGAAGCTCGTGTAGTTGATGCAAATTTGGCAGTTAGGCAGACGGTGTGCGAAAGCGCTGGCCAAATTTCGAGCAAAGAAGGAGCAATTTTTGAGCAGTGTTGTGATTTTGAGCTCAGGAGGTGAAGGCAGGACCAATTTGCTGCGAGTTGGGCTCAGAAAGTGAAATTGAAGGTGGAGTTGGAAAGCTCTTCTCATGAAATTGTGATTTGGAAAAACCCATTTTGTCAATTTGGCTCGAGTGGAAAGTTAGCGGGGGATTTGGCGGACATCCATCTTTAGGGTTTATGTCAGATTTTATGTCAGATTTTTGGGCCAGAATTGGAGGAGTTTCACTGTTTGGCCAGATTTGGAGAAGTTTTGCTAGTTTGGAGGAGTTTTGCAGATTTGGAGAAGTTTCGCCAATTTTGGAGGAGGTTCAAAGTGGCAACAAGAAAGGCCTCATTTGGCTGAATTTTGGCGTTTCGAGGCTTCGAGGCATAGGGCTGTGGGCTATGAGAGGCCTAGAAGGGCTAGAAGGGCCAGCAAGCCAGCTTGCTGGCGTGAGGCTAGCTAGTTTAGTGTAGATCTTGGTCATTGGTTGACAAAATCTGCCTTTCTTGCTAGATTGTGCGCAACAGGGTTTGACCCCTAGATCTCTTGTTCCTAGATTGGTGCCCTAGCCAACTGGTCCACCCTCACTTGTTGTCATAGTGACTGTGCCACTGTTATCTATACACATGTAGCTTTGGCTAGGAGAGGCAGTTTGATCCCATTCTTGGTGATCCTGGTAGCTTAGGACTTAGATACGAACTACTCTTATGTCAAATGCCAAATGGTGGCAGAGTCAGTCCCGTGTTGTGTTATGAGATGGAGGGTTTTTGTTTAGATTTCTTGTGATTGGATCCCCTCCATTCTTTGCTTCCTGTTTGTGCACCACGTTTGTGTGAGGTGCCCTGACTTTTGAGCGTTGGTGCTCTGGTGTGCTCTCGGTGGTGAGGCTAGAGTGATGACCAGTCAGACTACCTTTGTTTCTCTCCGGTGAGGCAGGAAGTGATGACCTGCAGACCGTGAGAGTGCGTGTTATGATGGCAAGTTACAGGTTGCCCTTCCCCTAGTGTAGTTATCTTGGTTAGAATTACATTAGTGGGTGGTGTTTAGTTGGTGTTGGCACGCGGTGGTGTTGGCACTTGGTGGGGCACTTGCGGTTGCGACTTGCTGTTGCAGTTGGTGGTTCGGGTTTGTTGGTGTGGTTACTTTGTCACGACGGAGTTCTTTGGAGATTCCAGAGGAGTAAGCCCTGCAATACGCAGTGGGTTTACTCGGAGTGGTGCTCGGTATCAGCCTGTATCTCAGGTCCCAGTGAGGGAGGAGATTGACTCTGAGTTGGAGTTCGACACAGGAGCTGATTCAATTGAGAGTGCACTTGGTGTGTCCGCACCGTTGTTGTGGGACATGGACGAGATTTATGGGGCCTCCAAAGGCCCTAGGCGTTACTCTGGTACAGTGGGTACTATTGAGTTGGATGATTTCATCCAGGAGTTCGATAGTTGGTGTGATCTGCAGCAGATGCGGAACCCGACTTTGTTCACACCCTTCATGGCATGGAAGGGGTTGTTTCAGCACTTGGAGGGTCCACCGATGGACGACTACCATGAGTTCAAGAGAGCTCATTTGGAGGAGATTGAGTTATGGAGATAGTATTGGTCTCCACACTATGTCTCCATCACTTTAGGTTCGGTGGCCAGGAGTAGGTCGGCTGTACCTACAGGTTCTAGCTCGAGTAGTGTTGGTGGAGCTAGTGGAGGTGCACTAGCTGGAGATAGTGCTACTACAAGTGGAGGTACTGCTGCAGGAGGTGGTGTGGTACCGGGGTTTAACCCCATGGTTGAGTTCTTCCTATGTTTGAGGCAGAACTACCAGGGAGTGCGGACTGACAAGTTGAGGAGCTTGCAGGAGTTCCAGCAGAAGGCTGGAGAGAGCCTACGCGAGGCATACACTCGCATGAGGCGGCTGATCAGTTTCACTCAGGGAGTTACTGAGGCCCATGCAGTCCAGTTTTGGTATGGGATACTGGACAGGGAGTTGCGACGTAGAGTTCGTGATGCTACGTTGTTGCAGGCTACTTCGCCCACTTTGGCAGTAGTCTTTGGTTTGGCTAAGCATATTGAGCTCAACATGGTGGAGGAGAGAGTGGTGACATCTGGATTTGGTAGGGAGACCTCATCCACGGTTGTGACTTCTTCTAGAGTGCAGCAGAGTGCACCACGCCCAGTTGGTTTTCGAGGACAGGGTGGACAGCCCAGATCCTATGGAGCGAGTGGAGGGCCTAGTGGAGTTAGACCCTTACCCTCATTTTCGGGTCAGCAGCAGCCAGTGAGTGGTGGTGTTGCTTGTTGGACTTGTGGTGGACCTCACCATAGGAGAGAGTGTACTCAGGGCAGCGGACCTGATACCTCTGGTGCATCACAGCCAGCACAGAGGCAGTGTGAGCACTGCCATAGATTTGGTCATACTAGTGACCGGTGTTTTGACCTACACCTAGAGTTACGGAGTGGTAGGGCTGCTATGACAAGTAGTAGAGGAGCTCCAGTTCATGGAGGACGAGGTGGTAGAGGTGGTGGTAGAGGATCTACACCTAGTAGGGGTGCAGTACTTGCCCTTACTTCTGACACAGCTATGGCTACTCGGATTGAGCAGTTGGAGCAGAGATTGGCTAGTATGGCCATTGCTCAGAGGAGATCAGATTCGGGTGCTGAGGCTTCCACCTCATATGCTGGTGATAGAGATGCTTTGGACTTCATGTGCGGAGCAGCACAGGTGGATGCATCTGCAGCAGTGACTAGGAGTGCAGTACGTGCTCCAGAGCCTAGAGGAGCATCAGTGGAGTTGGACCCACAGAGAGGAGAGGTTGGGAGACAGGTCAGACTTCCCCAGTCTTTCACGTTATCTGAGGCATTGTAGACGACATCCATGGTTCCTAGAGGTCCCAATGCAGGTGTGGTAGGTGGTGATGGAGTACCTGCTAGTCAGCCACCTGCTACTACACAGACTGAGTCTAGCATGATGTTGGGGGCGGCTCAGCTGATTATGCGGCATCCTTTATTTTCAGCCAGTGACATGTTTACATTGGGAGTGGACCCAGCCCCAGTGTTCCGGTTGGCTACCACGTTGTGTGAGAGTAGGGATGGTGCAATTCCTACTACTAGAGCAGAGGTGGTTGGTAGTGGATCTGACTTGGTTGAGGAGCATGGGATCCGTTCAGCGACCAGTGGTTTATGGCAGGCAGCAGCGGCTAGACTGGAGGAGTTGCCAGCTAGACCGGCCTTTGAGAGAGCGCGGTTTACACCTGGTGTTGTCGTATTGGATAACCAGAGGGGGATCTTTCGTTTGGTGGGACCTTCAGGGAAGGTCTATACACCACAGAGAGTCTTGTTAGACTCTGGTGCGCAGCCCCTTATGTTGGGGAAGGCTGCAGTTGTTGGTCTGGAGTTACGGAAGACCGATGTGGAGAGGTGTCCATTTCAGATCCAGACATCTCTTGGTGGTGGTTCGACACAGTACATCACATGTGGAGAGCTTGTTGTCCAGGTTCAGCCTGGTCTTCCGACTGATAGCTCGGTGGTGAGAGCTCAGGCTATTGCGACGATAGCTGAGTCTTATGATGTGCTAGTTGGGGGAGCAGTGTTATACCCTATGGGTTTCAGTATTGACTATTGGGAGGAGACAACCTCTTATAGACCTGGTTGGCAGTCTGGTGAGGGACGGGTATGTCGCCTACCAGTACGCTTCAGTAGTGGCAGTCTTGGCTCACTACAGTCCGGGACCATGGCAGCATCAGTTTTGGCTTTCAGCGGTGCAGTTACTTGGCCTGGTGACTTGTTGGAGGGGAACGCCCATGCAGAGGATACTCCAGTACCAGAGGAGATCACTCGGCTATGGAGTACGAGTAGGATTGTTCCATCCACCTTGGATGTTCCATTGTGGAGTTCAGAGGAGGCATTGCAGCAGCATGCAGATCAGTTGGTGCAGCAGGCTTGGAGTGGAGCCTTCGTACCATCAGGGGATGAGTGTGAGGATGAGCCTCCAGAGGCGATTGCTTTGACACCTCTGGATACCACACTCATTGCTTGGCAGTACCCAGTAGAGGGGATATGCCTATTGGAGTTGTTTGGTGGGATCAGCACCGGACTAGCTGCGGTGTTATAGGCGGGTATCCGAGTACAGAGGTACTTGTATGTAGAGAGAGATGAGACTGCTAGGCGAGTCTCTCTACATCATGTGGCACACTTGGCCTATCGGTATCCGGAGTTATTACCAATGTCAGCAGTCAGAGGTTACCAGAAGGCCTTACCAGGAGACATTTCCTTACTGGGGGCGCATGACCTAGAGAGACATGGGCCTGTTCACTTGGTGATTTCTGGATGGCCATGTCAAGGACATACACGTGCGGGCCGTGGTTTGGGTCTTCAGGATCCTTGTTCTGGTGTGTTTTGGGAGATGTTACGGATACTACGACATCTCCAGGTTCATCAGTCTGTTTCTCCAGCTTACCTTTTGGAGAACGTTCCATTGATGGGTGATTCTTGCACTAGAGTGGTGGCGAGTACACACCAGGTCCATTCTTGGATGGGACCTGCTGTATTGTTAGATGCAGCCAAAGTGGGATCACGGGCTCATCATCTTCATCTTTGGTGGACGAACCTTTTACCCAGAGAGGTTCTACAGCGTAGTTATGATGGGATTCAGCGACTAGACCACATTCTTGTTGATGATATCTTGGATGTTGGACGTCAGTCTCAGTCTGTGGTAGTGGCTGATAGGTCACCTATGGCAATGGTGAACCTAGTTGGACAGCCTAGAGCTGCATTTCCCACACTCATGAGTTTCCCAGGCTCTCATGCTTTTCGAGAGGGAGGACCTGGACTTGTTTGGGACTCACAGTTACAGCAGTTGGTGGAGCCCAATGCTGATGAGAGAGCGGGCGATGGGTTTTCGCACCGGTATTACCGCTGTTCCAGCAGTGTCAGAGGCATCTAGGCGTCAGGTGTTAGGTCAGGCTATGGACCTGAACTGTTTGACCTGGATTGTGAGCCTTGGTTTGGCAGAGCAGCGTAGGATGCACTTGGTAGGCATCACCACTCGGACACTTGTGAGCCTTGTGCCTATCGAGACGATTCAGGCACATGCTGGGGGCGATGGACCGAGTGGACATGGTATTCTTGGGACACATCCAATAGCTACTAGGGAGAGTGGTCTACTTGGAGTCCATCCAGGTGAGTGTGGGCTACTTGGATTACACCCTTGGTCCACATGGGATGCAGCCAGAGGACGTATGGAGCTTGCAGCCAGAGTGGAGGGAGTTTTTCACACAAAGGTTGGGACCTCTAGTGGTCGGGAGCATGACACCATTGCTCCCAAGGGCCCAGTGTAGCAGCCAGTCAGTACGTCTTCCACTCCTACTACAGTTACAGAGGATACTTGGGAGCCAAATCTTGGACCCAAGCTTATTGGAGAGGAAAGACGGAGGGTTTGGAGGTTCTTGAGTAGTCACACGAGTTGTTTTGCCTTCAGTATGAAGGATTTGGGTGCTCTAAAGGGACTTGGTATACACCAGTTTTCCGACGTCCTTATCGATATAGTGATATGGAGAGGACATTGATTCAGAGCCGGAGTAGTGACCTTTTTGAGGCTGGTTTGGTGGAGATTTCACATGGAGAGTATGCATCAGCGACAGTGATGCCAGCCAAGAAGGATATGCATGGCAACTATACAGATAGGCGGATGTGTGGAGATTACCGTCCTATCAACGGACAGACCAGGGCTGATCGGTATGCCATGCCGACACCGGAGGATATTTTTGATGCGATTGGGCATGCAAAGGTCTTCAGTACTTTGGATCTTCGAGTAGGATATCATCGGTTGCCGATTAGGGAGGAATATAAGTCCAAGACAGCATTTTGGGCTATTGATCCTCACGGCAAGGATGTGTTATATCAGTGGAGGTTCTTACCATTTGGGTTAAAGAACGCTCCTGCTGAGTTCCAGAGGGTCATGGATAGGATCCTAGCTGGATTGGATTTTGCTTGGTGCTATATTGATGACATTTTGGTTTATAGCACTACTGTGGAGGAGCATGAGAGACAGTTGTTGGAGGTGTTTGAGAGGTTGAGTATTTGGGTCACACAATCTACCCCGGAGGACTTGGTGTCCAGCAGACCAAGGTGGAGGCTATTGCACGTATTCCTTGGCCTACGGATGTGAGTAGAGTGCGAGCATTCCTTGGGTTGGCGAACTTCTATCGCCGCTATGTTAGAGGATTTAGTGCCATTGCCAAGGCCTTGACAAAGCTGACCAAGCTTACACAGGAGTGGTGTTAGGGAGATGAGCAGGAGAGAGCTTTTGTAGAGCTCAAGGAGAGGTTGACATCTGCTCCTATTTTGAGGAGACCGATCAGGGGATGACCATTTCAGGTTCACACTGATTGGAGTATGTTGGGGCTTGGAGCGGTGCTCACCCAGCATGATGATGAGGAGAAGGAGTTTGTGGTGGCCTATGCTAGTCGCTCCAATAATTCAGCGGAGGTGAAGTATAGTTCATATGAGGGAGAGTGCTTGGCAGCAGTTTGGGCAGTAGCACATTTCCGATGTTACCTATTTGGTAACCCCTTCACTCTCATTACTGATCATCAGCCGCTGAAGTGGTTGATGGAGTCCGACAAGCTTTCAGGGAAGCTTGCACAATGGGCTCTGATTTTACAGGAGTATGATTTCACGATTGTTCACAGACCTGGAGTGGTGAACCGTGATGCAGATGGGTTGAGTAGAAACCCATGTCCCAGCCAGCAGGATCAGACCGGAGCACATTGGCATGGTGAGACAGATGAGAAGATGGTGCCAGGTTGGCATGCATCGGCCTTTCTGTGTATATTTGTAGAGACTTTGGTGGTATCTCTCTCAGCGCATACAGGAGGAGTTATTGAGGTCACAGATCCAGAGAGTGAAGATATTGGTACAATTCAGCGAGACATTCATGATGATGTCTTAGTGATGGACTATCTTCGCACTCGTGTTGTGGGTGGCACAGTTGGGGCCAAGGAGAGAGACCGTGTTCTTTAGCGAGCCAGACGGTTCAGATTGGAGGGTAGACACCTTTTGCGTGTATGGGAGGATGGTAGAGTGCGAGTAGTACCACTTCCATCACAAAGACCACAGTTGGTCCATCATGCTCATGAGGAGCTAGGACATTTTGGAGTAAAGCGTACATATAGCTTACTTTAGAGTCATTATTGGTGGCACGGTATGCAAACCGAGGTACAGCAGTTTGTTGCCAGATGTATGGTTTGTGACCGAGTTAGAGCATCATTCAATGCTCCTACGCCACAATTACACCCATTACCTATCATGGGATTGGGTTACCATTGGAGTTTGGACTTTGCCGGACCTTTACCGCTGACTGTGAGACATCATCGGTATGTTTTGGTGATGGTGGAGCACTTCTCCAAGTGGATTGAGTTGGTGGCACTTCCTGACAAGTCTAGTGAAGGGACAGCTTACTCATTCTTGGATCGAGTTCTTAGTCATTTTGGTGCACCAGCTGAGGTTTTGACTGATCAGGGTACAGAGTTCTTGGGAGAGTTTCAGGTCTTGTGTGACAAGGCTTTGATTGATCATCGTACTACATCCCGAGATCACCTTGAGGCAGATGGCTTAGCAGAGAGAGTGGTTCAGACGGTGAAGAGAGGATTGCGAAAGTATGGTTTGCAGAGAGGCCACTTGGGAGATTGGGATCTCCAGTTACCTTGGTTGGCCATGGGCTATCGGTTCAGCCGGCAAGCCTCCTTAGCATCCTTCTCTCCATACTTCCTACTCTATGGACGAGATCCAGATTTACCTGCAGCCATTCGTCGAGATGCTACTATAGTTTTGGACTTGGATGACCCCGATGTATGGATGAGCGCATGTTCTCAACGGGCAGAGATCTTTTGGAGAGTGATGCCGATGGCCTTTGAGAACTTGGCGATTGCTCAGCATAGAGATACTTTACGCTATGCTACCATTCGAGGAGGAGGTTATAGACCCTCGATCCGTCGATTTCATCCAGGCGACTATGTATATCTACAGCAGACAGCACTGACGACACTTGATATTTCTACAGGCCGCACTATCTTGAGAGTGCGTGAGGTTTTGCCATCTGGAGTCCTTGTGTTAGAAGGACGTGATGGTGTTGTTTGGAAGGATCATGTGCGCAATTGTGCGCCATGCCACCTTCCAAACATTGATGGTACTATGGACCCAAGCTTGGCACTTGTACGTGCAGGCTTGAGGTGTATGTTATGTGGCTCTTCTGGTGGAGCTGCTACTATGTTAGTGTGTGATAGCTATTCGAGAGGATGGCATATGGCATGTATGACTCCTCCCCTCACGGTGGTTCCTCAAGGACAGTGGTTATGTCCTAGATGTACTTGACCTATAGCTAGTTCATTCTTTATATGGTATAGATTGCAGACAGGCGACTAACAATGGGGCTCCATAGCACCCGGCCTCCTGATCTTTGCCCATTAGAGGGTATACCATATACTTAGAGTAGATGGCTATCTGGAGTTAGAGGGACCTAACCGCTAGCCTAGGGGGGCGATTGTGGCACTTTAGAGTCTATGTATGACTTATGTGTGAGTTGTGCTTTTATAGTGTATGATATTGACAGCGATGTATGTTGTGTAGCGATGTATATACGCACGACAGCTGTCACGCCATTTGTAGTTCTGCATCTAGATGCTCGGACACTGGAGTTCCAGTGATGGTAGTTAGAGTTATTCTAGCAGTTTCTCAAGGACTACTTTCCGATGGTAGATTTTGTGTTCGGGGTATTGACTTCACAGTGGGGCCCACCATCACTTTGCACCGTTTGCACCGTCGATTGTGCCGTCAGCGGGACCGTTAGGGTTTCAGGGCTAGCTCGAGTCCAGGGGGTATAGTTTCAAAGTGAGCTCTAGAGAGCTCACTTCTCTGATGTTGAGCCTTCGAGTTCCTGGCTATGGTGGACAGAGGCCGGCGAGCGTCACCTGGATTCTCTATGCTTGAGTGGGTGTGGCTTGACTGTAATCAGTGCCCAATTGTTGGCAGTTTATAGAGTGATAGATCAAGTACTGATCTGAGTTGAGTTGAGTTGAGAGTGTTAAGCAATCTGATTATTGTGGCACTTTAGAGTCTATGTATGACTTATGTGTGAGTTGTGCTTTTATAGTGTATGATGTTGACAGCGATGTATGTTGTGTAGCGATGTATATACGCACAACAGAGTAGAAATAGTTTTGAGATTTGAAGAGGCAAATATGAAGAGGTGCATTGTCATTTCAATCTGTAGGTAGGAAGAGTTGTTGTAGAATGGTATAGTTGTTAGTAAGTGTCAATTGCTTTACTATTTAAAGGAGGCATTCACAATGTTATGTTGTTTAGTGCTCATTATTCTTGAGAATAGATAAAGCAAAGTGTCGTGAAGCAATGCTCGTTGCTTGAGCTTGATTCCGAGTATCAACTTTGTGTTTGTAGTTGTGAGTGTGTGGAGAATTTCAAAGTGCAAATCAGTGTGTTTGTTGGATGTTGGATTTTGTAGCCTTGATCTTCATTTTGTGTGTTTGATCTTGAGTGAAGTGCAATTGGAGCAATACCTTGATAGATCTAAGAGGAATTGTAGTGTTGGTAGTATTCTACATTTGTGAGTGCAACACAATGTTGATGTGAAGAAATTTAGATCGAGGGAGTTGTGCCTTCAGTGGAGGGATGGAACACAATTCTGAGATGAAGATGCTTTTCAATGAAGTGCCATTTTCAAGAGAGATTGAATCATCATAATCAAGATTGTTTGGAAAGATTTGAGGAATTTGTGATTAAATGTGACAAATTGTTGTGATGAGATTGCGATTCAGTGCTTGTTACTCTCTTCTAGATGTAGTTTCTACCTGAGGGATTAAAGAAGAACCTAAGAAGAACTAATTTGGTTACTATTTGCTTTGCATTTGACCAATTCTGAATAGTATCTCTACGGGAACAAACTTTACTTACCTGATTCCCGCAAAAGTGATATTTGCCGGGTTGTCACACATGTCACCAATCCATGTATTTGATCCAAGGGTGGATCTTCATTTGAAGGAATCTTCTTTGTTATATAATAAAGACAAGGTGCTCCTTTGGGGCATTGGAGTTTTAGAGGTGAAGCTTTGTGTTCCTTCTTTTGGGTTTCTCTTGGAGGTTATCTTGTCCTTGGAATGTTACATCACCTCATTTATCTCACCATGCCAATGTACTCTTGTCTAATCATGTTGGCTAGCATATGGTACTAATACATGGCTAGTACATCCTATGTGCATCATGGTTTGCAACATAGTTCTTAGACCAATTGTGAAATCATATTCTTGTAAAATTAGATCCCATTATGCAATGTTGTAAAATTAGAGCCCATTATGAAATTTTCTTGAAAGCTTATCAAACTCCATCAACCACTTCAATGATTAATGAACAATGGTTAGAGTGAAAGGGTTTCCAAACAAATAATATAAAAAATTTGCTACTATGTGTATTGTTGGTAAACACTCTCCCTCATATGAGTTATTCTTTCTCTCTGATAAATTCTTAGAGCAACTAGCGTAGGCCACTACAAACTCTTTCTCCTCATCATCTTATTGGACAAGCATTGCTCCAAGCTCCAATATGCTCCAGTCAATGAACATAGAATGGGTATCCTTTGATTGGTTTCTTGAGAATAAAAGAGATGTATTGGAAGAAACCACAAAAGAGGCCATACAACATAACCAACATATATAGGAATAATTCAAGGAATCCCATGAAAGGAAGATCCTAGCCAACCAGGATATAACTATCGGGAATCTAGTCCTCTTGTATGGAAAGTGCCAAGAAAAGCTCTCAAGAAAACTTCATCTATGCTAGATATGACCTTTCATGATCCAAGAAGTTTTTCTCAATAATTTGCTCCAACTGATGGATCTACTTAGGACCATGGTTAAATAGTTGGATTAATAGATCCTAGGTCAAATGAAGCTACTAAGAGGAAGAAAAAGGAGAGAGTGTTTGTGAGAGTGTTAAAACTTGAGAATTGGGTAGTATTGCAAGCTTAATTTAGGCAATAGAGTGAGTTAACCACCAAAGAAAAAAATATAGGGGAAATTTTTGCATTTTTTTGTATCTAAGTTACCAAAATAACACTAACTTAATGCTATAGATTATCTAGCAAAAAATCTAATTCCTTAACCAATTCTTACCGTTAAGCCAACCAAAAGTCAACAAGGTCCTAGCCATTTTTGACACAAATTAGTGTTTTATCCACTCAAGACCAAACCGCTTCAATGGATATGCATAAAGCCATATCAAAACACCATATTAGAGTACATGTAGCAAGCACCAACCATACAAAGTAGGTATTCCATTGGTATCAGATCACCCACATGAGATATCATTAGATATAAATGTGTAGGAAGTAAGTATGCCATTGGTATTGGATCAACCACATGAAATATCATTAGATACTAATGTGTAGGACCGGAAGTTGAAGGAATTCCATAGAAGTGAGAAATAGAGAACTCTTCCCCACTCCTCCACCCCCTCCATTAAGCCAAATTCACTATCAAGCTTAGTGGGGTTGGGAGACAAGAGCACAAAGGACCATTGGGAGAACTAGATCTTGCATCCTTGCGCTTCAAGTAATCTAGGAATTTCTTTCTATTAATTGAAGGAACTCAAAGCTTTTCAAGAGAAATAAGGAATGTAGGGTGGGAGAATTAAGAGCAATTATTGATTGGGAGGGAAAATACCTACATTCAAGAGAGTATAGTTGATTTTTGCAAGCTCAAATGTCTCTCCAAGAGATGAAGTGAGGAGAGGTGAGTTTTTGAGTGTTGTTTCCTTGCAGCCATGCACTTTGAGTAGTCTAGGCTATTCTTTTATATTCATTCAAAGGAGTTCAAAGCTTTCCAAGAGAAATTGGAAATGTGGGATGAGAGAATCAAGAGTAATTATTGATCAAGAAGAGAACTACTTGCATTTGAGAGGAAAATCATTTCCACAACTTGAATGTTCATCCAAGAAAAGAAGCAAGGAGAGGGGTTACCTTAGAGCTGTCATTGTGAAAGAAAGGTAACATGTACTTTGCTTTGAGCAGCCAAGTAAACATTTAGCTACCCAGGGTAAATTAATTGAAGGGTTGAAGTTCATGGTAGAGAAATTGAGAACGTGGGTTGTAGAATTGTGAGCAATTGTTGTGCACCAATGGTAAATAGAAGACCTTGAGTGAGGAGAGGGATTTTGAGCATTGATTGAAAGCTTAAGCCTTATTAGAACCATGTCAAGATCTCTGGCTACCCCAAGATTGATCTTGAAGAAGCTTCTCCCAACCATGCCACTTTAGCAATAAAAGGAGAGGAAATGGAGGTAGATTTGAGAATTATTGTGCATGAATAATTACTCAAGCTCCCTTGTAATTTCTGGATAGAAGTGATGGTGATGAAATGAACAATAAGTCAATTTTTGGAAAAGATGGATCTCACAATTTGGGAACATCCTTGGGATTGAGATATCAAGTTAATTCTTATTACCTATTAATTGAGGAATAAAAGATAAGGATTGCCACCTAGAGGAGAAGCCTTGGCTGAGGTGACTAGAGAGATTTTGGGAATAATGAGTATGGTGCTCAAGAGGAGTATACATTTAGTTCAATTATAAATTGTTGAGTACGGAGGGTTTTCAAATTTCTTTTACCCATCTTCCATCTAAATCCCTATCAAGATCAATAGCATATAGGTTGCTATAGGTGTTAGTGCTTGGATATGTACTCCATGTTACTTAGGAAAAACAAGAGAATAGGTATTGTAGGCTATGGGTAAGTTGGTGCTATGGGATTTGCATTATGATTTTGGGTATGAGTAAACTATTGTGGGACTCCACCTACAAGATTCTCCCTATGGGAAAAACAAGAGAATGGTTGTAGAAAAATGCATGCATGTAGAATAGTAGGACAAAATTAAGTAAGCCATTAATGCAAATGCAACATGCGTGCATTTAAGAAGACTAGTGTAGATTAGAATCAAGGATTATGGGGCAGTTGGCATTAATAGGATGGCCTTGGGAGGAGATGACCACCTTGTAAGAAAGATTGGAAGCATAGAAAATTTATTCTTTTAAGGTTTGACCCCCAACTATAAAAGGGACCTTGGTCCACTATATGCAATTTGGTTGATTGATGAAGGTGTTTTCTCAATCTAAAGTCAATCAATAGCCACTAAAATTGGATAGGAAGTAGGACTTGGGCTTAGAGAGGAGGAGCTAAGAACAACAAGTGCACTCCTAACCAAGCAAAGATAGAATTGGTCCTCCATTGTAAAGTGAGAGCCCACACTAAGGGTTTTAAAGCTTAATGTCTTTCTTTATGTATTCCTTGATGTATGAATGTACATTGTATGACTCCTTATACTTATTGATCTCCACTAACCTATAATTCCCACTCTTGGATGCCATGTAATTTTCCATGCAACATAAGGATTGATAAGTAGAAGGTGACAGCCAAGGAGGCCAACAAGCTCCTAGGGAGACAGACCTATGAGCCATCTCCAAGGTTAAGTGTCCTAAGGTAGACCTGATGTCATGTTGTGGTTTGCATAAGCCGTAACAAAGTGACTTATCATAGTTTATCTCCATGTTAGGGAATAGATTGTATGCTAGATCCGTCAAATGAGATGTTGCCATGTGAGCCATCTATGTAAATGTATGTGATTGGCCACCTGGGTTACAATCTTAACATGTTTGAGGGCTTTGATGAATAAAGATGAGGGCGAGTGGAGAGATGGGTGTGTTTTAGTTTGGAGAGTGTAATACTCCGAGGACAAGAGAAGAGAGAAAACACAGATTGCACACTCAAACATTCGATGCCCCAAGGGAGCACCTTCTCTTTATTATATAGACAAAGAGGATCTCCTCCAAGGAAGCTCCACCATAGGGTTAGGGACACAGATAGGTGACATGTCAGCAAGCTCCACCCTTGGATTACTTACTTGGATGGGTGACCTGTCTGGTCTAGGTCCTATCTGGTTGGTCAAACAAGCTTTGACCGGAGGGAATCTTTTAGGGAATCTTCCTGTAGGAATCTCAAAATCACGTGAGTAAGGTACCGTTGGAAAGCTCTTGACAAGACAATGCAGGGGGAAGGGAAGGCCGGCCTATCCTTTGTGGAGGGGGGGGGGGAGTCTGCACATTTTCGAGACCTAATTCATCCGTTTAGGCCTCCGAAATTGCCTTCAAAGTTTTCAGGCATATTTTGGTTCCTACTCTATTAGTAGAAGTCCCCTTTTGGTGATACCTCTTTCTGATCTGTTTAGTCCATCATGTGTAACATCCTTCCAGATGTTACCAAACCAATTCTCACCTTTAAATCATATGTCTAGCTATTGGTTCTAAGGTTCTCAAGTCTATTTTGGTTTCTGCTCTATTAGTAGAAGTACTCTTTTGGTGATACTTCTATCTGATCTATTTTGACCATCATGTATAACATCATTCTAGATGTTACCAAACCAAATTTCACATCTAGATCATATGGCTAACCCTTGGTATTACAGAGAGTCTCAAGGGGAGAAGGACGTTGGGAGTGAGAGTTGTAGCAGAGAGCGAGTGTTAGAGCATTGGAGGAGGCATTTGAGCATGAGATGTCCCATACTTCCGATCTGCCACTCCCAAATTCTTTTCACACCAGGCTTCAGATTTTACACCGTGACGACTTACGAGATTGGTTGGTAGTACGTTTTGGGGTGGTGTTTGTAGAGTTGGTGATGGGAAACTCGGATCATATCGTCCTTCCGGTGCTTACTTATGAAAATGTTTGGGACTTGACAATAAATGTCCTTCTATAGTCGGGGAATGCCTAAATTTTTGCTCATAAGCTTCAAGGTGGAATTGTGGGATCCATCTATCAAAAAAAAAAGAAGACTAAAGGACAAATGTGCAAGAGCTTGGGTCCCAAGAGAGAAGTTTGGAGTTTTTTGACCATCATGGGAGCTTGGGAAGGATATTTGGGGAACAAAGGACATGGCTAGAAAGAAGAGATGACAAAGTACAATCTGAAGATACAAATCACATGATTTGAGCTAAGGATGAGAGGGATATGATCAATTGAGTCAAGGGGGCTAAATTCATACCCAAGAGCACAAAGTAGTCAATTGAGTGAGCTTCTTGAGACATTTTCATTATTTGTTAGTGGGATTGTAGAGAAGACAAATTTTTATAGTACTAAGCACAATAAATTCCAGTTTTGGCTCAATATTGGATCAGATCCAATTGATTGAATGTGGTACCCACATTTCTCATTTTGGACGAGTTTTAAAGAAGAAGTTCCTTGCTGAAACCAAATTGAAACCAAATGGAGAAGAAATGAGGGAAACTTGTGTTTTGATCAAGCTTGAAGAAGTCAACTTCATATTGGAGGAAGAAGGACTTGGATTGGATCAAACCCGAAGAAGCTTACTTCATGTCAGAGGAGTGAAAAACTCAGACCAAATGTTGAAGGAGGGTTTCTTCGCATCGAAATAGAGGTTACAGGTCAGGATTCTTGCAGGGGCTGTATCTCATTAAAACATGCTCCAAATCATGCGTGCTATATCTCATTGGAAGCATCTTGTTCAAGGCTTTTGGTTGCAACCAAAATCGTAGAGTTTGAAGGTATGTAGAAGAAGTAACAAGTATTTGAAGTTTTGGGAGTAGATGTACTGTGGTACCCAAATTTTTTTGTTTTTTCTATGTTTAATAGTGTTTAAGAGAAGAAGTAAGCAATGGAAGTCGAATTGCAAACGAAGAATGGATAGAAGTAACTTTGGAGGACATACAAAGAAGACAACATCAGATCCAATGATGGAGGTACTCGGAAAAGGTGTACGACGGGAAAAGTCCAAAGAGCACCATCTTTGGGTCGGAAGACGTAGAAGATACAAAGACCGTTTAACAACCTTGGTACGTGGCAAGATAGTACATTTCAAGAAATGGCGGAAGTAGAAGAAGCATGTCTTGATAGTGACCGGGATTTGCACGCAAAAGAGAGAAAGTCGAGATTGAAATTGACTGAAGAATGATTGCAATTCGGGGCAATATAAGATTGCGACTAAGCAGGGACAAGTTGAATGTGCCAAGTTAATTTCCAATCCCTTTGAGTAGTCGTCCTGCAGTAATGCGTGTCCGGAAGTCCATCAAGAGTGAAATTTTCCAAAATCTCGAGGGAGTTAGAGTGTCTTGTCCAAGAGAGGGTATCATCTTCCAGCATCGTAGAACAAGAGAACAGATTATGGCTAAGAAGGTGGCCAATGCGCTGGCAGTGCGTGGTTTTGCAATCCAAAGATTAGATGTAGTAGCTAGAATTGAAGTCTTGACTAGACTTTGTATTACTTTCTTAGCATGGAACTTGAATTTTAGTTTCTCGGGAGTGATGGCAAACATAGCTACTAGTAATTGTGAAGAGGGTCCCAAGGTGGAAGGGAAGAGAAGCAATCCGGCTCGATGGACTGAGTCAGATTGGAGGTTAGTATTGGGGAGAGAAGCAAGAGAGCCGATGGAGATCACCTTCTATCGGAAGTGTGATGCTATAGGGGAGACAGCGGAGATTTGCAACTCATTTTTTGCTCCAAGAACAACGAATGGATACAAGGTGGAGTCCTATCAGGATCCGATTTGAAGAAGCATCATGGGGCGATGATGGCAATGTTCAAGCCAGAACAAACCACCTATGTGAACATGCAGCAAGCCGTCTTCTTCCACCAAATGTTTGCAGGAGTTCTAGTGAATTGGGCAAAGTGCTTCCACCACCAAACGAGGCAGATGGTGATTAATTGGCGAATGGGCTCTCCACCGCATTATTTTGCACCGTTCGTAGCACATTTCTACTTTGGGTTGAACCTATTGACCAAAGAGGAGCATCATCATATGGTGTCTCCCGTTCATCTGGATTTACAACAAGAAGCAGACGAGGAAGAGCGCCAGTATATGCTGCATCTGCGAGCCAACAATGAGTATTTCTCAAAGACCGGATAGTGGAAGGTCAAAGAAATCACCAGTCCGAAGACGAAGAAATGCGGCAAACCCGAAGAAGCCAAGTCGCTTCCCACTCAAAGAAAGACTAGATGGCTGATTATGAAGAATACGAAGATGATGAGAGACGCATCATTGGGATCAGAGTCTGAGGAAGAAACCGAGTTGCAAGAGGAGGAATCCAAAGAAGAGGAGCTCACCTTAAAAAGTGAGGAGTCCAGAAGCAATAGCGAGGGGGAGCCAGAAGTTCAGCAATCGATGGCGGTCAGTGAAGATTGTCAAGCAATGGTGGTGAACAAGCAGAGGCCAGAGGAGAAGGGGGAGTATCCAGCGGGGCCGAGTTCAAGAAGCAAAGACAAAGAAAGTACCGAAACGATGTCTCTGAAGATACAAAGATTGCAACTTTGGATGAAGGAGTTGATGACGGAGGTAAAGACTCAAGACAAAGATAGCAATGAAGAGGAAGAGAACTTTGGTGGGATATCGTATTTGACAAAGGTGGTCACACCATTGCTGGAGCTACTGAAGGATCATTGGAAGGTAATACCCCAAGATTGTAGGAAGGGGATGAACGAGTTGCAAGTGGTGATGCATTTGATGAGTGAAGTGAAGGGGTTGCAGGAGCAACAAGTCCGAAGAAGTAAAGAAGTGGAAGAACTTTGGCAAGAGGAAGGTGTGACAAAGAAGACTCTTACCATGTTACAAGAAAGTTGTGAAGTAAAAGAGAAAGAATTGCAAAGGCGAGCCGGAGAATTAACGGAACAGGCGGCTAAGCAAGATGAAGGAAGAAGTGAGTGATGTGCGCATTGAGAATGTCCATTTGAAGGCAATGACCATTGTAATGGAGCAAGAGTTGGATAGTTTGAAGAAGAGTGCAGCGGCAAAGGATCAAGCATGGCAGAGAGAGTTAGCAGCCAGGCAAGAAGAAGAGGAACTATTACGAGAACTTGTCAGGAGCATGGAAATGCAAAGCACGCAATATGCAGAAGAGAAGAAGATGCTCGCTGCGGAGTACAAAGACGAGTTGAAGATGTATCATGAGGAGTTGAAGGTAGAATGTTCTCAAGGATATACATCGGAATCAGTGGGAGAAGTTGCGGGGAAGTTGAGAGCACTTCTAAGCACGGAGGCTGAAGGGAGATTGGAAGAAGCCCACCTACATGAGTTGAAGTTACTTGTGCAGGAAACTTGGAAGAGAAAAGCCAAGGATGTAGATATGAACACCTTGTTCATCCAATTGAGAGAGCGCATAGATTGGAAGATGTTAGAAGTAGAGAATAATGTTAGTCTTTGATTACATTTAGTTAATTCAGAGTTAGAGAAAATTCAGAATAGTGTGACAGCGGAGCAGAAACCCGATGTTGCAAAAATAGGAATTCAGGTGTCATTGGACTTGATAATTGACACATTAGAGAAGAGTGGATCAAGAGATAGAGAGTTAGATAAATCACTCCTTAGTGCAATTGTAGTTCCTAGTGAAGAAGTAGCAAAAACAGTGAAGGATTTGGTAGATGTAGATATACCCGAAGAAGGAGAAATAGTGGGAAGATCATCGGGTTTGGAAGCCGATGATGAGCTAGACACCGGATCAGGGTAGTATAATTTTGAGATAGGAAAAGGCAGATATGAAGAGATAGATTATCAATTGGGATCGGCAAGTAGGAAGAGATGTTAGGAAGCGGTGCATAGGTAGGAAGAGCTGCCATTTGCTTCAGTATTTAAGGGGAGCATTCACAGTCTTATGTTATTCAGTATTCATATTTCTGAAGATAGATAAAGCAAAGTGTTGTTCTCAGTGCTCGTCGCTTAAGCTTAATTCCGATTGTCAATTTTGTGTTTGCAGTTGTGAGTGTGTGGAGAATTCTAAAGAGCAAGTTAGTGTGTCTGTGGATGTTGGAATTTGCAGCCTTGATCTTCATTCTCTGTGTTTGATCCTGAGTGAAGTGCATTGGAGCAATGCCTTGACAGATCTGTGAGGAATTGTAGTGTTGGTAGTATTCTGCATTTGTGAGTGCAGCACAAAGTTGATGTGAAGCAATTTTGATCAAGGAAGTTATGCCTTCAGTGGAGGGGTGGAACACAATTCTGAGGCAAAATCATTCTTTGCAGTGAAGTGCCGTCTTTGGGAGAATCTGAATCATCACAATCAAGAGTTATTTGGACAGAATTTGCTATGTTGTGATTATGAGTGTGTATTCGTGACAAGTTGTCAAGATTGTGAGCTTGTTACTCTCTTCTGGGTGTAGTTTCTACTTGAGAGATTAAAGAAGAGACCAAGAAGAACTGCAATTGTGACTTTTGACTTTGTATTTGGACATTTCTGAATAGTATCTTTGCGGGAACAAACTTTACTCACCCGATTACCACAAAAGTGATATTTGCCGGGTTGTCACATATATAAAGTAGCCTGGTGTCTTTGGATTTCAGATTTTAGACTTCAAGTTTACATGACTTTGGGTCTAAAGACTTTGCCTCAAGGCAAATATGATTCAACCCGAGGTAGTTGGACCTCAGAGTGTAGTGAAGGTGACTTTGTGAATCTTGCCTGAGACGTTAGAGGAAATTAGAGTAAGGAAAGAAGATATTTATGTGACAACCCGGCAAATATCACTTTTGCGATAATCAGGTAAGTAAAGTTTGTTCCCGCAGAGATACGAGTCAGAAATTCCAAATACAAAGCAAAGTAACAATTTCAGTTCTTCTTGGGTTCTTCTTTAGTCTCTCAGGTAGAAACCACACCCAAAAGAGAGTAACAAGCACTGATTCACAGTCTTGTCACAAATTTCACACTCCTTAATCACAACTCCATCAAATCTTTCTAAACAATCTTGATTGTGATGATTCAGGCTCTCCCAAAAATGGCACTTCATTGCAAAACAACTTCGCCTCAGAATTGTGTTCCACCCCTCCACTGAAGGCACAACTTCCTTGATCAAAATTGCTTCACATCAACCTTGCACTACACTAACAAATGCAGAATACTACCAACACTACAATTCCTCTCAGATCTGTCAAGGCATTGCTTCGATTGCACTTCACTCAAGATCAAACACACAGAATGAAGATCAAGGTTGTGGAATCCAACATCCAACAAGCACTCTGACTTGCACTTCAAATTTCTCCAAACACTCACAAACACAATTACAAAGTTGATACTCGGAATCAAGCTTAAGCGACGAGCACTACTTCACAACACTTTGCTTTATCTATTCTCAGAAATTGTGAGCATTGAACAACATCTGACTACAAATGCCACTCTTAAATAGTGAAGCAATTGACAGTTCTAACAACTATACCGTTCTACAACAACTTTTCTAACCTGCAAATCCGAAATGACAATGCACCTCTTCATATCTGCCTCTTCAAATCTCAAAACTGTTACTAATCCAATCTGATGTTTACTTTGTCATTGGCTTTCAAACCTAAACCTGAAGTAATTTTACTTCCTACTACTCTTTCCTTGGGTTTCATATCTTCTAGTTCTTCTACCAGATCCAGCAATTCTCTTTGCTGATCTGAAATTGCACTAGTGGGTAATCTATCTAACTCTTCATCTCTCGACCCACTCTTCTCAAATGTCTCCATCTCTAACTCCAAACACATCTTCACTCCTATGTAATCTACTTCGGGTTTGGCTCTAACGTCTTTCCGAAGTTTTTCTACCTCTACTTCTAAGATCTTCCTGTCTACACAAGTCCAGAGACTTATCAACAACGCGTTCAAATCTGTATCTTTCACCTGTCTTCGCCTCCTCTCCTGCACCAACAATTTCAACTTGTGCAACCCCGTCTCTACAATCCAAACGCTGGCCTCTATACTCAACATCGCGTTCATCTTGAGGACAATCTCCTTCAATGGCTCCAATCTCATCTTCCTCTCTTGCTCTCAATCTGCAAGCTAGTCCTCCCTGTACATTGCCAATTCCGCTTGGCTTTCACCATCTCCTTCTCCTTCTCCTTCTGTACAACCTTCTCCTCCTGATTACAAAGTAACTCTTGTAATCTCTCTTCTTCCCTATATTGTGCTACCAACTCTCTTTGCCAAAGTTGCTTCTTCTCCTCTACACTCTCCATCACCCTATCGAGCTCTTGATCATTCACTGCGACTCTTGCCATAGCATGGATAACTTCTACTCTTGAATCAGCAAACTACTACTTCAAGATCTTGTATTCTGCTACTTGTCTTTCCCTTACTATGTCACTCTTCTTAACAAGATCCTCTCAATATCTCACTTCTCTCTTTAGGTCTTCAATTACTTGAGTCCTCACTACTGCCTTTGCTTATAGTACTTCCCTCTCCTCCTCACCTCGGGTTATACTCTTCTTCAACTCCAAGTTCTCTTTGTCTAATCTTGACAACACTTGCAAGACAGTCTTTACCTCTGGATAAGTCGACTACATCTCCTTCTTCTTGTACTCCAGCTTTACCAACAGAGGACTATAACACCCATTTGTGCATGTGTGTGGTATTTTGATATTTAGCTTGGTATTACAAGTACTTAAGAGATATTATTTATATAGAGATAAAGGATGGTTCTATATTAGTCATGGTTAGTGTGACAACCCGGCAAATATCACTTTTGCGGTAATCGGGTCACTAAAGTTTGTTCCCACAGAGATACTACCCAGAATTGGTCGGATACGAAGTCAAAAGTCCCAATTACAGTTCTTCTTGATGGCTTCTTTAATCTCTCAGGTAGAAACTACACCCAAAAGAGAGTAACAAGCTCACAATCTTGACAACTTGTCACGAATACACACATATAATCACAACATAGTCAATTCTGTCCAAACAATTCTTGATTGTGATGATTCAGATTCTCCCGAAGATGGCATTTCACTGCGAAGAATGATTTCAACTCAAAATTGTGTTCCACCCCTCCATTGAAGGCACAACTTCCTCGATTGAAATTGCTTCACACCAACTTCATACTGCATTCACAAATGCAGAATACTACCAACACTACAATTCCTCTCAGACCTGTCAAGGCATTGCTCCGATGCACTTCACTCAGGATCAAACACACAAAATGAAGATCAAGGCTGTAGATTCCATCATCCCTAGACACACTAACTTGCTCTTTGGAATTCTCCACACACTCACAAACACAAACACGAAATTGACTATTGAAATTAAGCTTAAGCGACGAGTACTGAGAACAACACTTCGCTTTATCTATCTTCAGAAATATGAATACTGAATAACATCATACTACAAATGCTTCACTTAAATTCTGAAGCAAACGGTAGACTTCCCTGCCTAGGCACCGCTTCCTAACATCCTTTCCTACCTATAGATCCCTATCGATAATCTATCTCTTCATATCTGCCCCTTCCTATCTCAAAATCAACATTTATCCCGATCCGATGTCTACCTCATCATCGGCTTCCAAACCCGATGATCTTCTTACTACTTCTCCTTATTCGGGTATGACTGATTCTACTAATTTCTTCACTAATTCTACAACTTCTACACTAGGAACTACAATTGAGCTCATTGGTAATCCATCTACACTCTTATCTCTTGACCTACTCTTCTCTAATGTATAAATTCTCAAGTCCGATGATGCTTGAGTTCCTACATCTGCAACATCGGGTTTCTTCTCCACTGTCACACTATTCCGAATCTTCTCCAATTTAGAATATCCCGCCGAAAGTTTCTTCTTCATCATTGCCTTCTTTGTCTGGAGTCTTTTCCTGTGTCATCGGCTCCTTCATCCGAAGTCGTGATCTTTGTATCTTCAGAGTGTCAGCGCTATCTTTGTCTTGGCCTCTTGAACTTGGCCCCGCGGGATATTCCTTCTTTGCTTTGGGTTTTGGCTTGTTCTCCACCATCGCCTTGCCCGCTTCACTCACCACCACCGATTGCTGGACTTCGGGCTCTCCCTCACTTTCACTACCCGACTCCACACTCTTCTTCTTCTGAGTCTTCTTCTTGCAACTCTGTTTCTTCATCAGACTCCGATCTCGATGATGCTCTTCTCACGACATTAGCGGTCTTCAACATTAGCCTCCGAGTCTTGCGTTGGATGGTTGATGGTTTAGCTTATTCGGGTTTACTTTGCTTCTTTGTCTTTGGACTGGCCGCATCTTCAATCTTCCCTTGTCCCGTTCTCGCAAAGTATTCGTCATTCACCCGCAGCTAAAGCATATACTGTCGCTCCTCCTTGTCAGCTTCTCGTCTCAAATCAGGGTGCATGTGGGAGACCATACGATGCCGCTCGTCTTCAGAGAGCAAGTTTAGGCCGAAGTAGAAATGTGTTGCAAATGGTGCAAAATAATGCGGTGGCGAGCCCATTTGCCAATTCACTACCATCTGCCTTGTTCGGTGATGGAAACACTTCGCCCAATTCATGGGTACTCTTGCAAACATCTGGTGGAAGAAGACCGCCTGCTGCATGGTTACATACGTTGTTCGCTCCGGCTTGAACATGGCCATCATCGCTCCTACGATACTTCTTTGGATTGGGTCCCAATAAGACTCCACCTTGTAATCATTCGTAGTTTGTGGAGCGAAAAATGAGTTACGAATCTCTGTTGTCTCCTCTGCAGCATCACACTTCCGATAAAAGGTGATTCTTGTTAGCTCTCTTGCTTCTCTCCCGAGGACTAACTTCCAATCCGACTCAGTCCATTGAGTCGGATTGCCTCTCTTCCCCTCCACTTTGGGACCTTCCTCACAATTACTGGCAGTGATTTCTTCCATCACTCTCGGGAAACTAAAATTCCAGTTCCAGGCTAAAAAGGTGATACAAAGTCTAACCAAGACTTTGATCCTCGCTACTACGTCTACCCTTCGAATTGCAAAACCTCTCATTGCCAGCGCATTGGCCACCTTCTTTGCCATGATTTGTTCTCTTGTTCTACGCTGTTGGAAGATCAGCCCCTCTCCTGGACGAGACACTCTAACTCCCTCAGGGTTTTGGAAAATATCACTTTTGATGGGCTTCCGGACACGCATTCCTATAAGATGACTACTCAGAGGAATTGGAAATTTACTCAGCAAATTCAACTTCCCTCTGCACATTTGCAATTTTATATTGCCCCAAATCACAGTCATTCTTCAGTCAATTTTGTCTGTGAGTTTCTCTCTTCTGCGTGCTCTCCCGGTCACTGTCAAGACATGCTTCTTCTGCCCCTGCCATTTCTTGAAATGTACTTTCTTGCCACGTACCGAGGTTGTTAAATGGTCTTCATCATTCCTGTGTTTTCCAACCCAAAGACGATGATCTTTGGCCTGCTTCTGGCATCCTCCTCTTCCGAGTACCTCTCTCATCGGATCCGATGTCAGCTTCTTTGGCTTTCCTCCAAAGTTATTTTCACCTCTTTGTTGTTTGCAATTCGACTTTTTCTTGCTTACTTTGTCTCTTTAACACTACTAACCATAAAAAAACAAAAAATGTGGGTACCACATACCCCCTCCCTCAAATGTGAGCGTCCCCGCGAACACCGACAACCGGGTTTTAATACAAAGTCGGGTTTGGGGTCCAATATTTTCTAACCCTCCAACCATTGACGCGAGTTGTAAAAGGATTGCCATCCAGGTCTGCAAGTTGAATAGAACCATTATCATAAATGTGCATCACACGATACGGTCCCATCCACCTCAGATGTAATTTTCCTGGAAAAAATAGGCGGCAATTATCATATAATAATACCAGATCTCCTTCTTGAATAGTTACAAGTTTGATTCGTTTATCGTGCCTTACTTTCAGTTGTTCTTGAATTTCCTTTGTAGTTTGCATTGCATCGTCCCTTTTCTCTTCCAACCACATTAGTTGATGGATCCGAAGATCTTGACTTTTGTCCTCCGACAAACGTTCTTCGCAAAGTATTCTATATGTCGGTACTTCAAACTCAATTGGTAATATGGGATGCAATCTGTATGTCAAAAAATAAGGAGTTTGCTTGGTAGTAATCTTTTCCATTGTTTGATATGCCCATAATGCCGCAGGTAACTTCGTATCCCAGTCATAGGCATAATTGACTGTCACCTTATTTAAAATTTTACACAGCAATCCGTTGGCTTTCTCCGTGAGTCCATTCGCTTTTGGGTTGTAAGGCGTGGTCTTCTGATGCTTAATCTGGAAGTATTTGGTTAATGCTTCCACCATTGAGTTCAAAAAATGAGTTCCTCGATCATTGACCAATTCCAGAGGGCACCCATAACGGGAAATGATGTTTCGGAAGAAAAATTCTGCTACTGTCTCCGCATCATCTCTTCGTATTGCCTCTGCTTCCACCATCTTGGTGGCATAATCCGTACATACTAAGATGTACCTCTTCCTTGTGACACGAGTTACTGGTTGAATAGGTCCCACAAAATCAATACCCCATTTTTCAAATGGGGCCAGAGGCAAAATTGGTTTCAAAGGCCACTGGGAAGTTGCCATCGGTTTCCATGTTCTTTGATAGGCATCACAACTCCAAATATGGGCATGGGTATCTTTATACATTGTAGGCCACCAATACCTTGCTGAAAGAATTTTCTTCACCGTATTTTTCAGGGCATAATGTCCCCTTGATGCTTCCGAGTGCAAGGATTTGATGACTCCTCCTACTTCGTATGCTTCCAGGTATCTCCGAAGTATCTCATCTTCGCCCATTTTAAACAAAATGTTGTGTTTTAATTGGTACGGTCCCATTTTCTGAAGGAAGACTGCCCTTTGTTCCGGATCAAGCCCCTCAGGACAATGGCACATATGCAAATAATGATATTTTGCTGCATACTGCATACTTTGCACCGTCATTAAATGATATAGCTCCTCATCGTGAAACCGATCATCGAGTTCCCAATCTTGGTCTTGAGTTTCCAACCTGGATAAGAAGTCCGCATTTGAATGCGAAGCTCCTTTCCTGACTTGTACAGTGTATGTGAATTCTTGTAACAACAAGATCCATCGTGCAATTTGCCCGGACAAATCTGCCTTCTTGACCAAGTGTTGCAGTGCATAATGGTCCACATAGAAGACAAATTCATATCCTAACAGATAGTGGCGAAATTTCTTGCAAGCATACACCATACCGAGGGCTTCTCTTTCAGTTGTTGAGTAGTTCTTTTCAGAAACAGAAAGTTGTTGGCTGGCATAATACACCGGTTAGTCCTTTTTCTTCTCGTCTTTTTGACTTAAGACAACTCCGATGGCCATGGACAAAGTGTCCACATACACATGAAAAGTGGCGTCCCAATCTGGGCTCCTCATGACTGGTGCTTCAACTAGTTTCTTCTTCAATAATTGGAAAGCTTCTTCCTGAGTTGCTTCCCACAAATAATCTTCGGATTTCTTCAAAAGCTTGGTAAGTGGTGCAGCAAGCACGGCATAGTTTGACATGAAGCGTCTGTAGTATCCAACATGCCCAAAGAAGGCTCTCAGCTCCCGGAGGTTCTTCGGGGATTCCAATGCTGTAATTACTTTGACCTTCTCAAAATCCACTTCAATTCCTCGGTTTGACACCTGATGCCCCAGAAGAATTCCTTCCTTCATTGCAAAGAAGCATTTCTCCGGGTGTAATGACAAACTGGCAAAATGGCACCTTTTGAAAGTTTGGCGAAGGTAATCTATATGTACATCTCTTCGCCCAAACACACAAAAATCATCAATGAAGACCTCCACAAATTTTTGCAGGAAATCCTTGAATATTGAATTCATCATCCTTTGGAAAGTAGCAGGAGCATTACACAACCCAAAGGGCATTTGATTGTAAGCAAAAGTGCCCCAATCAGTCATGAATGTGGTTTTGTCCTTGTCTTCTTTTAAAATAGATACCTGATTGTATCCTAAAAATCCATCGAGAAAGCTATAGCATGGATGACCAGCTACTTGGTCCAGAATTGTGTCTGTAAATGGTAAAGGTGTGACAACCCGGAAAATATCACTTTTGCGGTAATCGGGTAAGTAAAGTTCATTCCCGTAGAGAAACGAGTCAGAAATGTCCAAATACAAAGCAAAGTAACAATTTCAGTTCTTCTTGGTTGCGTCTTTAATCTCTTAGGTAGAAACCACACCCAGAAGAGAGTAACAAGCACTGACTCGCAGTCTTGTCACAAATTCACACTCCTTAATCACAACTCCATCAAATCTTTCCAAACAATCTTGATTGTGATGATTCAGGCTCTCCCGAAAACGACACTTCACTGCAAAACAACTTTGCCTCAAAATTGTGTTCCACCCCTCCACTGAAGGCACAACTTCCTCGATTGAAATTGCTTCACATCAACTTCGCACTGCACTCACAAATGCAGAATACTACCAACACTACAATTCCTCTCAGATCTGTCAAGGCATTGCTTCGATTGCACTTCACTCAGGATCAAACACACAAAATGAAGATCAAGGCTGTGGAATCCAACATCCAACAAGCACTCTGACTTGCACTTTGAATTTCTTCAAACACTCACAAACACAATTGTGAAATTGATACTCGGAATCAAGCTCAAGCAACGAGCACTGCTTCACAGCAGTTTGCTTTATCTATTCTCAGAAATAATGAGCACTGAACAACAATTTCTTGCGAATGCCACTCTTAAATAGTGAAGCAATCGATAGTTCTAACAACTATACCGTTCTTCAACAACTATTCTAACCTGCAGATCCGAAATGACAATGCACCTCTTCATATCTGCCCCTTCAAATCTCAAATTGGTTACTTATCCGATCCAATGTCTACTTCTTCCTCGGCTTTCAACCCTGAACCCGAAGTAATCTTACTTTCTACTACATTTTCCTCGGGTTTCAAATCTCCCACATCTTCTACCAGATCCAGCAATTCTCTTTCCTGATCTGAAATTGCACTAGTGGGTAATCTATCTAACTCCTCATCCTTTGACCCACTCTTCTCTAATGTCTCTAAGGGCAACTCCGAAGACATTTGGATCCCGATGTTATCTACTTTGGGTTTTGCCTTAACATCCTGCCGAAGCTTTTCTAACTCTATTCTCACTAAGTCTAATCTAATTGCGATATTGTCTTCTACTTCTAAGATCTTCCTATCTACCCGAGTTCTCAATTTAATCAACAAGGCATTCAAATCTGTATCTTTCGCTTGTCTTTGCCTCATTTCTTGCACCAACAATTTTAACTCGTGCAATCTCGTCTCCTCAATTCGAATGCTGGCCTCTGTACTCAACATCGCGTTTACTCTGAGGATGATTTCCTTCAATGGCTCCAATCTTGTCTTGCATTTGCGTTCCCGATCTGCGAGCCATTCTTCTCTGTATATCGCCAATTCTTCTTTGAATTCGGCCTTCACCGCTTCCTTCTCTTTCTCCTTCTGTGCAACCTTCTCTTCTTGATTACGAAGTAAGTCTCGTAATCTCTCTTCTCTCTATATCTCGCAGCCAACTCTCGCAGCCAACTCTCGCTGCCAGAGTTGCTTCTTCTCCTCCATACTCTCCATCACTCGATCAGGCTCTTGATCCTTTGATGCTACCCTCGCCATAGCATGGATGAGTTCAACTCTTGAATCAGCAAACTGCTGCTTCAAGATTTCATGCTCCGCTACTTGTCTCTCCCTTGCGATGTCACTCTTCCTTGCAAGATCTTCTCTATAACTCACTTCTCTCTTCAGGTCTTCAATTACTTGACTCCTCTCGACTGCTTCCGCTCGCAGTACTTCTCTCTCTTCCTCACCTCGGGTTATACTCTTCTTCAACTCCGAGTTTTCTTCTTCCAATCTTGATAAGACCTGCAATACAGTCTTTACCTCTGGACAAGTAGACTGCATCTCCTTCTTCTTCTTCTCCATCTTCACCAACAGCAGGCATACTACCATCTGCAAGTAATCTACTCCATTACTAACAACTTCGTCCTCCCGCGGAGTGGTCTCTCTTCTTTCCTCGTGTTCTCCCGATACTCGCCTTCTTCTCTGGAGTCTTCGTATTGGAATCGCTGCCTCACTGCCCGAGCTTCCTTCTACCTCTTCCTTCACTCTACTTGGTCCTGCTTCACACTTCGCCTTATGTCTTGAGCAAATTCCTTGCTGTACTGTGATCTTCTTCTCCTCGCACACTGGTACTTCGTCTTCCAGCGCCGCATTGTCTTCGGTTTCTACTTTGGCTTGCATTTCTTCTTCGTATTCTTCGGCCGCTGGTACCGATGTCATCTCTCCTCCTTCCTCACTGTCACTGCTCATATCTCCACTTTGCAATGTCAGCTTAGGTTCCTCCTCACGGTCCGAGTCCTCCGTCTTGAGCTCAGCTTTGCCTTCTGAGTCTTCATCTTCCGACTCAATCACCACCATTCCTCGCCTCGGGTTATTTTTCTGCATTTTCTGAGGTTTCTTGTTTTCTTTGGCTTCTGCTTGCCGAGTTCTCTTCTTCGTCGGGGTACTTTCAACGACCTCCACGTTCTTCCCTGTCTTCGCGTTGTAATCATCCGTGCTCCGGATTTGGAGAATGTATTGCTGCTTCTCTACGTCGACTTCTCTTCTCAAATCAGGATGGAAATGAGACACCATTCGATTACGCTCCGCCAGATTGAGCAGATTTAACCCGAGGTAAAAATGGGCTGCAAATGGTACGATGTAGTGTGGAGGCAACTTATCCCATAGATTCCACACCATCTGCCTTGTTCTTCCGTGAAAGCACCGTGCCCAATTTATTGGTTCTCTTGCAAATAACTTGTGAAAGAACACCGCTTGGTGTTTCATCACATAGGTAGTTCTCTCCGGCTTCAAGAGGGCCATTAGTGCACTCACAATTCCTCTCCTCACTGGGTCTTTATAGCTCTCAACTTTATACCCATTCTTTGTCCTCTTCGACGAGAAGGCATCTCTCACCTCCTGCGTTTCTTGGGCTATCTCTCCTTTCCCCAAGAACGTGGCTCCTTGCTCTGAGCCTGCCTCCTTCCCGAGTACGAGTCTCCAATCCGACTCTGTCCAGCAAGCCGGATTTCCTCTCTTCCCTTCTTCCTCAGGACCATCAAGACATTTACTCTCGATGATTTCCGTCATGAATCCTGGAAAACTTACGTTCCAGTTACATGCGGTGACTGTCTTTGAAATTTTTAAAATCTTTTCTTCCATTAGGACCACATCTTGACAGTCATCGGGGTTATTGACACCTTCTAGGTGACTTACTCGGCTCAACTTGAGTTGTACTGCCGTCAAATCCCCTTCCTCCAAGTCTTGTTTACCCGAGGCGATGTTGTATGGGTCTTCATCGTTGCCTTCTACCTCGTAGCACTCCAAATAATTTACTTGGACATTGGCTTCGGAGTCCTCCGAAGACAAAGACAATGAATCTTTGGACTCATCCTCGTCTTTTGACAAAGTAGTTTCCCCAAGATGAGGCACCTTCGTCCAACTTACCGTTACCAGCTTTTGTTCTTTAGACGAAATGTCTTTGAATCGTAATTTTTGCTGGTGCCAATCCACCATAACCTAAGCACCTAGTCGATGTGCATTGTCCTCTGTCATGACATTTCCACCCGACCCCAAATCAATGGGTATGGATGTAATCATGCAGTCTGCTATCTCCGCATCCACCTCGGGAGATCCCAAGTCTTCTTGTTCAATACAATAAATTGCGTGCAAGTCCTTCTTCGTCATCGCCCTCACTTTCTTGAGAGCTGAGCTTAGCTGCTTTTTATAGAGCTTATTGTCCTCCCATAATTGCTTAAATGTGACATTCACGCTTGTAGACGCCATATCTGCCACAATATCGTATTGTGGGACTCCTCCCAATTTCATCTACTTCGTCTTTGGCTTTGGTTCTGAATTGTGTGCCGGTTCAAAGCGAACTTTAGGATGCTTGAGGAAGGTAACCGGTGGGCGTGGGTGGCTGACCCGATGATCATCGGGTTGACCAACTTCAGCTTGAATCAGGTCTTTTACTTCAGACCTGATATTTGCCAGAAATACGGGGGTTTGCGTCTTCGCATTTGCCTCCACACTCATCTCCCGCGTGCGTAGTACTGCTTCCTTAATTTCTCTCTGCAAAGCTTTGGCTTTAGCTTCTGCTAGGACCTTTTCTTCTTTTGCGGAGAGAATAGCTTTTGGTCGCAGTCTCTTCATTTTCCGGGAGGAAGGCGACAACATACTTGTTTCTTTGGAACCTCGATTCTTTCTTTCCGCGCAAGTTTCTACCTTCAAAATTTTGAGGTCTGGCCAATCCCCTTCTGAGGCTGGACTCCCTTCTTGAGGCCTCTCTTCCTTGAGTGTAATACAATTGACGTTAGTGTCCCCCTTAGCCTGGAGCGCAGCACGCTTAGCAGGAGTTTGAACATACTTGACAGGGGTCTTCGGATTGGGTGGTTGCGGGCATTGGTTTCTTGTGTGCCCCGATCCTTTGCAATTCCCACACAAGGGTACATACCCAATTTGTCGTCTTGGCTCTGAGCAATTTGGAGACCAATGTCCCATTGAGCCACAATTGTAACAAGCACCCGGTGCCACATTTTGAGGTCTATTCTGACCACCCATAGGGGGTCTTTGTGGAGGAACAGTAGGATTGTACTCCCGTGGTCCAAACCAGGGACCTTGATATGATGGGCTTGATGGAGACTGTGTATCTTGGGTTTGATATACCGTATCTTCTTCTTCGCCTTGATCCCATCCAGGAACCCAATCTATTTGTTGCACTGGAAATGCCATGCGAGTTAAACACTCCGTATTAGCGTGGCCGGATTTACCACACACCGTGCACCATACGTTTGGTCGTCCAAATGTCGAGGGTTTTCTTTGGTCCTTCGCCCCAATCATCTGAATTTTAAAATCCGCAAACTCTTTAATCAAAGTTTCCAACTTTTGATCCGCCTTGGATGTATTGTTTATTGGCAGTGTTACGGGCTTCTTCCTCCACGTCTTCGTATCTTTCTCTGCTTGGGTTCTTTGTTGGATTCCAAAGAAGAACTAGAAGAAGTGGAGGATTCTTCCGAAGAAGGAGAAGTACTACATGAAGCTCTTTGTCTTGGCTTTTTGCCTTTCTTCTCATGATTTCTTCGATTATTGGATGAGTTAGAATGAGCCGCCTCATATTGGGCAACATGTTTGAGGACTTTGTCCAGAGAGGTTACATTTCTCTCCTTGGCAAAGATTTGAATCTCCGGTGAAAGTCCACCAAGAAACCAGGTAATTGCTTGGGCATCGGAATACCCCACCACCCCGGAACTCGGTTCAATAAGGCCATGAACCGCTCAGAGTAATCTCTCAATTTTTCCTTCTTTCCTCGATCCAAATCATTGAGTGCTGCAAAGACACTCGTATCATAATCCACTTCCCGAAATCGTTCCAGGATGCCATTCTGTAAGTCTGCCCAGTCCGCTGGGGTAAATCTCTTCTGCGTTACATGAGTATACCAGCTTCAAGCCTTCTTTTGGAGTAGACTTGGAAAAATCCGCAGTCGATCCGTAGAGTCATGTTCCTTGTTGGCAAAGGAAATGACTTTGAATTCCTCAATGAATTTGTTAGGATCTTTGTCTTGCTCTGTACCTTTGTACTTTTGATAAGCATGTCGGGTCACGGGTAACGAAGACATTGTTTGGTGCGGCGGATTTGGGTGTGGTAAATTTGAACTTACGAGAACCATAGAGCTACTTGGTATGGACGCCGTGTTGTCTGCCCATGGGTTCCAATTTGTCGAGTTCAAATTGGGGTTGTCTTCGACAACTTCTTCTTCTCTGGTGGTGTCGACTTCAACCCGATCAGAAGTAAGAGGGTCCACAGCTTCCGTCTGATCTTCAAATCTTCTTCGAGATAAGCGAGGAATTTTTTGTACCATATGTTGACACTCTTCCTCCGTAAGTGTTTGCGTTGTCTTTTCTTGAACGAACTTCTTAATGAAATTGACTTCCTTTACAGCTTTAGGGGAAGTCGGTGTACTGGGTTGTAGCGCGTATGTTTGCCCACTCAAGTCTTTCTTGGTCTTGGCAGACGGGGATGAAAAGTAGCCTTGCCAACCTCCTTCGCGTCTCTTTTGATCAAGTTTGCACAGGGCTGCTTTTACTTTGTGTAGAAGTTGAAAGTCCAATTCTTCTCGTTCAATTTTGTCTGAAGTGTATGGGGCTTTCAAACGTTCATCTTCTTCACGCTGCACTGCTCATCTTCAAGCCCTCTCGTCTCGTTGTTCTCTTGATGCAGACATTCATATTGCGTGAACACCCAGTTTCTAATTTGGCTTCGTATTCTTCCACTTCTGAGATTTGTATCCCCGGCAGCGGGACCAAAAATCATGTGACAACCCGGCAAATATCACTTTTGTGGTAATCGGGTCAGTAAAGTTTGTTCCCGTAGAGATACTACCCAAAATTGGTCAAATACGAAGTCAAAAGTCACAATTGCAGTTCTTCTTGATGGCTTCTTTAATCTCTCAGGTAGAAACTACACCCAAAAGAGAGTAACAAGCTCACAATCTTGACAACTTGTCACGAATACACACATATAATCACAACATAGTCAATTCTGTCCAAACAATTCTTGATTGTGATGATTCAGATTCTCCTGAAGACGACATTTCACTGCAAAGAATGATTTCAACTCAGAATTGTGTTCCACCCCTCCACTGAAGGCACAACTTCCTCGATCAAAATTGCTTCACACCAACTTCATACTGCATTCACAAATGCAGAATACTACCAACACTACAATTCCTCTCGGACTTGTCAAGGCATTGCTCCGATGCACTTCACTCAGGATCAAACACACAAAATGAAGATCAAGGCTATAGATTCCAACATCCCCAGACACACTGACTTGCTCTTCGGAATTCTCCACACACTCACAAACACAAACACGAAATTGACAATCGGAATTAAGCTTAAGCGACGAGTACTAAGAACATCACTTTGCTTTATCTATCTTCAGAAATATGAATACTGAATAACATCGTACTGCGAATGCTTCACTTAAATACTGGAGCAAACGGTAGATTTGCCTACCTAGGTACCACTTCCTCACATCCTTTCTTACCTACAGATCCCTATCGATAATCTATCTCTTCATATCTGCCCCTTCCTATCTCAAAATCAACATTTATCCCGATCCGATGTCTACCTCATCATCGGCTTCCAAACCCGATGATCTTCTTACTACTTCTCCTTATTTGGGTATGACTGATTCTACTAATTTCTTCACTAATTCTACAACTTCTACACTAGGAACTACAATTGAGCTCATGGGTAATCCATCTACACTCTTATCCCTTGACCCACTCTTCTCTAATGTATCAATTCTCAAGTCCGATGATGCTTGAGTTCCTACATCTGCAACATCGGGTTTCTTCTCCACTGTCACACAATTCCAAATCTTCTCCAATTCCAAATTGACTAAATCCAATCTAGGACTAACATTATTCTCTACATCTAACATTTTCCTGTCTACTCGCTCTCTCAACCAAATCAGCAATGTGTTCATGTCCACACCCTTAGCTCTTTGCTTCCGAGTCTCCTGCACAAGTAACTTCAACTCATGCAGACGAGCTTCTTCCAATCTTCCTTCAGCCTCCGTGCTTAGAATTGCTCGTAATCTCCTAGCAAGGTCCCCTACTGATTCCGATGCGTACCCTCGAGAATGCTCCACCTTCAACTCCACCCGATACATTTGCAACTTGTCTTTGTATTCCGCAGCGAGCATCTTCTTCTCCTCTGCATACTGCACTTTCTGCTGCTCCACACTCTTGACAAGTTCTCACAAACGCTCTTCTTCTTCTTGCCTTGATGCCAATTCTCTCTGCCATGCTTGATCTTTTGCTGCGGCACTCTTCTTCAAGCTGTCCAATTCTTGCTCCATCACGATGTTCATCGCCTTAAAATGGATATTCTTGACGCGCACATTACTTACTTCCTCCTGCATCTTGCTGAGCCACATCACCTGCTCCTTCAACTCTCCGGCTTGCTTTTGCAGGTCCTTCTCCTTTTCTGCACAACTCTCTTGTAACACGCTCAACATTTTCTTCCTTGAGTCTTCCTCCTTCCGAAGATCTTCAATTTCCGCACTTCTTTGGATTTCATGCTCATGCAGCTCCTTCACTTCCTTCAACAGATGCCTCACCACCTGCAACTCATTCATCCCTTTTACTCGATCTTGGGGAATTCCTCTTCGATGTTCCTTCAAAATCTCCAGCAATGGTGTGACCACCTTCGTTAAATATAATATCCCGCCGAAAGTTTCTTCTTCATCATTGCCTTCTTTGTCTGGAGTCTTTTCCTATGTCATCGGCTCCTTCATCCGAAGTCACGATCTTTGTATCTTCAGAGTGTCAGCGCTATCTTTGTCTTGGCCTCTTGAACTTGGCCCCGCGGGATATTCCTTCTTTGCTTTGGGTTTTGGCTTGTTCTCCACCATTGCCTTGCCCGCTTCACTCGCCACCACCAATTGCTGGACTTCGGGCTCTCCCTCACTTTCACTACCCGACTCCACACTCTTCTTCTTCTGAGTCTTCTTCTTGCAACTCCGTTTCTTCATCAAACTCCGATATGTGAGCCAGCCTGTCTCTCACTAAGGATGAACCTCTGATGGCTATTATGGTAGCGCACCATGGACTAAGAAGGCAAGGAACCCCAACTTCATCATACTCCTCCAAGGCTAACACTCCAAGACTCAAGACATTGCTCACTAGAGAACTCAATAAGAGAGAGATAGTTGCAAATGAAAGGATGTTGAGTACCTCCTCACCCCTTGTTTATATACTTGTGAAATAGTTACGTACCAAAGTTACTAATTACCGTAGTAACTCAAGTTACTAGACTAAAAGTCAAGTAAAGTCAAAAAGTAGAAAGGAATATCCATTCACATGGGCATATTCCCATAAGCATGTGGTCTTATCTTGACCCAACCACTAAGTCAAGGATTCCTTCACATGGGCTATCCTTAGACTAAAGAAGAATCCAAAACAAAAAGGCTTGCAGGCCCAAGAGTTCTCAACTCTTTCCTCAAAGCAAAACACCTAGGAACAATACCAAGTCAACACACTAAAATCCAAAATAGTGGTGCTCATCTTTTCTACTTCCTCTAAAGTAAGGTCCCCTGTATCTTAGCTATCACTAACTTTAGCTAACCATGACTAATATAGAACCATCCTTTATCTCTATTTAAATAATATCTCTTAAGTACTTGTAATACCAAGCTAAATATCACAATACCACACACATGCACAAATGGGTGTTACATTTACCCCCAGACTAAGTTTTCACTTTGTCCTCAAAGTGAAGGTCTCTCTACCTTCTATGGTACATCTTCAACTTATCATGGTTAATCCTATCAAAGTGTCTTCCTCCCAACTCCTTGAGATCATAGGTGTAATTGCCCCACACCTTCTCCACTATGAAAGGTCCAAAGTACTTAGGCAAAAACTTCTTTTGCACTCTCTTGAATCGAATGGAATCAAACAACATTACCCAATCACCTTCTTTGAAAGTCTCCACCTTCTTCCTGCCTTGCCTCTTGTCATAGCTCTCCTTTTGTTTCCTTTGGGCTTGCTCCACTCGAACCATAGCAACTGCTCTTGCCTCTTCCAACTCCATGAGTTGATCCTTTCTTGACTTCTCTGCATCACCTCCTTGTGCTTTCTTCAATCTCCTATGAATGCTTTGGAAGGTAGGAAGATCAAAGTGAATAGGTAAGGTAAACTCAATACCATACACCAATTGAAATGGAGAATATCCGGTGGAAGTTTTCATGGTTGTCCTATACTCCCACAAAACTGCATGAATCCTCTTGTCCCAATGATGTTTAGCCCCCCTCCATTTCTGCATCTTTGGCCAACATCATGCACAAGGTCTGATTGGTTCTCTCTGCCAAGCCATTGGAATTTGGCTTATAGGATGTAGTTACTCTATGTGTGATAGAGAAATGTCGTAGCATGGCTGTAGTAATGCTTCATGTAAACTCTCCTCCTCTATCTGAAACCAACTCCAAAGGGCATCCAAACCTAGTGATAATGCGTTCATAAAGAAATCTACCCACTTCATCTTCATTCTTGTCCCTCAATGGTCTAGCCTCAACCCACTTGGTAAGGTAATCAGTAACTACCACAATGTACCGATTGTTCCTTGGGGTTCTATTGAGAGGACCTACAAAATCAATTCCCCACTTCTCAAAAGGTCCTAGCAATGGAATTGATCTAAGTGGTGGATTGGATGTAGACTTTCTAGCAAAAGCTTGACAAACATGACAAGTTTTGCAATAATCAAGACAATCCTTGAAAATCCCTCTCCACTGGTAACCTGCATCTAGAATCTTGAAAGCAGTCACCTTTCCTGCAAAGTGTCCTCCACAAACTAAACCTTCATGAAACTCCTTTATGAGTAGGATAGACTCTTCCTTACCCACTACTCTTCGAAGTAGACCATCTGCTCCTTGGTGAAAAAGAATATCCTCCACCATTGTGTAAGGTCTAGATCTTGCTGCAAGGGCCTTCCTCTCCCTAGCATGCATTCCTTCTGGATAGTTACCTCTTGTCACAAAATCCACAATCTCCTTGTACTCCATTGGAACCTCCTGAGTGACTGACATTGTCATGAGCTCCTTATCCGGGAAGGAATCATCCACTTGCTCATCTCCATCATGATCATAGGCTCTAGATAATAAATCAGCATTTGCATGTTTCCTTCCTGGCCTATCTTCAATGGTGTAGTCATACTCAGACAAGAGTATCATCCACCTTGCTAGTCTCCCTTCAACATTAGGCTTGTTGAAGATGTACTTCAAAGCCTTGTGATCCGTGACAATGGTGGCTTTCCCTCCAATCAAGTAGTGTCTAAACTTCTTGAGACCAAAGATCACTGCCAACCCTTCTCTCTCCGTGACAGAGTAGTTCTTCTCTGCTGAAACCATCTGCCTACTAGCATAAGCTATTGGATGATCATGCCCATCTTGGTCTGATTGACTAAGAGTGCATCCTATAGCTACATTAGAAGCATCAGTGTAGAGGATGAAAGGTTTACTCCAATCAGGTTTAGCAAGAATTGGAGCTACAACAAGGGATTGCTTGAGCTCCTCAAAAGCTTTGAGAGCCTCCTTGTCTTCCAAAATCACCATGTAATCTACACCCTTCTTCATGTAGATGGTCAATGCATAAGCCTTGTTGGAAAATGAGAAGATGAACCTCCTATAGTACCCAACCATCCCCAAGAATTGGCGTAACTTTGTCAAGCTTGAAGGGAATGGAAGGTCTGAGATTTTCCTCACCTTCTCAGGATCAACTGCTATTCCATCCTTGGAGATGATGTGCCCCAAAAGTAGACCTTCTTCACATCCAAAAATGCACTTCTTTGGGTTGAGTGATGCATTTGCCTCATCCAAGCATTGCAAGACTTTGATTAGGTGCTCAAAGTGCTCCTCCTTGCTCCCATAAACACAAAAGTCATCAATGAAGTCTCTCACAAATTTCCCAATGAAAGGTTCAAATACCTTGTTCATGAACCGTTGGAATGTGGCTGGAGCATTGCAAAGCCCAAAAGGCATGACCTTGAAAGTGTAAGTTCCCCAAGGTGTGGTGAACGTGGTGAGTTGTTGATGCTCTGGTGCAATCTTGATTTGGTTGTATCCACTATAACCATCTCCAAAATTGTACTTCTCATGACCTGCAACCTCCTCCAAGATCTCATCAATGAATGGCAATGGGTAGTAGTCCTTCTTGGTAACAGCATTGAGCTTCTTGTAATCCACACATACCCGAAGCTTGCCATTCTTTTTCTTCACAATGACAATTGGAGACACACATTCTGAATTCTCCACCTCAAAGATAAATCCAGCCTCCTTGAGCTTATCAATCTCCTCCTTCACAACCAAAGATATTGGTGGGCTAATGCAACGTTGCTTTTGGCGGATTGGTCTTGCATGTGACTCCACCTCTATCTTGTGCTCCTCCAAGGTGACTTCCTTCAAATCCTTGTAACTAAAAGCAAACACATGGATGAACTTGCGGAAAATTTCCTCAAATCTCACCTTCTCCTCCTTTGTAACATTTGGGCCATACTTGAGGGTAGATAACCTTCTCTCTACCTCCTCAAGTGTCAATGGTGATTTATCTGGGTCCTTCAAAACCTCTGGCTTAGGTGCGAAATCTATAGCATACAAAGGATACACATTTGAATCAGATTCAGATTCATCCTCCTCCGTGGAAGTCTCCTCTTCCATGCTTGTGTCCACACCTGAAGCTCCTTTTTCAGAATCTGATTCCCAATAATCAGAAGATGGTGTATCTGAATGTGAAGTGTTGGTGGTGTTAGTCACAAGAAATGTGACTCTATGGTTTGATGGCCCAATCCTCAAGTACCCTTTGTGCCATCAATCAGTTGTGCGTGCTGCTCTCAACCATGGCCTCCCAAGAAGTAAGTCATAGCTTGAATCCTTCAAGACTTGGAAAGTCATGAGATTTTGAACTCCCATAACTGAAACTACCACCTAATCCATCACCTCTACTGGTCAAACTTGTTGCTTGTTTGCCATGCTCACCACAAATGTTAAAGGTCTTGAGGGTATCATACCCAACTTCTTCATCAACCTTTCTAACATGGCATTCACTGCTGATCCTCCATCAACCAATGCATCCTTGATGTTGTGACCATTCACTCTCACATCAATCTTGGAGGCATATTCACAAGCCTCCCATGGTGCTGGCTTGGCATCCACCACCCCCATTGATATTGGAACTTTTGCCTTCTTCTTCTTCTTGCTCCTTGTAGAACTCAAACCACCTCTAAGCTCCTTTCTCAAGGTAGGGTTCAAAGCAATTAATTGGCCCACTATGATGTTAGCCTTGTGACTACCAACATCCTCCAACACATTGTAGTTCCATTGTTGCTTTGAGATCAAGAAGTCCTCCATCCCCAACTTCTTCCTTGGAGTCTTTGTTGTTGATGGTGTTGAGGTGCAAGTGCTCCTAGTAGACATAGGAGTATCCTTGCTTGAAGTAAATCCTTGAGAAGAGTGAACATCCTCTGCAAAATGAGCTCTCTTCTTCTCTTGTGCCAAAAGCTCCAAATTAAGACCCTTGGAGTTTGAGCACTCTCCCTTCTTATACTTGCTCTTAACCACATCTATGGATGCTATCCCCTTACCTTTGTTGGGATTAGGAGCCACTTGGGTTTCACTACCTCCCTCTTTCCCTCTATTGGCTCCCTCATAACCCCTTCCTCCATGGTAAGTGGAATTTGGACAATTCCTTTGGATATGGCCTCTTCCTCCACAACCAAAACAATTTCTATCATTGAAATTGTTGGATGGTTGGCCTCCTCTATATGGATAGTTTCCATAACTCCTAGGCCCTCTCCCTACATTCTGATCCACCTCTCTCTTCTCCCATAGTTGCACCACATTGATCTTGAGATCCGCAAGTTGTTCTGTGATGGTTTGGAGTGGATCTTTTGGTGCAAGAACTGGAGCAACTACTACTTGTGGTGCAACCCTTGTCACCAAAGTATCAGAAGTTCCACCATACTTGTAGCCTTGAGGAGGATGCACAACCTCCTTCACCACCAAATCACTCTCAACCCCTTCCAAACTCTCCTCCATACGAATTGCGATCTTGATAGTTTCAACCTTGGAAGAAGGTTTCTCATATCTCACCTTGCTTCTAATTTGTGGTCTCAACCCTCCCAAAAAATTCTTGGTGAGCATGGCCTCTATGCCAATCATTGTAGTCTCCACATCATCCACACCCTTCCTCAACACTATGCGAAATCTGGACTCTAACTTTTCCACTCTTTCCACATAGACTCTCACTTTCTCTTCTTCTCCCTGCTTGAGAAATGTAACCTCACTCATCAATCTCTCATAACTCTCATCAGGAAGAAAGTTCTCAATGAGTGCTGAAGTCAAAGTCTCCCAAGACTCCTCTTCCCCATCTCTCCTCTCTCTTTTGGTATTCTGACTCATACCATGTAACTGCTGCATCCTCAAAGAAATCTGGTAATAATGAGGCCCACTCATTCTTCCTTCTCTCATTGTTTCCTATGCAAGCTCTCTTGAAGTCTCTCACAAAGGCCTCCACATCTTCTCCATCCTTGCCAAAGAAAACCGGAAGTTTCCCCATCTTAACCCCTCACTATCTTTCTTTTCTCTCAAAATTTTATTTTTTTCTTTTCTCTCACTCTATTACTAATAGAGTATATATATGACTAACACCATCTGAGAATAATCCACTCTAGGGAACACAAAAGGTTCAGGTTGCTCCAAGATTTCTATAGCAACATCAAATCCTAGAGTGCATATTAATCTAACTCTCATGGATAGTTTATCCATAAGTTGAAAGATTATCTCCATCACTAATCTTGAGAACTAGCTGATGAAGGTGGTAATATTTCTGTAGCTGTACTAAGACTCTCTCCAAGGTCCTTCACCAAAGTTTCCAAAAGTGATTTTACTCCACTACACTCATGTCCTTTTGGAAGTCCTTCAACTCCACAAACCTCACACAACTCCTTGGTCTTAGATCTTCTCCCTCCCAATCTTGGTGAAGAAGGTCCAACATGCAAACCCAAGTCAAGTAAGCCTCTCCTTTCCCTCAATCTCTTGCTCTCAAAGGTCAATGGACATGAACTTGCCTTATGTCCCTTCTCTCCACATAGAAAGCACTTAGACTCACTCTTTCCTCCAAGTGGTGTAGGTTTTTGGATCCTCTCAACACTCTCTTCAAATTCTATTGTAAACTCTCTTTTCCTCAAATCCACCCCTACAATCACCTCAAACCCTTGGGGAACCTTGTATAATCTCAATTTCCACTCTTGATGACCCTCCATGTTCCCAAGATGAATCTAAACACTCAAACATGCTTTTTGTTGATCTCAAACTCCTCATGCATGAGATCTCCACTCTGCAGAATTGACCCTTCCTCACAATATCACTCAAATCTCCCAACCAGTATGTCACAGTCCTCTGAAATTTTTCACACTTGATGACAACTCCATGATATTTCTCCCTAAAAAATTTCAGATCTTTTCATCAAGCCATTTGGCCTAGACACCTTTCTATTCAGCACACAAATTTCAGATTTGGTCTGAAAACCACCCCCCTCACTTCAAAAACTCATAACTCCCAGCGCAAGAATGATCTCTCTCAAATTTCTGTGGCAGCATGTAGGATACAATGCACTAAAGTTTCTTGGAAATTTTCAGTATAATTCACTGAAAATTGAAGAAATGGCAGACTCTGTACAATTTTCCAGAGAGCATGCAGTTGCGGGAGCACTTTACCCTATCAACTTTCAAAACTTCTAGCCCAGTGCGCATAGAAGCTCTCACAATAATTTCAAATGTGCTAACTGAGAGATAACCCAAGCTATCATGTGTAGAAATTTAAAGTCCAGATCTCAAACTTGAGATGTTGCCCAAAATCACCTTAATCCCCAAAATCTGCAATCCACCTCACACAATCTCTCCAATTCCTCTCATGTGTACAAGATGTACAAAATCACCTCAAAGACATCATAATGAACTACAGGGTATACAAATGGATCTTGGTTCTCTAACATAAGTTCAGCCCTCTCCTCTCTTAATGTTCTCTCCAAGTGAGCTCTCATAGCCTCCTTCTGCCTAATGTAGAATTGGACGCGGAACATTATCTTGCCTTCTAGAGAGGTCCCGGTAACGGAACCAAAAATGTGAGCCGGCTTGTCTCTCACTCAGGATGAACCTCTGATGGCTATTATGGTAGCGCACCATGGACTAAGAAGGCAAGGAACCCCAACTTCATCATACTCCTCCAAGGCTAACACTCCAAGACTCAAGACATTGCTCACTAGAGAACTCAATGAGAGAGAGATAGTTGCAAATGAAAGGATGATGAGTACCTCCTCATCCCTTGTTTATATACTTGTGAAATAGTTACATACCAAAGTTACTAATTACCGTAGTAACTCAAGTTACTAGACTAAAAGTCAAATAAAGTCAAAAAGTAGAAAGGAATATCCATTCACATGGGCATATTCCCTTAAGCATGTGGTCTTTTCTTGACCCAACCACTAAGTCAAGGATTCCTTCACATGGGCTATCCTTGGACTAAAGAAGAATCCAAAACAAAAAGGCTTGCGGGCCCAAGAGTTCTCAACTCTTTCTTCAAAGCCAAACACCTAGGAATAATACCAAATCAACACACTAAAATCCAAAATAGTGGTGCTCATCTTTTCTACTTCCTCTAAAGTAAGGTCTCCTCTATCTTAGCTATGACTAACTTTAGCTAACCATGACTAATATAGAACCATCCTTTATCTCTATACAAATAACATCTCTTAAGTACTTGTAATACCAAGCTAAATATCACAATACCACACACATGCACAAATGGGTGTTACAGATCCCGATGATGCTCTTCTCACGACATTAGCGGTCTTCAACATCAGCCTCCGAGTCTTGCGTTGGATGGGCGATGGTTTAGCTTATTCGGGTTTACTTTGCTTCTTTGTCTTTGGACTGGCCGCATCTTTGATCTTCCACTGTCCCGTTCTCGCAAAGTATTCGTCATTCGCCCGCAGCTGAAGCATATACTGTTGCTCTTCCTCGTCGGCTTCTTGTCTCAAATCAGGGTGCATGTTGGAGACCATACGATGCCGCTCGTCTTCAAAGAGCAAGTTTAGGCCGAAGTAGAAATGTGCTGCAAATGGTGCAAAATAATGCGGTGGCGAGCCCATTTGCTAATTCACTACCATCTGCCTTGTTCGGTGATGGAAACAGTTTGCCCAATTCATGGGTACTCTTGCAAACATCTGGTGGAAGAAGACTGCTTGCTGCATGGTTACATATGTTGTTTGCTCCGGCTTGAACATGGCCATCATCGCCCCTACGATACTTCTTTGGATAGGGTCCCGATAGGACTCCACCTTGTAACCATTCATAGTTTATGGAGCGAAAAACGAGTTACGAATCTCCGCTGTCTCCTCTACAGCATCACACTTCCGATAGAAGGTGATTCTTGTTGGCTTTCCTGCTTCTCTCCCGAGGACTAACTTCCAATTCAACTCAGTCCATCGAGCTGGATTGCCTCTCTTCCCCTCCACTTCGGGACCCTCCTCACAATGTCTGGCAGCGATTTCTGCCATCACTCCCGGGAAACTGAAATTCCAGTTCTAGGCTAAAAAGGTGATACGAAGTCTAACCAAGACTTCAATCCTCGCTACTACGTCTACCCTTCAAATTGCAAAACCTCTCACTGCCAGCGTGTTGGCCACCTTCTTTGCCATGATTTATTCTCTCGTTCTACGTTGTTGGAAGATCAGCCCTTCTCTTGGACGAGACACTCGAACTCCCTCAAGGTTTCGGAAAATTTCACGCTCGATGGGCTTCCGAACACACATTCCTGCAGGATGACTACTCAGAGGAATTGGAAATTTACTCAGTGAATTCAACTTCCCTCTGCGCATTCGTGATTTTATATTGCCCCAAATCGTAGTCATTCTTCAGTCAATTTTGTCTATGAGTTTCTCTCTTCTGCGTGCTCTCCCGGTCATTGTCAAGACATGCTTCTTCTGCCCACGCAGTTTCTTGAAATATACTTTCTTGCCACGTACTGAGGTTGTTAAATGGTCTTCATCATTCCTGCGTTTTCCAACCCAAAGATGATGATCTTTGGCCTGCTTCCGGCGTCCTCCTCTTCCGAGTACCTCCATCATCGGATCCGATGTCAGCTTCTTTGGCTTTCCTCCAAAGTTATTTTCACCTCTTCGTTGTTTGCAATTCAACTTTTTCATGCTTACTTCATCTCTTAAACACTACTAACCATAAAAAAACAAAAAATGTGGGTACCATAGTTAGCTAAAGTTAGTCATAGCTAAGATAGAGGGGACCTTACTTTAGAGGAAGTAGAAAAGATGAGCACCACTATTTTGGATTTTAGTGTGTTGACTTGGTATTATTCTTAGGTGTTTGGCTTTGAGGAAAGAGTTGAGAACTCTTGGGCCCACAAACCTTTTTGTTTTGGATTCTTCTTTAGTCCAAGGATAGCCCATGTGAAGGAATCCTTGACTTAGTGGTTGGGTCAAGATAAGACCACATGCTTAAGGGAATATGCCCATGTGAATGGATATTCCTTTCTACTTTTTGACTTTACTTGACTTTTAGTCTAGTAACTTGAGTTACTATGGTAATTAGTAAGTTTGGTGCATAACTATTTCACAAGTATATAAACAAGGGGTGAGGAGGTACTCATCATCCTTTCATTTGCAACTATCTCTCTCTCATTGAGTTCTCTAGTGAGCAATGTCTTGAGTCTTGGAGTGTTAGCCTTGGAGGAGTATGATGGAGTTCGGGTTCCTTACCTTCTTAGTCCATGGTGCGCTACCATAATAGCCATCAGAGGTTCATCCTGAGTGAGAGACAGGCCGGCTCACATTTTTGGTTTCTTTGCCGGGACCTCTCTAGAAGGCAAGATAATGTTTCACGTTCAATTCTACATTAGGCAGAAGGAGGCTATGAGAGCTCACTTGGAGAGAACATTAGGAGAGAAGAGGGCTGAACTTATGTTAGAGAACCAAGATCCATTTGTATACCTTGTAGTTCATTATGAAGTCTTTGAGGTGATTTTGTACATCTTGTACACATTAGAGGAATTGGAGAGATTGTGTGAGGTGGATTGCAGATTTTGGGGATCAAGGTGATTTTGGGCGAAATCTCAAGTTGGAAATTTGGATTTGAAATTTCTACACATGATAGCTTGGGTTATCTTTCAGTTAGCACACTTGAAATTATTATGAGAGCTACTATGCGCACTGGGCTAGAATTTTTGAAAGTTGATAGGGTAAAGTGCTCCCGCAACTGCATGCTCTCTGGAAAATTGTACAGAGTCTGCCATTTCTTCAATTTTCAATGAATTGTCCTGAAATTTTCCAAGAAAATTCAGTGTATTTTATCCTGCCTGCTGCCACAACAATTAGAGAGAGATCATTTTTGCACAGGGAGTTATGAGTTTTTGAAGTGAGGGGGTGGTTTTCAGACCAAATCTGAAATATGGGTGCTGAATAGAAAGATGTCTAGGCCAAATAGCTCAATGAAAAGATCTGAAATTTTTTAGGGAGGGACGCCCTAGAGTTGTGATCAAGTGTGCAAAATTTCAGAGGACTGTGACATAATCGTTGGGAGATTTGAGTGACATTGTGAGGAAGGGTCAATTCTGCAGAGTAGAGATCTCATGCATGAAGAGTTTGAGATCAACAAAAAGCATGTTTGAGTGTTTAGATTCATCTTGGGAACATGGAGGGTCATCAAGAGTGGAAATTGAGATTATGAAAGGTTCTCCAAGGGTTTGAGGTGATTGTAGGGGTGGATTTGAGGAAAAGGGAGTTTACAATAGAATTTGAAGAGAGTGTTGAGAGGATCCAAAAACCTACACCACTTGGAGGAAAGAGTGAGTCTAAGTGCTTTCTTTGTGGAGAGAAGGGACATAAGGCAAGTTCATGTCCATTGACCTTTGAGAGCAAGAGATTGAGGGAAAGGAGAGGCTTACTTGACTTGGGTTTGCATGTTGGACCTTCTTCACCAAGATTGGGAGGGAGAAGATCTAAGATCAAGGAGTTATGTGAGGTTTGTGGAGTGGAAGGACTTCCTAAAGGACATGAGTGTAGTAGAGTAAAAGCACTTTTGGAAACTTTGGTGAAGGATCTTGGAGAGAGTCTTAGTACAACTACAGAAATACTACCACCTTCATCAGCTAGTTCTCAAGATTAGTGATGGAGATAATCTTTCAACTCATGGATAAACTATCCATGAGAGTTAGATTAATATGCACTCTAGGATTTGATGTTGCTATAGAAATCTTGGAGCAACCTGAACCTTTTGTGTTCCCTAGAGTGGATTATTCTCAGATGGTGTTAGTCATGTATATACTCTATTAGTAATAGAGTGAGAGAAAAGAAAAAAAAATTGAGAGAAAAGAAAGATAGTGAGGGGTTAAGATGGGAAAACTTCCGGTTTTCTTTGGCAAGGATGGAGAAGATGTGGAGGCCTTTGTGAGAGACTTCAAGAGAGCTTGCATAGGAAACAATGAGAGGAGGAAGAATGAGTGGGCCTCATTAATACCAGATTTCTTTGAGGATGCAACACTTACATGGTATGAGTCACAATACTAAAAGAGAGAGAGGAGAGATGGGGAAGAGGAGTCTTGGGGGACTTTGACTTCAGCACTCATTGAGAACTTTCTTCCTGATGAGAGTTATGAGAGATTGATGAGTGAGGTTACATTTCTCAAGCAAGGAGATGGAGAGAAAGTGAGAGTCTATGTGGAAAGAGTGGAAAAGTTGGAGTCCAGATTTTGCATAGTGTTGAGGAAGGGTGGGGATGATGTGGAGACTACAATGATTGGCACAGGGGCCATGCTTACCAAGAATTTTGTAGGAGGGTTGAGACCACAAATTAGAAGCAAGGTGAGATATGAGAAACCTTCTTCCAAGGTTGAAACTATCAAGATCGCAATTCGTATGGAGGAGAGTTTGGAAGGGGTTGAGAGTGATTTGGTGGTGAAGGAGGTTGTGCATCCTCCTCAAGGCTACAAGTATGGTGGAACTTCAGATACTTTGGTGACAAGGGTTGTACCACAAGTAGTAGTTGCTCCAGTTCTTGCATCTCCACCAAAAGATCCACTCCAAACCATCACAGAACAACTTGCGGATCTCAAGATCAATGTGGTGCAACTATGGGAGAAGAGAGAGGTGGATCAGAATGTAGGGAGAGGGCCTAGGAGTTATGGAAACTATCCATATAGAGGAGGCCAACCAGCCAACAATTTCAATGATAGAAATTGTTTTGGTTGTGGAGGAAGAGGCCATATCCAAAGGAATTGCCCAAATTCCACTTACCATGGAGAAAGGGGTTATGAGGGAGCCAATAGAGGGAAAGAGGGAGGTAGTGAAACCCAAGTGGCTCCTAATCCCAACAAAGGTAAGGGGATAGCATCCATAGATGTGGTTGAGAGAAAGTATGAGAAGGGAGAGTGCTCAAACTCCAAGGGTCTTAATTTGGAGCTTATGGCACAAGAGAAGAAGAGAGCTCGTTTTGCAGAGGATGTTCACTCTTCTCAAGGATTTACTTCAAGCAAGGATACTCCTATGTCTACTAGGAGCACTCGCACCTCAACACCATCAACAACAAAGACTCCAAGGTAGAAGTTGGGGATGGAGGACTTCTTGATCTCAAAGCAACAATGGAACTACAATGTGTTGGAGGATGTTGGTAGTCACAAGGCTAACATCACAGTGGGCCAATTAATTGCTTTGAACCCTACCTTGAGAAAGGAGCTTAGAGGTGGTTTGAGTTCTACAAGGAGCAAGAAGAAGAAGAAGGTAAAAGTTCCAGTATCATTGGGGTTGGTGGATGCCAAGCCAGCACCATGGGAGGCTTGTGAATATGCCTCCAAGATTGATGTGAGAGTGAATGGTCACAACATCAAGGATGCATTGGTTGATGGAGGATCAACAGTAAATGCCATGTCAGAAAGGTTGATGAAGAAGTTGGGTATGATACCCTCAAGACCTTCAACATTTGTGGTGAGCATGGCAAACAAGCAACAAGTTCGACCAGTAGGGGTGATGGATAAAGTGGTAGTTTCAGTTATGGGAGTTCAAAATCTCATGACTTTCCAAGTCTTGAATCCAAGCTATGACTTACTTCTTGGAAGGCAATGGTTGAGAGCAGCACGCACAACTGATCGATGGCACAAAGGGTACTTGAGGATTGGGCCATCAAACCATAGAGTCACTGTTCCTGTGACTAACACCACCAACACTTCACATTCAGATACACCATCTTCTGATTATTGAGAATCAGATTCTGAAGAAGGAGCTTCAGGTTTGGACACAAGCATGGAGGAGGAGACTTCCACGGAGGAGGATGAATCTGAATCTGATTCGGATGTGTATCCGTTGTGTGCTATGGATTTTGCACCTAAGCCAGAGGTTTTGAAGGACCCAGACAAATCACCATTGACACTTGCGGAGGTAGAGAGAAGGTTAGCTACCCTCAAGTATGGTCCGAATGTTACCAAGGAAGAGAAGGTGAGATTTGAGGAGATTTTCTGCAAGTTCATCCATGTGTTTGCTTTCAGTTACAAGGATTTGAAGGAAGTCACCTTGGAGGAGCACAAGATAGAGGTGGAGTCACATGCAAGACCAATCCGCCAAAAGCAACGTCACATTAGCCCACCAATATCTTTGGTTGTGAATGAGGAGATTGATAAGCTCAAGGAGGCTGGATTTATCTTTGAGGTAGAGAATTCAGAATGTGTGTCTCCAATTGTCATTGTGAAGAAAAAGAATGGCAAGCTTTGGGTATGTGTGGATTACAAGAAGCTCAATGATGTTACCAAGAAGGACTACTACCCATTGCCATTCATTGATGAGATCTTGGAGGAGGTTGTAGGTCATGAGAGGTACAGTTTTGGAGATGGTTATAGTGGATATAACCAAATCAAGATTGCACCAAAGCATCAACAACTCACCACATTCACCACACCTTGGGGAACTTACGCTTTCAAGGTCATGCCTTTTGGGCTTTGCAATGCTCCAGCCACATTCCAACGGTTCATGAACAAGGTATTTGAACCTTTCATTGGGAAATTTGTGAGAGACTTCATTGATGACTTTTGTGTTTATGGAAGCAAGGAGGAGCACTTTGAGCACCTAATCAACGTCTTGCAACGCTTGGATGAGGCAAATGCATCACTCAACCCAAAGAAGTGCATTTTTGGATGTGAAGAAGGTCTACTTTTGGGGCACATTATCTCCAAGGATGGAATAGCAGTTGATCCTGAGAAGTGAGGAAAATCTCAGACCTTCCATTCCCTTCAAGCTTGACAAAGTTACGCCAATTCTTGGGGATGGTTGGATACTATAGGAGGTTCATCTTCTCATTTTCCAACAAGGCTTATGCATTGGCCATCTACATGAAGAAGGGTGTAGATTACATGGTGATTTTGGAGGACAAGGAGGCTGTCAAAGCTTTTGAGGAGCTCAAGCAATCCCTTGTTGTAGCTCCAATTCTTGCTAAACCTGATTGGAGTAAGCCTTTCATCCTCTACACTGATGCTTCTAATGTAGCTATAGGATGCACTCTTCGTCAATTAGACCAAGATGGGCATGATCATCCAATAGCTTATGCTAGTAGGTAGATGGTTTTAGCATCAAAGAACTACTATGTCATGGGGAGAGAAGGGTTGGTAGTGATCTTTGGTCTCAAGAAGTTTAGATATTACTTGATTGGAGGGAAAGCCACAATTGTCACGGATCACAAGGCTTTGAAGTACATCTTCAACAAGCCTAATGTTGAAGGGAGACTAGCAAGGTGGATGATACTCTTGTCTGAGTATGACTACACCATTGAGGATAGGCCAGGAAAGAAACATGCAAATGCTGATTTGTTATCTAGAGCCTATGATCATGATGGAGATGAGCCAGTGGATGATTCCTTCCCGGATGAGGAGCTCATGACAATCTCAGTCACTCAAGAGGTTCCAATGGAGTACAAGGAGATTGTGGATTTTGTGATAAGAGGTAACTATCTAGAAGGGATGCATGCTAGGAAGAGGAAGGCCCTTGCAGCAAGATCTAGACCTTACACAATGGTGGAGGATATTATTTTTCACCAAGGAGCAGATGGTCTACTTCCAAGAGCAATGGGTAAGGAAGAGTCTATCCTACTCATAAAGGAGTTTCATGAAGTTTTAGTATGTGGAGGACACTTTGCAGGAAAGGTGACTGCTTTCAAGATTCTAGATGCAGGTTACCATTGGAGAGGGATTTTCAAGGATTGTCTTGATTATTGCAAAACTTGTCATGTTTGTCAAGCTTTTGCTAGAAAGTCTACATCCACTCCACCACTTAGATCAATTCCATTGCTAGGACCTTTTGAGAAGTGGGGAATTGATTTTGTAGGACCTCTCAATAGAACCCCAAGGAAAAATTGGTACATTGTGGTAGTTACTGATTACCTTACCAAGTGGGTTGGGGCTAGACCATTGAGGGACAAGAATGAAGATGAAGTGGGTAGATTTCTTTATGAACGCATTATCACTAGGTTTGGATGCCCTTTGGAGTTGGTTTTTGATAGAGGAGGAGAGTTTACAAGAAGCATTACTACAGGCATGCTATGACATTTCTCTATCACACATAGAGTAACTACATCCTCTAAGCCAAATTCCAATGGCTTGGCAGAGAGAACCAATCAGACCTTGTGCATGATGTTGGCCAAAGATGCACAAATGGAGGGGGCTAAACATCATTGGGACAAGAGGATTCATGCAGTTTTGTGGGAGTATAGGACAACCATGAAGACTTCCACTGGATATTCTCCATTTCAATTGGTGTATGGTATTGAGTCTACCTTACCTATTCACTTTGATCTTCCTACCTTCCAAAGCATTCATAGGAGATTGAAGAAAGCACAAGGAGGTGATGCAGAGATGTCAAGGAAGGATCAACTCATGGAGTTGGAAGAGGCAAGAGCAGTTGCTACGGTTCTAGTGGAGCAAGCCCAAAGGAAACAAAAGGAGAGCTATGACAAGAGGCAAGGCAAGAAGAAAGTGGAGACTTTCAAAGAAGGTGATTGGGTAATGTTGTTTGATTCCATTTGATTCAAGAGAGTGCAAAAGAAGTTTTTGCCTAAGTACTTTGGACCTTTCATAGTGGAGAAGGTGTGGGGCAATTACACCTATGATCTCAAGGAGTTGGGAGGAAGACACTTTGATAGGATTAACCATGATAAGTTGAAGATGTAACATAGAAGGTAGAGAGACCTTCACTTTGAGGACAAAGTGAAAACTTAGTCCGGGGGTAAATGTAACACCCATTTGTGCATGTGTGTGGTATTGTGATATTTAGCTTGGTATTACAAGTACTTAAGAGATATTATTTAAATAGAGATAAAGGATGGTTCTATATTAGTCATGGTTAGCAAAAGTAAGTCATAGCTAAGATAGAGGGGACCTTACTTTAGAGGAAGTAGAAAAGATGAGCACCACTATTTTGGATTTTAGTGTGTTTACTTGGTATTATTCTTAGGTGTTTGGCTGTGAGGAAAGAGTTGAGAACTCTTGGGCCCGCAAGCCTTTTTGTTTTGGATTCTTCTTTAGTCCAAGGATAGCTCACGTCAAGGAATCCTTGACTTAGTGGTTGGATCAAGATAAGACCACATGCTTTGGGAAATATGACCATGTGAATGGATATTCCTTTCTACTTTTTGACTTTACTTGACTTTTAGTCTAGTAACTTGAGTTACTATGGTAATTAGTAACTTTGGTACGTAACTATTTCACAAGTATATAAACAAGGGGTGAGGAGGTACTCATGATCTTTTCATTTGCAACTATATCTCTCTCATTGAGTTCTCTAGTGAGCAATGTCTTGAGTCTTGGAGTGTTAGCCTTGGAGGAGTATGATGGAGTTCGGGTTCCTTACCTTCTTAGTCCATGGTGCGCTACCATAATAGCCATCAGAGGTTCATCTTGAGTGAGAGACAGGCCGGCTCACAGACCAAAATAGTGCAATTTCCCACAGTGTTGCCGGGCAGCAATAGGAACAGGAGAGATTTAAGAGATTTAGAGAAGCCTACTGGAAGGTGAGGTTTCCACTAGGCATCTTGTCAGAAAAGGTAGGAGGACAAGGCACCATATGCTACATCCTACCGCAAGAGAACAGTGAGGAAGACTATTTTGATAGGACCTATGTGGGAATCCAGAGTGGTAGAACTGTTTGCTTTGCACACGTAGGGAGCACCTTGGGAGTTTTGCAAAAAAGAATGAAAGGGAAAAAGAGAGTTCTGAAAACAACAAGGGAAATGGATGATAGCAAGACTATCATTGGAGTATTGGAGGATTGGGGAGAAGGCAAGGCAGTCCAGAAGGTGATTGGGGCAATGGAGAAAGGAGAACCCGTGATTGAAATAGGAAGGGAGCTTCATGAAGCACTTTCAGAATTGGTTCATGAAGTGAGATGTAACACTAAGTACAAAACAGTGGACAAAAAGGTTTGTCTTATTGTTGTCCCATTTCCATTGGATGCTTCTGAATTGTTGCATATGACTAGAGAGGAACCAAGACTGAGACAGGAAAAGGATATTGGTCATTCGTTTACTAAAGAGACCTTGGATGAGCTTATAGTTGGAGGGGATAGTTTGCTCACAGAGGTTGAGAGCCATGCATTTAAGGAAATGATTGGTAAGTGTGGGAAAGCTTTTGCTTTCAAGATCAAGGAGATTGGGTGTGTGAACCCGCATGAAGTCACACCGATGATAATTTTCATGGTTGCACATGTACCGTGGGATCTGAGACCAATACCGGTGCCAAAGGTGCTTCTGCCCCTGCTGACGGAACTATTAAAGGAGGAAGTTCAGGCAAAGATTTTAGAACCATCAGAAGCACCATACTCAAATTGCTGGTTCACAGTCCGGAAGAAGAACGGTAAGTTGCGGTTCATATAGGATATGCAACCGCAATATCTTTACCTAAGAGATTAAAGATGCAACCAAGAAGAACTGAAATTGTTACTTTGCTTTGTATTTGGCCAATTCTGAATCGTATCTTTGCGGGAACAAACTTTACTTAGGCGATTACTGCAAAAGTGATATTTTTCCGGGTTGTTACATGATTTTTGGTGCCGCTGTCGGGGATACACAACTCGGAAGTGGAAGAATACAAAGCCAATCTTGGAATTGGGCACCAAAGCAATATGAATGTCTACATCGAGAGAACAACAAGAAGAGAGAGTTCAAAGACGAATGTTGCATTGTGAAGAAGAAGAACGTCTGAAGATCCAATCTACTTTTGACAAAACCAAACGAGAGGCGTTGGACTTTCAACTTCTCCACAAAGTTCAAGAAGCTTTGCAAGAACTCAAACAAAAGAAACACAAAGGAGGGTGGCAAGGCTACTTTTTGTACCCCTCTTCCAAGAAGAAGAAAGACTCAAGCGGGCAGACATATTTTTTACAACCCAATACACTGACTTTCCCTAAAGTTGTAAAGGAAGTCAAATTCATTAAGAAGTTTGTTCACAAAAAGACAACACGTACACTTACGGAAGAAGAGTGTCAACATCTTTTATGCATGATTCCTCAATTGTCTTGAAGGAATTTAGACAAACACTTGGAAGGTGTTGAACCTCTTACTTCTAGTCGGGTTGAAGTTGACACAACCAGAGAAGAAGAAATTGTCAAAGAAGACCTCACTTTGGACTTGATTAACAGGAACCCTTGGGCCGACAACACGGCATCCATACCAAGCAGCTGTTTGGTTCCCTCAAGTTCAAACTTACCATAGCCAAGTCCGCCAAACCAAGCAATGACTTTGTTGCCTGTTACCCAACACGCCTATCAAAAGTATAAGAGGACAGAACAAGATGAAGATCCTGATGAATTTATCAAAGAATTCAAAGTCATTTCCTTTGCCAACAAGGAACATGACTCTGCGGATTGTCTGGAGATTTTTCCAAGTCTGCTCTGAAAGAAAGCTCGAAGCTGGTATACCCATGTTACTTAGAAGGGGTTCATACCAGCCAAATGGGCAGACTTACAAAATGGCTTCCTAGAACGGTTTCGGGAACTAGATTATGATACGAGTGTCTTTGTGGCACTTAATGATTTGGACCGAGGGAAGAAGGAAAAGTTGAGAGATTACTCCGAGCGGTTCATGGTCCTATTGAACCAAGTTCTGAAACAATCTGGTGTGGTGGGTTACTCTGATGCCCAAGCCATTACCTGGTTCCTTGGCGGACTTTCACCGGAGATTTGTATCTTTGCTAGGGAGAGGAATGTAACTTCCCTAGACAAAGTCCTCAAACATGTCATCCAATATGAGGCGGCTCATTTCCACTTGTCCAACAACCAAAGAAACCGGGAAAAGAAAGGCAAGAAGCCTAGAAGGAGAGCTTCTCGCAGCACATCCCCTTCTTTGGAGGAATCCTCCACATCTTTGAGTTCTTCTTCAGAATCCAAAGAAGAAGCAAAGCCACAAAGAATACAAAGACGCGGAGGAAAGAAACCAGTTACACCGCCAACAAAGAATGTACCTAAGGCGGACCAGAAGTTAGAAACACTTATTAAAGAGTTTGTGGATTTTAAGATCCAGATGATTGGGGCTAAGGACCAAAGAAAGCCTCCGTCATTTGGTCAACAAAATTTATGGTGCATTGCGTGTGGTAAATCCGGCTATGCTAATACAAAGTGTTTGACCCATGCTGCATTTCTAGTGCAACAAATTGATTGGGTTCCCGGTTGGGACCAAAGTGAGGAACAAGAGGCTGTGTACCAAACCCAAGAGGTACAGCCTCAGGCAAGCACATTGTACCAAGGTCCAAGGTATGGACCAAGGGAGTACAAAAATAACGCTCCTCCACAAAGACCACCGATGGGGGGCCAAAATAGGCCTCAAAATGTTACACCAAGTGCTTGCTACAATTGTGGCTCAATGGGACATTGGTCTCCAAATTGTCTGGAGCCATAATGGCAAATTGGGTACGTTCCACTTTGCAGAAATTGTAAAGGATTGGGGCATACGGGAAATCAGTGCCTGCAACCACCCAACCCAAAGCCGCCTGTAAAGTATGTACAGACTCCTACTGAGTGTGCTGCGCTCCAAGCAAAAGGGGATACAAATGTAAATTGTATAATACTTAAGGAAGAGAGGCCTCAAGAAGGGAGTCCCACTTCAAAAGGAGAATGACCGGACCTTAAAATTTTGAAGGTAGAGACACGCGGGGGGAAGAAGAAGCACGATCCAGAAGAAGTGAGTATTACTTCTTTGTCTTCATGAAAGGCAAAGAAGCTATGCCCAAAAGCTGTCCTTTCTGCTAAGGAGGAAAAGATCCTAGCAAACGCTAAAGCAAAAGCCTTGTAGAAAGAAATCAACGAAGCAGTACTCCACACGCGGGAGATGAGTTTGGACGAGAACACAAAGACAAAGCCTCTAGTTTTTCCGGTGGATATCAGGTCCAAAGTAAAGGACTTGATCCAAGCCAAATTTGGTCAACCCAAAGATCATTGGGTCAAGGCCATACATACTCTGATTACTATCCTGAAGCACCCCGAAGTCCGATTTGAACAAGGACGGACTTTAGACCCAAAGACAAAGGCAAAGAAGGTGAAATTGGGAGGAGTCCCACAATACAATATTGTGGCTGATATGGCATCTACGAGTGCTAATCTCACATTTAAGCAATTGTGGGAGGACAACAAGTTGTACAAAAAGTAGCTGAGTTCTGCCTTCAAGAAAGTAAGGGCAATGACCAAGAAAGACTTGCCCGCAATTTATCATATTGAACAGGAAGATTTGGGATCTTCCAAAGTGGATGCGGAGATCACACGCTGCATGATCATATCCATACCCATTGATTTGGGGTCAAGTGTAATGTCATGATAGAAGACACTGCACATCAACTGGGGTATACCACATTTGAACCAACACCCCAAATTCTGAAATTTGCGGATCAAACCAGGAGACGGCCCTTGGGCATGCTGTCAAATATCACTACAATCATTGGAGGAGTACCCTTCAAGTTAAATTACATTGTGTTGAGACTAGTAACCAAAACTGGTTATCCTCTCTTGATTGGAAGACCCTAGTTGTATAGTGCTCAGGTTATTGTGGATTAGCACCAGCAAAAGTTAAGGTTTAAGGACATTTTGTCCACAAATCAGAAGCTGGTGACCGTGAGTTGGATGAAGGTTCCTCACCTTGGGGAAACTACTTCATCAGAAGATGAAGATGGATCCAAAGATTCATTGTCTTTGTCTTCCAAAGACTCCGAAGACAAAGTCCAAGTTAATTATCTGGAATGCTACGAGGTGGATGTCAAAGACAAAGATCCATATGACCTTGCCTTGTGTGAACCGGACTTGGAGGAAGGGATATTGATGGCAGCTTGCCTTGGATTCAGCCGAGTAAGCCACGTTGAAGGAGTCATCAACCCCGATGACTGTCAAGATGTTGTCTTGATTGAAGAGAAAATTTTGAAAATTTTGAAGACAATCACTTCAGAGGAGTTGGCAAGATACACTGCCCTATTTATAGAATTCTAGGATGTATTTGCTTGGTCTATTGATCAAATGTCAAGTATTCACAAGAATTTGGAGAACACCAGATTGATCTGGTTGAAGGTGGAGGTCCGATTTGGTAGAGACAATACCGTCTGAACCCAAAGTACTCCCTCTTGGTGAAAGATGAAATGACAAGTACTTAGGGGCCGGAATAATCTTTCTTGTCTTAAGCAGTGAGTTGGTCTCCTCCATTGTTATTGTCCTAAAGAAGAAAACGGGGAAGATTCGAGTGTTCCAAGACTTCCGTAAGTTGAATGCAGTCACAAGGAAGGATCATCATCTCTTGCCGTTTACCGATGCAATTCTGGACCAAGTAGCTGGTCCTCCTTGTTATAGTTTTCTTGATGGATTTTCAGGATATAATGTAGTATCCATCCAAGAAGAGGACAAGGATAAAACCACATTCACGACCGATTGGGGCACTTTTGCTTACAATCAAATGCCCTTTGGGTTGTGTAATACTCTTGCTACTTTCTAGCAAATGATGAATTCAATCTTCAAGGATTTCTTGTGCAAATTTGTGGAAGTTTTCATTGATGATTTTTGTGTGTTTGGGCAAAGAGATAAACATTTGGATTACCATTGCCAAACTTTTGAAAGGTGTCATTTTGTTGGTTTGTCATTACACTCGGAGAAATTCTTCTTCACAATGAAGGAGGGAATTCTTTTGGGGCATTGGGTATCAAGCCGAGGTATTGAAATCAATGTCAAGAAGGTCAAAGTAATCTTAGCTTTGGAATCCCCAAAGAATATTTGGGAGCTAAGAGCCTTCTTAGGACATGTCGGATACTCCACACGCTTTGTGTCAAACTATGCGGTGCTTACTGCACCCCTTACAAAGCTGCTGAAGAAGTCCAAAGACTACTTGTAGGAAGCAAATCAAGACAAAGCTTTCCAAGTATTAAAGAAGAAACTGGTTGAAGCGCCAGCCATGAGGGCCCCAAATTGGGATGTCCCTTTTCATGTGTATGTGGACACTTTGTCCATGGCAATTGGCGTCGTCCTAAGTCAAAAGGACAAGAAGAAGAAGGACTACCAGGTTTATTATGCCAACCAACAACTATCAGTCTCAAAAAAGAACTATTTGATGACTGAAAGAGAAGCACTTGGAATGGTGTATGCCTGCAAGAAAATTTGCCACTACCTGCTGGGATACAAGTTTGTCTTCTATGTGGACCATTACGCATTGCAACATTTGGTCAAGAAAGAAGATTTGTTCGAGTGAATTGCAAGATAGATCTTGTTGTTACAAGAATTCACATACACTGTACAAGTAAGGAAAGGAGCTTCGCATTCAGATGCGGACTTCTTATCCAGGTTAGAAACTCAAGACCAAGACTTGGAAGTCGATGATCGGTTTCCTGATGAAGATCTATATCATCTGATGGTTGTTTGAAGTACAAGGTATATGGCCAAATATCACTATCTGCATACGTGTCATTGTCCTGAGGGGCTAGACCCGGAGTAGATGGCAGTCTTCCTCAGGAAGATGGGACCGTACTAATTAAAACACAACATTTTGTTTAAAATGGATGAAGATGAAGTACTTTGGAGATGTTTGGAGGCATACGAAGTCGGAGGAGTCATTGAATTCTTACACTTTGAAGCATCGAGAGGACACTATGCCCTGAAAAATATGGTGAAGAAAATTCTTTTGGCAGTGCCTTGGTGGCCTATAATGTATAAAGATACTTATGCCCATATTCAAAGTTGTGATGCCTGTCAATGAACAAGGAAACCGACGGCGACTTCCTAGTGGCCTTTGAAACCAATTTTGCCATTGGCCCCATTTGAGAAATGGGGTATTGGTTTTGTGCGTCCCATTCAACCAGTGACCAAAGTCACAAGGAAGAGATACATCTTGGTATGCACTGATTATGCGACCAAGATGGTAGAAGCGGAGGCAACACAAAGAGATGATGCGGAAACAGTTGCAGAATTTTTCTTCTGAAACATCATTTCCCATTATGGGTGCCCTCTAGAATTGGTCAGAGATTGGGGAACTCATTTTTTGAACTTGATGGTGGAAGAATTAACCAAGTACTTCCAAATTAAACATCGGAAGACAACGCTCTACAATCCAAAGCGAATGGGCTAACGGAGAAGGCCAATGGATTGTTGTGTAAAATTTTGAATAAGGTGATAGTCAATTATACCTACGATTGGGACACAAAGTTACCTGCAGCTTTGTGTGCATATAGAACAATGAGTGATTACTACCAAGCAAACTCCTTATTTCCTGACATATGGATTGCATCCCATACTACCAATTGAATTTGAAGTACCAACATATTGGATTCTTTGCAAAGAACGATTGTCAGAGGAAGAAAGCTAGGATCTTTGGATCCATCAACTGATGTGGTTAGAAGAGAAAAGGGATGATGCAATGCAAACCACGAAGGAAGTCCAAGAATAGCAGAAGGTCAAGCACGATAAGAGAATCAAGCCGGTAGCTGTTCAGGAAGGTGACTTGGTGTTGTTACATGGCAATCGCCGCCTATTTTTTCCAGGGAAACTTCATTTTGGTGGATGGGGCCATATTGTGTTATGCACATATATGCCAATGGCTCTATTCAACTTGTAGACCTGGAAGCCAATCCTTTTGCCACTCGAGTAAACGGGTGGAGGATTATAAAATATTTGACCACAGCCTCGACTTTGTATAAAGAACCGGAAGTTGGTGTTCACGGGGACGCTCACACTTGAGGAGGACGTATGTGGTACCCACATTTTTTGTTTTGGAATAGTATTTAGGAAAATGTGAAGAAGAAGTATGTGGATAGAGCCAAAAGAGGGCTAAAACGGGAAGAAATAAGAAGAAGTGGGGGTTTGAAGTAAAACCCGACGTCAACCTTGGGTCAAGACCCAAAGACATGAAGATGAAGAAGAAGAAGTAAAGACTTTGTATTGAGCGGCGTGATCAGTTCCAAAGAACCTGTAACAAACTTCTTCGGAGTTGGTGCAATCAAGAAAGTACACGAGAAAAAAGTAATGACCTCGGGATCAAGAAGTCCTTGATAGTGACAGGAACCAACTTCACCAAATTTGAGACTGAAGAGGAGGAGCAATTGAAGAACGACCAATCGGTGCAGGACTATACAATTACAAGTCGTGCGAGTAAGTAAGCAATGTTTAGTAGCTACCAGAGTCCTATTTAGAGTCAACCTAAAGTAATGCAAATTTCAAATCCGTAGGAGGAGGAGTGGGTTAGGATCTTGGGAACAATGTTCCACAAGAAGAAGGTGAGGAAGCACACAATGATCCTGAAAATGAGTAAGCAAAGTACGGTGAGGGGGCTTGCAATTCAGAGATTAGAAGTAATAGCACGGATTGAAGTCTTCATGAGACTTTTATCACATTCCTGGCCTAGAATTGAAACTTCAGTTTTCCAGGTTTCATGGTCAAAATTACAACAAGCAATTGCAAGGATGGACCAAAGCACAAGGAGAAGAGAGGGAATCCTGCTTGATGGACAGAGGCAGATTGGAGAGTGTTTTGGGAAGAGAAGCAGGAGAGTTAGGAGGCACCACCTTCTATCAGAAGTGTGATGCTTCAGAAGAGCCTGCCAAAGTGAGGAATTCATTTAATCAACGTCGCACCAAGAATGGGTATAAGGTGGATAGTTAAAGAGATTCTGAGCAGAAAGGGATAGTTAGCGCAATGATGGCAATATTCAAGCCAGAGCAAACCACTTATGTTACTATGCAGCAGGTGGTGTTCTTTCACCAAACGTTTGTAGGAGGGTCAATAGATTGGGCAAAATGTTTGCATCAGAGAGTGCGGCAAATGATTTTGGGATGGAGAATGGATACGCCACCACATTACTTTATGCCCTTTGCAGTGCATTTTTATTTTGGGTTGAACTTCCTAACCTCAAAAGAATGAAATCCAATGCGTTTGCGCTTCCATCCGGATTTATGGAAGGAAGCGGATGTAGATGAGCGATATTATATGGAGAGATTGCGTGATGAGGATGAGTACTACAAAAAGAGTGGGAAGGAGAAAATTGTAGCAATTGATCTTCCAAGGGCTAGAAAGAGAGCCAAGCTTGAGAGTCATGTTGCGACAATCCAGCCCCAAAAGGTTCCAAAGCCTAACCCAACAGCAATGGTACTAAGAACAAAGGAAGCCATGCTAGAATCAAAAGAAGAGTCAAAAGGAGAAACTAGAACAAAGGAAGACATGTTGGGAAAGAAAGAGGAGTTCATGTTACAGAGTGAGGAGTCAAGCAGTGACAACAAAGGCAAAGCGGAGGTTCAGCAAATGCAAAAGCTAACGACCAATGCCAGAAGGCTGAGTCCCGAGGTTTCCTTGATTGAACAAGGAAGTGAGAAGAAGAAGGAAGAGGAAGGTTGTAGTGCCCTCATTTTTTTGTTTCTTTTCTGTTTATTAGCATTTGAGGAAAGAAGTAAGCACAAAAAGCCAAATTGTGAAAGAAGTAATGGATGGAAGTGACTTCAGAGGAAATCTGAAGAAGGCAAGATTGGATCCGATGATGGAGGTACCCAGAAGAGTGGTACAATGGAAAAAGTCCAAAGAACATCATCTTTGGGTCGAAAAGCGCAGGTGATACAAAGACCGTCTAACAACCTTGGTATGTGGCAATAAAGTACACTTCAAGAAATGGCGGAGGCAGAAGAAGCATGTCTTGACAGTGATAGGACAACAACACGCAGAAGAGGGGAAGTCAAATTTGAAATCATCTGAAGAATGACTACAATTGGAGGTAATATAAAATTGCGATTGGGTAGGGACAAGTTGAATATGCCAAGTAAATTTCCAATTCCTTTGAGTAGTCATCCTGCAATAATGTGTCCAGTAGCCAATTGAGAGTGTAATTTTCTGAAATCCAGAAGGGGTTAGAGTGTCTTGTCCAGGAGAAGGCATAGTCTTTCAGCGCCAAAGAGCGAGAGAGCAGATCATGGTGAAGAAGGTCACAAATGCTCTGGCGGTGCAAAGTTTCACAATTTGTAGGTTAGATGTGGTAGCCAAAATCAAGGTCTTGAATAGACTTTGAATTATGTTTTTAGCATGGAATTGGAATTTCAGTTTCCCATGAGTGATGGTAGAGATAATTGCTAGTAATTGTAAGGAGGGCCCCGAAGTCAAAGGGAAGAGAGAAAATCCGGCTCGATGGACTGAGTCGGATTGGAGGTTAGTGTTGGGGAAGGAAGTAGGAGAAACGACGGGGATCACCTTCTATCGGAAGTGTGATGTTGCAGAAGAGATGGCGGGAATCCAAAATTCTTTCTTTGCTCCGAGAACAACAAATGGTTACAAGGTGGAGTCCTATCAAGATCCAATTAGAAGAAGTATCGTGGGGGCAATTATGGCCATGTTCAAACCAGAACGGACAACTTACGTGAACATGCAGCAAGCAGTCTTCTTCCACCAGATGTTTGTAGGGGTAAAGGTGAATTGGGCAAAGTGTTTTCACCATTGAACAAGGCAGATGGTGATCAATTGGAGGATAGGTTTGCCTCCACATTATTTTGCATCATTTGTAGCACATTTCTACTTTGGGTTGAATTTGCTAACCGTGGAGGAGAGGCATTGCATGGTATTGCATTTCCATCCTGATTTAAGACAAGAAGTGGATGAAGAAGAGCAACAATATATGACACACCTGTGAGCCAATGATGATCATTTCTTGAAGACATGACAATGGAAGATGGAAGAAGTCACAAGTCCAAAGAAGAAGAAGCGCAGTAAACCCGAAGAAGGAAAGTCACCTCCAGCTCAAAGGAAGACTGGTTGTGTAGAGTAAGAAGATGGTGAGAGAAGCATCATCGGAATCAAAGTCTGAAGAAGAAACAAAGTCGCAAGGAGAGGAATCAAAAGAGGATGAACTCACCTTACAAAGTGAGGAGTCTGGAAGTGAGAGTGAGGGGGAACATGAGGTTCAGCAAGCGGTTGGAGTCAGTGAAGCTTTTCATGCAATGATTGACAGAGTACCTAGAACAACTAGTCATTGCGTAGCCCTAGTGGTAGACAAGCAAAGACCAGAGAAAAAGAAGGAATATCCTATGGGGCCGAGTTCAATCAGTAAAGAAGAAGAGAGGTCAAAAGCGGTGTCTCTAAAGATACAAAGATCGTGCCTTTGACAAAAGGAGCTGATAGATGAGCTGAAGTACAAAGACAAAGACGGCAACAAGGATGAAATGAACTTTGGTGGGATACCGTATCTAACCAAGGTTATCACACCATTGCTAGAACTATTGAAGGAGCATCAGAATTAATTCCCCAAGATTGTAGAAAGGTGACAAACAAGTTGTTGGTGGTGAAGCATCTGTTGAGTGAAGTGAAGGGGTTGCAGGAGCAAGAAATCCAAAGAAATGAAGAAATTGAAGAACTTCAGAGGGATGAAGCCTTGAAGAAGAAGATTTTTGAGATGTTACAAGAGAGCTGTGAGTCAAGAGGGAAAGAATTACAGAAGCAAGCAGGAGAATTGAAGGAGCAGACGATGTTGCTGAGCAAAATGAAGGAGGAAGTGAATGATGTGCGCATCAAGAATATTCATTTGAAGGCAACGGCAGCAATAATGGAGCAGGAGTTGGACAGCTTAAAGAAGAGTGCAACCGAGAAGGATCAAGCATGGCAAAGAGAGTTAGCAGTCAAGCATGAAGAAGAAGAAAGATTGCGTGAGTTGGTACAAAGTGCGGAGCTACAAAGTTCACTATATGCAGAGGAGAAGAAGATGCTCGCTGCTGAGTATGAAGACGAATTGAAGATGTATTGTGAAGAGCTGAAGGTAGAGCGATTGCAAGGGTATGAGTCAGAATCGGTGGGAGACGTAGCAGGAAAATTGAGAGCTATATTGTGCACTAAGGCTAAAGGGAGATTAGAAGAAGCACGTCTGCATGAGCTAAAATTGCTTGTACAGGAACTCGGAAGAGGAGAGTTAAAGATGTAGATATGAATACTTTGCTGATCTGATTGAGGGAGAGAGTAGATCAGAAGATGTTAGAAGTAGAGGACAACGTTAGTCTCAGATTAGATTTAGTCAATTCAGAGTTAGAGAAAATTAGGAGTAGTGTGACAGGGGAGAGGAAGTCCAATGTTGCAAACATCGGAGAACAGGTGTCATCGGAATTATTACTAGAGACATTAGAGAGGAGTGGGTCAAGAGATAAAGAGTTAGATAAGTCACTCCTTAGTGCAATTGTAGTTCCTAGTGAAGAAGGAGTAGAAGTAGTGAAGGAATTAGTAGTTGTAGATATACCCAAAGAAGGAGAAGTGGTAGGAAGATCATCGGGTTTGGAAGCCGATGATGAGGTAGACATCAGATCAAGGTAGTACCAATTTTGAGATAGGAAGAGGCAGATATGAAGAGATGGATTGTTAGTTTGGATCTGTAGGTAGGAAAAGATGTTAGGAAGCGGTGTGTAAGTAGGAAGAACTGTCATTTGCTTCAGTATTTAAGGGGAGCATTCACAGTACTATATTGTTCAGTATTCATATTTCTGAAGATAGAAAAAGCAAAGTGTTGGTTTTCAGTGCTCGTTGCTTGAGCTTAATTCCAATTGTCAATTCTGTGTTTGTGTTTGTGAGTGTGTGGAGAATTTTGAAGTGCAAGTCATTGTGTCTGTGGATGTTAGATTCTGCAGCTTTGATCTTCATTCTGTATGTCTGATCCTGAGTGAAGTGCATCGGAGCAATGCCTTGACAGATTTGAGAGGAATTGAAGTGTTGGTAGTATTCTGCATTTGTGAGTGCAGCACGAAGTTGATGTGAAGTAATTTTGATCAAGGAAGTTATGCCTTCAATGGAGGGGTGGAACACAATTCATGGGAGGAATCATTCTTTGTAGTGAAATGTCATCTTTGGGGGAATCTGAATCATCACAATCAAGATTTGTTTGGACAGAATTTGATATGTTGTGATTATGTGTTGTGTGTATTTTTGACAAGTTGTAAAGACTGTAAGCTTGTTACTCTCTTCTTAATGTGGTTTCTACTTGAGAGATTAAAGATGCAACCAAGAAGAACTACATTGTGACATTTGACTTTGTATTTGACCAATTTTGAATTGTATCTCTACGGGAACAAACTTTACTTACCCAATTACCACAAAAGTGATATTTGCCGGGTTGTCACAAAGGCGTGGCACAACCCCGGACTGCCAAGGGGAAGAATGTTACAATCACATCTAAAGAGGGGCCCATTAAAGTAACTCTAGAAGGAGGAGAAAGTTCAGAAGAAGAAACTTTGAAGGTGTGAAGGTCGTAACTTTGGGGCAAGGTGCAAGAAGGGAAGTGGTCGGAACTTGAAGGCCGAGCCAATGAAGCAAAGTGCAAAGGAGTGGACTATCTGTTTAAGATAGTGTGTCCATTGTTGATGATGCTCCAGCATAAGAAGATGGAAATGGTAAGTGCCAATCTTGAGGTGCCAGACAAGTTGGCAGTAGTAAAGACCTAGAGTGCAGAAACCTTGTTGTTGCAAAGTAAGTTAATGAGGGTGGAGATGGAAATCAAAGAACTTTGGGTTGAGGAGGTTCTTCAGAGTAAGCACTTTGAAGTGATCAGGGAGGAGTTAATAAAGATTTGTGAGGAGTCAAAAGAGAGGACTGTGTTGGTTGAAAGGAGAACTTGTAGATGCGCGTGTAGAGTTAATTCACTTGAAAGCAATTGCAACAGTAATGGAGCATGAGTTGGAGAGTCTCAAGAAGAAGGCAACAGAGAAAGATCAAGCCTGGCAATGTGAGTTAGCAGAGCATAGTAGAGAAGAAGACCGGTTGTGAGGATTGGTGCGAGTAGCAGAGGAGCAAATCTCTATGAATCAAAGGGAGAAGGAAGCATTGAAGGCCAAATTTAAAGATGAACTCCAGATGTATCCTAGTGAACTGGAGGAAGAGAGGAAGGGAAGCTTATGGTCACAGAAGAAGCGGATGAGGTAAGCGGAGTCATCAAAAAAATCAAAGCAATGCTGAGCATGGAAGTTGAAGGTAAACTCAAGGAGGCAAGATTGCACAAGTTGAAGTTGTTGGTGCAAGAGACGCGCAAGAGAAAAGTGAAGGATACAGAGTTGAATAATTTATTAATTTGGCTGAGAGATTGTGTAGATAGAAAAATGTTAGAGGTAGGAATCAATGTGTGTCTTAGACTAGATCTAATTAGAACGGAACTAGATAAAATTTGTAGGGAGGTGCATGATGTACAAAGACCCAATATTGCAGAAGTAGGAATTTAGGTGTCTTTGGACTTGTCATTTGATACATTAGAGAAAAGTGTGTCGGAAGATAAGGAGATAGGAAGATTGCCCATGACCTCAATTATAGTTTGTAGTGAAGAAATTGTGGAAATCAAAGAGTTAGGAGTAGGATTAGATAGACTCAAGGATGGTGAAATTATAGAAGGATCATTGGGTTTGAAAGCCAATGATGAGGTAGACATCGGATCGGGGTGGAAACAAATTTGAGATTTGAAGAGGCAGATATGAAGAGGTGCATTGGCATTTCAGATCTGTAGGTTAGAAGAGTTGTTGTAGAAATGGTATTTTTGTTAGAATTGTCATTTGCTTCACTATTTAAGGGTGGCATTTGCAATATTATGTTGTTCAATATTCATATTTCTGAAGATAGATAAAGTGAAGTGTTGATTTTAGTGCTTGTTGCTTGAGCTTAATTCCGAGTATCAACATTGTGTTTGTGTTTGTGTGTGTGGAGAAATTCAAAGTGCAAGTTAGTGTGCTTGTTGAATGTTGGATTTTGCAGCCTTGATCTTTACTCTATGTGTTTGATCTTGAGAGAAGTGCAATTGGAGCAATGCCTTGACAAATTTGAGAGGAATTGTAGTGTTGGTAGTATTCTACATTTGTGAGTGCAGTGCAAAGTTGATGTGAAGCAATTTTGATTATGGAAGTTGTGCCTTCAGTTGAAGGGTAGAACACAATTATGAGGCAAAGTCATTTTTGTAGTGAAGTGATGTCTTTGGGAGAATATGAATCATCATAATCAAGATTTGTTTGGATAGAATTTGCTATGTTGTGATTAAGGAGTGTGTATTTGTGACAAGTTGTCAAGATTGTGAGCTTGTTACTCTCTTTTGGGTGTGGTTTCTACCTGAGAGATTAAAGACGCAACCAAGAAGAACTGAAATTGTTACTTTGCTTTTTATTTGACCAATTCTGAATCATATCTCTGCAGGAACAAACTTTACTTACCCGATTACCGCAAAAGCGATATTTACCGGTTGTCACAAGTTGTGATTAAAGAGTGTTAATTTGTGACAAGATTGCAAGTTAGTGCTTGTTACTCTCTTCTGGGTGTGATTTCTACCTGAGAGACTTGAGATGCAACCAAGAAGAACTGAGATTTTTACTATTTGACTTTGTGTTTGATCAATTTTGACTTGTATCTCTATAGGAACAAACTTTACTTACCCGATTACCACAAAAGTGATATTTGTCGGTTTGTCATAATGACCTGATTTGAAGTCTCTTCCTCTCATCACAATGACAATAAAAATAGTGTCAATTGATTCCATGGTCCAAATCAGGTTTAGGACCAATTTACAACAAGATCCCTTCTTTCAAATGGTACAAGGTTGTCTTGCTACATATGACAAGAAATAGAATCCCTTTTCCTTCAAAGAAGACCTTATATTTTAGGAGAACCGGATCTATGTTCTAGCAAAGGGTGATCTATGACTTGTGTGCCTTCAAGAAGCTTATGACTTACCAGTCACTAGTCACATGGGTGTGGAAAAGACCTTGGGTACCCTACAACACCAATGTTGGTAGCTCAACATGGCACAAGATGTTCAAGAGTTTTGGTCTTGTGTCCTTCTTCCCAATATCGTGTGTGTTTGTCCAATCTTGTGAGGGCTACTAACGTAACAAGGCAAGCAACAAAAAATTGAGTGGACTCCTTCAACCACTCCTATCCCATTTGCTCAATGGGAACACGTAAACTTAGATCTCATCATAGCCTTACCAAAGACAAAGCAAGGTCACAAAAGATTGTGGTGTTTGTGGATAGGCTTAGTAAGCAAATCCATTTGGCACCAAACTTTGATACCATGGATGCTCCAACATTGGTGTAGATCTATTTTGACAATGTCTTCAAGCATCATGGGATGCCTTGTGTGCTCATCTCCAATTGTGATCCTTGATTCATTGGAAAATTTTGGGAAGCCCTCTTCCAAATACTTGGCACCAAGGTTCCTTTGTCCAAGGTCTATCATCCTCAAATTGATGGACGAACCAAATGTGCCAATCAAACCTTTGAAGATATGCTTTGTGCCTTTGTCAATGTTCACCATACCAATTGGGATGAATGCCTTGCAATTGCTGAATTTATATATAATAATTCCAAATAGGTAAGCCCTAAATTATCTCCTTTCTTCCTTAATTTTGACCAAGACCCACTTGTTCTAGATTCCCTTCTTGCTCCTCCTATATATCATGTACTTCATACTTCCACCTTCTTGATCACCATATCTCAATCCCTCTAACAAGCCAAATATCATCTCTTTGTTGCTCAAAATTGTCAAAAACAATGTGTGGATCACCATTGTCATGATCTCACCTTTCAACTTGGTGCTAAGGTCATACTCTCCCCTAGTAATCTAACCCTCCCACTTGATACCCAAGTCCATAAACTTGTTCCTAATTGGATAAGACCCTTTGATGTCACCCAAATCATTTCTCCTATTGCTTATTGATTTGCCTTGCCTTGTCATATGCACATCTACCTTATCTTTCATGTTTCAAAGTTGAAATCCTTTGTTCCTAATCCATCTTCTTTTTCCTCTTGTGTCCAATCTCTTCCTCATCCCATCCCTATCAATGATCATGGGAAGTATGAAGTTGACCATATCCTTGTGTGTCACCACATTCAACTAGACCGCCAATAACATATAGAGTACAAAATCATCTAGAAAGTGTATACCCTTCATGATGCCAGGTGGGAATCTCTTTCTCATCTCCAAAATGCACAAATAGTCTTCCAAGAGTTTGAAGCTTCAATGGTGACAAGGACATCACCAACTACTAGTGGGGGAATATGTAACGATATGGAGTTTACCAACAAGTTAGTCAAGGCTAAAAAGTAGCAAATAGGCCAAATTGGCCTACAATGTTTGAGAAGTATCTAGGAAGCCTCTTGGTACCTTCCAAGTATTGGGTAACATGCATACCAAGTGTTGAATTCAAGGAGGAAGCTTCTTGGGGAGTTTTCTAGCTAGCTTAGCTTGCACCCTAAGTAGGTAGCTTCTAGCAGGAAACTTCTTGAGAAGCTTCCCAATTAACTTGGCTTGCACTCCAAGAAGGTGGCTTTAGGAAGCTTCTCAAGAGCCTTGTATGCTCTTTATAAATACCAAAGCCCAAGCTCATGCTAGGCATTTGGAATTTCGCTCATTCAAATGTCCTAATGTGATTTGTGAGCCAGCATGTCTCTCACTCATGATGAACCTCTGATGGCTATTATGGTAGCGCACCATGGACTAAGAAGGCAAGGAACCCCAACTCCATCATACTCCTCCAAGGCTAACACTCCAAGACTCAAGACATTGCTCACTAGAGAACTCAATGAGAGAGAGATAGTTGCAAATGAAAGGATGATGAGTACCTCCTCTCCCCTTGTTTATATACTTATGAAATAGTTACGCACCAAAGTTACTAATTACCATAGTAACTCAAGTTACTAGACTAAAACTCAATTCAAGTCAAGTCAAAAAGTAGAAAGGAATACCCATTCACATAGGCATATTCCACTAGCATGTGATCTTATCTTGACCCAACCACTAAGTCAAGGATTCCTTCACATGGGCTATCCTTGGACTATAGAAAAATCCAAAACAAAAAAGCTTGCAGGCCCAAGAGTTCTCAACTTTTTCCTCAAAGCCAAACACCTAAGAATAATGCCAAGTCAACACACTAGAATCAAAAATAGTGGTGCTCATCTTTTCCACTTCTGTGACAACCCGGCAAATATCACTTTTGTAGTAATTGGGTAAGTAAAGTTTGTTCCCGTAGAGATACGAGTCAGAAATGTCCAGATACAAAGTCAAAACTCACAATGTAGTTCTTCTTGATTTCTTCTTTAATCTCTCAGGTAGAAACTACACCCAAAAGAGAGTAACAAGCATTGATTTGCAGTTTTGTCACAAATTCACACTCCTTAATCACAACTTCTTCAATTCCTTCCAAACAATCTTGATTGTGATGATTCAGGCTCTCTCGAAAATGGCACTTCACTGCAAAACAACTTTGCCTCAGAATTGTGTTGCACCCCTCCACTGAAGGCACAACTTCCTCGATCAAAATTGCTTCACATCAACTTCACACTGCACTCACAAATGCAGAATACTACCAACATTACAATTCCTCTCAGATCTGTCAAGGCATTGCTTTGATTGCACTTCACTCAAGATCAAACACACAGAATGAAGATCAAGGCTATGGGATCCAACATCCAACAAGCACACTGACTTGCACTTCAAATTTCTTCAAACACTCACAAACAAAAGTACAATGTTTGATACTCAGAATCAAGCTCAAGCGACAAGCATTGAACAACATTTCTCCACAAATGCCACTCTTAAGTAGTGAACAAATCGTCAGTTCTAACAACTATACCATTCTACAATAACTTTCCTAACATGTAGATCCGAAATGACAATGCACCTCTTCATATCTGCCTCTTCAAATCTCAAAACTATTACTAATCCGATCCGATGTCTACTTCATCATTGGCCTTCAAACCCAAACCCAAAGTAATTTTACTTCCTACTTCTTTGTCCTCGGGTTTCATATCTTCTACTTCTTCTACCAAATCCAGCAATTCTCTTTCTTGATCTGAAATTCCACTAGTGGGTAACCCTTCTAAACCTTCATCTCTCGACCCACTCTTCTCCAATGTCTCCAATGGTAACTCCAAAGACATTTGTACTCCTATGTTATCTACTTTGGGTTTGGCTCTAACATCATTCCAAAGTTTTTCTATCTCCAACTTTACTAAGTCTAATCTAATTGCAATATTATCTTCTACCTCTAAGATCTTCCTATCTACACGAGTCCTAAGACTTATCAGCAGCCCATTCAAATCAGTATCTTTCACCTGTCCTTGCCTCATCTCCTACCCCAACAATTTCAACTCGTGCAGCCTTGTCTCTTCAATTCAAACACTGGCCTCTGTACTCAACATCGCGTTCATCTTGAGGAAAATCTCCTTCAACGGCTCCAATCGCACTTTTCTTTCTCGCTTTTGATCTGCAAGCCACTCCTCCCTATACATCGCCAACTCTACTTTGCACTTGGCTTTCACCGTTTCCTTCTCCTTCTCCTCCTGATTACAAAGTAACTCTCGTAATCTTTCTTCTTCCCTATACTGTGCTGCTAACTCTCTTTGCCAAAGCTACTTCTTCTCTTCTTCACTCCATCACCCTATCGACCTCTTGATCCTTAGCTGCTACTCTTGCCATATCATGGATAAGTTCTACTCTTGAATCAACAAACTGCTGCTTCAAGATCTCATATTCTGCTACTTGCCTTTCCCTTGCTATGTCACTCTTCTTAACAAGCTCTTCTTGATATCTCACTTCTCTCTTCAGGTCTTCAATTACCTGAGTCTTCACTACTGCCTCTACTCATAGTACTTCACTTTCCTCCTCACCTCGGGTTATGATTTTCTTCAACTCCGAGTTCTCTTCTTCTAATCGCGCTAAGACCTGCAACACAGTCTTCACCTCCGGACACTTTGAATGCATCTCCTTCTTCCTATGTTCTAACTTCACCAATAGAGGACACACAACCTCCCACATGTACTCTACTCCATCGCTTGCTACTACCTCCTCTTGCGTAGCAACTTCCCTTTGCACTTTGTGTTCCTCAGACACTCGCTTTCTTCTCTGCAGTCTTTGTATCGGAACTAACGCCTCACTTCCCAAGCTTTTGTTCATTTCTTCTTTTACTTTACTTGGACTTGCATCACATTTTGCCTTGCGTCTTGAGCAAAATCCCCTCTGAACTGCAATCTTCTTCTCTTCAGCCTCGGGTATCTCATCCTCCAACTTTGTGTTGTCCTCGGCCTCGGTCACCGCCTGCACTTCTTCTTCCACCTTTGCAGCAACTAGCACCGACGTCATTTCTCCTCCTTCATCACTATTGCTACTTGTATCTCCACTTTGTAGTGTTAGCTCAGGCTCCTCCTTGCATCCCGAGTCTTTGGACTTGAACTCAGCTTCACCTTCCAAGTCTTCATCATCTGACTTGATCACCACCATGCCTCGCCTTGGGTTTCCTCTTCTAGTCTTCCAAGGTTTTGTCTTGTCTTCGGCTTTGCCCTGCCGACTTCTCTTCTTAAATTTTGGAGTACTCAGTTTGATCTCCACATTCTTCCCCGTCTTCTTGTAGTACTCGTCGGTGCTTTTGATTTGTAAGATGTACTGCTGCTCCTCTACATCAACCTCCCTTCTTAAATTGGGATGGAAATGCAACACCATCCGAGTTCGCTCCGCCAAGTTCAGCAAATTCAACCCAAAGAAGAAATGGGCTGCAAATGGCACGATGTAATGTGGAGGCAATTTATCCCACAGATTCCACACCATTTGTCGTGTTCTCCCATGGAAACACCTCGCCCAATTGATTGGTTCTCCTGCAAACAATTTTTGAAAGAACACCGCTTGGTGTTTCATCACATAGGTTGTTCTCTCCGGCTTCAGGATTGCCATCAGAACACTCACAATTCCCCTCTTGATAGGATCTTTATAGCTCTTGACTTTGTACCCATTCTTTGTCCGCTTTGACAAGAATGCATCTCTCACTTCTTGGGTTTCTTTGGCTATCTCTCCCTTCCCCAAGGACGTGGCACCCTACTCCGTGCCTGCTTCCTTCTCGAGTACTAATTTCCAATCCGACTCTATCCAGCGAGCCGGATTTCCTCTCTTCCCTTCTTCTTTGGGTCCCTCAAGACACTTGCTCTCGATGATCTCAGTCATGAAACCTGGAAAACTAACATTCCAATTCCATGCCAAGAATGTAATCCAAAGTCGGCTCAAGACTTCAATTCTTTCCATTACATCCAACCTCCGAATCGCATGATTCCTCAAGGTGAATTCGAAGTTCTTCTTTCCTCCTCCCATCTCTCCTGCTTTCTCACTGTCTCTTGGTTTCACTCTTGCGACTTCTCCCTTACACACTAGAGTGTCTTCCACTCTATTTCCCTTCCCACAATCACCTGCAGGACAACTTCTCAATGGTGAAGGAAAATTGCTTGACATTGCTTTGTTGCGAGCTAAATTTTTATAGAGTTGCACTTTCTTCGTCTCTCTTCAATTCAAGTTTCTACCAAGAAATCACACCTCTTGCATGCACCTCTCACTGTCAATTGTACTTTGTGCGTATAGGCCGCCAGTTTTGAACGGTCCTTTCTTGAATTTCTCACCCCGGCGAAAGGTTGTTAGACAAACTTCACCTCGGGTTGAGCTCCCCCCGATATGAAGACTCCTTACTTCAGGTTGTATGCTGACATGGCATTTCCGAGTACTTTGCCTTATGACCCAAAGTCACTTTACTTTGGGTTTCATCCCAAAGACTCTTTTCTTTGCCTTCTTTGGCCATACAGGCGCAATCCGACTTCTCTATACACTTCTTCTTCTCTATTTTGAACCAAAAAAAAAATGTGGGCACCACAACTTCCTCTAAAGTAAGGTACCCTCTATCTTAGCTATGACTAACTCTAGCTAATCATGACTAATGTAGAACCATCCTTTATCTCTGTATAAATAATATCTCTCAAATACTTGGAATACCAAGCTAAATATCACAATACCACACACATGCACAAATGGGTGTTATAGATCTTCCACTTCAGTCTTCCATTCTCCTATTTCACTCCTTGGTCTTGGTCTTTTTATCAAAGATCATCTTCTCATCACCTAAGAGGACTTTTTTCTAGCATAGAAATATATTACAAATGGAATCACATAAGTGGGTCCTAGCTTGTGGAAGTTCCCTACGATCTACTTGATTGCCTAATCTACATTCTCCTTGGAGATACCAACTCAAAGAAAAATTGTGCATTCAAAGTATCCTTTGCAAACTTGATGTTAATGGTCCTCAATCTAGTTATGAGTATGATCACATGGAGAATTACCACCCTTCATGATTCTCATCTTCAATTCTTGTACAATGGCAATTAAAAGGTAGCTCCAAACATAAATGAAAACTCAGATGATGTTTTTTCAAAAATCCTTGATGGGTTACCATCTTGAACTTCTCCTTGGCTAGGGTCTTAAGGTTCATCCTACTCATTCTACACTTGATTCCTCTCATCATATCTTCTCAAAAAACACTAAAATTCCCTCTACTATGGTTGTTTGATAGTCTATCAGCTCAGCTTGTGGAATTCCTTTTCTTGGTGCTACAAGATGTCAATAAGAAAATCAAGATGAGAAATTTTACTAATACTCCACTATACAACTTTACAACTTTATGATTAATATGATTTCTTTTTGATTTGGGCTTCTTCAATCTTCTTTCTTCTTTACCCATATAAGCCAAATGGATAATTCTTTGGGTAGCTCATTGAAAAAATTCCAATCACTATCATGCACTCCTCTATCTCATCAAGAATTTAGTGTGGTTCATGTTATCAATCCTTCTTTAGGTCTTAGTGAGTCCACTATTTGGGTGTGCCTTCAGGTTTGGTCTAGTCCAACAACCTTGCCCTTGTGTTGAAACACAACCCAAAAGAATGACCACTTCTCTTTATACTAAGGTCTTCCTCTAGTTTTAGTCCCTATTCAAAATAATCAACTCTACTAGAAGCATGAATTAGAGCAAGAACAAGAAAAAATTAAATTTACATGCAACCACCCAAGCAAGTGGAAGGTAAGGAGACCTCACTTGATGGTCACTGAATGCTAGCTTGTGGCTTTAGGCAGTCAAATGATCACTCTACGTTTGTGAGAACAGCAATAACTTGATGAGAGTGATCAGACCCATTAAACCCATGATGAGTGTAGCTCACAAAGCCACATAACAAAAGCAGCTCTCTCCTAAATCAAAATATGTGTTCCATAGCCTATATTTATAACCCAACAACTTGTGTATAACCCTATGTTGTGGTTGTAATCATGTGTTTTGTTTTACTATTGTTGTAGCAAACATTAGGAATGGGAGTTTGGGAGAAGACTTTTGATACTTGTAATAAGTTTGGATCATTATTAAAGCCAACACTTGTAAGTTCTTAATTGGACCTATTTGGAGAAGTGTGTATGTTCAAATTTTATGTTGTGAGTGTTTTGGTCTTAAACCGCTCCAAAGCCTACCTAGACTCCTCTGAACATCAAAGGTTAATCAAAATATCCATATTAGTAATAAATTGCTTTAGAGCTTCCTTGCTCAAGAGAGCATCCCTTGGGATAGGACCAAAGCCAATATTGGTAGTAACCATATCAAGTCTAAACTAGGACTAAGGAGAATTTTTTTGGAAGGAAGATGTTTGATATAACAAGATGTAGATCCCTCATGCCAAAACCCATCACCAAATTGAGCCTTAGGATTAAAATTATCAAGGAAATGACCTCAAGATTCACTCTTATCCTACCTTTAGAACTTCTATAAGTTAGTTGAAAATACTTCCAACATCTAGACCTCTACACTTCCAAATCTTCCCAATTGGCAATGGAGATAGCCTTAAAGTTCTTCATGAAGGTGTTAAATCTTTGTCTCCATCTTGCCTCTTAAACTTTTAGTAACCTTACCAAGTAAATGAAGCAGCATTCACCATCAGTAATTAGGATGGAGCAACCATAGGTGGAGGTCAGCTTGTTAGATGTTGGTATAAGTTTGGATTGGGAATCAATGTAAGTGGTCCTATTCCAAATTGCTAGTGTTGCCTTCTTTGGAAGATACTTCTATATCTTCAAGGAGTACATTTTCTTCAACCTTTTGTCTTATTTTGATATGGGCTTTTGAATATCAATTCTCTTGTAGAAAGGATTGATATTGTCTAAGTTCTCTTTGGATTTTTCAACCTCAAGGTTTATCAGTAGTTTAGTGGATGAGGGCTCATTTGGGTCAAAAGAGAGTCTCCATGCAACTACTAATGAATAGCCTAAAGTTCAAAGTTTTATTAGTATGTATTGTGCTTCTTCTTTAGATAGCTCCCAAGAAAGCTTCTCTTTCATCAACTTGTGTAGGAATTGGAACCCATTCAAATGAGAAAGGTAATGTAACCACCTCTTGCCTCAATGGATGCAATTGGGTCTTTGAGTTGGGAGTCAAGGCTCATTGTAACTGGCCAAAGAACCTCCAACCCTTCTCTTTCTTCTATAGGTCAAACCAAACAAGTGCTTGTTTGATTTCCTCCAATATCCTTTTGTCAAGTGCTTCATATTCTTTTGAAGCTTTTAAAACTATTTCTTTTTCTTCTTTCTTCTTTTGGCATGAGCTTGCTCAATGCATGTATTCAGCAATTTCTTGTAGCACTTTAATTAGTCAGACACTCCAAGGATCTCATCTATTGATGACATTTATCTCCACAACACAAGAAACTCTTTGCATGAAACCACTCTTGAGAAAACCATCCCTAGTAGTGGCACCAAAATTTTAGTATATAATAGCTCACTAATTGCAGTATTTTGACAAGAAGTAGGTAGTTCACTCGAGATACTATCAAAAGTGTGCAGATACAAAGGAAATTGTCACAAAATAATTCTTTACTATTTCTGATTTAACCTCTTAGGTAGAAATCAATCTCAAAACAGAACACTGACACCAAGAAATTTCACTAAAAACAGGATTATTATAAAAGGATATGATTCCAAGGAAAATCTAGAAATTGATGTTTTAGTCCAAAGGTGCTAACTCCTTCCAAAGAGATAGAGATATATTCCTATGATGTATTTTCTACCTCTTGCTTCCAAAGATCTTGTTAAGGCTCATCTTATAAAGACACATGTTCTACCCTTCATTCCAACATCATTGTCTCCCAAAGAACCCAAAATCTTCTCAATGATTACTCCTTAGCTTGTGTACTTGGTATTGTCAATATTATAGCACATTGAGGTCCTATCAAGGCATTTCTTCCAAATGATTGAAACATCTTCTCAAAGATTACTTAATTTGGCTTGTGTACTCTAGTACTATCAATACTACATCACATTGGAGTTCCATTAAGGCATTGCTTCTAAAAATGCAAATATTCTAAGGATCAAACACACAAAGCACTTAACACACTCATTGCAAAGATTCCCCACTAACCTTAAATACAAATAGAGAAATTCTTCACAAGGAATTAAGGGAAAAAAAATCCAAGAGCTTGTCTACTTTATTCACCAATTGCAAAGCTTAAATTTGCACTTCAAATTTCTTCATGACTTAAATAGTCACAAACATTCAAGAATTACAAAGACTACCAACTACTAAGGCTCAAGACATAAGACAACTACTAAGAAATTTGGGCTTTAATTGCTACACTAGATTTTTAACTATTCTTCTTCTAGGAAAATTGGTTCTAATGGTTATAAATCATTAGCTACCATGATAAATTGTTCCTTAACTTCTAATAATGTCATCCATAAATTCCCTTTAAGCTCCACAAACTTCCTATCTAGCCTACCTTTAAGTCCTACTATTACTCTTTCTAATGTTTAGTCATGAAGTGGCCAAATAAGTTGTTGGTAATTAATCTTGAGCTTTTGCACCTCATCTACTATTGTGGTGGCATTAATTAATTTAACCATCATATCTTCTAAAGTTTTACATACAAGCCAAATTGTATTTATTTTCTTCTACCCTTAGTATCCTTCACAAACAACTTCACTATTACTTCTCTATCTGAGCAAATTTGATCCTTCTCATTCTTCTTGATATTTACCACCTTTGGTCCACTCCAAACTTCCTCCTCCAATTCCAAAATAACAAATGTTACTCTCCACAAAATGTCCTTCAACTGCATAATGGTCTCTTGATATTCTTAAATCTCCTTGACACTCTTGCAATTGAATACTCATCTCTCTTTGGTAGATCATGAATCCATCTTTGTATTGAGTCTTCTATGTGAGCAAATGCTTGCATCCAATGTCAATTTTTCTACCAAGGTCTACAAATTGTTAATCTTTTTGTCTAAAATAGTCTTCTCCATGACTGCAATCATCCAAAGATCAGGTGTCTTCCAAGCACTTCATTTAGGTTAATTTTTGTTGTTCAACCTATGCCTTCTCCACCTTCTCCTTTTGAATTACATACTTGCATCTGAAAATTTCACTTCTCTACCTCAATGTTGGTCTTTTTTGAAGCAAGGTGGTAGAAAGATTTGCCAGTTCCTCTTCCAACTCCTTCACTCACATCACCTTTGCAGTTGTAGTCTTTACTTGCTCCAAATTAACATCTTCAATGCATTTAGTTCTTTGTACAAGACAATCTTCTTGTTACCTTGCACTCTCTAATCCTTCCAAAGGTAAAGAGTTTCACCTTTGTAAGATACGGAAATCTCTTTATGTTGGTCCAGCTGATTATGCATTCTCATGATCATTGATGCATAGCCATGAAAATCAAAACACCCATGTTCATATAATGGGTAATTTTTATTTATTGCTTCCATCAAGGGTAGAAAAATGTCTTGAATGAATTGCACTCTTGGTAGCATAAAGATCAAATCCATTTCTTTGCTTACATTAATTTTTCCTACATTCCTACACCTTTTGGGCAAATTAATTTGCTCTTGCAAAAATCAGGCTTCTTCTTTTCTGGCTTCATAAGCATTTCCTCAAGGATATTATTCTCTTGCAAAGCACCAAAATTTTGTAGAGGTAATGAAGGCTAAGCTTCCGCTCAATCTTGTGCAAGCTTTTGGACTCACAATTGATAAGTTCTTTGTGTTTACATAAAAAAAATTAGTTTGCATCCACTTCTATCACACATAATTCCAAGATAAGCATCTCCATTTGCTCATCAAGTTCTTCCTATTTGGGTGATTGCTCTTGCTCATCTTTAAACGTTCTTTCCTCTTCCAAGGGGATTTCTTCCACTTTGGCTTCTTATTCTTCTTCTTCTTCTTCTTTGAACTCCATTCTAGATTTTTGTAGTATGTCTTCCTCCTCTTCCTCCAAAGGCTTGACAATCTTGAGGTTTTGTCTTTTCTTTGTTGCTTGAAAGGTGTGCTTCCTTGAAGAAGGTTCTATACTAAACTTGCATTTTTCCACTTCTTTATAAAGGTATGAACTCTCTTATTTGTAACAACATAGCTGTGACAACCCGACAAATATCACTTTTGCATTAATCAGGTAAGTACAGTTCATTCCTACAAAGATATGAGTTAGAAATGTCCAAATACAAAGTTAAAGTAACAACTTCAGTTCTTCTTGGTTGAGTCTTTAATCTCTCACATAGAAACCACACCCAAAAGAGAGTAACAAGCACTGATTTGCAGTCTCGTCAAAACAATTGGTCACACTTAATCACAACTCCATCAAATCTTTCCAAACAATCTTGATTGTGCTGATTCAGGCTCTCCCAAAAACAACACTTCACTCCAAAATGACTTTGCCTCAGAATTGTGTTCCATCCCTCCATTGAAGGCACGACTTCCTCAATCAATATTGCTTCACATCAACTTCATGTTGCATTCACAAATGAAAAATACTACCAACACTACAATTCCTCTCAGATCTGTCAAGGCATTGCTTCAATTGCACTTCACTCAGTATCAAACACACAGAATGAAGATCAAGGCTGTGGAATCTAACATCCAACAAACACACAGACTTGCACTTTAAAATTCTCCAAACACTCACAAACAAAAGCACAAGAATTGATACTTGGAATCAAGCTCAAATGACGAGCACTGCTTCATAACACTTTGCTTTGTATATGCTCAAAAATTATGAGCACTAAACAAAATTTTCCTACAAATGCCACCTTTAAATAGTCACCTTTAAATAGTAAAGCAAATGACAATTACTAACAACTACACCATTCTATAACAACTCTTCTAACCTGCAGATCCAAAATGACAAACCACCTCTTCATATCTGCCTCTTCAAATCACAAAAATATTTCTACTTCGATCCAATGTCTACTTCTTCCTCGGCTTCCAATCCCAAAGTAACTTCACTTACTACTTTATCCTTGGGTTTCACAACTCCTGATTCCTCCACTAATTCTAACACTTCTTCATGCTGATCTATAATTACACTAGCAGGTAATCTATCTAACTCCTTTTCTACCAACCCACTCTTCTCTAATAACTTTGAGGGTAATTCCAAAGATATCTGTACTCCTATGTCATCTACTTTGGGCTTCCGTCTTACATTCTTCCAAAGTTTATCTATCTCCAATTTCACTAAGTCTAATCTAATTATGATATTGTCTTCTACTTCCAATATCTTCCTATCTACACGAGTTCTGAGACTGATAAGTAAGGCATTCAAGTCTTTATCCTTCACATTTCTCCTCCTCGTCTCTTGCACCAACAACTTCAACTCATGCATTCTTGTCTCTTCAATTTGCACGATGGCTTTTGTACTCAGCATCACGTTCATCTTGTCACTATCTCCTTCAATGGCTCCAGTCTCATTCTTCTCTCCTGTTCTTGATCTGCAAGCCAATCTTCTCTATACATTGCCAGTTCCGCTTCAAACTCAACTTTAATTGTCTCCTTCTCCTTCTACACAATCTTCTCCTCTTGATTGTGAAGTAACTCTCTTAATCTTTCTTCCTATCTATATCTCACTGTCAACTCTCTTTGCTAGAGCCGCTTCTTCTCTTCTACACTCTCCATCACTCTATTGACCTCTTGCTCCTTCTACTACTCTCACCATAGCATGGATAATCTCTAATCTCAAATCAGCAAACTATTGTTTCAAGATTTCATACTCTGCCACTTGTCTCTCCCTTGCTATGACATTTTGCTCTATAATTCTCTCTTCAAGTTCTTGATTACTTGATTATGTACTACTGCATCTACTCTTAGGACTTCTCTTTCTTCCTCACCTTGGATTATACCCGTCTTCAATTCCAAGTTCTCTTCTTCTAATTGAGCTAACACATACAATACAATCTTCACCTCCGGACACTTTGACTACATCTCCTTCTTCTTGTGCTCTAACTTTACTAAGAACTGGCACACAATCTTCCACATATACTCTACTCCTTACCTTGACTTGCGGACTTGTCTCCTTCTTCACCTCTTCCTCACTTGACACTTGCCTTCTCAGCCACAATCACCTCATAGGAATGGATTCTTTGCTCCCCAAACTTCCACTCTCCAGTTCTCTTACCTTACTTGGCTCCGCTTCATATTTTCCTTACATCTAGAATGGCCTCCCCTTTGAATTGTAACTCTCTTCTCCTCTTTCTCAAGTACTTTGTCTTTAGGTTTTGGGTTACTTTTTTCCTCCATCTCCATCTAGGCTTCCTCCTCTTTGGGTACCAATTGCATCTCCACTCCATCATCACAGGTGGTACTCGTATCCTCACTCTGCAGCATGAACTCAGGTTCTTCTTCCTTCACCGAGTCTTTTGACTTGCACTCAGCTTCCTCTTCCAACTGTTTGTCCAACAACGTGATTACCACCAGTTCTCTCCTTGGGTTCACCTTTCTAGCTTTTGAGGTCTTGCCTTCTCTACTTCTTCTTCTTCTCCTTGTTGACTCCTCTTCTTCAACTTTAGAGTGCTCACCTTCAACTGCACACTCTACCCCGTCTGCTCGTAGTACTCGTTGCTGCTCCTGATTTGCAGGATGTACTGCTGCTCCTCCGCATCAACATCTCTTCTCAAGTTGGGGTGGAAATAGGACACCATCTTATGTCTGTCCACTGCATTGAGCAAGTTCAGCCCCAGATAGAAGTGGGCTGCAAACAACACAATGTAATGTGGAGGCGACTTGTCTCGCAAATTCCACATCATCTGTCTTGTCCTCTGATGGAAACACTTTGCTCAATTAATTGGCTCTCTTGCAAACATCTTGTGAAAAAACACTACTTGGTGCTTCATCACATAGATCGTTCTCTCCGTCTTCAAGGTTGCCATTAGTTATAATACCAAGGGTTAGCCATATGATCTAGATGTGAAATTTGGTTTGGTAACATCTAGAATGATGGTCAAAATAGATCAGATAGAAGTATCACCAAAAGAGTAGTTCTACTAATAGGGCAGAAACCAAAATAGACTTTAGAACCTTAGAACCTTAGAACCAATAGCTAGACATATGATTTAAAGGTGAGAATTGGTTTGGTAACATCTGGAAGGATGTTACACATGATGGACTAAACAGATCAGAAAGAGGTATAACCAAAAGGGGACTTCTACTAATAGAGTAGGAACCAAAATATGCCTGAAATCTTTGAAGGCAATTTTGGAGGCCTAAACGGATGAATTAGGCCTAAAAAATTTGCAGATTCCCCCTCATTGTCTCATCAAGAGCTTTCCAACAGTACCTTACTCATGTGATTCTGAGATTCCTACAAGAAGATTCCCTAAAAGATTCCCTCCGGTCAAAGCTTGTTTGACCAACCAGATAGGACCTAGACCAGATAGGTCACCCATCCAAGTAAGTAATCCAAGGGTGGAGCTTGCTAACATGTCACCTATCTGTGTCCCTAATCCTATGGTGGAGCTTCCTTGGAGGAGATTCTCTTTATCTATATAATAAAGAGAAGGTGCTCCCTTGGGGCATCGAATGTTTGAGTGTGCAATCTGTGTTTTCTCTCTTCTCTTGTCCTCGGAGTATTACATTAGTGCACTCACAATTGCACTCTTTATAGGATCTTTATAGCTCTCTACTTTGTAGCCATCTTCGTGTGCTTCAAAGAGAAGACATCTCTCACTTCTTGGGTTTTTTGAGCTACTTCTTCCTTCCCCAAGAATGTGGCACCATGCTCTACGCATGCTTCTTTCCCGATTACTAATCTCCAATCTGACTTTGTCCATCAAGCCGGATTTCCTCTTTTCCCTTCTTCCTCAAGGCCATTGAGACACTTACTCTTGATGATCTCAATCATGAAACTTGGAAAACTAACATTCTAGTTCCATGCCAAGAATGTGATCCAAAGCCTACTCAGGACCTCGATTCTCTCGATCACATCTAACCTCCAAATTGCATGATTTGTCACTACAAATTTGGAGTTTTGGGGTGCCCATATTTTTATTTTTTTTCAAAAATAAAGAAGAAGAAGTGTATAAAGAAGTCGGATTGCACTTGTATGGCCAAAGAAGGCAAAGAAAAGAGTCTTCAGGATGAAACCCAAAGTAAGGTGACTTCGGGTCATAAGGTGGAGTACTTGGAAATGCCCTGTCAGCATACAACCCAAAGTAAATTGTCTTCGTATCGGGGGGAGCTCAACCCGAGGCAAAGACAGTCTAACAACCTTTTGTCGGGGCGAGAAATTCAAGAAGGGACCGTTCAAAAACCGGCGGCCCATACGCACAAAGGTTGATTGACAATGACAGGCGCATGTAGGAGGTGTGATTTCTTGGTAGAAAATCAAAGTGAAGAAAGACAAAGAGGCGTAACTCTATAAAAATTGAACTTGCAATGACAAAATGTTGAGTAATTTTCCTTTGCCATTAAGAAGTTGTCTTGCAGGTGATCATGGGAAGGGAAATAGAGTTGGAATCGTGTTAGTGCATAAGGGAGAAGTTGCAAGAGTGAAATCGAGAGATAGTGAGAAGGCAGAAGAGATGGGAGGAGGAAAGAAGAACTCTGAATTTTTAGTGAGAAATCATGCAATTCGGAGGTTAGATGTAATAGCTAGGATCAAAGTCTTGAGCCGACTTGGGATCACATTTCTGGCATGGAACTGGAATGTGAGCTTTCCAGGTTTCATGATAGAAATCATCAAGAGCAAGTGTCTCGATGGACCCAAGGAAGAAGTGAAGAGAGGAAATCCGGCTTGCTGGACTGAGTCAAATTGGAGACTTGTACTCAAAGGAAACAGGCTCGGAGCAGGGGGCCACGTTCTTGGGAAAGGGAGAGATAGCTCAAGAGACCCAAGAGGTGAGAGATGCCTTCTCGTCAAAGCGGACGAAGAATGGGTACAAGGTTGAGAGCTACAAAGACCCTGTGAAGAGAGGAATTGTGAGTGCACTGATGGCCATCTTGAAGCCGGAGAGAACCACTTATGTGATGAAACACCAAGCGGTGTTCTTTCACAAGCTATTTGCAAGAGAACCAATCAATTGGGCGAGGTGTTTCCACGGGAGAACGAGGCAGATGGTGTGGAATTTGTGGGATAAGTTGCCTCCACACTACATCGTGCCATTTGCAACACATTTCTACCTCGGGCTTAGTTTGCTAAACTCGGCGGAGTGGACTCGGATGGTGTCGCACTTCCATCCTGATTTGTGAAAGGAAGTCAACGTCAAGGAGCAGCAATACATCTTGCAGATCAAGAGCACCGACGACTACTACACAAAGACAGGGAAGAACGTGGAGGTCGCAGTGAGTACCCTGAATATGAAGAAGAGGAGTTGGCAAGGTGATGCCAAAGACATGAAGAAACCTAGGAAGACACAAAGAGGCAACCCGAGGCGAGGTATGGTGGTTATCAAGTTGGAAGACAAAGACTCGGAAGGTGATGCCGAGCTCAAGACTGAAGACTCGGAACACAAGGAGGAACCTGAGCTAACACTGCAAAGTGGAGATACGAGTAGTGATAGCGATGAAGGGGGAGAAATGACATCAGCACCAGCGGCTGAAGAATACAAAGAAGAAGTGCAAGCAGAAATTGAAGCCGAAGATAATACAGTTGGAAGACAAAGTAACTATGCCCAAAGAGAAGAAGATTGCAGTGCAGAGAGGAGTTTGCTTGAGACGTAAGGCGAAGTGTGAAGCGGTGCTGAGTAAGGCAAAAGAAGAAGTAAGTGAAAGCTTGGGAAGTGAGACGTTGATTCCGATACAAAGACTGCAGAGAAGAAGGCGAGTATCGGATGAACACAAAGTACAAAGAGAAGTGGCCATGCAAGAAGAAGTAACCTTGAGTGATGGATTGGAGTACCTGCAGGATGTGGTATGTCCTCTACTGGTAAAGCTGGAGTACAAGAAGAAGGAGATGCAGTGGACTTGTCCAAAGGTAAAGACTGTATTGTAGGTATTGACCAGATTAGAAGAAGAAAAATCGGAGTTGAAGAAGAGTATAACCCGAGGTGAGGAGGAAAGGGAAGTGCTACAAGCGGAGGCAGTGGTGAGAAGTCAGGTAATTGAAGACCTAAAGAGAGAAGTCAGTTATTGAGAGGATCTCGTGAAGAAGAGTGACATAGCACGGGAGAGACAAGTAGCTGAGTATGAGATCTTGAAGCAGCAATTTGCTGATTCAAGAGTAGAGGTAATCCATGCTATGGCGAGAGTAGCTGCAAAGGATCAGGAGCTCAATAAGGTGATGGAGAGTGTCGAGGAGAAGAAGCAACTTTGGCAACAAGAGTTGGCGGCACGATGCAGAAAGAAGACCGATTACGAGAGTTACTTTGTAATCAGGAGGAGAAGGTTGTCCAGAAGGAAAAGGAGAAGGAGTCGGTGAAAGCCAAGTTCAAGGCGGAGTTGGCAATGTACCGAGAGGATTGGCTTGCAGATCGTGAACGTGAGAGAAAGACAAGATTGGAGCCATTGAAGGAGATAGTCCTCCAAATGAATGCAATGTTAAGTAAAGAGGCCAACATTTGGATGAAGAGACTAGGTTGCACGAGTTGAAGTTGTTGGTGCAGGAGACAAGGCAAAGACAAGCAAAGGATACAGATATGAATGCCTTGTTAATTAGTCTCAGAACTCGTGTAGACAGTAAGATATTAGAAGTAGAAGACAACATTTCAATTAGATTAGACTTAGTGAAAATAGAGATAGAAAAGCTTCAAAAGGATGTTAGAGCAAAACCCGAAGTAGATAACATAGGAGTACATATGTCTTCAGAGTTACGAGTAGAGACATTAGAGAAGAGTAGGTCAAGAGATGAAGAGTTAGATAGATTACCCACTAGTGGAATTTCAGATCAAGAAAGAGAATTACTGGATCTGGTAGAAGAAGAAGAAGATACAAGACCCAAGGACAGAATATTAGGAAGTAAAGTTACTTCGGATTTGGGTTTGAAAGCCAATGACAAAGTAGACATTGGATTGGAGTAGTAACAATTTTGAGATTTGAAGAGGCAGATATGAAGGGGTGTATTGTCATTTTGGATCTACAAGTTAGAAAAGTTGTTAGAACTGTCGAGTTGTTCACTACTTAAGAGTGGCATTCGTAGAGAAATGTTGTTCAATGCTCATAATTTCTGAGAAGAGATAAAGCAAAGTGCTGTGAAGTAGTGCTCGTCGCTTGAGCTTGATTCCGAGTATCAACTTTGCAAGTGTGTTTGTGAGTGTTTGAAGAAATTCAAAGTGCAAGTCAGTGTGTTTGTTGGATGTTGGATTCCACAACCTTGATCTTCATTTTGTGTGTTTGATCCTGAGTGAAGTGCAATCAAAGCAATGCCTTGACAGATCTGAGAGGAATTGTAGTGTTGTTAGTATTTTGCATTTGTGAGTGCAGTGCGAGGTTGATGTGAAGCAATTTTGATCAAGGAAGTTGTGCCTTCAGTGGAGGGGTGGAACACAATTTTGAGGCAAAGTCGTTTGCAGTGATATGACAACCCGGCAAATATCACTTTTGCGGTAATTGGGTAAGTAAAGTTTGTTCACTCAGAGATACGAGTCAAAATTGGTCAAATAAAAAGCAAAGTAACAATTTCAGTTCTTCTTGAGTTCTTCTTTAGTCTCTCAAGTAGAAACCACACCCAGAAGAGAGTAACAAGCACTGATTTGTAGTCTTGTCACAAATTCACACTCCTTAATCACAACTCCATCAAATCTTTCCAAACAATCTTGATTGTGATGATTCAGGCTCTCCCAAAAATGGAACTTCACTGCAAAATGACTTTGCCTTAGAATTGTGTTCCACCCCTCCACTGAAAGCACAACTTCCTTGATCGAAATTGCTTCACATCAACTTTGCACTGCACTCACAAATGCAGAATACTACCAACACTACAATTCCTCTCAGATCTGTCAAGGCATTGCTTCGATTGCACTTCACTCAGGATCAAACACACAGAATGAAGATCAAGGCTGTGGAATCCAACATCCAACAAGCACATTGACTTGCACTTTGAATTTCTCCTAACACTCACAAATATAATCACAAAGTTGATACTCGGAATCAAGCTCAAGCAACGAGCACTGCTTCACAACACTTTGCTTTATCTATTCTCAGAAATTATAAGCACTGAACAACATGATACTGCAAATGCCACTCTTAAATAGTGAACAAATCGACAGTTCTAACAACTATGATGTTCTACAACAATTGTTCTAACTTGTAGATCCGAAATGAAAATGCACCTCTTCATATCTGCCTCTTCAAATCTCAAAACTGTTTCTACGCCGATCCGATGTCTACTTTGTCATCGGCTTTCAAACCTAAACCCGAAGTAATCTTACTTCCTACTATTCTATCCTCGGGTTTTATATCTTCTACTTCATCTACCAGATCCAGCAATTCTCTTTCCTGATTTGAAATTCCACTAGTGGGTAACTTATCTAACTCCTTATCTCCCGACCCACTCTTCTCTAATGTCTCCAATGGTAACTCCGAAGACATTTGTACTCCTATGTTATCTACTTCGGGTTTTGCTCTAACATCCTTTTGAAGCTTTTCTATCTCTATTTTCACTAAGTCTAATCTAATTGAAATGTTGTCTTCTACTTCTAATATCTTACTGTCTACACGAGTTCTTAACTTAATCAACAAGGCATTCAAATCAGTGTCTTTTGCCTATCTTTGCCTTGTCTCCTGCACCAACAACTTCAACTCGTGCAGCCTTGTTTCTTCAATTCAAACGCTGGCCTCTGTACTCAACATCGCGTTCATTCTGAGGACAATCTCCTTCAATAGCTCCAATCTCATCTTTCTCTCTCGTTCATGATCTGCAAGCCAGTCCTCCCTATACATCACCAACTCCTCTTCAAACTTGGCTTTCACCGTCTTCTTCTCCTTCTCCTTCTGTACAACCTTCTCCTCCTGATTACAAAGTAACTCTCGTAATTGGTCTTCTTCTCGGTATCATGCCGCCAACTCTCGTTGCCAGAGTTGCTTCTTCTCCTTGACACTCTCCATCACTCTATCAAGCTCATGATCCTTTGCTGCTACTCTCGCCATAGCATGGATTACTTCTACTCTTGAATCAGCAAATTGCTGCTTCAAGATTTCATACTCCGCTACTTGTCTCTCCCTTGCTATGTCACTCTTCCTCACAAGATCCTCTTGATAGCTGACTTCTCTCTTCAGGTCTTCAATTACTTGACTTCTCTCTGTTGCATCCGCTTGCAATACTTCCCTTTCCTCCTCACCTTGGGTTACACTCTTCTTCAACTCCGAGTTCTCCTCTTCTAATCGTGCTAAGACCTGCAATAGAGTCGTCACCTCCGGACATGTCCACTGCATCTCCCTCTTCTTGTGCTCCAACTTCACCAACAATGGACACACAATTTCCTGTAGGTACTCCACTCCATTTCTTGCAACTACTTCTTCCTGCATAGAAATCTCCTTCCTTACCTCTTCTTCACCCGATACTCACCTTCTCCTCTGCAGTCTTCGTATCGGAATTGATGCCTCAATGCCTGGGCTTTCTCCTACCTCTTCCTTTGCTTTACTCGGCCCCGCTTCACACTTTGCCTTATGTCTTGAGCAAACTCCTTGCTGTATTGTGATCTTCTTTTCTTCAGGCACAATTACTCGTCTTCCAACTGTGTGTTGTCTTCGGCTTCCATCTCGGCTTGCACTTCTTCTTCTTCGTATTCATCAGCCGCCGGTACCAATGTCATCTCTCCCCCTTCATCACTATCGCTGCTCGTATCTCCACTCTACAGCGTTAGCTCAGGCTCCTCCTTGTGTTCCGAGTCTTTAGTTTTGAGCTCGGCATCTCCTTCTAAGTCTTCATCCTCTGACTCAATTACCACCATACCTCACCTCGGGTTGCCTCTTTGCATCTTCTGAGGTTTCTTGATGTCTTTGGCTTCACCTTGCCGACCTCTCTTCTTCATCGTTGGAGTACTTGCTTCTATCTCTATGCTCTTACCTGTTTTCATGTAGTAATCATCCGTGCTTCGGATTTGGAGAATGTACTGCTGTTCCTCCACGTCAACTTCTCTTCTCAAGTCGGGATAGAAGTGAGACACCATTCTGTTTTGCTCTGCCAAATTGAGCAAATTCAACCCAAGGTAGAAATGTGCTGCAAGCGGCACGATGTAGTGTGGAGGCGACTTATCCCGCAAATTCCACACCATCTGTCTTGTCCTCCCATGGAAACACCTTGCCCAATTAATAGGTTCTCCTGCAAACAACTTATGGAAGAACACCGCTTGGTGTTTCATCACATAAGTTGTTCTCTCTGGCTTCAAGATTGCCATGAGAGCACTCACGATTCCCTCTCTTCACTGGATCCTTGTAACTCTCAACCTTATACCCATTCTTCGTTCTCTTCAAAGAGAAAGCATCTCTCACCTCCTGAGTCTCTTGAGCTATCTCTCCCTTCCCCAAGAACATGGCTCCCTACTTCGAGCCTGCCTCCTTCCCGAGTACGAGTCTCCAATCCAACTCTGTCTAGCAAGCCGGATTTTCTCTCTTCCCTTCTTCCTTGGGTCCATCGAGACACTTACATTGAGACACTTACTTGAGACACTTACTCTTGATGATTTCTGTCATGAATCTTGGAAAACTTACATTCCAGTTCCATGCTGGAAATGTGATCCAAAGTTGGCTCAAGACTTTGATCCTCGCTATTACGTCTAACCTCCAAATCGCATGATTTCTCATTGCAAATTTGGAGTTCTTCTTTCCTCCTCCCATCTCTTCTACTTTCTCACTCTCTCTTGATTTCACTCTCGGGACTTCTCCCTTGCATACTAACATGATTCCAACTCTATTTCCCTTCCCCCGATCACCTACAAGACGACTTCTCAACGGCGAAGGAAAATTACTTGACATTTTGTCGTTGCAAGTTCGATTTTTATAGAGTTGTGCTTCTTTGTCTTCCGTCACTTCGAGTTCCTATCAAGAAATCACACCTCCGGCATGCACCTATCACTATCAATCAACCTTTGCACGTATGAGCCGCCAGTTTTTAAACGGCCCCTTCTTGAATTTCTCGCCCCGATTAAAGGTTGTTAGACTGTCTTCACCTCGGGTTGAGCTCCCCCCGATATGAAGACAACTTACTTAGGGTTGTATGCTAACAGGGCATTTCCGAGTACCTTGCCTTATGACCCAAAGCCACTTTACTTCGGGTTTCATCCTGAAGACTCTTTTCTTTGCCTTCTTTGGCCATACAGGCGCAATCTGACTTCTTTATACACTTCTTCTCCTTTATTTTTGAAAAAAACAAAAAATGTGGGCACCACAAGTGAAGTGCCATTTTTGGGAGAGCCTGAATCATCACAATCAAGATTGTTTGGAAAGATTTGATAGAGTTGTGATTAAGGAGTGTTAATTTGTGACAAGACTACGAGTTAGTGCTTGTTACTCTCTTTTGGGTGTGGTTCCTACCTAAGAGACTAAAGAAGAACTCAAGAAGAATTGAAATTGTTACTTTGCTTCGTATTTGGAAATTTCTGACTCGTATCCCTACGGGAACAAACTTTACTTACCCGATTACCGCAAATGTGTACGGCTTGATGGGGTCTTCACATCCTTCATTTTTCCTATGCGGTCGCCTTTTTCCTATTACCAAAAAAGTGATATTTGCCGGGTTATCACAAGTTCTTCTTCCCACCTCCCTTCTTTCTCTCTTCTACTCTAGGTTGGGGGATATTCTTCCTATTGATTCCCGGATTAACTCTCTCAACTTCCTCTTGACAATCTAGTGCATCTTTGACTACACTACCCTTCCTACAATCTCCTACAAGACGACTTCTTCACAACCATGGGAAATTGCTTGTCATCGCTTTGTCTCTAGCCCAAATTTTATAGTGGCGCGCCTCCTTTGTCTTTCTTCACTTTGAGTTTCTACCAAGAAATCACAACTCTTGCATGCTCTTGTCACTATCAATTTTCCTTCACACGTATGACTGCCAGTTTTGTGAATGGTACCTTCTTGAATGTCTCATCCCAAAGGAAAGTTGTTACATTGTCCTCACCTTGGGTTGAGCACCCCCAAGACAAAGTCTCCTTACTTCGGGTTGCATGCTGACAAGGCAATTCCAGATACCTTGCCTTTTGACATGAGGTCACTTTACCTCAGGTCACACCCCAAAGACACCTTTCTTGGCCTTCCTCTGCCATACATGCACAATATGACTTCTTTTGTGCACTTCTTCTTCAGAAATAAGAAAAAAACATAAATGTGGGTACCACATACCCCCTCCCTCAAATATGAGCATCCCCGTGAACATAGACCTCCAAGTCTATGGTCCAATATCTCCAAACTCTCCACCCGTTCACTCAAGTGGCAAATGGTTGCCCTTCCAAGTCTGCAAGTTGAATGGACCCATTGTCATAAAGATGAAGAACTCAATAAGGGCACATCCATCTCAAATGCAGTTTTCCTGGAAAGAATATTCGGCAATTGTTGTATAACAAAACCAAATCTCCTTCACAAACAATCACAAGCTTGATGTGTTTATCATGCCTGACTTTCCTTTGTTCTTGTTCTTCTTTCATGGTTTGCATTGCATTGTCTCTCTTCTCTTCTAACCACATCAGTTGATGGATTTGAAGATCCTAACTTTCATCTTCTAACAATTGTTCTTCACAAAGAATCCAATATGTTGGAACTTCAGTTCAATTGGTAGTATAGGATGCAAGCCGTATGTCAAGAAGTATGGAGTTTGCTTGGTTGTGATCTTATTTGTTGTTCAATATGCCCACAACACGGCTGGTAACTTTGTGTCCCAGTCATAAGCATAATTGACAATCACCTTATTCAGAATTTTGCAAAGTAACCCATTTGCCTTTTTTGTTAAGCCATTTGCTTTTGGATTAGAAGAAGTTGTCTTCCAATGTTTAACCTAAAGTATTTTGTTAACGCCTCCATCACAGAGTTCAAGAAATGTGTCCCTCTGTCACTGACCAATTCCAAAGGACATCTGTATTGGGAGATGATGTTTCAAAAGAAAAATTCCACCATTGTTTATGCATCATCTCTACAAGTTGCTTTAGCTTCAACCATCTTGGTAGCATAGTTAGTGCAAACCAAAATGTAGCATTTTCTTGTGACTCAGGTTACCGGTTATATTGATCCCACAAAATCAATTCCCCATTTCTCAAATGGGGCCAAGGGTAAAATTGGTTTCAAAGGCCATTGGGAAGTAGCCGTTGGCTTTCCCATTCTTTGACAAGCATCACAGCTTCAGACAAGCATCACAGCATCATCTGACATAGCATCACAACATCATCTTCTTTGACAAGCATCACAGCATCATCGCATGCGTGTCTTTGTACATTGTAGGCCACCAATACCCCAAAGAAAGAAGGTTCTTTATAGTATTCTTCAGAGCATAGTGTCCCCCCGATGCTTTGGAGTGCAAAGACTCAATTATACCTTCAACTTTGTATGACTTCAAGCATCATTGAAGTACTTCGTCTTTGCCCATCTTGAATAAAATGTTGTGTTCAGCTGATATGGCTCCATTTTCTTGAGAAAGGCTGCCCTTTGCTCCGGGTCCAGCCCTTCAGGACAATGGAGAGTATGCAGATAATGATATTTGGCTGCATACCTCATACTTTGCATTGCTGTTAATTGATATAACTCTTCATCAAGGAACCGGTCGTCAATCTCCCATTCCTGGTCTTGAGTTTCCAACCTGGACAGGAAGTCTGCAATTGAATGCAGAGCTCCCTTCCTTACTTGTATAGTATATGTGAATTCTTGTAACAACAAGATCCATCTTGCAATTCGCCCGGACAAATCTGCCTTCTTGACCAAATGTTGCAATGCATAATGGTCAACATAGAAGACAAACTCGTATCCCATCAGGTAGTGGCAAAATTTCTTACAGGCATACACCATTCCGAGTGCTTCTCTTTCAGTCACTGAATAGTTCTTTTCTGAAATTGAAAGTGGTCGATTGGCGTAATAGATGGGGTAATCTTTCTTCTTGTTGTCACGCCATTTGTAGTGCCACATCTAGATGCTCGAACATGGAGTTCCAGCGATAGTAGTTAGAGTTATTTCAGCCATTTCTCAGAGACTACTTTCTGATGGTTAGATTTTGTGTTTGGGGTACTGATTTCACCGTAGGGCCCACCGTCACTTTGCACCGTTCACACCATCGAGTGTGCAATCAGTAGGACCGTTAGGGTTTCAGAGCTAGCTCGAGTCCAGGGGGTATAGTTTTGAAGTGAGATGTTGAGCCTTCTAGTTCCTGGCTATGGTGGACAGAGGCCGGCGAGCATCACCTGGATTCTCTATGCTTGAGTGGGTGTGGCTTGACTGTAATCAGTGCCTAGTTGTTGGCAGTTTATAGAGTGACAGATCAAGTACTGGATTGAGTTGAGTTGAGTTGAGAGTGGTAAGCAATCTGATTATTGTGGCACTTTAGAGTATATGTATGACTTATGTGTGAGTTGTGCTTCTATAGTGTATGATGTTGACAGCGATGTATGTTGTGTAGTATGTATATACGCACGACATTGTCATCCTTCTTACTCAAGACTACTTCAATTGCCATGGACAAAGTATCAACATATACATGAAAAGGGATGTCCCTATTTGGGGCCCTCATGATTGGTGCTTCAACCAATCTCTTCTTCAATACCTGGAAAGCTTGTTCTTGATTTGCTTCCCACATGTAGTCTTTGGATTTCTTCAGAAGATTTGTAAGGGGTGCAGCAAGCACCACGTAGTTTGAATAGAAGCGTCTTTAGTGTTTGACATGTCCCAAGAAGGCTCGCAGCTCCCAAATGTTCTTCGGAGATTCCAAAGCTGAGATTACTTTAACCTTCTCAACATTGACTTCAGTACCTTTGCTTGACACTTGATGCCCCAGAAGAATTCCCTCCTTCATTACAAAGAAGCATTTCTCCAGGTGTAATGATAGATCAGAAAAACTACACCTTTCAAAAGTTTGGCAAAGGTAATCCAAATGTATATCTCTTTACCAACACACACAAATCATCAATGAAGACTTCCATAAATTTTCATAGGAAATCCTTGAAGATTGAATTCATCATCCACTGGAAAGTAGCAAGAGCATTACACAACTTAAAGGGCATTTGATTGTAAGCAAAAGTGCTCCAATCGGTCATGAATGTGGTCTTGTCCTTGTCCTCTTCTCAGATGGACACTTGATTGTACCCTGAAAATACATCAAGAAAACTATAACAAGGGTGACCAGCTACTTGGTCCCAAATTGTGTTGGTAAAAGGCAAGGGATGATGATTCTTCCTTGTGACTGCATTTAACTTGTGGAAATCTTGGCACATTTGAATCTTCCCCATTTTCTTCTTCGAGACAATGACAATGGGTGAGACACATTCACTGCTTAAGACAAAAAAGATTATTCCAGCCTCCAAGTACTTGTCAATTTCATCTTTCACCAAAAGCGAGTACTTTGGGTTCATGCGGTATTGTCTCTGCCAAACTGGAATTGCGCCTTCAATGAGATCAATCTGGTGTTCTCCAATTCTTGTGCAATACCCAGCCTTTGATCAATAGACCAGGCAAATACATCATGGAATTTTATAAATAGGGCAGTGTATCGTGCCAACTCCTCTGAAGTGATTGTCTTCAAAATCTTCAAAAAATTTCCTTGAGTCAAGACAACATCTTGGAGGTTGATGACATGTAGAAGGAGTCATTGAGGTTGATGACTCCTTCTACATGGCTTACTTGGCTTAATCCAAGTCGAGCTGCCATAAAACCCCCTTCCTCCAAGTCATGTTCACCTGAGGCAAGGTCATATGGATCTTCATCTTCTACGTCCACCTTGTAACATTCCAAGTAATTGACTTGGACTATATCTTTGGAGTCTTTTGAGGACAAAGAAGAGGTGTCTTTGGATTTGTCCTCGTCTTTTGACAAACTTGTTTCCCCAAGATGGGGAACCTTTGTCCAACTCACAGTCACCAGCTTCTGATCTTTGGACAAAATGTCCTTGAACCGCAGCTTTTGCTGGTCCCTATCCACCACAACTTGAGCATTGTACAACCAGGGTCTTCTGATCAACAATATATAACCAGTTTTGGTCACTAGTCACAACACAATGTAATTCAACCTGAAGGGCACCACTCCAATGATTGTGGTAGTGTTTGACAGCATGCCCAATGGCCGTCTCCAAGTTTGGTTTGCAAATTTCAAGACTCGAGGTGTTGGCTCAAATGTATGATACCCTAGTTGATTTGCAATATCCTCGGTCATGACATTCACACCGGAACCCAAATTAATGGGTATCAATGTGATCATGCACTATGCAATCTTTGCATCAACCGCGGGAGATCCCAGATCCTCTTGTTCAATACAATATATGGCGGGCAATACTTTTTTAGACATTGCCCTTACTTTCTTGAGGGCAGAATTTAGCTGCCTCTTGTATAGCTTATTGTCTTCCCACAATTGCTTAAATGTGACATTTGCTTTTATAGCTGCCAAATCCGCTATAATATCATAATGGGGAACTCCTCCCAATTTCACTATGTTTGCCTTTGGCTTCGGGTTCAAAGTCTCTCCATGTTCAAATTTGACTTTGGGATGCTTCATGATGGTGATGGGGGTACTAGTGGTTGTAACCCGAGGTTCCTTGGGTTGGCTCACCTTAGATTGGATCAGATCCTTTACTTTGGATTGTATGACCGATGGAAAAACTGGAGGCTTCGTCTTCATCTCCTCCTCCAAACTTAGTTCCCAGGTCTTGAGTATCGCTTCCTTGAGTTCTTTCTGCAAGGCTGTAGCTTTGGCTATTGCAAGGATCTTTTCCTCCTTGGTAGAAAGGATGACTTTGGGTGCAGCCTCTTCACCTTTCTTGAGGACAACAAGGTCATACTCAATTCTTCAGGATCATGCTTCTTCTTACTTGTGTGTGTCTCAACCTTCAAAATTTTGAGGTCCAACCATTCTCCTTTTGAGGCCGTGCTTCCTTCTTGAGGTCTCTCCTCCTCAAGTGTTATACTATTTACATTTGTCTCACCCTTTGCTTGAAGCGCCGCATGCTCAGCCGGGGTCTGTACATATTTTACAAGTGGCTTTGGGTTTAGGGGGTGAGGGCATTGGTTGCCCATATGACCCAATCCTTTGCAATTTCCACACAAGGGAATCATCTTGGCTCCAGACAGTTTGGAGACCAATGTCCCATCAAGCCATAGTTGTAACATGCCCCATGTGCAACATGTTGAGGTCAATTTTGGTTGCTCATTGGTAGTCTTTGTGGAGGAGCATTGGGGTTATACTCCCTTGGTACGTACCTTGGACCTTGATACAATGTGCTTGCTTGAGGTTGTACCTCTTGGGTTTGGTACATAGCCTCCTCTTCCTCTTCCTAGTTCTATCCCGGAACCCAATCAATCTCTTGCATTGGGAATGCATTATGAGTCTTGCATTCCATGTTTTCATGGCCTGACTTGCCACACGTGGTGCACCATACATTAGATCTGCCAAATGATGGAGGCTTTCTTTGATCCTTCGCCCCAATCATTTGGATCTTAAAATCCAAAAACTCCTTTATGAGGGCATCCAACTTGGTATCCGCCTTATGTACACTCTTTGATTGGAGTGTCAATGATTTCTTACCCCCACATTGTTGAGGGGATCGGATGGTCTCAAGAGTACGCTGGGCACCTAGCTGCGCTTGCTTAGGATATCCTATTCGTCAAAGAGTTAGAAATTCCCTTGCAATTTATCGCAGGCTCTCCTCCTTCATATGACTGCAGTTCCCTCCTTGTAATAGAGCAGCTGCCTATAGTTGCTCCTTTATGCATGCTCTTCTTAGGACTGTTTGGTAGAATTTCTTGGGTTAACGCTGAACCTAATGTTTCACTACAACCTATTCATTTTTGTTAAGCTTTAGGTTGAGGTTTATGGCTCTGGTGGGGTCTGTTTAGCAGGTCACAAGGTATGGCTAGACTCAATCTAGGGCAAATAGATCAATGACTTGATCTGGCTACACGTACCAAAATAGAAGCCCGAGAATGAAGTCCTTCTTCATGGCACTATTCATAATTTTCAAATAAAACATTCCTCCACAAGAATCGCACAGCTTTCAATACACCCTCATCTCACTATTTACAAATCCACTTGGGAAATAATCAGTTCCAAGTAACGCACTGAACTCACCTAAGTCCACTATGACTGTCAAATAAGCAAAAGGAAGGAACAATAACAGCCAACTTTAAAATTGGTCTCCAACATGTTCTCTCTCACTTGCATGTTAATTCAGACAAGTCCAACTGTGAAAAATTTATCTATTCCTCTGCCACATCAAGGTCTATAGCTCCTATCACACTCAATGTCTACAGCTCCGGTTGGAGACAATGCATAAGCTTTTTTCATAGCAAAGACCAAGTTCCTGACGTACCCAGATTTATCTCTGCTCAGCCCAGACCTGTGAGCCGGCCTGTCTCTCACTCAGGATGAACCTCTGATGGCTATTATGGTAGCGCACCATGGACTAAGAAGGCAAGGAACCCCAACTTCATCATACTCCTCCAAGGCTAACACTCCAAGACTCAAGACATTGCTCACTAGAGAACTTAATGAGAGAGAGATAGTTGCAAATGAAAGGATGATGAGTACCTCCTCACCCCTTGTTTATATACTTGTGAAATAGTTACATACCAAAGTTACTAATTACCGTAGTTACTCAAGTTACTAGACTAAAAGTCAAGTCAAGTCAAAAAGTAGAAAGGAATATCCATTCACATGGGCATATTCTCCTAAGCATGTGGTCTTATCTTGACCCAACCACTAAGTCAAGGATTCCTTCACATGGGCTATCCTTGGACTAAAGAAGAATCCAAAACAAAATGGCTTGCGGGCCCAAGAGTTCTCAACTCTTTCCTTAAAGCCAAACACCTAGGAATAATACCAAGTAAACACACTAAAATCCAAAATAGTGGTGCTCATCTTTTTTACTTCCTCTAAAGTAAGGTCCCATCTATCTTAGCTATGACTTACTTTTGCTAACCATCACTAATATAGAACCATTCTTTATCTCTATATAAATAATATCTCTTAAGTACTTGTAATACCAAGCTAAATATCACAATACCACACACATGCACAAATGGGTGTTACATTTACCCCCGGACTAAGTTTTCACTTTGTCCTCAAAGTGAAGGTCTCTCTACCTTCTATGGTACATCTTCAACTTATCATGGTTAATCCTATCAAAGTGTCTTCCTCCCAACTCCTTGAGATCATAGGTGTAATTGCCCCACACCTTCTCCAATATGAAAGGTCCAAAGTACTTAGGTAAAAACTTCTTTTGCACTCTCTTGAATCGAATGGAATCAAACAACATTACACAATCACCTTCTTTGAAAGGCTCCACCTTCTTCTTGCCTTGCCTCTTATCATAGCTCTCCTTTTGTTTCCTTTGGGCTTGCTCCACTCGAACCATAGCAACTGCTCTTGCCTCTTCCAACTCCATGAGTTGATCCTTTCTTGACTTCTCTGCATCACCTCCTTGTGCTTTCTTCAATCTCCTATGAATGCTTTGGAAGGTAGGAAGATCAAAGTGAATAGGTAAGGTAGACTCAATACCATACACCAATTGAAATGGAGAATATCCGGTGGAAGTTTTCATGGTTGTCCTATAGTCCCACAAAACTGCATGAATCCTCTTGTCCCAATGATGTTTAGCCCCCTCCATTTCTACATCTTTGGCCAACATCATGCACAAGGTCTGATTGGTTCTCTCTGCCAAGCCATTGGATTTGGCTTATAGGATGTAGTTACTCTATGTGTGATAGAGAAATGTCGTAGCATGGCTGTAGTAATGCTTCTTGTAAACTCTCTTCCTCTATCAGAACCAACTCCAAAGGGCATCCAAACCTAGTGATAATGCGTTCATAAAGAAATCTACCCACTTCATCTTCATTCTTGTCCCTCAATGGTCTAGCCTCGACCCACTTGGTAAGGTAATCAGTAACTACCACAATGTACCGATTGTTCCTTGGGGTTCTATTGAGAGGTCCTGCAAAATCAATTCCCCACTTCTCAAAAGGTTCTAGCAATGGAATTGATCTAAGTGGTGGAGTGGATGTAGACTTTCTAGCAAAAGCTTGACAAACATGACAAGTTTTGCAATAATCAAGACAATCCTTGAAAATCTCTCTCCAATGCTAACCTGCATCTAGAATCTTGAAAGCAGTCACCTTTCCTGCAAAGTGCCCTCTACATACTAAACCTTCATGAAACTCCTTTATGAGTAGGATAGACTCTTCCTTACCCATTGCTCTTGGAAGTAGACCATCTGCTCCTTGGTGAAAAAGAATATCCTCCACCTATCTTCAATGGTGTAGTCATACTCAGACAAGAGTATCATCCACCTTGCTAGTCTCCCTTCAACATTAGGCTTGTTGAAGATGTACTTCAAAGCCTTGTGATCCGTGACAATTGTGGCTTTCCTTCCAATCAAGTAGTGTCTAAACTTCTTGAGACCAAAGATCACTGTCAACCCTTCTCTCTCCGTGACAGAGTAGTTCTTCTCTGCTGAAACCATCTGCCTACTAGCATAAGCTATTGGATGATCATGCCCATCTTGGTCTAATTGACTAAGAGTGCATCCTATAGCTACATTAGAAGCATCAGTGTAGAGGATGAAAGGCTTACTCCAATCAGGTTTAGCAAGAATTGGAGCTACAACAATGGATTGCTTGAGCTCCTCAAAAGCTTTGAGAGCCTCCTTGTCTTCCAAAATCACCATGTAATCTACACTCTTCTTCATGTAGATGGTCAATCCATAAGCCTTGTTGGAAAATGAGAAGATGAACCTCCTATAGTACCCAACCATTCCCAAGAATTGGCGTAACTTTGTCAAGCTTGAAGGGAATAGAAGGTTTGAGATTTTCCTCACCTTCTCAGGATCAACTGCTATTCCATCCTTGGAGATGATGTGCCCCAAAAGTAGACCTTCTTCACATCCAAAAATGCACTTCTTTGGGTTGAGTGATGCATTTGCCTCATCCAAGCGTTGCAAGACTTTGATTAGGTGCTCAAAGTGCTCCTCCTTGCTCCCATAGACACAAAAGTCATCAATGAAATCTCTCACAAATTTCCCAATGAAAGGTTCAAATACCTAGTTCATGAACCATTGGAATGTGGCTAGAGCATTGCAAAGCCCAAAAGGCATGACCTTGAAAGCATAAGTTCCCCAAGGTGTGGTGAATGTGGTGAGTTGTTGATGCTCTGGTGCAATCTTGATTTGGTTATATCCACTATAACCATCTCCAAAACTGTACCTCTCATGACCTGCAACCTCCTCCAAGATCTCATCAATGAATGGCAATGGGAAGTAGTCCTTCTTAGTAACAGCATTGAGCTTCTTGTAATCCACACATACCCGAAGCTTGCCATTCTTTTTCTTCACAATGACAATTGGAGACACCCATTCTGAATTCTCCACCTCAAAGATAAATCCAGCCTCCTTGAGCTTATCAATCTCCTCCTTCACAACCAAAGATATTGGTGGGCTAATGCGACGCTGCTTTTGGCGGATTGGTCTTGCATGTGACTCCAACTCTATCTTGTGCTCCTCCAAGGTGACTTCCTTCAAATCCTTGTAACTAAAAGCAAACACATGGATGAACTTGCGGAAAATGTCCTCAAATCTCACCTTCTCCTCCTTGGTAACATTTGGGCCATACTTAAGGGTAGATAACCTTCTCTTTACCTCCTCAAGTGTCAATGGTGATTTATCTGGGTCCTTCAAAACCTCTGGCTTAGGTGCAAAATCCATAGCACACAAAGGATACACATCTGAATCAGATTCAGATTCATCCTCCTCCGTGGAAGTCTCCTCTTCCGTGCTTGTGTCCACACTTGAAGCTCCTTCTTCAGAATCTGATTCCCAATAATCAGAAGATGGTGTATCTGAATGTGAAGTGTTGGTGGTGTTAGTCACAGGAACAGTGACTCTATGGTTTGATGGCCCAATCCTCAAGTACCGTTTGTGCCATTGATCAGTTGTGCGTGCTGCTCTCAACCATGGCCTCCCAAGAAGTAAGTCATAGCTTGAATCCTTCAAGACTTGGAAAGTCATGAGATTTTGAACTCCCATAACTGAAACTACCACCTTATCCATCACCCCTATTGGTTGAACTTGTTGCTTGTTTGCCATGCTCACCACAAATGTTGAAGGTCTTGAGGGTATCATACCCAACTTATTCATCAACCTTTCTGACATGACATTCACTGCTGATCCTCCATCAACCAATGCATCCTTGATGTTGTGACCATTCTATCTCACATCAATCTTGGAGGCATATTCACAAGCCTCCCATGGTGCTGGCTTGGCATCCACCACCCCCATTGATACTGGAACTTTTGCCTTCTTCTTCTTCTTGCTCCTTGTAGAACTCAAACCACCTCTAAGCTCCTTTCTCAAGGTAGGGTTCAAAGTAATTAATTGGCCCACTGTGATGTTAGCCTTGTGACTACCAACATCCTCCAACACATTGTAGTTCCATTGTTGCTTTGAGATCAAGAAGTCCTTCATCCCCAACTTCTTCCTTGGAGTCTTTGTTGTTGATGGTGTTGAGGTGCGAGTGCTCCTAGTAGACATAGGAGTATCCTTGCTTGAAGTAAATCCTTGAGAAGAGTGAACATCCTCTGCAAAACGAGCTCTCTTCTTCTCTTGTGCCAAAAGCTCCAAATTAAGACCCTTGGAGTTTGAGCACTCTCCCTTCTCATACTTGCTCTCAACCACATCTATGGATGCTATCCCCTTACCTTTGTTGGGATTAGGAGCCACTTGGGTTTCACTACCTCCCTCTTTCCCTCTATTGGCTCTCTCATAACCCCTTCCTCCATGGTAAGTGGAATTTGGGCAATTCCTTTGGATATGGCCTCTTCCTCCACAACCAAAACAATTTCTATCATTGAAATTGTTGGCTGGTTGGCCTCCTCTATATGGATAGTTTCCATAACTCCTAGGCCCTCTCCCTACATTTTGATCCACCTCTCTCTTCTCCCATAGTTGCACCACATTGATCTTGAGATCCGCAAGTTGTTCTGTGATGGTTTGGAGTGGATCTTTTGGTGGAGGCGCAAGAACTGGAGCAACTACTACTTGTGGTGCAACCCTTGTCACCAAAGTATCAGAAGTTCCACCATACTTGTAGCCTTGAGGAGGATGCACAACCTCCTTCACCACCAAATCACTCTCATCCCCTTCCAAACTCTCCTCCATACGAATTGCGATCTTGATAGCTTCAACCTTGGAAGAAGGTTTCTCATATCTCACCTTGCTTCTAATTTGTGGTCTCAATCCTCCCACAAAATTCTTGGTGAGCATGGCCCCTATGCCAATCATTGTAGTCTCCACATCATCCCCACCCTTCCTCAACACTATGCAAAATCCGGACTCCAACTTTTCCACTCTTTCCACATAGACTCTCACTTTCTCTCCATCTCCTTGCTTGAGAAATGTAACCTCACTCATCAATCTCTCATAACTCTCATCAGGAAGAAAGTTATCAATGAGTGCTGAAGTCAAAGTCTCCCAAGACTCCTCTTCTCCCTCTCTCCTCTCTCTCTTTTGGTATTCTGACTCATACCATGTAAGTGCTGCATCCTCAAAGAAATCTGGTAATAATGAGGCCCACTCATTCTTCCTCCTCTCATTGTTTCCTATGCAAGCTCTCTTGAAGTCTCTCACAAAGGCCTCCACATCTTCTCCATCCTTTCCAAAGAAAACCGGAAGTTTCCCCATCTTAACCCCTCACTATCTTTCTTTTCTCTCACTCTATTACTAATAGAGTATATACATGACTAACACCATCTGAGAATAATCCACTCTAGGGAACACAAAAGGTTTAGGTTGCTCCAAGATTTCTATAGCAACATCAAATCCTAGAGTGCATATTAATCTAACTCTCATGGATAGTTTATCCATAAGTTGAAAGATTATCTCCATCACTAATCTTGAGAACTAGCTGATGAAGGTGGTAGTATTTTTGTAGCTGTACTAAGACTCTCTCCAAGATCCTTCACCAAAGTTTCCAAAAGTGCTTTTACTCCACTACACTCATGTCCTTTTGGAAGTCCTTCAACTCCACAAACCTCACACAACTCCTTGGTCTTAGATCTCCTCCCTCCCAATCTTGGTGAAGAAGGTCCAACATGCAAACCCAAGTCAAGTTAGCCTCTCCTTTCCCTCAATCTCTTGCTCTCAAAGGTCAATGGACATGAACTTGCCTTATGTCCCTTCTCTCCACATAGAAAACACTTAGACTCACTCTTTCCTCCAAGTGGTGTAGGTTTTTGGATCCTCTCAACACTCTCTTCAAATTCTATTGTAAACTCTCTTTTCCTCAAATCCACCCCTACAATCACCTCAAAACCTTGGGGAATCTTGCATCATCTCAATTTCCACTCTTGATGGCCCTCCATGTTCCCAAGATGAATCTAAACACTCAAACATGCTTTTTGTTGATCTCAAACTTCTCATGCATGAGATCTCCACTCTGCAGAATTAACCCTTCCTCACAATGTCACTCAAATCTCCCAACCAATATGTCAAAATCCTCTGAAATTTTGCACACTTGATTACAACTCCAGGGTGTCCCTCCCTGCAAAATTTCAGAGCTTTTCATCAAGCCATTTGGCCTGGACTTCGTTCTATTCAGCACCCATATTTCAGATTTGGTTTGAAAACCACCCCCCTCACTTCAAAAACTCATTACTCTATGCGCAAGAATGATCTCTCTCTAATTGTTGTGGCAGCATGTAGGATACAATGCACTGAATTTTCTTGAAAATTTTAAGGACAATTCACTAAAAATTGAAGAAATGGTAGACTCTGTGCAATTTTCCAGAGAGCATGCAGTTGCGAGAGCACTTTACCCTATCAACTTTCAAAACTTCTAGCCCAGTGCGCATAGAAGCTCTCACAATAATTTCAAGTGTGCTAACTGAGAGATAACCCAAGCTATCATGTGTAGAAATCTCAAGTCCAGATCTTAAACTTGAGATTTTGCCCAAAATCACCTTAATCCCCAAAATCTGCAATCCACCTCACACAATCTCTCCAATTCCTCTCATGTGTACAAGATGTACAAAATCACCTCAAAGACATCAAAATGAACTATAGGGTATACAAATGGATCTTGGTTCTCTAACATAAGTTCAGCCCTCTCCTCTCCTAATGTTCTCTCCAAGTGAGCTCTCATAGCCTCCTTCTGCCTAATGTAGAATCAGACGCGGAACATTATCTTGCCTTCTAGAGAGGTCCCGGCAACGGAACCAAAAATGTGAGCCAGCCTGTCTCTCACTCAGGATGAACCTCTGATGGCTATTATGGTAGCGCACCATGGACTAAGAAGGCAAGGAACCCCAACTTCAACATACTCCTCCAAGGCTAACACTCCAACACTCAAGACATTGCTCACTAGAGAACTCAATGAGAGAGAGATAGTTGCAAATCAAAGGATGATGAGTACCTCCTCACCCCTTGTTTATATACTTGTGAAATAGTTACATACCAAAGTTACTAATTACCGGAGTAACTCAAGTTACTAGACTAAAAGTCAAGTCAAGTCAAAAAGTAGAAAGGAATATCCATTCACATGGGCATATTCCCCTAAGCATGTGGTCTTATCTTGACCCAACCACTAAGTCAAGGATTCCTTCACATGGGCTATCCTTGGACTAAAGAAGAATCCAAAACAAAATGGCTTGCGGGCCCAAGAGTTCTCAACTCTTTCCTTAAAGCCAAACACCTAGGAATAATACCAAGTCAACACACTAAAATCCAAAATAGTGGTGCTCATCTTTTCTACTTCCTCTAAAGTAAGGTCCCATCTATCTTAGCTATGACTAACTTTAGCTAACCATCACTAATATAGAACCATCCTTTATCTCTATATAAATAATATCTCTTAAGTACTTGTAATACCAAGCTAAATATCACAATACCACACACATGCACAAATGGGTGTTCCAGACCAAACTAGCTTCAGGGATTTTCTCCTCCTCTTACCTCTCTGTCCAGGCAAATGCAACTCCGAGTTGTCTTCTCTTCCTCCACTGGTCACTCCTCTCCAGGGCAAAACTCCTGAACCTGAATTCCTTCCCCTTTGTTTACTATCACAAACCAGGCCAGCAGCAAATTTTAAAAATCCTCTCTCTTCTCTAGAGCAAACTCCCAAAACCTAGACTTCTTCCCCTCAATAGACTCCTTCTTTCCTGCAAAATTTCTCCTTCTTGCTACCACACACCAACCACTTCATTCTTTCTTATGAAACTTGCCTCTCTAAACTGCCACTCACCAATCCACTCCTTTCCTGCAAAATTTCTCCTTCCTACTACCACTCACCAACCACTTCATTCTTTCTTGCGAAAAGTATCTCTCTGTTCAGCCCTTAGTCTCCTGCCCTCTTGCTTCCATGCAAAAATTCCTCTCTAAATAGCCACTCACCAATTCACTCCTTCTTTCCTGTGAAATTTCTCCTTCCTGCTCCCACTCACCAACCACTTCATTCTTTCTTGCAAAAATTGCCTCTATAAACTGCCACTCACCAATCCACTTCTTTCCTGCAAAATTTCTCCTCCCTGTTGCCACTCACCAACCACCTTATTCTTTCCTACAAAAACTATCTCTCTGTTCAGCCCTCAGTCTCCTGCACTCTTGCTTCCCTGCAAAAGTTCCTCTCTAAATAGCCACTCACCAATCCACTCCTTCTTTCCTGTGAAATTTCTCCTTCCTGCTGCCACTTACCAACCACTTCATTCTTTCCTGCGAAAATTGCCTCTCTAAACTGCCACTCACCAATCCACTTCTTTCCTGCAAAATTTCTCCTTCCTGCTGCCACTCACCAACCACCTCATTCTTTCTTGCAAAAATTATCTCTTTGTTCAGCCCTCAGTCTCCTGCCCTCTTGCTTCCTTGCAAAAGTTCCTCTCTAAACAGCCACTCACCAATCCACTCCTTCTTTCCTTTCAAGAGAAAACCTCACTTTTCTGCCCTCAATCTCAAGCCCTATGCTTTCCTGCAAAAATTCATTCTTGTTCAGCACTCAGTCACCCAACTTCAACATTTTCCTCATGAGCTCTTCTTCTTGTCTAGACCCTCCAAAACCCTGCAGACCCTCTTTTCCTTTGAAAAACCCCTTTTCTCCAGCCATCTCCAGGTCTTCCTCTAGAAGCTTTCTCTTCCCTCCCACCCTTCAGTCCTTCGATGGCTTTGACCAGGAATAATAATTTCAAGTGCATAGGGCTTGAGGAGTAGGGATTCGAAGAAGTGACGGACTCAGTCCGTCACTTCTTTGAATCCCTACTCCTCAAGCCCTATGCTTTCCTGGTCAAAGCCATCGAAGTTCCTGGTCAAAGCCATCGAAGTGACTCCTCAGTCCGTCACTTCTTCGAATCCCTACTCCTCTGTACAGCCAAGCTCTGTCCTTCCAGTTTCTTTTCTCTAGTTTTTCTCCCAATAAATTTCTCTCATGCCTCACTCTATCCCCTTCAAGAAAAATAAAATTCCTCTTGTTAGCTCCTCCTCAGCCCTTCCGAAACTTCTCACTGTACCCAGAACTCTGTCACACCATTTGTAGTTCCGCATCTAGATGCTCGAACACTAGAGTTCCAATGATAGTAGTTAGAGTTATTCTAGTAGTTTCTCATAGACTACTTTTCGACGGGTAGATTTTGTGTTTGGGGTATTGACTTCACGGTGGGGCCCACCGTCACTTTCCACCGTTTGCACCGTCGCGTGTGCCGTCAGCAGGACCGTTAGGGTTTCAATGCTAGCTCGAGTCCAGGGGGTATAGTTTTGAAGTGAGCTCCAAAGAGCTTACTTCTTTGATGTTGAGCCTTCAAGTTCCTGGCTATGGTGGACAGAGGCCGGCGAGCGTCACCTGGATTCTCTATGCTTGAGTGGGTGTGGCTTGACTGTAATTAGTGCCCAGTTGTTGGCAGTTTATAGAGTGACAGATCAAGTACTAATCTGTGTTGAGTTGAGTTGAGAGTTGTAAGCAATCTGATTACATCACAGAAGTGAAGTCAGGGGGAAATCAGGTGCAGGAACTGTGAGTGTTGGTGGTATCTCCAAGCTCGATGGATTGTTGGTAGCTCGATTCAAGTTCAGTGTTTCCCTAGTGTGTAGAAGCTCAATCAATTGATGTAGATTTGGCAGTTAGGCAGACGGTGTGCGTAAGCGCTGGCCAAATTTTGAGCAAAGAAGGAGCAATTTTTGAGCAGTGTTGTGATTTTGAGCTCAAGAGGTGAAGGCAAGACCAATTTGCTACAATTTGGGCTCAGAAAGTCAAATTGAAGGTGAAGTTTGGAAGCTCTTCTCATGAAATTGTGATTTGGAAAAACCGATTTTGTCAATTTGGCTCAAGTGGAAAGTTAGCGGGGGATTTGGCAGACAGCCATCTTTAGGGTTTACGTCAGATTTTGGTTGGGATTTACATCAGATTTTTGCCAGATTTGGAGGAGTTTTGCTAGTTTGGAGGACTTTCGTAGATTTGGAGAAGTTTTGCCAATTTTGGAGGAGGTTCAAAGTGGCAACAAGAAAGGCCTCATTTGGCGTTTAGAGGGTTTGAGGCATAGGGCTGTGGGCTATGAAGGCCTAGAAGGGCCAGCAAGCTTGCTGGCTGGCGTGAGGCTAGCTAGTTTAGAGTAGATCTTGGTCATTGGTTAGCAAAATCTGCCTTTCCTGCTAGATTATGCGCAACAGGGTTTGACCCCTAGATCTCTTGTTCCTAGATTGGTGCCCTAGCCAACTGGTCCACCCTCACTTGTTGTCATAGTGATTGTGCCACTGTTATCTATACACATGTAGCTTTGGCTAGGAGAGGCAGTTTGATCCCATTCTTGGTGATCCTGGTAGCTTAGGACTTAGATACCAACTTCTCTTATGTCAAATGCCAAATGGTGGCAGAGTCAGTCCCGTGTTGTGTTATGAGATGGAGGGTTTTTGTTTAGATTTCTTGTGATTGGATCCCTTCCATTCTCTACTTCCTGTTTGTGCACCACGTTTGTGTGAGGTGCCCTGACTTTTGAGCGTTGGTGCTCTAGTGTGCTCTCCGTGGTGAGGTTGGAGTGATGACTAGTCTATAACACCCATTTGTGCATGTGTGTGGTATTGTGATATTTAGCTTGGTATTGCAAGTGCTTAAGAGATATTATTTATATAGAGATAAAGGATGGTTCTATATTAGTCATGGTTAGCTAAAGTTAGTCATAGTTAAGATAGAGGGGACCTTAGTTTAGAGGAAGTAGAAAAGATGAGCACCACTATTTTGGATTTTAGTGTGTTGACTTGGTATTATTCTTAGGTGTTTGGCTTTGAGGTAAGAGTTGAGAACTCTTGGGCCCGCAAACTTTTTTGTTTTGGATTCTTCTTTAGTCCAAGGATAGCCCATGTGAAGGAATCCTTGACTTAGTGGTTGGGTCAAGATAAGACCACATGCTTAGGGGAATATGCCCATGTGAATGGATATTCCTTTCTACTTTTTAACTTTACTTGACTTTTAGTCTAGTAACTTGAGTTACTATGGTAATAAGTAAGTTTGGTGCTTAACTATTTCACAAGTATATAAACAAGGGGTGAGGAGGTACTCATCATCCTTTCATCTGCAACTATCTCTCTCTCATTGAGGTGTCTAGTGAGCAATGTCTTGAGTCTTGGAGTGTTAGCCTTGGAGGAGTATGATGGAGTTTGGGTTCCTTGCCTTCTTAGTCCATGGTGCGCTACCATAATAGCCATCAGAGGTTCATCCTGAGTGAGAGACAGGCCAGCTCACATTTTTGGTTCCGTTGCAGGGACCTCTCTAGAAGGCAAGATAATGTTCCGCATTCAATTCTACATTAGGCAGAAGGAGGCTATGAGAGCTCACTTGGAGAGAACATTAGGAGAGGAGAGGGCTGAACTTATGTTAGAGAACCAAGGTCCATTTGTATACTCTGTATTTCATTATGATGTCTTTGAGGTGATTTTGTACATCTTGTACACATGAGAGGAATTGGAGAGATTGTGTGAGGTGGACTGCAGATTTTGGGGATTAAGATGATTTTGGGCAAAATCTCAAGTTTGAGATCTGGATTTTAAATTTCTACACATGATAGCTTGGGTTATCTTTCAGTTAGCACACTTGAAATTATTGTGAGAGCTACTATGCGCACTGGGCTAGAATTTTTGAAAGTTGATAGGATAAAGTGCTCCCGCAACTGCATGCTCTCTAGAAAATTGTACAGAGTCTGCCATTTCTTCAAGAAAATTCAATGCATTGTATCCTACCTGCTGCCACAACAATTAGAGAGAGATCGTTTTTGTGCATGGAGTTATGAGTTTTTAAAGTGAGGGAGTGGTTTTCAGGTTAAATCTGAAATATGGATGCTGAATAGAAAGGTGTCTAGGCCAAATAGCTCAATGAAAATATCTGAAATTTTGCAGGGATGGACGGCCTAGAGTTGTTATCAAGTGTGCAAAATTTTAGACGACTGTAACATACTGGTTGGGAGATTTGAGTGACATTGTGAGGAAGGGTCAATTCTATAGAGTGGAGATCTCATGCATGAAGAGTTTGAGATCAACAAAAAGTATGTTTGAGTGTTTAGATTCATCTTGGGAACATGGAGGGTCATCAAGAGTGGAAATTGAGATTATGCAAGGTTCCCCAAGGGTTTGAGGTGATTATAGGGGTGGATCTGAGGAAAAGAGAGTTTACAATAGAATTTGAAGAGTGTTGAGAGGATCCAGAAATCTACACCACTTGGAGGAAAGAGTGAGTCTAAGTGCTTTCTGTGTAGAGAGAAGGAACATAAGGCAAGTTCATCTCCATTGACCTTTGAGAGCAAGAGATTGAGGGAAAGGAGAGGCTTACTTGACTTGGGTTTGCATGTTGGACCTTCTTCACCAAGATTGGGAGGGAGAAGATCTAAGACCAAGGAGTTGTGTGAGGTTTGTGGAGTTGAAGGACTTCCAAAAGGACATGAGTGTAGTGGAGTAAAAGCACTTTCAGAAACTTTGGTGAAGGATCTTGGAGAGAGTCTTAGTACAGCTACAAAAATACTACCACCTTCATCAGCTAGTTCTCAAGATTAGTGATGGAGATAATCTTTCAACTCATGGATAAACTATCCATGAAAGTTAGATTAATATGCACTCTAGGATTTGATGTTGCTATAGAAATCTTGGAGCAACCTGAACCTTTTGTGTTCCCTAGAGTGGATTATTCTCAGATGGTGTTAGTCATGTATATACTCTATTAGTAATAGAGTGAGAGAAAAAAAATTTTGAGAGAAAAGAAAGATAGTGAGAGGTTAAGATGGGAAAACTTTTGGTTTTCTTTGGCAAGGATGGAGAAGATGTGGAGGCCTTTGTGAGAGACTTCAAGAGAGCTTGCATAGGAAACAATGAGAGGAGGAAGAATGAGTGGGCCTCATTATTACCAGATTTCTTTGAGGATGCAGCACTTACATGGTATGAATCAGAATACCAAAAGAGAGACAGGAGAGATGGGGAAGAGGAGTCTTGGGAGACTTTGACTTCAACACTCATTGAGAACTTTCTTCTTGATGAGAGTTATCAGAGATTAATGAGTGAGGTTACATTTCTCAAGCAAGGAGATGGAGAGAAAGTGAGAGTCTAGGATGGAAAGAGTGGAGTCTATGTGGAAAGAGTGGAAGAAGGGTTTGGTTTGGATCAGACCCGAAGAAGCTTACTTCGTGTTAGAGGAAGGAAAAACTTGGATCAGACGTTAAGGAGGGCAGACGCTGAAGGAGAAATAGAAGTTGCAGGTCAAGATTCTTGCGGGGGCCATATCTCAGTGAACACAACTCCAAATCAAGCGTGCTATATTTCGTTGAAAGTGTCTCGTCTAGGGCTTTCCGTTGCCACCAAAATCGCAAAGTTTGGAGGTCTGTAACAGAAGTTACAAGCATTTGAAGTTTCTGGAGTAGATGTTCTTCGGGTCAATGTGACTTCGTACTTCGGACTTCGGGTTTACATGATTTCGGGTCATGAGACTTTGCCTCGAGATGAAGATGACTAAATCAGAGGTAGCCGGACCTCGGAGTGCAGTGAAGGTGACTTTGGGAGTTTTGCCAGAGGGATCAGAGGAAGTTAGAATATGGAAAGAAGATAGTTAGGATACCAATGACTTCAATTTCAGTTCTGATTGAAGATGGAATAGAAATTGAAGGAGAAATAACAGTAGTGAATAAACCCAAAGTGCAGGATCCAACTGTAAGTGTCTTCGGGTTAGTAACATGGGTGATTAGGGGAAAGTGGGTTACAAATTGAAGGTGTAGATAGTGTACCTATGCTTTCAATTACAATTCTTGATGAGGATATAGTAGAATTAGCAAAAGAATTGATAATAGTTAGACTCAAGGTAAGAGAGATAGGAGTGTAGGTGTCTTCGGATTTGACATTTGACACTTTAGAGAAGAGTGGGTCGGGAGATAGAGATTTAGAAGGCTTAATTATGATAGGAATTTCATATCAAGAAGGAGAAATGTCAGAATTAGTGGAGGAATTAGGAATTATGAAACACGAGGACAGAGTAGTAGGAAGTAAGATTACTTTGGGTTTGGGTTTGAAAGCCAAAGTAGAAGTAGACATCGGATCGGATTAGTAACAGATTTGAGATTTGAATAGACAGATATGAAAGGTTGCATTGTCATTTTGGATCTGTAGGTTAGAAGAGTTGTTGTAGAACGGTATAGTTGTTAGAACTGTCGATTGCTTCACTATTTAAGAGTGGCATTCGCAGTCAGCTATTGTTCACTGCTCATTATTTCTGAGAATAGATAAAGCAAAGTGTTGTGAAGTAGTGCTTGTCGCTTGAGCTTGATTTTGAGTATCAATGTTGTACTTGTGTTTGTAAGTGTGTGAAGAATTTTGAAGTGCAAGTCAAAGTGTTTGTTGGATGTTGGATTCCACAGCCTTGATCTTCATTCTGTGTGTTTGATCCTAAGTAAAGTGCAATCAAAGCAATGCCTTGATAGATCTGAGAGGAATTGTAGTGTTGTTAGTATTCTGCATTTATAAGTACAGTGCAAAGTTGATGTGAAACAATTTTGATCGAGGAAGTTGTGCCTTCAGTGGAGGGGTGGAACACAATTCTGAGGCGAAGTCGTTTTGCAATGAAGTGCCGTTTTTGGGAGAGACTGAATCATCACAATCAAGATTGTTTGGAAAGAATTGAATGAGTTGTGATTAAGGAGTGTGAAATTGTGACAAGACTGCGAATCAGTGCTTGTTACTCTCTTCTAGGTGTGGTTTCTACCTGAGTGACTAAAGAAGAACTCAAGAAGAACTAAATCGATACTTTGCTTTGTATTTGACCAATTCTGACTTGTATCTCTGCGGGAACAAACTTTACTTACCCGATTACCGCAAAAGTGATATTTGCCGGGTTGTCACACAAGGCTACAAGTATGGTGGAACTTCTGATACTTTGGTGACAAGGGTTGCACCACAAGTAGTAGTTGCTCCAGTTCTTGCACCTCCACCAAAAGATCCACTCCAAACCATCACATAACAACTTGCGGATCTCAAGATCAATGTGGTGCAACTATGGGAGAAGAGAGAGGTGGATCAAAATGTAGGGAGAGGGCCTAGGAGTTATGGAAACTATCCATATAGAGGAGGCCAACCAGCCAACAATTTCAATGATAGAAATTGTTTTGGTTGTGGAGGAAGAGGCCATATCCAAAGGAATTGCCCAAATTCCACTTACCATGGAGGAAGGGGTTATGAGGGAGCCAATAGAGGGAAAGAGGGAGGTAGTGAAACCCAAGTGGCTCCTAATCCCAACAAAGGTAAGGGGATAGCATCCATAGATGTGGTTGAGAGCAAGTATGAGAAGGGAGAGTGCTCAAACTCCAAGGGTCTTAATTTGGAGCTTTTGGCACAAGAGAAGAAGAGAGCTTGTTTTGCAAAGGATGTTCACTCTTCTCAAGGATTTACTTCAAGCAAGGATACTCCTATGTCTACTAGGAGCACTCGCACCTCAACACCATCAACAACAAAGACTCCAAGGAAGAAGTTGGGAATGGAGGACTTCTTGATCTCAAAGCAACAATGGAACTACAATGTGTTGGAGGATGTTGGTAGTCACAAGGCTAACATCACAGTGGGCCAATTAATTGCTTTGAACCCTACCTTGAGAAAGGAGCTTAGAGGTGGTTTGAGTTCTACAAGGAGCAAGAAGAAGAAGAAGGCAAAAGTTCCAGTATCAATGGGGGTGGTGGATGCCAAGCCAGCACCATGGGAGGCTTGTGAATATGCCTCCAAGATTGATGTGAGAGTGAATGGTCACAACATCAAGGATGCATTGGTTGATGGAGGATCAGCAGTAAATGTCATGTCAGAAAGGTTGATGAAGAAGTTGGGTATGATACCCTCAAGACCTTCAACATTTGTGGTGAGCATGGCAAACAAGCAATAAGTTTGACCGGTTGGGATGATGGATAAAGTGGTAGTTTCAATTATGGGAGTTCAAAATCTCATGACTTTCCAAGTCTTGAAGGATTCAAGCTATGACTTACTTCTTGGGAGGCCATGGTTGAGAGCAGCACGCAGAATTGATCAATGGCACAAAGGGTACTTGAGGATTGGGCCATCAAACCATAGAGTCACTGTTCTGTGACTAATACCACCAACACTTCACATTTAGATACACCATCTTCTGATTATTGGGAATCAAATTCTAAAGAAGGAGCTTCAGGTGTGGACACAAGCATGGAGAAGGAGACTTCTACGGAGGAGGATGAATCTAAATTTGATTCAAATGTATATCCTTTGTGTGCTATGCATTTTGCACCTAAGCCAGAGGTTTTGAAGGACCCTGACAAATCACCATTGACACTTGAGGAGGTAGAGAGAAGGTTTGCTACCCTCAAGTATGGTCCAAATGTTACCAAGGAAGAGAAGGTGAGATTTGAGGAGATTTTCCGCAAGTTCATCCATGTGTTTGCTTTCAGTGACAAGGATTTGAAGGAAGTCACCTTGGAGGAGCACAAGATAGAGATAGAGTCATATGCAAGACCAATCCACCAAAGCAACGTCGCATTAGCCCACCAATATCTTTGGTTGTGAAGGAGGAGATTGATAAGCTCAAGGAGGCTGGATTTATCTTTGAGGTAGAGAATTCAGAATGGGTGTCTCCAATTGTCATTGTGAAGAAAAAGAATGGCAAGCTTCGGGTATGTGTGGATTACAAGAAGCTCAATGCTATTACCAAGAAGGACTACTACCCATTGCCATTCATTGATGAGATCTTGGAGGAGGTTGCAGGTCATGAGAGGTACAGTTTTGGAGATGGTTATAGTGGATATAACCAAATCAAGATTGCACCAGAGCATCAACAACTCACCACATTCACCACACCTTAGGGAACTTATGCTTTCAAGGTCATGCCTTTTGGGCTTTGCAATGCTCCAGCCACATTCCAATGGTTCATGAAGAAGGTATTTGAACCTTTCACTGGGAAATTTGTGAGAGACTTCATTGATTACTTTTGTGTTTATGGAAGCAAGAAGGAGCACTTTGAGCACCTAATCAAAGTCTTGCAACGCTTGGATGAGGCAAATGCATCACTCAACCAAGAGAAGTGCATTTTAGGATGTGAAGAAGGTCTACTTTTGGGGCACATCATCTCCAAAGATGGAATAGCAGTTGATCTTGAGAAGGTGAGGAAAATCTCAGACCTTCCATTCCCTTCAAGCTTGACAAAGTTACCCCAATTCTTGGGGATGGTTGGATACTATAGGAGGTTCATCTTCTCATTTTCCAACAAGGCTTATGCATTAACCATCTAAATGAAGAAGAGTGTAGATTACATGGTGATTTTGGAGGACAAGGAGGCTCTCAAAGCTTTTGAGGAGCTCAAGCAATCCCTTGTTGTAGCTCCAATTCTTGCTAAAACTGATTGGAGTAAGCCTTTCATCCTCTACACTGATGCTTCTAATGTAGCTATAGGATGCACTCTTAGTCAATTAGACCAAGATGGGCATGATCATCCAATAGCTTATGCTAGTAGGCAAATGGTTTCAGCAGAGAAGAACTACTTTGTCATGGAGAGAGAAGGGTTGGCAGTGATCTTTGGTCTCAAGAAGTTTAGACATTACTTGATTGGAGGGAAAGCCACAATTGGATGATACTCTTGTCTGAGTATGACTACACCATTGAGGATAGGCCAGGAAAGAAACATGCAAATGCTGATTTGTTATTTAGAGCCTATGATCATGATGGAGATGAGCCAGTGGATGATTCCTTCCCGGATGAGGAGCTCATGACAATCTCAGTCACTCAAGAGGTTCCAATGGAGTACAAGGAGATTGTGGATTTTGTGACAAGAGGTAACTATCCAAAAGGGATGCATGCTAGGGAGAGGAAGGCCCTTGCAGCAAGATCTAGACCTTACACAATGGTGGAGGATATTCTTTTTCACCAAGGAGAAGATGGTCTACTTTGAAGAGCAATGGGTAAGGAAGAGTCTATCCTACTCATAAAGAAGTTTCATGAAGGTTTAGTATGTGGAGGACACTTTGCAAGAAAGGTGACTGCTTTCAAGATTCTAGATGTAGGTTCCCATTGGAGAGGGATTTTCAAATATTGTCTTGATTATTGCAAAACTTGTCATGTTTGTCAAGCTTTTTCTAGAAAGTCTACATCCACTCCACCACTTAGATCAATTCCATTGCTAGAACCTTTTGAGAAGTGGGGAATTGATTTTGTAGGACCTCTCAATAGAACCCCAAGGAACAATTGGTACATTGTGGTAGTTACTGATTACCTTACCAAGTGGGTTGAGGCTAGACCATTGAGGGACAAGAATGAAGATGAAGTGGGTAGATTTCTTTATGAATGCATTATCACTAGGTTTGGATGCCCTTTGGAGTTGGTTTCTGATAGAGACGGAGAGTTTACAGGAAGCATTACTACAGCCATGCTATGACATTTCTCTATCACACATAGAGTAACTACATCCTATAAGCCAAATTTCAATGGCTTGGCAGAGAGAACCAATCAGACCTTGTGCATGATGTTGACCAAAGATGTAGAAATGGAGGGAGCTAAACATCATTGGGACAAGAGGATTCATGCAGTTTTGTGGGAGTATAGGACAACCATGAAGACTTTTACCAGATATTCTCCATTTCAATTGGTGTATGGTATTGAGTCTACCTTACCTATTTACTTTGATCTTCCTACCTTCCAAAGCATTCATAGGAGATTGAAGAAAGCACAAGGAGGTGATGCAAAGAAGTCAAGGAAGGATCAACTCATGGAGTTAGAAGAGGCAAGAGCAGTTGCTATGGTTTGAGTGGAGCAAGCCCAAAGGAAACAAAAGGAGACAAGAGGCAAGGCAAGAAGAAGGTGGAGACTTTCAAAGAAGTTGATTGGGTAATGTTGTTTGATTCCATTTGATTCAAGAGAGTGCAAAAGAAGTTTTTGCCTAAGTACTTTGGACCTTTCATAGTGGAGAAGGTGTGGGGCAATTACACCTATGATCTCAAGGAGTTGGGAGGAAGACACTTTGATAGGATTAACCATGATAAGTTGAAGATGTACCATAGAAGGTAGAGAGACCTTCACTTTGAGGACAAAGTGAAAACTTAGTCCGGGGGTAAATGTAACACCCATTTGTGCATGTGTGTGGTATTGTGATATTTAGCTTGGTATTATAAGTACTTAAGAGATATTATTTATATAGAGATAAAGGATGGTTCTATATTAGTCATGGTTAGCTAAAGTTAGTCATAGCTAAGATAAAAGGGACCTTACTTTAGAGGAAGTAGAAAAGATGAGCACCACTATTTTGGATTTTAGTGTGTTGACTTGGTATTATTCCTAGGTGTTTGGCTTTGAGGTAAGAGTTGAGAACTCTTGGGCCCACAAACCTTTTTGTTTTGGATTCTTCTTTAGTCCAAAGATAGCCCATGTGAAGGAATCCTTGACTTAGTGGTTGGGTCAAGATAAGACCACATGCTTAGGGGAATATGCCCATGTGAATGGATATTCCTTTCTACTTTTTGACTTTACTTGACTTTTAGTCTAGTAACTTTAGTTACTATGGTAATTAGTAAGTTTGGTGCGTAACTATTTCACAAGTATATAAACAAGGGGTGAGGAGATACTCATCATCCTTTCATTTGCAACTATCTCTCTCTCATTGAGTTGTCTAGTGAGCAATGTCTTGAGTCTTGGAGTGTTAGCCTTGGAGGAGTATGATGGGTTCCTTGCCTTCTTAGTCCATGGTGCGCTACCATAATAGCCATCAGAGGTTCATCCTGAGTGAGAGACAGGCCGGCTCACAATTCAGCCTACCTTTGTTTCTCTCTAGTGACGCAGGAAGTGATGACGTGCAGACCGTGAGAGTGGGTGTTATGATGGCATGTTACAGGTTGCCTTTTCCCTAAGTGTAGTTATCTTGGTTAGAGTTACATTAGTGGGTGGTGCTTAGTTGGTGTTGGCACTTGGTGGTGTTGGCACTTGGTGGGGCACTTGCGGTTGCAACTTGCGGTTGCGACTTGCGGTTGCAGTTGGTGGTTCGGGTTTGCTGTGGTGGTCAGTTTGTCACGACGGAGTTCTTTGGAGATTCTAGAGGAGTTAGCCATGCAGTACGCAGTAGGTTTACTTGGAGTGGTGCTTGGTTTCAACCTGTATCTCAGGTCCTAGTGAGGGAGGAGATTGACTCTGAGTTGGAGTTCGACACAGGAGCTGATTCAATTGAGAGTGCACTTGGTGTGTCCGCACCATTGTTGTGGGACATGGACTAGATTTATGGGGCCTCCAAAGGCCCTAGGCGTTACACTGGTACAGTGGGTACCATTGAGTTGGATGACTTCATCCAAGAGTTTGACAGTTGGTGTGATCTGCAGCAGATGCGGAACCCGACTTTGTTCACACCTTTCATGGCATGGAAGGGATTGTTTCAACACTTGGAGGGTCCACCGATGGATGACTACCATGAGTTCAGGAGAGCTCATTTGGAGGAGATTGAGTTATGGAGACAGTATTGGTCTCCACACTATGTCTCCATCACTTTAGGCTCGGTGGCTAGGAGTAGATCGGCTGTACCCACGAGTTCCAGCTCGAGTAGTGTTGGTGGAGCTAGTAGAGGTGCACTAGCTGGAGATAGTGCTACTATGAGTGGAGGTACCGCTGCAAGAGGTGGTGTAGTACCGGGGTTTAACCCCATGGTGGAGTTTTTTCTATGTTTGAGGCAGAACTACCAGGGAGTGCGGATTGACAAGCTGAGGAGCTTGTTGGAGTTCCAGCGGAAGGCTGGAGAGAGCCTACGCGAGGCATACACTCACATGAGGCGGCTGATCAGTTTCACTCAGGGAGTTACTGAGGCCCAGGCAGTCTAGTTTTGGTATGGGATACTGGACAGGGAATTATGATGTAGAGTTTGTGATGCTACATTGTTGTAGGCTACTTCGCCCACTTTGGCAGTAGTCTTTGGTTTGGCTGAGCGTATTAAGCTCAATATGATGGAGGAGAGAGTGGTGACATCTGGATTTGGTAGGGAAACCTCATCCACGGCCGTGACTTCTTCTAGAGTGCAGCAAAGTGCACCATGCCTAGTTGGTTTTTGAGGACAGGGTGGACAGCCCAGATCCTATGGAGCGAGTGGAGGGCCTAGTAGAGTTAGACCCTTACCCTCATTTTTGAGTCAGTAGCAGCCAGTGAGTGGTGGTGTTGCTTGTTGGACTTGTGGTGGACCTCACCATAAGAGAGAGTGTACTCAAGGCAGCGGACCTAATACCTCTGGTGCATCATAGCCAGCACAGAGGCAGTGTGAGCATTGTCACAAATTTGGTCACACTAGTGACCGGTGTTTTGACCTACACCCGGAGTTACGGAGTGGTAGGGCTGCTATGGCAGGTAGTAGAGGAGCTCCAGTTCATGGAGGACAAGGTGGTAGAGGTGGTGGTAGAGGATCTACACCTAGTAGGGGTGCAGTACATGCCCTTACTTCTGACACAACTATGGCTACTCGGATTGAGCAGTTGGAGCATAGATTGGCTAGTATGGCTATTGCTTAGAGGAGATCAGATTCGGGTGCCGAGGCTTCCACCTCATATGTTGGTGATAGATGCTTTGGACTTCATGTGCGGAGCAACACAGGTGGATGCATCTGCAGCAACGATTGGTTGGATTCATTCGGGACGAACAGGGCGCATTCCCTAAATCCCTGCCCTAGATCACAGAGCTTGAGGATATTCAAATAAATGACTAGGAGTGCAATACGTGCTCCAGAGCCTAGAGGAGCATCAGTGGAGTTGGACCCACATAGAGGAAAGCTTGGGAGACAGGTCAGACTTCCCCAGTCTTTCACGCTATCTGAGGCATTGCAGACAACATCCATGGTTCCTAGATGTCCCAGTGCAGGTGTGGTAGGTAGTGATAGAGTACATGATGGACTACCTGCTAGTCAGCCACCTACAACTACACAGATTGAGTCTAGCATGATGTTGGGGGTGGCTCAGTTGATTATGCGGCATCCTCTGTTTTCAGCCAGTGACATGTTTACATTGGGAGTTGACCCAGCCCCAGTATTCTGGTTGGCTGCCACGTTGTGTGAGAGTAGGGATGGTGTAGTTCCTACTACTAGAGCAGAGGTGGTTGGTAGTGGAGCTGACTTGGTTGAGGAGCATGGGATCCGTTCAGCGACCAATGGTTTAAGGCAGGCAGTAGCGGCTAGACTGCCAGAGTTGCCAGCTAGACCGGCCTTTGAGAGAGCACGGTTTACACCTGATGTTGTCCTATTGGATAACCAGAGAGGGATTTTTTGTTCGGTGGGACCTTCAAGGAAGGTCTATACACCACAGAGAGTCTTGTTAGACTCTGGTGCGCAGCCCCTTATGTTGGGGAAGGCTGCAATTGTCGGTCTGGAGTTACGGAAGACCAATGTGGAGAGGTGTCCATTTTAGATCCAGACATCTCTAGGTGGTGGTTCGACATAGTACATCATACGTGGAGAGCTTGTTGTCCAGGTTCAGCCTGGTCATCCGACTGATAGCTTGGTGGTGAGAGCTCAGGCTATTGCGACAATAGCTGAGTCATATGATGTGCTAGTTGGGGGAGCAGTGTTATACCCTATGGGTTTCAGCATTGACTATTGGGAGGAGACAGCCTCTTATAGACCTGGTTGGCAGTCTGGCAAGGAACGGGTATGTCGTCTACCAGTACGCTTCAATAGTGGCAGTCTTGGCTCACTACGGTCCGGGACCATGGCAGCATCAGTTTTAGCTTTAAGTGGTGTAGTTACTTGGCCTGGTGACTTGTTGGAGGGGAACGCCCATGCAGAGGATACTCCAGTACCAAAGGAGATCACTTGGCTTTGGAGTACGAGTGGGATTGTTCCATCCACCTTGGATGTTCCATCCACCTTGGATGTTCCATTGTGGAGTTCAGAGGAGGCATTGCAGCAGCATGCAGATCAATTGGTGCAGCAGGCTTGGAGTGGAGCCTTCGTACCATCAGGAGATGAGAGTGAGGATGAGCCTCTAGAGGCAATTTCTTTGACACATCTGGATACCACACTCATTGCTTGGCAGTATCCAGTAGAGGGGATATGCCTATGGGAGTTGTTTGGTGGGATCAACATCGGGCTAGCTGCGGTGTTACAGGCGGGTATACAAGTACATAGGTACTTGTATGTAGAGAGAGATGAGACTACTAGGCGAGTCTCTCTACATCATGTGGCACACTTGGCCTATCGGTATCCGGAGTTATTATCGATGTCAGCAGTCAGAGGTTACCAGAAGGCCCTACCAGGAGACATTTCCTTACTGGGGGCGCATGACCTAGAGAGACATGGGCCTATTCACTTGGTGATTTTTGGATAGCCATGTCAGGGACATACACGTGCTGGTAGAGGATTGGGTCTTCAAGATCCTCGTTCTGGTGTGTTTTGGGAGATGTTACGGATACTACGACATCTCTAGGTTCATAAGTCTGTTTCTCCAGCTTACCTTTTGGAGAATGTTCCTTTGTTGGGTGATTTTCGCACCAGAGTGGTGGCGAGTACACATCAGGTCCATTCTTGGATGGGACCTGCTGTATTGTTAGATGCAGCCAGAGTGGGATCACGGGCTCTTTGTCTTTGGTGGACAAACCTCTTACCCAAAGAGGTTTTGCAGTGCGCTTATGATAGGATTCAGCAACTTGACCACATCCTTGTTGATGATATCTTGGATGTTGGGCGTCAGTCTTAGACAGTGGTAGTGGCTGATAGGTCACCTATGGCAGTGGTGAACCTAGTTGGACAGCCTAGAACCGCATTTCCCACACTCATGAGTTTCCCAAACTCTTATGCTTTTCAAGAGGGAGGACCTGGACTTGTTTGGGGCTCACAGTTACAACAGTTGGTGGAACCCAATGCTGATGAGAGAGAGCAGGCAATGGGTTTTTGCACCAGTATTACCGCTGTTCCAGCAATGTCAGAGGCATCCAAGCGTCAGGTGTTAGGTCAGGCTATGGACCTGAACTGTTTGACTTGGATTGTGAGCCTTGGCTTGGCAGAGCAGCGTAGGATGCGCTTGATAGGCATCACCACTCGGACACTTGTGAGCCCTGTGCCTATCGAGACAATTCAGGCACATGCCGGGGGCAATGGACCAAGTGGACATGGTATTCTTGGGACACATCCAGTAGCTACTAGGGAGAGTGGTCTACTTGGAGTCCATCCAGGTGAGCGTGGGGTACTTGGTCCACATGGGATGCAGCTAGAGGATGTGTGGAGCTTGCAGCCAGAGTGGAGGGAGTTTTTTGCATTGAGGTTGGGACCTCTAGTGGTCAGGAGCATGACACTATTGCTCCCAAGGGCCCAGTGTAGCAGTCAGTCAGTACGTCTTCCACTCCTACTACAGTTACAGAGGATACTTGGGAGCCAGATCTTGGACCCAAGCTTATTGGAGAGGAAAGACAGAGGGTTTGGAGGTTCTTGAGGAGTCACACGAGTTGTTTTGCCTTCAGTATGAAGGATTTGGGTGCTCTAAGGGGACCTGGTATACGGATTGAGCTGACTAGCAACACACCAATTTTCCGACATCCTTATTGATATAGTGAGATAGAGAGGACATTGATTCAGAGCCAAAATAGTGACCTTTTTGAGGCTGGTTTGGTGGAGATTTCACATGGAGAGTATGCATCAGCAACAGTGATGCCAGCCAAGAAGGATATGCATGGCAACTATACAGATAGGCGGATGTGTGGAGATTACCGTCCTATCAACCGATAGACCAGGGCTGATTGGTATGCCATGCCTACACCGGAGGAGATTTTTGATGTGATTGGGCATGCAAAGGTCTTCAGTACTTTGGATCTTCAAGCGGGATATCATCAGTTGCCAATCAGGGAGGAGGATAAGTCCAAGACAGCATTTTGGGCTATTGATCCTCACGGTAAGGATGTGTTATATCAGTGGAGGTTCTTACCATTTGGGTTAAAGAATGCTCCTACTGAGTTCCAAAGGGTCATGGATAGGATCCTAGCTGGATTGGATTTTGCTCGGTGCTATATTGATGACATTTTGGTTTATAGCACTATTGTGGAGGAGCATGAGAGATAGTTGTTGGAGGTGTTTGAGAGCTTGAGATCTCATGGACTCAAACTACATCTTGGGAAGTGTAGGTTCTTCCACGAGCAGGTTGAGTATTTGGGTCACACTATCTACCCCGGAGGACTTGGTGTTCAGCAGACCAAGGTGGAGGCTCTTGCACGTATTCCTTGGCCTACGGATGTGAGCAGAGTGCGAGCATTCCTTGGGTTGGCAAACTTCTATTGCCGCTATGTTAGAGGATTTAGTGCCATTGCCAAGGCCTTGACGAAGCTGACCAAGCTTACACATGAGTGGTGTTGGGGAGATGAGCAGGAGAGAGCTCAAGGAGAGGTTGACATCTGCTCCTATTTTGAGGAGACCAATCAGGGGACGACCATTTCAGGTTCATACTGATTGGAGTATGTTGGGGCTTGGAGCGGTGCTCACCCAACATGATGATGAGGGGAAGGAGTTTGTGGTGGCCTATGGTAGTCGCTCCAACAATTCAACGGAGGCAAAGTATAGTTCATATGAGGGAGAGTGCTTGGCAGCAGTTTGGGCAGTAGCACATTTCCGATGTTACCTATTTGGTAACCCCTTCACTCTCATCACTGATCATCAGCCGCTGAAGTGGTTGATGGAGTCTGACAAGCTTTCAGGGAAGCTTGCACAATGGGCTCTGATTTTACAGGAGTATGATTTCACGGTTGTTCATAGACCTGGAGTGGTGAACCCTGATGCAGATGGGTTGAGTAGAAACCCATGTCCCAGCCAGCAGGATCAGACCAGAGCACGTTGGCATGGTGAGACAGATGAGGAGATGGTGCCAAGTTGGCATGCATCGGCCTTTCTATGTATATTTTCAGAGACTTTGGTGGTATCTCTCTCAGCGCATACAAGAGGAGTTATTGAGGTCATAGATCCAAAGAGTGAAGATATTGGTACAGTTCAACGAGACATTCATGATGATGTCTTAGTGATGGACTGTCTTTGCACTGGTGTTGTGGGTGGCACTGTTGGGGCCAAGGAGAGACCGTGTTCTTCAATGAGCCAGACGGTTCAGATTGGAGGGTAGACACCTTTTGCATGTATGGGAGGATGGTAGAGTGTGAGTAGTACCACTTCCATCACAGAGACCATAGTTGGTCCATCATGCTCATGAGGAGCTAGGCTATTTTGGAGTAAAGCGTACATATCACTTACTCCAGAGTCATTATTAGTGGCGCGGTATGCAGACCAAGGTACAGCAATTTGTTGCTAGATGTATGGTTTGTGACCGAGTTAGAGCATCATTCAATGCTCCTACGCCACGGTTACACCCATTACCTATCATGGGATTGGGTTACCGTTGGAGTTTGGACTTTGCCGGACCTTTATTGTTGATTGTGAGACATCATCAGTATGTTTTGGTGATGGTGGAGCACTTCTCCAAGTGGATTGAGTTGGTGGCACTTCCTGACAAGTCTAGTGAAGGGACAGCTTACTGGTTCCTGGATCGAGTTCTTAGTCATTTTGGTGCACCAGCTGAGGTTTTGACTGATCAGGGTACAGAGTTCTTGGGGGAGTTTCAGGTCTTGTGTGACAAGGCTTTGATTGATCATTGTACTACATCCCGAGATCACCCTGAGGCAGATGGCTTAGCAGAGAGAGTGGTTCAGACGGTGAAGAGAGGATTGCGAAAGTATGGTTTGCAGAGAGGCCACTTGGGAGATTGGGATCTCTAGTTACCTTGGTTGGCCATGGGCTATTGGTTCAGCCGGCAAGCCTCCTTAGCATCCTTCTCTCCATACTTTCTACTCTATAGACGAGATCCAGATTTACCTGCAACCATTCCTTGAGATGCTACTGTATTTTTGGACTTGGATGACCCTAATGTATGGATGAGCGCATGTTCTGTGAGCCGGCCTGTCTCTCACTCAAGATGAACCTCTGATGGCTATTATGGTAGCGCACCATGGACTAAGAAGGCAAGGAACCCCAACTCCATCATACTCCTCCAAGGCTAACACTCCAAGACTCAAGACATTGCTCACTAGAGAACTCAATGAGAGAGAGAAAGTTGCAAATGAAAGGATGATGAGTACCTCCTCACCCCTTGTTTATATACTTGTGAAATAGTTACATACCAAAGTTACTAATTAACATTGTAACTCAAGTTACTAGACTAAAAGTCAAGTAAAGTCAAAAAGTAGAAAGGAATATCCATTCACATGGGCATATTCCTCTAAGCATGTGGTCTTATCTTGACCCAACCACTAAGTCAAGGATTCCTTCACATGGGCTATCCTTGGAATAAAGAAGAATCCAAAAGGAAAAGGTTTGCGGGCCCAAGAGTTCTCAACTCTTTCCTCAAAGCCAAACACCTAGGAATAATGCCAAGTCAACACACTAAAATCCAAAATAGTGGTGCTCATCTTTTCTACTTCCTCTAAAGTAAGGTCCACTCTATCTTAGCTATGACTAACTTTAGCTAACCATGACTAATATAGAACCATCCTTTATCTCTATAAATAATATCTCTTAAGTACTTGTAATACCAAGCTAAATATCACAATACCACACACATGCACAAATGGGTGTTACATTTACCCCCGGACTAAGTTTTCACTTTGTCCTCAAAGTGAAGGTCTCTCTACCTTCTATGGTACATCTTCAACTTATCATGGTTAATCCTATCAAAGTGTCTTCCTCCCAACTCCTTGAGATCATAGGTGTAATTGCCCCACACCTTCTCTACTATGAAAGGTCCAAAGTACTTAGGCAAAAACTTCTTTTGCACTCTCTTGAATCGAATGGAATCAAACAACATTACCCAATCACCTTCTTTGAAAGGCTCCACCTTCTTCTTGCCTTGCCTCTTGTCATAGCTCTCCTTTTGTTTCCTTTGGGCTTGCTCCACTCGAACCATAGCAACTGCTCTTGCCTCTTCCAACTCCATGAGTTGATCCTTCCTTGACTTCTCTGCATCACTTCCTTGTGCTTTCTTCAATCTCCTATGAATGCTTTGGAAGGTAGGAAGATCAAAGTGAATAGGTAAGGTAGACTCAATACCATACACCAATTGGAATGGAGAATATCCAGTGGAAGTCTTCATGGTTGTCCTATACTCCCATAAAATTGCATGAATCCTCTTGTCCCAATGATGTTTAGCCCCCTCCATTTCTGCATCTTTGGCCAACATCATGCACAAGGTCTGATTGGTTCTCTCAGCCAAGCCATTGGAATTTGGCTTATAGGATGTAGTTACTCTATGTGTGATAGAGAAATGTCTCGCATGGCTGTAGTAATGCTTCCTGTAAACTCTCCTCCTCTATCAGAAACCAACTCCAAAGGGCATCCAAACCTAGTGATAATGTGTTCATAAAGAAATCTACCCACTTCATCTTCATTCTTGTCCCTCAATGGTCTAGCCTCAACCCACTTGGTAAGGTAATCAGTAACTACCACAATGTACCGATTGTTCCTTGGGGTTCTATTGAGAGGTCCTACAAAATCAATTCCCCACTTCTCAAAAGGTCCTAGCAATGGAATTGATCTAAGTGGTGGAGTGGATGTAGACTTTCTAGCAAAAGCTTGAAAAATATGACAAGTTTTGCAATAATCAAGACAATCCTTGAAAATCCCTCTCCAATGGTAACCTGCATCTAGAATCTTGAAAGCAGTCACCTTTCCTGCAAAGTGTCCTCCACATACTAAACCTTCATGAAACTCCTTTATGAGTAGGATAGACTCTTCCTTACCCACTACTCTTCGAAGTAGACCATCTGCTCCTTGGTGAAAAAGAATATCCTCCACCATTGTGTAAGGTCTAGATCTTGCTGCAAGGGCCTTCCTCTCCCTAGCATGCATCCCTTTTGGATAGTTACCTCTTGTCACAAAATCCACAATCTCCTTGTACTCCATTGGAATCTCTTGAGTGACTGAGATTGTCATGAGCTCCTCATCCGGGAAGGAATCATCTACTGGCTCATCTCCATCATGATCATAGGCTCTAGATAATAAATCAGCATTTGCATGTTTCTTTCCTGGCCTATCTTCAATGGTGTAGTCATACTCAGACAAGAGTATCATCCACCTTGCTAGTCTCCCTTCAACATTAGGCTTGTTGAAGATGTACTTCAAAGCCTTGTGATCCATGACAATGGTGGCTTTCCCTCCAATCAAGTAGTGTCTAAACTTCTTGAGACCAAAGATCACTGCCAACCCTTCTCTCTCCGTGACAGAGTAGTTCTTCTCTGCTGAAACCATCTGCCTACTAGCATAAGCTATTGGATGATCATGCCCATCTTGGTCTAATTGACTAAGAGTGCATCCTATAGCTACATTAGAAGCATCAGTGTAGAGGATGAAAGGTTTACTCCAATCAAGTTTAGCAAGAATTGGAGCTACAACAATGGATTGCTTGAGCTCCTCAAAAGCTTTGAGAGCCTCCTTGTCTTCCAAAATCACCATGTAATCTTCACCCTTCTTCATGTAGATGGTCAATGCATAAGCCTTGTTGGAAAATGAGAAGATGAACCTCCTATAGTACCCAACCATCCCCAAGAATTGGCGTAACTTTGTCAAGCTTGAAGGGAATGGAAGGTCTGAGATTTTCCTCACCTTCTTAGGATCAACTGCTATTCCATCCTTGGAGATGATATGCCCCAAAAGTAGACCTTCTTCACATCCAAAAATGCACTTCTCTGGGTTGAGTGATGCATTTGCCTCATCCAAGCGTTGCAAGACTTTGATTAGGTGCTCAAAGTGCTCCTCCTTGCTCCCATAGACACAAAAGTCATCAATAAAATCTCTCACAAATTTCCCAATGAAAGGTTCAAATACCTTGTTCATGAACCGTTGGAATGTGGCTGGAGCATTGCAAAGCCCAAAAGGCATGACCTTGAAAGCGTAAGTTCCCCAAGGTGTGGTGAATGTGGTGAGTTGTTGATGCTCTGGTGCAATCTTGATTTGGTTATATCCACTATAACCATCTCCAAAACTATACCTCTCATGACCTGCAACCTCCTCCAAGATCTCATCAATGAATGGCAATGGGTAGTAGTCCTTCTTGGTAACAGCATTGAGCTTCTTGTAATCCACACATACCCAAAGCTTGCCATTCTTTTTCTTCACAATGACAATTGGAGACACCCATTCTGAATTCTCCACCTCAAAGATAAATCGAGCCTCCTTGAGCTTATCAATCTCCTCCTTCACAACCAAAGATATTGGTGGGCTAATGCGATGTTGCTTTTGGCGGATTGGTCTTGCATGTGACTCCACCTCTATCTTGTGCTCCTCCAAGGTGACTTCCTTCAAATCCTTGTAACTAAAAGCAAACACATGGATGAACTTGCGGAAAATCTCCTCAAATCTCACCTTCTCCTCCTTGGTAACATTTGGGCCATACTTGAGGGTAGATAACCTTCTCTCTACCTCCTCAAGTGTCAATGGTGATTTATTTGGGTCCTTTAAAACCTCTGGTTTAGGTGCAAAATCCATAGCACACAAAGGATACACACCTGAATCAGATTCAGATTCATCCTCCTCCGTGGAAGTCTCCTCTTCCATGCTTGTGTCCACACCTGAAGCTCTTTCTTCAGAATCTGATTCCCAATAATCAGAAGATGGTGTATCTGAATGTGAAGTGTTGGTGGTGTTAGTCACAGGAATAGTGACTCTATGGTTTGATGGCCCAATCCTCAAGTACCCTTTGTGCCATCGATCAATTCTGCGTGCTGCTCTCAACCATGGCCTCCCAAGAAGTAAGTCATAGCTTGAATCCTTCAAGACTTGGAAAGTCATGAGATTTTGAACTCCCATAACTGAAACTACCACCTTATCCATCACCCCTACTGGTCGAAATTGTTGCTTGTTTGCCATGCTCACCACAAATGTTGAAGGTCTTGAGGGTATCATACCCAACTTCTTCATCAACCTTTCTGACATGGCATTCACTGCTGATCCTCCATCAACCAATGCATCCTTGATGTTGTGACCATTCACTCTCACATCAATCTTGGAGGCATATTCACAAGCTTCTCATGGTGCTGGCTTGGCATCCACCACCCCCATTGATACTGGAACTTTTGCCTTCTTCTTCTTCTTGCTCCTTGTAGAACTCAAACCACCTCTAAGCTCCTTTCTCAAGGTAGGGTTCAAAGTAATTAATTGGCCCACTGTGATGTTAGCCTTGTGACTACCAACATCCTCCAACACATTGTAGTTCCATTGTTGCTTTGAGATCAAGAAGTCCTCCATTCCCAACTTCTTCCTTGGAGTCTTTGTTGTTGATGGTGTTGAGGTGCGAGTGCTCCTAGTAGACATAGGAGTATCCTTGCTTGAAGTAAATCCTTGAGAAGAGTGAACATCCTCTGCAAAACGAGCTCTCTTCTTCTCTTGTGCCAAAAGCTCCAAATTAAGACCCTTGGAGTTTGAGCACTCTCCCTTCTCATACTTGCTCTCAACCACATCTATGGATGCTATCCCCTTACCTTTGTTGGGATTAGGAGCCACTTGGGTTTCACTACCTCCCTCTTTCCCTCTATTGGCTCCTTCATAACCCCTTCCTCCATGGTAAGTGGAATTTGGGCAATTCCTTTGGATATGGCCTCTTCCTCCACAACCAAAACAATTTCTATCATTGAAATTGTTGGCTGGTTGGCCTCCTCTATATGGATAGTTTCCATAACTCCTAGGCCCTCTCCCTACATTCTGATCCACCTCTCTCTTCTCCCATAGTTGCACCACATTGATCTTGAGATCCGCAAGTTGTTCTGTGATGGTTTGGAGTGGATCTTTTGGTGGAGGTGCAAGAACTGGAGCAACTACTACTTGTGGTGCAACCCTTTTCACCAAAGTATCAGAAGTTCCACCATACTTGTAGCCTTGAGGAAGATGCACAACCTCCTTCACCACCAAATCACTCTCATCCCCATCCAAACTCTCCTCCATACGAATTGCGATCTTGAAAGCTTCAACCTTGGAAGAAGGTTTCTCATATCTCACCTTGCTTCTAATTTGTGGTCTCAATCCTCCCACAAAATTCCTGGTGAGCATGGCTTAAGTTGCACAAATTGCTAAGATGCCCCTATGCCAATCATTGTAGTCTCCACATCATCCCCACCCTTCCTCAACACTATGCAAAATCTGGACTCCAACTTTTCCACTCTTTCCACATAGACCCTCACTTTCTCTCCATCTCCTTGCTTGAAAAATGTAACCTCACTCATCAATCTCTCATAACTCTCATCAGGAAGAAAGTTCTCAATGAGTGCTGACGTCAAAGTCTCCCAAGACTCCTCTTCCCCCTCTCTCCTCTCTCTTTTGGTATTCTGACTCATACCATGTAAGTGCTGCATCCTCAAAGAAATCTGGTAATAATGAGGCCCACTCATTCTTCCTCCTCTCATTGTTTCCTATGCAAGCTCTCTTGAAGTCTCTCACAAAGGCCTCCACATCTTCTCCATCCTTGCCAAAAAAACCGGAAGTTTCCCCATCTTAACCCCTCACTATCTTTCTTTTCTCTCAAATTTTTTTTTTTCTCTTTTCTTTTCTCTCACTCTATTACTAATAGAGTATATACATGACTAACACCATCTGAGAATAATCCACTCTAGGGAACACAAAAGGTTCAGGTTGCTCCAAGATTTCTATAGCAACATCAAATCCTAGAGTGCATATTAATCTAACTCTCATGGATAGTTTATCCATAAGTTGAAAGATTATCTCCATCACTAATCTTGAGAACTAGCTGATGAAGGTGGTAGTATTTCTGTAGCTGTACTAAGACTCTCTCCAAGATCCTTCACCAAAGTTTCCAAAAGTGCTTTTACTCCACTACACTCATGTCCTTTTGGAAGTCCTTCAACTCCACAAACCTCACACAACTCCTTGGTCTTAGATCTTCTCCCTCCCAATCTTGGTGAAGAAGGTCCAACATGCAAACCCAAGTCAAGTAAGCCTCTCCTTTCCCTCAATCTCTTGCTCTCAAAGGTCAATGGACATGAACTTGCCTTATGTCCCTTCTCTCCACATAGAAAGCACTTAGACTCACTCTTTCCTCCAAGTGGTGTAGGTTTTTGGATCCTCTCAACACTCTCTTCAAATTCTATTGTAAACTCTCTTTTCCTCAAATCCACCCCTACAATCACCTCAAACCCTTGGGGAACCTTGCATAATCTCAATTTCCACTCTTGATGACCCTCCATGTTCCCCAAGCTGAATCTTAACACTCAAACATGCTTTTTGTTGATCTCAAACTTCTCATGCATGAGATCTCCACTCTGCAGAATTGACCCTTCCTCACAATGTCACTCAAATCTCCCAACCAATATGTCACAGTCCTCTGAAATTTACCACACTTGATCACAACTCCAGGGCATCCCTCCCTGCAAAATTTCAGATCTTTTCATCAAGCCATTTGGCCTAGACACCTTTCTATTCAGCACCCATATTTCAGATTTGGTCTGAAAACCACCCCCCTCACTTCAAAAACTCATAACGCCCTGCACAAAAACGATCTCTCTCTAATTTTTGTGGCAGCAGGTAGGATACAATGCACTCAATTTTCTTGGAAATTTTAAGGACAATTCACTGAAAATTGAAGAAATGGCAGACTCTGTACAATTTTCTAGAGAGCATGCAGTTGCGGGAGCACTTTACCCTATCAACTTTCAAAAATTCTAGCCCAGTGCGCATAGAAGCTCTCTCAATAATTTCAAGTTTGCTAACTGAAAGATAACCCAAGCTATCATGTGTAGAAATCTCAAGTCCAGATCTCAAACTTGAAATTTTGCCCAAAATCACCTTAATCCCCAAAATCTGCAATCCACTTCACACAATCTCTCCAATTCCTCTCATGTGTACAAGATGTACAAAATCACCCCAAAGACATCATAATGAACTACAGGGTATACAAATGGATCTTGGTTCTCTAACATAAGTTCAGCCCTCTCCTCTCCTAATGTTCTCTCCAAGTGAGCTCTCATAGCCTCCTTCTGCCTAATGTAGAATTGGACGCGGAACATTATCTTGCCTTCTAGAGAGGTCCCGGCAACGGAACCAAAAATGTGAGCCGGCCTGTCTCTCACTCAAGATGAACCTCTGATGGCTATTATGGTAGCGCACCATGGACTAAGAAGGCAAGGAACCCCAACTCCATCATACTCCTCCAAGGCTAACACTCCAAGACTCAAGACATTGCTCACTAGAGAACTCAATGAGAGAGAGATAGTTGCAAATGAAAGGATGATGAGTACCTCCTCACCCCTTGTTTATATACTTGTGAAATAGTTACGTACCAAAGTTACTAATTACCGTAGTAACTCAAGTTACTAGACTAAAAGTCAAGTAAAGTCAAAAAGTAGAAAGGAATATCCATTCACATGGGCATATTCCTCTAAGCATGTGGTCTTATCTTGACCCAACCACTAAGTCAAGGATTCCTTCACATGGGCTATCCTTGGAATAAAGAAGAATCCAAAAGGAAAAGGTTTGCGGGCCCAAGAGTTCTCAACTCTTTCCTCAAAGCCAAACACCTAGGAATAATGCCAAGTCAACACACTAAAATCCAAAATAGTGGTGCTCATCTTTTCTACTTCCTCTAAAGTAAGGTCCACTCTATCTTGGCTATGACTAACTTTAGCTAACCATGACTAATATAGAACCATCCTTTATCTCTATAAATAATATCTCTTAAGTACTTGTAATACCAAGCTAAATATCACAATACCACACACATGCACAAATGGGTGTTACAGTTCTCAATGGGCAGAGATCTTTCGGAGAGTGATGCCAATGGCCTTTGAGAACTTGGCAATTGCTCAGCATAGAGATACTTTACGCTATGCTACCATTTGAGGAGGAGGTTATAGACCCTCGATCCGTTGATTTCATCCAGGCGACTATGTATATCTACAACAGACAGCACCGACGACACTTGATGTTTCTACAGGCCGCATTATCTTGAGAGTGCACGAGGTTTTGCCATCTGGAGTCCTTGTGTTAGAAGGACGTGATGGTGTTGTTTGGAAGGATCATGTGTGCAATTGTGTGCCATGCCACCTTCCAAACATTGATGGTACTATGGACCCAAGCTTGGCACTTGTACGTGCAGGCTTGAGGTGTATGGTATGTGGCTCTTTTGGTGGAGCTGCTACTATGTTAGTGTGTGATAGTTGTTCAAGAGGATGGTATATGGCATGTATGACTCCTCCCCTCACGGTGGTTCCTCAGGGAAAGTGGTTATGTCCTAGATGTACTTGACCTATAGCTAGTTCATTCTTTATATGGTATAGATTGCAGACAAGCGACTAACGATGGGGCTCCATAGCACCCGGCCTCCTGATCTTTCCCCATTAGAGGGTATACCATATACTTAGAGTAGATGGCTATCTGGAGTTAGAGGGACCTAACTGCCAGCAAGGGGGGCGATTGTGGCACTTTAGAGTCTATGTATGACTTATGTGTGAGTTGTGTTTCTATAGTGTATGATGTTGACAGTGATGTATGTTGTGTAGCGATGTATATATGCATGACAACTTCACTCCTGGAAAGCATTTCCCTTGAAAAAATTTTCTCTTTCAAAAATTCCCTGTCAAAACCCCTCTGTCACTTCCCGAAAACCCTTTTGAGACCCCAATAACATAATAATACTCCAACGGGTAAGTGACAAGCAAAAATACCCCGAGCTTATGTAACATTAAAGAAAATCCACCACTCAATTTCCTCCATCCCTTAACACAAGAGAAAATCCTTGAGCTTACAGGAACCCAAAACAACTACTTGTTTCACCATAACATAAACCCTTGAGTTCACTAATATGAAAACTCACACCAAATGGCACCAATACTACGTGTAGATTATTTTCCCAATGACAACATCTTTGTATCCTTCTTGGCTTTGATTCTTCTTTGGACTCCAAAGAAGAACTTGAAGACTTGGAGGATTCCTCCAAAGAAGGAGATGTACTACAAGAAGCTCTCCTTCTGGGCTTCTTGCCTTTCTTCTCCCGGTTTCTTTGATTGCCGGCAGAATGAGAGTGAGCCGACACTTATCAGGCAACATGTTTGAGTACCTTGTCCAAGGAAGTTACATTCCTCTCCTTGGCAAAGATTCAAATCTTTGGTGAAAGTCCTCCCAGGAACCAGGTAATGGCTTGGTCATCGGAGTAACCCACCACACCCAATCGCTTTGGGACTCGATTCAAAAGCGCTATGAACCGCTAAGAATAGTCTCTCAACTTCTCCTTCTTGCCTCTGTCCAAATTGTTGAGTGTCGTGAAGACACTCATGTCGTAACCAACTTCTCGGAAATGTTCTAGGAAATTGTTTCTCAAGTCTACCATGTCTGCCGGTATGAACTCCTTGTGGGTTACATGGGTGTACCAACTCCGAGCTTTCTTTTGGAGCAGACTTGGGAAAATTTGTAGTTGATCCACCAAGTCATGTTCCTTGTTGGCAAAGGAGATGACTTTGAATTCTTTGATGAATTCATCGGGGTCTTCATCTTGTTTTATCCCCTTGTATTTTTGATAGGCATGTCGGGTGACAAGTAACAAAGTCATTGTTTGACTTGGTGGGATCGACTGGGGTAAATTTGAACTTGTTAGAACCAAGGGGTTGGCTAGTATCAATGACATTGACAGCCTAGGGGTTCCAATTGGTCAGATTCAAAGTCAGGTCTTCTTCAACAATTTCTTCTCCGAGGGTGTCGACTTCAACCCAAGTGGAAGAATCAGGATCAACACCTTTGGAGTGTTCTTCAAAATTCCTTCAAGACAATCAAGGAATTGTGCGTAGAAGGTGTTGACACTCTTCTTCATTAGTGTCTGGTCTGTCTTTTCTTGAAAAAAATTCTTTATAGATGCAACTTCCTTTACAACTCTAGGGGAAGTCAGTGTACCAGGCCATAATGAATATGTCTGCCCCCTCAAGTCTTTTTTCTTCTTGGAAGAGGGAGACAAGAAGTAGCCTTGCCAACCGCCTTTGGGTTTCTTTTGGTCAAGTTCTTGCAAGGCTTCTTGCACTTCATGGAGAAGTTGAAAGTCCAACGCCTCTCATTTGGTTTTGTCAAAAGTAGATTGGATCTTCAAGCATTTTTCTTCTTCACAATGCAATGTTTGTCTTCAAACTCTCTTCCTGTTGTTTTCTTGATGCAGACATTCATATTGCTTTGAAACCCAGTTTTGAGTTTGGCTTTGTATTCTTCCACTTCCGAGATTTGTATCTCCGGCAGCAGTGCCAAAAATCATGTGACAACCTGGCAAATATCACTTTTGCAATAATCAGGTAAATAAACTTTGTTCCTGTAGAGATATGAGTCAAAAATATCCAAATACAAAGTCAAAGTAACAACTTCAATTCTTCTTGGTTGCATCTTTATCTCTCAGGTAGAAACCACACCCAAAAGAGAGTAACAAGCACTGATTTGCAGTCTCGTCACAAAAATTGGTCACACTTAATCACAACTCCATCAAATCTTTCCAAACAATCTTGATTGTGATGATTCAGGCTCTCTTGAAAACAACACTTCACTACAAAATGACTTCACCTCAGAATTGTGTTCCACCCCTCCACTGAAGGCACAACTTCCTCAATCAAAATTGCTTCACATCAACTTCATGCTGCACTCACACATGCAAAATACTACCAACACTACAATTCCTCTCAGATCTGTCAAGGCATTGCGCCAATTGCACTTCACTTAGGATCAAACACATAGAATGAAGATCAAGGCTATGGAATCCAACATCCAACAAACACACAAACTTGCACTTTGAAATTCTCCAAACACTCACAAACACAAGCATAGAATTGATACTCGGAATCAAGCTCAAACAACAAGCATTGCTTCACAACACTTTGCTTTATCTATTCCCAGAAATTATGAGCATAGAACAACATTTTCATGCAAATGCCACCTTTAAATAGTAAAGCAAACAACAGTTACTAACAACTATACTATTCTATAACAATGCTTCTAACCTACAGATCCAAAATGACAAACCACCTCTTCATATTTGCCTCTTCAAATCTCAAAACTGTTTCTACTCCGATCCGATGTCTACTTCTTACTCGGCTTCCAATCCCAAAGTTACTTCACTTACTACTTTATCCTTGGGTTTCACAACTCCTAATTCCTCAACTAATTCTAACACTTCTTCATGTCTATAATTACACTAGCAAGTAATCTATCTACCTCCTTATCTCCCAACCCACTCTTCTCTAATACCTCTGAGGGTAATTCCAAAGATATGTGTACTCCTATGTCATCTACTTTGGGCTTCCCTCTCACAACCTTCCAAATTTTACCTATCTCCAATTTCACTAAGTCTAATCTAATTGTGATATTGTCTTCCACTTCCAATATCTTCCTATCTACACGAGTTCTGAGACTAATAAGTAAGGCATTCAAGTCTTTATCCTTTTCATTTCTCGTCTTTGTCTCCTGCACCAACAACTTCAACTCATGTAGTCTTGTCTCTTCAATTTGCACATTGGCTTCTATACTCAACATTGCATTCATCTTCATCACTATCTCCTTCAATGGCTCCAGTCTCATTCTTCTCTCCTGTTCTTGATCTGCAAGCCAATCTTCTTTATACATTGCTAGTTCTACTTTGAACTAGGCTTTAACCGTCTCCTTCTCCTTCTCCTTCTACACAATCTTCTCCTCTTGATTGCAAAGTAACTCTCTTAATCTTTCTTCCTCTCTATATCTCACTGTCAACTCTCTTTGCCAGAGCTGCTTCTTATCTTCTACACTCTCCATCACTCTATCAACCTCTTGCTCCTTCTCTGCTACTCTTGCCATAGCATGGATAATCTCTAATGTTGAATCAACAAACTATTGTTTCAAGATTTCATACTTTGCTACTTGTCTCTCCCTTGCTATGACATTTTGCTCTATAATTCTCTCTCTACTCCCCATTTCTCTCTTCAAGTTCTTGATTACTTGGTTCTGTACTACTACATCTACTTGTAGCACTTCTCTTTCCTCCTCACCTCGGATTATACTCATCTTCAATTTCGAGTTCTCTTCTTCTAATTGAGCTAACACTTGCAATACAGTCTTCACCTTCGGACACTTTGACTACATATCCTTCTTCTTGTGCTCTAACTTTACTAACAAGGGGCACACAATCTCCAACAAATACTCTACTCCTTCACTTGGAGTTACCTCGACTTGCGGATGTGTCTCCTTCTTTGCCTATTCCTCACTCAACACTTGCCTTCCAACTACAATCACCTTATAGGAATGGATTCTTTGCTCTCCAATTCCACTCTCCACTTCTCTTACCTTACTCAGTCCCACTTCATACTTTGCCCTACATCTAGAATAGACTCCCATCTGAATTGTAACTCTCTTCTCCTCTTGCTCTAGCTTTTCATCTTCAAGTTTTGGGTTACCTTTCTCCTCAGTCTCCATCTTGGCTTCCTCTTCTTTAGGTACCAACTGCATCTCCACTCCATAATCTCTAGCACTACTTGTGTTCCCACTTTGCAGCGTGAACTCGGGTTCTTCCTCCTTTGCCAAGTCTTTGGACTTGCACTCAACCTCCCCTTCCAACTCTTTGTCCGACAATGCGATTACCACCAATTCTCTCCTTGGGTTCACCTTTCTAGCTTTCCGAGGTCTTGCCTTCTCTACTTCTTCTTCTTCTTCTTCTTCTCCTTGTTGCTCTACTTCTTCTTCTTCTTCTTCTTCTCCTCCTTGTTGACTCCTCTTCTTCGACTTTGGAGTGCTCACCTTCAACTACACACTTTGCTCCGTCTGCTTGTAGTACTCATTGCTACTCCTGATTTGCAAGATGTACTGTTGCTCCTCTACATCGACATCTCTTCTCAAGTTGGGGTGGAAATAGGATACCATCTTGTGTCTCTTTGCCGCATTGAGCAAGTTCAGCTCCAAATAGAAGTGGGCTGCAAATGGCACAATGTAATGTGGAGGTGACTTGTCTCACAAATTCCACATCATCTATCTTGTCCTCTAATGGAAACACTTTGCCCAATTAATTGGCTCTCTTGCAAATATCTTGGGAAAAACACTACCTGGTGCTTCATCACATAGGTCGTTCTATAACACCCATTTGTGCATGTGTGTGGTATTGTGATATTTAGCTTGGTATTACAAGTACTTGACAAATATTATTTATATAGATATAAAGGATGGTTCTACATTAGTCATGATTAGCTAGAGTCAGTCATAGCTAAGATAGAGGGGACCTTACTTTAGAGGAGGTGGAAAAGATGAGCACCACTATTTTGGATTCTAGTGAGTTGACTTGGTATTATTCCTAGGTGTTTGGCTTTGAGGTAAGAGTTGAGAACTCTTGGGCCCGCAAGCTTTTTTGTTTTGGATTCGTCTATAGTCCAAGGATAGCCCATGTGAAGGAATCCTTGACTTAGTGGTTGGATCAAGATAAGATCACATGCTAGTGGAATATGCCCATGTGAATGGATATTCCTTTCTGCTTTTTGACTTTACTTGACTTTTAGTCTAGTAACTTGAGTTACTATGGTAATTAGTAAGTTTGGTGCGTAACTATTTCACAAGTATATAAACAAGGAGTGAGGAGGTACTCATCATCCTTTCATTTGCAACTATCTCTCTCTCATTGAGTTCTCTAGTGAGCAATGTCTTGAGTCTTGGAGTGTTAGCCTTGGTAGAGTATGATGGAGTTAGAATTCCTTGCCTTCTTAGTCCATGGTGTGCTACCATAATAGCCATCAGAGGTTCATCCTGAGTGAGAGACAGGCCGGCTCACAATTCTCTCTAGCTTCAAGATCGCCATTAGTGCACTCATAATCCCCCTCTTTACAGGATCTTTATAGCTCTCCACTTTGTAGCCATTATTTGTGTGCTTCAAAGAGAAGGCATCTCTCACTTCTTGGGTTTCTTTGGCTAGTTCTTCCTTCCCCAAGAATGTGGCACCATGCTCTGTGCCTACATCTTTCCCAAGTACTAATCTCCAATCCGACTCTATCTATCGAGCCGGATCCTCTCTTCCCTTCTTCCTTAGGATCATCGACACACTTACTGTTCATGATCTTAGTCATAAAACTTGGACAACTAACATTCCAATTCCATGCCAAGAATGTGATCCAAAGCCTACTCAGGACCTTGATTCTCATGATCACATCTAACCTCCAAATTGCATGATTTCTCACTACAAATTTGGAGTTCTTCTTCACACCTCCCATCTTTCTCTCTTCCACTCTAAGTTGGGAGCTATTCATCCTACTGATTCTTGAATTAACTCTCTTGACTTTCTCTCGACATACTAGTGCGTCTTCAACTACACTACCCTTTTCATGATCTCTTGCAGGACAACTTCTTAATGGCAATGGAAAATTGCTTGTCATTGCTTCATCTCTAGCCCAAATTTTATAGTCCTCCATCTTTCTTCACTTTGAGTTTCTACCAAGAAATCACACCTCCTGCATTCTCTTGTCAATGTCAATTTCCCCTCATGCGTATGACCACCGGTTTTGTGAATGGTACCTTCTTGAATGTCTCATCCCAAAGGAAATTTATTACATTGTCCTTGCCTTGGGTTGAGCGCCCCAAGACAAAGTCTCCTTACTTTGGGTTGCATGCTAACAGGGCAATTCCGAGTACCTCACCTTCTGACATGAAGTCACTTTACCTCAAGTTACACCCCAAGGACACCTTTCTTGGCCTTCTTTTGCCATACAAGCGCAATATGACTTCTTCTGTACACTTCTTCAAAAATAAGAAAAAAACAAAAATGTAGGTACCACAATAGCATCCACCTTGTGCTCCTTCTTCATTTGGTTTAACTGATTGGAGTCTAATTGAAATATGAAGATGGGACTTAATGTATTTTGAAACTATATTGTATCCTCCTTTATCAAAAGCTGCATCCCATTGTATAAATGTATGATCAAGGGTATGAGCTAATGAGCTAATGTGCTCTTGGCCCTTTGAAAAGACAAAAATCCTCTATACATGTGAATGGAAAATTTGTCCATAGTCAATAATACTCCTTGAAAACATATGCTCAAAAGACATTGCTTGGTTAATTAAAAGGTACGTTCTCCTTTATGGTCAAAAAAGTTTCCTAAAGGCTCCTAAAATCGCACATCAAGCTAGATCTTTGTAATCATAGATTGGAAAATCTATTAGTCAAATGTGTCCCATTTGTCTGATATTTCTTGTGAGCAAAAGTGGATACTAGGCGCTTGTGCCTTGACTCACTCAGATGGGTTCCAAAATGAGTATCCAATGTGTAACCTCTTGAAGGTCTTGCATCTGCATCCAACATAGTCCTCCACTGTGTGGTAGTCCAATTTTGCACATTTCCTCTCAAATTCCTGAGCATTAACTTCTTCATACTACAAATTTTAAGGCCTATGTATCTTGATATATATTCCCAATTCAAAAATAAGAAACCAAGATGCAACTACTTCAATTTTCTTGGTCTAACAGCCATATCCCAAAGATTGATTACCAATGTTTTTAAATTCAAGGAGCTGCAAGTGATCTTGTGGGATGACCCCTCTGACTATCTAGTCTTTTAACAAAGGTGGTTTTCATATCCAAAGATATTATGCTCACTTTACTCCCAACTTGCTAATTCTTAATTTTTTTGCACTTCTGGTTAGTAAATTAGCTTATACCTTCTTGAGGTAGAACAATGATGTTGTATCCATTGTCTTTGCCTCAAAGGTCTTTAGTTGCTAAACACTTGTTTCTCCATGTGAAAGCTCAATTGATAAGTAATGTGCAATTCTTTAGGTGGTGGTGGAGGCCAAATCCAAAAGATTTAAGTGGATTCTCCAGATTCTTTGGAATGAGCTTTTTTGTGGTTATCCAAAGAAGAACCCATTATTTGGAAGATCTCTTGTCTTTGGAATCTTTGGTATGTCTTCAAGATTGCAAAATCTTTGGAATATTAAACTTGTAAGATCTTTGGAATATGATTCTTCAGAATTACTACCATCAATGATCCCCACCATATTCAAAATATATACATTTATTGAAAACTAGTGTATTTTTCTTTATATAGGAAGAATTTACCTCCCTTCTATACAAAATAGGAGAGTAAGAAACAAAATTTTGAAATTTGACATACTGCAAGTTCTATCAAAGGATTACTTCCAAAAAATTGATATAGATACATAAAAGTGCTACAAATATACATGGCACTCAACAATGCTTACCATGATTATTCATCAACAACTTCTACAAAGATTCAAAATTTTCATAGAGAAATTAAGAAAGCAACAAAGAGCTTTGGCTCTTTCACTTTATTCATCTCTTGTTTTGACTAAGAAAAGAGTACTTCTAATAGATGTATGCACATGGAAGTGGACATACTCAATGACTAACTAAACCATCAAACAAAATAAAAAATCCAAAGTAACTAAAACTAAAACTAAAACTAACATCTTCCTAACTATAAACAAAGAAGCATAATTGCACTTTGTATATGTTTCTACACTATGAAGTCAACTCATGTTCTAAACTATTTACTATGGAATTTAATCTATTTCTGATATCTAATACCTCCAAACAAAGATTCTATCTCACTTTTTAAGAAACTCTTATTTATTTGTACTTTAAGATCTGTAGTAACTCTCTTTGGTTCCACATTTTTTTTCCTATTTTTGACAAGGAACTGTATAGACAAAGTCATATTGTACCTATATGGTATCAGAAGGTGAAGAACGGTGTCTTTGGGTTGTAACCCAAAGTATAGTGACTTTGTGTTAGAAGACAAAGTACTGGTATTGGTCCTATCAGCATTCAACCCAAAGTAAGGAAACTTCATCTTGGGGTGCTCAACCGGAGGCAAGGATAGTGTAACAACTTTCCTTTGGGGTTGGACATCCAAGAAGGTACCGCACACAAAAATGGCTGGCCTATGAGTGGAGGACAATTGACATTGATAAGAGCATGCAAAAGGTGTGATTTCTTGATAGAAGCTCAAAGTGAAGAAAAACTAAGGAGACATACCATTATAAAATCTGGGATTGAGACAAAGAGATGACAAGTAACTTCCCATCACCATCAAGGAGTCATCCTAAGGGAGATCAGGGAAAAGGGATTGGAGTAAGAGATGCACTTGTGCATCAAGAGGAAGTCAAGATTGTTAGTCTGGGAGTCGGTGGAAGGGTAGTCACCAACCCAAAGTGGAGGAGAGTAAGATGGGAGATGGAAAGAAGAACTTGGAATTTGTAGTGAAAAATCATGCAATTTGGAGGTTAGATGTGATTGCAAGAATCAAAATCTTGAGCAAGCTTTGGATCACATTTCTATATGGAATTAGAACCTTAGTTTTCTAGGTTTTATGACCAAGATCATAGAGAGTAAGTTTCTAGAGGGACCCGAGGCAGAGAGTAAGAGAGGAAATCCGGCTTGATGGATAGAGTAAGATGGAGGTTAGTACTCAAAAGAGAGGTCGGTGAGGAGCAAGAAGTCACATTCTTGGGGAGAGGAGAGGTAGCTGAAGAAACCGAAGGAGTACAAGATGGCTTTTCTTCAAAATGCACAAAGAATAGGTATAAGGTTGAGAGTTATAAGGACCCTACAAGGAGAAGCATTGTAGGAGTAATGATGGCCATCTTCAAGTTGGAGCTAACCACTTATGTGATGAAACATCAAGCGGTGTTTTCCCATAAGATGTTTGCAGGGGAACCCATCAGCGCATTGAGCAAAGCAGGAACCCATTGAGCAAAGTGCTTTCATCAACGCACAAGACAAATGGTGTGGAATTTGAGGGATAAGTCACCTCCACACTACATTGTGCCATTTGCAGGCCATGTTTACTTGGGATTGAATCTATTGAATGTGGTGGAACAACATAAGATGCTGTCACACTTCAATCCTGACTTAAGAAGAGATGTTGATGCAAATGAGCAACAATAAATTCTTCAAATCAAAAGCAATGACAAGTACTACGCACAAATGGGGCAGAGTATAAGATTGGTGGTGAATACTCTAAAGTCAAAGAAGAGGAGTCGACCCAAAGAAGAAGTAGCGGTGATGAGCCATGAAAGACCAAAAAAGTGAACCCAAAGAAAGACTTGGTGGTAATAGCATTGTTGGAAGAAGAATCAGAAGGTAAGGCCAAGTGCAAATCAGAAGACTCGGAGAGAGAAGAAGAACTCAAACTCACATTGCAGAGTGGTGAAGCAAGTAGTGAGAGTGAGGATGGAGTGGAGATGCAACCGGTACCCAAGGAAGAAGAGAGAAAGCTAGAGATGGTAGAAAATGATAACCAAAAGGAAGAAGAGGAAGTTACAAAGAAAGAGGAGAAAAAGGTTATCATTCAAAGAGGTATCCGATCAAGAAGTGTGATGCATAAGGCGGGGCCAATTCAAAGAAGAAAAATGGAAAGTGAGAGTTTGGGGAGCAAGAAATCAATTCCAATCAGGCAACTTTGGCTAAGAACAAGAGTATCCAGTGAAGAAGAAGCAAAGAAGAAGAAAAGCCCGCAAGCAGAAGGGAACCCAATCAAAAGGGTGGAGTATCTCTGGTAGATTGTCTGCCTATTATTGATGAAGCTAGAGGAAAAGAAGAAAGAAATGTAGTCAAAGTATCTTGATGTAAAAATTGTGTTGTAGGTGCTAGCGCGGTTAGAAGAAGAGAACTTGGAGTTGAAAGAGAGTATAACCCAATGAGAGGAGCAAAAAGAGGTACTACAAGTAGATGCAGTAGTACAAACTTAGGTGATTGAGAATTTAAAGAGAGAAGTGGGGAGTAAAGAGAGAATAATAGAGCATAATGTCATAGCCATGGAAAGACAAATAGTTGAGGATGAAATCTTGAAACAGTTTGTTGATTCTTGATTAGAAATCATCCATGCTAGGGCAAGGGTAACAGAGAAGGAGTAAGAGCTCGATAGAGTGATGCAAAGTGTAGAAGAGAAGAAGCAACTCTGGCAAAGAGAATTAACAGTGAGGTATAGAGAAGAAGAAAGATTGAGGGGGTTACTTTGTATTTTGGAAGAGAAGATAGTGCAGAAAGAAAAGGAGAAGGAGAATGTAAAGGCCAAATTTGAGGCAGAACTAGCAATGTATTGGGAAGATTGGCAAAAAAATTGGGAACATGAGAGAAGAATGAGGCTCAGGCCATTGAAGGAGATAGTAGTGAAGATGAATGCAATGGTGAGTACTGAAGCCAATGTAAGAATTGCAAAAAACAAGTTAAGATTGTTGGTGTAGGAGATGAGGAGAAGAAATGCAAAGGGTAAGGACTTGAATGCTTTACTTATTAGTCTCAAAACTCGTGTAGATAGGAAGATATTAGAAGTGGAAGACAATATCACAATTAGATTAGATTTAGTTAAGTTAGAAGTAGATAAACTTTGGAAGGACATAAGAGCAAAACCCAAAGTAGAAGAAGTAGGAGTAAAAATATCTTTAGAGTTGCCATTGGAGATGTTAGAGAAAGATGAGTTGCAAGAAGAAGATGTGTGTAGATTGCCCATGACGGGAATTGCAGATCAAAGTGAAGAGGTGTTAGAATTGGTAGAAGAGTGAGTAGTTGAGAAACCAGAGGATAGTGTGGTATGAGAGGTTATATTGGGTTTGGAAGCTAAAGAAGAAGTAGACATTGGATTGGAGTAATAATAGATTTGAGTTTTGAAGGGGCAGATATGAAGAGGTGCATTGTCATTTTGGATTTGTATGTAGGAAAAGTTGTTGTAGAACAGTATAGTTGTTAGATAACTACTGAAGAGCTTTACCTATTTAATGGTTGAATTGGTAGGATGTGGTTGTTAAGTGCTCATAATTCTGAGAATAGATAAAGCAAAGTGCTGATTTCAGTGCTGTTGCTTGAGCTTAATTCCAAGTATTAGCATTGTGTTTGTGTTTGTGAGTGTGTGGAGAATTTCAAAGTGCAAATTAGTGTGTTTGTTGGATGTTGGATTCCATAGCCATGATCTTCATTTGGTGTGTTTGATCTTAAGTGAAGTGCAATCAAAGCAATGTCTTGATAGATCTGAGAGGAATTGTAGTGTTGGTAGTATTCTACAATTGTAGTGCAGCGCAATGTTGATGTGAAGCAATTTTGATCAGGGAAGTTGTGCCTTTAGTGGAAGGATAGAACACAATTCTGAGGTGAAGTTGTTTTTTAGTGAAGTGTCATTTTTGGGAGAGACTGAGTCATCACAATCAAGATTGTTTGGAAAGATTTGATGGAGTTGTGATTAAGTGTGACATTTTTGTGTGACAAGATTGCGAGTCAATGCTTGTTACTCTCTTTTGGGTCTAGTTTCTACCTAAGAGATTGAAGACACAACCAAGAAGAACTACTTGTTACTATTTGTCTTTGTATTTGGACATTTCTGATCAATATCCCTATAGGAACAAACTTTTACTTACCTGATTACCACAAAAGTGATATTTGCCAGGTTGTCACACTCTCTCTAAATTTTGCTTTTGCAAAGGGTTGCAAAGAAGATGCTTCTTCATAAATATCAACTTGTGCACTTTGGCTTGCATTATGGTGGCATTGATGTTCTCTTGAATTAGCATCATAAGTTAGTTGCATACCATTCTTATTGTATTCTCCATCTTTGAAGGTTTTAATTCTTAAATCTTTGCCTCTTCTTTGATAGTGACTTGAGACAACCCAACAAGTATCACTTTTTCAATAATAGTTGAGTAATGATTCATTCCCACAAAGATACTGGTTAGGAATGGTCAAATATGAAGTAAAAAGTAATAATGCAGTTCTTCTTGACTTTTTCTTTAATCTCTTGGGTACAAACCACACCCAAAAGAGAGTAACAAGCCCAATAGTAACTCTTGTCACAATTAAACATCACCCAAAATCACAATTCTTGATATCTTTTCCAAATTGATGTTGATTGAGATGATTCAATTGATATGAAGAAGGCTACTTCACCATAGAGTGACTTTGCCTTGAAATTGTTGTCCACCCCTCCACATAAGGTACACCTTCTTCAGTCAAAATGACTTTCATCAATCTAGTGCCTGCAATCACAAATGTCAAATACTAACAACACTACAGTTCTCATAGATCTATCAAGGCATTGCTTTGATTGCTTTTCATTTAGGATCAAACAAATAAAATAGAAATAAGAGCTATAGAATCCAACATCTAACACACTCTCATTGAAATACAAATTTCTTTGCACACTCACAAATACAAACAACAGACTGACACTCAAAATTAAGCAAAAATATAAGCACTGAGTGTCAGCACTTTGCTTTACTCAACTTCGTACTGAATATACAACATTGAAAATGATTGCTTTGAATAGGTAGAGCACTAAGTAGTTAGAAATTTTCTAAACTACTTCAACTATTTCTTACAAATCTCTAGATCCAAAGCATCATTCTACCTTTCCATATTTACTACTTCAAATCTGAAAAATATTACTCCTAATCCAATCCCAAAGTTGAAGTAGTAATAGTATGGTGGTCATGGAAGTCAAAATCCGCTGAGTGTGTAACAAATCACCTGCCAAATTGATTAGCCCAAACTATTACTGCCCCAACTTTGGCTTCTTGATCCAAATCAGTCGATTAGCCCCAAAACTGATGGCACTAAACCCTGCGACCTACACCCAGCCATCATGGGTGAGTGCAAGGCTTCAATGAGGAGGAGAGCATGGGGGTCATGTTGCAGCCTCTAGCATGAGCCAAGGTGAAATGGATCTCGATGCAGATCTTGTTGGTAATAGCAAATATTCAAATGAGGACTTTGAAGATTGAAGTGGAGTAAGGTTCCATGTGAACAACAATTGGACATGGGTTGGTTGATCCTAAGAGATAGGGCAGTCTTGTGTCAAGAGCGCAATGCGCACCGTGTACTGAAAGGGGATTGGTTAATATTCCTAAACCAAGTTGCAAGAGTGGATGGTAACATGGCTGAATCCATAGATTGCGGGTGGTGTGATAGAGTAGTAACCATGGTGGCAATGCTTGAGGTTATCATTGCTATGCAGCAACAAATCAAGCACCTTACTTGTTTGTTGGATGAACAAGATCATCAACAACAAGAGCATATAGAGAAAGTACCAATTAGAGGAGGAGAAGACCATATCCAATTTCCAATTTGGCTTCTTGAACCAAACTTCAAATCTAAAAACTATTACTCCTAATCCAATCCAAAATTTGAGGTAGTAATAGTATGGTGGTCATGGAAGTCAAAATCCACTAAGGAGTGTGTAACAACTCACCTACCAAATCTAATTGTACTAATTACTTACTCCTTGATCCTAACTGATTCAAATAACTCTGGTAACTCATTCAAAGTCACCTACATTCCATTCTCAACTACTTCACATCAGGTCACTCTACTTTCACTTAGAATCCTAGTGAGGTTATGTATGTCATTTTGAACTAAATCTTAACTAACATGGATATTAGTTCCTACTTCTATCATCTTCCTATCTACTCTATCTCTAAGATAAATTAACAAAGTATTCAAGTCAATGTCCTTCACCTTTCATTTACAAGTCTCCTGCACTAGTAACTTCAACTTCTGCGAATAAGACTCCTCCAATCTTGCCTCAGCCACAATATTGAGAATTACCTTCAACTATGCAACAATTTTGTACTTGAGCCACTCTTCTCTAAGTATGACTTGCCTTGAGTCACCCTCTTCTTCCAACTTCATACAAAGTACAAACAACTCCTTAGCATACTTTGCCTTTGACTTCCTATGCTCTTCATTTTGATGAGCTACCTAAGCTTGAGCGGTCTTAACTAAATCTTGCAACCATTGTTCTTCTTGCCCTTTGTTGGCTAGCTCTTTTTGCCATACTTGGATCTTTGTCTACAACAACTTGCCTGAGTTTATCTAAAGCTTGTTCACGCATCTCAAGTTGCTCTTTAATGATTCAATTTAAATTTTTTGTGCTCAAAATGCTTCTTCCATTTCTTGAGCTCCTCTTTTTTCTCCCTCAATTCCTCCTTCTAGTGCTCTAGATAGTCACCATTTTGCTTGAAGCTCCCTTGTAGATCAATGAGATGTTGTTGTCAGATTGTTGCATCTACCCAAAGTACTTTGGCTTCCTCCCTGCTCTTTAACAACCTTACCTTCAACTGCAAGATCTCTTCTCTAAATCTCACCAACTAAATCTCATTCTTTACTTCTAAATACTCTTTCTTTTGCTCTAGCATCCACTCTTGCAAATACACTAACAACGGGCAGACCACACTTGATAGATACTTAAGAGAAGGATGTGTCCTTGTCCGCATCTCCTTTATCTTTTGCCACTATCATTGGCATTACAATGCAAAGTCTTGATCTTCTCACCTTTAGACTGACATCCTTTGAGCTCTCCTCTCTTTCAACATTGGGTTCACTTGGTCCAACTTGGGTAGCTTTGATGATATTTTGGATTGTCATCTAAAATTTTTTCTCTTTCTCTATAATATCTTCTTGTGGTAACTCCATGCAAGGGTTGTTTCCTCCTTCCATGGAATCAATTTCTACATTGAACTCATGATCCAAACCTTCTTTAGCTTCCTCTTTTGATGGTTGCTCCACCTTGAGCAATCAATGAGCAAAAGTGAAGGCAAACGCCTTCACTTTTTCTGATTGACTCCTTACTCTATAGAGTCATCACCTCCTCTAAGTCTTCATCATTAGACTCCACTTCAGCTTCTTCTTCTTCAGCCCTTGAAAATAAATCAACCACAGCCACAACTCAACATGGGTTCACTCTCCAAGTAGCTCTCTTCTTGGCTGGCAACATAGTGTCCTTGAGTTAGCTTCTCTTCTTTGATCAAGGGATTGGTACCGTCATTTTGTTCTCCCTAACAGTCCTAGAAAAGTATATCTCTTGCACTTTTGACATGTATTGTTTCTTGTCCTCATTTGCACCCTTGATGCAAGTTTGGATGAAGATGAGACGCCATCTGTCTTCTCTTCCCAAGGCTGAGTAAATTCAAACCCAAATAAAAATGGGCTGCAAATGGCATAAAGTAATGAGGTGGTCAATTGTTTCTCCAATTCCAAATCATTTGCCTCATCCTCATATAGAAACACCTTGTCCAATTCACACTTTCTCATACAAACATGAAGTGGAAGAAGACTACATGTTGCTTTGTGACATATGTAGTCCAATCTGGCTTCATTATTGCCATCACAGCCCTGACAATGCTTTACCTCATTGGGTCTGCATATGTATCTACCATGTAGCTATTCTTCTTTTGGGTTGGTTGAAGGAAGCCTTCAGTTCCTCTATCTCTTCTAACAAATCACACTTCTGATTGAAGTCAATTCCAATAGGCTCTCTTACCTCTCGTCCCATTACTAATCTCTAGTCTGCCTTGGTCTAACAAGTAGGATTTCCTTGCTTCTCTTCCTTAGTCAAACCATCCTCACAATTACTAACTGCAATCTCAATCATGAAAACTAGAAATTTGAGATTCCAATTCCATGCTAAGAAGGTGATCTGAAGTTGGCTTAAGACTTCAAATCATGCAACCATATCAACTCTCCTAATCACAAGGTTTTAGACCAAGATGCCTAAAACATATTTCTCATCCTTAAATGGCATCATGCTCTTCTCTACACTTGGCTTCTTGCACAAGGATTCTACAATTCTCTTATCAGTTCTAACTCTAGTTTCAAATCTATGCAAAGGAATAGGATAATCTCTCAACATTGCAAATTCTCCTCAACAAATTCTTGATTCATACTCAATTGATTTACAAACATTCTTCAATCAAACTTTGGTCAAGAATCACATCTTCTAGATGCCTTACTCCTATCACTTTCAAATTTATCTTAACACAAAGCAGCCATTTGCAAGTGTACTTTCTTGGTTGGTACAACCCAAGTCAAGGCTATTAAGGATACTACAATTGGATTACTCATTCCAATGCAAAGTGTCCTTACTTTGGGTCTTCCATCCTTCCAAATCTGATCTAAATCTTCATTTCCTCTAATCCAAAGTTTGCTTCCTTGGGTCGGATTGGACTTCTCTCTTTGGATCCAAAACACAACACTCCTCTTCATCTATCTTACTATGGTACCAACATTTTTCATTTTTTACGAGTTTTAAAGAAGAAGTGTTTTGTTAAAGCCAAAGTGATGCTAGATGAGGAAGAAAAGAGAAGAATCATGTGTTAGGGTTAGACCCAAAGAAGTCAACTTCATGTCAAAGGAAGAAAAACTTGGGTCAAACTGATAGGATGGTAGATCCAAAGTAAGGTTACCTTGCATTGGGATAATCAACCCAATCCAAAGAAATTGTAAAAAAATTTCTTCAGGTCATGCAAATCAAGAAGGCACCATTCAAAGAATATGGTTACTTTAAGGAAGATGAAAGTTGAGAGTGATAGGAAACAAACATGCAGAATCTGTGAGTGTCAAGTGCAAATTGACCAAAGAATGATTGCATAGTGGAGCATTATAAAATTAAGATTTCATCAAGGAAGTTATGAAATGTTAAGAAGATATCCAATTCCTATCAATAGTTGTTCCAAAGGAATGTGAATTTTGAGGCCAAACAAGAGTTTGATTATTTGAAGACTTGAGGGAGTTAGAATCACATGTCCAGGAGAGGAGATAGTGTTCCAACAACTTAGAATTTGTGAGCACATGATGCCAAGGAAGGGTGAAAGGAAGAGTTATTCACTCGTAGTGAGGAATCCTATAATTGAGAGGTTGGATGTAGTGGCACGAATCAAAGACTTGAGTAGACTTTGGATCACATTTTTGGCTTGGAATGGGAATTTGAGTATTCTAGGGTTCATGGTAGAGCTAGTTGCTAGTAATTGAGATGATGACCCCAAAGAAGAGGGAGAGAGAGGCAATCCGGCTTGATAGAAAGAGTTGGATTGGAGATTAGTCATGGGGGAGGAAGCCAGAGATGTGGTCGGAGTCACCTTCTATCAAAAGGGTGATTCTTCAAAAGAAATTTGTTGTGCGTATATACATAGCTACACAACATACATCACTATCAATATCATACACTATAGAAGCACAACTCACACATAATTTATGCATAGACTCTAAAGTGCCACAATAATCATATCATTTACAACTCTCAAATGAACTCAACTCAGATCAATACTTGATCTATCACTCTATAAGTTGCCAACAATTGAGTATTAATTATAGTCAAGCCACATCCACTCTAGCTAAGAGAATCCAAGTGACACTCACTGGCCTTTGTCCACTATAGCCAGGAGCTCAAAGGCTCAACATGTGAGAGCAAATATCACTTTTGCGGTAATCAGGTAAGTAAAGTTTGTTCCCGCAAAGATACGATTCAGAATTGGTCAAATACAAAGCAAACAGTAACAATGTAGTTCTTCTTGGTTGCGTATTTAATCTATTAGGTAGAAACCACACCCAGAACCCAGTTACAAGCACCGATTCTCAGTCTTGTCACAAATTCACACTTCTTAATCACAACACCTTCAACTCTTTCCAAACAATCTTGATTGTGATGATTCAGACTCTCCCAAAAATGGCACTTCATTGCAAAACAACTTTGCCTCAGAATTGTGTTCCACCCCTCCACTGAAGGCACAACATCCTCGAACAAAATTGCTTCACATCAACTTTGCACTGCACTCACAAATGCAGAATACTACCAACACTATAATTCCTCTCAGATCTATCAAGGCATTGCTTTGATTGCACTTCACTCAGGATCAAACACACAGAATGAAGATCAAGGCTACGGAATCCAACATCCAACAAGCACACTGATTTGCACTTCAAAATTCTCCCAACACTCACAAACACAATCACAAATTTGATACTTGGAATCAAGCTCAAGCAACAAGCACTGCTTCACAACACTTTGCTTTATCTATTCTCAGAAACTATGAGCACTAAACAACATATGATTGCAAATGCCACTCTTAAATAGTGAAGCAATCAATAGTTCTAACAACTATACCGTTTTACAACAACTCTTCTAACCTACAAATCCAAAATGATAATGCATCTCTTCATATTTGCCTCTTCATATCTCAAAACTGTTACTAATCCAATCCGATGTCAACCTCATCATCGGCTTTCAAACCCAAACCCGAAGTAACTTCACTCACTACTACTCTATCCTTGGGTTTCATAACTCCTAACTCTTCTATCAATTCTACTACTTCTTCACTCTAATCTACAATTGAGGTCATGAGTAACCTTTCTACCGCTTTATCTCTTGACCCACTCTTCTCTAAAGTGTCAAATGTCAAATCCAAAGACACCTACACTCCTACCTCTCTTACTTTGGGTCTTTGTACTTCTTCTACCTCACTACGAAGTTTAGCTAACTCCATCCTAATAAGATCTAGTTGAGACACACATTGTCCTCCACCTCTAACATCTTCCTATCTACACAATCTCGCAGACAAATTAAGAGATTATTTAATTCTATATTAATCCTTCACCTTCCTCTTGCGCGTCTCTTGCACTAGTAACTTCAGCTCATGCAACCTCGCCTCTTTGAGTTTACATTCAACTTCCGTACTCAACATGGCCTTAATTTCATTGACAATGCCTTCTACTTCACTAGTTTCTTCCACAACCATAAGTTTCTCCTTCTTCCTCTCTTCTTCCAATTCACTGTGATACATCTGGAGCTCATCTTCAAATCTAGCTTTTAATGCTTCCTTCTCCCTCTGATGCACAGAGAGTTGCTCCTCTGCTACTCGCATCAACCCTCTCAACCAATCTTCTTCTCTACTATGCTCCATCAACTCTTGTTGCCAGGCCTGATCTTTCTCCGCTGCTCTTTTCTTGAGGCTCTCCAACTCTTGCTCCATCACCACAGCAATTGCTTTGGAGTGTATCAACTCAACGCGCACCTCTACAAGTTCTCCTTTCAATCTTGCAGTCATCATAGTCATCTCCTTCACTTCCTCATGACTTTTTACTAACTCTTCCCTTGTCACCTCAAAGTGCTTACTCCGAAGATCCTCCTCAACCCAAAGTTCTTCAACCTCCATCTCCACTCTTGTGAGCTTACTTTGTAGCAATGAGGTTTCGGCACTCCAGGTCTTTACCACTGCTAATTCATCTAGTACTTCAAGTTTGGCACTTATCATCTCCATCTTCTTCTGCTGCAACATCATCAACAGCGGACATATGACCCTGGACAAATAGTCCACTCCTTTGCACCTTGCGTCTTTGGCTCGGACTTTGGGTTCCGACTCCTCTATGTTTTGTACCTTGCTCCAAAGTTGAGATCTTTGCACCTTCAAAGTTTCTTCTTCAAAACTTTCTCCCTCTTTCTGAGTAATGTTACTGGGTCCCACTGCAAATACACTTCAGAGCATTCTTACTTTTGGCAGTTTGGGGTTGTGCCACGCCTTCCTCTCCCTTCTTCTTCTCACTGCCTCATTCTAGCATAGAAACTTTGGGACTCGGCTTTCCGGCCTCTTTCATCGGCTGTCGCATTTGCTGAACCTCCACTTTGCCTTTGCTATCACTACTCGATTCTTCACTTCATAGCATGAACTCCTCTTCTTTGCCTGACATTCCTTCCTTTGATCTGGTTTCTCTTTCCGATTCTTCTTCTTCTTCTTGCATGACTTCCTTCGTCTTCACTACCACCGCCATTGGGTTAAGCTTTGGAACTTTCTAGGGTTGTACTGTCGCAACACAACTCTCAGGCTTGGCACTCTCTCATGCCCTTAGAAGGTCAATTGCTATGATCTTCTCTCTCCCACTCTCTTTGTAGTACGTATCCCCCTCTCGCACTCTCTCCATATAGTATCGCTCATCTTCATTGGCCTCCTTGCGTAAATCTGGATGAAAGTGTGACCACATTTGACTTTGTTCTTCCAAAGTCAGCAAGTTCAACCCAAAATAAAAGTGCGCTGTGAATGGCACAAAGTAATGTGGTGGCATATCCATTCTCCATCCTGAAATCATCTGCCCCACTCTCTCATGCAGACATTTTGCCCAAGCTACTGCCTCTCCCGCAAACATTTGGTGAAAGAACACCGCCTGTTGCATAGTAACATAGGTAGTTCACTCTAATTTGAACATGGCCATCATTGTGCTTACTATTCCTCTCCGCTCAAAGTCTCTATAACTATCCACCTTATACCCATTCTTAGTGCGGGTTTGATTGAACGACTTCCTTACTTCGGCAGTCTCTTTTGAAGCATCACACTTCCGATAGAAGGTGGTACCTCCTACCTCTCCGACTTCCCTTCCCAACACTACTTTCCAATCCGCCTCTGTCCATCAAGTGGGATTCCCTCTCTTCCCCTCATGTTTCGACCCATCTTTACAATTACTTGCTGCAATTTCTACCATGAAACCTAGAAAACTGAAGTTCTAGTTCCAAGCCAAGAACGTGATACAAAGTCTCATCAAGACTTCAATCCACGCTATTACTTCTAATCTACAAATTGCAAGCCCTCTCACCGCACTCTAATTGCTCATTTTTGGATTCATTGTGTGCCTCCTCACTTTTCTCTTGTGGAAGATCGTCCCCAAAATCCTAACCCACTCCTCTTCGTGCAGATTTGCAATTTGCATCACTTTGGGTTGACTCTGAATAGGCACCGGGTAGCGACTGGACATTGCTCCTCCTCCTTGTGCAACTTGTAATTTTATAGTCTTGTGCCAATCAGTCACTCTTCAGTTGCTCCTCCTCTCAAATTTCCGATTTGGTGAAGTTGTTGCCTGTCACTATCAAGAAGTTCTTGATCCCTAGGTCATTACTTTCTTTCCGCGTACTTTCTTGATTGCACCAACTCCAAAGACATTTGTTACAAGTTCTTTGGATCCGCTCGTGCCGCTCGATATGAAGTCTCTCTCTCTCTTTGTCTTTGGGTTCTTACTTCACATCTTGACCCGAGGTCGACTTTGGGTTTTACTTCACCTCCCCGCTTCTTCTTATTTCTTCCCAGGTTAGCACTCTTTAGGTTCTAACCCTCTACTTCTACTTTAAAATGCTAACAAAACAATCAAAAACAAAAAATGTGGGTACCACACAACATCAAAGAAGTGAGCTCTTTGGAGCTGCACTTTGAAAGTATACTCCTGGACTCGAGCTAGGTCTGAAACCGTAATGGTCCCACTGGCGGCACACTCGATGGTGCGATTGGTGCAAAGTGACGGTGGGCCCCATCATGAACTCAATACCCCAAACACAAAATCTGACCGTCGGAAAGTAGTCTATAGGAAACTGCTGAAATACCTCTAACTACCATCATTGCAACTCTAGTGTCCGAGCAATCTAGATGCAACACTACAAATAGCGTGACAAACCATAGAAGTGAGAAATTCCTTTAGTGCTCCTTGCACCAACAATAGATATAAGGTGGATACATATTGGGACCCAATGAGGCAATGTATCATCAGGTTCCTGATAGTGATGTCAAACCCGAGTGTACCACGTACGTGACAAAGAACTAGGTGGTATTTTTTCACCAAATGTTTGCAAGAGAGAAGGTGACTTGGGTGAAGTGTTTTCACCAACAAACAAGGCAAATGATTGTGAATTGGAGAATGGATTTGCCACCACACTACTTTGTGCCATTTGTAGCATACTTTTACCTAGGTTTGAACTGTAACACCCATTTGTGCATGTGTGTGATATTATGATATTTAGCTTTGTATTACAAATACTTGAGAAATATTATTTATATAAAGATAAAGGATGGTACTACATTGATCATGATTAGCTAAAGTTAGTCATAATTGTGACTACCCGGCAAATATCACTTTTGCGGTAATCGGGTAAGTAAAGTTTGTTCCCGTAGAGATACAAGTCAAAAATGTCCAAATACAAAGTCAAACAGTAACATGTAGTTCTTCTTGGTTGTGTCTTTAATCTCTTAGGTAGAAACCACACCTAGAAGAGAGTAACAAACACTAACTCCCAGTCTTGTCACAAATTCACACTCCTTAATCACAAATCCTTCAATTCTTTCCAAACAATCTTGATTGTGATGATTCAGACTTTCCCAAAAATGGCACTTCACTGCAAAACAACTTTGCCTCAAAATTGTGTTCCACCCCTCCACTAAAGGCACAACTTCCTCGAACAAAATTGCTTCACATCAACTTCGCATTGCACTCACAAATGTAGAATACTACCAACACTACAATTCCTCTCAGATCTGTCAAGGCATTGCTTTGATTGCACTTCACTCAGGATCAAACACACAAAATGAAGATCAAGGCTGTGGAATCCAACATCCAACAAACATACTGACTTGCACTTCAAAATTCTTCACACACTCACAAACATAGACACGAAGTTGATACTCGGAATCAAGCTCAAGCAACGAGCACTGCTTCACAGCACTTCGCTTTATCTATTCTCAGAAATAATGAGCACTGAACAACATCTGACTGCAAATGCCACTCTTAAGTAGTAAAGCAATCAACAGTTATCTTCCTAATGTACCTCTTCCTAACAACTCTACAAACCTATAGATCTCATATGACAATGCAACCTTTCATATCTGTCTCTTCAAATCTCAAATCTGTTACTAATCCGATCCGATGTCTACTTCTTCCTCGGCTTTCAAACCCAAACCCAAAGTAACTTTACTTCCTAATATTCTGTCCTCGGGTTTCACAACTCCTAATTCCACCACTAATTCTAACATTTCTCCTTCTTGATATGAAATTACTATCACAGTTAAGTCTTCTAAATCTCTATCTCCCGACCCACTCTTCTCTAAAGTGTCAAATGTCAAATCCAAAGACACCTGCACTCCTATCTCTCTTACTTCGGGTCTAACTACTATCAATTCTTTTACTAATTCTACTATGTCATCATCAAGAATTGTAATTGAAAGCATGGGTGCACTATCTACACCTTCAATTTGTAACCCACTTTCCCCTAATCACTCATGTTACTAACCCAAACACACTTAATGTCTGATCCTGCACTTTGGGTTTATTCACTACTGTTATTTCTCCTTCAATTTCTATTCTATCTTCAATCAAAATTGAAATTGAAGTCATGGGTATCCTAACTATCTTCTTTCCATATTCTAACTTCCTCTAATCCCTCCCGCAAAACTCCCGAAGTCAACTTCACTGCACTCTGAGGTCTGGTTACCTTGGATTTAGTCATTTTCATCTTGAGGCAAAGTCTTTAGACCCAAAGTCTAGTAAACCCGAAATCCAAAGTACAAAATCCAAAGTCACATTGACCCGAAGACACTTTGACCCGAAGTACATCTACTCTAGAAACTTCAAATGCTTGTAACTTCTTCTATAGACCTTTAAACTTTGTGATATTGATAGCAATGGAAAGCCCTGAACAAGATGCTTCCAATGAGATATAACATGCTTGATTTGGAGTTGTGGTCACTGAGATATGGCCCCCGCAAGAATCCTGACCTACAACTTCTATTTCTCCTTCGGGTTTGCCCTCCTTAACGTCTGATCCGAGTTTTTCCCTCCTTTGACACGAAGTAAGCTTCTTCGGGTTTGATCCAGTCTGAGTCATTCTTCCTCTTACATGAAGTCGACCTCCTCAGGTCTGATCAAAACACAGGTTTGCACTCATTTCTTCTCCATTTGGTTTCAATTTGGTTTCAGCAAGGCACTTCTTCTTCAAAACTCGTCCAAAATGAAAAATGTGGGTACCACAATAACTAAGATAGAAGGGACCTTACTTTAGAGGAAGTGGAAAAGATTAGCACCACTTATTTGGATGCTAGTGTTTGGACTTGGTTTTATTCCTAGGTATTTGGCTTTGAGGAAAGAGTTGAGAAATTTTGAGCCCACAAGCCTTTTTGTTTTGGATTCTTCTATAGTCCAAGGATAGCCCATGTGAAGGAATCCTTGACTTAGTGGTTGGGTCAAGATAAGACCACATGCTTAGGAGAATATTCACATGAGTATGGATATTCCTTTAACTTTTTGACTTTATTTGACTTTTAGCCTAGTAACTTGAGTTACTCTAGTAATTAGTAACTTTGGTGCATAACTATTTCACAAGTATATAAACAAGGGGTGAGGAGCTACTCATCATCCTTTCATTTGCAACTATCTCTCTCTCATTGAGTTTTCTAGTGAGCAATGTCTTGAGTCTTGGAGTGTTTGCCTTGGAGGAGTATGATGGAGTTGGGGTTCTTTGCCTTCTTAGTCCATGGTGCATTATCATAATAGCCATCAGAGGTTTATCTTGAGTGAGAGATAGGTTGGCTCACAGAACTTGCTAACTTTGGAAGAGAAACAAATAATGGTTTCTCACTTCCACCCAAATCTGCATCGGGGTACATATTAGCAACATTACATCCGACAGATTAAAAGGAATGATGAACCCTTTGCCAAGATAAGGCAGCAAAAGATAGTGGCAAGTGCCAGTCTAAAGACAAAGAAGCAAAATAGACCCAAGAAGTAGTATCACTAGTCCAACCACACAAGACAAGAAGATTAAAATTGAAGCATTAGTCAATGGTTGTGGAAGCATCATCAAAAATGGATTTGAGAAGAGAAGCCAAGTATAAGTCAAAAGACTTGGATAAAGAAGAAGAAGAAGAGCTCACATTGCAGAGCAAAGAGTCAAGCAGTGAGAATGATAAAGAACCTAAAGTTTAGCAGTCAGAAAAAGTGGTTGAGGAGGAAGAATAGTAATTCCATGTGGTGATAGATCATATAGAATGAGGAGATACTCCATATTTGAACTACTTGAGATGGAGATAGCTGACTATCAAGATGAAGAACCAAGGTGGATGTTCTAGAGGGAAGTAAGATCAAGGAGAGGTCCGTAGTCTAAAACTACAGGACCGAGTTGAGTGAAGGTAGTAGTAGATAGCTTGGAGGACATTAGCTTAGGATAGCTTGGATGTTGTGATGATCAAGACTTTGGGGTAAGGCACTAATGGAAGAATCACCTACTAAAGTCAAGGACAAAGAAGATAGAGAAGGTGAAGTAGAAGAGTATAAAGGAGTGGAGTATTTGTATAAGATTGTCTATCCATTGCTAGTAGAATTGAAGAAGGAAGAGGAGGAGATGTAGAAAGATCATCTAGAGGTGAAAGATGAGTTGCAAGTGGTGAAGTCTCAAAGTTGAAGCAGAAGTTAACACTAAGAGACAAGGAAGCTAAAGAACCTAGTTGATGCAATACTTTGGACAAAGAGCTCAGATAACTTGAAGGAGAGTTTCAAGGAGCGGGACAGTATTATTAAGCACCAAGAAGAAGCATTGAGGGAGCAAAGAATGACATTGGAGAAATTGACAATAGAATTCTAGGACACGGATTAGGAAGTGGTGCATTCTAAGGCCACCATGGTCATAATGAAGCAAGAATTAGAGAGAATTTGATTAAGTGCAATAGAGAAAGATTAGGCTTGGTAGCAGGAATTGGTGAGCAAAAGTTGAGAAGAGAGTTTGCAAGGATTGGTGATGAATGCCAAAGCTTAGCTCATTTGCTACAAAGAGGCAAGGAAGTGTTGAAGGTGGAGTTTGAGGAGGAATTAAAGATGTACTGGATTGAGTTAGAAGTAAAGAAGAATAGGGAGAAGAAAATCCTATGGAATAATACATTAGAGCCAATAGAAAAGATTATAGGGAGAATGAAGGGGATGTTAAGTATAGAAGTATAAGTGAAGTTGGAAGAAGTGAGATTGCACTAGTTGAAATTTTTGGTGTAGGAGACAAGGAAGAGGAAGGCAAAGGACTTGGACATGAATAATTTGTTAATTTGTCTTAGAGATCAAGTAGATAGGAAAATCATTGAAGTAGGAGATTTTGTGAGTCTCATTATTAGATCTTGTTAGATCAAAATTAGATGAACTTTGTAGTGATTTGAAGGTAGGAACTAGATGCATAGTAAATAAGATAGGAGTGCATATGTCTTTGGGTGAGTTTCCTAAGGCATCTGAAGAAGTTTACAAAAAGAGAATGTAATTAGTAGATTGATGACTTCAATTGCAATCCAGATTGAAGGTAGGATAGAAATAGAAGAAGTTGTAGATGAACCCACAGTAGAGGAAGCAATTGAAGTTACATTGGGGGTAGAAGCCAAAGTAGAAGTAAACACCATATTGGAGTAGTAATAGTTTTGAGATTTGAAGGGGCAGAAATGAAGAAGTTAATTGATACTTTAGATTTGCAGGTTGGTAAAGTAGCAATTGAAGTGGTTTAGGTAGTAAGATAGATATTGAGTGCTTTGCCTATATAAAGGAAGCATTCACAATGAGGCATTTTATTCAATATTTTAATTTCCAAGTTGAGTAATGCAAAGTGTTGTAACTCAGTACTCATTGTTTTAGCTTAATTCCAGGTGTCAATCTTGTGTGTGTGTTTGTGAGTGGATGGAGAATTTTGAATTTCAATCAATGAGTGTTAGATATTGGATTTTATAGCTTTGATTTCATTCTATGTGTTTGATCCTAAGTGAATTGCAATCAAGGCAATACCTTGATGAATCTATGAGGAATTGTAGTGTTGGTAGTATTCTACGTTTGTAATAACAATGTTGGATTGATTCAAAGCAACTTTGATTGAGGAAGTTGTGCCTTCAATGGAAGAATGGAACAAAATTATAAGTCAAAGTTGTTTTGTGGTGAAGTAGCCTTCTTTGAGAGAACTAAATCATCACAATAAAGATTGGTTTGGAAATAAATTGATGAATTGTGATTACGGGTGTTGTGATTTGTGACAAGATTGCAAATGGAGCACTTATTAATCTCTTTTGGGTGTGGTTTCTACCCAAGAGGTTAAAGATGCAATCAAGAAGAATTTTTTATTACTGTTTTCTTTGTATTTGACTATTTCTGATCAGTATCTCTATGGGAACAAACAATTACTTACTTATTACCGCAAAAGTGATACTTGTTGGGTTTTCACACTTACCTTTCTACTTTAAAATACACTTTCTATCCTAAAAACTATCAAAAACAAAAAAGATATGGGTACCACATGACTTCACTACTTGTCTTAAACCTCCACCTTTAGTTGGAGGTTAAAGACAATCTTCTAAATTTAGTTTGACATTGATTTCCATCTTGAACTCCATCTCCAACTATGGCTCCCTAATTTAGCTTTCCATTTGGCTTTATTTTTGTCTTTATTTTACCAGTTCCTTCTTCAATTGAGCTTGAAACTCTTCCAATTTAGTGTAAGTTATCCATTTGTAATTGGAAAATCTTGACTCCATAATGCAATCTTTTGCAACATCTTGTAAACACCATTGCCCCATCTAACACACCATCTTGTGCAAGTTGGAAATTTTGATCTTCAAAGTGGAGATGGTTTGTCACGCCATTTGTAGTTCCGCATCTAGATGCTCGGACACTGGAGTTCCAGTGATGGTAGTTAGAGTTATTCTAGCTGTTTCTCAGGGACTACTTTTTGACGGTTAGATTTCGTGTTCGGGGTACTGACTTCATGGTGGGGCCCACCGTCACTTTGCACCGTTTGCACCGTCGAGTGTGCCGTCAGCGGGACCGTTAGGGTTTTAGGGCTAGCTCGAGTCCAGGGGGTATAGTTTCGAAGTGAGCTCCAAAGAGCTCACTTCTCTGATGTTGAGCCTTCGAGTTCCTGGCTATGGTGGACAGAGGCCGGCGAGCGTCACCTGGATTCTCTATGCTTGAGTGGGTGTGGCTTGACTGTAATCAGTGCCCAGTTGTTGGCAGTTTATAGAGTGACAGATCAAGTACTGATCTGAGTTGAGTTGAGTTGAATTGTTAAGCAATCTGATTACATCAAAGAAGTGAAGTCAGGGGGAAATCGGGTGCAGGAACGTTGAGTGTTGGTGGTATCTCCAAGCTCGGTGGATCATGGTAGCTCGATTCAGGTTCTGTGTTTCCCTAGTGTGCAGAAGCTCGTGTAGTTGATGCAAATTTGGCAGTTAGGCGGATGGTGTGCGGAAGCGTTGGCCAAATTTCGAGCAAAGAAGGAGCAATTTTCGAGCAGTGTTGTGATTTTGAGCTCAGGAGGTGAAGGCAGGACCAATTTGCTCGCAATTGCCATACTCATACATGCCATATGCCATCCTCTCGAACAGCTATCACACACTAACATAGTAGCAGCTCCACCAGAAGAGCCACATAACATACACCTCAAGCCTGCACGTACAAGTGCCAAGCTTGGGTCCATAGTACCATCAATGTTTGGGAGGTGGCATGGCGCACAACTCGTGTGACTCCTCAAGAACCTCCAAACCCTCCGTCTTTCCACTCGAGCCAAATTGACAAAACGGGTTTTTCCAAATCACAATTTCATGAGAAGAGCTTTCCAACTCCACCTTCAATTTCACTTTCCGAGCCCAACTCGCAGCAAATTGGTCCTGCCTTCACCTCCTGAAGGCAAAACAACTCGTGTGACTCCTCAAGAACCTCCTTCTCAAATTGCTCCTTCTTTGCTCAAAATTTGGCCAGCGCTTCCGCACACCGTCCGCCTAACTGCCAAATTTGCATCAACTACACGAGCTTCTGCACACTAGGGAAACACAGAACCTGAATCGAGCTACCACGATCCACCGAGCTTGGAGATACCACCAACACTCAACGTTCCTGCACCCGATTTCCCCCTGACTTCACTTCTCTGACAATTTCACACAGAGGTTGGGACCTCTAGTGGTCGGGAGCATGACACCATTGCTCCCAAGGGCCCAGTGTAGCAGCCAGTCAGTACGTCTTCCACTCCTACTACAGTTACAGAGGATACTTGGGAGCCAGATCTTGGACCCAAGCTTACTGGAGAGGAAAGACGGAGGGTTTGGAGGTTCTTGAGGAGTCACACGAGTTGTTTTGCCTTCAGGAGGTGAAGGTAGGACCAATTTGCTGCGAGTTGGGCTCGGAAAGTGAAATTGAAGGTGGAGTTGGAAAGCTCTTCTCATGAAATTGTGATTTGGAAAAACCCGTTTTGTCAATTTGGCTTGAGTGGAAAGTTAGCGGGGGATTTGGTGGACATCCATCTTTAGGGTTTACGTCAGATTTACATCAGATTTTGGGCCAGAATTGGAGGAGTTTCGCTGTTTGGCCAGATTTGGAGAAGTTTCGCTAGTTTGGAGGAGTTTCGCAGATTTGGAGAAGTTTCGCCAATTTTGGAGGAGGTTCGAAGTGGCAACAAGAAAGGCCTCATTTGGCTGAATTTCGGCGTTTAGAGGCTTTGAGGCATAGGGCTGTGGGCTATGAGAGGCTACGAAGGCCTAGAAGGGCCAGCAAGCCAACTTGCTGGCGTGAGGCTAGCTAGTTTAGTGTAGATCTTGGTCATTGGTTGGCAAAATCTGCCTTTCTTGCTAGATTGTGCGCAACAGGGTTTGACCCCTAGATCTCTTGTTCCTAGACTGGTGCCCTAGCCAACTGGTACACCCTCACTTGTTGTCATAGTGACTGTGCCACTGTTATCTATACACATGTAGCTTTGGCTAGGAGAGGTAGTTTGATCCCATTCTTGGTGATCCTGGTAGCTTAGGACTTAGATACGAACTACTCTTATGTCAAATGCCAAATGGTGGCAGAGTCAGTCCCGTGTTGTGTTATGAGATGGAGGGTTTTCGTTTAGATTTCTTGTGATTGGATCCCCTCCATTCTTTGCTTCCTGTTTGTGCACCACGTTTGTGTGAGGTGCCTTGACTTTTGAGCGTTGGTGCTCTGGTGTGCTCTCGGTGGTGAGGCTGGAGTGATGACCAGTCAGACTACCTTTGTTTCTCTCCGGTGAGGCAGGAAGTGATGACCTGCAGACCGTGAGAGTGCGTGTTATGATGGCAGGTTACAGGTTGCCCTTCCCCTAGTGTAGTTATCTCGGTTAGAGTTACATTAGTGGGTGATGTCTAGTTGGTGTTGGCACTTGGTGGGGCACTTGCAGTTGCGACTTGCGGTTGCAGTTGGTGGTTCGGGTTTGCTGTTGCAGTTACGTGGTCACGACAGAGTTCTTTGGAGATTCTAGAGGAGTTAGCCCTGCAGTACGCAGTGGGTTTACTCGGAGTGGTGCTCGGTATCAGCCTGTATCTCAGGTCCCAGTGAGAGAGGAGATTGACTCTGAGTTGGAGTTCGACACAGGAGCTGATTCAGTTGAGAGTGCACTTGGTGTGTCCGCACCGTTGTTGTGGGACATGGACGAGATTTATGGGGCCTCCAAAGGCCCTAGGCGTTACTCTAGTACAATGGGTACCATTGAGTTGGATGACTTCATCCAGGAGTTTGATAGTTGGTGTGATCTGCAGCAGATGCGGAACCCGACTTTGTTCACACCCTTCATGGCATGGAAGGGGTTGTTTCAGCACTTGGAGGGTCCACCGATGGACAACTACCATGAGTTCAGGAGAGCTCATTTGGAGGAGATTGAGTTATGGAGACAGTATTGGTCTCCACACTATGTCTCCATCACTTCAGGTTCGGTGGCCAGGAGTAGGTCGGCTGTACCTACGAGTTCTAGCTCGAGTAGTGTTGGTGGAGCTAGTGGAGGTGCACTAGCTGGAGATAGTGCTACTACGAGTGGAGGTACCGTTGCAGGAGGTGGTGTGGTACCGGGGTTTAACCCCATGGTGGAGTTCTTCCTATGTTTGAGGCAGAACTACCAGGGAGTGCGGACTGACAAGCTAAGGAGCTTGCAGGAGTTCCAGCGGAAGGCTGGAGAGAGCCTACGCGAGGCATACACTCGCATGAGGCAGCTGATCAGTTTCACTCAGGGAGTTACTGAGGCCCAGGCAGTCCAGTTTTGGTATGGGATACTGGACAGGGAGTTGCGACGTAGAGTTCGTGATGCTACGTTGTTGCAGGCTACTTCGCCCACTTTGGCAGTAGTCTTTGGTTTGGCTGAGCGTATTGAGCTCAACATGGTGGAGGAGAGAGTGGTGACAGCTGGATTTGGTAGAGAGACCTCATCCATGGTTGTGACTTCTTCTAGAGTGCAGCAGAGTGCACCATGCCCAGTTGGTTTTCAAGGACAGGGTGGACAGCCCAGATCCTATGGAGCGAGTGGAGGGCCTAGTGGAGTTAGACCCTTACCCTCATTTTCGGGTCAGCAGCAGCCAGTGAGTGGTGGTGTTGCTTGTTGGACTTGTGGTGGACCTCACCATAGGAGAGAGTGTACTCAGGGCAGCGGACCTGATACCTTTGGTGCATCACAGCCAGCACAGAGGCAGTGTGAGCACTACCATAGATTTGGTCATACTAGTGACCGGTGTTTTGACCTACACCCGGAGTTACGGAGTGGTAGGGCTGCTATGACAGGTAGTAGAGGAGCTCCAGTTCATGGAGGACGAGGTGGTAGAGGTGGTGGTAAAGGATCTACACCTAGTAGGGGTGCAGTACCTGCCCTTACTTCTGACACAGCTATGGCTACTCGGATTGAGCAGTTGGAGCAGAGATTGGCTAGTATGGCTATTGCTCATAGGAGATCAGATTCAGGTGCTGAGGCTTCCACCTCATATGCTGGTGATAGAGATGCTTTGGACTTCATGTGCGGAGCAGCACAGGTGGATGCATTTGCAGCAGTGACTAGGAGTGCAGTACGTGCTCCAGAGCCTAGAGGAGCATCAGTGGAGTTGGACCCACAGAGAGGAGAGGTTGGGAGACAGGTCAGACTTCCCCAGTCTTTCACGCTATCTGAGGCATTGCAGACGACATCCATGGTTCCTAGACGTCCCAGTGCAGGTGTGGTAGGTGGTGATGGAGTACCTGATGGAATACCTGCTAGTCAGCCACCTGCTACTACACAGACTGAGTCTAGCATGATGTTGGGGGCGGCTCAGCTGATTATGCGGCATCCTTTATTTTCAGCCAGTGACATGTTTACATTGGGAGTTGACCCAGCCCCAGTGTTCCGGTTGGCTGCCACGTTGTGTGAGAGTAAGGATGGTGCAGTTCCTACTACTAGAGCAGAGGTGGTTGGTAGTGGAGCTGACTTGTTTGAGGAGCATGGGATCCGTTCAGCGACCAGTGGTTTATGGCAGGCAGCAGCGGCTAGACTGGAGGAGTTGCCAGCTAGACCGGCCTTTGAGAGAGCGCGGTTTACACCTGGTGTTGTCCTATTGGATAACCAGAGGGGGATTTTTCGTTTGGTGGGACCTTCAGGGAAGGTCTATACACCACAGAGAGTCTTGTTAGACTCTGGTGCGCAGCCCCTTATGTTGGGGAAGGCTACAGTTGTTGGTCTGGAGTTACGGAAGACCGATGTGGAGAGGTGTCCATTTCAGATCCAGACATCTCTAGGTGGTGGTTCGACACAGTACATCACACGTGGGGAGCTTGTTGTCCAGGTTCAGCCTGGTCATCCGACTGATAGCTCGGTGGTGAGAGCTCAGGCTATTGCGACGATAGCTGAGTCATATGATGTGCTAGTTGGGGGAGCAGTGTTATACCCTATGGGTTTCAGTATTGACTATTGGGAGGAGACAGCCTCTTATAGACCTGGTTGGCAGTCTGGTGAGGGATGGGTATGTCGCCTACCAGTACGCTTTAGTAGTGGCAGTCTTGGCTCACTACAGTCCGGGACCATGGCAGCATCAGTTTTGGCTTTCAGCGGTGCAGTTACTTGGCCTGGTGACTTGTTGGAGGGGAACGCCCATGCAGAGGATACTCCAGTACCAGAGGAGATCACTCGGCTATGGAGTACGAGTGGGATTGTTCCATCCACCTTGGATGTTCCATTGTGGAGTTCAGAGGAGGCATTGCAGTAGCATGCAGATCAGTTGGTGCAGCAGGCTTGGAGTGGAGCCTTCGTACCATCAGGGGATGAGTGTGAGGATGAGCCTCCAGAGGCGATTGCTTTGACACCTCTGGATACCACACTCATTGCTTGGCAGTATCCAGTAGAGGGGATATGTCTATTAGAGTTGTTTGGTGGGATCAGCACCGGACTAGCTGCGGTGTTACAGGCGGGTATCCGAGTACAGAGGTACTTGTATGTAGAGAGAGATGAGACTGCTAGGCGAGTCTCTCTACATCATGTGGCACACTTGGCCTATCGGTATCCGGAGTTATTACCGATGTCAGCAGTCAGAGGTTACCAGAAGGCCTTACCAGGAGACATTTCCTTATTGGGGGCGCATGACCTAGAGAGACATGGGCCTATTCACTTGGTGATTTCTGGATGGCCATGTCAGGGACATACACGTGCGGGCCGCGGTTTGGGTCTTTAGGATCCTCGTTCTGGTGTGTTTTGGGAGATGTTACGGATACTACGACATCTCCAGGTTCATCAGTCTGTTTCTCCAGCTTACCTTTTGGAGAACGTTCCATTGATGGGTGATTCTCGCACTAGAGTGGTGGCGAGTACACATCAGGTCCATTCTTGGATGGGACCTGCTGTATTGTTAGATGCAGCCAGAGTGGGATCACGGGCTCATCGTCTTTGTCTTTGGTGGACGAACCTTTTACCCAGAGAGGTTCTACAGCGTAGTTATGATGGGATTCAGCGACTAGACCACATTCTTGTTGATGATATCTTGGATGCTGGACGTCAGTCTCAGACAGTGGTAGTGGCTGATAGGTCACCTATGGCAATGGTGAACCTAGTTGGACAGCCTAGAGCTGCATTTCCCACACTCATGAGTTTCCCATGCTCTCATGCTTTTTGAGAGGGAGGACCTGGACTTGTTTGGGACTCACAGTTACAGTAGTTGGTGGAGCCCAATGCTGATGAGAGAGAGCGGGCGATGGGTTTTCGCACCGGTATTACCGCTGTTCCAGCAGTGTCAGAGGCATCCAGGCATCAGGTGTTAGGTCAGGCTATGGACCTGAACTGTTTGACCTGGATTGTGAGCCTTGGTTTGGCAGAGCAGCGTAGGATGCGCTTGATAGGCATCACCACTCGGACACTTGTGAGCCCTGTGCCTATCGAGACGATTCAGGCACATGCTGGGGGCGATGGACCGAGTGGACATGGTATTCTTGGGACACATCCAGTAGCTACTAGGGAGAGTGGTCTACTTGGAGTCCATCCAGGTGAGCATGGGCTACTTGGATTACACCCTTGGTCCACATGGGATGCAGCCAGAGGACGTATGGAGCTTGCAGCCAGAGTGGAGGGAGTTTTTCACACAGAGGTTGGGACCTCTAGTGGTCGGGAGCATGACACCATTGCTCCCAAGGGCCCAGTGTAGCAGCCAGTCAGTACGTCTTCCACTCCTACTACAGTTATAGAGGATACTTGGGAGCCAGATCTTGGACCCAAGCTTACTGGAGAGGAAAGACGGAGGGTTTGGAGGTTCTTGAGGAGTCACACGAGTTGTTTTGCCTTCAGTATGAAGGATTTGGGTGCTCTGAAGGGACCTGGTATACGGATTGAGCTGACTAGCGACACACCTGTTTTCCGACGTCCTTATTGATATAGTGAGATGGAGAGGACATTGATTCAGAGCCGGAGTAGTGACCTTTTTGAGGCTGGTTTGGTGGAGATTTCACATGGAGAGTATGCATCAGCGACAGTGATGCCAGCCAAGAAGGATATGCATGGCAACTATACAGATAGGCGGATGTGTGGAGATTACCGTCCTATCAACCGACAGACCAGGGCTGATCGGTATGCCATGCCTACACCGGAGGAGATTTTTGATGCAATTGGGCATGCAAAGGTCTTCAGTACTTTGGATCTTCGAGCGGGATATCATCAGTTGCCGATCAGGGAGGAGGATAAGTCCAAGACAGCATTTTGGGCTATTGATCCTCACGGCAAGGATGTGTTATATCAGTGGAGGTTCTTACCATTTGGGTTGAAGAATGCTCCTGCTGAGTTCCAGAGGGTCATGGATAGGATCCTAGCTGGACTGGATTTTGCTCGGTGCTATATTGATGACATTTTGGTGTATAGCACTACTGTGGAGGAGCATGAGCGACAGTTGTTGGAGGTGTTTGAGAGGTTGAGATCTCATGGACTCAAATTACATCCTGGGAAGTGTAGGTTCTTCCATGAGCAGGTTGAGTATTTGGGTCACACTATCTACCCCGGAGGACTTGGTGTTCAGCAGACCAAGGTGGAGGCTATTGCACGTATTCCTCGGCCTACGGATGTGAGCAGAGTGCGAGCATTCCTTGGGTTGGCAAACTTCTATCGCCGCTATGTTAGAGGATTTAGTGACATTGCCAAGGCCTTGACAAAGCTGACCAAGCTTACACAAGAGTGGTGTTGGGGAGATGAGCAGGAGAGAGCTTTTGTAGAGCTCAAGGAGAGGTTGACATCTGCTCCTATTTTGAGGAGACCGATCAGGGGACGACCATTTCAGGTTCACACTGATTGGAGTATGTTGGGGCTTGGAGCGGTGCTCACCCAACATGATGATGAGGAGAAGAAGTTTGTGGTGGCCTATGCTAGTCGCTCCAACAATTCAGCGGAGGCGAAGTATAGTTCATATGAGGGAGAGTGCTTGGCAGCAGTTTGGGCAGTAGCACATTTCCGATGTTACCTATTTGGTAACCCCTTCACTCTCATCACTGATCATCAGCCGCTGAAGTGGTTGATGGAGTCCGACAAGCTTTCAGGGAAGCTTGCACAATGGGCTCTGATTTTACAGGAGTATGATTTCACGGTTGTTCACAGACCTGGAGTGGTGAACCGTGATGCAGATGGGTTGAGTAGAAACCCATGTCCCAGCCAGCAGGATCAGACCGGAGCACGTTGGCATGGTGAGACAGATGAGGAGATGGTGCCAGGTTGGCATGCATCAGCCTTTCTGTGTATATTTGCAGAGACATTGGTGGTATCTCTCTCAGCGCATACAGGAGGAGTTATTGAGGTCACAGATCCAGAGAGTGAAGATATTGGTACAGTTCAGCGAGACATTCATGATGATGTCTTAGTGATGGACTATCTTTGCATTGGTGTTGTGGGTGGCACAGTTGGGGCCAAGGAGAGAGACCGTGTTCTTCAGCGAGCCAGACGGTTCAGATTGGAGGGTAGACACCTTTTGTGTGTATGGGAGGATGGTAGAGTGCGAGTAGTACCACTTCCATCACAAAGACCACAGTTGGTCCGTCATGCTCATGAGGAGCTAGGACATTTTGGAGTAAAGCGTACATATAGCTTACTCCAGAGTCATTATTGGTGGCACGGTATGCAGACCGAGGTACAGCAGTTTGTTGCCAGATGTGTGGTTTGTGACCGAGTTAGAGCATCATTCAATGCTCCTACGCCACAGTTACACCCATTACCTATCATGGGATTGGGTTACCATTGGAGTTTGGACTTCGCCGGACCTTTACCGCTGACTGTGAGACATCATCGGTATGTTTTGGTGATGGTGGAGCACTTCTCCAAGTGGATTGAGTTGGTGGCACTTCCTGACAAGTCTAGTGAAGGGACAGCTTACTTGTTCTTGGATCGAGTTCTTAGTCATTTTGGTGCACCAGCTGAGGTTTTGACTGATCAGGGTACAGAGTTCTTGGGAGAGTTTCAGGTCTTGTGTGACAAGGCTTTGATTGATCATCGTACTACATCCCGAGATCACCCTGAGGCAGATGGCTTAGCAGAGAGAGTGGTTCAGACGGTGAAGAGAGGATTGCGAAAGTATGGTTTGCAGAGAGGCCACTTGGGAGATTGGGATCTCCAGTTACCTTGGTTGGCCATGGGCTATCGGTTCAGCCGGCAAGCCTCCTTAGCATCCTTCTCTCCATACTTTCTACTCTATGGACGAGATCCAGATTTACCTGCAGCCATTCGTCAAGATGCTACTGTAGTTTTGGACTTGGATGACCCTGATGTATGGATGAGCGCATGTTCTCAACGGGCAGAGATCTTTCGGAGAGTGATGCCAATGGCCTTCGAGAACTTGGCGATTGCTCAGCATAGAGATACTTTACGCTATGCTACCATTCGAGGAGGAGGTTATAGACCCTCGATCCGTCGATTTCATCCAGGCGACTATGTATATCTACAGCAGACAGCACCGACGACACTTGATGTTTCTATAGGCCGCACTATCTTGAGAGTGCGCGAGGTTTTGCCATCTGGAGTCCTTGTGTTAGAAGGACGTGATGGTGTTGTTTGGAAGGATCATGTGCGCAATTGTGCGCCATGCCACCTCCCAAACATTGATGGTACTATGGACCCAAGCTTGGCACTTGTACGTGCAGGCTTGAGGTGTATGTTATGTGGCTCTTCTGGTGGAGCTGCTACTATGTTAGTGTGTGATAGCTGTTCGAGAGGATGGCATATGGCATGTATGACTCCTCCCCTCACGGTGGTTCCTCAGGGACAGTGGTTATGTCCTAGATGTACTTGACCTATAGCTAGTTCATTCTTTATATGGTATAGATTGCAGACAGGCAACTAACGATGGGGCTCCATAGCACCCGGCCTCCTGATCTTTGCCCATTAGAGGGTATACCATATACTTAGAGTAGATGGCTATCTGGAGTTAGAGGGACCTAACCACCAGCTAGGGGGGCGATTGTGGCACTTTAGAGTCTATGTATGACTTATGTGTGAGTTGTGCTTTTATAGTGTATGATGTTGACAGCGATGTATGTTGTGTAGCGATGTATATACGCACGACAGGTTAATGATGTAGTCATTTTAAAGAATCTGCAACTCCTCTACCAAATTCTTATCTTGTATTGGTTGTAAATCTACAAAATTCTCACCTTCCTCTTCCTTCTACAAGGTGTCAATCTATTTTTGCACAATCTGTTTTTTTTTGTGTTTTCCCTCTCACCTTGCTTTAGCTACAATTTTTAAACAAAAATAATCTCGTTTTGAAAGGACTTGGCAGTTTTCTCTACCTTGTACAATTGGTAATGTATACTTTGCACCAAAATTTGTATTTGTTCATCTTTAGGTATTGTTGATGATATTCTAGGTATACCACATCTAACAATTCTATCATCAAAATACTTATCTCTTCACAAATATCATTCCTATCAAGATTGCAATCTTCTTCTCCTCTTTGGCATGGTCTTTGTATGGGCTACTAGGTAACTTCATTAAAGCCAAAGGTCCACTCAAATAACTCATCCCGCTCTACAAATGCTCCTTCCTAAAGACCTTCACTAAGAAATCCAAAGTATCTTTGGTAATTGTCTTCTTAGGAAATCCTTCCTCTTGAGGATTTTCCTTCTCTCCATCCAACATCTTCTTCCCAATCAACATCCTCTTTTTCCTCCTCTTCTACCTCTTCTTTGAATTCTTCATCCAAAATATCAACAAGATCAATGTTTGTTCATGACATTTTTGCCCACTTTCTTAGATTACCACAAAGAGTGGAGCCACTTGCTTTGTACTTTGGATTTCTAGCATTATAGGCCCAAACACACATACTCTAATATCAACAATGTTAAATGGAATTGCTACAAAAACTTTCTCCTTGCAACCATTTCCCAAGAATCTACAATTGGATTGCAAAGGTTTAAGGTATTTATTTTTTGGCATTGAACTATGCCCTATACTATCTTGTTAATCGCTCATAAAGTGATTTCACAACCAAAGACTACTCTTTGACCTAGATCACCTAACTTGATTAACAAACTTTGTTGCAAATGCTTCTAAGATTAGCTCAAATAATATAATTTACAAATACTTCCCAAGGGGAACAACTAATTTATAACTTTATTTTTTCCTTCAATGGTCTTCAATCAATGATGAATCATTATTTTCATGTAATTTACCTTTGTTAGGTACTAATAGTCGTCTTTGGTAGTTCTTCTTGTGCTTTTTGGCAAACTTCAAAAATTGTTGCCCTTCATGTTTCCCTCTATTGTCTTTGGCTCCATTGATATGACTTTATATTGAATTGTCTTTGGCTCACTTTGGCATTCAATATAAATCAATCAAATCCAAAGTATGGTCTAAATAACCAAGCTCCTTCTACATGACATACAAAACAAAGGGATATTTCTCCAAATACATAAAAAATTCCTATACTAGCTCTATAAAGTAAAAGAAAAGAAAGAAAAATCTAAAGTTTGAAAATCCTTAGTACCACAAATAGTATGAACATTTGATTAGATCATATTATGACAACCCAATGTTGATATAGTAATAGTGTAATCAATAAGAATAAGTCATTACCATGAGGATACTATTCCAAAATGGCTAGAGTTGAAGAGAAAGTGTCACCTTGTCACAATCATATATTATTACATTTTTAACCTCTTGGGCATGAACCATTCTAAGAAGAGTGTAGTGTCATCCACAACAACACACTATAGAAAAGCTAAAACAATCAGATCACTTCCACAAAAGATATGTTTCTAGTGATGCTCTTGAAGGTAATGGTTCTATCTATTTTGATAGTCAATGGCCCTAAAGGTATCTCCCTTAGATTTACCTATGTTGTGTATATTACAATGCTAGTGAGACCATTTTACCGTACCCAAAAGGCATTCCCACTGCTAGATTGCAAGTTCATGACACACTAGACTTTTTGTTGTACTTGGTACTTTACAATGCTCATAGTTCTCTTGACTTCTCAACACATCACCCCAAGTCTTTAGAACCTCCAAGGATCCAATACCCCCAATCAAGCTTGAATGCCTTCTTGCACTCCAACACTTGCATTCTGAATTTGAGTTTCTCACCACTACTTGATCAAGTCATCACAAATCATACATAACATTTACATTGACATGCTAAGGATCATGGAGATCTCCATGCCTACCTCAAGGTAAATTTTTCCTTGGCACCCTAGATACAAAGAAACCATTAGTTCTTGCTTTAGGGATGCTACCTCTTCATTCCAAGCACTCAATTGCTCCTTATGCTTGTTCTTCATTTCTTGAGCATGACACTTAGACCTCCCTTTGATGGTTAGAAAATTCATATCTAGTTGGCAAATCCATTTTTATGATCAAGCCACCTCTTCCTTTATTGTAGCAATTTCTTTTTCTTGGGTGCTCAATTTCTACTCTTGTGCCTTCTTGTAAGTAAAAAAAAACCCTTGTTAGGATATACCTATCTTTAGCACCATGACTTCAGCCTTAGTCCTATGCAACTCCTCCTTGTATTCTCTAATAATTTATCATGGTCCTTCTTCCAAACTTTGTAGTCTTCAAAAAAGGAATTATACTCCTTTCTCTTGCATTGTAACACTACTTCCTTAACTTGACTGCCATCTCCAACTTGTGGACCTTGGGTGCAACGGTACTTGGGATCCACCCTCCTCTTCTTTTCTCTTCTCCATCTCAGCTTTCCTAAAATCTGGTCATGGTAATGATACTTCTCCCCATCCACCATGGCCTGCTCTTTGAGCTACACAAGCTCTTGAGTATCTCTCTAGTTCAGCTATTGCTCTTGATCTTGAAAATATCCCTAAACAATAGCAAGTTGAGCATCTAGACTTGCAATACTGGCATGTGCCTCAGCCAACTCTTTCTTTACCCCCAACTTTGCCTAGGTAACACTTTGAATGTGATAGTGTAGGTACTTTATCTATCAACCTCTTATAGTCTATCACCATATGGTCTATCTCCTAGTAGGTAGGAAGTACTTCTTCCACGGCCTTCAATACCAGTCCAAACACCTGAACAATCCACATCAACAATGGTAGAAATTCATCACAAGTTCTATATGTCCTTAATTTGGTCCTAAACAACTTACCTCTTCTTGTGAGACTTGCACTTCTTCTCTTTTGTGTAGGTAATGTGATGAGTTGTGTATGGAACTACCAAGATGTTCTCCACTTCTAGCACTACCTAAGAGCATGATGCTACCTCTTTCCCATTGTCCACTTGTTTGGCAACTCTACTTTGGTAGCCACCATAGTGTTGTACTTTGCCTTTCTCTCTCTACAAACACATTTGATGCCTAGTTGTGGAGCTTATGGATCAAAGATGTAGGTAAATTTTTCCCTACTAGTTTGATCACACGTTGTACCCAACTAGTAGAACCTTCCACTCTTGTTTTTTCTACCATCTTCTACTAGATAGGGGAGTAATGGGCAACCTAACCTTTCATCATAACATGCATTTTACTGGTCATCACTTCTAGCATTACAAAGGAAAAACACACAACAATCTTAGAAGGAAAGAACCTAAGCGCAATGCCCACATACCAATCCAAGCCAATTGGACGTACAAACAAGCATGCAAGCACAAAGTGGATCCAACCACAAGAATTCAACAACAACTCTGCATAATTTTGGCAGAAATCAGCTTAAGAGCCTCTTGCCTTGTCCTCAAGCTAATTTCAATCTGTACTCCAAGTTTTTTCCAAGCTGTACTCCAACCTTCAAACCAATTTGTACTCCAAGTAGAGAAATTCTATATTTTTTATGGGTAAAACTCTATGTAACTCAAGTGATGTGACAACTCAACAAATACCACTTTTGTGGTAATCAAGTAAATAAAGTTTGTTCCCACAGAGATATGAGTCAGAAATGGTCAAATAAGAAGTAAAAAATGACAATTTAGTTCTTCTTGGTTGCATTTTTAATCTCTTAGGTATAAACCACACCTAGAAGAGAGTAAAAGCACCAATCAAAATCTTGTCATGAATTAACACTTCATAATCACAACTCCATCAAATCTTTCCAAGCAATCTTGATTGTGATGATTCAGATTCTTCCAAAGATGGCTACTTCACTACAAAACAACTTTGCCTCAAAATTTCATTCCATCCCTGCACTGAAGGCACAATTTCCTCACTGAAATTGCTTCACATCAAACTCATGTTGCACTCACAAATGCAGAATACTACCAACACTACAATTCCTCTCAAGGCATTGCTTTGATCACCTTTCACTCAAGATCAAAACACACAAAATGAAGATCAATGTTGCGGAATCCAAAATCCAACAAGCACACTGATTTGCACTTCAAAATCCTCCAAACACTCACAAACACACACACACAAGATTGATGCTTGAAATTAATTTCAAGTGACGAGCACTGAGATACAGCACTTTGCTTTATCTATCTTCAAAAATTATGAATATTGAACAACATTTTGTTGCAAATGCCTCCTCTAAATAGTTTGAGCACTTCAACAGTTAGCTAACAACTATACTAGTCTACAACAACTCTTCCAACCTATAGATCCAAAATGACAATGCACCTCTTCATATTTGCCTCTTCAAATCTCAAAATTGTTTCTACTCTGATCTAATGTCAACCTCAACTTTGGCATCCAAACCCGATGATCCTCCTATCACTTCCCTTCTTTGGGTCTATCTTCTTCTATTAATGCCTTCACTATTTCTATTACTTCTTCACTCTGATCTTCAAATACACTAATGAGTACCCTTTCTATTTCTTTATCTTCTGACCCAATCTTTTCTAATGTCTTAGATAACTAATCCAAAGACACCTACACTCCTACTTCTACAACTTTGGACTTCTTATCTTCCTTCACTTGGATCAAAAGTCTCTCTAACTCTAATCTTACTAAATCTAATATGAGATAGACATTATCTCCTACCTCTAACATTTTCCTATCTATTCTTTCTCTCAAGCAAATCAACAATTTATTCAAATCAATGTCTTTCATTGGTCTTCCTTCATGTTTCCGCACTTTGGGTCAATTCACTATAGCTACTTTCTCTTCTAATTCTATACTATCTTCAATCAAGATTGAAATTGAAGTCATGGATATCTTAACAATATCTTCTTTCCCTATCCTAACTATTTTAGATGCTTCAGATATTTGAACCAAAGACTCTTGCATCCAATGTCCGACTACTTCAGATTGGGTCACCTTTGTCTTGACCCAAAGTCTCTACACCCAAAGTCACATAGACCCAAAGAACTCAACCCAAAGTCACTCAACTACTCCATACAACTACTACAAAAACTTCAAATGCTTGTAATTTTGCTACAGACTTTTAACTCAATGATTTGGGTGGCAATAAAAAGCTCTAAGAGAGATGCTTCCAATGTTATATAGCAGTTCAATTTGAACACATGATCACTAAGATACGGCTCACGCAATAATCCTAACCTGCAATGTCCATTATGATATGAAGTACCCCTCCTTTGGATCTACCCTCCTTTTGGTCCAATCCAAGTTCTTCTTCCTTTGACACAAATTTGACTTCCACAGGTTGGACCAAAACACAATATCCTTGTCCATTTGGGTTCAATTTGGTTTAAGTACTGCACTTCTTCTTCAAAACTTATCAAAAATGAAAAATGCGGGTCCCAAAGGTGACAATTTTTTTTGTTCCTCTAATTCAAATGATCTAGCATGCAATGAAAACAATATAAGATAAGCTTCCTACTTGTATGAAACAAGCCACAATCTGATCACTATAGCTCCTTTGACATGCTCTCAAACTTGGCCAATTTTTTGTAGTTTCTACCCTAATTTTGAAATCCCTAATTAAGGGTTTGATCTTGATTCTTGGTAACCTTTTTTAGATTTTTGGATCATACTTATAATTTCATAATTGTCAAAATCACGCTACCAACCTAAAATCTTCAATCATAGTCATAAAAAATGAGAGAATTGACATTTAATCATGATTGAAGATAAAAAAAAATGCTTACGATAGTTTGTTTATAGGGCTTGTCACATCAATTCTCACTCTTTATGAATCTAGAGCCAACCAAATTTTCCATAATAGTTGGTTGTGCTCTTGACTAACTTCTTGCAAAGTTTAATAGTCTAATCCAATCTTAATCCCTAGATATGGATCAATTTTTGAGCTAGACTAACTTGTGAGTTGTACAGACCCAAGTATGCTTGATCCAAGACCTTAATTTCTCTATTCTAGGAGTATATATGAAACCTTTACATAGAGGTGCAAGCCCTAGTCACCTTCAAAACTAGAAATTTTCAAAAGGTGATTCAAACAACACTCTAGGATTAATCAAAATTCTAAACCTGATCAGCATCTCATCTCCAACACATCACTTTTCAAAGCTCCAACTTCAATTGACCACATCTGATTTGAGGTTAATCAAAATAGAATTTCTTGCACTCAGCACTATAAGAAATTTTTCTACTCTCCAAATCCACTAACAGATCATGAAAAAGTCCTCTCACAAAGATTTCTAAATTTTCTATTTTGTGCTCTTGGGTATGAATTCTACCTCCCTTGATTTAATTGATCATATCTCCCACAAAATCTGCTCAAATAAACTATTTTTTTCTATCTTCAAATTGTAGCCTATTAGATCTTCTCTCCAATTGTAGTCTTTTCTCTTTAAATTTCCCCTCAACTTCTTTGAAAACTCTAGACTTCTCCTCTTGGGAATCCAAACACTTGCACTTTTTCATCATTTAGTTGATTCTCTTTTTGTCAAATGGACCCCACAACTCTAATCTGAAACCATTGTATGAGATTAAGTCATTATCCATCTATAAGAGCACATAGATTGTCAAGTCCTAGACCTACTCATAAGTAAGCATTGGAAGGACAACACAATTTGTTTTCCATCACCAAATCCATGAATACTACCCCAAAATGTTCCACCATCCAATCCCGTAAGTCGTCACAATGTAGAATCTGAAGCATGATGAGAAAATATTTGAGAGTGGTAGATTGGGAGCATGGGACATCTCTTGCTCAAATGCTTCTCTTGATGCTCTAACGCTCATGCTTTACTACAACTCTCACTCTTGACGTCCTCCTTGCGCTCAAGACTCCTCAAACTAAAACACACACTTTCTCTCAACTCTCCACCACCTATATACATTAGGGCCCTTGAAAAGGATAAGATTGTACTCCACATGGCTAGCCATTTCAATGCACATAGATTGCTCATATGGCAATAGCTCAACTATGGGATCCATCATACAACCTACTCCATCTTTATGGAGATAAACCACACTAGTTTACTTTTTCATGGGCTATGCAAACCACAACACAACAATGGTCTTGATAACAATAATTGGTTTCACAAGCAAGTTGTCCAAGTCTAGGGATAGTCTCTTCTTTGGGTGCTTATCCTTTTTTGCACTCGAGATTTTTCCCTTATCATTTGATTTTCCTCCACCCAATTAAGGTGGCATTGCTTGGGTATCCTTGAGTATTGGTTGTTGGCACGGAATTGCTATCCATTGCTTGTCAAAAGGTAATGCAATTGAAACCTACATTGCCTCCACTTTGAGCCTTAGCATTGGAGGAGCACTCTTTTGTAAATAGGATATCAAGATATCCTCTTCCTTGTTCACCAGAGTCCTACCTTCTTGTGGAGCAAATTCTTCTTGATTCTCTTGCTCTACTCTTGCTAGGGAATAGATGGTACTTTGATGTCTAGCTCTACATCAACTCTCTCCCAATTGGAGGATAATTCTATCCTAGAGAAATAGATTGCTTGCTTTGGAGGTGATTTTCCTATTATTGGTGATTGTTCTTCCTCCCTCTCCTCTTGTATTGGCATTGCACTAGGAGTACCTTGTGAATCTTGGTCATCTCTCTCTTCAGTTCTTGATTCTTTGTCACAATTGGAATCACTACCATTCAAAGACCCACAACTTAGGGATTAGGCTTGTATCTCTTCACAATGTGTATGGACACCATGGCCATTTTCTGTTTGTTAGTGCTTGACCTAACAATCTTGGCAATCTTCACTCACTTCTCCATCTTTTGGTACTGTAGTATTGCTTTATTATACTCTTGACTACCTCCACAAATTTAGATTGGGCCTGATGATATCCCAATGGGTAGTGGGGCATTGAGAAGAGCTTCTTCTCTTCCTTCTATAGTAGCTTCATCCCAATATAAAAATGCAAGACAAAGGAGTAGAGGAAGGTGTTCCCATTTGTCACCTCCTTGAAAGAGAGGTGTCCTAGACCACTAGATAATGTGGGCTATATTTTGGTGTCTTAGGCATAGAGGAACCACACCAATCATCTACAATTGCTTGGTCAATTCTTGGATTGAATGGTAAAACATCTTTGCCCAATCTATGGATCTCCTCTCATGTAATTTTTGGAAGAAGGTGGCCGGCCCATTGTTGACATAAGTAGTCCATGTTGAATATCTTCATGAGCAATGTCACCATGGTGCACCTAATGGGATTGTTATACCCATTGAACTACTAATCATTCTCTATATTCTTTGATTTGAACAAAGCCTCAAACTTCCACATCATGTGTCTTGGTGCTCAAAGCCACTCCTGATTGAGGTACATTGCTTCAAGCAAGAACCTTCTACCAATGTTTTCTATCCAAGCAAACACATTGCCCCACAAGTCAATGAAGTTTTGGTTCTTCTTCTCCCAGATTTCCAATACCATTGAGAGATAAGTGAAATCATAAATCCATAACAAGAACTACAATTGATTCAAATTAAGGTACTCAAGGTAACAATAATGCACCTATTTCTCCACTCTTGGAGATCTTAGTGCAAATCTAGTTGTTGTCTTTCTTCTTGTTCGGCAATATTACATTGCCCAACATTGAGAATTTGAATTGTCTCCGCAATTTCACTTCACACACTCATTCCCAATCAACCTCTCATATAGTCTCTCATGCTAACTTTGACTTTGCTTCTAGTAAGGTAGAAATCTCATTGGATGCAAATTGGTTCTAATGTGCATTTGTCCACAATTCTATGTTCATTGATTCTTGGTGGTGGTGCAAATCCAATTGCTTGAACCTTACTCCTTCCCAAGGTGGGGTACTTATACTTGTTAACAACTCATTTAAGAATTTCAGCGTGTAGTAGTGCAGAAATGTCATTGTTCCCACATGCATGAAGCACCACAAGGGCTAATGATTGCCAAAATCAGTTCTTGTCTCATGGAGCAATTTCTTGCTCATGTGAATGCAATCATGGATGACTGACTACCAATGGCTGAGGTGGCAAACCATACTCATGGTCTTGGGATAGTCTCATTTTGATGGTGTGACAACTTGAATGGTCACTCCACCTGATAACTAGCTACATGTTTATTGTATTTTCCTAATAATTAGAGTAAAACCAATAAATATTATCTACCAACTCTATTCCAATCTAAGTGCTTGACAAATTCCTAAGAAAAAGGAAAAAGAATAATCTGTATAAGGAGATGCAAGGTGTGCTACCACATATATAATTGTTGATAAAACTTTTTTTGTTACTCAAAACTAGAAGCAGTTTGGATTTGATGTCTTGTTGTCCTTACTACAATTGTTATTGTCTGCAAAAAACAAGTGATGTCTGTATTTACAATGCAAAGAATATTTTTTTGTTATTTTGTAGGTTTAGGCATTACTGGTTTATATGTCTTGATCTCTTACATAAGAGCTAAGCGTAGAATTAGAGGGAGGTTGGACAAAAAAAATATTTGAGATTTATGGCTATTTAACTTTGATAATTATATTTTTCATTATAATGATCATATATATGACCTATCCTCCACAAACAATCCATTTAAGGGCATGATATACATAGGAGCTTGTGGTACCATTATTCACAATAGGATTTTGTAGTACCATCATTCACAAAATAACACAAGTGTAATATTGTTGAGTAAGGCCATTAAAAGGTGCTAAGGAGAAGAGAACACTCTTGTTCTAAGTGTTTTTCATGGGCTATGGCTCAATAGAAGCTTTGGTAAGAGCTTGTTCTATTGAAATATTTTTTTTGAGCATTTTGAAAATTGAGCCATTCTATATCATATTTAGGAAACCTATATTTAAACCATTTGACAAGTAGTATTATCAAGCAATTAAGGGTTGATGCAAGATAGTAGCAATTGAATGGAGACTACAAACAAAGATATGTGCTATTGTGTGCAACTTTTTATTTCTTCTAGTTGATTTATGATTTGATCTTGTTGGTTGGGAATTGAGAAATATGACTTGGTTATAAGCATGAGCTAATGATTGTCATTGGTATTTTTTGGTTGAGTTGATGGAACCAATTGTCACCAATACTAATGAAACATTGTGTAATTTGGCATATCTTGTTTTGGGTGATTTGATGTTGCACTGTTTGCAACAAATCCAAGTTGGTTAAGGAATGCTTGAAAGCTCTTGATAATATTATTGAAGATGATAGAGTTAGGTTAGATGTAATACATCTTGTGTTGATGTAGATTTGTTGCGGAAATAAGTTCCATCACGGAGTGATAATGGAATGCATTGCTTGTTTGAGTCAAAATCTATGGAATGTAGCTCGATGCAAAAATTGGTTAAATACTCCTCCAAGGATAATTGCAGAGAAACCGCATGATGGTATGGGAAAATACATCCAAGTTGTGTAATACTTAGATATGAAAGTAACATGCAATGAATGTTGCCATATTATGTGTTATTCTCATTGGGAACATACCATGTGCCTAGTTTTGGAGTCTATAAGGAGGAAAATTTAATTTGGACCTATTAAGAGTGTTTTATCCTACTTGTGATATTAAATGTCAAGTACTTCTACAGCAATTCCCAAACTTCATTTTCATCAAGTAGGTAAAATTGCAACATAACCTTCCGTCACAACATGCACTCATGGTTGTTGGTCAACACTTCTAGTATTACACAAAGAGAAATAATAACACAACTAAGGATACAAAACCTAAACATAGGGTAATATACATTAATCCAAGCCAATTGTGCATTCAATCAAGCATGCAAGCATGGGAGGATCCAAACACAAGCTACTTAACAATAACTCTCCATGCTTTTGGTAAAATTTGCTTCAAAATTTGCTTCCTTGCTCTATCTAAGTGCTGCTCTCCATCTATACTCCAAGATCTATTTCCAGTTGTACTTCAAATAGTGAAATTCTATGTTTTTTGGTGAGGAAATATTTACAACATTCAAATTGCAAAAACTTCTTCTTTAGAGCTCTAATTTACATGCTTTATAGCTCAATTAAAAGACCACAAGATATGCTCTCCAATGATATAAAGCAAGCCCCAATCTAACTACATCTCCTTTGAAAATGTTTCAAACTTAGCTTAATGTCATATTCAAATCCTAGTTTTAAGACCCTAATCAAGGCTCCAATCCTAGTTCTTGCAAAAAAATTGCCAATAGTTTTGCTCAATGATTTGTGTAACCACTAGAAAACACTCTAGCAAGCTATAAACTTTTCAATTATGACTTCAAATGGGAAAATTGACATTAAATTGTAGTTTGAGATAGAAGAACTACTCAAGCCTTATGAAAAAAATTTCAATAGATTTATTTGCATCAGATCCTACTCCCTATAAACTTTGGGCTAATTATATTTTACATAGTAGGTTTTGGTGATGATATCTAAATCTCTATGAAGTTTGGTATTTGAATTCAAAACAAATCATTAGATATGGATAATGCCCAAGTTGGGATAACTTTTGAGCTCTATAAACAAATTATACTTGATCCAAGACCTTGAATTCACCATGTGAGTAATTCACATGAAATTTTTGCCCATAAGTACAAGATCTAGTCATTAACAACACTAGAAGTTTTTTTAGGTTTATTCAAACCAAAACTTCAGATTATGACCATGTCATAATCTCCACTCCAACTCTTTGATTTTAAGTTCTCCAACTTAAATCAATCATCTTAGGCTCAAAATCAACCTAAATGTATTATTTCTTGAGTGTAGCACAACAATCATTTTTTCTAATCTCCAAACCAATTCACATATCATGAAAGCTATTGTGGAACTCCATAAATCTCCCAAATTATGCGCATGGGTGTGAATTATACACCCTCTTACTCCTTTCTTGTATTGATCATATCTCAAGCATTTCTCCCTCAAATCTCATGTTTTTCATCTCCAAATTGGAGCTTGTCCTCTCCTCTCTTCAATAGTGGTCTCATCATCCCAAACTGCACTCAAAAATGCCCCCAAATTGGCAAAACCTTAGTCTTGAATTGGTGGGAGGCAATTCCTTGTACTTTGGACAGTTGGAAGTTCATCCTCTTGATACATGGACGTCTAAAATTCACTTCCAAACCTTGAGTAAGATTTTGGTGCATCTTTTTCTGTAAAAGGATGTAAAGGGTTAGATACCAAACTTGCTCATAAGTAAGCACATGAAGATTATAGGATCCCGATTCTCCATCACTGATGCCATGAAAATAGGAAAATAATGATCCGCTATCCAAGCCCAAAAGTGATCATGGTGCAAAATCTAAAGCTTGATGAGAGAAGGGTTTGGGAGAGGTAGATCAAGAACATGAAAAATCTCTTGGTTGAACTCACTTTCAAACTCTCTTGCTCTCATGCTTTGCTACCGCTCTCAAATGCCCTAGCTTCTATGCTCTACTCCCACTTGCATCTTGCTAGACCAAACAACCCTACTCTCTACCAAGCCTCTATCACCTATATATATGAGAGTCCTAAAAGAAGACAAGATCAAAATCCATGTGGGCAATTAATTGAATGTACATGGATTGTTCACATGGCAATGGATAGACCATAGGATCCTTTGCATAATCCACTACAACATTATATAGATAAACAACACTAATTTACTTTGTTACTCACTAAGCAAACCACAAGAAGAAAATGCTCAACAACAATAAAAAATGTTACTTAAATACATAAAACAAATACATTTCTTTGAAAGGAAAGGCTTAAGGAACCCATATACAATGTATTGAGACACTTAATGTTTATATATTTACAACCTTATCCTTGACTTGTTCCTTATGTTTCTTTTTGCTCCTTTAAATTTTACACTTATGATAAATTTGTAGTCAAACTATAATGTATAAATACAGCATCTCTTTCTAAATTATGACCTGTGAATATATCTTCACCAAATAACTAATGAATATTTATTATTATTTCAGAATTTATCATCATTGCCTTAAAATGTGAATATAAAATCATTTAAAATCATTTTTTTATCAAAAGAATAAAAACATATCATTCTAACTAGTCAAGACTTTTATTTTTAGTGTTACACATCATGACCACAAAATTTCTCCGATAATGTTATTTATCTAAAAACGTGCATCCTTTATATACTCTATAGACAAATTTTTTGTAAGGAGGTGAAATGATAAGAAAAAATTAAACTTACAATCTTCAAACAAAGTAGTGATATCAAAATTAATTTATGCCTCTTTTGAACTCGAAACAGCACCTGACTCTAGAAGCAAGGGACCGATACACACCGGATAGAACTCATGTAGACTTCTGAGTTTTCAGCTTCTTTTATCCGGGTGATAAGGTTGGGTGAAAATAATAAGGCCACTTTCTACAGATGGATTCAATATAATGTTTAGGAATTGTGAGATTAACAGAGTATGGTTTCTAACATATGCCTAATGTCGTGTTAGCAATTTCTCAAATTGGGAAAGGCACTTTACAGGCGCTATGAGGCTAATTTCTGGCCGAATTTCGAGACTACAACAGCTATATAACGAGTAGGACACTGCTTACTATGGAGGCCGGGGTTGGACAAGTTTGTTACGGTAGTACTCGATAGTTTCTGGGGCTGAAGCTCAAGCTCAGCGCAAGTACAGAACAGTGACTTTGTCCCTTTCTCTCTTTGGCTGGAGACAGTCGACTATAGTAGGTCTTTGACTATGTAGGCATGTGGATTCGATTCCAACTTAGAAATAGCTAGAGGAATGCAGCTTTTCGTAGCAGATCGACGATCCAGTATTGCACATGACTGCACACTTTCTTCGAACCTCGCTCTTAAGCGAATATTATTGCCTCTTCCACCCCTCCCTGAGTAAAGGAGAAACACTTGAGCAGAACTATCTTACATTCTGACTCACTCAGTCTTCTTCTCTGTTTTTGGACGAATCCGTGTCATCAAATTGTTGTTGGGTCGTCTATCTGTCCACTCTTTGAGCAGCTACAACTTATCCTTTAGATTCTGAGTTCTACTTTCTCATGGAAGAGCTGTACGGGTTGTTCAATCAAAGATTGAATCACACACATGTACAGCTCTCAAACCGGATTTCTTTTCCTCTACATACCTCTACCCTTTCTGCTTTCGAGAGGTCAGATAAGCGTTCGTGACCTCGGACGAGCATTTAAGCTTCTTGCATAGTGCTTCCAGAATAAACAGTATCTTAGTTTGATTCTGGATCTGCAGCATCTGACGTCTACACATCTGTACATAACTCACTAAATGGATGAGGGTCCTCAACGACAGCAAAGAGAGGTAACAGTGATAGTATTCCTTTATTTCCAATGAAGTATGGAAGAGCAATGAAGTATCGTGATTGCAGAGTGGGAACATCGTGGTAGAATTTCCTCAGGTCGTCGAGCCAAGTTTCAGTTTCTAAGTGGAAGCACGTACATACACTGGATTACGCTATCTCCATACGAAACCATGCCCCAGTCATACTGTAGGGCTCCAGGTCACGAAATTTCATCCTCAGAGGTGAATCTCCAGTCTCCTTCTGCAACACACCTGTTCATGTAAATAGCAATATTCTTGTCACTGATATCCAGATTCCCAACAAGTGCCGCACCGTAAGGCTCATCCCCTCGTCAATATGTCCATGTGCCTGCAGCTGAAAATAGGGACTGTGCAACTTACCCGACGGACATTCCGCTATATCAATCTTGAACCCAAGACGATACTTTGAAAAATTACATTAGAAAAGTAGAGAGCACTGAGATATTATATTCGGCTCCTATACTTTTGGGTCCCCTAACTTTAACAGTGCACGTGAAGGAACGAAGGGAGCGTTCACTCCCGACCACTGAATGTGTGATAGGACAAAAGAACCCTGCAATAGGGGAACGAAGTTGGCAGTTTGGTGTCATTGGACCACCTATTACAACAACTGTATCTTTCAACCGTTAAGGACCATTATCGAAACGAAACAGGACCCATTTCTAGCTTCAGGTAGAACATCCACCTGATAAAATACTGAATCTATTTGGCATTCATAGGAAAGAAAATAGTGTGGTTTCACTTTCCTATACTGCACATTGTTGGCTGACTGTGGGTCAAGACACAACGTTGTTGCGTGAGAATCTAGGTGACCATGTCAAATCATACCACTACTACTATGTAGCAGCACGGAGACGTAGAATCATCCACAAGCTCAAAGAAGTACCACTTTCTACTCAGAAAGTGTTCGCAGAGCCAATTATGGACCAGAAGATAGATAGAGATAAAGCTGAAGTATAGCAAATCTAGGTGGTTGAGGCATCTCTCCGTAACGCACGACCCCAGTCAGTTGACCATCTGGCCATGTAGTATCCAGTTGCTAAGGTTGTCCAATCTTCTGACATGGAGCATCTCCTCAGCTCATCCGCGTAGTGTCGAAATATCATGATGTTCCAAAAATAACCTCTTTTATTAGAGTTCTCGTCCTGAAAGAAGCGACAATGCTGTCTGTATAAAACTTCGTGAGTTTTTCGGTCACCGCTTCTGTGACTTGTGTACAGACCTTATAGTATCCTCATGCTTCATTCTAGAGAATCTGATCCCTAGATTATTCTGTTCAACATCCATTAACGCTATGATATCAGTGCCGTCTAGATAGTGAGCTACGTCGCGCATGTCTTATGAACTGGCACTGACTTTACACTCGGATTTCCATCTGCCATCGCTAAAATAAGTAGGCATGAGCCTTCCCTCTAATAGCATGACATCTGCGTGCCCCTTCAGTGCAATCTACCTGTTGACAACCAGGCGATGACCGTACTCTACTTCGGACCCGAATGTTTCATAAACCTATGAGCTACTCAAGAAAACTGGAATTTTGCAGCTTTTGTTGCTACATGCTGTTCCCGTTCCTGGAAGTTACACTTTACTGCACTGGAGGTATATCGCAAGAGTCTTCTCGTTAGCATATAAGGAGAAGTGCTCCTAACATACTAAAGCATTCCTAGAATCCTTAAAGGCACTGTACTTTGTCCAGAATTTTGCAGCACAACCCGGGATGACTATCGTCGTTAACAATTAAGGAGAAGACCTCCTTCAAAACTGCAGCATGCCAAATGCTGGGCGGGACTATCATGTGATTCAATGACATTTCAGACGGATCTATTCGACCGGAGGGTTGATTCTATTCAAGTGGTAGCATGTCGGGGTAATTTCTCTAGTAGAACAAGAGATGTAGCCAACAGAACTGGCCGGCTTGGAGCAGATAAAATTTGACGCCGGGTTTTACTTTGATTTTCTTACAAATCAAGTGCTTCAAATTGCATCCGGCTGTACCAACTGGGGTGGAGGAGCTGAGCATGGACACGAGGTGTACAATTTCAGTTCTTCCACTCTTGTTGACACAGGAGGATGTATGGAGACGGCAGCTGATAGTCCTGCTCAGGTGACAACTACATGCACAAATAGAGACAGAACATGATCATTAGCAGAGTTGCCAATTCACCTGCGTCTAGTAAGTCCTCCCTCATCGACCAAGTCACCAAGCTTTGACACATCACACTTCCCACCTAAAGCTGAGACAATTTTTCTCTGGATTCAGGATTAGAATTTGTACTAAGTTCAGAAACCATCATTTGTATCTTCTATGTCTCGACAATACGTACTTTAGAGAAAGACCTCTCACTGAATCAGAGAAACATGCGCCAAGCTTGAGTGAGGAATCCGAAACACAAAGTCGTCACAGGACACAAACCGTCAATATGATTGCCATAGTGACAGTGGCAGCATATGATACTGAAACAAAGCTGTCGACGAGATCGAAGAAATCGGCCTCAATTATGGGACACTTGGTCTAAATATTCATCTTGTAAGCACTGGAAGAAAATTATAGCACTCCGAGCGTCACGTAACGAGAAGACGAGAATCTACGATCCTCGTTAGTGCTTCTGAAAGCTATGTACCCTCGTTGAGCTGTCCAGTTCTCATGGTAAGATTTCTTGCATGCACTTTCACCTATTCAGTCATCGTATGTCACTGCCTATGATGTCGAAGGACCTCTAAGCCATTCATCTCCCCTACTTTTCACGACAAGCCATCTGAGTAGCCTTTCGTCCTGATTTAAATATTTCAACTCTGTTCCAAAGCCAGTTTTCACCATCATTGTCATCTGCATCATCTGGGCCTAGCACAGGTGAGACCACGTAGCAAAATAAATTTCACCTCAAATTGACAAACTAATAGCTCTTGCCATGATATGTTCAAGACGATCACACGGCGGATGTGAATGAACAGAGTGTTACTCAGACCAAATGGGAAACTAAAGAAGATCATGAATTCGAAAATTGAAGCTCCCACAAAGATTAGTATGAGATCCATCTTTAAATAAGTTACAGATTATTTCAGACCATAATCTTAGGATCATGAATTCTCCTGCTGGTCTCATCCACAAACCTCATTATGTCGACCATCGCGCTTCTTAATTGGATAGGCAAGATTCACATGCCCAAAAGACTTCACATCAGTAATGACGCCTTTCGTTGCATAAACTCGCTGCCCTAATCGGGACAGAAGCTCCACCACACTCCTCTTGTCCACCCCTTTCTTCACCATAAAGACTATATCATAGAGCGGCATCGTACAACGAACACAACGAGGAGGAAAATTTTGCAATGCCTGGACCGATCACTTCCCAGCAATACAACTGAACCAAAACTTCCCTCGTCCCCAGCTCCCCGCTCAAGAATCGATCCGATATCCAATCCACCAATCTAGAAACCCTAGACCCGAACTCTAGAATCAATTCGCATCATAAACCGAACAAGAATTTGCAAACAAATCCTCTAAAATTCTCCTCGCGGGAATCGCCTCTGTCTCCGCAAACCTCCCACCGATCTTCCTCCCAACTGCGAACCTCTACAGATTGATGAATCGAATCAGTCGACCATCGATCGAATCGATTACCCTCAGCAATTCAGCTGTGGCAATTCCAACAACCCGTTTCGTCGGCGACTGAACTGAACTGAACCGTGGTGAGTTGGCCCGCACTACAGTAGAACTACCGTGTTGTGTCCTTGCCAACTTGGTTCTCAAATGTATGATTATTGCTCTTGCCCCATGGGTTACCATGTTAATGAATAGCAAACTATAGTTTATCAAAATCCAAAGGCAGTCCATCCTATAAGAGAGTTACTGCTGATGTTTTAGATGTTCATAACAAAGCTAAACGAAGTTCTTAGAAATTGACTTCCAAAACTCCAAACAGTTATTTTCCTGTGGTGATATAAAGGGGATGATATAAAGCGTATTTGCCCAAGGGGAATTGGAAAAGGTTGAGACGTGGAGACTGCAAATCTAGTTCACAAACAAATAATGGTCCATATAAAATATGGTATATAACCATATTTTATGAACAGGATATTGTATAGAATATGAATCATTTTCCATAGCTATCTACCTCAATCATTTGTATCGTTTGACACAAACCATTGAAGGTGCGCTTTCCTCGGTTTTCGTTGCCCACGAATTTCACAACCGTAGAGCCGAGATATTTTATTTTTCCTCGGGATCATGTGTGAGGAGATATACAAATATCCCCGAGCGAATTATTGAAGTTAACGGATCCCGGATCAGTCTCACGAGAAGAAAATGATTAGAGAAATTTAACTATACAAGCACAAATTCAAAGAGAAAAGTTGTAAAAGTTGTATACGGTTCATTGCTGCATATTGCCGAGTCATTTTGATTTTATTTTAGAATATGTTTTTATTTATTTATTTATATTTATATTTATATTTATATATTTATTTGTAAATGATAAAAGCTAAAATAAAGTAAGTGGAGGATTTGATCCTTGAGTTTTATTGGTTAGTACGCCAGCTTTGTAAACAAGTGGTATCTAAGATACAAATTTTGTTATTTTATTTGTTTATCTTTAACTTTTACATCAATGCTCTATTCCTATAATTTTGTCTCATTTGATGTAAATTTAAAAGGTTTTTCAAGTGCAATCATAATCATTTAAAATTGATTCTAAATAAAAAAAAGTAACCAAAACTCAACAGATGAATGCTTTGTTTTGCTTTATTATTTTCATCCTTCTTAATCATTAAATTTTGACTTATTGTAATACCTTTGAGTGCCTTAAGAGTATAATATTGAGACCTGTTTGAATATAAAGATATTTTAATTAACTTTGAGATAACCATGTCAAAGTTACTAAGATCTAAAATTCAAAGTAGCTTATTGCTAGCCTTTTATGATTTTCATATTCACTTATGAAACATCTTTGGACTTAGTTACAAAGAAGAAGTGTCTGTTTGCAAGCAGATTGATAAATTCTATATCAAATCCATATTATAGATATAATTGAACTATAGGAACTAACTTTTCCAAGAAGAGATTAAAGAAGAAAATCAAGGAATATGTGCATAAGAGAACTATATATTTACAATGAGGCTACTAAATTAATCCAAATAATCTTTAATTCTTTACTTGAGAGGGAGGAGATCATACAATATGTACAAATGGCACTACAACTATAAATATGTGTAATATTTAATGATAATGATGGTTATAACTATTACATTGATGGGATTGGTAACACTCAATATACACCTTAGTAAGATATGGCACCAAAGAGTGATAACTAATTAGATGATGATATGAAGGACTATCACTAATTGGATCTAAATAAAAGGTGTTAGAATCTTTAAAATTTTGACCATTTAGCCATATAATGCTATGTTTGACCATAAAAACAACAAAGTTATCAATCTCTCACCATGTAGACAAAGATGAAATGGCATATGAAAAGGAAGATCAATATCAAGATCAATGAAAAAGCAATGATTACAAGTAAAATTTCCTGGTAGCCTTATAGGAAAAAATAGGGTAAGGAAGACCAAGAAGATTGCAAGAAGATAATTTATTGTCAAGGAAGATATCACAGCTTATTATCATGGATAGATACTTAGAAAGGTTAAATTGGAGAGTTTTTTAATAATCCAAGAATAATTGAAAACTTGCTTTTGCAATTAAGTGTTATGATATAAGATTAGAGCTAAAAAAGGATAATAGTGAGGAAGTAGAACTACCAAAAGATAAAATAAATGCAAATGAGACCTTGCCTAAAAGTGTGGAATTTACTATAAGCAAATATAGTGAGGTTATTGAACAGTTATTGATTAGACTACTTTGCAATGATATAATCTTAGAGATGTTTTACATGATACTAATACAATCTACAATGGATAAGAGAAAAAATAGTTAAGATAAATAATTTACTGAGATAAAAGAGATTGCACATAAAATATTACCCTTCTTGTTATAAAGAAAAGTACAAAATATATAAAGACATATGTTTCTTGGGTTTAATAAAAAAAGTTATCACTATTATGTACAAGGATGAAATTCTTGAAGAATGATTGAAAGTGATAGAAGAATATAAGGATGTATTTTTAAATTATCTACAAACTAGTCTACTGTAATGACAAAGAATAGATCACAAAATTAAGTCATCTTAAGACAACATAACTTCCAAAGTTTGTTATGGTTTGGCTCTCATTAAGCTTAAAGAATTTTAAACCAAGTGGAAAAATTGTTATGGAAAGTACATATCTCACCAATTATTTCTTTATGTAGTTTCAGTCTTTTATATAAAGAACAAGGATTCAAATATAAAAATGCATATTGACTATAATATATATTGGACCAAAAAAAATTCAGAACAAATATCCTTTATCTAGAATAAATTACTTGTTTATCAACTTCAAAGTAGTAAGTACTTCATCTATCTTGACATAAATTTGAAGTCTGCATATAGATGTTGTAAAAGCCATATTTTGCATTGATTATGGTCATTTTGAGTATATAATTATGTCATTTAATCTCATGGGTTCTCAACTATATTCATGGGATTAATAAGTAATATCCTTTTTTTTTTATCATACTTTAGTATATTCATCATGATATTTATAGAAAAGATGTTGATCTATAGACAGATCTTAAATATTGTAGAAAGAATCTTGAAGATATCATTCATATTGTTAGATGTGCAAAAGCTTCAAACATAAGTTTTGTAGACTTGAGATTAACTACATAGGCTACAAAGTGAGTGGAGAAGATATACAAGTTGTCATGCATATATACATTGCTACACTACATACATCGCTGTCAACATCATACACTATAGAAGCACAACTCACACATAAGTCATACATGAACTCTAAAGTGCCACAATAATCAATTCTTCAACTCAAATCAGATAGGTACTTAATCCTACACTCAACAATCTACCAATAATAAGGCAATTATTATAGTCATACCACACCCACTCTAGCTAAGAGACTCCAAGTGACACTCGTTGGCCTCAATTCACTAGAGCCATAAACTCAAAAGCTCAATATTAGAGAAGTGAGCTCTTTATAGCTGCACTTTGAAAGTGTACCCCTTTGGTCAACCTAGGTCTCCAGCTCTAATGGCACATCCAAAGGTGCAAATGATGCAAGTGACGGTGGTTCCCACCATGTGATCCATAACCCTAACATGAAATTGAACTACAAACAAGTAGTCCATGAGTAACTACCAAAATACCTATGATTACCAACACTAACACTCTAGAATCTAAGCAAACTAGCCTCAGCACTACAAATGTTGTGATAGTTGTTGTGCATATATACATTGCTACACAACATACATTGTTGTCAACATCATACATTATAGAAGTACAACTCATAGATAAGTCATACATGAATCCTAAAGTGCCACAATTGCCTCCCTAGCTGGCGGTTAGGTCCTTCTAACTCAAAATAGCCATCTACTCCAAGTATATGGTATACTCTATGGTGACCAAAGATCAAGAGGCTGGGTGCTATCAAGCCCCATCATTAGTTGCTTGTTTTCAATCTATACCATATAAAGGATGAATTATGTATAGGTCAAGTACATCTAAGACATAACCACTATCCTTGAGGAACCACCATGAGGGGAGGAGTCAAACATGCTATATGCCATCCTCTTGAACAAGTATCATACACTAACATAATAGCAGCTCCAAAAGAGCTCCATAATATACATTGCAAGCATGGTCTATAGTGCCATCAATGTTTGGGAAGTGGCATGGAGCACAATTGTGCACATGATCCCTCCAAATAACACCATGAAGTCCTTCCAACATGAGGACTACAAAAAGCAAAAGCTCATGCACTCCCAAGGTAGTGTGGCCTGTAATATGCATTCGTGCATGTGTGTAGTATTGTGATATTTAGCTTGGTATTACAAGTACTTAAGAGATATTATTTATATAGAGATAAAGGATGGTTCTACATTAGTCATGATTAGCTAAATTTAGTCATAGCTAAGATAGAGGAGACCTTACTTTAGAGGAAGTAGAAAAGATGAGCACCACTATTTTGGATTCTAGTGTGTGGACTTGGTATTATTCCTAGGTGTTTGGCTTTGAGGAAAGAGTTGAGAACTCTTGGGCCCACAAGCCTTTTTGTTTTGGATTCTTCTATAGTCCAAGGATAGCCCATGTAAAAGAATCCTTGACTTGGTGGTTGGGTCAAGATAAGATCACATGCTTAGTGGAATATGCCCATGTAGATGGATATTCCTTTATACTTTTTGACTTTACTTGACTTTTAGCCTAGTAACTTGAGTTACTCTAGTAATTACTAACTTTGGTGCGTAACTATTTCACAAGTATATAAATAAGGGGTGAGGAAGTACTCATCATCCTTTCATTTGCAACTATCTCTCTCTCATTGAGTTCTCTAGTGAGCAATGCTTGAGTATTGGAGTGTTAGCCTTGGAGGAGTATGATGGAGTTGGGGTTCTTTGCCTTTTTAGTCCATGGTGCGCTACTATAATAGCCATTAGAGGTTAATCTTGAGTGAGAGACAGGTTGGCTCACAAGCCTATAGTAACTTCAAGTGTTATTGGTGTTGTATGTTGTAGATATACATAGTTACTTGGATGAAATCAATGGATCAAGGGTCTATTCTTCCTCCTTGAATAGTAGCACAATGTAAGGTATCCCTATATTGAGCAGCCACCAAGTTCTAAAAGGCCATTGGCATCACTCTCCAAAAGATCTTTGCCCGTTGAGAACATGTACTCATCCATATGTCTGGATCATCCAAGTCCAAAACTATAATAGCATCTCAATGAATGGTTGCAAGTAAATATGGATCTCATCTATAGAAAAGAAAGTAAGGAGAGAAGGATTCTAAGGAGGCTTGCTAGGTAAATTGATGGCCCATGGACAACCAAGGTAATTGGAGATCCCAATCTCCTAAGTGGTCTCTTTGCAAACCATACTTACACAATCCTCTCTTCACCGTCTAAACTACTCTCTCTACTAAGCCATCTACCTCAAGGTGATCTTAGGAGGTAATATGATGATCAATCAAGGCCTTATCACACAAGACCTGAAACTCCTCCAAGAACTCTATATCCTGATCAGTCAAAACTTCAACTGGTGTACCAAAATGACCAAGAATCCAATCTAAGAACAAGTAAGTTGTCCATTCATTGGACTTGTTAGGAAGTACCACCAACTCAATGCTCCACCATAACCAAAACATACCATTGATGTCTCACAATCAACGATAAAGGTCTAGCAAAGTCTGAACTCCAAGGGCAACCCAATCCTTTGATAGATAATGGGTGTAATTGTGGCATAAGAGTATTAAATGATGCTCTAACTTGCTCACAAACTGCAGATTTGGCAACAAACTGCTAGACATTGGTCTGCACAACCAATAATGACTTTGGAGTAAGCTATATGTATGCTTTACTCCAAAATGTCCTAGCTCCTCATGAGCATGACTAACCAATTGTGGTCTCTAAGATGGAAGTGGTACTACTTGCACTCTACCATCCTTCCATGCATGAAGAAGGTGTCTACTCTCCAATCTAATCGCCTTACTTGCTGAAGAACATCGTCTCTCTCCTTGGCACCAATTGTGGCACACATAACACCAATGCAAAGGTAATCTATCACTAAGACATCATCATGAATGTCTTGCTAAACTATACCAATATCTCAACCCTTTGGATATGTGACCTCAATAACTCCTCTTTTCTACATTGAGAGAGATACCACCACAACCTTAGAAAATATACATAAGAAAGCAGATGCATGAAAACTTGGCACCATCTTTTTATTTGTCTCACCATGCCAACATGCTTTGGTCTGATCTTGCAGGTTGGGACATGGATTTCTACTCAACCCATCTACATCATGGTTCACCACTCCAAGTCTGTGAATAATTGTGAAATCATACTCTTGTAAAATCAGAGCCCACAATGCAAGCTTCCATGAAAGCTTATCGGACTCCATCAGCCACTTCAATGGTTGATGATTGGGTGATGAGAGTGAAAAGGTTACCAAATAGATAACATTGGAAATGTACTACTACTCATAGTGCTGCCAAGAACTCTCCTCATAGGAACTATACTTCACCTCTGTTAAATTGTTGGAACAACTAGCATAGGCTACCAAAACTCTTCTCCTTGTCATCATGTTGGGTGAGCACTACTCCAAGCTCCAACACAATCCAATCAATGTGAATGTAGAATGGTTGTCCCTTGATCAGTCTCCTTAGAATAGGAACAAATGTCAACCTATCCTTGAGCTCTATAACAGCTCTCTCTTGCTCATCTCCCCAACATCACTCTTATGTAAGCTTAGTCAGCTTCATCAAAGCCTTGGCAATGACACTAAATCCTCTAACATAGCAGTGATCAAAGTTCACCAACCCAAGGAATGCTTGCACTTTACTCACATCCATAGGCCAAAGAATATGTGCAATAGCCTTCACCTTGGTTTGCTAAACACCAAGTCCTCTAGGGTAGATAGTGTAACCAAAATACTCAACCTGCTCATAGAAGAATCTACACTTCCCAAGATGTAATTTGAGTCCATGAGATCTCAATCTCTCAAATACCTCCAAAAATGCTTCTCATGCTCCTCCACAATAGTGCTATAGACCAAAATGTCATCAATATAGCACTGAGCAAAATTTAATCCTACTAGGATCCTGTCCATGACCCTTTGGAACTCAGCAATAGTGTTCTTTAACTAAATAGTAAGAACCTCCATTGACACAATACATCCTTGCCATGAGGATCAATACCCCAAAATGTTGTCTTGGACTTATTCTTCTCCTTGATCAGCAACTCATGATACCCTACTTGAAGATCCAAAGTACTGAAGACCTTTATATATCCAATCACATCAAAATTTCTCTTTTGATGTAGGCATGATGTACTTAGTCTATTGGTTGATAGGATGGTAATCTCCACACATCTGTCTATTTGTGTAGTTGCTATGTATATCCTTCTTGAATAGCATCATTCTAGCTACAACATCCTCTCTATGTGAAATCTCCACCAAACCAACCTCAAAAAGGCATTTACGGTGGCTCTGAATCAATGCTCTCTCCATGTTATTATATCTATAGGGATGTTGAAAATTTGGTGTGTCACTAATAAGCTCAATTCAAATACCAAGTCCTTTTAGAGCATCCAAATCGTTCAAATCCAAAGGAAGAACAACTCATGTAGCTCCTCAAGAACCTCCAAACTCCTCGTCTTTCTCCTCTTGTAAGCTTGGGTCCAAGATTTGGCTCCCAAGTATCCTCTATGATTGTTTTTTAGGAGTGGAAGATGTATTGACTATTTGCTGCATTGGGCCCTTGGGAGAAGTGGTGTCATGCCCCCAACCATTAGAGTTCTCAACTTCAATGTGGAAAACTCCCTTTGATTTGGGTGCAAGCTCCATACATCCTCTAGTTGCATCCCAAGTAGACCAAGGGTGTAACCCAAGTAAACCATGCTCACTTGGATGGACCCCAAGTAGACCACTCTCATCAGTAGTCATTGGCATTGCTCCAAGAATACCCTTTCTACTCGGTCCATCATCCCCAACATGTGTCTAAATTGTCTCGATAGGCACAGAGCTCACAAGTGTCAAAGTGGTGATGCCTATCAAGTAGATCCTATGTTGCTTTGCCAAGCCAAGGCTCAAAATCTAGGTCAAACAATTCAGGTCCATAGCTTGACCTAACACTTGATGCCTAGATGGTACTAACACTACTATAACAACAATAATATTGATATAAAACCCATCACCTGCTCCCTCTCATTGGCATTGGGCTCCACCAATTGCCATAGTTGTGAGTTCTCAACAAGTCCATGACCTCCCTCTTAGAAAGTATGGGATGCCTTGGAAACTCATTAGTGTGGGTAAAGTGCCTTTGGGTTGTCTAATGGAGTTCACTACTACCATAGTTGACTTATTAGCCACTACCGTTTGAGATTGGCATCCAACATCCAAAATGCCATCGATAGTAAAGGTGGTCTAGTTGCTAAATCCCATCATATGCATGTTGTAGAACCTCTTTGGATAAGAGGTTTATCCACCAAAGACAAAGACCATGAGCCCATAATCCCACTATGGTTGCATCCAACAACACGGTAGGTCCTATCCAAGAATGGAATAGATATGTACTCTCCACCATTGGGGTACAAGAATCACCCATCAGAGGGACATTCTCCAAAATATAGGCTAGAGAAATAGACTAATGAACTTGGAGATGATGTAGTATACATAACATCTCCCAAAACACACCTAAACGGGGATCCTAAAGAGCCTAACCTTGACCAACAAAGGTATATCCCTAACATGGCCATCCAAAAATCACAAAATAAATGGGACCATGTCTCTCCAAATCTTATGTCCCCAGCAAGGTAGGGTATTTTTACTAGTAGGGTCTTTTGGTAACCCCTCACTATTGACATTGGTAATAACTTAGGATATTGATAAGCCAAGTGCGCCACATGATGTAGAGAGACTCACCTAATAGTCTCATTTCTCTCCACATACAAGTACCTTTGTACTTGTATAACTGTCTCTAATACCACTACTAGTCCAATGCTAATCCCACCAAATACCTCCAATAGAATACTCTCTCTATTGGATATTGCCAACCAATGAGTGTGGTATCCAAAGGTGAAAATGTAATAGACTCTAGAGGCTCATCCTCACACTAGTCTCTTGGTAGTACAAAGGCTCCACTCTAAGCCCATTGCAACAATTGATATGCATATTGCTGCAATGCTTCCTCAAAACTCCACAATAGAACATCCAAGATATATAGAAAAATCCCACTTATACTCCAAATCCAAGTGATCTTCTTTGGTACTAGAGTATCTTCTACATGAGCATTTCTCTCCAACAAGTCACTAGGCCACATAACAAAACCACTAAACGTTGAAACTTTTGCCATAGTCCTTGATTATAATAAGCAAAGCCTGCCACGTATTGGTAGGCAACATACCCATCCTTCACTTGATTGCCAACCTTGTCTATAGGTTGTCTCCTCCTATATTCAATACTAAAACCCATGGAGTATAACACTACTCCACCAACTAACACATCATATGACTCTACTATTGTTGCAATGGCATGAGCTCTCACCATAGAGCTATCAATTGAATGACTAGGTTGAATTAGGACAATGAGCTCTCCATATGTGATGTATTGTGTAGAACCATCCCCTAGAGATGTCTAGATTTGAAATAGACACCTCTCCATATTGGTCTTTTGTAGCTCTAGGCTGACAAATGTAGCCTTCTCGAACATAAGGGGCTACACACCCAAGTCTAATAAGTCGCTCTATGGTGTGTAGAATTTCATTGAAGGTTCCACCAAACAGAAAATCCTCTAGTTGTCTAATAGGACAACTCCAAGTGTGAATTGAGCTTGCTCAAAGGTAGGTTTAGCTAGTAACTCCTCCAATCTAGCTGATGTTGTTTATTATAAACCACTAGTTGCTGTGCAAATCCCATGCTCCTTAACCAAGTCAACTCCATTATCCACCACCTATGCTCTAGAAGCAAGAACCACATTATTCTTACTCACAAAGTGTGGCAACCAATAGGAACATTGGATCTGGGTCAACTCCCAATGTGAACATGTCATTGGTTGAGAACAAAGGGAAACAAATAATCAATTAAACCGCTCCCAACATCATGCTAGACTCAATATGTGCAATAGTAGATGGTTGACTAGCATCTAGTCTCTCATGCCCTCCACTACCACACCTACACTAGGATGTTTAGGAGCCATGGATGTTGTTTTTTGTGCCTCCAAGAGTATGAAAGACTAGGGGAGTCTGATTTGTCTACCAGCCTTTCTTCCCTATGGGTCCAACTCCATTGATGCTTCTCTAGGCTTTGGAGCATGTATTGCACTCCTAGTCATTATGGCAGATGCATCTACCTATGTTACTCTACACATAAAGTCCAATATGTCTTTATCACTAGCATAAGAGGTGGAAGCCTCAACATGCAAATCTGATCTCCTCTAAGCTACGGCCATGCTAGCCAATCTCTACTCCAACTGCTCAATTTGAGTAGCCATGGCTGTATCAAAAGCAAGGGTAGGTACTACACCCCTAGGAGGTGTGGATCCTCTACCACACCTCTACCACCTTGTCTTCATGACTTGGAGCTCCTCTACCACCTACCATAACAACCCTACCACTTTGTAACTCCAAGTGAAGATCAAAGCATCGGTCACTAGTGTGACCAAATCTATGGCAATGGCCACACCGTCTTTGTGTTGGTTGTGATGCACTGTAATACTCCAAGGTCAAGAGAAGTGAGAAAACAAAAATTTCACACTCAATCATTCGATGCTCCAAAGGAGCACCGTCTCTTTATTATATAGACAAAGAAGGTCTCCTTCAAGGAAGCTCCACCAAAGGATTAGGCATACAGATAGGTGACATGTCAGCAAGCTCCATCCTTGGATTACTTACTTGGATGGGTGACATGTTGGTCTAGGTCCTATCTGGTTGGTCAAACAAGCTTTGATTGGAGGGAATCTTTTAGGGAATCTTTTGGTAGGAATCTCAAAATCATGTGGGTAAGGTATGGTTGAAAAGCTCTTGACAAGACAAACCAAGAGGAGGTAAGGCCAGCCTTCCTTCCACTGAGAGAGAGGAGGGGGGGGGATTTGCACATTTTTGAGGTCTAATTCATTTGTTTAGGCCTCCAAAATTGCCTTCAAAGATTTCAGGCATATTTTGATTCCTACTCTATTGGTAGAAGTCCCCTTTTGGTGATACCTCTTTCTGATCTGTTTAGTCCATCATGTGTAACATCCTTCCTGATGTTAACAAGCCAATTCTCACCTTTAAATCATATGTCTAGCTATTGGTTCTAAGGTTCTCAAGTTTATTTTAGCTCTATTATTAGAAGTACTCTTTTGGTGATACTTCTATCTGATCTATTTTGACCATCATGTATAACATCATTCTAGATGTTACCAAACCAAATTTCACATCTAGATCATATGGCTAGCTCTTGGTATTACAGACCTCCCTCCTTTTAAGACGCAACGTCCTTGTTGTGCAATTGTTGCTCAAATGCTTGCATCAACATCGGTGCATGTGTCAAATTGGCAGCGGGCTCCCAGGTTGCTTCAGAGAGGGGGTAAAATTTCCACTAGACTAGATAGTCCACCCATGGATGGCAAGTATCACACATGCATTTTTGGAGAATACGCTCCACTTCATATTCCTTTGTGCCATCAATGAGTGTCGGACAAGGTCGAATGTCTTGGGCGGAATGACCCTGGCTTGAGCGTGGAGCATATCTGCATAGTAGGGAAACATGGAACATAGGATGGATCTTCATGTGTGGTGGTAGCTCAAGGTGATAGGCCAAAGCACCAACGCAATGAAGAATCAAGAAAGGCCTAATAAACAAGGTTTGAGCTTACGAGGTCCAACTATGTGAGGTTGGTTGTCGATAGCCACACTTGATCCCCAACATTGAACTCCATGTGCCTACGGTGTGCATTAGCATACTGCTTCTGTCCATTTTGTGCAATCTATAATCTGTGTTTGGCGCTCTTCACACGTTGTTGGATTCTAGAAACAAACGTGTTGACTGCATTGACCTTGGTAGCCAGTGGACAGATCTTCATCAAGCTAGAAGGTGTGAATGGATGCTCACCATACACAAGGAAGAACAAAGTGACTTGGGTGGATGCATTCATTGAATTGTTGTAAGGAAATTCTACCAATAGGAGTAGGGTGTCTCACCTCTCTTGCTCTTCTAAGGTGAAGCTACATAACATGTCTTCAATTAGCCCGCTCTGTTTGGCCATCTATTTGTAGGTGGTACGTTGTGGACATGGCCAACTTGGTTTTGAAGAAACCAAAGAGTGTTCACCAAAACAAATTGGTGAATTGAGTGCCTCTATCAGTTATAAGTACTCTAGACAAGCCATGGTGAGAGAAGACTGCATCTAAGTATAATTGAGCTAGTTGTGGAGCAGTCATATCCTTGGTGGTAGGGCGTACATGAATCATTTTGCTGAGCCGGTCCACAAAGACCACGATGGAGTCAAACCCTAAAGTGGTCCTGGGTAATTCACAAACAAGATCCATACTCACTTGTTCCCAACATTGGGTAGACATGGGGAGAGGTTGAAGGAGCCATGCAGGAGCTTGATTAGAAGTTATGTTTTTTTGACAAAGTAGGCAGCTGCCCTACGTAGTCCATCACCTTGTTGCTCATCTTAGGCCAATAGTAATTGCATTGGATGGCATCCAAGGTCTTGTCCACTCCGACATGACCTGCAATGGCCAAATCATGACATTCTGCTAGAATGGTGGTGTGTAATTCTGGGACATTTAGGATCCATAATCTGCCATCACAAAAGGTGAGGCCTTGGGTGGCCTTTGGATGATTGCGCTTCTACAATCTATGGATCAATTTTTGTAGCAGCCAGAATCTCTGGCCAAAATTCAAGGTTAATCTTAACCTCTGCCACCAAGTTGTTTGCCATTGACATGTGGGTGAATGCATTTGCAAGTTGCTTCCTCCCTTCCACGTAGGTAATTGTCATGTTGAAGTATTGTCGCCACTCTGCTCACCAAATCTGGTGATGAGATAGATCCTTTTGCGTCTCAAGGTAGACTAGAGGTTTGTGATATGACTCTACTACAAATGCCTTCTTGCCCAGATAGTGCTTCCAATGCTTGGTTGCCAAAATGATGACAAGCTCTTCTTGTTCTGTGGTGTGGTAGTTGCGCTCTACCAGTAACAAATTTTGTGAGAAATATGCAATTGGATGCCATCCGTCATGCCACTCTTGTTGTAGGACTGCTCCTATGGCTACGCCTGATGCATATGTAGCCAACTTGATTGGACATTTTGGGTCATACCACTTCAAGATTGGTGCATGTAGTAAGGCGGCTTTCAATTCTTGAAAGATCAACTCTTGTGCGATTCCCTATGTCTACTTCTTTCCCTTGCCAAGTAGTGCCATTAAAGGCTGTGCAACCTTGGAGAAGTCCTTGAAAAATCTACAATAGAATCTTGTCAACCCCAAGAAGCTCTTGAGTTGAGTCCAATCTTTTGGGCCACTCTATTTTTGAATGACCTCTATTTTATCTGTCAAAACTTGAATGCCCTCTGCAATTACTCTATGCCCCAAGTAGTCTACTTCAAACTTGCCAAACTCACACTTTGAGATTTTGGCATACAATTGATTCTGTCTTAGAATCTAGAGGACCTCTTGTAGATGTTGTTTGTGTTCTATCATTGTGCTATTGTATACTAAGATATCATCCAAGAAGACAATAACAGACTTATCCAAGTATGGACAAAATATGTCATTCATTAGACTCATGAAAGTGGTAGGTGCATTGGTGAGGCCAAAAGGCATCACAAGATACTCAAAGTGGTGGATACTTGGTCTAAAAGGCGGTTTTGTACACATCCTCCTCTACAATTTGGATTTGATTGTAACCACTCCGCAAGTCCAATTTGGTGAAGTATCTCACTCCATGGAGTTGATCAAAGAAGTCATCCATGTGAGGTAAGGGGTATTTGTTCTTCATTGTTTGATGATTGAGACCTGTGGTACCTACATTTTTTGTTTTTTTAGGATAGGTAGTGTTTAAGAGACGAAGTAAGCACGGAAAAGTCAAATTGCGGACAAAGAAGAGGCAAAAGTAACTTCGGAGGAAAGCCAAAGAAGCTGACATTGGATCCAATGATGGAGGTACTTGGAAGAGGAGTACGTCGGAAACAGGCCGAAGATCATCATCTTTGGGTTGGAAAACGCAAGAACAATGAAGATTGTTTAACAACCTCTGTACGTGGCAAGAAAGTACATTTCAAGAAACGGCGGGGGCAGAATAAGCATGTCTTGATAGTGACCGGGAGTGCATGCAAAAGAGAGAAATTCACAAACAAAATTGACTGAAGAATGACTACAATTTGGGGCAATATAAAATTGCGACTGCGCAAGGGGAAGTCAAATTTGCTGAGTAAATTTCCAATTCCTTTGAGTAGTTGTCCTACAGTAATGCGTGTCCGAAAGCCCGTCGAGAGTGAAATTTTCCGGAACCCTGAGGGAGTTAGAGTGTCTCGTCCAGGAGAGGGGCTGATCTTCCAACAGCGTAGAACAAGAGAACAAATCATGGCAAAGAAGGTGGCCAACGCGCTAGCAGTGAGAGGTTTTGCAATTCGAAGAGTGGATGTAGTAGCTAGAATCAAAGTCTTGGTTAGACTTTGTATTACCTTTTTAGCATGGAACTGGAATTTCAGTTTCTTGGGAGTGATGGCAAAGATCGCTGCCAGTAATTGTGAGGAGGGTCCCGAGGTGGAGGGGAAGAGAGGCAATCCGGCTCGATGGACTGAGTTGGATTGGAAATAAGTATTGGGGAGAGAAGTAGGAGAGCCGACAAGGGTCACCTTCTATCGGAAGTGTGATGCTGCAGAGGAGACGGCGGAGATTTGCAATTTGTTTTTCGCTCCAAGAACTACGAATGGTTACAAGGTGGAATCCTATTGGGACCCAATCCAAAGAAGTATTGTGGGGGCGATGATGGCTATGTTCAAGCCGGAGTGAACGACCTACATAACCATGCAGCAGGCAGTCTTCTCCCATCAGATGTTTGCAGGAGTACCAGTGAATTGGGCGAAGTGCTTCCATCACCAAACAAGGCAGATGGTGGTGAATTGGAGAATGGGCTCGCCACCGCATTATTTTGCACCGTTCGCGGCTCATTTCTACTTTGGGTTGAACTTGCTGTCCGAAGACAAGCATCATCGTATGGTCTCGCATATGCACCCCAATTTGAGGTGGGAAGCAGAGAAAGAGGAGCGACAGTATATGCTTCATCTGCGAGTGAACGACGAGTACTTTGCAAAGATGAGATAGTGGAAGATCGAAGATGTTGCCAGTCCAAAGACAAAGAAGCGAAGTAAACCCAAAGAAGCCAAATCATTGCCCATCCAACGCAAGACTCGGAGGCTGATGTTGAAGACTACTAATGTCGTAAGAAGGGCATCATCGGGATTGGAGTCGGATGAAGAAACTAAGTTGCAAGAAGAGGACTCGGATCAAGACAAGCTCACGTTCAAAAGTGAGGAGTCTGGGAGCGACAGTGAAGGAGAACCAGAAGTCCAGCAATCGGTGGTGGTAAGTGAAGCTGGTCAGGCAATGGTGGAGAATATGTCAAGACCAAAGGAGGAGGCAGAGAATCTCGTGGGGCCCAATTCAAGAGGCAAAGATGAAGACAGTGTTGACACGATGAAGATACAAAGATTGCGACTTTGGATGAAGGAGCAAATGACAGAGGAGAAGGCTCTAGACAAAGGTGGCAAAGAAGAAGCGGAACACTTTGTTAGAATATTGTACTTAACAAGGATAGTTACCCCATTGCTGGAGCTGCTACAGGAGAATCAAAGTGTAATTCCCCAAGATCAAAGGAAGAGGATGAACAGAGTGTAGATGGTGAAGTATCTGGTGAGTAAGGTGAAGGAATTGCAGGAACAACAAGTCTGAAGAAGCACGGAAATTGAAGATCTTTGGAGGGAGGAAGACGCAAGGAAGAAGACGCTGAGCGTGCTACAAGGAAGCTGCGTAGAGAAGGAGAAAGAACTGCAAAAGCAAGCCGGAGAGTTGAAGGAGCAGGCGATGTGGCTCAGCAAGATGAAGGAGGAAGTGAGTGATGTGCGCATCGAAAATGTTCATCTGAAGGTGATGACCATTGTGATGGAGCAGGAATTGGACAGCTTGAAGAAGAGTGCCACAGCAAAAGATCAAGCATGGCAGAGAGAATTGGCGTCCAGGCAAGAAGAAGAAGAGCGTTTGCAAGAACTTCTCAAGAGTGCAGAACAGCAGAAGATGCAATATGCAGAGGAGAAGAAGATGCTTGCTGTAGACTACAAAGACAAGTTGAAGATGTATCAAGTGGAGTTGAAGGTAGAACGTTCTTAGGGATATGCATCGGAACCAGTAGGAGACCTTGCAAGGTAATTACGAGCACTCTTAAGCACGGGGGCTGAAGGAAGATTGGAAGAAGCTCGTCTACATGAGTTGAAGCTACTTGTGCAGGAGACTCAAAAATGAAAAGCCAAAGACATGGACATGAACACCTTGTTGATCCGATTGAGGGAACGCATAGATAGGAAGATGTTAGAAGTAGAAGACAATGTTAGTCTCAGATTAGATTTGGTCAATTCGGAGTTAGAGAAAATTCAGAATAGTGTGACAGCGGAGAGGAAGCCCGATGTCGCAGATGTAGGAGTACAAGTGTCATCAGACTTGAGGATTGACACATTAGAGAAGAGTGGGTCGGAAAATAAGAGTGTAGATAGATTACCCGTGAACTCAATTGTAGATTGTAGTGAAGAAGTTGTAGAATTAGTGAAGAAATTAGTAGAATCAGTTGTACCCAAAGAATGAGAAATAGCAGGAAGGTCATTGGGTTTGGAAGCCAATGATGGGGTAGACATCAAATCAGGCTAAGTGTCAATTTTGAGATAGGAAAAGGCAGATATGAAACGATAGACTGTCACTTGGGATCTGTAATTAGGAAAAGATGTTATGAAGAGGTGCCTAGGTAGGCAAGTCTGCCGTTTGCTTCAGTATTTAAGGGGAGCATTCGCAGTCTTATGTTATTCAGTATTCAACTTTCTGAAGATAGATAAAGCTAAGTGCTGTTTTCAGTACTCGTTGCTTAAGCTTAATTCCGATTGTCAATTTCGTGTTTGTATTTGTGAGTGTGTGGAGAATTCAAAGAGCAAGTCATTGTGTCTGTGGATGTTGGAATCTATAGCCTTGATCTTCATTCTGTGTGTTTGATCTTGAGAGAAGTGCATCGGAGCAATGCCTTGACATATCTGAGAGGAATTGTAGTGTTGTTAGTATTCTACATTGGTGAGTGCAGCACAAAGTTGATGTGAAGCAATTTTGATTGAGGAAGTTGTGCCTTCAATGGAGGGGTGGAACACAATTTTGAGGCAAAATTGGTCTTCGCAGTGAAGTGCCATCTTCAAGAGAATCTGAATCATCACAATCAAGAGTTGTTTGGACAGAATTTGCTATGTTGTGATTATGTGAGTGTATATTCGTGACAAGTTGTCAAGATTGTGAGCTTGTTACTCTCTTCTGGGTGTTGTTTCTACCTAAGAGATTAAAGAAGAACTCAAGAAGAACCACAATTGTGACGTTTGTCTTTATATTTGATCAATTTCGAATAGTATCTCTGCGGGAATGAACTTTATTGACTCGATTACCGTAAAAGTGATATTTGCCGGGTTGTCACAAGACCTCAAAAGTCAATGCACATGCGCATTGTACCATCCTTCTTCTTCACAAACAAGATAGGAGCCCCATATGGTGATATACTAGGTTGGATAGACCCCTTCTACAACATCTCCTCAATTTGAGTCTTACACTCTTCCAACTCATGAGGTGATAGGCGATATGGGGCCTTATAAGGAGGTATCTTCCCCAAGAGTGTCTCAATTTTATGATCTACTCTCCTTTTTGGTGGTAATCCTGAGGGTAGATCATCAGGAAAGACATCTTGAAATTCATCCACCATAGCCTTCAATTTCTTAGGAATTTGTCCATCAAGTTGTGCACTTTGGACTTCTCTTATTTGTCGTGCGTATATACATTGCTACACAACATACATCGCTGTCAACATCATACACTATAGAAGCACAACTCACACATAAGTCATACATAGACTCTAAAGTGCCATAATAATCAGATTGCTTAACACTTTCAACTCAACTCAACTCAGATCAGTACTTGATCTATCACTCTATAAACTGCCAACAATTGGGCACTGATTACAGTCAAGCCACACCCACTCAAGCATAGAGAATCCAGGTGACGCTCGCCGGCCTCTGTCCACCATAGCCAGGAACTCGAAGGCTCAACATCAGAGAAGTGAGCTCTCTGGAGCTCACTTCAAAACTATACCCCCTTGGACTTGAGCTAGCACTGCAACCCTAACGGTCCCGCTGACGGCACACTCGATGGTGCAAATGGTGCAAAGTGACGGTGGGCCCCACCGTGAAGTCAGTACCTCGAACACCAAATCAGACTGTCGGAAAGTAGTCCCTGAGAAACTACTAGAATAACTCTAACTACTATCACTGGAACTCCAATGTCCAAGCAGCTAGATGTGGAACTACAAATGGTGTGACAGCTGTCGTGCGTATATACATCGCTACACAACATACATCGCTGTCAACATCATACACTATAGAAGCACAACTCACACATAAGTCATACATAGACTCTAAAGTGCCACAATCGCTCCCCTAGCTGGCGGTTAGGTCCCTCTAACTCATGATAGCCATCTACTCTAAGTATATGGTATACCCTCTAATGGGCAAAGATCAGGAGGCCGAGTGCTATAGAGCCCCATCGTTAGTTGCCTGTCTGCAATCTATACCATATAAAGAATGAACTAGCTATAGGTCAAGTACATCTAGGACATAACCACTGTCCCTGAGGAACCACCGTGAGGGGAGGAGTCATACATGCCATTTGCCATCCTCTCGAACAGCTATCACACACTAACATAGTAGCAACTCCACCAAAAGAGCCACATAACATACACCTCAAGCCTGCACGTACAAGTGCCAAGCTTGGGTCCATAGTACCATCAATGTTTGGGAGGTGGCATGGTGCACAATTGCGCACATGATCCTTCCAAACAACACCATCACGTCCTTCTAACACAAGGACTCCAGATGGCAAAACCTCACTCACTCTCAAGATAGTGCGGCCTGTAGAAACATCAAGTGTCGTCGGTGTTGTCTGCTGTAGATATACATAGTCACTTGGATGAAATTGACGGATCGAGGGTCTATTACCTCCTCCTCGAATGGTAGCATAGCGTAAAGTATCTCTATGCTGAGCAATCGCCAAGTTCTCAAAAGCCATCGGCATCATTCTCCAAAAGATCTCTACTTGCTGAGAACATGCGCTCATCCATACATCGGGGTCATCCAAGTCCAAAACTATAGTAGCATCTCGACGAATGGCTGCAGGTAAATCTGGATCTTGTCCATAGAGTAGAAAGTATGGAGAGAAGGATGCTAAGGAGGCTTGCCGGCTGAACCGATAGCCCATGGCCAACCAAGGTAATTGGAGATCCCAATCTCCCAAGTGGCCTCTCTGCAAACCATAATTTTGCAATCCTATCTTCACCGTCTGAACCACTCTCTTTGCTAAGCCATCTACCTCAGGGTGATCTTGGGATGTAGGACAATGATCAATCAAAGCCTTGTCACACAAGACCTGAAACTCCCCCAAGAACTCTGTACCCTGATCAGTCAAAACCTCAACTGGTGCACCAAAATGACTAAGAACTCGATCTAGGAACGAGTAAACTGTCCCTTCACTAGACTTGTTAGGAAGTGCCACCAACTCAATCCACTTGGAGAAGTGCTCCACCATCACCAAAACATACCGATGATGTCTCACAGTCAGTGGTAAAGGTCCGGTGAAGTCCAAACTCCAACGGTAACCCAATCCCATGATAGGTAATGGGTGTAATTGTGGCGTAGGAGCATTGAATGATGCTCTAACTTGGTCACAAACCATACATATGGCAACAAATTGCTGTACCTCGGTCTGCATACCGCGCCACCAATAATGACTCTGGAGTAAGCTATACGTACGCTTTACTCCAAAATGTCCTAGCTCCTCATGAGCATGACGGACCAACTGTGGTCTCTGTGCTGGAAGTGGTACTAGTCGCACTCTACCATCCTCCCATACACGCAAAAGGTGTCTACTCTCCAATCTGAACCGTCTGGCTTGCTGAAGAACACGGTCTCTCTCCTTGGCCCCAATTGTGCCACCCACAACACCAGTGCAAAGATAGTCCATCACTAAGACATCATCATGAATGTCTTGTTGAACTGTACCGATATCTTCACTCTCTGGATCTGTGACCTCAATAACTCCTCCTATATGCGTTGAGAGAGATACCACCAAAGGCTCAGAAAATATACATAGAAAGGCAGATGCATGCCAACCTAGCACCATCTCTTCATCTGTCTCACCATGCCAACGTGCTTTGGTCTGATCTTGCTGGCTGGGACATGGGTTTCTACTCAACCCATCTGCATCATGGTTCACCACTCCAGGTCTGTGAAAAACCGTGAAATCATACTCCTATAAAATCAGAGCCCATCGTGCAAGCTTCCCTGAAAGCTTGTCAGACTCCATCAACCACTTTAGCGGCTGATGATCAATGATGAGAGTGAAGGGGTTACCAAATAGGTAACATCGGAAATGTGCTACTGCCCAAACTGCTGCCAAGCACTCTCCCTCATATGAACTATACTTTGCCTCCGCTGAATTGTTGGAGCGACTAGCATAGGCCACCACAAACTCCTTCCCCTCATCATCATGCTGGGTGAGCACCGCTCCAAGCCCTAACATACTCCAATCAGTGTGAACCTAAAATGGTCGTCCCCTGATCGGTCTCCTCAAAATAGGAGCAGATGTCAACCTCTCCTTGAGCTCTACAAAAGCTCTCTCATGCTCATCTCCCCAACATCACTCCTGTGTAAGCTTGGTCAGCTTTGTCAAGGCCTTGGCAATGGCACTAAATCCTCTAACATAGCGGCGATAGAAGTTTGCCAACCCAAGGAATGCTCGCACTCTGCTCACATCCGTAGGCCAAGGAATACGTGCAATAGCCTCCACCTTGGTCTGCTGGACACCAAGTCCTTCGGGGTAGATAGTGTGACCCAAATACTCAACCTGCTCGTGGAAGAACCTACACTTCCCAGGATGTAATTTGAGTCGATGAGATCTCAACCTCTCAAACACCTCCAACAACTGTCTCTCATGCTCCTCCATAGTAGTGCTATAAACCAAAATGTAATCAATATAGCACCGAGCAAAATCCAATCCAGCTAGGATCCTATCCATGACCCTCTGGAACTCAGCAAGAGCGTTCTTCAACCCAAATGGTAAGAACCTCCACTGATATAACACATCCTTGCCGTGAGGATCAATAGCCCAAAATGTTGTCTTGGACTTATCCTCCTCCCTAATCGGCAACTGATGATATCCCGCTTGAAGATCCAAAGTACTGAAGACCTTTGCATGCCCAATCGCATCAAAAATCTCCTCCGGTGTAGGCATGGCATACCAATCAGACTTGGTCTGTCGGTTGATAGGACGGTAATCTCCATACATCCGCCTATCTGTATAGTTGCCATGCATATCCTTCTTGACTGGTATCACTATTGCTGATGCATACTCTCCATGTGAAATCTCCACCAAACCAGCCTCAAAAAGGTCACTACTCCGGCTCTGAATCAATGTCCTCTCCATATCACTATATCGATAAGGACGTTGGAAAATTGGTGTGTCGCTAGTCAGCTCAATCCGTATACTAGGTCCCTTCAGAGCACCCAAATTCTTCATACTAAAGGCATAACAACTTGTGTGACTCCTCAAGAACCTCCAAACCCTCCGTCTGTCCTCTCCAATAAGCTTGGGTCCAAGATCTGGCTCCCAAGTATCCTCTGTAACTATAGTAGGAGTGGAAGACGTACTGACTGACTGCTACACTGGGCCCTTGGGAGCAATAGTGTCATGCTCTCGACCACTAGAGGTCCCAACCTCTGTGTGAAAAACTCCCTCCACTCTGGCTGCAAGCTCCACACGTCCTCTAGCTGCATTCCATGTGGACCAAGGGTGTAATCCAAGTAGCCCACGCTCACCTGGATGGACTCCAAGTAGACCACTCTCCCTAGTAGCTACTGGATGTGTCCCAAGAATACCATGTCCACTCGGTCCATCGCCCCCAGCATGTGCCTGAATCGTCTCGATAGGCACAGGGCTCACAAGTGTCCGAGTGGTGATGCCTATCAAGCGCATCCTACGCTGCTCTGCCAAGCCAAGGCTCACAATCTAGGTCAAACAGTTCAGGTCCATAGCCTGACCTAACACCTGACATCTGGATGCCTTTGACACTGCTGGAACAGCGGTAATACCGGTGCAAAAACCCATTGCCCGCTCTCTCTCATCAGCATTGGGCTCCACCAACTGCTGTAACTGTGAGTCCGAAACAAGTCCAGGTCCTCCCTCTTGAAAAGCATGAGAGCTTGGGAAACTCATGAGTGTGGGAAATGCAGCTCTAGACTATCCAACTAGGTTCACCACTGCCATAGGTGACCTATCAGCCACTACCACTGTCTGAGACTAACGCCCAACATCCAAGATATCATCAACAAGGATATGGTCTAGTTGCTGAATCCCATCATAAGCGTGCTATAGAACCTCTCTGGGTAAAAGGTTCATCCACCAAAGACGAAGATGATGAGCCCGTGATCCCACTCTGGCTGCATCTAACAATATAGCAGGTCCCATCCAAGAATGGACCTGATGTGTACTTACCACCACTCTAGTGCGAGAATCACCCATCAAAGGAACGTTCTCCAAAAGGTAAGCTGGAGAAACAGACTGATGAACCTGGAGATATTGTAATATCCGTAGCATCTCCCAAAACACACCTGAACAAGGGTCCTAAAGACCCAAACCGCGGCCCGCACGTGTATGTCCTTGACATGGCCATCCAAAAATCACCAAGTGAATAGGCCCATGTCTCTCTAGGTCATGCGCCCCCAGCAAGGAGATGTCTCATGGTAGGGCCTTCTTGTAACCTTTGACATTGGTAATAACTCTGAATACCGATAGGCCAAGTGTGCGACATGATGTAGAGAGACTCACCTAGCAGTCTCATCTCTCTCTACATACAAGTACCTCTGTACTCGAATACCCGCCTATAACACCGCAGCTAGTCCGGTGCTGATCCCACCAAACAACTCCAATAGGCATATCCCCTCTACAGGATACTACCAAGCAATGAGTGTGGTATCCAGAGGTGTCAAAGAAATCGCCTCTGGAGGCTCATCCTCACACTCATCCCCTGATGGTACGAAGGCTCCACTCCAAGCATGCTGCACCAACTGATCTGCATGCTGCTGCAATGCCTCCTCTGAACTCCACAATGGAACATCCAAGGTGGATGGAACAATCCCACTTGTACTCCAAAGCCGAGTGATCTCCTCTGGTACTGGGGTATCCTCTGCATGGGCGTTCCCCTCCAACAAGTCACCAGGCCAAGTAACTACACCGCTGAAAGCTAAAATTGATGCTGCCATGGTCCCAAACTGTAGTGAGCCAAGACTGCCACTACTGAAGCGTACTGGTAGGCGACATACCCGTCCCTCACCAGACTGCCAACCAGGTCTATAAGAGGCTGTCTCCTCCCAATAGTCAATGCTGAAACCCATAGGGTATAACACTGCTCCCCCAACTAGCACATCATATGACTCAGCTATTGTCGCAATAGCCTGAGCTCTCACCACCGAGCTATCAGTCGGATGACCAAGCTGAACCTGGAAAACAAGCTCCCCACGTGTGATGTATTGTGTCGAACCACCACCTAGAGATGTTTGGATCTGAAATGGACACCTCTCCACATCGATCTTCCGTAACTCCAGACCGATAACTACAGCTTTCTCCAACATAAGAGGTTGCGTACCAGAGTCTAACAAGACTCTCTGTGGTGTATAGACCTTCCCTGAAGGTCCCACCAAACAAAAAATCCCCCTCTGGTTATCCAATAGGACAACACCAGGTGTAAACCATGCTCTCTCAAAGGCCGGTCTAGCTGGCAACTCCTCCAGTCTAGCCGTTGCTGCCTACCATAAACCACTGGTTGCTGAACGGATCCCATGCTCCTCAACCAAGTCAGCTCCACTACCAACCACCTCTGCTCTAGTAGTAGGAATTGCACCATCCCTACTCTCACACAACGTGGCAGCCAACCAGAATACTGGGGCTGGGTCAACTCCTAATGTAAACATGTCACTGGCTGAAAACAAAGGATGCCGCATAATCAGCTGAGCCGCCCCCAACATCATGCTAGACTCAGTCTGTGTAGTAGCAAGTGGCTGACTAGCAGGTAGTCCATCCTGTACTCCATCACCACCTACCACACCTGCACTGGGACGTCTAGGAACCATGGATGTCGTCTGTAATGCCTCAGATAGCATGAAAGATTGGGGAAGTCTGACCTGTCTCCCAACCTCTCCTCTCTGTGGGTCCAACTCCACTGATGCTTCTCTAGGCTCTGGAGCACGTATTGCACTCCTAGTCACTGCTACAGATGCATCCACCTGTGCTGCTCCGCACATGAAGTCCAAAGCATCTCTATCACCAGCATATGAGGTGGAAGCCTCAGCACCCGAATCTGATCTCCTCTGAGCAATAGCTATACTAGCCAATCTCTGCTCCAACTGCTCAATCCTTGTAGCCATAGTTGTGTCAGAAGTAAGGGCAGGTACTGCACCCCTACTAGATGTAGATCCTCTACCACCACCTCTACCACCTCTACCACCTTGTCCTCCATGAACTAGAGCTCCTATACTACCTGCCATAGCAGCCCTACCACTCCGTAACTCCGGGTGTAGGTCAAAACACCGATCACTAGTGTGACCAAATCTATGGTAGTGCTCACACTGCCTCTATGCTGGTTGTGATGCACCCGAGGTATCAGGTCCGCTGCCCTGAGTACACTCTCTCCTATGGTGAGGTCCACCACAAGTCCAACTAGTAACACCACCACTCACTGGCTGCTGCTGACCCAAAAAGGAGGGTAAGGGTCTAACTCCACTAGGCCCTCCACTCGCTCCATAGGATCTGGGCTGTCCACCCTGTCCTTGAAAACCAACAGGGCGTGGTGCACTCTATTGCACTCTAGAAGAAGTCACAGCCGTGGATGAGGTCTCCCTACCAAATCCAAATGTCACCACTCTCTCCTCCACCATGTTGAGCTCAATACGCTCAGCCAAACCAAAGACTACTGCCAAAGTGGGTGAAGTAGCCTGCAACAACGTAGCATCACGAACTCTACGTTGCAACTCCCTGTCCAATATCCCATACCAAAACTAGACTACCTGGGCCTCAATAACTCCCTGAGTGAAACTGATCAGCCGCCTCATGCGAGTGTATGCCTCACGTAGGCTCTCTCCAGCCTTCCACTAGAACTCCTACAAGCTCCTCAGCTTGTCAGTCCACACTCCCTGGTAGTTCTGCCTCAAACACAGGAAGAACTCCACCATGGGGTTAAACCCCGGTACTACACCACCTTCTGCAACGGTACCTCCACTCGTAGTAGCACTATCTCCAGCTAGTGCACCTCCACTAGCTTCACCAACATTACTTGAGCTAGAACTTGTGGGTACAGCCAATCTACTCCTGGCCACCAAGCCTGAAGTGATGGAGACATAGTGTGGAGACCAATACTGTCTCCATAACTCAATCTCCGCCAAATGAGCTCTCCTGAATGCATGGTAGTCATCCATTGGCGGACCCTCTAGATGCTGAAACAGCCCCTTCCATGCCATGAAGGGTGTGAACAAAGTCGGGTTCCGCATCTGCTGCAGATCACACCAACTATCAAACTCCTGGATGAAGTCATCCAACTCAATGGTACCCACTGTACCAGAGTAACGCCTAGGGCCTTTGGAGGCCCCATAAATCTCGTCCATGTCCCACAACAACGGTGCGGACACACCAAGTGCACTCTCAACTGAATCAGCTCCTGTGTCAAACTCCAACTCAGAGTCAATCTCCTCCCTCACTAGGACTTGAGATACAGGCTGATACCGAGCACCACTCCAAGTAAACCCACTGCGTACTGTAGGGCTAACTCCTCTGGAATCTCCAAAGAACTCCGTCGTGACAAAGTAACCGCAACAACAAACTCGAACCACCAACTGCAACCGCAAGTGCCCCACCAAGTGCCAACACCACCAAGTGCCAATACTAACTAAGCACCACCCACTAATGTAACTCTAACCAAGATAACTACACTAGGGGAAGGGCAACTTGTAACCTGCCATCATAACACGCACTCTCACGGTCTGCAGATCATCACTTCCTGCCTCACCGGAGAGAAACAAAGGTAGTCTGACTGGTCATCACTCCAGCCTCACCACCGAGAGCACACTAGAGCACCAACGCTCAAAAGTCAAGGCACCTCACACAAACATGGTGCACAAACAGGAAGCAGAGAATAGAGGGGATCCAATCACAAGAAATCTAAACAAAAACCCTCCATCTCATAACACAACATGGGACTGACTCTGCCACCATTTGGCATTTGACATAAGAGCAGTTCGTATCTAAGTCCTAAGCTACCAAGATCACCAAGAATGGAATCAAACTGCATCTCCTAGCCAGAGCTACATGTGTATAGATAACAGTGGTGCAGTCACTAGGACAACAAGTGAGGGTGGACCAATTAGCTAGGGCACCAGTCTAGGAACAAGAGATCTAGGGGTCAAACCCTGTTGCGCACTTTCTAGCAAGAAAGGCAGATTTTGCCAACCAATGACCAAGACCTACTCTAAACTAGCTAGCCTCACGGCAGCAAGCTGGCCTTTGTAGCCTCTCATAGCCCACAGCCCTATGCCTCGAAGCCTTGAAATGCCAAAATTCAATCAAATGAGGCCTTTCTTGTTGCCACTTCAAAACCTCCTCCAAAATTGGCAAAACTTCTCCAAATCTGCGAAAGTCCTACAAACTAGTGAAACTCCTCCAAATCTGGCCAAACAGCAAAAACTCCTCCAAATCTGGCCCAAAATCTGACGTAAATCTGACGTAAAATCTGACGTAAACCCTAAAGATGGCTGTCCGCCAAATCTCCCGCTAACTTTCCACTCGAGCCAAATTGACAAAACGGGTTTTTCTAAATCACAAATTCATGAGAAGAGCTTCCCAACTCCACCTTCAATTTCACTTTCTGAGCCCAACTCGCAGCAAATTGGTCCTGCCTTCACCTCCTGAGCTCAAAATCACAACATTGCTCGAAGATTGCTCCTTCTTTGCTTGAAATTTGGCCAGCGCTTCCGCACACCGTCCGCCTAACTGCCAAAATTGAATCACTTGAACGAGCTTTTGCACACTAGGGAAACACAGAACTTGAATCAAGCTACCACGATCCACCGAGCTTGGAGATACCACCAACACTCAATGTTCCTGCACCCGATTTCCCCCTTACTTCACTTCTCTGATGTAATCAGATTACTTAACACTTTCAACTCAACTCAACTCAGATTAGTACTTGATCTGTCACTCTATAGATTGCCAACAACTGGGCACTAATTACAGTCAAGCCACACCCACTCAAGCATAGAGAATCCAAGTGACGCTCGCCGGCCTCTGTCCACCATAGCCAGGAACTCGAAGGCTCAACATCAGAGAAGTGAGCTCTCTAGAGCTCACTTTGAAACTATACCCCTTGGACTCGAGCTAGCACTGGAACCCTAACGGTCCCGCTGACGGCACACTCGACGGTGTGAATGGTGCAAAGTGATGGTGGGCCCCACCGTGAAGTCAGTACCCCAAACACCAAATCAGACTGTCGGAAAGTAGTCCTTGAGAAACTACTAGAATAACTCTAACTACTATCACTGGAGCTCCAGTGTCCAAGCAGCTAGATGTGGAACTACAAATGGCGTGACAAAGAAGTAGACATAGAGAACCGCATAAGAGTTGGCCTTTCAAGGATTGAAAGCCACCTTGCTACATGCACCAATCTTGAAGTGGTATGACCCAAAATGACCAATCAAGTTGACCATCAGGCGTAGCAATAGAAGGAGTCCTACAACAAGAGTGGCATGACGGATAGCATCCAATTGCATATTTCTCTCAAAACTTGTTAGCAGTAGAGCGCAACTACCACACCATAGAACAAGAAGAGCGGGCTATTGTTCTGGCAACCAAGCATTGGAAGCACTATCTGGGCCAAAAGGCATTTGTAGTAGAGATAGACCACAAACCTCAAGTCTACCTCAAGACGCAAAAGGATCTATCTTGTTGCCAAATTTGGTAAGCAGAGTGGCCACAATGCTTCAACATGTCAATCACCTACATGGAAGGTAAGAAGAAACTTGCAAATGAATTCACCCGTATGCCAATGGCAAACAACTTGGTGGTAGAGGTTAAGATTAACCTTGAATTTTGGCCGGAGATTTTGGCTGCTACAAAAACAAATCCACAAATTGTAGAAGCGCAATCATCCAAAGGCATCACCAGCACCCAAGGACTCACCTTTTGTGATGGTAGATTATGGATCCCAAATGTCCCAGAATTACGCACCACCATTCTAGTGGAATGTCATGATTTGGCCATTGTAGGTTATGTCGGGGTGGACAACACCTTGGATGTAGTCCAGCGCCATTACCATTGGCCCAAGATGAGCAACGATGTGATGGAGTACATGCGCAGCCACCTACTTTTTCAACAAAACAAAGCTTCTAATCAAGCTCTTGTAGGGCTCCTTCAACCTCTCCCCACGCCTACCAAACATTGGGAACAAGTGAGTATGGATCTCGTTTGTGAATTACCCAAGACCACCTTAGGGTTTGATTCCATCATGGTCTCTGTGGACCGGGTCAGCAAAATGATTCATGTACGCCCTACCACCAAGGATGTGACCATTCCACAACTGCTCAATTATACTTAGATGCGGTCCTCTCTCACCATGGCTTATCTAGAGTACTTATCACAAATAGAGGCACTCAATTCACCAGTTTGTTTTGGTAAATACTCTTTGATTTCTTCAAAACCAAGTTGGCCATGTCCACAGCTTACCACCCACAAATAGATGGCCAAACAGAGCGGGCTAATTGCACAATTGAAGACATGTTACGCGGCTTCACCTTAGAAGAGCAAGAGAGGTTGGACACCTTACTCCCATTGGTGGAATTTTCTTACAACAATTCAGTGAATGCATCCACCCAAGTCAATCCGTTCTTCCTCATGTATGGTGAGCATCCCTTCACACCTTCTAGCTTGATGAAGATCCATCCTGTGAGCTGGCCTATCTCTCACTCAGGATGAACCTCTAATGGCTATTATAGTAGCGCACCATGGACTAAGAAGGCAAGGAATCCCAACTCCATCATACTCCTCCAAGGCTAACACTCCAAGACTCAAGACATTGCTCACTAGAGAACTCAATGAGAGAGAGATAGTTGCAAATGAAAGGATGATGAGTACCTCTTCACCCCTTGTTTATATACTTTTGAAATAGTTACAAACCAAAGTTACTAATTACTAGAGTAACTCAAGTTACTAAGCTAAAAGTCAAGTAAAGTCAAAAAGAAGAAAGGAATATCCATTCACATGGGCATATTCCCCTAAGCATGTGATCTTATCTTGACCCAACCACTAAGTCAAGGATTCCTTCACATGGGCTATCCTTGAACTATAGATAACCCAAAACAAAAAGGCTTGCGGGCCCAAGAGTTCTCAACTCTTTCCTCAAAGCCAAACACCTAGGAATAATACTAAGTCAACACACTAGAATCCAAAATAGTGGTGCTCATCTTTTCCACTTCCTCTAAAGTAAGGTTCCCTCTATCTTAGCTATGACTAACTTTAGCTAATCATGACTAATGTAGAACCATCCTTTATCTTTATATAAATAATATCTCTCAAGTACTTATAATACCAAGCTAAATATCACAATACCACACACATGTGCAAATGGGTGTTGCAGTCCAGTGGCTACCAAGGTCGATGCAGTCAACACATTTGTTTCTAGAATCCAACACGGTGTGGAGAGCGCCAAGCATGGATTACAGATTGCACAAAATTGACAGAAGTAGTATGCTGATGCATACCATAGGCACATGGAGTTCACTGTTAGGGATCAAGTGTGGCTATTGATAACCAACCTCACATTAGTTGGACCTCGTAAGCTCAAACCTCGTTTTATTAAGCCTTTCTTGATTCTTTGTCACATCGGTGTTGTGGCCTATCACCTTGAGCTACCACCACACATGAAGATCCATCCAATGTTCCATGTTTCCCTACTACGCAGATATGCTCCACGATCAAGCCAGGATCATTCCACACATTTGACCTTATCCGACAGTCATTGATGGCATAGAAGAATATGAAGTGGAGCGTATTCTCCAAAAATGCATGTGTGGTACTCACCATCCACGGGTGGACTATCTAGTACAATGGGAAGGTTACTCCCTCTATGAAGCAACATGGGAGCCCGCTGCCAATTTGACACATGCACTAGTGTTGGTGCAAGCATTTTAGCAACAATTGCACAACAAGGACGTTGCAGAGGCCTAAATTTTTTAGTGCAATTTTGGAGGTCTAAACGGATGAACTAGGCTACAAAAATATGCATATCCCCCCCCCAATACAGGAAAGGCTTGCCTTCCCTCTCCCAGGTTTGTCTCATTGAAAGCTTTCCAATGGTACCTTACTCACGTGATTTTGAGACTCCTACAAGAAGATTCCCTAAAATATTCCCTCTAGTCAAAGCTTGTTTGACCAACCAGATAGGACCTAAATTGACATGTCACCCATCCAAGTAAGTAATCCAAGGGTGGAGCTTGCTGACATGTCACCTATCTGTGTGCCTAATCCTATGGTGGAGCTTCCTTGGAGGAGATCTTCTTTGTCTATATAATAAAGAGAAGGTGCTCCTTCAGTGCCTAATCCTATGGTGGAGCTTCCTTGGAAGAGATTCTCTTTGTCTATATAATAAAGAGAAGGTGCTCCTTTAGTGCATTGAATGTTGAGTGTGTAATCTGTGTTTTCTCTCTTTTCTTGTCCTCAGAGTATTACACAGATGATGACAAGCAATACTACATCAAACAAGTCCATGAGGATTGTGACAACCCGGCAAATATCACTTTTGCAGTAATCAGGTAAGTAAAGTTCATTCCCATAGAGATACAATTCAGAATTGGTCAAATACAAGCAAAGTAACAATCTTCAGTTCTTCTTGGTTGCGTCTTCAATCTCTCAGGTAGAAACCACACCCAGAAGAGAGTAACAAGCACTGACTTGCAGTCTTGTCACAACAATTTGTCACACTTAATCACAACTCCATCAAATCTTTCCAAACAATCTTGATTGTGATGATTCAGGCTCTCCCAAAAATGACACTTCACAGCAAAATAACTTCACCTTAGAATTGTGTTCCACTCTTCCACTGAAGACACAACTTCCTCAGTCAAAATTGCTTCACATCAACTCTGCACTGCACTCACAAATGCAAAATACTACCAACACTACAATTCCTCTCATATCTGTCAAGGCATTGCTTTGATTGCACTTCACTCAGGATCAAACACACAGAGTAAAGATCAAGGCTACGGAATCCAACATCCAACAAGCACATTGACTTGCACTTCAAATTTTCCCACACACTCACAAACACAATCACAAAGTTGATACTCGGAATCAAGCTCAAGTGACAAGCACTACTGCATAGTACTTTGCTTTATCTATTCTCAAAAATAATGAGCACTAAACAACATAAGACTGCAAATGCCACTCTTAAATAGTGAAGCAAATGATAGTTTTAACAACTACATCATTTCCTAACAACTCTTCTGACCTGTAGATCCAAAATGACATTGCAACTCTTCATATTTGCCCCTTCAAATCTCAAATCTGTTTCTACTCTGATCCGATGTCTACTTCTTCCTCGGCTTTCAATCCCAATCCCAAAGTAACTTCACTCATTACTACTCTATCCTCAGGTTTCATAACTCCTAACTCCTCTACTAATTCTAACATTTCTCTTTCTTGATCTACAATTCCATTAGTGGGTAATCCATCTAAACTTTTATCTCTTGACCCACTTTTCTCTAACATCTCCAATAGTAACTCCAAAGTCATCTGCACTCCTATGTCATCTACTTTGGGTTTTGCTCTTACATCCTTCCGAAGTTTCTCTATCTCTAATTTCACTAAGTCTAATCTAATTGTGATATTGTCTTCTACTTCCAATATCTTTCTATCTACACAAGCTCTGAGACTGATAAGTAAAGCATTCAAATCTTTATCCTTCACATTTCTCCTCCTCGTTTCTTGCACCAACAACTTCAACTCATGCAGTCTTGTTTCTTCAATTTGCATGATGGCTTTTGTACAACATTGCATTCATCTTGATCACGATCTCCTTCAATGGCTCCAATCCATTCTTCTCTCCCGTTCTTGATTTGCAAACCAATCTTCTCTATATATTGCAAATTTGGCTTTGAACTCGGCTTGCACAGTCTCCTTCTCCTTCTCCTTCTGCATAATCTTCTCTTCCAGATTGCGAAGTAACTCTCTCAACCTTTCTTCCTCTCTATATCTCAATGTCAACTCTCTTTGCCAAAGGTGCTTCTTCTCTTCTACACTCTCCATCACTCTATTGAGCTCTTGCTCTTTCTCTGCTCCTCTTGCCGTAGCATGGATAATTTCTAATCTCAAATCAACAAACTACGACTTCAAGATTTCATACTCAATTACTTGTCTTTCCCTTGCTATGTCACTCTACTCTATGAGTTCCTCTCTATTCCTCACTTCTCTCTTCAAGTTCTTGATCACTTGATTCTGTACTACTGCGTCTACTCATAGTACTTCCCTTTCCTCCTCACCTCTACTCCATCTTGTCTTCCTCCTCTTTGGGTATCGATTTCACCTCCACTCTATCGTCATTGTCACTACTCAGTGTCTCCACTCTGTAGTGTGAACTCAGTTCTTCCTCCCTCTTTGAGTCTTTGGACTTGCATTGGCTTCTCCTTTTGACTCTTCTTCCGACGACGTGATTACTTCCAACTCTTTCCTTGGGTTTACCCTTCTAGCCTTCTGAGGTCTCGCTTTCTCCACTTCTTCTTCTCCTTGTCGACTCTTCTTCTTTGACTTTGGAGTGCTCACTTCCAACTGCACACTCTACTCCATTTGCAAGTAATACTCATCACTGCTCTTGATCTGAAGAATGTATTGTTGCTCCTCCGCATTGACATCTTTCTTAAGTCGGGATGGAAATAAATCACCATCTTATTTCACTCTGCTGCATTGAGCAAGTTCAGCCCCAAACAGAAATGGGCTGCAAACGGCACAATGTAATGTGGAGGTGACTTGTCCCGCAAATTCCACACCATCTGTCTTGTCCTCCCATGAAGACACTTTGTCCAATTTATTGGCTCTCTTGCAAACATCTTATGGAAGAACACCGCTTGGTGCTTCATCACATAAGTTGTTCTCTCCGGCTTCAAGATTGCCATTAGAGCACTCACAATCCTTCTCTTGATAGGATCCTTGTAGCTCTCCACTTTGTAGCCATTCTTTGTGCACTTCAAAGAGAAAGCATCTCTCACTTCTTGGGTTTCTCCGGCTACTTCTCCCTTCTCCAAGAACATGGCACCATGCTCTACACCTGCTTCTCTCCCAAGTACTAACCTCCAATCCAACTCTGTCCATCAAGCTGGATGTCCTCTCCTCCCTTCTTCCTTAGGGCCATCGAAACACTTACTCTTGATGATCTCAATCATGAACCGTGGAAAGCTAACATTCCAATTCCATGCCAAGAATGTGATCCAAAGCCTGCTCAAGACCTCAATTCTTGCGATCACATCTAACCTCTAAATTGCATGATTTCTCACAATGAATTTAAAGTTCTTCTTCCCACCTCCCATCTTTCTCTCTTCCACTCTGGGCTGGAGACTATTCCTCCTACTGATTCCCAGCTTAACCCTCTCAACTTCCTCTTGACACACCAATGCATCTTTGACTATACTTCCCTTCCCATGATCTCCTACAAGATGACTTCTTAACGGCGATGGGAAATTGCTTGTCATTGCTTTGTCTTTAGACCACTTTTTATAGAGTTGTGCCTTCCCCATCTTTCTTCAATTCAAGTTTCTACCAAGAAATCACACCTCTTGCATGCTCTTGTCACTGTCAAGTGTCCTTCATGCGTATGACCGCTGTTTTTGAATAGTACCTTCTTGAATGTCTTGCCCCGAAGGAAAGTTGTTACACTATCTTTGCCTTGGGTTGAGCACCATCAATACAAAGACTCCTTACTTTGGGTTGTATGCTGACAGGGCAATTCCAAGTACCTCACCTTATGACCCAAAGTCATGTTACCTCAAGTTACATCCCGAGGACACTTTTCTTTGCCTTCTTTGGCCATACAGGCGCAACTTGACTTCTCTGTACACTTCTTCTTCAAAATTGAGAAAAAAAAAACAAAAATATGGGTACCACAAGGATGATGACTTGTATATCAAGAGTGGGATGGAGAAGATAGTGTTAGTGGACATCCCAAGGCCAAGAAAGAGAAGTAGATCCAAAGGAAGAATCTTGCCATTGTAGCCATAGAAGACAAGAAGGTTGAATCCAAAGCTAGAGATGGTGGTAGTGAAGGACCAATCTTCAGAAGAAGAATCAAAAGGAGAAGGTGAGTCAAAGTGTGAGAACTCGAGAGAAGAAAAAGAGTTTACTCTAGGAGTCTAGCAACAATAGTGAAGGAGAACCCAAAGTATAGCAATTAGTGGATGAAGTAGTTAGAGAAGAAGATCGGGAGTTCAACAAGGTGATCAATTGCATGGAAGGAAGAGATGAGCCTTGTTTGGAGTTACCTGCAATAGATTTAGAAGATGAACAAGCTGGACAGACTGCTTTGTCATTCCTAAGGGTAGCAAGATCAAAGAGAAGCATGCAAGTTGTAGCTGCAACACCAAGCAAATTTGAAGAGGAGGGAGAAAGCTTGGACGGAGTAATGTTGAAGCTATGAAGATCACGTCTTTGGGGTAAAGCACCAGCCAAAGAAGTGCCGACCAAAGACAAAGATAGGGAAAATGATGAAGGAGGATATGTTGGGTCAAATATCTATTGAAGATGTTTTTTTCTTTGTTGGTGCAGATACAGAGAAAGAAAGCGGAGTTGAAGAAAGATCATCTTGAAGTGAGAGATAGGGCTGCAAGTAGTGAGGTACTTGAGTGAAGAGATCTTGGGGTTGAGGAGTAACTTGATCCAAGGAGAGTAAGAAGACAAAAAACTTTGGGTTGAGGCAGTTCTTTGGAAGAAGAGTTGTGATAACTTGCAAGAGAATTTCTTGAAGTTTGGTGAAGAGTTGAAGGAGCAGAACATGTCATTCAAGAAGATGAAGAGTGAATTCATTGATGCAAGGTTAGAAATCTACACTCAAAAGGCAATCACCGTGATGATAGAGCAAGAGCTAAAGTGTCTGAGGAAGAATGCAATGGAGAGGGATCAAGCCTAACACCAAGAGTTGACTGTTAGACATCAAGAGGAAGAAAGATTGCAGGTTTGATCAGAAGCATAGAAGCTCAACTAGTCCTATATGTAGAAGAGAAGGAAGCACTGAAGGTGGAATTTGAGGACAAGTTAAAGATGTACCGGAACAAGTTAGAAGCAAAGAGAAGTAAGGAAAAGTTAGTTTTGAGGATTGAGTCAGATTCAATGGAGACAATTATTGTGGAGTTGAAGGTGATGTTGAGAACTGATGTTGAAGTTAAGTTGGATGAGGCAAGACTGCATAAATTGAAGTTGTTGGTGCAAGAGACAAGGAAGAAGAAGGCAAAGGATGTCAACTTGGACAATCTTCTAATTCACCTAAGAGATTGTGTAGATAGGAAGATGTTGGAGATAGAAGATAATGTAAGTCTCAGACTAGACTTGTCAGATCAGACTTGGATAAACTTCATAGTGAGCTAAAGTAAATGCTAAGTGTAAGGTCATAGAGGTAGGAGTGTAGGCATATTCAGGTGAGTTACCCAAGGCATTAGAGGAGATTGGGTTAGAGAATAAGAATGTTAATAAAGTAGCCATGACTTCAATTTCAATTCAGATTGAAGAAATGACAGAAATAGAAGAGGAATTAGTAGTTGTAGATAGAGCTCAAGACAAAGAAGTGCTAGGAGGAACCCTGGTCTAGAAGCCAAAGTCAAGGTAGACATCACATCATAGTAGTAATTATTTGGAGATCTGAAGAGGCAGATATGAAGAGGTGGTTTGTCATTTTGTATATGTAGGTTGGTAAAGTTGTTGTTAGAACGGTATGTTGTTAAGTAACTATCAAGTGCTCTACCTATTTAAAGGAGGCAGTCACAAAGTTTTTTTGTTCAATATTTATATTTTTAAAGTTGAGTAAAGAGAAGTGTTGTAATTTTTTGCTCGTCATTTCAGCTTAATTCCAAGTATCAATCTTGTGTATGTTTATGAGTGTTTAGAGAAATTAAAAGTGCAAGTCAATGAGCTTGTTGGATGTTGGATTCTGGTCTGATTTCATTCTATATGTGTTTGATTTTGAATGAATAGAAATCAAAGTAATGCCTTGACAGATCTCTGAGGAATTGAATTGTTGGTAGTATTTTGCAATTGTGAGTGCAACATTGGATTGATGTGAACTAGCTTTGATTGAGGAAGTTGTGCCTTTAGTGGTGGGGTAGAGCACAATTCAAAGACAGTTGTTTCATGGTGAAGTAGCCTTCTTTGGGAGAACTAAATCATCACAATCAAAGTTGATTTGCAAAGAATTGGATGAATTGTGATTATAGGTGTTATGATTTGTAACAAGACTGTGATTCAATGCTTGTTACTCTCTTTTGGGTGTGTTTTCTACTTGAGAGGCTAAAGATGAACTCAAGAAGAATTTTTTATTACATTTTATGTTGTATTTGACCATTTCTATATTGTTTCTCTGTGGGAACAAATTATTACTTGCTAATTACTACAAAAGTGATACTTGTTGGGTTGTCACGTGATTTTTGGCACCATTCCTAGGGATAAAAATCTTGAGAGTGGAAGAATATGAAGCCAAATCTGAAATTGGATGTCCAAAAAATATGAGTGTCTGCATCAAGAGAACAATGGGAAGAAAGGGTTCATAAACAAACTTTGCAATGTGAAGAAGAGGAGCGCCATAATGGCTAATTCACCAATGAAGAATCTGAGGAGGCATTGGATTTACCACTTCTTCACAAAGTGTTAGAAGCCTTGAAGGAACTCAAACAAAAGAAATGAGAGATCAGGTGGTGAGGTTACTTCTCATCCCCAAATCCCAAGAAGAAGAAAGACATAAGCGGACAAATTCATTGCAATCCAATACACTGACTTCCTCCAAAGCTATCAAGGGAGCTGGTTATTTGAAAGAATTTATTCACAAGAAGATAGCACAAATTTTGACAGAAGAAGAGTGTCAATATATATTACACACAATTCCTCAAATAGCTCAAAAGGATCTTAAAGAGCCATTTGACAATATTGAACCTCTTTCTCTAACTCGGGTTGAAATTGATATACCTTCAAAAGAAGAACCTATCAATGAACACCCTATCAATGAACCTATCAATGTGGAACTTGAATAATTGGGACTCATGGACTGACACTTAAGCCAAATCACTAGCTAGTACCTTGGATCCATCAAGTCCCACATTTCTATAGCTTACTCCTCAAAGTTATAGACTGACTTCATTACCTGTCACTAGACATGCATATCAAAAGTATAAAGGGATGAAACAAGATGAAGATCTTGATGAATTCATCAAGGCATTAAAAGTCATTTCTTTTGCCAACAAGGAACATGACTATGCTGATTGGTTGCAGATTTTCCCAAATTTTCTACTGTGAAAGAAGGCAAGGAGTTGGTATAACCATGTGACCCAAAAGGGATTCAGATCAGCTGATTGGGCAGACTTGCAAAACAACTTCCTAGAACAATTCTGGGAAGTTAACTATGATACGAGTGTCTTTGCGACACTCAATGATTTGGACCAAGGAAGGAAGGAGAAGTTGAGAGACTACTCTAAGTTGTTCATGGCCTTATTGAACCAAGTGCCAAAGCAATTTGGTGTGGTGGGTTACAATGCCAAAGCCATCACCTGGTTCCTTGGTGGTTGTGACAACCCGGCAAATATCACTTTTGCGGTAATCGGGTAAGTAAAGTTCATTCCCGCAGAGATACTACCAAGAATTGGTCAAATACGAAGGCAAAAGTCACAATTGCAATTCTTCTTGATTTCTTCTTTAATCTCTCAGGTAGAAACTACACCCAGAAGAGAGTAACAAGCTCATAATCTTGTCAACTTGTCATGAATACACACACATAATCACATCATAGCAAATTCTGTCCAAACAACTCTTGATTGTGATGATTCAGATTCTCCCGAAGACGGCACTTAACTGCAAAGATCAATTTCACCTCAAAATTGTGTTCCACCCCTCCACTGAAGGCACAACTTCCTCAATTGAAATTGATTCACATCAACTTCGTGCTGCACTCACCAATGTAGAATACTACCAACACTACAATTCCTCTCAGATTTGTCAAGGCATTGCTCCGATGCACTTCACTCAGGATCAAACACACAGAATGAAGATCAAGGCTGCAGATTCCAACATCCACAGGCACACTGACTTGCTCTTTAGAATTCTCCACACACTCACAACTACAAACACAAAATTGACAATCGGAATTAAGCTTAAGCAACGAATACTGAGAACAACACTTCGCTTTATCTATCTTTAGAAATTTGAATACTGAACAACATAAGACTGCAAATGCTCCTCTTAAATACTGAAGCAAACGGCAGACTTGCCTACCTATGCATCGCTTCCTAACATCTCTTCCTACCTGCAGATTCTAATTGACAATCTATCTCTTCATATCTGCCTCTTCTTATCTCAAAATTGACATTTATCCCAATCCGATGTCTACCTCATCATTGACTTCCAAACCCGATGATCTTCCTACTATTTCTCCTTCTTTGGGTATAGTTTATTCTACCAATTCCTTCACTAATTCTACAACTTCTACACTAGGAACTACAATTGAACTCAGGAGTGACTTATCTAAATCTCTATCTCCTAACCCACTCTTCTCTAATGTATCAATTGTCAAGTCCGATGACACCTAAATTCCTACTTCTGTGACATTGGGTTTCTTCTCCACTGTCACACTATTCCAAATCTTCTCTAATTCAGAATTGACTCAATCTAGTCTATGACTAACATTGTTCTCTACATCTAACTGTGGTACCCACATTTTTTGTTTTTTATGGTTAGTAGTGTTTAAAAGACAAAGTAAGCACACAAAAGTCAAATTGTGGACAAAGAAGAGGCAAAAGTAACTTCAGAGGAAAGCCAAAGAAGCTGACATTGAATCCGATGATGGAGGTACTCGGAAGAGTAGTACGCCGGAAACAAGCCAAAGATCATCGTCTTTGGGTTCAAAAATGCAAGAATGATGAAGACCATTTAACAACCTCTGTACATGGCAAGAAAGTACATTTCAAGAAATGGCGGGGGCAGAAGAAGCATGTCTTGACAGTGACCGAGAGGGCACGCAAAAGAGAGAAAATTCACAGACAAAATTGACCAAAGAATGACTACGATTTGGGGCAATATAAAATTGCAATTGCGCAGGGGGAAGTTGAATTTGCTGAGTAAATTTCCAATTCCTTTGAGTAGTTGTCCTGCAGTAATGCATGTTCGGAAGCTCATCGAGAGTGAAATTTTCCAAAACCTTGAGGGAGTTAGAGTGTCTCGTCCAGGAGAGGGGCTGATCTTCCGATAGCATAGAACAAGAGAACAAATCATGGCGAAGAAGGTGGCCAACACACTGGCAGTGAGAGGTTTTGCAATTCGAAGAGTAGATGTAGTAGCTAGGATCGAAGTCTTGGTTAGACTTCATATTACCTTTTTAGCATGGAACTGGAATTTTAGTTTCCCAAGAGTGATGGCAAAGATCAATGCCAGTAATTGTGAGGAGGGTCTCAAAGTGGAGGGGAAGAGAGGCAATCTGGCTCGATGGATTGAGTTGGATTGGAAGTTAGTCCTGGGGAGAGAAGCAGGAGAGCTGATAGGGATCACCTTCTATCGGAAGTGTGATGCTGCAGAGGAGACGGCAGAGATTTGCAATTTGTTTTTCACTCCAAGAACTACGAATGGTTACAAGGTGGAGTCCTATCGGGACCTGATCCAAAGAAGTATCGTGGGAGCGATGATGGCCATGTTCAAGCCGGAGCGAACAACATACGTAACCATGCAGCAGGCCGTCTTCTTCCATCAGATGTTTGCAAGAGTACTCGTGAATTGGGCAAAGTGCTTCCATCACCAAACAAGGCAGATGGTAGTGAATTGGCAAATGGGCTTGCCACCGCATTATTTTGCACCATTTGCAACACATTTTTACTTCGGCCTGAACTTGCTCTTTGAAGACGAGCGGCATTGTATGTCTCCCACATGCACCTTGATTTGACACAAGAAGCTGACAAAGGGGAGCAACAGTATATGCTTCATCTGCGGGTGAATGACAAGTACTTTGCAAGAACGGGAAAGTGGAAGATCAAAGATGTTGCCAGTCTGAAGACAAAGAAGCAAAGTAAACCCAAAGAAGCCAAATCATTGCCCATCCAATGCAAGACTAGGAGGCTGATGTTGAAGACTACTAACGTTGTGAGAAGGGCATCATTGGGATCGGAGTCGGATGAAGAAACTGAGTCACAAGAAGAGGACTCAGAAGAAGAAGAGCTCACATTGAAAAGTGAGGAGTTGGGTAGCGAAAGTGAGGGAGAGCCCAAAGTCCAGCAATTGGTGGTGGTAAGTGAGGCTGGCGAGGCAATGATGGAGAACAAGCCAAAACCCAAAGCAAAGAAGGAGTATCCCATGGGGCCAAGTTCGAGAGGCCAAGACGAAGATAATGCCGACACGATGAAGATACAAAGATCACGACTTTGGATGAAGGAGTCGATGACGCAAGAGAAGACTCCAGACAAAGGTGGCAATGATGAAGAAGACAACTTCGGCAGGATAGCATATTTGACGAGGGTGGTCACACTGTTGCTCAAGTTGTTGAAAGAACATCGTATGGGAATTGCCCAAGATCAAAGGAAAGGGATGAATGAGCTGTAGGTGGTGAAGCATCTGTTGAAGGAAGTGCAAGAGCGTAGGAGCATCAAATCCGAAGATGTGTGGAAATTGAAGATCTTAGGAGGGAGGAAGACTCAAGGAAGAAAATGCTGAGCGTGCTACAAGGGAGTTGCGTAGAGTAAGAGAAAGAACTGCAAAAGCAAGCCGGAGAGTTGAAGGAGTAGGCGATGTGGCTCAGCAAGATGCAGGAGGAAGTGAGTAATGTGCGCATCGAGAATGTTCATTTGAAGGCGATGACCATCATGATAGAGCAAGAGTTGGACAGCTTGAAGAAGAGTGCCGCAGCAAAAGATCAAGCATGGTAGAGAGAATTGCCGTCCAGGCAAGAAGAAGAAGAGCATTTACGAGAACTTGTCAAGAGTGCAGAGCAGCAAAAAATGCAGTATGCAGAGGAGAAGAAGCTCGCTGCAGAATACGAAGACGAGTTGCAGATGTATCGGGAGGAGTTGAAGGTGGAGCGTTCTCAAGGATACGCATCAAAATCAATAGGGGACATTGCGGGGAAATTACGAGCAATCTTAAGCACGGAGGCTGAAGGAAGATTGGAAGAAGCTTGTCTGCATGAGTTGAAGTTACTTGTGCAGGAGACTCAGAAGCAAAGAGCCAAGGACATGGATATGAATACCTTGCTAATTCGGTTGAGAGAACGTGTAAATAGAAAAATGTTGGAGGTAGAAAATAATGTTAGTCTTAGGCTAGATTTAGTCAATTCAGAGTTAGAGAAAATTTGGAATAGTGTGACAGTGGAGAAGAAACCCGATGTTGCAGATGTAGAAACTCAAGTGTCATCGGACTTGAGAGTTGACACATTAGAGAAGAGCGGGTCGGGAAATAAGAGTGTAGATGGAGTAAACCAGCGTTCAATTATAGATTGTAGTGAAGAAGTTGTAGAATTAGTAAAGAAATTAGTAGAATCAGTCATACCCAAAGAAGGTGAAATAGCAAGAAGATCATCGGGTTTGGAAGCCGATGATGAGGTCGATATCGGATCGAGATAGAAGTCAATTCTAAGATAGGAAAGGGCAGATATGAAGAGATAGATTGTCACTTAGGATCTGTAGGTAGGAAGAGATGTTAGGAAGTGGTGCTTAGGTAGGCAAATCTGCCGTTTGCTTCAGTATTTAAGTGAAGCATTCGCAATACAATGTTATTTAGTATTCAAATTTCTGACGATAGATAAAGCAAAGTGCTGTCCTCAGTGCTTGTCGCTTAAGCTTAATTCCGATTGTCAATTTCGTGTTTGTGTTTGTGAGTGTGTGGAGAATTCTGAAGAGCAAGTCAATGTGCTTGTGGATGTTGGAATCTGCAGCCTTGATCTTCATTTTGTGTGTTTGATCCTGAGTGAAGTGCATCGGAGCAATGCCTTGACAGGTCTGAGAGGAATTGTAGTATTGTTAGTATTCTGCACTTGTGATTGCAGCATGAGGGTGATGTGAAGCAATTTCAATCGAGGAAGTTGTGCCTTTAGGGGAGGGGTGGAACACAATTTTGAGGCAAAATCGGTCTTTGCAGTGAAGTGCCATCTTCGGGAGAATCTGAATCATCACAATCAAGAGTTGTTTGGGCAGACTTTGCTATGATGTGATTATGTGTGCGAATTTGTGACAAGTTGTCAAGATTGTGAGCTTATTACTCTCTTCTGGGTGTAGTTTCTACTTGAGATTAAAGAAGCAATCAAGAAGAACTGCAAGTGTGACTTTTGACTTCATATTTGACCAATTCTGGGTAGTATCTCTTGGGCAACAAACTTTATTGACCCGATTACCGCAAAAGTGATATTTGCCGGGTTGTCACATGATTTTTGGCACCGCTGCCGGGGATACAAATCTTGGAAGTGGAAGAATACAAAGCCTAATTTGAAACTGGGTGTTCATGCAATATGAATGTCTGCATCGAGAGATCAACGAGATGAGAGAGCTCAAAGACGAGTGGTGCAGCATGAAGAAGATGAACGTTTGAAAGCCCCATACACTTCAGACGAAATCGAACGAGAAGAATTGGACTTTCAACTTCTCCACGAAGTACAAGCAGCCCTGCGTGAACTTGATCAAAAGAGATGCGAAGGAGGTTGGCAAGGCTACTTTTCATCCCCGTCTTCCAAGACCAAGAAAGACTTGAGCAAGCAGACATACGCGCTACGACCCAGTACACCGACTTCCCCTAAAGCTATAAAGGAAGTCAATTTCATTAAGAAGTTTGTTCAAGAAAAGACAGCGCAAACACTTACGGAGGAAGAGTGTCAACATTTGGTACAAAAAATTCCTCGGTTATCCCAAAGAAGATTTGAAGATCAGATGGAAATTGTGGACCCTCTTACTTTTGATCGGGTTGAAGTCAACACCACCAGAGAAGAAGAAATTGTCGAAGACGACCTCAATTTGAACTCGACAAATTAGAACCCTTGGGCAGACAACACGACGTCCATACCAAGTAGCTCTACGGTTCCCGTAAGTTCAAACTTACCACACCCAAATCCGCCGCACCGAACGATATGTTCGTTACCCGTGACCCGACATGCTTATCAAAAGTACAAAGGTACAGAGCAAGACGAAGATCCTAATGAATTCATTGAGGAATTCAAAGTCATTTCCTTTGCCAACAAGGAACATGACTCTACGGATTGACTGCAGATTTTTCCAAGTCTGCTCCGATAGAAGGCTTGGAGCTGGTATACTCATGTAACGCAGAAGGGATTTACCCCAACGGACTGGGCAGACTTACAGAATGGCTTCCTGGAACGATTTTGGGAAGTGGATTATGATACGAGTGTCTCCGTGGCACTCAATGATTTGGATCAAGGAAAGAAGGAAAAATTGAGAGATTACTCTAAGCGGTTCATGGCCTTATTGAATCAAGTTCCAAAGCAATCCGGGGTGGTAGGGTATTCCGATGCCCAAGCCATTACCTGGTTTCTTGGCGGACTTTCACCAAAGATTTGAATCTTTGCCAGGGAGAGAAATGTAACCTCTCTGGACAAAGTCCTCAAACATGTTGCCCAATATGAGGCGGCTCATTCTAACTCATCCAGTAATCAAAGAAATTGTGAGAAGAAAGGCAAAAAGCCAAGACGAAGAGCTTCACGTAGTACTTCTCCTTCTTCGGAATAATTCTCCACTTCTTCTAGTTCTTCTTTGGAATCTGACGAAGAACCCAAGCCGAGAAAAATATGAAGACGTGGGGGAAAGAAGCCCGTAACACTGCCAGTAAAGAATATATCCAAGGCGGATCAAAAGTTGGAAACTCTGATTAAAGAGTTTGTGGATTTTAAAATTTAGATGATTGGGGCAAAGAACCAAAAAAAACCCCCATCATTTGGATGACCAAATGTATGGTGCAATGCGTGTGGTAAATCTGGCCACGCTAATACGGAGTGTTTAACTCGCACGGCATTTCCAGTGCAACAAATAGATTGGGTTCCTGGATGGGATCAAGGCGAAGAAGATTATACGGTATATCAAACCCAAGATACATAGCCTCCATCAAGCCCATCATATCAAGGTCCCAGGTTTGGACCACGGGAGTACAATCCTACTGTTCCTCCATGAAGACCCCCGATGGGTGGTCAGAATAGACCTCAAAATGTGGCACCGGGTGCTTGTTACAATTGTGGCTCAATGGGACATTGGTCTCCAAATTGTCCAGAGCCAAGACGACAAATTGGGTACATACCCCTTTGTGGGAATTGTAAAGGATCAGGGCACATAGGAAACCAGTGCCCGCAACCACCCAATCCGAAGCCCCTTGTCAAGTATGTTCAGACTCCTACTAAGCGTGCTGCGCTCCAGGCTAAGGGGACACTAACGTCAATTGTATTACACTCGAGGAAGAGAGGCCTCAAGAAGGGAGTCCAGCTTCAGAAGGGGATTGGCTGGACCTCAAAATTTTGAAGGTAGAAACTCGCGCAGAGAGAAAGAACCGAGGTTCCGAAGAAACAAGTATGTCGGCGTTTCCTCCCGGAAAATGAAGAGACTGCGACCAAAAGCTATTCTCTCCGCAAAAGAGGAAAAGGTCCTAGCAAAAACTAAAGCAAAAGCTTTGCAGAAAGAAATTAAGGAAGCAGTACTACGCACACAGGAGATGAGTATGGAGGCAAATGCAAAGACGCAAACCCCCGTATTTCCGGCAGATATCAAGTCTGAAGTAAAAGACTTGATCCAAGCTGAAGTTGGTCAACCCAATGATCATCGGGTCAACCACTTATGCACATCGGTTACCATCCTCAAGCATCCCGAAGTTTGTTTTGAACAGGCACACAACTCAGAACCAAAGCCAAAGACAAAGTAGGTGAAATTGGGAGGAGTCCCACAGTACAATATTGTGGCAGATATGGCGTCTACAAGCACGAATGTTACGTTTAAGCAATTATGGGAGGACAATAAGCTCTATAAAAAGCAGCTAAGCTCAGCTCTCAAGAAAGTAAGGGCGATGACGAAGAAGGACTTGCCCGCAATTTATCGTATTGAACAAGAAGACTTGGGATCTCCCGAGGTGGATGCGGAGATAGCAGGCTGCATGATTATATCCATACCCATTGATTCGGGGTCGAGTGTAAATGTCATGATAGAAGACACTGCACATTGACTGGGGTACACAACATTTGAACCAACACCCCGGATTCTTAAGTTTGCGGATCAAACCAGGAGACGGCCCTTGGGCATGCTGTCAAATATTACCACGATTATCGGAGGGGTGCCTTTTAAATTAAACTACATTGTGTTAAGACCTGTAACCAAAACTGGCTACCCTCTCTTGATCGGGAGACCCTGGTTGTACAGTGCCCAGGTTATGGTGGATTGGCACCAGCAAAAATTACAATTTAAAGACATTTTGTCTAAAGAACAAAAGTTGGTGACGATAAGTTGGACGAAGATTCCTCATCTTGGGGAAACTACTTCGTCAAAAGACGAGGATGAATCCAAAGATTCATCGTCTTTGTCTTTTGAGGACTCCAAAGCCGACGTCCAAGTAAATTATTTGGAATGCTACAAGGTAGAAGTCGACAATGAAGACCCATACGACATCGCCTCGGGTAAACAAGACTTGGAGGAAGGGGGTTTGACGGCAATATGACTTGGGTTGAGCCGAGTAAGTCACGTAGAAGGTGTCATTAACCCTGATGACTGTCAAGATGTGGTCTTGATGGAAGAAAAGATTTTAAAAATTTCAAAGATAGTCACCGCAGAGGAGTTGGCAGGATACACTGCCCTGTTTATAGAATTCTAGGATGTATTCGCTTGGTCTATTGACCAAATGCCGGGAATTCCACGAGAATTTGGCGAGCACCGGATTGATCTGGTCAAAGGTGCAGTTCCGGTTTGGCAAAGACAATACAGCCTGAACCCAAAGTACTCCCTCCTAGTAAAAGATGAAATTGATAAGTACTTAGGGGCCGGAATAATTTTCCCTGTTCTAAGCAATGAGTAGGTTTCACCCATTGTCATTGTTCCAAAGAAGAAGACCGGGAAAATTCGAGTATGCCAAGATTTTTGCAAATTGAACGCAGTCACCAGAAAGGACCATCATCCTTTACCATTCACAGACACAATTCTGGACCAAGTAGCTGGTCATCCATGCTATAGTTTTCTCGATGGATTTTCAGGATACAACCAGGTATCCATTCGAGAAGAAGACAAGGACAAAACCACATTCACGACTGATTGGGGCACTTTTGCTTACAATCAAATGCCCTTTGGGTTGTGTATGCTCCTGCTACTTTCCAAAGGATGATGAATTCAATACTCAAAGATTTCTTGCAAAAATTTGTGGAGGTCTTCATTGATGATTTTTGTGTGTTTGGGCAAAGAGATGTACATAGAGATTACCTTTGCTAAACTTTTGAAAGGTGCCGTTTTGCCAATTTGTCATTACACCCAGAGAAATGCTTCTTTGCAATGAAGGAAGGAATTCTTCTGGGGCATCAGGTATCAAGCCAAGGAATTGAAGTGGATGTCGAGAAGGTTAAAGTAATTGCAGCTTTGGAATCCCCAAAGAACCTCTGGGAGCTGAGGGCCTTCTTAGAACATGTTGGATACTACAGACGCTTTGTGTCAAACTATGTTGTGCTTGCTGCACCACTTACAAAGCTTTTGAAGAAATCCAAAGATTATCTGTGGGAAGCAACTCAGGAAGAAGCTTTCCAAGTATTGAAGAAGAAACTGGTTGAAGCACTAGTCATGAGGGCCCCAAATTGGGACGCCCCTTTTCATGTGTATGTGGAGACTTCGTCCATGGCCATCGGGGTTGTCTTAAGTCAAAAGGACAAGAAGAAAAAGGACTACCTGGTGTATTATGCCAGCCGACAACTTTCTATTTCTGAAAAGAACTATTCAACAATTGAAAGAGAAGCCCTCGGGATGGTGTATGCCTGCAATAAATTTTGTCACTATCTGTTAGGATACAAATTCGTCTTCTATGTGGATCATTATGCACTACAACACTTGGTCAAGAAGGCGGATTTGTCCAGGCAAATTGCACGATGGATCTTGTTGTTACAAGACTTCACATACACTGTATAAGTAAGCAAAGGAGCTTTGCATTCAAATGCGGACTTCTTATCCAGGTTGGAAACTCAAGACCAAGATTTGGAAATCGATGATCGGTTTCCTGATGAACAGCTATATCATTTAATGACGGTGCAAAGTATGCGGTATGCGGCAGAATATCATTATTTGCATCTGTGCCATTGTCCTGAGGGGCTGGATCCGGAACAAAGGGCAGTCTTCCTTCGGAAAATAGGACCGTACCAATTAAAACACAACATTTTGTTTAAAATGGGCAAAGATGAGATACTTCAGAGATGCCTGGAAGCATACAAAGTAGGAAGAGTCATCAAATCCTTGCACTCGGAAGCATCGGGGGAACATTATGCCCTGAAAAATACGGTGAAGAAATTTCTTTCGGTAGGATATTGGTGGCCTACGATGTATAAAGATACGCATGCCCATATTCAGAGTTGTGATGCCTGTCAAAGAACAGGGAAACCGACGGCGACTTCCCAGTGGCCTTTGAAACCAATTTTGCCTCTGGCCCCATTTGAAAAATGGGGTATTGATTTTGTGGGACCTATTCAACCAGTAACTCGTGTCACAAGGAAGAGGTACATCTTAGTATGTACGGATTATGCCACCAAGATGGTGGAAGTAGAGGCAACACAAAGAGATGATGCGGAGACAGTAGCAGAATTTTTCTTCCGAAACATCATTTCCCGTTATGGGTGTCCTCTGGAATTGGTCAGTGATTGGGGAGCTCATTTTTTGAACTCAATGGTAGAAGCGTTAACCACATACTTCCAAATTAAGCATTGGAAGACCATGCCTTACAACCCAAAAGCGAATGGACTCACGGAGAAAGCCAATGGATTGCTGTGTAAAATTTTAAATAAGGTGACAGTCAATTATGCCTATGACTGGGATACAAAGTTACCTGCAGCGTACGGGCATATTGGACAACGGAAAAACTCCTTATTTTTTGACATATGGATTGCATCCCATATTACCAGTTGATTTTGAAGTACCGACATATAGAATATTTTGTGAAGAACATTTGTCGGAGGAAGAAAGTCAAGATCTTCGGATTCATCAACTGATATGGTTGGAAGAGAAAAGGGACAATACAATGCAAACTACAAAGGAAATTCAAGAACAACGGAAAGTTCGGCACGATAAAAGAATCAAACTTGTGACTGTTTAAGAAGGAGATCTGGTAATATTATATGATAATCACCGCCTATTTTTTCCAAGAAAATTACATCTGAGGTGGATGGGACCGTATTGTGTGATGCACATTTATGATAATGGTTCTATTCAACTTGCAGACATGGATGGTAATCCTTTTGCAACTCGCATCAATGGTTGGAGGATTAGAAAATATTGGACCCCAAACCCAACTTTGTATAAAAACCCAGTTGTCGGTGTTTGCGGGGATGCTCACATTTGAGGGAGAGGGAATGTGGTACCTACATTTTTTGTTTTTTATGGTTAGTAGTGTTTAAAAGACAAAGTAAGCACGGAAAAGTCAAATTGCGGACAAAGAAGAGGCGAAAGTAACTTCGGAGGAAAGCCAAAGAAGCTGACATTGAATCCGATGATGGAGGTACTTGGAAGAGTAGTACGCCGGAAACAGGCCGAAGATCATTGTCTTTGGGTTGGAAAATGCAGGAATGATGAAGACCGTTTAACAACCTCTGTACGTGGCAAGAAAGTACATTTCAAGAAATGGCAGGGGCAGAAGAAGCATGTCTTGATAGTGACCAGGAAGGCACACAAAAGAGAGAAAATTCACAAACAAAATCGACTGAAGAATGACTATGATTCGGGGCAATATAAAATTGCAACTGCGCAGGGGGAAGTTGAATTTGCTGAGTAAATTTCCAATTCCTTTGAGTAGTTGTCCTGCAGTAATGCGTGTACGGAAGCCCGTTGAGAGTGAAATTTTCCAAAACCCTGAGGGAGTTAGAATGTCTCGTCCAGGAGAGGGGCTGATCTTCCAACAGCATAGAACAAGAGAACAAATCATGGCAAAGAAGGTGGCCAATGCGCTGGCAGTGAGAGGTTTTGCAATTCAAAGAGTAGATGTAGTAACTAGGATCAAAGTCTTGGTTAGACTTCATATTACCTTTTTAGCATGGAACTGGAATTTCAGTTTCCCGAGAGTGATGGCAAAGATCAATGCCAGTAATTGTGAGGAGGGTCTCGAAGTGGAGGGGAAGAGAGGCAATCTGGCTTGATGGACTGAGTCGGATTGGAAGTTAGTCTTGGGGAGAGAAGCAGGAGACCGACAGGGATCACCTTCTATCGGAAGTGTGATGCTGCAAAGGAGACGGCGGAGATTTGCAATTTGTTTTTCGCTCCAAGAACTACGAATGGTTACAAGGTGGAGTCCTATCGAGACCCAATCCAAAGAAGTATTGTGGGGGCGATGATAGCCATGTTCAAGCCGGAGCGAACAACATACGTAACCATGCAGTAGGCCGTCTTCTTCCATCAGATGTTTGCAGGAGTACTCGTGAATTGGGCAAAGTGCTTCCATCACCAAACAAGGCAGATGGTAGTGAACTGGCAAATAGGCTCGCCACCGCATTATTTTGCACCATTCGCAACACATTTTTTCTTTGGCCTGAACTTGCTCTCTGAAGACGAGCGGCATCATATGGTCTCCCACATGCACCTTGATTTGAGACGAGAAGTGGACGAAGGGGAGCGACAATATATGCTTCATCTGCGGGCGAATGACGAGTACTTTGCAAGAACGGGAAAGTGGAAGATCAAAGATGTTGCCAGTCTGAAGACAAAGAAGCAAAGTAAACCCGAAGAAGCCAAATCATCGCCCATCCAATGCAAGACTTGGAGGCTGATGCTGAAGACTACTAACATTGTGAGAAGAGCATCATTGGGATCGGAGTCGGATGAAGAAATTGAGTCGCAAGAAGAGGACTCAGAAGAAGAAGAGCTCACATTGAAAAGTGAGGAGCCGAGTAGCGAAAGTGAAGGAGAGCCCGAAGTCCAACAATTGGTGGTGGTAAGTGAGGCTGGCAAGGCAATGATGGAGAACAAGCCAAAACCCAAAGCAAAGAAGGAGTATCCCGCGGGGCCGAGTTCGAGAGGCCAAGACAAAGACAATGCCGACACGATGAAGATACGAAGATCGTGACTTCGGATGAAGGAGCCGATGATGCAAGAGAAGACTCTAGACGAAGGTGGCAATGATGAAGAAGACAACTTCGGCGGGATAGCATATTTGACGAGGGTGGTCACACCGTTGCTTGAGTTGTTGAAAGAACATCATATGGGAATTGCCCAAGATCAAAGGAAAGGGATGAATGAGCTGCAAGTGGTGAAGCATCTATTGAAGGAAGTGCAGGAGCTGCAAGAGCATCAAATCCAAAGAAGTGTGGAAATTGAAGATCTTAGGAGGGAGGAAGACTCAAGGAAGAAAATGTTGAGCGTGCTACAAGGGAGTTGCGCATAGAAAGAGAAAGAACTACAAAAGCAAGCCGGAGAGTTGAAGGAGCAGGCAATGTGGCTTAGCAAGATGCAAGAGGAAGTGAGTAATGTGCGCTTTGAGAATGTTCATCTGAAGGCGATGACCATTGTGATGGAGCAAGAGTTGGACAGCTTGAAGAAGAGTGCCGCAGCAAAAGATCAAGCATGGCAGAGAGAATTGGCATCCAGGCAAGAAGAAGAAGAGCATTTACAAGAACTTGTCAAGAGTGCGGAGCAGCAGAAAATGCAGTATGCAGAGGAGAAGAAGGTGCTCGCTGCAGAATACAAAGACGAGTTGTAGATGTACCGGGAGGAGTTGAAGGTGGAGCGTTCTCAAGGATACGCATCAAAATCAGTAGGGGACATTGCGGGGAAATTACGAGCAATCTTAAGCACAGAGGCTGAAGGAAGATTGGAAGAAGCTTGTCTGCATGAGTTGAAGTTACTTGTGCAGGAGACTCGGAAGCGAAGAGCCAAGGACGTGGATATGAATACCTTGCTAATTTGGTTGAGAGAATGCATAAATAGAAAAGTGTTGGAGGTAGAAAATAATGTTAGTCTTAGGCTAGATTTAGTCAATTCAGAGTTAGAGAAAATTTGGAATAGTGTGACAGTGGAGAAGAAACCCAATGTTGCAGATGTAGAAACTCAAGTGTCATCAGACTTGAGAATTGACACATTAGAGAAGAGTGGGTCGGGAAATAAGAGTGTAGATGGAGTAAACCAGCATTCAATTATAGATTGTAGTGAAGAAGTTGTAGAATTAGTAAAGAAATTAGTAGAATCAGTCATACCCAAAGAAGGTGAAATAGCAAGAAGATCATCGGGTTTGGAAGCCGATGATGAGGTCAACATCGGATCGTGATAGAAGTCAATTCTAAGATAGGAAAGGGCAGATATGAAGAGATAGATTGTCACTTAGGATCTGTAGGTAGGAAGAGATGTTAGGAAGCGGTGCTTAGGTAGGCAAATCTGCCATTTGCTTCAGTATTCAAGTGAAGCATTCGCAATATGATGTTATTCAGTATTCAAATTTCTGACGATAGATAAAGCAAAGTGCTGTCCTCAGTGCTCATAGCTTAAGCTTAATTCCGATTGTCAATTTTGTGTTTGTGTTTGTGAGTGTGGAGAATTCTGAAGAGCAAGTCAATGTGCTTGTGGATGTTGGAATCTGTAGCCTTGATCTTCATTTTGTGTGTTTGATCCTGAGTGAAGTGCATTGGAGCAATGCCTTGACAGGTCTGAGAGGAATTGTAGTATTATTAGTATTTTGCACTTGTGATTGCAGCACGAAGGTGATGTGAAGCAATTTTGATCAAGGAAGTTGTGCCTTCAGTGGAGGGGTGGAACACAATTCTGAGGCAAAATCGGTATTCGCAGTGAAGTGCCGTCTTCGGGAGAATCTGAATCATCACAATCAAGAGTTGTTTGGACAGACTTTGCTATGATGTGATTATGTGTGCGAATTTGTGACAAGTTGTCAAGATTGTGAGCTTGTTACTCTCTTCTGGGTGTAGTTTCTACCTGAGAGATTAAAGAAGCAATCAAGAAGAACTGCAAGTGTGACTTTTGACTTTGTATTTGACCAATTCTGGGTAGTATCTCTACGGGAACAACCTTTACTGACCCGATTACCGCAAAAGTGAGATTTGTCGGGTTGTCACACTAACATTTTTGTATCTACGCGTTCCCTCAATCAAATCAATAAGGTGTTCATGTCCACATCCTTGGCTTTCCTCTTCTGAGTTTCCTACACAAGTAACTTCAACTCATGTAGGCGAGCTTCCTCCAATCTCCCCTCAGCCTCCGTGCTTAAGATTTCTCTTAACTTCCTTGCAACTTCCCCTACTGACTCCGATGCATATCCTTGAGAGCGCTCTACCTTTAACTCTTCACGATACATCTTCAACTCGTCTTTGTATTCTACAGCAAGCATCTTCCTCACCTCTGCATACTGCATGCTCTGCCTTTCCGTGCTCTGGACAAGTTCTCATAATTGTTCCTTGACTTCTTGCCTGGCTGCCAACTCTCTCTGCCATGCTTGATCTTTCGCTGCTGCACTCTTCTTCAAACTGTCCAACTCCTGCTCCATTATGATGGTCATCGCCTTCAAATGAACATTCTTGATGTGCACATCACTCACTTCCTCCTTCATCTTGTTGAGCAACATCGCCGTTCCGTGAATTCTCCGGCTCGCTTCTGCAATTCTTTCTCTTTTACATCACAACTTTCTTGTAGCGTGGTCAAAGTTTTCTTCATCAAGCCTTCCTCCCTCTAAATTCCTTCCACTTCCTCACTTCTTTGGACTTGTTGCTCCTGCAACTCCTTCACTTCACTCATCAAATACATCATGATTTGCAACTCGTTCATCCCCTTCCTGCGATCTTGGGGAATTAACATCCGATATTCCTTCAACAGCTCCAGCAATGGTGTGACCACCTTCATCAAATATGATATCCCGCCAAAGTTTTCTTCCTCTTCATTGCCATCTTTGTCTAGAGTCTTCTCCTCCGTCATCGGCTCCTTCATCTGAAGTCGTGATCTTTGTATCTTCAGCATTTTGGTACTTTCTTTGTCTTGGCCTCTTGAGCTTGGCCCTACTGATACTCCTCCTTCTCCTTTGGCCTCGGCTTGTTCACCACCATCGCCTGACAAGCCTCACTTACTGCCATTGATTGGTGAACTTTTGGCTCCCCATCGCTATTGCTCCCAGACTCCTCACTTTTTAAGGTGAGCTCTTTGTCTTCAGATTCCTCCTCTTGCAACTTAGTTTCTTCCCCAGACTCCAATCCCGATGATGCCCCTGTTACAATCTTTGCAGTCTTCAACATCAGCCGCCAAGTCTTCCTTTGCATGGGAGGCGACTTCACTTCTTTGGGTTTGCCACATTTCTTTGTCTTTGGACTGGTAATTTTTTCAACTTTCCACTGTCCAGTCTTCGAGAAGTATTCATCATTTGCTCGAAGATGCAGCATATATTGGCGCTCTTCCTTGTCTGCTTCCCATCGTAAATCTGGATGCATGTGAGACACCATATGATGACACTCTTCTTTGGTCAGCAAGTTCAGTCCAAAGTAGAAGTGGGCTGCAAACGGTGCAAAGTAAGGTTGTGGCAAGCCCGTTTGCCAATTAATCACCATCTGTCTTGTTTGGTGGTGAAAGCACTTTGCCCAATTCACGGGAGCTCCTGCAAACATTTGATGGAAGAAGACTGCTTGCTGCATGTTTACGTAGGTGGTTTGTTCTGGCTTGAACATGGCCATCATTGCCCCCACAATGCTTCTTTGAATCGGATCCCAATAGGACTCCACCTTGTAGCCATTTGTAGTTCTTGGAGCAAAAAATGAGTTACGGATCTCCGTCGTCTCCTCTACAGCATCAGACTTCCAAAAGAAGGTGATCCCCGTCGGCTCTCCTACTTCTCTCCCCAATACTTACTTCCAATCCAACTCAGTCCATCGAGCCGGATTGCCTCTCTTCCCTTCCACCTCGGGACCCTCCTCACAATCACTGGCAGCGATCTCTGCCATCACTCCTAGGAAACTAAAATTCCAGTTCCATGCTAAAAAGGTAATACAAAGTCTAATCAAGACTTTGATTCTAGCTACTACATCTACTCTTTGGATTGCAAAACCTCACACCGCCAGCGCATTGGCCACCTTCTTCACCATGATCTGTTCTCTCGTTCTACGATGTTGGAAGATGAGACCCTCTCTTGGACAAGACACTCTAACTCCCTCAGGGTTTCAGAAAATCTCACTCTCGATGGGCTTCCAAGCACGCATTATTGCAAGACAACTACTCAAAGAAATTGGAAATTTACTCGGAACATTCAACTTTTCCCTACGCAGTCACCATTTTATATTTCCCCAAATCGCAGTCATTCTTCAATTGATTTCAACTTTGAATTGCTCTCTTCTGCGTGCAACTCCCGGTCACTATCAAGACATGCTTCTTCTGCCCCCGCCGTTTCTTGAAATGTACTTTCTTGCCATGTACCAAGGTTGTTAAACGGTCTTTGTCTCTCTTGCGCCTTCTAACCCGAAGACGGTGATCTTTGGACTTTTTCTGTTGTACTCCTCTTCCGAGTACCTTCATCATCGGATCCAATGTCATCTTCTTTGGATTTCTTCCAAAGTTAGTTTCGTCCATTCTTTATTTGCAATTCGACTTTTAGTGCTTGCTTAAACACGACTAAACATAGAAAAACAAAAAAATGTAGGTACCACAGTGGTTTGTCACCAAAGATACATATCTTTGCCAAGGAGGGGAATGTAATTTCCTTGGACAAGGTACTCAAACACATTGCCCAATATGAGGTGGCTCACTCTCATTCTACCAATAATTGAAGAAATCAAGAGAAAAAGGCAAGAAGCCCAGACAAAGAGTTTCTTGTAGTACCTCCCTTTTTCAAAAGAATCTTCCATGTCTTCTAGTTTTTCTTTGGAATCCAAAGAAGACTCAAAGCCAAGAAGAATCAGAAGGTAAGGAGGAAAGAAAGTATTGACACTCCTAGCCAAAGTTGTAAATAATATTGACACTAAGCTAGAGACTTTGATTAAAGAGTTTGTGGATTTCAAGATCTAGATAATTGGGGCAAAGGACCAAAGATAACCCCCTTTTTTTGGAAGACCAAATGTATGGTGCACTACGTGTGGCAATTCATGCTATGCTAACACAGAGTGTTTGACCCAGACTGCATTTCTAGTGCAGCAAATTGATTGGGTCTTGGGTTGGGACCAAAATGAGGAAGAAGACGTGGTGTACTAAATACAAGAGGTATAGCCTCAAGCAAGCTCACCATATCAAGATCCAAGGTATGGACCTCGGGAGTATAACAATAATGATCTTCCATGAAAGCCATCGATGGGCAGCCAGAACAAGCCTCAAAATGTTGCACTAGAGGCATGTTACAATTGTGGCTCTATGGGCCATTGGTGTAATATTCCAAGGATAGAGAAACACAATAGAGAGAACACAAATTCCACACTCAAACTCCAATGCACCAAAGAAGCACCTTCTCTTTATTATATAACCAAAGAGGATCTCCTCCAAAGAAGCTCCACCATAGGATTAGGTACATGGACCTATTAGCAAACTCCACCCTTAGATTACTTTCTTGGATGGATGACATGTCATTCCTGGTCCCATCTGGTTGGTCAAATAGGCTTTGACCAAAGTGAATCTTTTAGGGAATATTCCTATAGGAATCTTAGAATCACATTGTGGAGGTACCGTTGGAAAGCTCTTGACAAGACAAACTTGGGGGGAGGGAAGACCAACCTTTCTTACATTTGTGGGGGAGGGATCAGCACATCTTTTAGGCCTAATCCATCCATTTAGGCCTCCAAAATTGCCTCTAAAGTTTTTAGGCCTATTTTGACTTCTGCCCTATTAGTAGAAGTGCTCTTTTGGTGATACTTCTATCTGATATACTTTCTTCATCATGTGTAAAATCCTTCCAAATGTCACCACCCCAAGTTTCACCTTTAGATCATATGCCTAACTATTGATTCTAAAGTTTCCAAGCATGTTTTAATTTTTGGCTTATTAATAGAAGTACTCTCTCAGTGATACCTCTATCTGATCTACTTAGTCCATCATCATCCTTCCAGATGTTACCAGACCAAATTTCATCTCTAGATCATATGTTTAGCTATTGGTATTACAAATGGTTCCCAAATTGTCCTGAATTGAGGCAACAGATTAGGTATGTTCCACTAAGTGGAAATTGTAAAAGTTTGGGCCATGTTGGAAGTAAGTGCACTCAACCACCCAACCTGAAGCCTGCGGTCAGGTATGTACAGACTCCTATTGATCAAGCAATGATTCAATCAAAAGGAGATGCAACAATAAATTATATAACTCTTGAGGAAGAAAGACCTCAAGACGAAAGTCTAGCTCCAAAAGAGGAATGGCCAGATCTTGGCGTATTTCAATTTGAAACATGCTTGGGGAAGAAGAAGCATGATCCCAAAGAAGTGAGTACTATGTCTTTATATTCAAGAAAGTTGAAGCACCTACATTGTTGTGTTGTGGTTTGTGTAGGTTGTAAAAAAGTGACTTATCATAGTTTATCTCCATGTTAGTGGGATAGGTTGTATGCTAGATCCGACGGATGAGATGTTGCCATGTGAGCCATCTATGCACATGTATGTGATTGGCCACATGGGTTACAATCTTATCATGTTTGAGGGCTCTAATGAATAAAGATGAGGGCGAGTGGAGAGACGGGTGTATTTTAGTTTGGAGAGTCTCAAGGGGAGAAGGACGTTAGGAGTGAGAGTTGTAGCAAAGAGCAAGTGTTAGAGCATCGGAGGAAGCATTTGAGCATGAGATGTCCCATGCTCCCGATCTGCCACTCCCGAATCCTTTTCTCATCAGGCTTCAGATTTTACACCATGACGACTTATGGGATTGGTTGGTAGCACGTTTTGGGGTGGTGTTTGTGGAGTCGGTGATGGGAAACCCGGATCCTATTGTCCTTCCAATGCTTACTTATGAAAATGTCTGGGACTTGACAATATATGTCCTTCTATAGTTGGGGAATGCCTAAATTTTTGCTCATAAGCTTCAAGGTGGAGTTGTGGGGTCTATTTGTCAAAAAGGAAAAAGACTAAAGAACAAATGTGCAAGAGCTTGGGTTTTAAGGGAGAAGTCTAGAGTTTTTGGACCATCGTGGGAGCTCGAGGGAGGACATTTGGGAAACAAAGGAGATGGCTGGAAAGAGAAGATGACTGGCTCCAATCTGAAGAGAGAAGTCACACTATTTGAGCTAAGTATGAGAGGGATATGATCAACTGAGTCAAGGGGGGTTAAATTCATACCCAGGAGCACAAAGTAGTCAAATTGAAGGAGCTTCTTGACACATTTTCACTATTTGTCAATGTGATTGGAGAGTAGACAAAGTGCTTACAGTACTGAGTGAAATAAATTCCATTTTTGGGTCAATCTCAAATCAGATCCAATTGATTGAAGTTGAAGATTATGGGATGTAAGGTGTTGGAGAAGAGCTAATGATCAGGTTTGGAGTTTTGGTCACTCTCCAAGCTGTGCTTTGAATTTCCTTATGAAAATTTACAGAATTTTTTTTGGTTAGAGTGTGCACCTTTGTGTGAAGGTTTCATGTGAATTATTCAAATTGAGAATTTAAGGTCTTGGATCAAGTATACCTGGGTCTGTAAAGCTAACAAGTTAGCCCACCTCAAAAATTGATCCATATCTAGGGATTATGGTTGGATTAGGCCATCAAACTTTGCAGAGTGTTAAACAAGAACATGAATAACTACTATGGAAAATTTCGTTGGCTTTGGAGTCATAGAGATTTGAATCTGATGCAACAAATTTTGCTGAAAAGACTGTCATAAACTTGGAGAAACATTTCTTTCTTCAATCCTAATTGAGTGTCAATTTTCTCACTTTTTGACTATGATTGAGAGTAAAGATTTCCTGAGTGGTTTGTGAGGATCAAGTGTACATCTGGTTTAGAAATCAGGGGAAATTTGGCAAGAACCAAGGCAAAAACCCTAAAATAGGGATTTTGAAATTAGGGTGAAAGTTGTGAAACATCTGGCCAACTTTGGGAGCTTGTCAAGGGAGCTGTAGTGATTTGATTGAGGCCTATTTTGTTTCGCTGGAAAGCTTATCTCACAGGCTTTTCATTGCATTTGAGAACTCTTGAATCCAAGCTACAAAAAAAACATTATGGATATATGAGCTGCATAAAGTTTTCCCCATAAAGAATACATAGGAATTCTCCACTTGGAGTAGAAAATTGTTGAGATCTGAAGTTCAGATTGGAGGAGACCTGGAGTACAAGTTGAAATGAGCTTGATGACAGAGCAAGAAGGCTCTTTTCCAACAAAAGGCATAGAGAGTTGTTGTTGTATTCTTGTGATTGGATCCTCTCTATGCTTTGTCGTGCGTATATACATCGCTCCACAACATACATCGCTGTCAACATCATACACTATAAAAGCACAACTCACACATAAGTCATACATAGACTCTAAAGTGCCACAATAATCAGATTGCTTAACACTTTCAACTCAACTCAACTCAGATCAGTACTTGATCTGTCACTCTATAAACTGCCAACAACTGGGCACTGATTACAGTCAAGCCACACCCACTCAAGCATAGAGAATCCAGGTGACGCTCGCCGGCCTCTGTCCACCATAGCTAGGAACTCGAAGGCTCAACATCAGAGAAGTGAGCTCTCTGGAGCTCACTTCGAAACTATACCCCTTGGACTCGAGCTAGCCCTGAAACCCTAACGGTCCCGCTGACGGCACACTCGACGGTACAAATGGTGCAAAGTGACGGTGGGCCCCACCGTGAAGTCAGTACCCTAAACACAAAATCTAACCATCGGAAAGTAGTCCCTGAGAAACTGCTAGAATAACTCTAACTACCATCACTGGAACTCTAGTGTCCGAGCATCTAGATGCGGAACTACAAATGGCGTGACAGCTGTCGTGCGTATATACATCGCTACACAACATATATTGCTGTCAACATCATACACTATAAAAGCACAACTCACACATAAGTCATACATAGACTCTAAAGTGCCACAATCACCCCCCTAGCTGGCGGTTAGGTCCCTCTAACTCCAGATAGCCATCTACTCTAAGTATATGGTATACCCTCTAATGGGCAAAGATCAGGAGGCCGGGTGCTATGAAGCCCCATCGTTAGTCGCCTGTCTGCAATCTATACCATATAAAGAATGAACTAGCTATAGGTCAAGTACATCTAGGACATAACCACTGTCCCTAAGGAACCACCGTGAGAGGAGGAGTCATACATGCCATATGCCATCCTCTCGAACAGCTATCACGCACTAACATAGTAGCAGCTCCACCAGAAGAGCCATATAACATACACCTCAAGCCTGCACGTACAAGTGCCAAGCTTGGGTCCATAGTACCATCAATGTTTGGAAGGTGGCATGGCGCACAATTGCGCACATGATCCTTCCAAACAACACCATCACGTCCTTCTAACACAAGGACTCCAAATGGCAAAACCTCACGCACTCTCAAGATAGTGCGGCCTGTAGAAACATCAAGTGTCGTCGGTGCTGTTTGCTGTAGATATACATAGTCACCTGGAAGAAATCGACGGATCGAGGGTCTATAACCTCCTCCTCGAATGGTAGCATAGCGTAAAGTATCTCTATGCTGAGCAATCGCCAAGTTCTCAAAGGCCATCGGCATCACTCTCCGAAAGATCTCTGCCCGCTGAGAACATGCGCTCATCCATACATCGGGGTCATCCAAGTCCAAAACTATAGTAGCATCTCGACGAATGGCTGTAGGTAAATCTGGATCTCGTCCATAGAGTAGAAAGTATGGAGAGAAGGATGCTAAGGAGGCTTGCCGGCTGAACCGATAGCCCATGGCCAACCAAGGTAACTGGAGATCCCAATCTCCCAAGTGGCCTCTCTGCAAACCATACTTTCGCAATCCTCTCTTCACCGTCTGAACCACTCTCTCTGCTAAGCCATCTGCCTCAGGGTGATCTCGGGATGTAGTACGATGATCAATCAAAGCCTTGTCACACAAGACCTGAAACTCTCCCAAGAACTCTGTACCCTGATCAGTCAAAACCTCAGCTGGTGCACCAAAATGACTAAGAACTCGATCCAGGAACAAGTAAGCTGTCCCTTCACTAGACTTGTCAGGAAGTGCCACCAACTCAATCCACTTGGAGAAGTGCTCCACCATCACCAAAACATACCGATAATGTCTCACAGTCAGCGGTAAAGGTCCGGCAAAGTCCAAACTCCAACGGTAACCCAATCCCATGATGGGTAATGGGTGTAACTGTGGCGTAGGAGCATTGAATGATGCTCTAACTCTGTCACAAACCACACATCTGGCAACAAACTGCTGTACCTCGGTCTGCATACCGCGCCACCAATAATGACTCTGGAGTAAGCTATATGTACGCTTTACTCTAAAATGTCCTAGCTCCTCATGAGCATGACGGACCAACTGTGGTCTCTGTGATGGAAGTGGTACTACTCGCACTCTACCATCCTCCCATACACGCAAAAGGTGTCTACCCTCCAATCTGAACCGTCTGGCTCGCTGAAGAACACGGTCTCTCTCCTTGGCCCCAACTGTGCCACCCACAACACCAGTGCGAAGATAGTCCATCACTAAGACATCATCATGAATGTCTCGCTGAACTGTACCAATATCTTCACTCTCTGGATCTGTGACCTCAATAACTCCTCCTGTATGCGCTAAGAGAGATACCACCAAAGTCTCTGCAAATATACACAAAAAGGCCGATGCATGCCAACCTGGCACCATCTCCTCATCTGTCTCACCATGCCAACGTGCTCCGGTCTGATCCTGCTGGCTGGGACATGGGTTTCTACTCAACTCATCTGCATCACGGTTCACCACTCCAGGTCTGTGAACAACCGTGAAATCATACTCCTATAAAATCAGAGCCCATCGTGCAAGCTTCCTTGAAAGCTTGTTGGACTCCATCAACCACTTCAGCGGCTGATGATCAGTGATGAGAGTGAAGGGGTTACCAAATAGGTATCATCGGAAATGTGCTACTGCCCAAACTGCTGCCAAGCACTCTCCCTCATATGAACTATACTTCGCCTCCGCTGAATTGTTGGAGCGACTAGCATAGGCCACCACAAACTCCTTCTCCTCATCATCATGCTGGGTGAGCACCGCTCCAAGCCCCAACATACTCCAATCAGTGTGAACCTGAAATGGTCGTCCCCTGATCGGTCTCCTCAAAATAGGAGCAGATGTCAACCTCTCCTTGAGCTCTACAAAAGCTCTCTCCTGCTCATCTCCCCAACACCACTCCTGTGTAAGCTTGGTCAGCTTTGTCAAGGCCTTGGCAATGGCACTAAATCCTCTAACATAGCGACAATAGAAGTTTGCCAACCCAAGGAATGCTCGCACTCTGCCCACATCCGTAGGCCGAGGAATACGTGCAATAGCCTCCACCTTGGTCTGCTGAACACCAAGTCCTCCGGGGTAGATAGTGTGACCCAAATACTCAACCTGCTCATGGAAGAACCTACACTTCCCAGGATGTAGTTTGAGTCCATGAGATCTCAACCTCTCAAACACCTCCAACAACTGTCGCTCATGCTCCTCCACAGTAGTGCTATACACCAAAATGTCATCAATATAGCACCGAGCAAAATCCAGTCCAGCTAGGATCCTATCCATGACCCTCTGGAACTCAGCAGAAGCGTTCTTTAACCCAAATGGTAAGAACCTCCACTGATATAAGACATCCTTGCCGTGAGGATCAATAGCCCAAAATGTTGTCTTGGACTTATCCTCCTCCCTGATCGGCAACTGATGATATCCCGCTCAAAGATCCAAAGTACTGAAGACCTTTGCATGCCCAATCGCATCAAAAATCTCCTCCGGTGTAGGCATGGCATACCGATCAGCCCTGGTCTGTCGGTTGATAGGATGGTCATCTCCACACATCCGCCTATCTGTATAGTTGCCATGCATATCCTTCTTGGCTGGCATCACTGTCGCTGATGCATACTCTCCATGTGAAATCTCCACCAAACCAGCCTCAAAAAGGTCACTACTTCGGCTCTGAATCAATGTCCTCTCCATCTCACTATATCGATAAGGACGTCGAAAAATAGGTGTGTCGCTAGTCAGCTCAATCCGTATACTAGGTCCCTTCAGAGCACCCAAATCCTTCATACTGAAGGCAAAACAACTCGTGTGACTCCTCAAGAACCTCCAAACCCTCCGTCTTTCCTCTCCAGTAAGCTTGGGTCCAAGATCTAGCTCCCAAGTATCCTCTGTAACTGTAGTAGGAGTGGAAGACGTACTGACTGGCTGCTACACTGGGCCCTTGGGAGCAATGGTGTCATGCTCCCAACCACTAGAGGTCCCAACCTCTGTGTGAAAAACTCCCTCCACTCTGGCTGCAAGCTCCATACGTCCTCTGGCTGCATCCCATGTGGACCAAGGGTGTAATCCAAGTAGCCCACGCTCACCTGGATGGACTCCAAGTAGACCACTCTCCCTAGTAGCTACTGGATGTGTCCCAAGAATACCATGTCCACTCGGTCCATCGCCCCCAGCATGTGCTTGAATCATCTCGATAGGCACAGGGCTCACAAGTGTCAGAGTGGTGATGCCTATCAAGCGCATCCTACGCTGCTCTGCCAAACCAAGGCTCACAATCCAGGTCAAACAGTTCAGGTCCATAGCCTGACCTAACACCTGACGCCTGGGAACCTCTGACACTGCTGGAACAGCGGTAATACCGGTGCAAAAACCCATCGCCCGCTCTCTCTCATCAGCATTGGGCTCCACCAACTGGTGTAACTGTGAGTCCCAAACAAGTCCAGGTCCTCCCTCTCGAAAAGCATGAGAGCCTGGGAAACTCATGAGTGTGGGAAATGCAACTCTAGGCTGTCCAACTAGGTTCACCACTGCCATAGGTGACCTATCAGCCACTACCACTGTCTGAGACTGATGTCCAGCATCCAAGATATCATCAACAAGAATGTGGTCTAGTCGTTGAATCCCATCATAACTACGCTGTAGAACCTCTCTGGGTAAAAGGTTCGTCCACCAAAGACAAAGATGATGAGCCCGTGATCCCACTCTGGCTGCATCTAACAATATAGCAGGTCCCATCCAAGAATGGACCTGATGTGTACTCGCCACCACTCTAGTGCAAGAATCACCCATCAAAGGAAGGTTCTCCAAAAGGTAAGCTGGAGAAACAGACTGATGAACCTGGAGATGTCGTAATATCCGTAACATCTCCCAAAACACACCAAAACGAGGATCCTGAAGACCCAAACTGCGGCCCGCACGTGTATGTCCCTGACATGGCCATCTAGAAATCACCAAGTGAATAGGCCCATGTCTCTCTAGGTCATGCGCCCCCAGTAAGGAAATGTCTCATGGTAAGGCCTTCTGGTAACCTCTGACTGCTGACATCGGTAATAACTCCGGATACCGATAGGCCAAGTGTGCCACATGATGTAGAGAGACTCGCCTAGCAGTCTCAGCTCTCTCTACATACAAGTACCTCTGTACTCGGATACCCGCCTGTAACACCGCAGCTAGTCCGGTGCTGATCCCACCAAACAACTCCAATAGGCATATCCCCTCTACTCGGTACTGCCAAGCAATGAGTGTGGTATCCAGAGGTGTCAAAGCAATCACCTCTGGAGGCTCATCCTCACACTCATCCCCTGATGGTACGAAGGCTCCACTCCAAGCCCGCTGCACCAACTGATCCGCATGCTGCTGCAATGCCTCCTCTGAACTCCACAATGGAACATCCAAGGTGGATGGAACAATCCCACTCGTACTCCAAAGTCAAGTGATCTCCTCTAGTACTGGAGTATCCTCTGCATGGGCGTTCCCCTCCAACAAGTCACCAGGCCAAGTAATTGCACCGCTGAAAGCCAAAACTGATGCTGCCATGGTCCCGGACTGTAGTGAGCCAAGACTGCCACTACTGAAGCGTACTGGTAGGCGACATACCCGTCCCTCACCAGACTGCCAACCAGGTCTATAAGAGGCTGTCTCCTCCCAATAGTCAATACTGAAACCCATAGGGTATAACACTGCTCCCCCAACTAGCACATCATATGACTCAGCTATCGTCGCAATAGCCTGAGCTCTCACCACTGAGCTATCAGTCGGATGACCAGGCTGAACCTGGACATCAAGCTCTCCACGTGTGATGTACTATGTCGAACCACCACCAAGAGATGTCTGGATCTGAAATGGACACCTCTCCACATCGGTCTTCCGTAACTCCAGACCAACAACTGCAGCCTTCCCCAACATAAGGGGCTGCGCACCAGAGTCTAACAAGACTCTCTGTGGTGTATAGACCTTCCATGAAGGTCCCACTAAACAAAAGATCCCCCTCTGGTTATCCAATAGGACAACACCAGGTGTAAACCGCGCTCTCTCAAAGGCCGGTCTAGCTGGCAACTCCTCTAGTCTAGCCGCTGCTGCCTGCCATAAACCACTGGTCGCTGAACGGATCCCATGCTCCTCAACCAAGTCAGCTCCACTACCAACCACCTCTGCTCTAGTAGTAGGAACTGCACCATCCCTACTCTCACACAACGTGGCAGCCAACCGGAACACTGGGGCTGGGTCAACTCCCAATGTAAACATGTCATTGGCTGAAAATAAAGGATGCCGCATAATCAGCTGAGCCGCCCCCAACATCATGCTAGACTTAGTCTGTGTAGTAGCGAGTGGCTGACTAGCAGGTACTCCATCACCACCTACCACACCTGCATTGGGACGTCTAGGAACCATGGATGTCGTCTGCAATGCCTCAGATAGCGTGAAAGACTGGGGAAGTCTGACTTGTCTCCCAACCTCTCCTCTCTGTGGGTCCAACTCCACTGATGCTCCTCTAGGCTCTGGAGCACGTACTGCACTCCTAGTCACTGCTGCAGATGCATCCACCTGTGCTGCTCCGCACATGAAGTCCAAAGCATCTCTATCACCAGCATATGAGGTGGAAGCCTCAGCACCCGAATCTGATCTCCTCTGAGCAATAGCCATACTAGCCAATCTCTGCTCCAACTGCTCAATCCGAGTAGCCATAGTTGTGTCAGAAGTAAGGGCAGGTACTGCACCCCTACTAGGTGTAGATCCTCTACCACCACCTCTACCACCTCGTCCTCCATGAACTGGAGCTCCTCTACTACCTGTCATAGCAGCCCTACCACTCCATAACTCCGGGTGTAGGTCAAAACTCCGGTCACTAGTATGACCAAATCTATGGCAGTGCTCACACTGCCTCTGTGCTGGTTGTGATGCACCAGAGGTATCAGGTCCGCTGCCCTGAGTACACTCTCTCCTATGGTGAGGTCCACCACAAGTCCAACAAGCAACACCACCACTCACTGGCTGCTGCTGACCCAAAAATGAGGGTAAGGGTCTAACTCCACTAGGCCCTCCACTCGCTCCATAGGATCTGGGCTGTCCACCCTGTCCTCAAAAACCAACTGGGCGTGGTGCACTCCGCTGCACTCTAGAAGAAGTCACAACCGTGGATGAGGTCTCTCTACCAAATCCAGCTGTCACCACTCTCTCCTCCACCATGTTGAGCTCAATACGCTCAGCCAAACCAAAGACTACTGCCAAAGTGGGTGAAGTAGCCTGCAACAACGTAGCATCACGAACTCTACGTCGCAACTCCCTGTCCAGTATCCCATACCAAAACTGGACTGCCTGGACCTCAATAACTCCCTGAGTGAAACTGATCAGCCGCCTCATGCGAGTGTATGCCTCGCATAGGCTCTCTCCAGCCTTCCGCTGGAACTCCTGCAAGCTCCTCAGCTTGTCAGTCCGCACTCCCTGGTAGTTCTGCCTCAAACATAGGAAGAACTCAACCATGGGGTTAAACCCCGGTACCACACCTCCTGCAGCGGTACCTCCACTCGTAGTAGCACTATCTCCAGCTAGTGCACCTCCACTAGCTCCACCAACACTACTCGAGCTAGAACTCGTAGGTACAGCTGACCTACTCCTGGCCACCGAACCTGAAGTGATGGAGACATAGTGTGGAGACCAATACTGTCTCCATAACTCAATGTCCTCCAAATGAGCTCTCCTGAACTCATGGTAATCATCCATCGGTGGACCCTCCAAGTGCTGAAACAACCCCTTCCATGCCATGAAAGGTGTGAACAAAGTCGGGTTCCGCATCTGCTGCAGATCACACCAACTATCAAACTCCTGGATGAAGTCATCCAACTCAATGGTACTTACTGTACCAGAGTAACACCTAGGGCCTTTGGAGGCCCCATAAATCTCGTCCATGTCCCACAACAACGGTGCGAACACACCAAGTGCACTCTCAATTGAATCAGCTCCTGTGTCGAACTCCAACTCAGAGTCAATCTCCTCCCTCACTGGGACCTGAGATACAGGCTGATACCGAGCACCACTCTGAGTAAACCCACTACGTATTGCAGGGCTAACTCCTCTGGAATCTCCAAAGAACTCCGTCGTGACCACGTAACTGCAATAGCAAACCCGAACCACCAACTGCAACCGCAAGTCGCAACCGCAAGTACCCCACCAAGTGCCAACACCGCCACGTGCCAACACCAACTAAACACCACCCATTAATGTAACTCTAACCGAGATAACTACACTAGGGGAAAGGCAACCTATAACCTGCCATCATAACACGCACTCTCACAGTCTGCAGGTCATCACTTCCTACCTCACCGGAGAGAAACAAAGGTAGTCTGATTGGTCATCACTCTAGCCTCATCACCGAGAGCACACTAGAGCACCAACGCTCAAAAGTCAAGGCACCTCACACAAACGTGGTGCACAAACAGGAAGCAGAGAATGGAGGGGATCCAATCACAAGAAATCTAAATGAAGACCCTCCATCTCATAACACAACACGGGACTGACTCTGCCACCATTTGGCATTTGACATAAGAGTAGTTCGTATCTAAGTCCTAAGCTACCAGGATCACCAAGAATGGGATCAAACTGCCTCTCCTAGCCAAAGCTACATGTGTATAGATAACAGTGGCACAGTCACTATGACAACAAGTGAGGGTGGACCAGTTGGCTAGGGCACCAGTCTAGGAACAAGAGATCTAGGGGTCAAACCCTGTTGCGCACAATCTAGCAAGAAAGGCAGATTTTGCCAACCAATGACCAAGATCTACACTAAACTAGCTAGCCTCACGCCAGCAAGCTGGCTTGCTGGCCCTTCTAGGCCTTCGTAGCCTCTCATAGCCCACAGCCCTATGCCTCGAAGCCTCGCAACGCCGAAATTCAGCCAAATGAGGCCTTTCTTGTTGCCACTTCGAACCTCCTCCAAAATTGGCGAAACTTCTCCAAATCTGCGAAACTCCTCCAAACTAGCGAAACTTCTCCAAATATGGCCAAACAGCGAAACTCCTCCAATTCTGGCCCAAAATCTGACGTAAACCCTAAAGATGGATGTCCGCCAAATCCCCCACTAACTTTCCACTCAAGCCAAATTGACAAAACGGGTTTTTCCAAATCACAATTTCATGAGAAGAGCTTTCCAACTCCACCTTCAATTTCACTTTCTGAGCCCAACTCGCAGCAAATTGGTCCTGCCTTCACCTCCTGAGCTCAAAATCACAACACTGCTCGAAAATTGCTCCTTCTTTGCTCAAAATTTGGCCAGCGCTTCCGCACACCGTCCGCCTAACTGCCAAATTTGCATCAACTACACGAGCTTCTGCACACTAGGGAAACACGGAACCTGAATCGAGCTACCACGATCCACCGAGCATGGAGATACCACCAACACTCAACGTTCCTGCATCCGATTTCCCCCTGACTTCACTTCTCTGATGTAATCAGATTGCTTAACACTTTCAACTCAACTCAACTCAGATCAGTACTTGATCTGTCACTCTATAAACTGCCAACAACTGGGCACTGATTACAGTCAAGCCACACCCACTCAAGCATAGAGAATCCAGGTGACGCTCGCCGGCCTCTGTCCACCATAGCCAGGAACTCGAAGGCTCAACATCAGAGAAGTGAGCTCTCTGGAGCTCACTTCGAAACTATACCCCTTGGACTCGAGCTAGCCCTGAAACCCTAACGGTCCCGCTGACGGCACACTCGACGGTACAAACGGTGCAAAGTGACGGTGGGCCCCACCGTGAAGTCAGTACCCCGAACACAAAATCTAACCATCAAAAAGTAGTCCCTGAGAAACTGCTAGAATAACTCTAACTACCATCACTGGAACTCTAGTGTCCAAGCATCTAGATGCGGAACTACAAATGGCGTGACAGCTTGTTTGCATGTTTGTATGCCCAGTGGGTTTGGATTGGTGTGCGGGCGTTGCGCTTAGGTTATTTCCTTCTAGGAGTGTTTTGTATTTCTCCTTGGTAATGCTGGAAGTGATGACCAACAGACCAAGAGTGTGTGTTTTGATGATAGGTTAGGTTTCCCGTCACTACCCTTCCCAATATCAAAAATACTAGTTACGAGAGAGAGGAGGGTTCCGGCGGTTGGGTAACACGTGTATTCAGACGAGTAGTTACGGGTCTACTTACATCCTTTGATCTATAGTCTCCACAGCTAGGCACCTTGTGTGTTCCCAGAGAGAGAAAAGAAAAGTACAAGAACATCCAAAAGCAATCCTCTCTATTACGGAGGAGAAAATTTTAGCAAAAGCCAAAGCCAAAGCCTTGCAAAAGGAAATTCAAGAGGCGGTACAAAGAACTTGGAAGATGAGTTTGGAGGATGACACAAAGATAAAGCCTCCATTTTTTTGACAAACATCCAATCCAAGCCAAGATGTGTAAACTCAAAGAACCTTGAGTCAAGACCTCCAATAATCCGGTCACCATTGTAAAGCAATCCAAAGTCAAGTTGGAACAGGGAGAGACCTTTAACCTAAAGTTGAAGGTGAAGAAGGTGAAGTTGGGCAATATGATATTGCGGCAGATTTGGCATCCACACAAGCCAATGTCACATTTAAGCAATTGTGGAAGGACAACAACTTGTACAAGAAATAGTTGAGTTCAACCCTCAAGAAAGTAAGGGTGATGACTAAGAAGGAATTCCCAGCCATCTATCATATTTGGGATTTCAAGAAGATTTGGGATGTCCCAAAGTGAATGCAAAGATCATGGGTTGCATGATAACATCAGTGCTATTGATTTAGGCTCCGGTGTGGATGTCATGACAAAGGATATTGTGTATTGATTGGGGTGGGCATCATACGCTTGAACCAACACCCCAAAGTTTTGAAATTTGTAGATCAAACCAAGAGATGACCATTGTGCATGTTGTCTAACATAATCACAATCATTGGAAGAGTGCCCTTCAAGTTGAATTATATTGTGTTGAGATGAGTGACCAAAACTAGTTATCCATTGTGATAAGAAGACCCTAGTTGTATAGTGCTCATTGTGGATTATCACCAACAGACGTTATGGTTTAACTACATCTCATCCAAAGCCAAAAAGCTAGTGATAGTGAGTTGGACAAAGGTTTCCTACCTCAAGGAAACCACTTTGTTAGAAGAAGTGAAGGGGTTACCAAATAGGTAACATCAGAAATGTGCTACTGCCCAAATGGTTGCCAAGCACTCTCCCTCATATGAACTTTGAGCCGGCCTGTCTCTCACTCAAGATGAATCTCTGATGGCTATTATGGTAGCGCACCATGGACTAAGAAGGCAAGGAACTCCAACTCCATCATACTCCTCCAAGGCTAACACTCCAAGACTCAAGACATTGCTCACTAGAGAACTCAATGAGAGAGAGATAGTTGCAAATGAAAGGATGATGAGAACCTCCTCACCCCTTGTTTATGTACTTGTGAAATAGTTATGTACCAAAGTTACTAATTACCGTAGTAACTCTCAAGTAACTAGACTAAAAGTCAAATAAAGTCAAAAAGTAGAAAGGAATATCCATTCACATGGACATATTCCACTAGCATGTGATCTTATCTTGACCCAACCACTAAGTCAAGGATTCCTTCACATGGGCTATCCTTGGACTATAGAAGAATCCAAAACAAAAATGCTTGCAAGCCCAAGAGTTCTCAACTCTTTCCTCAAAGCCAAACACCTAGGAATAATACCAAGTCAACACACTAGAATCCAAAATAGTGGTGCTCATCTTTTCCACTTCCTCTAAAGTAAGTTCCACTCTATCTTAGCTATGACTAACTTTAGCTAATCATGACTAATGTGGAACCATCCTTTATCTCTATATAAATAATATCTCTCAAGTACTTGTAATACCAAGCTAAATATCACAATACCACACACATGCACAAATGGGTGTTACATTTATCCCCAACCTAAGTTTTCATTTTGTCTTCAAAGTGAAGGTCTCTCTACCTTCTATGATACATCTTCAACTTATCATGGTTAATCCTATCAAAGTGTCTTCCTCCTAACTCCTTGAGATCATAGTAATTGCCCCACACCTTCTCCATTATGAAAGGTCCAAAGTACTTAGGAAAAACTTCTTTTGCACTCTCCTAAATCAAATAGAATCAAACAACATTACCCAATCACCTTTTTTGAAAGGCTCCGCCTTCTTCTGGCCTTTCCCCTTGTCATAGCTCTTTTTTTCCTTTGGGCTTGCTCCACTCAAACCATAGTAACTGCTCTTGCCTCTTCCAACTCCATGAGTTGTTCCTTCCTTGACTCTCTGCATCACTTCCTTGTGCTTTCTTCAATCTCCTATGAATGCTTTGGAAGGTAGGAAGATCAAAGTGAATAGGTAGGGTAGACTCAATACTATATACCAATTGAAATAGAGAATATTTGGTGGAAGTCTTCATGGTTGTCCTATACTCCCACAAAATTGCATGAATCCTCTTGTCCCAATGATGTTTAGCCCCCTCCATTTCTGCATCTTTGGCCAACATCATGCACAATGTCTGATTGTTCTCTCTGCCAAGCCATTGGAATTTGGCTTATAGGATGTAGTTACTCTATGTGGATAAAGAAATGTCATAGCATGGCTATAGTAATCCTTCTTGTAAACTCTCCTCCTCTATCAAAAACCAAGTCCAAAGAGCATCCAAACCTAGTGATAATGTGTTCACAAAGAAATCTACCAACTTCATCTTCATTCTTGTCCCTTAATGGCCTCAACCCACTTGGTAAGGTAATCAGTAACTACCACAATGTACCAATTATTCCTTGGGGTTCTATTGAGAGGACCTACAAAATCAATTCCCCACTTCTCAAAAGGTCCTAGCAATGGAATTGATTTAAGTGGTGGAGTGGATGTAGACTTTCTAGCAAAAGCTTGACAAACATGACAAGTTTTGCAATAATTAAGACAATCCTTGAAAATCCCTCTCCAATGGTAACCTACATCTAGAATCTTGAAAGCAGTCACCTTTTTGCAAAGTGTCCTCCACATACTAAACCTTCATGAAACTCCTTCATGAGTAGAATAGACTCTTCTTTACCCATTGCTCTTTGGTGAAAAAGAATATCCTCCACCATTATGTAAGGTCTAGATCTTGTTGCAAGGGCCTCCCTCTCCCTAGCATGCATCCCTTCTAGATAGTTACCTCTTGTTACAAAATCCACAATCTCCTTGTACTCCATTGGAACCTCTTCAGTGATTGAGATTGTCATGAGCTCCTCATCCAAGAAGGAATCATCCATTGGCTCATCTCCATCATGATCATAGGCTCTAGATAACAAATCAGCATTTGCATGTTTCTTTCTTGGCCTATCCTCAATGGTGTAGTCATACTCAAGCAAGAGTATCATCCACCTTGCTAGTCTCCCTTCAACATTAGGCTTGTTGAAGATGTACTTCAAAGCCTTGTGATCTATGATAATGGTGGCTTTCCCTACAATCAAGTAGTGTCTAAACTTCTTGAGACCAAAGATCACTGCCAACCCTTCTCTCTCCGTGATAGAGTAGTTCTTTTCTGCTGAAACCATCTGCCTACTAGCATAAGCTATTGGATGATCATACTCATCTTGGTCTAATTGACTCAAAGTGCATCTAATAGCTACATTAGAAGCATCAATGTAGAGGATGAATGGCTTACTCCAATCAGGTTTAGCAAGAATTGGAGCTACAACAAGGGATTGCTTGAGCTCCTCAAAAGCTTTGAGAGCCTCCTCATCCTCCAAAATCACCATGTAGTTGACACCTTTGGTCAGTGCATAAGCCTTGTTAGAAAATGAGAAGATGAACCTCCTATAGTATCCAACCATTCCTAAGAATTGACGTCTATGATTTGTCAAGCTTGAAGGGAATGGAAGGTCTGAGATTTTCCTCACCTTCTCAAGATCAACTGCTATTCCTCCTTGGAGATGATGTGCCTCAAAAGTAGATCATCTTCACATCCAAAAATGCACTTCTCTTGGTTGAGTGATGCATTTGTCTCATCCAAGTGTTGCAAGACCTTGATTAGGTGCTCAAAGTACTTCTCCTTGCTCCCATAGACACATAAGTCATCAATGAAGTCTCTCAAAAATTTCCCAATGAAAGGTTCAAATACTTTGTTCATGAACTGTTTGAATGTGGCTGGATCATTGCTGTGGTACCCACATTTTTTGTTTTTTTTAAATGGAGAAGAAGAAGTATATAGAGAAGTCGGATTGCGCCTATATGGCCGAAGAAGGCAAAGAAAAGAGTCTTTGGGATGAAACCCAAGATAACGTGGCTTTGGGTCATAAAGCAAAGTACTCAGACTTGCCCCGTCAGCATACAACCCAAAGTAAGGAGTCTTTGTATTGGAGGGTGCTCAACCCAAGGCGAGGACAGTGTAACAAATTTTCTTTGGGGTGAGAAATTCAAGAAAGGACCGTTCAAAAGCCGACGGTCATACGCGTGAAGGTCACTTGACAGTGATAGGAGCATGCAAGAGGTGTGATTTCTTGGTAGAAACTCGAATTGAAGAGCGACAAAGAAGGCACAACTCTATAAAAATTGGACTAACAACAAAGCAATGTCAAGCAATTTTCCTTCGTTGTTGAGGAGTCGTCCAGTAAGAGATTGTGGGAAGGGAAGTAGAGTTGAAGATGCGCTGGTGTATAGAGGAGAATTCAAGAGAGCTAATCCGAGAGACAATGAGGAATAAAGAAAGATGGGAGGAAGAAAGAAGAACTCCAAATTTGCAGTGAGAAATCATGCAATTTGGAGGTTAGATGTGATTGCAAGAATCAAAGTCTTGAGCCAACTTTGGATCACATTCTTGGCATGGAACTGGAATGTGAGCTTTCCAGGATTCATGACCGAGATAATTGAGAGTAAATGTCTTGATGGCACCGAGGAAGAGGAGAAGAGAGGAAATCTGGCTTGCTGGATGGAGTTGGATTGGAGATTAGTACTCAAAAGAGAGGCAGGTGCGAAGCAGGGTGCCACGTTCTTGGGGAAGGGAGAGGTAGCCAAAGAAACCCAAGAAGTGAGGGATGCATTCTCTTCAAAGTGTATAAAGAATGGGTACAAAGTAGAGAGTTACAAGGATCCAGTCAAGAGAGAGATCGTGAGTGCTCTCATGGCAATCTTGAAGCCGAAGAGAACGACTAATGTGATGAAGTACCAAGCGGTGTTCTTCCATAAGATGTTTGTAGGAAAGCCAATTAATTGGGCAAGGTGCTTCCATGGGCAAACAAGACAAATGGTGTGGAACTTGCGGGATAAATTGCCTCCGCATTACATTGTGCCTTTTGCAGCACATTTCTACCTTGGGCTGAATCTGCTCAATGTAGCAAAGCGCAACAAAATGGTGTCGCATTTTCATCCCGACTTAAGAAAGGAGGTCGACGCAGAGGAGCAGCAGTACATTCTTCATATTAGAGGTAGCAATGAGTACTACGCATAGACGGAGAAGAGTGTGCAGGTGGATGTGAGTACTCCAAAGTTGAAGAAGAGGAGTCGACAAGGAGAAGGCAAAGACGTCAAGAGAACAAGACCTCAAAAGACCAGAAGGGTAAACCCGAGGAAAGGTATGGTAGTAATTGTGCCGTTGGAAGAAGACTCGGAAGGCAAAGCCGATTGCAAGTTCAAAGACTTGGAACGTGAAGAAGAATCCGAGCTCACACTATAGAGTGGAGACACGAGTAGTGACAGCAACGAAGGCGGGCAGATGATGTCAGTTCCCATAGTAGAAGAAGAAGTCAGGATGGAGCTCGAGGAGGAAGGTAATGTCAAGTTAGAAGATGAAATGCCAGAGCAAGAAGAGAGGAAGGTTACCATTCAAAGAGGAGTTTGGTCCAAGCAAAAGGCAAAGTGTGAAGCGGGTCCAAGCAAGGTAAGGGAAGAAGAGAATGCCAGTTCGAGGGATGAAGCGTCCATTCTGATACAACGATTGCAGCAAAGAAGGCGAGTATCAAGAGAAGAAGAGGTAAAGAAGGAGATCACTCCGCAAGTTATAGTTGTCGCAAGTGATGGAGTGGAGTACCTGCACAAAGTTGTGTGTCCTCTATTGGTGAAATTGGAACACAAGAAGAAAGCAATGCAGTCAAAGTGTTCGGAGGTGAAGAATGTGTTGCAAGTGTTAGCCCGCTTGGAAGAAGAGAACTCGGAATTGAAGAGGAGTATAATCCAAGGAGAGGAGGAACAGGAGGTACTACAAGTAGAGGCAGTAGTACAGAGTCAAGTGATAGAGAACTTGAGGAGAGAAGCAAGGAATCAAGAGGAACTTGTGAAGGAGAGTGACATAGCAAGGGAGAGACAAGTAGCTGAGAATGAGATCTTGAAGTAGCAGTTTGCTGATTTGAGATTAGAGATTATCCATGCTATGGCAAGAATAGCCAAGAAGGAACAAGAGCTTGATAGGGTGATGGAGAGTGTAGAAGAGAAGAAGCAGTTGTGTCAACAAGAGTTGAAAGTGAGATATAGAGAAGAAGAGAGGTTGCGAGAGTTACTTCGTAATCAGGAGGAGAAGATTGTATAGAAGGAGAAGGAGAAGGAAATTGTGAAAGCCAAGTTTGAGGCAGAATTGGCAATGTACCAATAGGATTGGCTTGCAGATCGGGAACAAGAGAGGAAGATGAGACTGGAGCCATTGAAGGAGATTGTAATTAGGATGAACGCAATGTTGAGTACAGAGGCCAGTGTGCATATTGAGGAGACGAGGTTGCACAAGTTGAAGTTGTTGGTATAGGAGATGAGGAGGAGATATGTGAAGGACACTGATTTGAATGTGTTGTTGATTAGTCTTAGAACTCATGTAGATAGGAAGATATTGGAGGTAGAAGACAACATCACAATTCGATTAGACTTAGTAAAATTGGAGATAGATAAACTTCGGAAAGATGTTAGAGCAAAACCTGAAGTAGATGTAGTAGGAGTAAAAATGTCTTTAGAGTTACCATTGGAGACATTAGAGAAGAGTGGGTCGAGAGATAAGGAGTTAGATAGACTACCCACTAGTAAAATTTTAGATCAAGAAAGAGAACTATTAGATTTGGTAGAAGACATAGGAGTTATGAAACCCAAGGACAAAGTAGTAGTGAGCAAAATTACTTTGGGTTTGGGTTTGAAAGCCAAGGAAGAAGTAGGTATCGGATCGGATTAGTAACAGATTTGAGATTTGAAGAGGCAGATATGAAGAGGTGCATTGTCATTTTGGATCTACAGGTTTGTAGAGTTGTTAGGAAGAGGTACATTAGGAAGATAATTGTCGATTGCTTCACTATTTAAGAGTGGCATTCATAGTCTTATGTTGTTCAGTGCTCATTATTTCTAAGAATAGATAAAGCAAAGTGCTATGAAGCAGTGCTTGTTGCTTGAGCTTGATTCTGAGTATCAATGTTGTGATTGTGTTTGTGAGTGTGTGGAGAAATTTGAAGTGCAAGTCAGAGTGCTTGTTGAATGTTGGATTCCGTAACCTTGATCTTCATTTTATGTGTTTGATCCTGAGTGAAATGCAATCAAAGCAATGCCTTGACAGATTTGAGAGGAATTGTAGTGTTGGTAGTTTCTTGCATTTGTGAGCTTGAATAATCACAATCAAGATTGTTTGGAAAGAATTGAAGGTGTTGTGATTAAGGAGTGTTAATCTATGACAAGACTGGGAATCAATGCTTGTTACTCTCTTCTGGGTGTGGTTTCTACTTGAGATATTAAAGAAGAACTCAAGAAGAACTACATGTAACTATTTGACTTTGTATTTAGAAATTTCTGACTTGTATCTCTACGGGAATGAACTTTACTTACCTGATTACCGCAAAAGTGATATTTGTCGGGTTGTCACAATTGCAAAGCCCAAAAGGCCTGACCTTGAAAGCGTAAGTTCCCCGAGGTGTGGTAGATGTGGTGAGTTTTTGATGCTCTAGTGCAATCTTGATTTGGTTATATCCACTATAACCATCTCCAAAATTGTACCTCTGTGACAACCCAACAAATATCACTTTTGCGGTAATTGGTAAGTAAAGTTTGTTCCCGCAGAGGTACGAGTCAAAAATTTCCAAATACAAAGTCAAACAATAACAATGTAGTTCTTCTTGGTTGCGTCTTTAACCTCTCAGGTAGAAACCACACCCAGAAGAGAAGAACAAGCACTGACTCAAAGTCTTGTCACAAATTAACACTCCTTAATCACAACTCCATCAAATCTTTCCAAACAATCTTGATTGTGATGATTCAGGCTCTCCCAAAAACGGCACTTCATTGCAAAATGACTTTGCCTAAGAATTTTGGTTCCACCCCTCACTGAAGGCACAACTTCCTTGATCAAAATTGCTTCACATCAACTTTGCACTGCACTCACAAATGCAGAATACTACCAACACTACAATTCCTCTCAGATCTGTCAAGGCATTGCTTCGATTGCACTTCACTCAAGATCAAACACATAAAATGAAGATCAAGGCTGTGGAATCCAACATCCAACAAGCACACTAACTTGCACTTCAAATTTCCGCACACACTCACAAACACAATTGCAAAGTTGATACTCGTAATCAAGCTCAAGCGACGAGCATTGCTTCACAGCACTTCACTTTATCTATTCTCAGAAATAATGGGCACTGAACAACATTTCTCTGCAAATGCCACTCTTAAGTAGTGAAGCAATTGACAATTCTAACAACTATACCGTTCTACAACAACTCTTCTAACCTGCAGATCCGAAATGACAATGCACCTCTTCATATCCACCTCTTCAAATCTCAAAATTGTTACGAATCCGATCCAATGTCTACTGTGACAACCCGGCAAATATCACTTTTGTGGTAATCGGGTAAGTAAAGTTTGTTCCCGTAGAGATACGAGTCAGAAATTTCCAAATACAAAGCAAAGTAAAAATTTAGTTCTTTTTGGTTGTGTCTTTAATCTCTCAAGTAGAAACTACACCCACAAGAGAGTAACAAGCTTACAATCTTGGTAACTTGTCACAAATACACACACATATAATCATAACAAAAAAAATTCTATCCAAACAACTCTTGATTGTGATGATTCAGATTCTCCCAAAGATTGCATTTCACTGCAAAGATCAATTTCACCTCAGAATTGTGTTCCACTCCTCCATTGAAGGCACAACTTCCTTGATCAAAATTGTTTCACATCAACTTTGCACTGCACTCACAAATGCAGAATACTACCAACACTACAATTCCTCTCAGATCTGTCAAGGCATTGCTTTGATTGCACTTCACTCAAGATCAAACACATAAAATGAAGATCAAGGCTGTGGAATCCAACATCCAACAAGCACACCGACTTGCACTTTGAATTTCCGCACATACTCACAAACACAATTGCAAAGTTGATACTTGAAATCAAGCTCAACCGAAGAGCACTGCTTCACAGCACTTTGCTTTATCTATTCTCAAAAATAATGGGCGTTGAACAACATTTCTCTGCGAATGCCACTCTTAAGTAGTGAAGCAATCAACAATTCTAACAACTATACCGTTCTACAACAACTCTTCTAACCTACAAATCCGAAATGACAATGAACCTCTTCATATCCACCTCTTCAAATCTCAAAACTGTTACTAGTCCGATCCGATGTCTATTGTGACAACCCGACAAATATCACTTTTGCGGTAATCGGGTAAGTAAAGTTTGTTCTCGCAGAGATATGAGTCAAAAATTTCCAAATATGAAGCAAAGTAACAATTTAGTTCTTCTTGGTTGCATCTTTAATCTCTCAAGTAGAAACTACACCCACAAGAGAGTAACAAGCTTACAATCTTGGTAACTTGTCACAAATACACACACACATAATCATAACATAACAAATTCTATCCAAACAACTCTTGATTGTGATGATTTAGATTCTCCCAAAGATTGCATTTCACTGCAAAGATCAATTTCACCTCAGAATTGTGTTCCATCCCTCCACTGAAGGCACAACTTCCTTGATCAAAATTGCTTCACATCAACTTCACACTGCACTCACAAATGCAGAATACTACCAACACTACAATTCCTCTCAGATCTATCAAGGCATTGCTTTGATTGCACTTCACTCAAGATCAAACACATAAAATGAAGATCAAGGTTGCGGAATCCAACATCCAACAAGCACACTAACTTGCACTTCAAATTTCCGCACACACTCACAAACACAATTGCAAAGTTGATACTTGAAATCAAGCTCAACCGACGAGCACTGCTTCACAGCACTTTGCTTTATCTATTCTCAAAAATAATGAGCACTGAACAACATTTCTCTGCGAATACCACTCTTAAGTAGTGAAGCAATCGATATTTCTAACAAGTATACCATTCTACAACAACTCTTCTAACCTGCAGATCCGAAATGACAATGAACCTCTTCATATCCACCTCTTCAAATCTCAAAACTGTTACTAGTCCGATCCGATGTCTATTGTGACAACCCGACAAATATCACTTTTGCGGTAATCGGGTAAGTAAAGTTCATTCCCGCAGAGATACGAGTCAAAAATTTCCAAATACAAAGCAAAGTAACAATTTAGTTCTTCTTGGTTACGTCTTTAATCTCTCAAGTAGAAACTACACCCACAAGAGAGTAACAAGCTTACAATCTTGGTAACTTGTCACAAATACACACACACATAATCATAACATAACAAATTCTATCCAAACAACTCTTGATTGTGATGATTCAGATTCTCCCGAAGACGGCACTTCACTGCAAAGATCAATTTCACCTCAGAATTGTGTTCCACCCCTCCACTAAAGGCACAACTTCCTTGATCAAAATTGCTTCACATCAACTTCATGCTGCACTCACCAATGCTGAATACTACCAACACTACAATTCCTCTCAGATTTGTCAAGGCATTGCTCCGATGCACTTCACTCAGGATCAAACACCGAGAATGAAGATCAAGGCTGTAGATTCCAACATCCATAGGCACACTGACTTGCTCTTTGGAATTCTCTTCACACTCACAACTACAAACACAAAATTGACAATCAGAATTAAGCTTAAGTGACGAGTACTGAGAATAGCACTTCACTTTATCTATCTTCAGAAATTTGAATACTGAACAACATTGTACTACAAATGCTCCACTTAAATACTGAAGCAAACGGCAAACTTGCCTAGCTAGGCACCGCTTCCTAACATCTCTTCCTACTTGCAGATTCTAAGTGATAATCTATCTCTTCATATCTGCCTCTTCCTATCTCAAAATTGACATTTATCTCGATCTGATGTCTACCTCATCATCAGCTTCCAAACCTGATGATCTTCCTACTATTTTTCCTTCTTTGGGTATGGCTAATTCCACCAAGTCCTTCACTACTTCTACTACTTCTACACTGCAATCTACAATTGAGCTCATGGGTAATCCATCTATATCCTTATCTCCTGACCCCTCTTCTCTAATGTGTCAATCATCAAGTTTGATGACACTTGAATTCCTACTTCTGTGACATCGGGTTTCGTCTCCACTGTCACAATATTCCAAATCTTCTCTAATTCCAAATTGACTAAATCTAGTCAAAGACTAACATTGTTCTCTACATCTAACATTTTCCTCTATGCGTTCCCTCAATCAAATCAATAAGGTGTTCATGTCCACATCCTTGGCCTTTCTCTTTTGAGTTTCCTGCACAAGTAACTTCAACTCATGTAGGCTAGCTTCCTCTAATCTCCCTTCAGCCTCCGTGCTTAAGAGTGCTCTTAACTTCCCTACAACTTCCCCCACTGACTCCGATGCATATCCTCAAGAGCGCTCTACCTTCAACTCCTCACGATACATCTTCAACTTGTCTTCGTATTCTGTAGCAAGCATCTTCTTCTCCTCTACATACTGCACGCTTTGCTGTTCCACGCTCCTGACAAGTTCTTGCAATTGTTCTTCTTCTTCTTGCCTGGCTGCCAACTCTCTCTGCCATGCTTGATCTTTCGCTGCTGCACTTTTCTTTAAACTGTCCAACTCCTGCTCCATTACGATGGTCATCGCCTTCAAATGAACGTTCTTGATGTGCACATCACTCACTTCTTCCTTCATCTTGTTGAGCCACATTGCTTGCTCCTTCAATTCTCCGGCTTGCCTCTGCAATTCTTTCTCTTTTGACTCGCAGCTCTCTTGTAACATCTTGAAAGTCTTCTTCTTCAAGACTTCCTCTCTCCAAATTTCTTCAATTTCTTCATTTCTTTGGACTTGTTGCTCTTGGAACCCCTTCACTTCACTCAACAGATGCTTCACCACCTGCAAATCATTCATCCCCTTCCCGCAATCTTCAGGAATTACTCCCCGATGCTCCTTCAACAGCTCCAGCAATGGTGTGACTACCTTCGTCAAATATGATATCCCGCCAAAGTTTTCTTCTTCTTCATTGCCATCTTCATCTGGAGTCTTCTCCTCTGTCATCAGCTCCTTCATCCAAAGTTGCAATCTTTGTATCTTCAGCATTTCAGTACTTTCCTTGTCTTGGACTCTTGAACTCAGCCCCGTGGGATTCTCCCATTTCTCTTCTGGTTGCGACTTGTTCACCAACATCGCCTGACAAGACTCACTTACTGCCACCAATTGCTGGACCTCTGGCTCCCCATCGCTATCGCTCCCAAACTCCTCACTTTTTAAGGTGAGCTCCTCTTCTTTGGATTCCTCCTCTTGCGACTCAATCTCTTCCCAAGACTCCGATCCCGATGATGCCTCTTTTATGATCTTTGCAGTCTTCAACATCAGCCGCTGAGTCTTCCTTTGGGTGGGAAGCAACCTTGCTTCTTTGGGTTTGCCACATTTCTTTGTCTTTGGACTGGTAATTTTTTTGACTTTCCACTATCCGGTCTTTGCGAAGTATTCATCATTTGCTCAAAGATGCAACATATATTGGCGCTCTTCCTCATCTGCTTCCTGTCGTAAATTTGGATGCATGTGAGACACCATACGATGATGCTCTTCTTCAATTAGTAAGTTCAGTCCACAGTAGAAGTGGGCTGCAAACGGTGCAAAATATTGTTGTGGCGAGCCCATTCACCAATTAACCACCATCTGCCTCATTCGGTGGTGAAAGCACTACACCCAATTCACTGGAGCTCCTGCAAACATTTGATGGAAGAAGACAGCTTGCTGCATGTTCATGTAGGTGGTTCATTTTGGCTTGAACATGGCCATCATTGCCCCCACAATGCTTCTTTGGATCGGATCCCAATAGGACTCCACCTTGTAGCCATTTTTAGTTCTCGGAGTGAAAAATGAATTGCGGATCTCCGCCGTCTCCTCTGCAACATCATACTTCCGATAGAAGGTGATTCTCGTTGGTTTTCCTGCTTCTCTCCCCAATACTAACTTCCAATCCAACTCAGTCCATCGAGCCGGATTGCCTCTCTTCCCTTCCACCTCGAGACCCTCCTCACAATTACTGGCAGCAATCTCTACCATCACTCCCGGGAAATTGAAATTCTAGTTCCATGCTAAAAAGGTAATACAAAGTCTAATCAAGACTTTGATTCTAGCTACTACATCTACTCTTCGGATTGCAAAACCTTGCACCGCCAGCGCATTGGCCACCTTCTTTGCCATGATCTGCTCTCTTGTTCTACGATGTTGGAAGATGAGACCCTCTCCTGGACGAGACACTCTAACTCCCTCAGGGTTTCGGAAAATCTCACTCTCGATGGGCTTTTGAGCACGCATTACTGCAGGACGACTACTCAAAGGAAATGGAAATTTACTCAGAACATTAAACTTTTCCTTGCGTAGTTGCCATTTTATATTTCCCCAAATCATGGTCATTCTTAAGTCCATTTTAACTTTGAATTGCTCTATTCTGTGTGCAACTCCCGGTCCTTGTCAAGACATGCTTCTTCTGCCCCCGTCGTTTCTTGAAATGTACTTTCTTGCCATATACCAAGGTTGTTGAACGGTCTTTGTCTCTCCTGCATCTTCCAAGCCAAAGACGGTGATCTTTGGACTTTTTCCGGTGTACTCCTCTTTCAAGTACCTCCATCATTGGATCCAATGTCATCTTCTTTGGATTTCCTCCAAAGTTAGTTTTCTCCATTCTTCGTTTCCAATTTGACTTTCAGTGCTTGCTTCTTCTCTTAAACACGACTAAACATAGAAAAACAAAAAATGTGGGTACCACATCTACTTTGTCATCGGCTTTCAAACCCGAACCCAAACTAACTTTACTTCCTACTACTCTGTCCTCGGGTTTCACAACTCCTAATTCTTCTACCACATCCAGCAATTCTCTTTCCTGATCTAAAATTCTACTAGTGGGTAACTTATCTAACTCCTTATCTCCCAACCCACTCTTCTCTAATGTCTCTATTGCTAACTCTGAAGTCATCTGCACTCCTACTTCATCTACTTCGGGTTTGGCTCTAACATCCTTCCGAAGTTTGTCTATCTCCAACTTTACTAAGTCTAATCTAATCATGATATTATCTTCTACCTCTAATATCTTTCTATCTACACGAGTTCTTAGACTGATCAACAAGGCATTCAAATTTGTGTCTTTTGCCTGTCTTCGCCTTGTCTCATGCACCAACAACTTCAACTCGTACAGCCTTGTTTCTTCAATCCGAACACTGGCCTCTGTACTTAACATTGTGTTCATCTTGAGGACAATCTCCTTCAATGGCTCCAATCGCAGCTTTCTTTCTTGCTCCCAATCTGCAAGCCAATCTTCCCTGTACATTGCCATCTCTACCTCGAACTCGGCTTTCACCATTTCTTTCTCCTTCTCCTTCTGCACAATCTTCTCCTCCTGATTACGAAGTAACTCTCGTAATCTCTCTTCTTCCCTATATCTTACTGCCAACTCCCTTTGCCAAAGTTGCTTCTTCTCTTCTACGCTCTCCATCACTCTATCGGGCTCTTGTTCCTTTGCTGCTATCCTCGCCATAGCATGGATAAGTTCTACTCTTGAATCAGCAAACTGCTGCTTCAAAACCTCATACTCTGCTACTTGTCTCTCCTTTGCTATGTCATTCTTCTTAACAAGCTCCTCTTGATACATCACTTCTCTCTTCAAGTCTTCAATTACTTGAGTCTTCACTACTGCCTCCGCTTGGAGTACTTCCCTTTCCTCCTCACCTCGGGTCATAATCTTCTTCAACTCTGAGTTCTCTTCTTCTAATCTTGACAACACCTGCAGAACAATCTTTACTTCTGGACAAGTCGATTGCATTTCCTTCTTCCTATGCTCCAACTTCATCAGCAATGGGCACACAATCTCCCACAGGTACTCCACTCCATCACTTGCAACTATCTCCTCCTGCGTCGCAATCTCCCTTCTCACTTCTTGTTCACCCGATACTCGCCTTTGTCTCTATAGTCTTTGTATTGGAATCGACGCCTCACTTCCCGAGCTTTCATTCACTTCTTCTTTTGCCTTACTCGGACCTGCCTCACACTTTGCCTTACGTCTCAAATGGCATCCCCTCTGAATTGCAATCTTCTTCTCTTCGGGCTCAGGTATCTCATCCTCCAACTTTGTGTTATCTTTTGGCTTGAGCTCTACCTGAACTTCTTCTTCCTCCTCTGCAGTAGTTGGCACCGATGTCATTTCTTCACCTTCATTGTTGTCGCTACTCATATCTCCACTTTGTAGCATTAGCTCTAGTTCTTCCTTGCATTCCGAGTCTTCGGACTTGCACTCGACTTCAACTTCCGAGTCTTCGTCTTCTGACTTGATCACCACCATGCCTTGCCTTGGGTTTCCTCTCTTGGTCTCCCGAGGTTTTATCTTGTCTTTGGCTTTGCCCTACCAAAGTTTTGGGTTTCATCCCAAAGACTCTTTTCTTTGCCTTCTTTAGCCATACATGCGCAATCCGACTTCTCTATACACTTCTTCTTCTCTATTTTGAAAAAACAAAAAATGTGGGCACCACATACCCTCTCCCTCAAATGTGAGCATCCCCGCAAACATAGACCTTGGGTGTCTTAGAGACTACCGAGTCTATGTTCCAATATCTCCAAACTCTCCACCTGTTTACTCAAGTGGCAAAAGGATTAGCCTCCAGGTCTACAAGCTGCATGGACCCATTTTCATAAAGATGAAGAACTCGATAGGGACCCATCCACCTCAAATACAACTTGCCTGGAAAAAATATTCGGCAATTGTCATATAACAAAACTAAATCTCCTTCACGTATAGCCATAGGCTTGATATGCTTATCGTGCCTGACTTTCCTCTGTGCTTGTACTTCCTTCATGGTTTGCATTGCATCGTCTCTTTTCTCTTCTAACCACGTCAATTGATGAATCCAAAGATCTTGACTTTCTTCCTCCGATAGTCATTCTTTGCAAAAAATCCGATATGTTGGTACTTCAAATTCAACTGGCAGTATGGGATGCAAGCCATATGTCAAGAAGTATGGAGTTTGTTTGGTTGTAATCTTTTCTGTCATTTGATATGCCCACAATGCGGCTGGTAATTTTGTATCCCAGTCATGGGCATAATTGACAGTCAACTTATTCAAAATTTTGCAAAGTAACCCATTTGCCTTTTCTGTTAAGCCATTTGCTTTTGGATTATAAGGAGTCATCTTCCGATATTTAATCTGAAAGTACTTGGTTAATGCTTCCATTACAAAGTTCAAAAAGTGTGTTCCTCAGTCACTGACCAATTCCAGAGGACACCCATATTGGGAGATGATGTTTTGAAAGAAAAATTCCGCCATAGTTTCAGCATCATCTCTGCGAGTTGCTTCAGCTTCGACCATCTTGGTAGCATAGTCAGTGCAAACCAAAATGTATCACTTTCTTGTGGCTCAAGTCACTAGTTGCATGGGACCCACAAAATCAATCCCCCATTTCTCAAATGGGGCCAAAGGCAAAATTGGTCTCAAAGGCCATTGAGAAGTAGCCATCGGCTTCCTCGTTCTTTGACAAGCATCACAGCTTCGGATATGAGCATGCACGTCCTTGTACATTGTAGGCCACCAATACCCTGCCAAAAGGATTTTCTTTACAAAATTCTTCAAAGTATAGTGTCCTCCTGTTGCTTTGGAGTGTAAAGATTCAATCACTCCTCCTACTTCGTATGACTCCAAGCATCACCAAAGTACTTTGTCTTTGCCCATCTTAAATAAAATGTTTTGTTTGAGCTGGTACGGCCCCATTTTCCTGAGAAAGACTGCCCTTTGCTCTGGGTCCATCCCTTCAGGACAATGGAGAGTATGCAGATAGTGATATTCTGCTGCATACCTTGTACTTTGCATTGCTTATAATTGATACAACTCTTCGTCAGGGAACCGATTGTCAATTTCCCACTCCTAGTCTTGTGTTTCTAACCTGGACAAGAAGTCCGCATTCAAATGCAAAGCTCCCTTCCTTGTTTTCTTCTTTGGGACAATGACAATGGGGGAGACCCATTCACTGCTTAAGACAAGGAAGATGATTCCGGCCCCTAAGTACTTGTCAATTTCATCTTTCACCAAAAGCAAGTACTTTGGGTTCAGACGGTATTGTTGTTGCCGACCCGGAACTGCACCTTCAACCAGATCAATCCGGTGTTCTACAAATTCTTGTGGAATACCCAGCATTTGATCAATAGACCAGGCAAATACATCCTGGAATTCTATGAGCAAGGTAGTGTATCCTGCCAACTCCTCCGAAGTGACTATCTTCAAAAAAAATTTAATTTCTCCTTCAGTCAATAAAACATCTTGACAATCATCGGGGTTGATGACTCCTTCAACGTGGCTTACTCGGCTTAACCCAAGGCGAGCTGCCATCAAACCCCCTTCCTCCAAGTCAGGTTCACCCAAGGCAAGGTCATATGGACCTTTGTCTTTGACATCCACCTCGTAGCATTCCAAATAGTTAACTTGGACTTTGTCTTTGGATTCATCTGAGGACAAAGACGATGAGTCTTTGGATTCGTCCTCCTCTTCCGAAAAACTTGTTTCCCTGAGGTGGGGACCTTTCGTCCAACTCACAGTCACCAACTTCTGATCTTCGGATGAAATGTCCTTGAAACTTAACTTTTGCTGATGCCAATCCACCACAACTTGGGCACTATACAACCAGGGTCTTCCGATCAATAGAGGGTAACCAGTCTTTGTCATTGGTCGCAACACAATGTAGTTCAACTTGAAGGGAACCCCTTCAATGATCGTGGTTATGTCTGACAGCATGTCCAAAGGCCGTCTCCTGGTTTGGTCTGCAAACTTCAACACTCGGGGTGTTGGCTCAAACGTATGCTACTCGAGTCGATTTGCAATATCTTCGGTCATGACGTTCACACCGGACCCCATATCAATGGGTATCGATGTGATCATGCACCCTGCAATCTATGCGTCTACCTCGGGAGATCCCAAATCTTCTTGTTCAATACGATAGATAGCAGGCAGGTCCTTCTTTGACATTGACCTCACCTTCTTGAGTGCCAAATTCAGTTGCTTCTTGTACAGCTTGTTATCTTCCCACAATTGCTTGAATGTAACATTGGCATTTGTGGCTGCCAGATCTGCTACAATATCATATTGGGGTACTCCTCCCAATTTAACCATCTTTGCCATTGGCTTTGGGTTCGAAGTCTCTCCATGTTCCATCTTGACTTTGGGACGCTTCAAAATGGTGATGGGATTGCCAGTGGCCTTAACCCGAGGTTCCTTGGGTTGGCCTACCTTGGCTTGGATCAGACCCTTTACTTCAGATCAGATGTCCGCCAGAACGATTGAAGACTTTGTCTTTGTCTCCTCTTCCAAACTCAGTTCCCGAGTCCTGAGTAGTGCCTCCTTTAGTTCTTTCTACAAGGCTTTAGCTTTGGCTTTTGCAAGGATCTTCTCCTCCTTGGCAGAAAGAATTGCCTTTGAGCGTTGTCTGTTTGCCTTTCTAGAAGATGATGAGGTCGTACTTAGCTCTTCGGGATCACGCTTCTTCTTACTGGAGCGTGTATCAACCTTCAAAATTTCAAGGTCCAGCCATTCTCCTTCCGATACCGGACTCCCTTCTTGAGGTCTCTACTCCTCAAGCGTGATACAATTTACATTTGTATCTCCCTTTGCCTGAATTGTTGCACGCTCAGCGGGGGTTTGTACATATTTTATAGGCGGCTTTGGGTTTGGTAGATGAGGACATTGGTTGCCCGTATGCCCTGATCCTTTACAACTTCCACATAGGGGAACATACCTGATTTGCCTTCTTGGCTCCGGACAGTTTGGAGACCAATGTCCCATCGAGTCACAATTGTAATAGGCTCCGGGTGCAACATTCTGAGGACAATTTTGGTTGCTCATCGGTGGTCTTTGTGGAGGAGCATTGGGGTTATACTCCCTTGGTCCGAACCTTGGACCTTGGTACAATGTGCTAGCCTGAGGCTGTACCTCTTGCGTTTGGTACACCGCCTCTTCATCCTTGTCTTGGCTCCATCCCGGAACCCAATCAATTTGTTGCACCGGGAATGCATTACAAATGTTGCATTTTGTGTTTGCATGGCCTGATTTGCCACATGTGGTGCACCATACATTTGATCTTCCAAATGTTGGGGCCTTCCTTTTGTCTTTAGCTCCAATCATCTAGATCTTGAAATCCGAAAACTCCTTGATGAGGGCATCCAGCTTGGTATCCGCCTTATTTACACTCTTTGCTAGAGGAGTCACGGATTTCTTACCCCCTCGTCTTATTACTCGTCTTGGCTTTGATTCTTCGTCAGATTCCAAAGGAGAGCTCAAAGACATGGAGGATTCTTCCAAAGAAGGGGATGTACTACAAGAAGCTCTCCTTCTGAGCTTCTTGCCTTTCTTCTCCCAATTTCTCTGGTTGCCGGCAGAATGAGAGTGGGCCGCCTCGTAACGAGCAACATGTTTGAGTACTTTGTCAAGGGAAGTTACATTCCTCTCCCTTGCAAAGATTTGGATCTCTGGTGAAAGTCCCCCGAGGAACCAAGTAATGGCTTGGGCATTGGAGTAACCCACCACCCTCGATTGCTTGGGAACTCGGTTCAAGAGTGCCATGAACCGCTCAGAGTAGTCTCTCAACTTCTCCTTCTTGCCTTGGTCTAAATCATTGAGTGCTGGTCAACCTCTCGGAATCGTTCCAGGAAGTTGACTATGCCTAGTCTGCCAATACGAACCTCTTCTGGGTCACATGGGTGTACCAGCTCCAAGCTTTCTTTCGGAGCAGACTTGCAAAAATTCTCAGTCAATCCACCAAGTCATGCTCCTTATTAGCAAAGGACATGACTTTGAATTCTTTGATGAATTCATTGGGGTCTTTGTCTTGTTCTGTCCCCTTGTACTTCTAATAGGCATGTCGGATGACAGGCAATGAAGTCATCAGTTGATGCACTGGAATCGGCTGAGGTAACGTTGAACTTGACGGAACTGAGGGATTGGCTGGTATTGATGTTGTGTTGTCAGCCCAGGGGTTCCAATTTGTCAAATTCAAGGTGGGGTCTTCTTCAAAAATTTCTGCTATGATGGTGTCAACTTCAACCCGAGTGGAAGATTTGGGATCAACACCTCCGATTTGTTCCTCAAAATTCCTTTGGGACAACCAAGGAATTGTTCATAGAAGATGTTGACACTCTTCTTCCGTAAGTGTTTGTGCTATCTTTTCTCGAACAAAATTCTTTAAGGACACGACTTCCTTTACAGCTCTAGGGGAAGTCGGTGTACTAGGCCGCAATGCATATGTTTGGCCACTCAAGTCTTTCTTCTTCTTGGACGAAGAGGGAGATGCGTAGTAGCCTTACCAACTGCCTTTAGGTTTCTTGTGGTCAAGTTCTTGCAGTGCTTCTTGCACTTTGTGAAGAAGTTGAAAATCCAATGCTTCTCATTTGGTTTCGTCAACAGTGGATGTGACATTCAGACGTTTGTCTTCTTCACACTGCAGCGCTTGTCTTTGGGCTCTCAATGCAGACATTCATATTGCGTTGAGACCCAATTTTTAATTTGGCTTTATATTCTTCCACTTCCGAGATTTGTATCCCCGGCAGCGGCACCAAAAATCATGTGACAACCCGGCAAATATCACTTTTGCGGTAATCGGGTAAGTAAAGTTTGTTCCCGCAGAGATACGAGTCAGAAATTTCCAAATACAAAGTCAAACAATAACAATGTAGTTCTTCTTGGTTGCTTCTTTAATCTCTTAGGTAGAAACCACACCCAGAAGAGAGTAACAAGCACTGACTCGCAGTCTTGTCACGAATTTACACTCCTTAATCACAACTCCATCAAATCATTCCAAACAATCTTGATTGTGATGATTCAGGCTCTCCCAAAAATGGCACTTCACTGCAAAACAACTTTGCCTAAGAATTTTGTTCTACCCCTCCACTGAAGGCACAACTTCCTCGATCAAAATTGCATCACATCAACTTCGCATTGCACTCACAAATGCGGAATACTACCAACACTACAATTCCCCTCAGATTTGTCAAGGCATTGCTTTGATTGCACTTCACTCAAGATCAAACACACAGAATGAAGATTAAGCCTGTGGAATCCAACATCCAACAAACACTCTGACTTGCACTTTGAATTTCTCCAAACACTCACAAACACAAGTACAACATTGATACTCGGAATCAAGCTCAAGCAACGAGCAGTGCTTCACAGCACTTTGCTTTATCTATTCTCAGAAATAATGGGCACTGAACAACATTTCTCTGCAAATAGCCCTCTTAAGCAGTGAAGCAATTGATAGTTCTAACAACTATACCGTTCTACAACCACTCTTCTAACCTGCAGATCCAAAATGACAATGCACTCTTCATATTTGCCTCTTCAAATCTCAAAACTATTACAAGTCCAATCCGATGTCTACTTCATCATCGGCTTTCAAACCCAAACCCAAACTAACTTTACTTCCTACTACTCTATCCTCGGGTTTCACAACTCCTAATTCTTCTACCACATCCAGCAATTCTCTTTCCTGATCTGAAATTCTACTAGTGGGTAACTTATCTAACTCCTTATCTCCCAACCCACTCTTCTCTAATGTCTCTATTGCTAACTCCAAAGTCATCTGCACTCCTACTTCATCTACTTTGGGTTTGGCTCTAACATCCTTCCGAAGTTTATCTATCTCCAACTTTACTAAGTCTAATCTAATCGCGATATTATCTTCTACCTCTAATATCTTTCTATCTACACGAGTTCTTAGACTGATCAACAAGGCATTCAAATTTGTGTCTTTTGCCTATCTTTGCCTTGTCTCATGCACCAACAACTGCAACTTGTGCAACCTCGTTTCTTCAATCCAAACGCAGGCCTCTGTACTTTACATTGCGTTCATCTTGAGGACAATCTCCTTCAATGGCTCCAATTGCATCTTTCTTTCTCGCTCCCGATCTGCAAGCCAATCTTCCCTGTACATTGCCAACTTTGCCTCAAACTTGGCTTTCACCGTTTCTTTCTCCTTCTCCTTCTGCACAATCTTCTCCTCCTGATTACGAAGTAACTCTCGTAATCTCTCTTCTTCCCTATATCTTACTGCCAACTCCCTTTGCCAAAGTTGCTTCTTCTCTTCTACGCTCTCCATCACTCTATCGGGCTCTTGTTCCTTTGCTGCTACCCTTGCCATAGCATGGATAAGTTCTACTCTTGAATCAGCAAACTGCTGCTTCAAAATCTCATACTGTGCTACTTGTCTCTCCCTCGCTATGTAACTCTACTTAACAAGCTCCTCTCAATACATCACTTCTCTCTTCAAGTCTTCAATTACTTGATTCTTCACTACTACCTCCGCTCCGAGTACTTCCCTTTCCTCCTCACCTCGGGTTATAATCTTCTTCAACTCTGAGTTCTCTTCTTCTAATCTTGACAACACCTGCAGAACAGTCTTCACTTCTGGACAAGTCAATTGCATTTCCTTCTTCCTGTGCTCCAACTTCATCAGCAATGGGCACACAATCTCCCACAGGTACTCCACTCCATCACTTGTCTGACAACCTGGCAAATATCACTTTTGCAATAATTGGGTAAGTAAAGTTCATTCCCGCACAGATACAAGTCGGAAATGTCCAAATACAAGGTCAAATAGTAACATGTAGTTCTTCTTGGTTGCATCTTTAACCTCTTAGGTAGAAACCACACCCAGAAGAGAGTAACAAGCACTGATTTGCAGTCTTGTCACAAATTTACACTTCTTAATCACAACACCTTCAATTCTTTCCAAACAATCTTGATTGTGATGATTCAGGCTCTCCCGAAAATGGCACTTCACAGCAAAACAACTTTGCCTGAGAATTGTGTTCCACCCCTCCACTGAAGGCACAACTTCCTTGATTGAAATTGCTTCACATCAACCTCGCACTGCACTCACAAATGTAGAATACTACCAACACTACAATTCCTCTCAGATCTGTCAAGGCATTGCTTTGATTGCACTTCACTCAAGATCAAACACACAGAATGAAGATCAAGGCTGTGGAATCCAACATCCAACAAACACTCTGACTTGCACTTTGAATTTCTCCAAACACTCACAAACACAAGTATAATGTTAATACTCGGAATCAAGCTCAAGCAACGAGCATTGCTTCATAGCACTTTGCTTTATCTATTCTCAAAAGTTATGAGCACTAAACAACATTTGACTGCAAATGCCACTCTTAAATAGTAAACAAATCGACAGTTCTAACAACTATATCGTTCTACAACAACGTTTCTAACTTCCATATCCGAAATGGCAATGCAACTCTTCATATCTACCTCTTCAAATCTCAAAACTATTATTAATCCGATCCGATGTCTACTTCGTCATCAGCTTTCAAACCCGAACCCCAAGTAAATTTACTTCCTACTACTTTTTCCTTGGGTTTCATCTTCTACCTCTTCTACCAAATCCAACAATTCTCTTTCTTGATCTAAAATTGCACTAGTGGGTAATCTATCTAACTCCTTATCTCCCGACCCACTCTTCTCTAATGTCTCCAACGGTAACTCCAATGACATTTGCACTCTTATGTTATCTACTTCGGGTTTTGCTCTAACATCTTTCTAAAGTTTTTCTATCTCTATTTTCACTGTCTAATCTAATCAAAATGTTGTCTTCTACCTCTAAGATCTTCCTATCTACACGAGTTCTGAGACTAATTAACAAGGCATTCAAATCCGTGTCCTTCACATGTCTTCGCCTTGTCTCTTGCACCAACAACTTCAACTCGTGCAGCCTCGTCTCTTCAATCCAAATGCTGGCCTCTGTACTTAACATCGCATTCATCCAGAGAACTATCTCCTTCAAAGGCTCCAATCTCATCTTCTGCAAGCCAGTCCTCCCTGTACATTGCCAATTCTGCTTTGAACTTGGCTTTTACCTTCTCCTTCTCCTTCTCCTTCTCCTTCTATACAACTCTCTTCTCCTGATTACGAAGTAACTCTTGTAATCTCTCTTCTTCCCTACATCGTGCAGCCAACTCTCATTGCCAGAGTTGCTTCTTCTCCTCGACACTCTCCATCACCCTATTGAGCTCCTGATCCTTTGCTGCTACTCTCGCCATAGCATGGATAACCTCTACTCTTGAATTAGCAAACTGCTGCTTCAAGATCTCGTACTCAGCTACTTGTCTCTCCCTTGCTATGTCACTCTTCTTCACAAGATCCTCTTGATAATGCACTTCTCTCTTCAGGTCTTCAATTACCTGACTTCTCACTACTGCCTCCACTCGCAGTACTTCCCTTTCCTCCTCACCTCGGGTTATACTCTTCTTCAACTCCGAGTTCTCTTCTTCTAATCTTACCAACACCAGCAATATATGCTTTACCTCTGGACAAGTTGATTGCATCTCCTTTTTCTTGTACTCCAGCTTCACCAACAAAGGACACACCACCTCCCGCAGGTACTCGACTCCATCACTTGAGGTTACTTCTTCTTGCATGGCCACTTCCCTTCGTACTTCTTGTTCATCCGATACTCGCCTTCTTCTCTGCAGTCTTTGTATCAGAATGGACGTCTCTCTTCTTGAGCTTTCATGTGCTTCTTCCTTCACCGTACTCAGACCTACATTGTGCTTTGCCTTACATCTTGAGCAAACTCCTCTCTGCACTATGATCTTCTTCTCTTCGGGCTTGGTTACTTTGTCTTCCAACTACGTGTTGTCCTCAGCTTTGATCTCTGCTTGCACTTCTTCTTCTTCTTCGGTAGCCACCGGCACTGATGTCATTTCTCCTCCTTCATCGCTGTTGCTACTTGTATCTCCACTCTACAGCGTTAGCTCAGGTTCCTCCTTGTGCTCTGAGTCTTTGGTCTTGAGCTCGGCATCACCTTCCAAGTCTTCATCCTCTGACTTGATCACCACCATACCTTGCCTCAGGTTTCCTCTCCTGGTCTTCCAAGGTTTCTTCGTGTCTTTGGCTTCACCCTGCCGACTTCTCTTCTTTGAGTTTGGAGTACTTACTTTGATCTCCACGTTCTTCCCTATCTTTGTATAGTAGTCGTCAGTGCTCCTGATTTGCAAAATGTACTGCTGCTCCTTGACATCGACCTCCTTTATCAAATCGGGATGGAACTGCAACACCATCTAAGTTCACTCCGCCGAGTTCATCAAATTCAACCCAAGGTAGAAATGGTTGCAAATGGCACGATGTAGTGTGGAGGCAATTTATCCCACAGATTCCACACCATTTGTCTTGTTCTCCCATAGAAACACCTCGCCTAATTGATTGGTTCTCCTACAAATAACTTGTGAAAGAACACCGCTTGGTGTTTCATCACATACATTGTTCCCTCCGGCTTCAGGATTGCAATCAGAGCACTCACAATTCCTCTTTTCACAAGGTCTTTGTAGCTCTCAACTTTGTACCCATTCTTCATCTGCTTTGACGAGAATGCATCTCTCACCTCTTGAGTTTCTTGAGCTATCTCTCCCTTCCCCAAGAACGTGGCCCCCTGCTCCAAGCCTGCTTCCTTCTTGAGTACTAGTCTCTAATCTGACTCTATCCAGCAAGCTAGATTTCCTCTCTTCCCTTCTTTCTCGAGTCCATTGAGACACTTGCTCTCGATGATTTCTGTCATGAAACTTGGAAAACTCACATTCCAGTTCCACGCCAAGAAAGTGATCCGAAGTCGGCTCAAGACTTCAATCCTAGCAATCACATCTAACCTCCAAATTGCATGATTTCTCATTGCAAATTTGGAGTTCTTATTTCCTCCTCTCATCTCTCTTGCTTTCTCACTGTCTCTTGATTTCACTCTCACGACTTCTCCCTTACACATTAACGCGTTTCCAACTCTATTTCCCTTCCCACAATCACTTGCAAGACAACTTCTCAACGGCAAAGGAAAATTACTCAACATTTTGTCGTTGTGAGTTTGATTTTTATAGAGTTGCGCTTTCTTTGTCTTTCTTCACTTCGAGTTTCTACCAAGAAATCACACCTCTTGCATGCACCTGTCACTGTCAATCAACCTTCGCGCGTATGGGCCGCTCGTTCTTGAACGGTCCCTTCTTGAATGTCTTGCCCCGACAAAAGATTGTTAGACTGACTTCGCCTCGGGTTGAGTCCCCCCCCCCCCCTCCCCCCGATACGAAGACTCCTTACTTTGGGTTGTATGCTGACAGGGCATTTCCGAGTACTTTGCCTTATGATTCAAAGTCACTTTACTTCGGGTTTCATCCCAAAGACTCTTTTCTTTGCCTTCTTTGGCCATACAGACACAATCCGACTTCTCTATACACTTCTTCTTCTTTATTTTGAAAAAAAATCAAAAAATGTGGGCACCACATACCTCTTCCCTCAAATGTGAGCATCTCTGCGAACATAGACCTTGGGTGTCTTAGAAACTTCCGAGTCTATGGTCCAATATCTCCGAACTCTCCACCCGTTTACTCGAGTGGCAAAAGGATTACCTTCCAAGTCTACAAGCTACATGGACCCATTTTTGTAAAGATGAAGAACTTGATAGGGACCCATCCATCTCAAATGCAACTTGCCTGGAAAAAATATTTGGCGATTGTCATATAACAAAACCAAATCTCCTTCACGTACAGTTACAGGCTTGATTCTCTTATTGTGCCTAACTTTCCTCTGTGCTTGTACTTCTTTCGTGGTTTGCATTGCATCGTCTCTTTTCTATCTAACCACATCAGTTGATGGATCCAAAGATCCTGACTTTCCTCTTCCGACATTTGTTCTTCACAAAGAACCCAATATGTCGGTACTTCAAATTCAACTGGCAGTATGGGATGCAAGCCATATGTCAAGAAGTATGGAGTTTGTTTGGTTGTAATCTTTTTTGTCGTTTGATATGCCCACAACGTGGTTGGTAATTTTGTATCCCAGTCATAGGCATAATTGACAGTCACCTTATTCAAAATTTTGCAAAGTAACCCATTCGCTTTTTCCGTTAAGCCATTTGCTTTTGGGTTATAAGAAGTCGTCTTCCGATGTTTAATCTGAAAGTACTTGGTTAACGCCTCCATTACAGAGTTCAAAAAATGTATTCCTTGGTCACTGACCAATTCCAAAGGACATCCATATTGGGAGATGATGTTTCAAAAAAAGAAATCCGCCACAGTTTTAGCATCATCTTTACAAGTTGCTTCAGTTTCTACCATCTTGGTAGCATAGTCAGTGCAAACCAAAATGTATCGCTTTCTTGTGACTTGGTCACTGGTTAAATGGGACCCACAAAATCAATCTCCCATTTCTCAAATGGGGCCAAAGGCAAAATTGGTCTCAAAGGCCATTGAGAAGTAGCCATCGGCTTCCCCGTTCTTTGACAAGCATCACAGCTTCGGATATGAGCATCCACGTCTTTGTACATTGTAGGCCACCAATACCCTGCTGAAAGAATTTTCTTTATAGTATTCTTCAGAGCATAGTGTCCTCCCTATGCTCCGGAGTGTAAAGATTCAATCACTCCTCCTACTTCGTATGACTCCAAGCATCGCCAAAGTACTTTGTCTTTGCCCATCCTAAATAAAATGTTGTGTTTGAGCTGGTACGGCCCCATTTTCCTGAGAAAGACTGCCTGCTGTTCTGGATCCATCTCCTCAGGACAATGGAGAGTATGCAAATAATAATATTCAGCTGCATACCTTGTACTTTGCATTGCTGATAAGTGATACAACTCTTCGTCAAGGAACCGGTCGTCAATTTCCCACTCTTGGTCTTGAGTTTCTAACCTGGACACAAAGTCCGCATTCGAATGCGAAGCTCCCTTCCTTACTTGTACAATATACGTGAACTTTTGTAACAACAAGATCCATCTTGCAATTTGCCCGGATAAATCTGCCTTCTTGACCAAATGTTGCAATGCGTAATGGTCAACATAGAAGACAAACTTGTACCCCAATAGATAATGGTGAAATTTCTTGCAGGCATACACCATTCCGAGTGCTTCTCTTTCAGTCATCGAATAGTTCTTTTCAAAAACTGAAAGTTGTCGGCTGGCATAATACACCGGGTAGTCCTTCTTCTTTTTGTCCTTCTACTTAAGACAACTCCGATGGCCATGGACAAAGTGTCCACATATACATGAAAAGGGACATCCCAATTCAGGGCCTTCATAACTGGTGCTTCAACCAGCTTCTTCTTCAACACCTGGAAAGCTTCTTCTTGAGTTGCGTCCCACAGATAGTCTTCGGATTTCTTCAAAAGCTTTGTAAGTGGTGCAGCAAGCACTGCATAGTTTGACACAAAGCGTCTATAATATCCGACATGTCCCAAGAAGGCTCTCAGCTCCCGAATGTTCTTCGGGGATTCCAAACTTGCGATTATCATGACCTCCTCAACATCGACTTCAATACCTCGGCTTGACACCTGATGCCCCAGAAGAATTCCCTCCTTCATTGCAAAGAAGCATTTCTCCGAGTGTAATGACAAGCCGGCAAAACGACACCTTTCAAAAGTTTGGCAAAGGTAATCTAAATGTACATCTCTTCGCCCAAACACACAAAAGTCATCAATGAAAACTTCCACAAATTTGCATAGGAAATCTTTGAAGATTGAATTCATCATCCGCTGGAAAGTAGCGGGAGCATTACACAACCCAAAGGGCATTTGATTGTAAGCAAAAGTGCCCCAATCGGTTGTGAATGTAGTTTTATCCTTGTCCTCTTCTCGAATGGATACTTGATTGTACCCTGAAAATCCATCGAGAAAACTATAACAAGGATGACCAACTACCTGATCTAAAATTGTATCGGTAAAAGGCAAGGGATGATGATCTTTCCTTGTGACTACATTCAACTTCTGGATGTCTTGGCACACGCGGATCTTCTCTGTTTTCTTCTTTGGAACAATGACAATGCGGGAGACCCATTCACTGCTTAAGACAAGGAAGATACTTCCGGCCCCTAAGTACTTATCAATTTCATCTTTCACCAATAGCGAGTACTTCGGGTTCAGGCGGTATTGTCATTGCCGAACCGGAACTGCACCTTCAACCAGATCAATCCGGTGTTCTCCAAATTCTTGTGGAATACCTGGCATTTGATCAATAGACCAGGTGAATACATCCTGGAATTCTATAAATAGGGCAGTGTATCCTCCCAACTCCTCCAAAGTGACTGTCTTTGAGATTTTCAAAAATTTTCCTTCAATTAATAAAACATCTTGACAGTCATCAGGGTTGATGACGCCTTCAACGTGGCTTACTCGGCTTAACCCAAGGCAAGCTGCCATCAAACCCCCTTCCTCCAAGTCAGGTTCACCCGAGGCAAGGTCATATGGGTCTTTGTCTTCAACATCCACCTTGTAGCATTCCAAGTAGTTAACTTGGACTTTGTCTTCGGATTTGTCTGAGGACGAAGACAATGAGTTTTTGGATTTGTCCTCCTCTTTTGACAAACTTGTTTCCTTGAGGTGGAGAACTTTCATCCAACTCACAATCACCAGCTTCTGATCTTTGGATGAAATGTCCTTGAATCTTAACTTCTGCTAATGCCAATCCACCACAACTTGGGCACTATACAACCAGGGTCTTCCGATCAACAGAGGGTAACCAGTCTTTGTCACTGGTTGCAACACGATGTAATTCAACTTGAAGGGTACTCCTCCAATGATCATAGTGATGTTTGACAGCATGCCCAAAGGTCGTCTCCTGGTTTGGTTTGCAAACTTCAACACTCGGGGTGTTGGTTCAAACATGTGATACCCGAGTCGATTTGCAATATCTTTGATCATGACATTCACACCGGACCTAGAGTCAATAGGTATCAATGTGATCATGCACCCTGCAATTTCCGCGTCTACCTTGGGAGATCCCAATCCTTCTTGTTCAATATGATAGATAGCAGGCAGGTCCTTCTTTGACATCGACCTCACCTTCTTGAGTGCCAAATTCAGCTGCCTCTTGTATAGCTTGTTATCTTCCCACAATTGCTTGAATGTAACGTTGGCATTTGTGGCTGCCAAATCTGCTACAATATTGTATTGGGGAACTCCTTCCAATTTGACCGTCTTTGCCTTCGGCTTCGGGTCCAAAGTCTCTCCATGTTCCATCTTGACTTCGGGACGCTTCAAAATGGTAATGGGCTTGCTATTGGCCTTAACCCAAGGTTCCTCGGGTTGGCCCACCTCGGCTTGGATCAGACCCTTTACATCGGATTGGATGTCTGCCAAAAAAACTGGAGACTTCATCTTTGTCTCCTCTTCCAAACTCAGTTCCCGAGTCCTGAGTAGTGCCTCCTTTAGTTCTTTCTGCAAGGCTTTAGCTTTGGCTTTTGCAAGGATCTTTTCCTCCTTGCCAGAAAGAATTGCCTTTGGGCACAATCTCTTCATCTTTTTGAAAGACGACGAGGTCGTACTCAGTTCTTCGGGATCACGCTTCTTCTTGCTGGAGCGTGTTTCAACTTTCAAAATTTTAAGGTCCGGCCATTCTCTTTCCAAGGCCGGACTCCCTTCTTGAGGTCTTTCTTCGTCAAGAGTGATACAATTTACATTAGTATCCCCCTTTGGCTGAATTGCTGCACGCTCAATGGGGGTCTATACATACTTTACAAGCGGCTTCGGGTTTGGTGGGTGAGGACATTGGTTGCCCGTATGCCCCAATCCTTTACAATTTCCGCATAGGGCAATGTACCCGATTTTCCTTCTTGGCTCCGGACAGTTTGGAGACCAATGTCCCATCAAGCCACAATTATCACAGGCTCCGGGTGCAACATTTTGAGGTCAATTCTGGTTGCTCATCGGTGGTCTTCGTGGAGGAGCATTGGGGTTATACTCCCTTGGCCCAAACCTTGGACCTTAGTATGATGTGCTTGCTTGAGGCTGTACTTCTTGTGTTTGGTACATAGCTTCTTTGTCCTCGTCTTGGTTCCATCCCGGAACCCAATCAATTTGTTGCACCAAGAATGCATTATGAGTATTGCATTTTGTGTTTGCGTGGCCTGATTTGCCACATGCTGTGCACCATACATTTGATCTCCCAAATGTTGGGGCCTTCCTTCTGTCTTTGGCCCCAATCATCTAGATCTTGAAATCCAAAAACTCCTTGATGAGGGCATCCAACTTGGTATCCGCCTTATTTACACTCTTTGTTGGAGGAGTCACTAGTTTCTTGCCCCCATGTCTTCTTACTCATCTTGGATTTGATTCTTCTTTGGATTCCGAAGAAGAGCTCAAAGACGTGGAGGACTCGTCTGAAGAAGGGGATGTGCTGCGTGAAGCTCTCCTTTTGGGCTTCTTGCCTTTCTTCTCCTGATTTTTCCGGTTACCGGCAGAGTGAGAGTGGGCCGCCTTGTAACAAGCAACATGTTTGAGTATTTTGTCAAGGGAAGTTACATTCCTCTCCCTTGCAAAGATTCATATCTTTGGTGAAAGTCCCCCAAGGAACCAGGTAATGGCTTGGGCATTGGAGTAACCCACCACCCCCGATTGCTTGGGAACTCGGTTCAATAGTGCCATGAACCGCTCAGAGTAGTCTCTCAACTTCTCCTTCTTGCCTCGGTCTAAATCGTTGAAAGCAGCAAAGACACTCGTGTTGTAATCAACCTCCCAGAATCGTTCTAGGAAGTTGTTTCTCAAGTCTGCCCAGTTCGCTGGTACGAACCCCTTCTGGGTCACATGGGTGTACCAGCTCCGAGCTTTCTTTTGGAGCAAACTTAGGAAAATTCTCAATCAATCCGCCAAGTCATGCTCCTTGTAAGCAAAGGAGATGACTTCAAATTCTTAAATGAATTCATCGGGGTCTTTGTCTTGTTTTGTCTCCTTGTACTTCTAATAGGCGTGTCGGGTGACAGGCAACAAAGTCATCGTTCAATGCACTAGGATCGGTTGAGGTAGTGTTGAACTTGATAGAATTGAAGGATTGGTTGGTATCGATGCCGTGTTGTCAGCCCAGGGGTTCCAATTTGTCAAATTCAAGGTGGGGTCTTCTTCGACAATTTTTGCTATGAGGGTGTGGTACCCACATTTTTCATTTTGGACAAGTTTTGAAGAAGAAATGCCTTGCTGAAACCAAATTGAAACCAAATGGAGAAGAAATGAAGGGACATTTGTGTTTTGATCAAGCTCGAGGAAGTTGATTTCATGTTAGAGGAAGAAGGACTCGGACTGGATCAGACCCAAAGAAGTTTACTTCGTGCAAGAGGAGGAAAAACTCGGATCAAACGTCAAAAGAGGATTTCTTCACAATAGAATGAAGGTTATAGGTCAGGATTCTTGCGGGGGCTATATCTCAGTAAAGACAAGTCTAAATCAAGCATGCTATATCTAGTTGGAAGCGTCTCGTTCAGGGCTTTCCATTGTCACCAAAATTGTAGAGTTTGGAGGTTTATACAAGAAGTTACAAGCATTTGAAGTTTTGAGAGTAGATGTACTTTGGGTTGAGGTTCTTCGGGTCAATGTTACTTTGGACAACGTACTTCGTACGTTGGACTTCGTACTTTGGGCTTACATGACTTTGGGTCTAAAGACTTTGCCTCAAGATGAAGATGACGAAATCCAAGGTAGTTGGAACTCGAAGTGCAGTGAAGGTGACTTCGAGAGTTTTGCTAGAGGGATCAGAGGAAATAAGAGTAGGGAAAGAAGATAGATAGGATACCCATGACTTCAATTTCAGTTCTGATTGAAGATGGAACATGAATTGAAGGAGCAGTAGCAATAGTGAATAAACCCAAAGTGCAAGATCAGACTATAAATGTCTTTGGGTCGTTACATGAGTGATTAGGGGAAAGTGGGTTACAAATTGAAGGTGTAGATAGTGTATTCATGCTTTCAATTACAATTCTTGATGATAACACAATAGAATCAATAAAGGAATTGATAGTAGTTAGACCCAAAGTAGATAACATAAGAGTGCAGGTGTCTTTGGATTTGACATTTGACACTTTAGAGAAGAGTGTGTCGGGAGATAGAGATTTAGAAGGCTTAACTATGATAGGAATTTCATATCAAGAAGGAGAAGTGTTAGAATTGGTAGAAGAGGTAGAAGATAGGAAACCCGAGGATAGAGTAGTAGGAAGTAAAGTTACTTCGGGTTTGGGTTTGAAAGCCGAGGAAAAAGTAGACATTGGATCGGATTAGTAATAGTTTTGAGATTTAAAGAGGCAAATATGAAGAGGTGCATTGTCATTTTGTATCTGCAGGTTAGAAGAGTTGTTGTAGAATGGTTGTTGTTAGAATTGTTAATTGATTCACTACTTAAGAGTGGCATTTGCAGTCAGATGTTCATTGCTCATAATTTCTGAGAATAGATAAAGCGAAGTGCTATGAAGCAGTGCTCGTCGCTTGAGCTTGATTCCGAGTATCACCTTCATGTCTATGTTTGTGAGTGTGTGGAGAAATTCAAAGTGCAAGTTAGTGTGCTTGTTGGATGTTGGATTCCATAGCCTTGATCTTCATTCTGTGTGTTTGATCCTGAGTGAAGTGCAATCAAAGCAATGCCTTGATAGATCTGAGAGGAATTGTAGTGTTGGTAGTATTCTGCATTTGTGAGTGCAGTGCGAGGTTGATGTGAAGCAATTTTGATCGAGGAAGTTGTGCCTTCAGTGGAGCACAATGGAACACAATTTTGAGGCAAAGTTGTTTTGCAATGAAGTGCCATTTTTGGGAGAGCCTGAATCATCACAATCAAGATTGTTTGGAAAGATTTGATGGAGTTGTGATTAAGGAGTGTTAATTTGTGACAAGACTGCAAATCAGTGCTTGTTACTCTCTTTTGGGTGTGGTTTCTACCTGAGCGATTAAAGATGCAACCAAGAAGAACTACAATTATTACTTTGCTTTGTATTTGACCAATTCTGACTCGTATCTCTACGGGAACAAACTTTACTTACCCGATTACCGCAAAAGTGATATTTGCCGGGTTGTCATAGAGAGTGTCGACTTCAACCCGAGTGGAAGATTCAGGATCAACACCTTTGATTGGTTCTTCAAAATTCCTTCAGGACAACCAAGGAATCGTTTGTAGAAGATGTTGACACTCGTCTTTAGTAAGTGTTTGCGCTGTCTTTTCTCAAACAAAGTTCTTCAAGGACACAACTTCCTTTACAACTCTAGGAGAAGTCGGTGTACTGGGCTGCAATGCATATGTTTGCCCACTCAATTCTTTCTTCTTCTTGGACAAGGAGGGAGATGCGAAGTAGCCTTGCCAACCACCTTCGTGTTTCTTGTGGTCAAGTTCTCGCAGGACTTCTTGCACTTTGTGAAGGAGTTGAAAGTCCAACGCCTCACAAAGTGCCAGTGAAGTGTCGTTTCATCCACAGTAGATGGGATGTTCAGACATTTTTCTTCTTCACATTGCAGTGCTCGTCTTTGAGCTCTCTTCCTGTTGTTCTCTTGATGCAGACATTCATATTGCGTTGATACCCAGTTTCAAATTTGGCTTTGTATTCTTCCACTTCCGAGATTTGTATCCCCGGAAACGGCACCAAAAATCATGTGACAACCCGGAAAATATCACTTTTGCGGTAATCGGGTAAGTAAAGTTTGTTCCCGCAGAGATACGAGTTAGAAATGTCCAAATACAAAGTCAAATAGTAACATGTAGTTCTTCTTGGTTGCATCTTTAACCTCTCAGGTAGAAACCACACCCAGAAGAGAGTAACAAGCACTGATTTGCAGTCTTGTCACAAATTTACACTTCTTAATCACAACACCTTCAATTCTTTCCAAACAATCTGTGATGATTCAAGCTCTCCCAAAAACGGCACTTCACTGCAAAACAACTTTGCCTCAGAATTGTGTTCCACCCCTCCACTGAAGGCACAACTTCCTCGATCAAAATTGCTTCACATCAACCTTGCACTGCACTCACAAATGCAGAATACTACCAACACTACAATTCCTCTCAGATCTGTCAAGGCATTGCTTTGATTGCACTTCACTCAGGATCAAACACACAGAATGAAGATCAACGCTTTGGAATCCAACATCCAACAAACACTCTGACTTGCACTTCAAATTTCTCCAAACACTCACAAACACAAGTATAACATTGATACTCAAAATCAAGCTCAAGCAACGCAAGCAAGCACGCACTGCTTCACACCACTTTGCTTTATCTATTCTCAAAAATTATGAGCACTAAACAACATTTGACTGCAAATGCCACTCTTAAATAGTACACAAATTGACAATTCTAACAACTATACCATTCTACAACAACGTTTCTAACCTACACATCTGAAACGGCAATGCACCTCTTCAAATCTCAAAATTGTTATTAATCCAATCCAATGTTTGCTTTGTCATTGGCTTTCAAACCCAAACCCTAAGCAAATTTACTTCCTACTACTTTTTCCTCGGGTTTCATATCTTCTACCTCTTCTACCAAATCCAACAATTCTCTTTCTTGATCTAAAATTGCACTAGTGGGTAATCTATCTAACTCCTTATCTCCCGACCCACTCTTCTCTAATGTCTCCAACGGTAACTCCAAAGACATTTGCACTCCTATGTTATCTACTTCGGGTTTTGCTCTAACATCTTTCCGAAGTTTTTCTATCTCTATTTTCACTAAGTCTAATCTAATCAAAATGTTGTCTTCTACCTCTAAGATCTTCCTGTCTACACGAGTTCTGAGACTAATTAACAAGCCATTCAAATCCATGTCCTTCGCATGTCTTCACCTCGTCTCCTGCACTAACAACTTCAACTCGTGCAGCCTCGCTCTTCAATCCGAATGCTGGCCTTTGTACTTAACATCGCATTCATCCGGAGGACTATCTCCTTCAAAGGCTTCAATCTCATCTTCCACTCTTGTTCTCGATCCACAAGCCAGTCCTCCCTGTACATTGCCAATTCTGCTTTGAACTCGGCTTTTACCTTCTCCTTCTTCTTCTCTTTCTCCTTCTGTACAACTCTCTCCTCCTGATTATGAAGTAACTCTTGTAATCTCTCTTCTTCCCTATATCGTGCTACCAACTCTTGTTGCCAGAGTTGCTTCTTCTCCTTGACACTCTCCATCACCCTATTGAGCTCCTGATCCTTTGCTGCTACTCTTGCCATAGCATGGATAAACTCTACTCTTGAATCAGCAAACTGCTGCTTCAAGATCTCGTACTCAGCTACTTGTCTCTCCCTTGCTATGTCACTCTTCTTCACAAGATCCTCTCAATAATGCACTTCTCTCTTCAGGTCTTCAATTACCTGACTTCTCACTACTGCCTCAGCTTGCAATACTTCTCTTTCCTCCTCACCTTGGGTTATACTCTTCTTCAACTCCGAGTTCTCTTCTTCTAATCTCGCCAACACTTGCAATACAGTCTTTACCTCTGGACAAGTCGACTACATCTCCTTCTTCTTGTACTCCAACTTCACCAACAGAGGACACACCACCTCTTGCAGGTACTCGACTCCATCACTCAGGGTTACTTCTTCTTGCGTGGCCACTTCCCTTTGTTCTTCTTGTTCATCCAATACTCGCCTTCTTCTCTGCAGTCTTTGTATCGGAATGGACGCCTCGCTTCTCGAGCTTTCATATGCTTCTTCCTTCACCGTACTCAAACCTGCATTGTGCTTTGCCTTACGTCTCGAGTGAAATCCTCTCTGCACTATGATCTTCTTCTCTTCGGGCTCGGTTACTTCATCTTCCAACTGCGTGTTGTCCTCAGCTTTGATCTCTGCTTGCACTTCTTCTTCTTCTTCTGCAGCCACCGGCACCAATGTCATTTCTCCTCCTTCATTACTGTTGCTACTTGTATCTCCACTCTGTAGCGTTAGCTCAGGTTCCTCCTTGTGCTTTGAGTCTTTGGTCTTGAGCTCGGCATCACCTTCGGAGTCTTCATCCTCCGACTTGATCACTACCATACCTTGCCTCGGGTTTCCTCTCCTGGTCTTCTGAGGTTTCTTTGTGTCTTTGGCTTCACCTTGCCGACTTCTCTTCTTCAAGTTTGGAGTACTTACTTCGATCTCCACATTCTTCCCTATCTTTGTATAGTAGTCGTTGGTGCTCCTGATTTGCAAAATGTACTGCTGCTCCTTGACATCGACCTCCTTTCTCAAATCGGGATGGAATTGCGACACCATCCAAGTTTGCTCCGCCGAGTTCAGCAAATTCAATCCAAGGTAGAAATGGGCTGCAAATGGCACGATGTAGTGTGGAGGCAATTTATCCCATAGATTCCACACCATTTGTCTTGTTCTCCCATGGAAACACCTCGCCCAATTGATTGGTTCTCTTGCAAATAACTTGTGAAAGAACACCGCTTGGTGTTTCATCACATACGTTGTTCTCTCTGGCTTTAGGATTGCCATCAGAGCACTCACAATTCCTCTTTTCACAGGGTCTTTGTAGCTCTTGACTTTGTACCCATTCTTCATCCGCTTTGATGAGAATGCATCTCTCACCTCTTGAGTTTCTTGAGTTATCTCTCCCTTCTCCAAGAACGTGGCCCCCTGCTCCAAGCCTGCTTCCTTCTTGAGTACTAGTCTCCAATCCGACTCTGTCCTGCAAGCCAAATTTCCTCTCTTCCCTTCTTCCTTGGGTCCATCGAGACACTTGCTCTTGATGATTTTTGTCATGAAACCTGGAAAACTCACGTTCCAATTCCACGCCAAGAAAGTGATCTGAAGTTGGCTCAAGACTTTGATCCTAGCGATCAAATCTAACTTCCAAATTGCATGATTTCTCATTGCAAATTTGGAGTTCTTCTTTCCTCCTCCCATCTCTCCTGCTTTCTCATTGTCTCTTGATTTCACTCTCACGACTTCTCCCTTACACACTAACGCGTTTCCAACTCTATTTCCCTTCCCACGATCACCTGCAAGATGACTTCTCAACGGCAAAGGAAAATTACTTGACATTTTGTTGTTGCAAGTTTGATTTTTATACAATTGCGCTTTCTTCGTCTTTCTTCACTTTGAGTTTCTACCGAGAAATCACACCTCCTGCATGCACCTATCACTATCAATCAACCTTCACGCATATGGGCCGCCGGTTTTTGAATGGTCCCTTCTTGAATTTCTCACCCCAACGAAAGGTTGTTAGACTGACTTTGCCTCGGGTTGAGCTCCCTCCCCCCGATGCAAAGACTCCTTACTTCGGGTTGTATACTGATAGAGCATTTCTGAGTACTTCGCCTTATGACCCAAAGTCACTTTACTTTGGGTTTCATCTCAAAGACTCTTTTCTTTGCCTTCTTTGGCCATACAAACACAATCCAACTTCTCTATACAATTCTTCTTCTTTATTTTGAAAAAATAACAAAAAATGTGGGCACCACAACTTGCAACTATCTCCTCCTGCGTCACAATCTCCCTTCTCACTTCTTGTTCACCCAATACTCGCCTTTGTCTCTGCAGTCTTCGTATCGGAATCGATGCCTCACTTCCCGAGCTTTCATTCACTTCTTCTTTTGCCTTACTTGGACCCGCCTCACACTTCACCTTACGTCTCAAACGGCATCCCCTCTAAATTGCAATCTTCTTCTATTCGGGCTTAGGTATCTCATCCTCCAACTTCGTGTTATCTTCTGGCTCGAGCTCTACCTGAACTTCTTCTTCCTCCTCTGCAGCAACTGGCACCAATGTCATTTCTCCACCTTCATCATTGTCACTACTTGTATCTCCACTTTGCGGCGTTAGCTTTGGTTCTTCCTCGAATTCCGAGTCTTTGAACTTGCACTTGGCTTCACCTTCCGAGTCTTCATCTTCTGACTCAATCATCACCATGCCTCGCCTCGGGTTTCCTCTCCTGGTCTTCCAAGGTTTTATCTTGTCTTTGGCTTTGCCTTGCTTACTTTGCTTCTTCAATTTTGGAGTACTTGCTACTATCTCCATGCTCTTCCCCGTCTTCTTGTAGTACTTGTTTGTGCTTCGGATTTGAAGGATATACTGTTGCTCCTCTACATCAACTTCTCTTCTCAAGTCGGGATGGAAATGCGACACCATTTGATTTTGCTCTGCTGAGTTGAGCAAATTCAACCCAAGGTAAAAGTGTGCTGCAAATGGCACGATATAATGTGGAGGCAACTTATCGTGCAGATTCCACACCATTTTTTGTGTCCTTCCATAGAAGCACCTCGCCCAATTGATTGGTTCTCCTGCAAATAGTTTGTGAAAGAACACCACTTGGTGTTTCATCACATACGTCGTTCTCTACGGCTTCAGGATGGCCATGAGAGCACTCACAATCTCTCTCTTCATAGGATCCTTGTAACTTTCAACCTTGTATCCATTCTTCATCCGCTTTGAAGAGAATGCATCCCTCACTTCTTGGGTTTCTTTGGCTACCTCTCCCTTCCCCAAGAACGTGGCACCCTGCTCTACGCATGCCTCTCTTTTGAGTACTAATCTCCAATCTGACTCTGTCCAGCAAGCCGGATTTCCTCTCTTCCCCTCTTCGTCAGGGCCATCAAGACACTTGCTCTCGATGATTTCAATCATGAAACCTAGAAAACTAACATTCCAGTTCCATGCCAAGAACGTAACCCGAAGTCGGCTCAAGACTTAGATTCTTACAATTAAGTCTAACCTCCGAATTGCATGATTCCTCACTTTGAATTTGGAGTTCTTCTTTCCTCCTCCCATCTCTCCTGCTTTCTCATTGTCTCTCGGTTTCACTCTCTTTACTTCTCCCTTACACACTAGTGCATCTTCAACTCTATTTCCCTTCCCACGATCACCTGCAGGACGACTTCTCAATGGCAAAGGAAAATTGCTCGACATTGCTTTGTCGTGAGCCCAATTTTTATAGAGTTGCGCTTTCTTTGTCTCTCTTCAATTTGAGTTTCTACCAAGAAATCACACCTCCTGCATGCGCATGTCATTGTCAATCGTACTTCATGCATATGGGCCGCCGATTTTGAACAGTCCCTTCTTGAATTTCTTGCCCCGACAAAAGGTTGTTAGAATAACTTTGCCTTGGGTTGAGCTCCCCCTGATACGAAGACTCCTTACTTCGGGTTGTATACTGACAGGGCATTTCCGAGTACTTTGCCTTATGACCCAAAGTCACTTTACTTTAGGTTTCATCCCGAAGACTCTTTTCTTTGCCTTCTTTGGCCATACATGCGCAATCTGACTTCTCTATACACTTCTTCTTCTCTATTTTGAAAAAACAAAAAATGTGGGCACCACAACCTCTCATGACCTGCAACCTCCTCCAAGGTCTCATCAATGAATGGCAATGGATAGTAGTCCTTCTTGGTAATAGCATTGAGCTTCTTGTAATCCACACATACCCAAAGCTTGCTATTCTTTTTCTTCACAATGACAATTGAAGACACCCATTCTGAATTCTCCACCTCAAAGATAAATCTGGCCTCCTTGAGCTTATCTATCTCCTCCTTCACAACCAAAGATATTGGTGGGCTAATGCAACATTGCTTTTGGCGGATTGGTCTTGCATGTGACTCTACCTCTATCTTGTGCTCCTCCAAGGTGACTTCTTTCAAATCCTTGTAACTGAAAGCAAATATATGGATGAACAAATCTCCTTAAATCTCACCTTCTCCTCCTTGGTAACATTTGGGCCATACTTGAGGGTAGCTAACCTTCTCTCTACCTCCTCAAGTGTCAATGGTGATTTATCTGGGTCCTTCAAAACCTATGGCTTAGGCACAAAATCCATAGTATACAAAGGCTACACATTTGAATCCAATTCAGATTCATCCTCCTTTGTGGAAGTCTCTTCTTCCATGCTTGTATCCCCACCTAAAGCTCCTTCTTTTGAATCCAATTCCCAATAATCAGAAGATGGTGTATCTGAATGTGAAGTGTTGGTGGTGTTAGTCACAAGAATTGTGACTCTATGGTTTGATAGCCCAATCCTCAAGTACCCTTTGTGCCATCTATCAATTGTGCGTGCTACTCTCAACCATGGCCTCCCAAGAAGTAAGTCATAGCTTGAATCCTTCAAGACTTGGAAAGTCATGAGATTTTGAACTCCCATAACTGAAACTACCACCTTATCCATCACCCCTATTGTCAAACTTGTTGCTTGTTTGCCATGCTCACCACAAATGTTGAAGATCTTGAGGGTATCATACCAAACTTCTTCATCAATCTTTTTGACATGGCATTTAATGCTAATCCTCCATCAATCAATGCATCCTTGATGTTGTGACCATTCACTCTCACATCAATCTTGGAGGCATATTCACAAGCCTCCCATGGTGTTGGTTTGGCATCCACCACCCCATTGATACTAGAGATTTTGCCTTCTTGTAACAATATGGAGTTTAGCAACAAAGTTAGTCAGGCTTACAAAGTAGCACATAAGACAAATTAGCCTAGAATATTCCAAAAGTATCTAGGAAGCTTCTTGGGAAGCTTCCCGGCTAGCTTAGCTTGCATGCCAAGTAGGCGGCTTCTAGAAGGAAGCTTCTTGAGAAGCTTCCTAGTTAACTTGGCTTGCACTCTAAGAAAGCAGCTTGAGGAGGCTTCTTGAGAAGCCTCCTCAAGCCAAAGCTCATGCTAGGCATTTGGAGTTTTCCCACATTCAATTGTCTCAATGTGAGTTTCCATTCTCCTATTTCTATCCTTGATCTTGGTCTCGGTCTCGGTCTTTTACACTTCTTCTTCCTCTTGCTCCTTGTAGAACTCAAACCACCTCTAAGATCCTTTCTGAAGGTAGGGTTCAAAGCAATCAATTGGCCCACTATGATGTTAGCTTTGTGACTACCAACATCCTCCAACATATTGTAGTTCCATTGTTGCTTTGAAATCAAGAAACCCTCCATCCCCAACTTCTTCCTTGGAGTCTTTGTTGTTGATGGTATTTATAGGTAGCATACAAAGGCCTTTTATGCTACCTATAAATACCAAAGCCAAAGCTCATGCTAGGAATTTGGAGTTTTCCCACATTCAAGTGTCTCAATGTGAGTTTCCATTCTCCTATTTCTATCCTTGATCTCGGTCTCGGTCTTGGTCTTTTACACTTCTTCTTCCTCTTGCTCCTTGTAGAACTCAAACCACCTCTAAGATCCTTTCTAAATGTAGGGTTCAAAGCAATCAATTGGCCCACTATGATGTTAGCTTTGTGACTACCAACATCCTCCAACATATTGTAGTTCCATTGTTGCTTTGAAATCAAGAAACCCTCCATCCCCAACTTATTCCTTGGAGTCTTTGTTGTTGATGGTGTTGAGGTGCAAGTGCTCCTAGTAGACACAAGAGTATCCTTGCTTGGAGTAAATCCTTGAGAAGAGTGAACATCCTCTACAAAACGAACATCACAGAACAACTACTAGTTGGAGGTGCAAGAACTGGAGCAACTACTACTTGTGGTGCAACCCTTTCCACCAAAGTATCAGAAGTTCCACTATACTTGTAGCCTTGAGGAGGATGCACAACCTCCTTCACCACCAAATCACTCTCATCTCCTTCCAAACTCTCCTCCATACGAATTGCAATCTTGATAGCTTCAACCTTGGAAGAAGGTTTCTCATATCCACCTTGCTTATTTATGGTCTCAACCCTCCCAAAAAATTCTTGGTGAGCATGGCCCCTCTGCCAATCATAGTAGTCTCCACATCATCCTCACCCTTTCTCAACACTATGCAAAATCTGGACTCTAACTTTTCCACTCTTTCCACATAGACTCTCACTTTCTCTCCATCTCCTTGTTTGAGAAAGATAACATTACTCATCAATCTCTCATAACCCTCATCTGGAAGAAACTTCTCAATGAGTGTTGAAGTCAAACTCTCCTAAGACTCTTCTTCCCCATCTCTCTTCTCTCTCTCTTTTGGTATTCTGACTCATACCATGTAAGTGCCGCATCCTCAAAGAAATCTGGTAATAATGAGGCCCACTCATTCTTCCTTCTCTCATTGCTTCCTATGCAAGCTCTCTTGAAGTCTCTCACAAAGGCCTCCGTATCTTCTCCATCCTTGCCAAAGGAAACTGGCAGTTTTCCTATCTTAACTCCTCACTATCTTTCTTTTCTCTCAATTTTTTTTCTCTTTTCTTTTCTTTCACTCTATAACTAATAGAGTATATACATGACTAACACCATTGGAGAATAATCTACTCTAGAGAACACAAAAGGTTCAGGTTGCTCCAAGATTTCTATAGCAACATCAAATCCTAGAGTGCATATTAATCAAACTCTCATGGATAGTTTATCCATAAGTTGGAAGATTATCTCCATCACTAATCTTGAGAACTAGTTGATGAAAGTGATAGTATTTCTATAGCTATACTAAGACTCTCTCCAAGATCCTTCACCAAAGCCTCTAAAAGTGCTTTTACTCCACTACACTCATGTCCTTCTGGAAGTCCTTCCACTCCACAAACCTCACACAACTCCTTGGTCTTAGATCTTCTCCCTCCCAATCTTGGTGAAGAAAGTCTAACATGCAAACCCAAATCAAATAATCCTCTCCTTTCCCTCAATATCTTTCTCTCAAAGGTCAATGGACATGAACTTGCCTTATGTCTCTTCTCTCCACATAAAAAGCACTTATACTCACTCTTTCCTCCAAGTGGTGTAGGTTTTTGGATCCTCTCAACACTCTCTTCAAATTCTATTTTAAACTCTCTTTTCCTCAAATACATCCCTACAATCACCTCAAACCCTTGGGGAACCTTACATAGCCTCAATTTCCACTCTTGGTGACCCTCTATGTTCCCAAGATGAATCTAAACACTCAACCATGCTTTTTGTTGCCCTCACACTCCTCATTGCATGAAATCTAAACTCTACAAAATTGACCCTTCCTCACAATGTCAATCAAATCTCACTACTGGTATCTCACAATTCTTTGAAATTTTTCACACTTGATCACAATTCTAGGAAATCTCTTTCTGAAAAATTTTACATCTTTTCATTGAGCCATTTGGCCTAGGCACCTTTCTACTCAGCACACATATTTCAGATTTGTCCTAAAAACCACCCCCCTTACTTTTAAAACTTATAACTTTCTGCTCAAGAATGATCTATGTATATTTTTTGTGTCAATAGGTAGGATATAATGCACTTAATTCTCTTGGAAAGTTTCACAACAATCCACTGAAAATTGAAGAAATGGCAAACTCTATACAATTTTCTAGAGAGCATGCATTTGCGGGAGTAGTTTACCCTATCAACTTTCCAAAATTCTAGCCCAATGCGCATAGTAGCTCTCACAATAATTTCAAGTGTGATGACTGAAGGATAACTCAAGCTATCATGTGTAGAAATTTCAAGTCCAGATCCTAAACTTGAGATTTTGCCCAAAATCACCTTAATCCCCAAAATCTACAATCCACCCCACACAATCTCTCCAAATCCTCTCATGTGTACAAGATGTACAATATCACTTCAAAGACATCATAATGAACTACAGTGTATACAATGGATCTTGGTTCTCTAACATAAGTTCAGCACTCTCCTCTCCTAATGTTCTCTCCAAGTGAGCTCTCATAGCCTCCTTCTGCCTAATGTAGAATTGAACGCGGAACATTATCTTGCCTTCTAGAGAGGTCCCGGCAATGAAACCAAAAATGTGAACCGGCTGTCTCTCACTCAGGATGAACCTTTGATGGCTATTATGGTAGCGCACCATGGACTAAGAAGGCAAGGAACCCCAACTCCATCATACTCCTCCAAGGCTAACACTCCAAGACTCAAGACATTGCTCGCTAGAGAACTCAATGAGAGAGAGATAGTTGCAAATGAAAGAATGATGAGTACCTCCTCACCCCTTGTTTATGTACTTGTGAAAAAGTTATGTACCAAAGTTACTAATTACTGTAGTAATTCTCAAGTAACTAGACTAAAAGTCAAGTAAAGTCAAAAAGTAGAAAGGAATATCCATTCACATGGACATATTCCACTAGCATGTGATCTTATCTTGATCCAACCACTAAGTCAAGGATTCCTTCACATGGGCTATCCTTGGACTATAGAAGAATCCAAAACAAAAATGTTTGTAGGCCCAAGAGTTCTCAACTCTTTCCTCAAAGCCAAACACCTAGGAATAATACCAAGTCAACACACTAGAATCCAAAATAATGGTGCTCATCTTTTCCACTTCCTCTAAAGTAAGGTCCCCTCTATCTTAACTATGACTATATTTAGCTAATCATAAAATCATCTAATGTCTAATCTAATGTAGAACCATCCTTTATCTCTATATAAATAATATCTCTCAAGTACTTGTAATACCAAGCTAAATATCACAATACCACACACATGCACAAATAGGTGTTACAGAACTATACTTCACCTCCGCTAAATTGTTAGAGCAACTAGCATAGGCCACCACAAACTCCTTCCCCTCATCATCATGTTGGGTGAGCAGTGCTCCAAGCTCCAAAATACTCCAATCAGTGTGAACCTAAAATGGTCATCCTTTGATTGGTCTCCTCAAAATATGAGCAGATGTCAACCTCTCTTTGAGCTCTACAAAAGCTCTCTCATACTCATCTCCCCAACACTATCATGTGTAAGCTTGGTCAACTTTGTCAAGGCCTTGGCAATGGCACTAAATCCTCTTACATAGTGGTGAGAAAATTTTGCCAACCCAAGGAATGCTTGCACCTTGCTCACATTTGTAGGCTAAGGAATACATGCAATAGCTCTACCTTGGTTTGTTGAACACCAAGTCTTCCAGGGTAGATAGTGTGATCCAAATACTCAACCTGCTCAGGGAAGAACCTACACTTCCCAAGATGTAATTTGAGTCCATGAGATCTCAACGTCTCAAACACCTCTAACAATTGTCTCTCATGCTCCTCCATAATAGTGTTGTAGACCAAAATGTCATCAATATAGCACCAAGTAAAATCCAATCTAGCTAGGATCCTATCCATAACCCTCTAGAACCCAGCAAGAGCATTCATTAACCCAAATGGTAAGAACCTCCATTGATATAACACATCCTTACCGTGAGGATCAATAGCCCAAAATGTTATCTTGGACTTATCCTCCCTAATTGGCAACTGATGATATCATGCTCGAAGATCCAAAGGACTAAAAACCTTTGCATCCCAATTGTATCAAAAATCTCTTTTGGTGTAGGTATAGCATATCAATCAGCCTTGGTCTGTTGGTTAATAGGACGGTAATCTCCACACATCTGCCTATTTGTGTAGTTGCCATGCATATCCTTCTTGGTTGGCATCATTGTAGCTGATGCATACTCTCCATGTGAGATCTCCACCAAACCAGCCTCAAAAAGGTCTCTACTTCAGCTCTGAATCAATGTCCTCTCTATGTCACTATAGCAATAAGGATGTCAAAAAACTAGTGTATTGCTAGTCAGCTCAATTCATATATTAGGTCCTTTTAGAGCACCAAAATCCTTCATATTGAAGGCAAAACAACTCGTGTAGCTCTTCAAGAACCTACAAACCCTTCGTCTTTCCTCTCTAATAAGATTGGGTCCAAGATTTGGCTCCCAAGTATCCTCTATAACTATCACAAGAGTGGAAGATGTATTGATTGGTTGCTACATTGGGCCCTTGGGAGCAGTAGTGTCATGCCTCTAACCATTAGAAGTCCCAACCTCTGTGTGAAAAACTCCCTCCACTCTGGCTGCAAGCTCCATACATCCTCTAGCTGCATCTCAAGTAGACCAAGGGTGTAATCCAAGTAGCCTATACTCACTTGGATGGACTCCAAGTAGACCACTCTCCCTAGTAGCTATTGGTTGTGTCCCAAGAATACCATGTCCACTCGGTCTATCGCACCCAAGATATACTTGAATCATCTCGATAGGCACAATGCTCACAAGTGTTTGAGTGGTGATGCCTATCAAGTGTATCCTATGCTACTCTGCCAAGCCAAGGCTCACAATCCAAGTCAAATAGTTCAGGTCCATAGCCTGACCTAGCACCTAACGCATGGATGCCTCTAACACTACTAAAACAACGGTAATATTGGTGCACAAACCCATTGCCCACTCTCTCTCATTGGCATTGGGCTCCACAAACTACTATAATTGTGAGTCCCAAACAAGTCCAAGTCCTCCCTCTCAAAAAGCATGAGAGCTTGGGAAACTCATGAGTGTGGGAAATGCAGCTCTAGGTTGTCCAACTAGGTTCAGCACTGCCATCAGTGACCTATTAGCCACTACCACCATTTGAGACTAACGCCCAACATCCAAGATGTCATCAACAAGGATGTGGTCAAGTTGTTGAATCCTATCATCAGCATGCTATAAAACCTCTTTGGATAAGAGGTTCATCCACCAAAGACAAAGACAATGAGCCCATGATCCCACTTTGGTTGCATCTAACAATACTGTAGGTCCCATCTAAGAATGGACCTGATGTGTACTCACACCACTTTGGTGCAAGAATCACCCATCAAAGGAACATTCTCTAAAAGGTAAGCTGGAGAAATGAACTGATGGACTTGGAGATGTCGTAATATCCTTAACATCTCCCAAAACACACCAGAATGGTGATCTTGAAGACCCTAACCTTGGCCAGCACGTGTATATCCTTGACATAGCCATCCAAAAATTACCAAGTGAATAGGCCCATGTCTCTCCAGATCATGCACCCATAGTAAGGAAATGTCTACTGGTAGGGCCTTCTGGTAACTCTAACTGCTGACATTGGTAATAACTCAAGATACCGGTAGGCCAAGTGTGCCACATGATATAGAGAGATTTGCCAAGCAGTCTCATCTCTATCCATATACAAGTACCTCTGCACTCGTATACCCGCCTATAGGACTGCAGCTAGTCCGGTGTTAATCCCACCAAACAACTCAAATAGACATACTCCCTCTACTAGATACTACCAAGCAATGAATGAGGTATCCAAAGGTGTCAAAGTAATTGACTCTAGAGGCTCATCCTCACACTCATCTCCTGATGGTACAAAGGCTCCACTCCAAGCCTATTGCACCAACTGATCTGCTTGTTGTTGCAATGTCTCCTTTGAACTCCACAATGGAACATCCAAGGTGGATGAACCAATCCCACTCATACTCCAAATCTAAGTGATCTCCTTTAATATTGGAGTATCCTCTGCATGGGTGTTCTACTCCAACAAGTTACTAGGCCAAGTAACTCCACCATTGAAAGTTGAAATTGATGATGCCATGGTCTGAGACTGTAGTGAGCCAAGGCTGCCACTATTGAAGCATACTAGTAGGCGGCATACCCGTCTCTTACCAAGCTGCCAACCTGGTCTATAGGAGGTTGTCTCCTCCCAATAGTCAATGTTGAAACCCATGGGGTATAACACTACTCCCCCAACTAGCACATCATATGACTCAGCTATTTTTGCAATAGCCTAAGCTCTCACCACCAAGCTATCAATCGGATGATCAGGTTGAAGCTGAACAACTAGCTCTCCATTTGTGATGGAGTGTGTCAAACCACCACCTAAAGATGTCTGGATCTGAAATGGACACTTCCGTAACTCTAGACTAACTATTGCAATCTTCCCCAACATAAAGGGTTGCGCACCAGAGTCTAACAAGACTCTTTATGGTGTACATATTTTCCTTGAAGGTCCCACCAAATGGAAAATCCCCCTTTAATTATCCAATAGGACAATACAAGGTGTGAACCACGCTCCCTCAAAGGCCGGTCTAGCTAGCAACTCCTCCAATCTAGCCACTACTACTTGCCATAAACCATTGGTCGCTAAGAGGATCCCATGCTCCTCAACCAAGTCAACTCCACTATCAACCACCTCTGCTCTGGTAATAGAAACCATATTATCCCTACTCTCACAAAGCGTGGCAACCAACCGGAACACTAGGGTTGGATCAACTCCCAATGTAAACATGTCACTGGCTGAAAACAAAGAGCAATGCATAATCAGCTGAGCCGCCTCCAACATCATGCTTGACTCAGTCTGTGTAGTAGTAGGTGATTGACTAGAAAGTAGTCTATCATGCACTCCATCACCACCTACCACATTTTCACTAGGACGTCTAGGAGCCATGGATGTCATCTACAATGCTTCAAATAACATGAAAGATTGGGGAAGTCTGACTTGAGTCCCAACTCTCCTCTCTATGGGTCCAACTCCACTGATGCTCCTCTAGGCTTTGGAGCACATACTGCATTCCTAGTCATTGTTGTAGATGCATCCACTTGTATTGCTTTGCACATGAAGTCCAATGCATCTCTATCACCAACATATGAGGTAGAAGCCTTAGCACCCAAATTTGATCTCCTATGAGCAATTGCCATACTAGCCAATCTCTCAATCCAAGTAGCCATAGTTGTATTAGAAGTAAGGGCAGGTATTGCACTCTTACTAGGTGTAGATCCTCTACCACCACCTCTACCACCTCTTCCTCCATGAACTAGAGCTCCTTTACTACTTGCCATAGCAGCTCTATCACTCCATAACTCTAGGTGTAGGTCAAAGCACTAGTCACTAGTGTGACCAAATCTATGGGAATGCTCACACTGCCTTTGTGTTGACTATGATGCACCAAAGGTATCAGGTTCATTGCCCTGAGTACACTCTCTCCTATGGTGAGGTCCACCACAAGTCCAACAAGCAACACCACTACTCATTGGCTACTGCTGACCTAAAAATGAAGGTAAGGGTCTAGCTCCATTGGCTCCATAGAATTTGGGCTATCCACCTTGCCCTCAAAAACCAACTAGGCATGGTGCACTCTACTGCACTAGAAGTAACAATTGTGGATGAGGTCTCCCTACCAAATCCAAATGTCACCACCCTCTCTTCCACCATGTTGAGCTCAATACGCAAACCAAAGACCACTGCCAAAGTAAGCAAAGTAGCATGTAACAACATAGCATCACAAACTCTACATCACAACTCCTTGTCTAGTATCCCAAACCAAAACTGGACTACTTGGGTCTCAGTAACTCCTTGAGTGAAACTGATCAGCTGCCTCATGCGAGTGTATGCCTTGCATAGGCTCTCTCCAGCCTTCCATTGGAACTCTTGCAAGCTCCTCAACTTGTCAGTCCGCACTCCTTGGTAGTTCTGCCTCAAACACTGGAAGAACTCCATCATGGAGTTAAACCCCGGTACCACACCACGAGTGGAAGTACTATGGTACTTCCACTCGTGGTAGCACTATCTCTAGCTAGTGCACCTCCACTAGCTCCACCAACACCACTTGAGCTAGAACTTGCGGGTACCACCGATCTACTCTTGGAAACCAATCCTAAAGTGATAGAGATATAGTTCAAAGACCAATATTGTCTCTATAACTCATTTTCCTCCAAGTGAGCTCTCTTAACTCATCTCATGGTAGTCATCCATTGGCAAACCCTCCAAATGTTGAAACAACCCCTTCCATGCCATGAAGGGTGTAAACAAAGTTGGGTTCCACATCTACTATAGATCACACCAACTATCAAACTCCTAGATGAAGTCATCCAACTCAATGGTCTCCACTATACTAGAGTAACGCCTAGGACCTTTGGAGGCCCCATAAATCTTGTCCATGTCCCACAACAACGGTGCAGACACGCCAAGTGCACTCTCAATTGAATAAACTCCTATGTTGAACTCCAACTTAGATTCAATCTCCTCCCTCATTGGGACTTGAGATACGAGTTGATACCAAGTGCCACTCCAAGTAAACCCATTGCATACTATAGGGCTAACTCCTTTGGAATCCCTAAAGAACTTTGTCATGACTAAGTAACCAGAACCACAAATTGCAACCACAAGTACCCCACCAAGTGCCAACACCACCATGTGCCAACACCAACTAAGCACCACCAAGTACCAATACCAACTAAGCACCACCAAGTGCCAATACCCACTAATGTAACTCTAATTGAGATAATTACACTAGGAGAAAGAGCAACATGTAAAAGACCAAGACCAAGGAGAGAAATAAGAGAATGGAAACTCATATTGGGACACTTGAATGAGGGAAAACTCTGAATGCCTAGCATGAGCTTTAGCTTTGGTATTTATAGGTAGCATACAAGGTCCTTGAGAAGCTTCTCAAGAAGCTTCCTTGAGCCGCTTTCTTAGAGTGCAAGCCAAGTTAACAAGGAAGCTTCTCAAGAAGCTTCCTTCTAGAAGCTGTCTACTTGGCATGTAAGCTAAGCTAGTTAGAAGCTTCTAGAAGCTACCCGCTTGGGGCACAAGTTAACTAGTTGGGAAGCTTCCCAAGAAGCTTCTAAGATGCTTCTATAATATTCTAGGTTAATTTGGCTTTATTCTCTACTTCATTAGCCTTACTAACTACATTGCTAAAATCCACATTGTTACATATTCCCCCATAGCTAGTTGGTGACGTCCTCATCGCCATTGAAGCTTCAAACTCTTAAATGGCCGTCTGTGCATTCTGGAGGTAAGAAAGGGGTTCCTACGTGGCATATGAAGGGGATACCCTTTCCAAAAGACCTTGTTCTTCGTATGTATGTCGGTGTCCTTGTTGGATGTGGTGATATGCAAGGAAATGATCAACTTTGTACTCCTCATGATCATTGATAGGGATAGGGAGAAGAGGAGGTTGGACTTGAGCGGTAAAAGAAGAGGGATTAGGAACAAAGGGTTTCAACTTGGAAATATGAAAGACAAGATAGATGTGTATATGACAAGGCAAGGCAAGTCAATAAGCAACAAGAGAGACAATTTGGGTGACATCAAAAGGTCTTATCCAATTAGGATCAAGTTTATGAACTTGGGCATCAAGTGGGAAGGGTAGATTACTAGAGGATAGCATAACTTTATCACCGACTTCAAAGGTGAGATCATGATGATGGTGGTCCGCATATTGTTTTTGATGATTCTATGCAACAAGGAGGTGAGATTTGGCTTGTTGAAGAGATTTGGATATGGTGGTCAAGAAGGTTGAAGTATGAGGGACTTGAGACGGAGGAGGAGCAAGAAGAGAATCTAGGACAAGCAAATCTTGGCCAAAATTGAGAAACAAAGGAGAGAATCCGGTGCTTGCTTGTTTAGAATTGTTGTATGCAAACTCCACAGCTGCAAGACATTCATCCCAATTGGTATGGTGAATGTTGACAAAGGTACAAAGCATATCTTCCAATTTTGCACGTTCAATTTTTCCATCAGTTTGAGGATGATAGGTTGTGGACAAAGCAAGCTTGGTGCTAAGTATCTAGAAGAAGGCTTGCCAAAACATTTCGATGAAGCAAGGATCATGGTCGGAGATGAGAACACATGGCATCCCATGATGTTTGAAAACATTATTGAAGTAGAGTTGTGCCAAGGTTGGAGCATCCCCAATATCAACCGTTGGTGCCAATTGGATTTGCTTACTAAGCTTATCCACAAACACCACAATTGTTGTGTGACGTTGTTGTGTTGTAGGCAAGGAGGTGATGAGATCTAAGCTCACATGTTCCTAACGAGTAGTTTGAATGAGAAGTGGCTGAAGGAGTCCACTCGGCTTCTGGTTATTGGCCTTGTTGCATTGACAACTCTCACACGATCAGACAAATGCTTGAGTATCTTGCATCATGTTGGGCCACCACCATTGGCGTTGGAGGGTACCCAAGGTCTTGTCCACCCCCATATGACCAGCTATTGGTAAATCATGGGCTTCCTAAAGGCGCACAAGTTGGAGATCACCTTTGGCTAGAACATAGATCTGGTCCGCATGGAATAGAAGGCCTTCCTTGAAGGAGAAGGTGTTGTACTCCTTGTTGCTTGTTGTCAGATGACCATGTACCATTTGGAAGAAGGGATCTTGTTGTAGAGCTGACCAAAACTTGTTATGGACCTTGGGGTCAATTGACACTATCGTAATTGCCATGGTGATGAGAGGAAGAGACTTTAAATCAGGTTTTTGTGATAGAGCATCAAGGATGACATGGAACCGACCTGGTTTGTACTCAAGTTTGATGTCAAACATTTGGAGTTTCTCTTCCCATCAATGATGTTGACTCTTCATGTGTTCCAAGTGTAAGGTCTGCAACAATGGCTTGTGATCAGTTTGCACAACACTTGTTTCTCCAAGAGGTAATGCCTCCATAACTTGGTGGCATTTACCATTGCAAGTTATTCTTGATCTTGAGCAGAGTAATTTCTTTCAGTTGTAGTTAGTCAGCAAGACATAAAGGCAATGGGATGTAGTCTATAAACTCAAGTTCTTTCCCAAGAGGTCGGTCAATGGTCCAGCCACATGAGCATAATAGTGGATGAACCGTCGGTAAAAACTGGCCAATCCATTGAATGCCCGTACTTCTATAGCATCCTTTGGGGTAGGCCAATCAGTAATGGCCTTGATCTTCTCTTCTTACATCTTGATTACCTCTAATGAGATCTTATGACCCAAGAAGGTAACCTCCTTCTACCAAAAGGCACACTTTGACTTTTGGAGTAAAATTTCCATTGTCATAGTCATCTTAGTACTTCTTGCACATGATTCACGTATTCTGGCCCTATCTTGGTATAGATTAAGATATCATCCAAGAACACCACCATTGACCTTTCAAATAGTCCCTCCAACACCCGACGCATCTGATCCATGAAGATTGTTGGAGCATAAGTGAGTCCAAAAGGTAGAACTCTCCACTCAAAATGCCCATACCTTGTGCAAAAGGTAGTCTTTTGCACATCCTTTCCTTCAATAGGAATTTGCCAATAGCCGCTATGAAGATCCAGCTTGGAAAAGTAGCGTTGTTGCGGGGATCGTATGGTCTCGAGATTGCGTTGGGCACCTGGCTGCCTACGCTTAGGCTTTTGGATTGTTTTGTCCTTCTTGTACCATCTATTATTAGTCCCGGCTCATTATTCTTGACCTCTTGTTTGGTCTATTATCCTTGGCTTTAGTATGTTTTGGGTTTGGTGGGTTTTGCAGTTCTGGTCCAGACTGATATTCCAAAGAGAATGATCTGGTGGGGTTTTGTGGAGTTATCCACAAGTTATGCGACCGGACTCAATCCTGGGCAATTAGTTAAATGTGCTGACCCATCTACATAAGCTGGACTGAGTGTAAAAACAAAGTAAAATAAAAAAAATTTATTATTATTTTTCTCTACCGCTGTTTGCACATCAAGTACACACTCTCAATCACTAAAATCTCATTTCCATTTCAATTCCAAGTTTTGTAGTTTATAATCCTTTGAGCCATGACACACGACTCCTAAGCAAATAGTGGCCAAACCAAGGCACACTAACTAGCCAAGCACATGAAGAAAGAAAACAAATTGAGCAGGTCCTATATCCTATTCCTTACAACTCGTCATCTCCTTGTTCCGCAACATCTCCAAATTGTTGTTCTTTCCTAGTCTCCACTGTCCAGTAGGTCCTTCCTCGGGATTCTCCTTCTCTTTGATATTCCGGTATGTTAGATCTTCCCGAACACTCTGCACTGCTCTTGCCATAGGATTCTACGCCTGGTAAAAGCTCTTGACAAATCCCATATAGAGTTTCTATGTCCAGTCCTCATATTATCCTGAGCTGAACATGACTTCTCTCTTCTTTTGTTCCTGCCCACCTTTCCTTTGGATGAACCTTCGACTAGTAATAGATTCTCTATCCAACCAACCTTTTGAGATTTTTCTATTCCTGCCAAGCCCTTAGCGACATCTCTGTCCTGCTAACCTTTCTGCTGATTTTTGTCCTTCCGAATACCTTCCCTATTTTTCCCCTGCAATTTCTTCTCTTCTTTTCCTTTTGTCCTCTTCGAAGATCCTTCTCTTGGTCTCTGTTTTCAATCCTGGCTAAACCCTCTCCATGCTTCACAGTCCTTTGTATTGCCAATAGGAAGTTCTTCTCTTGAGCTTCTCACTCAACGCTGCTCTGTTAGTTTGTCAGCCAGATTTCCTTCCCCTGAACCCTGATCCTTCCTTTGTCATTGACCCTTACTGCCTTTTGCCAAATTCAAACCATTCTGCATTCTTTTTTCTCTAAGGAGAATCAACACCTTTCTCTAAAATCCCACACTGTTCTATCAACCAATCAATGCCAACTTATCTTCACATGCATCCTACTTCTCCCTTTGAAATTCAAACTTACTGCTTCTTTGAGAACTCAAAATCTATTCTCTTCTGCCTTCTGCCAAACTCAAATCTTACTGCCTTCCCTAAAAGCCCTTTCGATCACTCCTATCTCTCCTTCATCTCCTTCTTTTCATTTCCCTATCCTTCTTTTGATTTCTGGTCCTGTCTTTCTTTTCTGCCAATTACCTCCTTTTGATTCTCAAAACAAAATCATGTTCTCTCTTCCTGCAATTTTTTAGAAAACCCCTGCCTTCTCTCTATTCTTTGCCTTTTCTTGCCTCCACAATCTTTCACTTCTTTCTATATTTTTTGTAATTCTCCTCCTTTTTTCTGACTCCACGATACTTCACTCCTTCCTGTCTCCACGATCCTTCACTCCCTACTCTCTAAACCTTTTTTTTTATCCCCTTGTCATTCCAATTCCGTTTTCCTTTCTGTCCTTCTTCTCCCGTCGATCCTTACTGCTCTCTGCCAAAATCCCAAAAACCTCCTCTCATTCTTCCTTTTCTCTGTCCACCTCCTATCCTCTGCAAACTCGAAACCCTCATTCTCCAATCAGATAAAACAAAACTCTACCATTCTTCCTTCACTCTATCCCTAAAGAGCCTTCCTGATTACTCCTTCACGATCATTTCAATTCCTTTCGTTTCACTTCCTTCTTGCCCACCTTCTGTCCTTTGCCAAGACTCGAAACCCTCTCACCTTTACCATTCAATCCCCTTCCTTACTGTCCTTCTTCCCCCTGTCGATCCTTACTGCTCTCTGCCAAAATCCCAAAAATCTCCTCTCATTCTTCCTTCACTCTCCCTAACGAGCCTTCCTAACTACTCCTTCACGATCATTCCTAGTCCTTTTCCTTACTGTCCTTCTTCTCCCGTTGATCCTTACTGCTCTCTGCCAAAAAATCCAAATATCTCTTCTCATCCTTCCTTCACTTTTCCAAAAACCCTCTATCTTCCTTTCTCAAGAATTCCCCTGGCACTTTCCCAAAACTCTACTGTCTTCTCTCAAAATCTTCTGCCACTTTCTCTCTTGAAACTCCTTTGACAATTTCTGAAACCCGTCAGCCCGTCTCACTTTCAATAATTCTCCTGCGGCAAGGTAGCAAAACCCACACCCAAGACATATTATCCTACATCCATGTTCCTTACAACAACTAAAAGAGAGAAGAAAATTTATCACACCAAAGCCTCAAGGGTACATGTGGGCTATTTTCTCAACGACAGCGTGCTCTACTTAGTTGATCAAGCAAGTCATCAATCCAAGGCAAGGGATATGCATTCTTCACGGTTTGCTTATTGAGCCCCCGGTAATCAATACAGAAATGAAGTCTTCAATCCTTCTTTGGGATAAATAGTACTGATGGTCCCCAAGGAGAGTGACTATGTTGTATGAAACCCTTCTCCAACAACTTTGTAAGTGTTGTTTGCAACTCCTCTGACTCCTTTGGTGAGAGTCAATAGATCAGTCTACTCACTGGAGTACTCCCTGGCAATAACTTGATCTTGAAGGGCATACCTTGATTGGAGGGTAATCCCTTTGGCAGATCATCCAGAAACACGTTTGGAAACTCTTGAACTATCCGATCAACCATTGCTTGATGAGGCTCTTGGCCCTCCTCTGATTGTTCTTGTGCAATCGGCTTGATCCACACCATGAACATAGACTTATCTTCCTCCAAAGCTTGCTTGATGGCTGCTTTACTAACAAACTTCCCTTCCAATGACTCATCTCTCTTCCAAGCTTGCTCCATGGTTGCCTTCCTGGCAAACTTCACATCTTGGGACTCATCTCCCTTCCAGATTTGCTTTATGGTTATCTTCTTGACAAATCTCCTATCTTGGGACTGACTATTCTTAGGTGTCTTACTCAGAGGTGCCAGACAACCTAAAGAAATTCCTACCGTGGTGTTGTACTTGAATTTATCGTTGGGTCCAATCAAACTGAACCTTATGACGTTCAAGCCAAGGTAGATCCAAAATGATATCATAGTGTAGAGGTGCCACTACAAACCTCATACACTCCAAATACTCCTTCCCAATCTTGAAGGCAACAGGATGCAAGGTGCGGAATGCAGAACCCCTTCCTACCATCCACCATCATCAAACTACTTCCAAACACTGGCTTGATATGAATACCCAATTCCTTTGCTACTTGCATAGACATACAATTCTCTGAACTTCCAAAATCAACCAAAATCCTACAACCCCAATTAGATATTGTACCTTGCAAGTGAAGCAAACTTGCATAAGTCAAGCCTTCAATCTCATTGGAACTAATCAAGCTCCTATTAGGCGGCTCAAATCTCCTATTGGGATTCCTCATTTCCCTGATCATTTTGTTCCACAATCTCCATCTGGGCAACTTGTTAAGGTCACCCATTCCTAAGTGGGCATTCAGCAATGCAATGTCCAACTTGGAAATAATAAAAACAACCTCCATTTTGTTGCAATCTTTCTCTATCCGCTATACCAAGTGGTCTCCGTTGGATAGTATCAATCTCCATTGGTGTCGGTTCTTCCACCCGTCCATAGTGTACTGGTAGGCCTTGTGTAGGTCAAGGTTGAGACCAAGTTGTCACAACCAAGGAATCAAAGCGCTCAGCCAATTGCATGGCTTCTTTTATGTTTTGTGGTTTGCACATGGTCACCTCCAATTTGGTTCGTGACTTCAATCCCCGCACAAATCGATCCAAAACTTCACCTTCTTGTATATTTGGAATCTACATGATGATGTTCTAAAATTGTGTGATGTAGCTCCTTATTGAGCCAACTTGCTTTACTCCGCCAATTTATCTTGTGCGGCTTGAGTGGTATTTATAGTTTGAAATCAACTTAAATTGCATCCTTGAACTCTGCCCATGTCAAAATTGGTGCAACAATCTATCGTTCAGCTTGCTCCACGTGAAATCACCACCAAAGTTTTGCCACACCATCTAATTGGCTATAGGCCAAGAGAATCTATTTCCATTCATCTTGAAGATTGGTAGCTTCAAAGTAACATTCACAATCAAACACAAAATTTTCCACTGTGCCCAAAGATTCTTGCCTTCCAACACCTTGGATTTTGGAAATCAAATGCGATCTTCTCCATCTCAAATTAGCACACTCTTTATATGTTCATGTTGTTGTTGATCTCATTCATCCAGCGATCAAGTAAGGTGCTCAATTTGTTGTCGCATTGCAAGGATAACGTCTAGTATTGCTGCCATAGCTACTACTCTATCCCAATACTCCCACTTTATCTAATTGATTAATGCATAGATGCAGCACATCCACCGTTCCCCATAAGTTATAACCGTAAGTATCAAGGGTTCCCCAAACACGGTGATCATATCTAGAAAATCTTACCCAAAGCAGAAGGTGATGAGTTGTGTGAAATGATGCTTGGGTAATATCTGGAGATGAAAATTCCAATGGTTTGGCGGAAGTGGATTTGATGGTCCATAAATTCCATCCATCCCATTCTTGCTCTGATACCAATGTAAAAGACCAAGACCGAGGAGAGAAATAGGAGAATGGAAACTCACATTGGGATACTTGAATGAGGGAAAACTCCAAATGCTTAGCATGAGCTTCGGCTTTGGTATTTATAGGTTGCATACAAGGCCCTTGAGAAGCTTCTCAAGAAGCTTCCTTCTAGAAGCCACCTACTTGGCATGTAAGCTAAGCTAGTTAGAAGCTTCTAAAAGTTTCTTTCTTGAGAAGCTACCTGCTTGGGGCACAAGTTAACTAGTTAGGAAGCTTCCCAAGAAGCTTCCTAGATGCTTTTAGAATATTCTAGGCTAATTTAGCTTTATTCTCTACTTCATTAGCCTTACTAACTATGTCCCTAAACTCCATATTGTTACAAGTTTGGTTGAATGAGCACTTGGATTGCAAGTTCATAGAAACTTGTGACACATATTTATAGAGATAGAAAGATCAAAGGAGAAGATCAAAGCATTTCATTTAAGCATTTCAAAAGCAAAGGAACTTTAGTATGAACTTAGTATGAACTGTAGTAGGAACTTTAGGATGAAGGTACTTCATTGAAAGAAGTCCTTCATAGTTGTAGAAAATTTGGAGTAGGAGGGTAACCAATGGCATTTGTTGTTGTAAATACTTAAGGAGGAGTGCCTTTGGGGTTTTAGATCCAAAGAATGTAAATTCAAAAGAAAATTAAGGAAGACTTGGCACCTTCCTTAATATTTTTAAGGAGCCTAATCAACCTACATGTGATTGAGATAAGATAGATTAGTATCTTTAGTGTGTGATTTAGGTAGTATTATAGGATTTTCCAAGAAATCCACTTAGGCTCTTAATCCCTTTGGGGCAAAACAAATATGTACTTAAGGCTTCTGCCCAAAGACATTTGGGTTCAATCCCATACTTACAAAATTCAATAAAGAGAACCGTGAGTTCTTTTCAAATGATGTCTTTCCATTCTAAGTGTTGAGGAATGTTTATGTTGAGTAATGGTGAGGAATAGGATTGCAAGTGTTGGAGTACAAGAGATGTGTATCTGCACTTGATTAAGGATCCAAACTAGTGAACCTATGTGCAAAAAAGTCAATGTGGATTTGGGCATTTGGGAGTGCCTTGAAATCAAAAGACAAAGGTATTTGTCTAACACACAAATAACTTTGTAGTTGTCCCTTTGGAGGGAAGTGTAGTACATAGCCTTGTAGTCAAGGTCTTTAGAGTGAAGAGAACCATCACATTCAATAGTAACTTGGAATATACTTGTAGTGAATGTGATCTATAGTTTTCCCTTTTCTGTAAGTGCCACAAGGGTTTACACTACTCTCTTCTAGGAGTAGTTCTTGCCTAAGCGGTTTCGTAGGAATTAATAAACAAATTGCAAGTAGTGATATTTATCTTCACTCCTAGTTATTTAGACTCGTATCCTTGAGGAACAACCTATTACTCATCATTATATCACTTTTTGATCAACATTGGGTTACCACAAGGATCTTCTAATTCCTTTAAAGATAAAAGAGATGAGATATTGACAATCATATCATGAAAAAGAAATTGTTTCTAATTGCCTTTCTTATCAAAAGATAAGGAAGATTGATAAATCATTGATATCCTTGTTTCACACTATACTAAATAATAGTTCTACTAATACACTTATTATCAATATATGAAATATTTACCAAATATACCAAAGATTCCAAATGCATGACCTTGCCTTGGTTAATAACTTGAAGTTACTATTTTTCCAAACTAACTTAAGTAGAAAAATATTTTAGGCAAAAATTCATAGAATTTATTATAGGGTAAAGTAAAACTATTAATTATTTTACATACATGCTATTCAAACCAATCTTGAGAAACATTGAGTCTAAAAAGGAAGGTTATTTCTTTGCATTAATTATCATAAGAAAACTTCTTTTGATGATTAAGAAAAGCTATAAACTTCTTTGATGCTTGATATATAACAATTACAATTTATCAAAATTTTATAAGCCTTAGGTTAATTTTGAATTATTTTATTGAATGAACTAAGTTTTTGCATAGATCAACTAAATATAGATGATCTGTTATATATTGTCTGAATTGATAAGAATGGAGCATGTTTATTTTCACAAAGTACTATCAATATTCAAAAGCACTTTATCTATAATTAGTATCTATATGCAAGAATTAATTTATTCTCTCATGTATGATATGCTTGTACTGTATTAATTTATGGGGTTTCATTCTCTTATGTATGATCAACTTAGATTTCTTATTGATGCCTTGGATATAGAAGTATCAAAAGACAAGGAGTCATATCTATTTGCTAGTCAGATGTCTTCCTCTAGTTTCTTAAGTTCCTCATGATTCTTCTTTCTTTATACAAGGTTTTAACTTATAATTAAGATGATCCAATCTTGCTTTATTTTTTAGATTTGTGGAATCTACATAAAAATACCGGAATTGGATGATGCATTCCTTGAATCATGATTTTAGAGATATTCTATTTACATGTTATTAAAGAGTCTAAAGCTAATCTTAGGCCGTCGATACTCTTAGAAATCATGTATTATGAATTAGAGATTATTTATATGAATTTTAACAAAAGTCTGAGTGGCAAGCTCCATTAACTGTAAACGAAATTTTTATACTATGAGCTTTAGAAATATATAGTAAAGTGTACATGAAAATAAAGAGAGCTATATATTTTATTGAATTGGAAATATGGATGTTACAAAGGAGGTTTCAAACTTCAATTCTCATAAAATTAAATTCCTCTAACACTATCTCATCATTTATAGTATTGAAATACCAAATTTTTTCTTATTAGTATAAAAATAATAAATGAAATTATATTCAATATATCCAATAATTTTAAACAAGGTCATAATATACATCTATGATTATTATGATTTTCTGGCTCTTTTCAAATGATAATAAAAAAATCTCGAAACATACTTTCAATTATAGAATGACCATTAGAGAAGAATTTTGACAACTGTATTAATAATGAAGAGTGAAAATCCCCAATGATTATGTATAAAAATAGTGTATAAAAATAATTTTATAATTTTAATTTATAAAACTAAATATGTGTTCCAAAACACTGCTAATGATTATATAGTTACTAATCATAAAATTTTAAATTTCCACTGGTTTTTTTAATTCCCCTAGCTTTTGGTGTATAGCTTATAATGTCCTTCGAGTTCCATCCGATATCTATCAAAATGTGTCTTGTATTGCAACAGAATAACGATGTTCAATATCTATGAAAGATATAATCAAATCCTCTTATACCTTTACACAATACCATAACATTTAACCGAACCTTGAGGAACCATAAAATTTCAAGAATCAAGAGTAGAAGGTGAGTTTCTCTCCGTGACTGCTGCATTGTTCGATCTCTAATTATATTTGCAGCTGCAAAGAATCTCATTTCATCCGGTCTGAATCTACTTGATCATCAAGTAAAATATAAATCGCAACGGAATCACGGAAATAATCTCATAAACACGTCTATAACGCATAGTTATAAAAGAAAAGAGTACAAATACAATGGAAGGCGACCGCATAGAAAAAACGAAGAAGTAAGCGACCGCCTAGGAAAAAACGAAGAAGTAGACAACCGCGTAGGAAAACCGAAGGATGGTATGACCCCATCGAGTCGTACAAGGGAGAGAAAAAGAAAAAGGTAACATGAAGCTAAGCCCCCATAGAAAAATGTTTCTCTCTTGTACTGCTTGATGGGGTCTTCCCCTCTTTCATTTTTCCTCCCCTGTCCCTCTTTTTTGAAATAGAAAAAACGAAGATGAAAAGACCCCTATCAAACCGTACAAGAGAGAAAAAAGAAATAAATATTAGAATAAGGTATAAAATATCCTAGAAACTCAAAGCATGTGAACGAGTTGCCGGTTAGCCGGAGTAAAAAGGTGGGCGGGGAAAAGCAAGCCGTACGTACTGTCGGCAACCCACAAACCGAGAGGTGGCGTATTTCTGTTCATCTGTCCGTCCGTCCTTCGAGTCGGTCAGTTGATCGGATTTCCTGCAAAAAGCGACGATGATCTGAAACACTTGGTTGAGGCTAAGTCAAGTAAGTACAATTTCTACTCCAATTCTGTCGTTAGTAACGACATTAGTTAAGTCGGTGTCGTTTGTGCCAATTGAGAGGATGCTCTTTTTGACCATCAGCTCTGGAGTCTGTTGAGGTTCGATCACCGTTTTGATCGTTTACTTTTCTATTCGATAGCTTTTCCCTGTCCCTCGGGAGGAATCGATGAACGTTCCGTTACGGTGGTTGTTGTTGCTGTTGTTATGACATCATCAGCCCAGCTATAGCGGGAGAAGGATGGAGATGTGGAATCTCCGTTGGAGGGATTTCTTTTCTTGACTTCCTTTGGAGACATGAACAGGAAGGAGGAGGAGCCCGTTGAAATAAGGGTTATGACAGTTCCGGAATAGAGCAGAGCCTCCCGGTCGGGAGAGCCGGATAGCTGAGTGTTGTCTGGCTGCACGTGATGACTGACTGTCAGATATAGGAAATAGAGAGAAGCGTTTGATTTACGTGGATGAGGGAATTGGGAATGAAGTGTTGTCCCTCAGTTGTGGAACAGTAGCCAGGTTGCTAAAGAGACTCAAGTTATGCATATGCCTTTCTTTCAGAGCGAAACAGGGGAAACCAGGTGGCATATCGTTGATTCTTGTGTGCATTTTTTACGATCGCAAGGTTGACAAGCATCTCGTCACAGGTCTCCAAAAGAATTGAGACGTTGAGTTATAAATGTTTTATTTTTTCCGTTCTGGGTAACAAGGATTAGAATCAGGGACAGGCCATGGTCCGAAGTTCGTGATTTTACATGCCGCAGTATGGGACCATGGTATGTTTCTTCTCTCTTAAGGAAAATGGATAGCTTAGTTTGTCTCTTTTATATTGTAGAGTCCACTTTTTGAATTTGAGCAACCTGCATTCACTAAATTCATGTGTGTTTGGCCGGTGTTTATCTTTCAGAGCAGATGATGATGGTGGATTCTGGAGATTCGTGTAGTCTTTTGCTGGCAATGCAGTAGAAGGCCGTGATGAAGTTAATTGTCAATGATCACACAAGCTTCTTGCATATCCATGCCAGCTTCTAGAAAATTTATCAGTGCGTCCGGATTCTCCTTCAGTCAATTTTCATCATGTCTTTGGAACGCACTCCATCGTCTGGTCGCATTGTTGTAGACCGTTCTTCATCTGGCCTAATTGACCGTAGTTTGTCCAGAAGTATCGATCGCTCTTTCTCAGGACGCTCGGATTTAAGTTCTGCTTCATCGTTAGCCCTGGCCATACAGAGTGATGAGGATGAACCAGAAGCTCAGGCAATTCTTCGACCTATTTTATCAAGGCCAGGTGGTGGGGAATCTAGTACTCCACTCTTACCGCGATCAGATTCTATGGGAGGGAATTGGAGTCCCTATCTACAAGATTTGCACATGCTGAGTCTATGCTTTTTCTTTGTATTTCTCGCGTACGGAGCAACTCAAAACTTGGAGAGTAGTCTCCACGTGGTAAGCGCTCAAAGTAGTTCGAATTTGCTTATCGCACGCGGAAAGGTCTCCACATGATAGATCCGTTTCTCCTGGTTTTACTGCAAATGTAAATTTAGAGGTTCACAAATTCTCTCACTTCTAGGACTCCTTTTTTTGAGTAACTCAATCCAGAGTTGAAATGTAGGAACGATAGTTGTCATTTCCGGTAGATTATGTTCCAGTTTTGTTTGATGGAGACATGACCTTCAGTTGCATGAAGTGAAGGCTTAAGCTCTGAGCCGATGCTTTTCAAATCTGGATTAGTTTTGATCTGATGAGACATGTGGACGTCTTATAGTTGCGATGTTTAGATTCCATCATCGTAAGGATTGTGGATTGCAAAGCTTTATACAGTTCATCCTTTCGATTGTCATGCTACAGCAGAATCATTATAGAAGGATACTTACTAGATTACAAAAGGTAGCCAGTTGCCAAATGCATCTTTGCATGCTGTAATCAATCAACTTTTAAATGTCGCGTATGATTCAGGTAGCCCAAATTTCACTGCTAATGTTCAGTATCATTTTGCAGGACCAAGGTTTAGGTTCGACTTCTTTAGGAATACTGTATCTCTCTTTGACTGTTTCCTCCGTCGGCGCTCCCCTAGTTGTGATGTGGTTCGGATCCAAGAGAGCTCTTTTGCTCGGTCTTTCGGGCTACTGGATATTCATCTCAGCAAATTTAATCCCTTCATGGTTAGTCGGGTGCCGAGGATCACATTGCTTGAGTTGTAAGTTGCAGTACTCGGAGGACAGATATGGGAGAGCTCTTCTATTTCATGAATGAAATACCTCTTTATACGCGCATTATGCAGAATTATCTCTACAATCTTGGAGGACTGATTACGATAAAGTTGTCGGACCTTGGGCTCTTCATGTTCCTTACCTGCGTTGCGCGCAAAGAGCCAAGTTCTGGCTATAGTATTGGCTACTATTCCTTGGACATTTTGAGCATCAGTTATACCGATTTGGTTAGGTGCCGAATGCAGGACTGTGAGGTGCAAAGTGTTTGAAAGGTACAAAGCCTTAAGGAAATAACTCAGGGGATGTTTACTCTTTCTCGACTACGATGATCATTGTGAAAATTGAAGGTGACCAGCCCATGTTGTTGCAGGTACACCCTGATTCCAGCATCCGTCTATCTGGGCTTTACTGCTTCTGTACTGTGGGTCGCGGAGGTAAGGGTAAAACCCCTTGCAATGCACGCTAGCAAACGCAAGGATTTGAGGCATTTATCTTGCCACTACCGCGTTATTTGTCACGACAATACTAAGACATTTCAAATTTAATATCCAGGGTACATACATAACCTTTGCTGCCAAGAACCACGCAGCAGTATGCAGCATCTCCGAGGCAGATGCTCTTGGAAGCTTCAATGGAGAGTTTTGGGGTGTGTTCTCCACTAATCAGGTTGGTCTTCTGGTGTAAGTTCTTGGCCTTCACTGTTACTCCTTGGAGATATCTATACTATTTTATTGATATGTTCTGCCGTAATTCAAATGAGCTTAAGGTCTACAAGTAGAAAGGCAATATCCCGTATCCAGGATTCTCTTTTCTTTGATCTTAGTACGACATTGGATTTTCTAAGGACTCAATCAGATTCAGTCAGGTTGGCTGTATGTAGAATTTGAATGGTAACCAACTTTGGACGGTCTCTTTGCTTGCATCTGTAAGAGATGATATATCAAAGGTTTCATGAGAAACTTAACTTGAAGATTGTTGGTTTAATTGGAATTTAGAAGATGAACTCATTTATTGTATCTTGAATTGTTATGCGCTTTCTTGCGTCCAGGTGATAGGAAACCTGCTAAGTCTTGCCCTACTGGAGTTTCGTAAGGTAAACAGCTATACAACAACTGTTAATTAGGAGAGCTAACCTAGAGGGTACAATTGAGCTGTTCTTGATTTCCTTTGCTACTTAAGGAAGGTTAACGAGTTAGTTGTTTCATACTTTCCATCATGATGTACTCTGGAGATTGTCTTTCTGTTAGCGAGATTGGTTTACTTTTGTGCTTTTCTTATGTGTGGAAGATTTGAATGTCTTAGTAACGGATGTGTCAATCGAAGAAGAGGTGGCTAGATTCAATCATGTAAATCCTGCGGCCTATGTGATAGTAGTTAGATTTTCCGGTATTTCAATGTAGGGAATCATTGACGAAATGTTCAGAAGCCTATGTGCATGCTTCACAAGTACAAGCTACCAGCTGATGGACATTGCTGTTCCTCACTGTCGCTCAGTGCTTCAAGTGTTCCTTTATTAGAATACCTGAGATATGTGGTATGGTTGCAAGGTCGAAACGTAAATTTTGAGAACCTTGTACCTCAACTTCTTGCTAGCTATATTCAAAACAACGACAAAGACGACTGAACTTAAAAATTGTAATCTTGAATGGGGTATGCTGGAACATGACTAAATTGTTGTTCGATAAGTTTATGAATATATGTTGTATTTATTTTCTTTGTTTGCAAATCAGAATCCAGACATTGAACCCGACAAGGCTTCTGCGGGCGTTCTGGAACTTTTTCTTGTTTTCCTCGGGAGTATGACAATTGGCACAATTTTAGCATGTTTTTTAAGATCACACACAAATTTGGTCACTCGAGCATCCACTGCGGGTGATTCATTAGCGAATAGAGGCTATGCCAAAGCCTCCTTCGCGCTCCTGTCTGAAAGAAGGATGCTGTTTCTAATTTGTCTTCTAGTCTATACTGGAATGCAGCAGGCTTTTATATGGTGTGTACCTCATGGGCTTCTTACTTTTTTTGTTGCTCAAAGTTCGTAGTTTCTCTTCTGCATCAAGGGTTCATACAGATTAGTCGGAAGTAGGAAGATCATGGAGGATGCACATTGTTGTGTAGTCCCCTTATTGTGGGAATGTACACATCTTGTTTGACCTGGAATAAAACATTATGATTACTAACTAATTTGTTCACGCAGGGGTGATTTCACGAGAGATATAATTGCTCCTACACTCGGCATATCTTGGGTTGGCGGAGTCATGGCCGTTTATGGTGCTTCTGATACTATTGTTAGTAGTACCATCCCTTTTTCCTTCTTGATAACGTCAAGCAATTAAAGGAGAACGTGCAGTAACTTGTGGATATTGGTGAGGATGGAGCGTATGTCGCACAACATGAATCATGAGCAAGAGACTAACTATTTCAACTGGCTACAGCTGCACTAGCTAGCCTCTTGCTATTGCTTTTAGCAACAAAGCATCAATTGGTAGCCTGAAGCCTAACCTGAAGTTCACTGAACAGTTACAAGATAAATCGAGCAGAGAGCTCCAAAAATTGTGGAGGAAAGGTGATCGTGAGGCAAACTAAGCTGTTCTGGTTTGTGGCAGGCATCGTTTGTTGCTGGCCGACATTCATCTGGATTGTTCTCCATCAGTGTAATTTTAGTAGCTGGAGCTTGTTGTCAAATCATTGTGATGGGAATACTCTTTTTCAAAGGACCGTAAGTGTTCCTCATGAACTGGAGTTTTTCCTTGTGACAAGAGAAGTATCCTATGACAGATTTAGAAGCCCCCTCCTGAATCATCACAAGTCGTTCTGTTAGCTTTTGGAGTGTGCACAGCTGTTCTAGGCTAACTGATTTGACTTTAGTTGCCATCTTGTAATGAGTGTATTGCAGGTTTGAAAAGGGCTCTGGACACCATATGACTGTTTTTGGAACAGCTATCATTTGGGGAATAGGTGATGCAACATTCAACACCCAGATCAGCGCAGTATTGGGAATAATTTACCCTAATGATACGGTGAGGAATCTTCCCTACATACTAAGTTCAGAGAGATCAAGAGATTTTGCGAGAAACTTGAAGAACTTCTTGGTCTCATGTAGATTATGCACCTTACTGAATTATTTGGAAGCAATGAATTTTTGTATGTAAAGTATGCCAAGGTCAAAGTTTTCGTTGCTGATCAAATACTTCACGTCCAGCAATTGTGGTCTCTACATACTCATCTTGGATCTTTCAGGAAGCGGCGTTTGCACAATGGAAGATATGGCAAAGTTTAGCAACATCGGCTGCTTTCTTCGCTAGTCCATACACGACACTGACGGCAAAGATATATTCGCTGTTCTTCTTTCTTCTAGTCTCAATGGCATTGTTTTTAGTGGTTATGTGGCGGTCAACCAGACCTCGATGAGCATTCAAGACTGAACTGCGACATGCGCAAGGCTCAAGAAGCCCATCCGTCTCGATTCGATTTGTATGTTATATGTACACTCTGAAGTGTGTTTTAGACGTCTCTCAATTCATTCTTGCTTTTCTCGTAAATCGTAGTTGTTGTGAAGGTTGTGCTTCAGTTTGTTCACCATTTTGTGTAAAAGCTGGTTTAAAGGTTTATGCATATTTCTGAGGGAAACGTCAGATAGCTGACAAAATCACTGCAGTGTTCTGTCTTCGGAGTTCTCTGCAGGAGTTTTGAGTGTTCACTGCTGTGTGGTTGACCGCTCACCTTTGTCAGCAAGAAGTATCAAAGGTGTCTCAAGAGAAGCATAAACTTCTCTGGATTTCCTGCTAGCATGAGCTGGGGAGTAGTCCTTTCAAGTTACTCCATCGTAGGACGATTCTTTGCCTGTTCTCTAGTCTGAAATTTATATCTTGAAGATGGATTGTGCTGTCTAGGTGCAAGTCAGAGGAAAAATGTGCGGCCCACTTCTGAAGGCCCTGTTAATCATTTGATACTTTAGTTATACTCGATTTAGTTCTTACCAGCTTTTCTGGCTCGTTAAAGAGTTAATTTTACGACACAGGGATTAGGTGAATTTATTGGAATATACTTGGGATCACTGATCCGAGTTTTGTTGGAATTTGGTTTACTGTAGTGATAGAGTTGAAATAAAGAATTGGGGTAGGAATTTTTCCGCACCTAAGTGTGGGTAAGCTGATAATGCATGTTTGTAAACGTCTTGAACTGGCTTTGAGGATGACCATATGGAAGAGACCGTCATCTCCTCGCATGCTGGTAGAGGTCGGGTCTATAACGTGAGAATGAGCTCAGTCTGATTCTGGTTGCACCTTGGTTAAGCACACAGCTCAAAGTTATGATGGTGAAATGCCGAAGACTTTTGAGCTGCGCTGAGGTCTGATCTTCCCGTAAAAAATGCTGCATTAACCACGTCTTAGCAACTAAGACATGTAGTGAATGTTATAGATAAGGGGTGGTGTAAGACATTAAAGGACATGGAAATAGAAGTTACAATTAAGAAGTCACAGGTTACCTGCACAAAGATATGTGGGTCAACTTCGTCATAAGGTTCCAGTTATACATTGCTTTAGCTTGGCGACGCAAGTAGAATCATTTGTGGGTCACACCTTGTTCCAGGCTTTTGTGCTTCTGTGTGTAAATAAATTTCTGCACCCTGTTCAACCTCACGAAGGAATTCCTGAGAATCGGATGTGTTCGAGTACTCTCTTCTTTGTTGGCAGTGTACACACTCTTAAGAATGGTATAGAAGGATCTTTAGTTCAGATAAACGAACGTTTTTTCGCCAAGTGGTCAGAGACATCTGGAACACCGTTGGGCTTCGCCGGCGATCGACAAAACATCTTTCGGACTGCCTCCTTTCTTCAACGTTGATGCACTGATTGAGGCAGAAGGTCGGATTGTTGCCTTGACTTACCATCTTTAGGAAAACGAAGAGTCCATTATGTAGACGATCTAACTGCAATGCCCATGCCATGCCAGAACAAAGCAACTTTGTAAGGTATCGTGGCTCTGAATGACAGGACATAGGTGCTGGGAATCTGGGAAGACATGCTCAGAAGATTCAGTCCTCGTGTGTGTGACACTAATGATTACAGGAATCTAAGAATGATTGAATTATTACTTTCATATAGTATTTTGTGGTTCTTTGTACTTACTTACTGAACTAGTAGTAGAAAGGTATCAGCATCACCATGCGGTTGTTGGATGGCTATCCCACATGGTCCAAGCACCCTGGAGACTCCTCCAACGGCACTGTTGGTGATTCACGTCATTTAGATAAGGATAACAGAGTTCTTTACAACTCGAAACATTCTCTCTTCAGAAAACATGATATAGTTGGTCAGTGACTTCCTGACTTGTACAAATTTAAGAAACTAAAGTCTATGCTGGTCGGGGCTGGTTCCATTCGGAGTCGACCATTACTTGTAAGATCGAATAGAAGAACATAGAGGAGATGTCAAAACACAAGTGGAGGGGAGGATTGTCAAGAAAATCGTTCTATATGAAGAATGCAACCTGGTTCAGCACGAGAAGTATCCGGACCTTCTCAGATATCAACCTACGATCAGTAACAACTTACGTAACAAAGTGAATGAAAGTTATGATAGACAAGTAAGTGCAGTATATGATAGAAAAGCAAGATCTTATATATAACAGAAAAGTAAGATCGGTATAGTATAGTGTGGGGACACTTCAATTGAAATAGAACAAGGACAGCACTGCAGATAAAGGTTGTTTGTACTTAATAATCTGTCCTTAAAAAGACTTGGTAAAAGACCAAAATGAACTGCTGTGATTGATCATACTTTGTTATGATGTCCTCTAAAGGAGGGCCTGAGGCCTCCATTTATAAGCGATAGTGTCAGGTGTAGGCTCCTCGTGTCCCAATCATAGTAATAATTCTGGTAGATTATCATGGTAAACGGAAGTAAGCTATGATGGTCAAATCGAGTAATTTGAGAAGATATCTTCTTGTGCTGCTAGACTGACTTTAAGTTGGCAAAATCATTTGTTCAGAGTCAAAGAATCTTAGAAGATTTTATATGACTTTGACAGCAAAAAGCAAATTATTCCTGGATATGGAATATGCTGTGCACGAAAAATGAGGTTTAGTTCTTTGAAATAAGTATTCGGACTGAAAGATAGAATTAAACTAAATGATTAGCCCTATTTTATAACTTATATTCTTTCCTTCTTGTTTTGAATTTTTCCTTATATGGTATATAAAATATAGGTTGTAAATCCTACATTGTAGTATTTGGTTACTTCAAATAGAAAACTGTATGGAAAACTGATATAAAACTCGCAAAAGTATTTTAGGCAAAAGTATTTGCAAAAGTACATTTTTAATCTTTCTGAAGAATTAAATAACTCCAATATAGATATTTGTCAAAAAATTTACAGATGATATCGATGGTATTTTACAAATATGTTACAGATATTTTTCTTGTAATTAATTTTCTTCTTTGGATGGTTTAATTCCTTGTAACACATCCAGTCATTAAATATGATATCAATCATTACAGTTAAAATAAATTTTCATTATTATAATTTATAGATTTACTCATAGTTTAATTTGATGTTAATATCTAGGTCTCTATTCAAAATTTTCTATCCACATACTAGTCATAATTACTTTGATGTTAATGTTTCTTTGCATTGTAAAATCTCTATACATCAGATAATGAATATACTGAAATAACTAAAAATCATATTATATAGCATCCCTACTTGTAATTATTCTACAATTGAATCATTATTTTTAAATAACTACAAGAGGATAAATTAACTTCCATGATAGATTAAGGAAGGAGGTTTAAATACAATTGAAAAAACAATACTGCTACAGCTCATGGTTTGAGGAATTTTTTATCTATTATATTATGGATTATCAAAATAAATATATTTTATAGCAAGACTCCAGATAAGAAAGACTCAAGGTAAGAAATGAATTGATAATTGAATGATTACTATAAAATGATTCAATTAGCCTGAATATAGCCATTTTCATATTTTTTATTTACAATAATCAAATATGAAAATAAGCTTCCAAAACACCTAAATATAAATAAATAAATATATATATGCATTACATAAGACAAACTATATAGCTTTTACTTGTTAGATGATATATTTTCATTAGTGCTTTTGGTGGTATGTATTAAAGTTAATTTAATAACCTAATAAACAAGGTACTTTGATTAGTACTTACCTCATAACTTTTTGTTACAAAAGAAGTGATTTTGGATATATCTTGTAATTCTCATATTCAATTCCATCAAAAAAAATTTATTCCAGTTTTGGTGGAAATAAATATTGGAGTCACTTTTTTATTACGAGATAAATCCAAAGCACTATATATAAGAAAAATTTTATCATACATAAAATTGATTTGCAACATGAATTAATTAATTATACTCAAATATAGAATATAATAATACAAGAGAAAGAAAACAAATAGACTAAGGATCGGATAAAAGTACTCCAATACCAAAGTTTTCTCACGGCTTTGTATTTAATATTTGAGATTTTTATAAGATTTTTTTCCTAGCAAAAGTAACCATTAATTTCGTAGCAAATTCCACGTCTTAGTCAAGTCATTCCATTTCAAAACGTACCAAGCATCAAATAGTCTAAATCCATGACTTCGTAACCTTACTAGCTTCCTAATTCCCTTGGAGGATTCCTAAGTGCTTCATAAATAATTCTTCATAACATTTGCTAGATTCTCATAACCTTATTATATTTTGGAACTTTTAGTAAGTTACATAAAAGAATTCTATCAAATCACATTGGTAAATTACTACACTATCCCATAAATCTCCAATACATTTTCTTTAGTATCTTCCAATCTACTTTTTCAATCAAGCAGTTCTGCAATTGCGTAAGGGTACTTGTATCATTTACTTATTAATTTTAGCTTAAAATTTTATTTGAACTGTTATTTTGACTTAGTTATAATTAATTTTATTAGGAAATTTTTTTGCTAAAGCTTACTTACCATAACTCAAATAGTATAGTTTTTCTTGGATGGTAAGTAAATGATTAATAAATTACGATTTTTAAATTAGAAATAGAAATATTAAATTCAATTAACTATTTCACCTTTTTCTCATATCATCTCAATTTTATTTGAAATATGATTCTGACTTACTTATAATTTATTTTATCAAGAAAAAATTTATTGCACGTATATGTATATACCTCAATATACAATATATCTCGTGGTCAACATCACCCCTATATAGAAGCACAACTCAAATTTAAATCTAGGATTCTAAAGTGCCACAATAATGAATTCATTTTTCCATTTGAATCACACTCAAAATATATTTATATTTGATTATTCAATCAAGAAGCGATCAACAATTGGACAATTATTATAGTCAAGTCACACCCACTCTATCTAACTAAGAGATTCCAAGTAATGCTCATAGTTCTTTGTCTATCATAATGAAGAACTCAAATGGTAAACATCATAGAACTGAGCTCTTTGGAGCTACACTTCAAATGTATACCTTTCCACTTGCCTAGGTATTTAACCTTAATGTTGCACATCGATGGTGCAAACGGTGCAAGTGACAGCGAATCCCACCATATGATCATTAACACTAATATGAAATAGGGTCGCCAACAAATAATCTATGAATAATTACCAAAATATCTATGACTACCAATAGTATTACTCCGACATCAAGCAAACTAGCTTAGACACTACAAATGTCATGATAAATTCACTAAAGTTTACTTAACATAACTCAAATAACTAGTTTTTCTTGAATAGTAAGTAAATTAATAATAATTTAGAAATTTTAAAATCAAACAATAGAAAGGTTGAAATTAAAGTTACGGAACTATTCCACCCTTTTTATTATCTCAGCCATGGTTCAAAAGAAGTGTCTACTTTAGGATATTTCAGGTTCAAAAAGTTTTGATAAAGTTATCTTAATTAATATCTGATTTGAGACCTACACTCATGAGAAGTATTACTAACAGGAATTCTAGAAACATTCAGATGCAAGATAGTAATAAATAGAAAGATTCTGTTCTTTTCAAATGATAGTTTTTAAACAAAATATACATACTTTTTATTGTTATCCGTAAAGTTCGGTTGAGACCAAGATACGTAAATTGTAAGACCACTCCTCAAGAGAAACTATAACAATCTCACAAGCAACAAAAAATAACTTTTGTAGAAACTGGAAAAGGAAAACAATCCCATACATTATCGATCCCTTATATGGTTGTCAATTAGTTGAGAAAATATAAGCAACGTCCGCTATATATTTTAGCAACGGACTGCCCGTGCAAGTGCCTGCCATACTGGACAGAATATTGGACGGGAAACGAGCGTCAGCGACCGTTGGAGCAACGGGACAAGAACGAAACAACGGTCTCTTGAATTCAGTCCGAAATTCCCGTCCAAAAGAGGCCAAATTTACTAGAGAACGCTCGAGCGCATTGACTGAACGTTTCGTCTAGAGCTGTTCGGATACATATGATGAGGAGCCCCGAAATGATTGAGACGATGGGAGGGTACAGATTGCTTACCGTTGGGACGGTGAGTACTCGTCAGTCATCCCAACGTTCACATTCTTTCGATCGTATGTCTCCAGCTTTCCTCCAGAAATGGGCACTGATGCAACGTTTTACTTCTTCTTCGCCACTTCCGCCCCGCCGCCCATTCCTCAATCTCTCGCTCTCCTCTATTCCACTGTCCCGGGAGAATCCTCTCGTCGATCTAGATTCGAAGTCTGTATGGGTTCTAACGCCGTTTGACCTCACTGGAATTCGTATAATTGGTGAATCGTTGTCGGGTCCGGAGCTGCATTGTGTAGCTCTTGAGAGCTTTACAGAGTTTTTCTTTTGAGGATGGAAGTCGTTCTGTCTTCAGTGATGGAATCGAACGTGATTTCAGTGGGGATCATGAAAGGCGAAATGGAGAACAATGCATTTATAATCACTCCTTGCAAAACCAGGGGCGCTGATTTAAAGGAGAATGTGTACACAACTCCGGAAGTGAAAATTGTGCGTACCGACCCTGTGGAGGTAATAGAGGGCCCGGAAGCTGAGGCAGAGGCAGAAGCGGAAAAGTTGGTTCCTCGGCAGCCAGAGGTTTTGTCGAAGCCGCCATTGATCAGGAATGTGTTGGGACTTCGGGAGCTGGAGATGAAGCTTAGTGAGGCGGGAAACGTTTCTAGCACTAAGATGGAGATTGCCAGTACGAAGTTATTGCCAGTGAAGACAGTTGTAGCAGCTGTTCTGAAGGAGATGCCGTTCAGAGAGCGGAACAGGGAAGAAGGAAAAAGGATGATTCCCCCACACATCAAGGTTCCACCAAAGAAACTCTTCGGGTACCCAGAAAGGTTAGTTACCTTGGCTCTGTTTCTAAAGAAATTCTCGTTTCCGAAAAAATTCTGTCGTCCTTAGGCCATTTTTCTTGTAACAAATAGGGAAACAATCGTGTAATTTAACAGTTGGCTGTACGGAAGAAAGTACTGTGTGTCTTCGTGGCCGTATATTAGTACTAACGAACGAACATTACTCTGGGCGATCTAGCTGTTCATTCCATCGTCGCAGACTGGAAGGGAATGGCCTTCGGTTGGTGATCACTTCACGGTATCTGAAACGATTAATGGAACATGAATGAAATGAAGTGGCAGGTTTTGCTCGTCCATTTGATAAAGAAAACGTCAAATGCTTGGAATTCTTTGCTTCTTGTAGTTGAGTTCGACGCAGAATCTTGCCGTCACTTTGTCCATCGGTTAGTCCATCGATTGTGAATTCCTCATGCATCTAGCTGGATCCCTGTCTATCGAGCCTCCATTTTGGGACTAGCTGTCCACTTACTCCGTCGAACAATTGTAGTAAGTTCATCCATCAGTTGGTTGCTTGTCGCCTCGGGAGCCTCGGGAGGAGATAGAACTTATTTGATGACAATTCAACGTTTGCTTCTGATTCGTCCCCCCCTGGACGCGTCAAGGGTCTCATTTCACGTCACCTTTAATCTGTGCAGGTACAAGAGCCCGACAGATGCTATGGTATCTCCGATCTCCAAAGGCTTGCTCGCTCGAAACAGAAGACCTGCACGAACTCTGGCCCCAGTGGTTCCTCCCAAGGTAGGGTGAAGTTCCTCGATTGGTTGCTGCTTGTCGTTTCTGATTCTCGCACTCAAGCAGGGCTCCAGCACAGAGAGAAGAAGCTAAACCATATTTGAACATTAAAGGCTCCATCCCTGCGCTTCGTGCGGACGTGGCATGAATCACAGGACTTGGAAGATGTTTAGCAGATCTAAGAAAGAGGTTGTTGTCTGCTGGTTTTATCTCCTCGTGGGAAAGCGTCATTATCAGAGATAATATAACTGAGAGGCGTTGTGGCTTCTCCCCGATGGTGGTGCTGTTGTGTAGGCTCTGGAGAACACGTTCCAGGATGTGATGGTGGAGGGCGAGATGGCGGGGAAATCGGAGTGATCCTGTTTTGGTGTTGATATAAATGGTGTCTCTGAGACACCAAATCCTTCAGATGATGATGCACTGAAGTACAGAACTAATCATGGAGTTCCCGTCAGCTGACATGCTGAAGGAGGGAGACTCTGCACTACATAGGTCACAATAAAGGAGAACGGAAAGCGGTGATGACTCTCTGTTTTGTTGGTTGACCTGCCTCCTGCTTTTTATTCTCGTCAGTTCAGATTCTGTAAAGTTGGACAGCACACGGCGACGGATTGAAATCGATATATTGCACCCTTCAATATCGGGGTAGTGCATCAGTAATTGAACAACACTTGTCTATAGAAGTGAAAATGCTCGCTCGATCACATAATGAAGATAAATAGCAGTAATTGAGATGTGAATTTTGTTGCGGAACGAGTTGTACAAACAGGCGTCTCGAAACTCATGAGAGCCGAGTTCTATAGGGTAGTAGTAGTAGTAGTAGTAGTAACTATAGCCGAGTTCTATAGGGTAGTAGTCAATCTAAGTCTTTTCCTTCCTGGCCGATCAACACCTCTTTTATGAAAGAGGGTTGTCAATGCAGCAGGGTTGTAATTTAAATGTAGGAAAGAGTGTTCCCGGTGCCTTCACATACCCCTGTTCTCACGAGTCTTCCCTCCGATTCTGATCAGAAACTTTTGTAAGATTCATCAATGAACTTTTATGGCAACATTCAACTCGTTCGTTTTCTGTACTCTGAAGTCTAGTGATTAAGTTTGTTTATTCAAGTACTTGTCCCGTAGCACCGGACGGCAGTAATTTTCACAACTAGTTCGGTGCAAACTATTTCCTTACCAGAAGAAATTGACGTCATCCGTCGGTGGTTGGACTCTTGTGGCGACCCGGTGGGCTGCAAGAGCGACAGATGATAGACAGCGACATGATCACAGCACTCAACCGCTTCTTGCGTCTTCTCTACTCTGTCTACTCTCTCCTCATTGCCACTATAAAGAGGGGTATTACGTTGACCCTATTGCCCAGTCTGAAACATAGAGAGTTCTCTAGCTCCAATTCTTTTGCACTCCTCCATCAATGGCTGGACGCGCCACGTTATGACATCAGGAAATGTCGCTAGGATCTACAATCTTCTTCTGTCAGCAATTTCGACTTATTTGGATCATGTGTTGCCGTCCACACACGGCAGATCTTCTCCAGGCTCTGCCTCCACGCAACACTCTGTGGCTGGGCCAATGGACAGACAGAGGGACTGTACAATTCTTCTATGTTCTGGTACGGATCTACAGAGCTTAGAGTGGACGAAGGATTTGTCCATTTGCATGACTAGTTACTGGCCTGAACCGTGTCTACATTTGTTACATTGAGAAATTTTGGATCTTGAGAAAGGCAGAAGATAAATATACTTCCACCGTAGCGATCGAGATTCTGACCCACCGTAGGCTGCCCTCATTTGTTAAGTTTGGAAGTGAACGCGATGAACAATTCTTGCCTTTCCGATTTAGCAGGATCTTTCTGGTTAAGAAGGATGATGAACCTGGAGGGGAAAAGGTGGATCAAACTCGGTGTCTACACTGACATACAGCCTGCTGCATAAATGGATAATGGGTCGTAGCATCTAATACGGCAGTCAGGTCTTGGATCTAACATTGTCCCGGGACAATTCTTCATTCATGCATCAACTCTGCTTTTGCAAGAAGTTCTTACCAAGGTAGACAACCCCCAAGAGAAAAATGAACGCAGTTAATTTGGACTTTGCGCTCATTTGAGAAGCCAGGTTCGCCTTCCACCGGCCAACAGATTTGTTGCAGAGCTCTCAAACGAATGGACAAACGGGCCTACCATTGGTGCCACTGCAGTAAAACAACTGCTATCAGGGGCGTCCTACGGACAGCAGACGGCAAATAATTGATAGCAAGCGTCCTGGTCTTGTGAACAAATCTGCACAGGGACCGGTCGGAAAAGAATCCAACACATATGATTTTCTCCATGAAAGATCGAGAGTTAGACGTAAGACACTAGTGAAGGTTACTCACAATGACCACCCGCGACCCAGCTGAGTCTTTCACTGGTAGGTGAAAAGTGACCAGAATGTGGGACTGTGTGTTCAACAATGATCGAACAATCCCACTACACCAATTATTCTATGCATGACCTGACCGGTCTGGACAGCCCAAGCAGATAAAATCATTATCTCTGCTTCTTTTTCTTCGTCCATTCATTGATTATATTTCAAACAGGAGAGTTTCAGAGCGAAGGACGAATCTCTCTCTCTCTCCATCAGTTTCTTTCTTTCTTTCATTCATTCATGCAACAATCTGGTCACTGCTGCTCTTACTACTTCTCTTTTCCCAACAAACTATTCATGCAAAGCAAGCAAGGAAGGCTCCCCTCTCGCTACTATCTTCTGCTTTTCTCGATCATCGGCAGCTCATGAGCTCCCTCCCTCATCCGCCCTCTGACTGAATAGATCTCTAAGAGAGATAGGTAGATAGAACTCTCTAGCTTCGAGCGGGAAGAACGAACGAAACGGATAACAAAAGCAGCAGAGCCGGTCCTTCCTTCGTCGCGACTGACTGAGCTCATCATCACCATCACACCACATCCAAATCACTCACACTATTGGTGACTTACTCATGCAAAAGTGAGTCGTCCAATTTAGAAAGTTGCAGCAGCACCCCTTTTACTCCTGCCCACTCAAACCTCTGCGAGAAATTATAGCAAGGAATAATCAACCGTCCATCAATCTGCAAACTGTCTATATCTATCAATCCATCCATCTTTTAATTCCCGTCAGTCAGTAGTGGTATATATCCACCCTCTTCTGCTGCTGTCAACCTCCTCTCCCTCCCTGTGTGTGTGTGTAAGACTACGTATCAATTATCCTGTCTCGACAGGCATCATTGATTCACACCCTCCTGTTGTTAGTCCCCAAGCAGTTAGTTGACCTCCATAGCCAATTTATCCGACTTTTTTCTTCATCGTCATCATCATCTTCTTGTGGGAGGAGAACTAGAGCACATCTTTCTTCTTCATGATGTGGCACATCATGAAGAACTCGAGAAGTACGTAGAGAGAGAGAAAGAAAAAGAAATGCGGTCCAATTGTATCATGGGAGGATAATTGGCCCTGCTTTTTAAGGAAGGAAATGAGTGTGCATGATTTGATTTGATCTCTCGTTGTAGTAGTAGTAGTAGCAGCAGCAGAAAAGGGTCGACTGAAGGAAGAGGACTATATTCTGAATACGATAAGGGGGACGAACTCATTGCAACATGGAAGAAAGAAGAATATATGTGTTAGTGCATTGTCATCATGAGGCACTTGAAATTCTTTCTATCATGATGTTTTTGTCAATGAGTAACAAACCGTGAGAGTATCTTCTCTCTCTTCCTTTCTATTGTAAACTTTTAGATGCTTTGGTTGAGTGTTCTGCGGAGCATAATTGGTTTCCCAAATCTTTTTATCTTTTTTTGAGTGATAAATAAGCGAATCTGGCAGTGATATTCGCCATTCAACATTTTGGGAGAAATCGGATGTGTTAGTATGAAAATACTATTTAACCAATAACAGAACGAGAATGTTCCCACTTGCGACATGATTATATCTTTCGCGTCTGCTCCCCTTTCACTATCTTCATGCATAATCTGGCATAAGTGACGTGAGATCCTCAAACCGAGACATCTGCGATGTGCCGAAAATAAAGAAATTCTTTATTTGACTAATTTATTGTATTATAATATTATACTTAGAAAAGCACCGTTTGAGAGTGTATTACTCTCACAACAACATGCTTCCCTTCCGCATGGGACACAAGGCTTTATTCGTTGAGATACGTAGTTCGTCCTTCAACCACATTTACCTCCTTTTGTCTCTCCCTTGTACGGCTTGATTTGATGGGGTCTTCCCATCCTTCATGTGTTCTATGTGGTCGCCTTTTTCTCCTTCAACCACGTTATTGCCTCTTTTCGTCACTCCTTACTTGACGTGATGGTTTCAAGTCAATGAGATGCACGTGATGTAGTATACCTCATCCAGTTATAACCAGGGAATTGTTAAACTGCTTCCACGGAGTACCAAGTCTAGACCATACTCTAAACAACTTCGACACACGACAGTCTGATAGTTTAATTCCGTAGAGAAACTTCGATTTATCTGGTGTGGAGCTCATTCCTTCACCAAATGCGGTCTACTTTCTTGTGAATGATTGATCTAGAAAGTGAATTAAATCATCCACTTTTAAAGTAAAATAAAATAATTTTAAATGAAGTTAAGCTCAATGTCTTCTTTGTCCTTGCTTCATTTTTTTTATTTAAGTATCTACTTATTCTTTGATATATACATCTGCTATAACTCCATTTATTACTATCCGCACCAATTACTTTCTTCTTGTAATTCTCGATGAGTTCTCTTTGTGTTCGTATCTTATATGTCTGACCCTGCCTATAACTCTCAAGGGCCTATATAAGACTTATTCAGGAAATGATGCAGTTTCTTTTAATCCTTTGTCCTGAGATCTCTTGTGACTTTGAGCAAGCAATTGTATGAGGAGTGAGTACTCCAACATTGTTTTATGTGTACAAGGATTAAATTACAATGGTTTTATCATATAGTAAGAGAGTAATTCCTGGATGCATAAACCAAAGAACAGAAAAGACCTTGTGAGTATCGCCAAATATTCAAAAGTACTTGAGGGGATTGGAAAACAAACATTAGAATAGAAGGAAGAGGACTCAGCCACTTATGGTGTTGGAATCAGATGAGAGAAAGGGAGCATTTCTGCAAAGGATGTCTCACTAGTGAGTTACAACAAGCTCTAGTGGCAAAATACGAAAAAATAGTTCTGAAGGTTTTTAAATGTCTTATGGTATATTTGAGAATGGAAACTAGCTCTTAGTTTCAAAGGATACTACATAAGGGAATGTTAATAGACAATTTAATAACTTTCTAGAACAAAATTATTTATTTAATTCTAAATATTTACTATATTAAGAAAGAAATCACATCTATTTTATATATGTAATCAGTGGGTTTTGAGTGCCTTAATAATCTATTTGGGGGTTTTGAATTTATTTTTAAACTTGAGCTTGGACTATACCCTTCTGTGGTGTTTTCCTAACTTTAAGCATACACCTATAGAGTTTCAAAACTTTCCAGAAGGATGGCTGACTTGTGTAGTTTCAAAACTTGGAAAGTTTTGAAACTTTATAGGTGTATGCTTATTGTAGGAAAACACCACAGAAGTTTAGCACTAATTTAGCTCAAGTTTAGGAAAACACATTTTCCACCACAGAAGGGTATAGTTTTCGTTAGTGTCTTTAGTCTTGTTCTTTAGTCTTGTTCAAACTACATATGACTAAAGACTAAAGTGTCTTTAGTCTTGTTGAGAGGTTTTATATGGTGGGTGATAACTTTTTCTTAGGTTCTCATAAGTGGAACCATCAACCATCCTTCTGGAAGGCAAGAGTTCTAGCTAGATTCGTACGGGATATTGTTGGGAGGTATATTACTTGGGACTCAAAATTTCTGTATGCAAGGTTGCATGAATTGTGTAGATTAATGATCAAGATGAGAACAAAGAATTATGATCTCATTAAAAGTATTGATGCTACTATTTCCAACGGAACTTAGAACATCAAGATTAAGCATAAGGTGACCAAAGTAGAAATCATTAAGGTGTTTCAATTGATTGAATATGGAATTTTGTAGTAATTATGTAAATTGTTTTATAGCTAGTCCATAGAATCTTATGATGTATAGTGAGGCAATACATACAAATTTATGGTATTTAGTCCATGCTTGTAAATTGTCACTTTCCTCTATTAATTATTATGTCTTGATTTCTTGGAGATTTCTATAATTGACTTCATGGTCCTATTTAATTCTATTCCTTTTAGTCTCTATGGGATATCTCATAAGTTCTAAAGCAGCTTTGCTCTCATAGTATTTTTGCAACATCTTCAATCAAAAGTCCTTGTTGCATTCTAAAGTAAACTTAATGCACTACAGATGTGAAAGTGTTGAGCCGGAGAATGATAAAAGTTGAATGTAATTTAATATCAAGATAGTTCAAGATATCAAGATTCCACAGCATTGTGGGAGAGGTATTTTGGGAGAGGTTGAGTAAGTGCATGAGATCTTTAAAGGTACCATTTTTCTCAATGGCATAGACATTAGACTTAGAAGAGGAACCATAGACCAAGAACTTAGCATTTACTTCAAGAAGAGATCGATACAACAAAAGATAAAGAGAATCAAGTAAAATAATTCAACTTTTCCATTAGGTAGAGAACACTTCAAAGAAATAACACAAAGAAGATATTTCACAACCAAGCACACAAGTTAAATGGCTAAGTTGAAAGTTCTACCAAAATTTTTAGAAAGAAAAAGAAAAATTTCAATTTTCAATACTATGACAAACTTGAATATTATGCTCTAGAATGCTTCAAGATGCAAAGGTAATAACACATGTTCTTAAAGGGTATTTTCAAAATAAATCTACAGAAATATTTTCTTTAGAAATTCTGAATAGCATATTATTTATAATGTAATACCACACTTCAGCAAACAAAGTATGGTGGATTGACTTTATTGCCTCAAATAAATAAATAAGTAAACACACCCAAAAAAATTAAAAATTAGTACACTTTCATATTTACTATATTTAAACTAATAAATATATTCCACCTGTTGTATTTTCATGTGGATAATTTTTATGTTTCAAATAATATTATCTTTAAGAAAAATTATATCACATATTTATTTTTCAAATCCTAACTTGGAAGTGATTATACTTAAGTATTTGTAATAGATAATTATATCTAAATTTCAAATAGAGTAAATATTTTATCTCAATTTGTCAAAGATGATTTGCTTATCTCATAGAGATATCAGATTGGCTACTTTTGCATATATTGAATTGAAAAGCATGGATGAATAGTAACATAGAAAATGAACAACTTAACTCTCAACAGATTTTCATTATTTAGTTTATAAGTCAGCTAAATGGATAAATCATTTTAATTTCATTGGCAGATTAGATTCTCTTTTTATGAGAACTAACAAATGTTTGTATGATATATTTTATTCTAGTTTTAGAAGTTACTTAGGCCAGTGATTAACTGCTTTAATGAAAATGATAATATTTTGATTTTCACATAAAATTATTCATAAGTTTTTTGAAACTAATAAAAATAAACTAGAATATCCAATTACATTCTAGATATAGACTTTTAAGTTAACCGTTCAAGATGATCAAAATTAATAATTCTGTTTTATTTTTATTTTTGATGAGAAATAATTTTTCAAAATAGTAATAATTATCATCAGCATATAATAAATTATATAAAGCTAGTTAACTCTAGAATAGATTTTCAAAGAAAACAATTAAATAAATTTTAAAATCAGTAGGTCTTATTTTACATAAAAATTTCCTTAAAATAAGAGAATTAATATTTTTTATGAGAAATTGAGATAGTTTTATATACTTATTTTAATATTTTCTCTAACTCCATTTATGTAGAATGTATTTTGGGATATATGTATATCTTTAGATAGATTTTATATAAAAAATTATAGAGGATAGAAGTCTTATAATTTGATCTAGATAACATGTAGTAACATGTTAATTTCTTCTATTAAGTTTGAGATAACTTATGTCAATACTATATTTAATTTAAAATAAAATTTAGTAATAATATATAACATTATAAAATTATATATATATGAGTTTAATTTTTATCTTTTAAAGCTTTTACCCCTTTTCTCTCTTAATAAATTGCAAGTATGAAATATATGAAAGGCCTATCAACAATATCAACAACTACACTCTTGATGATATATATTTTCTTACATATTGATGAGAATTTGAAAATCATTGATAGATTCATAAATTCTTTTATTATTTGATATCACTAGATTAAAAACTTAATTTTAAACTACAATTGATCCAAAGATACATCTGACCTTGTTACCAACATTTTTTTGCATTATCTTTGAAGATTTACTTCAAAGATATACTATAAATTTTTATCATGATAATTTCTAAGAGATAGTAATAAATGTGTTTATTTGTAAATATTTTTAATTATAAAAAAACTTATATGCATTAGATTTCACACACATATTTACAACTCAAGTAAAATTATTTTTCTATGTTATGATATTAAGGGGAGAAAAAGGCAAAAAAAGAAGTTTTCTATTAATTTTGGAATAATGAGTTAAAGAATAACCTTTAAACATATGTATTGTAACAATATAGAGTTTAGTGACGTAGTTAGTAAGTCCAACGAAGTAGAGAATAAGTCAAATTAATCAAGAATATTCTAGAAACATATAGGAAGCATCTTGGGAAGCTTCCCGACTAGCTTAACTTGCATCCCAAGTAGATAGTTTCTAGAAGCTTTCAACTAACTTAGCTTGCACACCAAGAAGGCGGTTTCTAGAAGGAAGTTTCTTGAGAAGCTTCGTGGTTAACTTGGCTTGCAACCTAAGAAAGCGGCTCAAGGAAACTTCTTGAGAAACTTCTCAAGGGCTTCGGCTTTGGTATTTATGGGTAGCATACTACCCATAAATACCAAAGCTGAAGTTCATGCTAGGCATTTGGAGTTTTCACATATTCAAGTGTCCCAAAGTGAGATTCCATTCTCTCCTCGGTCTTGATCTTTTACATTGGTATCAGAGTAGGAATGAGATTGATGGAATTTATGGACCACCAAATCCACTTCCACCAAACCATTTGGATTTTTGTGTCCAAGTATTACCCAAGCATCATTTCATACAATTCATCACCTCACGCTTTGGACACGATTTTCTACATATGATCACCATATTTGAGGAACCTTTGGTGCTTCCTATTGTAACTTATGAGAACGGTGGACGTGCTGCTTCTAAATGTTAATAAATTAGATAGATTAGGGGTGGCGTAATAGAGTAGCAACCATGGCGACAATGTCTGAGGTTATCCTTGCTATGCAGCAACAAATCAAGCACCTTACTTGATTGTTGGATGAACGAGAGGTTCAATGATAGGAGCAGGAAAGAGTACTAGTTCAAGAAGGAGAAGATTGAATCCGATTCCCTAAACCCAAGGTATTTGAAGGCAAGAATATCTTGGATGCAATGGAGAATTTTGTGTTTGACTATGAATGTTACTTTGAAGCTACCAATTTGCAAGATGAACAAAAATAGATTCTCTTGGCTTCTAGCCAATTGGATGGAGTAGCAAAACTATGGTGGAGATTCCGAGTAGAGCGAGCTGAAAGACAAATTGTTGCACCAATCTTGACATGTGTAGAATTCAAGAGTGCAATAATTAGTCGATCCCAAGCTATAAATACCACACGAGCTACATGGGATAGGTTGGTAGAGTTGAAACAGATTGACTTTATAAGAAGTTCCATCACGCAATTCCAAAACACCATCATGAAAATTCTAGATATACTGGAAGGTAAAGCTCTGGATTGATTTGTGAGGAGCTTGAAGTCAAGAACTAAATTAGAGGCAACTATACAAGAGCCACAACACTTGGAGGAAGCCATGCGGTTGGCCAAATGTTTTGATTCCTTGGTTGCAACAACTTGGTCTCGACCTCGACCTCCATAGAACCTATCAATACACTACACACGGGTGGAGGAGAAAACACCAATGGAGATTGATGCCATTCAATGGAGACCACTTGGCACTGCAGAAAGAGAGAAACTACGACAAAATGGGGGTTGTTTTTATTGTCGCCAGTTGGGACATCGCATTGCTGAATGTCCATCAAGAATGTGCGACCTCAACAAGTTGCCCAGATGGAGTTTGTGGAGCAAAACAATCAAGGAAATAAGGAATCCTAGTAGGAGATTTTGAGCCACCTATTGGGAGCTTGATTAGTTCCAATGGGATTGAAAGCTCGGCCTATGCAAGTTTGCTTCACTTGCAAGGTACAATATCTAATTGGAGTTGTAGGATTTTGGTTGATTTTGGAAGTTTGGAGATTGTATATCTATGCAAGTAGCAAAAGAATTGGGTATTCTTATCAAGCCAGTAATTGGAAATAGATTGATGATGGCAGATGGTAAAAAGTGCTATGCATTCTGTACCTTGCATCTTGTTACCTTCAAGATTAGGAATGAACATTTAGAGTGTATAAGGTTTATAGTGTCACCTCTACACTATGATATCATTCTAGGACCTTGGCTTGAATGTCATAAGGTTCAATTTGATTGGACTTGACAACAAATTCAAGTACAACACCAAAGTAAGAATTTTTGATTAAGTTATCTGATACCTTTGAGTAAGACACCTAAGAATAGTCAGTCCCAAGATGAGAAGTTTGTTGAGAAGGTAGCCATAGAGCAAGCCTTGAAAGGAGATGAGTCCCAAGATGGGAAGTTTGCCAAGAAGGCAACCATGGATCAAGCTTTGAAGAGAGATGAGTCCCTAGATGGGAAGTTTGTTAGTGAAGCAGCCATAAAGCAAGCTTTGGAGGAAGATAAGTCTATATTTGCGGTGTAGATCAAACCGATTGCACAAGGAAAACATGAGGAGGGCCAAGAGCCTCATCAAGCAATGGTTGATCAGATAGTTCAGGAGTTTACAGACTTGTTTCCGGATAATTTTCTGAAGGGATTTCCCCCTAATCATGGTATGCACTTCAAGATTGAGTTATTGCCAAGGAGTACTCAGTGAGTAGACCAATCTATCGGCTCTCACTAAAGGAGTTAGAGGAGTTGAAAAAACACTTAGGAGTTGTTGGAGAAGGACTTCATATGACATAGTACCTCTCCTTGGGGAGCACCGGTACTATTGTTTCAAAGAAGGATGGAGGACTTTGTTTTTGTATTGATTACCATAGGCCCAATAAGAAAACAGTGAAGAATGCATATCCTTTACCTTGGATTGATGACTTGATTGATCAATTGAGTGGAGCACAATACTTTTCCAAGTTGGATCTTCATAGTGGCTATTGGCAAATCCCCATTAATAAGAAGGATGTGCAAAAGACTGCCTTTTGCACAAGGTATAGGCATTTTGAGTAGAAAGTTCTACTTTTTGGGCTCACTAATGCTCCAACAATCTTCATGGATCAGATGCATTGGGTGTTGGATGGACTATTGGATTGGTACGTGGTGGTGTTCTTGGTTGATATCTTAATCCTTGGCAAGATAAAGGTAAACATGTGAATCATGTGTGAGAAGTCCTAAGACAACTAAAACAATAGAAACTTTATTGCAAGAAGTCAAAGTGTACCTTTTGGTAGAAGGAAGTCACCTTCTTGGGTCACAAGATCTCATCGGAGGGGATCAAAATGGAAGAGTAGAAAATCAAGGCCATTACTTATTGGCCTACTCCAAAGGATGCTACAAAAGTATGTGCATTCAATGGATTGGCCAATTTCTACCAACGGTTCATCTATTATTATGCTCATATGGCTGCACCATTGACTGACCTCTTGGAGAAGAATTTGAGCTTCCAATGGACCACCAAGCATGAAGAAGCATTCCAAATGCTGAAACATATGGTGTCTTCAAGACCCATCCTTCAACCATATGATACTCAACTACCTTGTGTGGTTGATTTTGATGTTTCTAATTGTGCAATTAGAGTAGTGTTGCAACAAGAATTCCTAGATGGACTACATCCCATTGCCTTTGTGTCTCGCCAACTAAATACAACTGAAAGAAAGTACTTTGCTTGAGATTGGGAAAAACTTGCAATGGTGTATGCCACCAAGGTATGGAGGCATTATCTCTTGAGGAAACAAGTGATCATGCAAACTGATCACAAACCATTGTTGCAGACCTTACACTTGGGACACATGAAGAGTCAATATAATCAATGAGAGGAGCAACTCCAATTGTTTGATATCAAACTTGAGTACAAACCAGATTGGTTCCATGTCATCCCTGATGCTCTATCACGACGACTTGATTTGAAATCTCTTCTTCTCATCATGACGGCAATTACAACGGTAGCAATTGACTCCAAGGTTCAAAATGAATTTTGGTCAGCTCTACAACAAAATCCCTTCTTCCAAATAGTACATGGTCGTTTTACAACATGTGACAAGGAGTACAATACCTTCTCCTTCAAGGAAGGCCTTCTATTCCATGAGGACCAACTCTATGTTTTAGCCAAATATGATCTCCAACTTGTGCGCCTTCAAGAACCCCATGATTTACCAATAGCTAGTCATATGGGTGTGGACAAGACCTTGGGTACACTCCAACGCCGATGGTGGTGGCCCAAAATGACACAAGATGTTCAAGAGTTTGTCCGATTGTGTGAGAGCTACCAACGGAAAAAGGCCTACAACCAAAAGCCAAGGACTCCTTCAACCACTCCCCATTCCATCCACTTGATGGTAACATGTGAGCTTGGATCTCATCACATCCTTGCCCAAGACAAAGCAATGACACATTACAATCATGGTGTTTGTGGATAAGTTTAGTAAGCAAATCTACTTGGCACCAACCTTTGATACCGGGATGCTCCAACCTTAGTGTAAATCTACTTTGACAATGTCTTCAAGCATCATGAGATGCCATGTGTTCTCATCTTTGACCATGATCCTTGATTCATTGAGAAATTTTGGCAAGTACTTTTCTAGATACCCGACACCAAGCTTGCTTAGTTCACGGCCTATCATCCTCAAATTGATGTACAAACCAAATGTGAAAATTGTACCTTGGAGGATATGATGTGTGCCTTTGTCAATGTCCATACCAATTGGATGAATGTCTTGCAGTTGTAGAATTTACCTACAATAATTTGAGACAAGCGGGCACCGGATTTTCTCATTTCTTTATCAATTTTAGCCAAGATCTGCTTGTTCCAAATTCTCTCCTTTCTCCTCCCCCATCTCAGGTGCCTCATACTCCAACCTTCTTGACTACCATATCCCAACCTCTCCAACAAGCCAAATCTCATCTCCTTGTTGCTCAAAATCGTCAAAAACAATATGCAGACCACCATCGTCATGATCTCACCTTTGAAGTTGGTGATAAAGTCATACTTTTCTTTAGTAACCTGCCACTCCCACTTGATACCCAAGTTTTTAAACTTACCACTAATTGGATAGGACCCTTTGATGTCACCCAAATCATCTCTCGTGTTGCTTATCGACTTGCATTACCTTGTCATATTTACATCCACTATTTCTTTCACATTTCTAAGTTAAAACCCTTTGTTTCTAACCCATCTTCCTTTTCCTCTTGTGTCCAACCTCTTCCTCCTTCTCCCATCCCTATCAATGATCATGAGGAGTACAAAGTTGATCATATCCTTGCACGTTGCCACATTCAACGAGGAAGCCGACAACATACAGAGTACAAGGTCCTTTGGAAAAGGTATCCCCTTCATGATGCCACATGGGAACCTCTTTCTCACCTCCAAAATGCACATACAACCGTCCAAGAGTTTAAAGCTTCAATGGCGACGAGGATATCACCAACTAGCAATGGGGGAATATGTAACAATATGTAGTTAGTAAGGCTAACAAAGTAGAGAATAAGCCAAATTAATCAAGAATATTCTAGAAGCATCTAGGAAGCTTCTTGGGAAGCTTCCAAACTAGCTTAGCTTGCACGCCAAGTGGATAGCTTCTAGAAAAGAGCTTCTTGAGAAGTTTCCCGGTTAACTTGGCTTGCACTCTAAGGAAGCAACTCAAGGAAGCTTCTTGAGAAGCTTCTCAAGGGCTTTGTATGCTACCTATAAATATCAAAGCCAAAGCTCATGCTAGGCATTTGGAGTTTTCACACATTCAAGTGTCCCAAAGTGAGATCCCATTCTTCTATTTCTCTCCTCAGTCTTGGTCTTTTACATGTATTTTCCCAAAAAAGTAATTTTTATTGTATAATTCATATGCATATTCTCATATTGAGTCTTGGTAGAAAGAATCAAAGTTTTGAGAAACTAAGCATAAAATAATATAATGATCTAGGTGGAAGAAAAAAAGACTTGAATGGATTTAGACTTAAATAGACAAGAGCATTTGTATTAAGTTTTTGTAGAAGGAATCAAAGCTTCATGAAACTAGAGCATAAAATAATATAATGACCCTAGTAGAAGAAATCAAGACTTGAATGAATTCGGTCTTTAAATAAACTAGAGTATAATCAATATAAGGAGGTTCAAATGAGCTTTTTACACAACAACCGCATGTAAAAACTAGTAGGATAGAGGCCACACAAGGAAAAGACAAAGAGTGTAAAATGGAGCTAAGCTCTAATAGTATCGATAAGAGGAATTTTCCCAACAACACCTAAGATATTTGAGCTATGCAAGTTGTATGGTCTACAAACAACTAGAGCAAAGAAGCATCACCTAGTGTTATTGCTTCCCTATAGATTGCATGAGCCAATGTTCTATGTAGAGCAAATATACTCATGTTATCTAAAATATGCCATCAAATATGAGAGTAATAGTGATACCCTTGACATCTAAAATGATATGCCCTTTTGCACTCCTTCACAAATGTGTCAAACATTGCATCCATCACTCCATATAACTCCAAGGATAGAGGAATAAAGACGTGACCTTGTTGCATACCTTTATACTTGGAGACCTTGCTTGCTGCTACTCTGCTTGTTGCCCATCTAGGAGGATAGGTGATCATTCCTTCCAATATTGCATCATGTGTAGGATTGATAAACACAATATCCGCTATTCTCACATGATCATCTTGGACCAAATATAAGTTTGCCTTGACTCATGTCATCTACAAAGCATATCAACTCTCTCCCCAAGCAAGATATCCACTCTCTTGTACCATGGTAAACACTATATCATTGATAGCATTGTGAATAACTATCAAGATATAAAAGTGGCTCAAGCTAATAGTCTAAGATCTCTAATGGTACTCACTCTCTTGCAACATGATGTATAAACATAAAGAAGAGATAGTTTCATAAATGGGACTAGCAATAGACAAAGGATGTAGTGCTCTACTATACTTTCATGTCTAACCCAATATCCTACACTATAAGAATTGAGTGGAATATGGAGCACTAATTTTGACACATTGAACAAGGAGATGTGAGGGACATGAGATGTGGGTGGGAAGACTGTCAAATGTCAACAATATTATTCTATGTCTATCTATTCATTGCTTGGTTGACTATTCAAAGTATACGTGCTTCAGAAATTGAAGATCGACAAATGTCAACCTTATCATTCCATTCTTATATATTTATTGGTTGGTTCAAAGTATACAAGATTCAGAGATTCATTACTTCACATCCAATTTAGCTGTATTCAACTAGTGACTATAAACAAAGAATACTAAAAAAACATATCTGCTCAAGTTCTTCGGGAGATGGTCTATAGCCATGGTAATTATTGGCTAGCAATGTTGGAAGAGAAGACATCTCATTTGTCGCTACTTGTAATTGGGTTAAAATTGTGTTGTGTGTTAATTGAAGACGTCTCGCTTGTCGTCACTTGTAATTGACTTGAAAGTATGTTGTATGTTAATTAAATGGAAAGTCCTTATGTTTGAAAGCCATGTGCTAAAAAGGTTATTAAAGGAACTCTATCTGGATTGAATAAATAGAAGGAGACTAGGTAACTGGAAAGACAATAAAGTCGAGTCTAAATATCGTCGGCAGAAAAAGGCATACTTAAACTGAAGTGGTAAGGACCCACATAGTAAGTATCGGAGAAGAATACATGAAAGAAAGGGAAAAGGCGATGGTGAGAAAGAGATAAAAGAAGAATATACATGACAGTCATGACATACAATCTCATGAAAGTATGGCACTCCAGTGGTGGTTCGGAGATTTGATATGCTCTCTCTAGCGTACGAAAGGAGGGTTGATGAGTGAGACGGAGTAGTGAGAGCAGCAGTATTCTGCTGTAGTGTATAGACGGAAAGGGAGGAGGTAGAAGGAAGAAGAAAGAAAGAGAAAAGGTAAGAAGAGAGAAATATGCTCGGTTCATGGTTGAGTGCTTGTCAGGAGATGGGTTCCCATCATGGTCTTATCATGCAGCTTGAAATTTGAAGAGAGAAAGAAAGAAGAATTGCGAAGGTAACGAATGAAAGGGCTCCGCAGTCGCACTGCCAAATCAAAGGCTCCATTTGGCGCCTGCATAAAGGACACTGTAGTATTGGCAGCAACAGCAGCATGAGGATGGGGAAGAGAAGGAAATTTCTTGACATGATTGTTGGCCATAGATAGTGGACTAACTCGAAGAAGGGCTAAAGTGGAAAGACATCACTGACGTGACTTCATGATGTATCCAAAGGCAGGCAGACAGACAGAGAGAGTGCCTGACGGATGGACCTAGCTACTACTTCTGGTGCTGCTACTGGTATTGAAAGTAGGCAGAGAGAATCAGAATCATGGGTGATGGGGATGCCTTTTGGTGAAGATTTGACTGAAAGTAAAGGCAATGAAACACTTGCATGTGCCCATCAGACCCAAAAGAGAACCAAAAAGGCAGCGCCTCACTTCCCTTGACGAATCTAAAGTCTAATTTATCTGACCTTGTTTCTCTTGGGGTGGTAATAAAGATATGTTCAAGGTTGGGTTGTATTTGAGTCGTATTGCAAACACCGTCGTCGTGTTGTGCTGGATAAACGTCGGCAGAACTACGCCCACTTGTATTGAAGAGATTCATTTACTCGTTGGCCACGCTACCTCGTCGTCTTCGTCACAGATCCTGCGGAATCGAGCGGGAGGCTGAAAAGAAAGTTTCTTCTTCTTCTTCTTCGGCTTCTCGGCTGCCTGACTTATTGGTAGATTCCCAGGAAATAAGCAGGTGGGTTGGGTTTGGAAACGGGAGGGAAGGTAGAAAGAGAAATGTTTCGGACCTTGGTGGAAACGAGGATGAAGCAGATTATATTGGTTCGGTAGTTCAACTGTAACCCTTGACAGCAAGAGTGAGAGAAATAAATGTAAAGGTCACAATCATCTCCAAACGTTTATATTGAATTGAATAGAACCTTACCATCTTAAAACTTCCAGAACTAGTAGACAATTTATGGAGGGTTGAGGCAGTTCAATGTTTTTTATCTTTCACTCTGAGGTGTCTGGGATGCTTTCACTCCCATAGATATTCCAAGATTGTATATCATTGCCTCCTGCGTCTGCCAAAGGAGGGGGGAAAAATGCTTAGAGACAAAATCTCGATCCACCGAAAGAAATTATACTGGCAGTTGAACTGCTTGCCTTGACAGCCAAGAATGGGAAGAGATATAATGGAAAAGGTCACACAACTAGCTTCAATCCTTCGATTTCAGCTAAACCTTAACAACAAAGCTTTTCCTGTAGTCGCCGATACATGAATTGGCAGCAGCTCATACAACTTTTCGATTCTTTCCAGATTTAATTAACACTTTATTTCTTCACGCCCTTTTTGCAGGCGAGCTGGAACTTAGTAGATAGTCACCACAATCACTCGACTTCAAACTTAGTCCATGAACGAATGCAATCCAGTCAATCCCCACTCTTCCTTCTCCCTTCCCCCGCCCGCGGTCAGATCCAACAAAAAAGAGCCCGCCTTCGTCCAGCTCGTCAAGCTACCGAGACACCATACCAGTCCACTGTACCACCTTCTCCTACACTCTATTCCAGCTACAGTGCAGACAACTGTGGTGTGCTTTCAATTGTGCATCCTTCACTACTAGCTTTCCCTGATCAAATCGTTCATTTCTATGAGCTGAAAAGTTGCCGAACCCGGAGAGTCTACTTCACGAGAGAGACGAGACCAAATCAAACTTGACCAGAACGTAACCGCACTTCTGGAACTTGCGAGGGGTGCTAGTTACAGTACACTAACAGTAGATAGCTGGCTGGTTTGTTAGCTACAGTGTAGTTAGTAAACTCAACCGTGCTCTGGTCATGCTCCGTCGTCGTCGTCGTCGTCTTCTTCTTCGTCGACAGGGAACTAAGGAACGAACTCCTGGAGCAGAACTGGCACTTGTAGTCTGTAGGTCCTAGAATTCGGATGGCGGGGGGATTGGGAGTCATGAGCATGACAAAGACAGTCGCTCATGCATGCATGCATGTATGGCGCAAAGGTCACGTGGCGCTTCCACGCGTGTGAAGGAGACCACGTGCGAACGATGATGGACGTGACTTGAAGTTACAGCTTACGTTAAAGTCCTATGAGATATAGCTCAGCTCCAAGTTGAGAAGGCTTCGATGGGACAAAGTCGTCCTAAGTAAAGCCGACTTGAGATCACGGTAAATTTAGGTAGCTGGTTTGGCTAGGGGTGTCGTTTAGCGGTACAGTAGGGGAAAATGAGTAAGAAAGCGCAAGTGTGCCGCCAATGTGGTTCGTGCGTCAACGGAAGCGCACTCGATGCTGACAAATTGGAAAAGGTATGAAGGAACCGGCCGCCCTCCCTCCAGTCCGCGTGCGTCTCTCTGTCTGTTTTTTAGGAGAAATATTAAGAAACCTGTTTCTACTCCTGTAGGAGAGAGGAGGTGGACCTGGGTACCGTTATGAAGGTGAGTGTAAGGGCCTCGTCGCTACATACGGTCCATGATCTGCGTGCACGATGAGGTTTGCTGAACGTTGCGTTGGGTGGGGTGGCGCAGTTGTTTGAAATACAGATTGACTGAAAAGTTCTGACCCATCGATAGAGAAGACGGAGAGAAACTACATTAGAAAACAAATGGGGGACGGTGATTTTGACTGACTGGTTCGATTGGATGGATACCGCTACTGTTTCCAGCAGCAATGAGGAGGGGGCTATGTTCAGTCCGGGATCCCGGCCTCCTAGGGAGATGGAGCAGCAGTGTAGAGAGGTGCAGAGGGAGGAGACATAGTGGTAGTAGAAGTATCAGGAGTAGTACAGTAGCAGGCAAGACCTGTTGGAAGTAGACATTCAGTCATTCAATAGAGTTTGTCCTGGACGTGGGAGGCTGAGAGGCCATTGTTGCTACAGTTTCCACACGAGCGATATTTTATGATTTTCCTTCTCAAAAGTCGAGATGGCTTCTGTAGCTTATAATTTTGCCCAAAGAAAACGAAAAGAAGTATATCCAGATCAGGTATTGAGGATTCCAATACTCCACATACTTAATGGTAAGTAGGGATTGTCCCTAAGTCATAAGTGCAACACACAGAAGAGAGAGAGAGGAGTGATAGTCACAAGACATCAACAGGCATTACGCACTGACTTTCATCATGACCTCACAATTTGCTCAACTTCACGGAAGGCTTGGACTTTTCAGAAGTCAACAACGTCTCCAATGTCTCATAAGTGATTGTAGAATGTCGTGTTAGTTACAAGTCACAAGGTCCTCATTTCCTGATTGCCAAAAAATAATGTCATGATTGATGAAACCCCCTAAAAGCTATATACGGTCTGAAATTTGTTCCCAGTGAGGCTTTATTTTATCTCCATGCGATCATCTCTCTCACTAATTCGCATCCGATCCTCGTTTTGCAAAGGTAATAAACTGGATGCGCTAGCATTCATTGTTTCTCTAGTTCGTATCTGGATCAGAAACCTCAACGGAATATAAGTTTTATTTGTACTTTGCTGCAGGAATTTTCTTTCCTAGATCGGGCACAAAGATTGTTCGTGAATCACATATGTACATGAATCTCATGGGGCTAAATTCTCCGTTTGACAAAGCTAAGAGAGAGTAGGCTGCAATCATGCATCCAGAAGGATGCCCCACAAGGACTAGGAATATACAGAATGCAAGGAAGGAGTAGGGTAGGATGCATAGGAGGATGCGGTGTGCATGCAGCAGGGGAGTGGGGAAGAAGCAGCAGCAGAGTTTTGGAAAGAGCCGAATTGACGGATGCTCCAAGATTCTCAGTTAGTCATTAAGTTTAAGCGTGTACTAACTTCTGATGTTCACGTCCATGAAGGTTTCAAGTTGCTATCACTAAAAATTGGGTCATCTAGCTATGGTCACGTAGCAGCAGGGCTCCAGGAGCTCTACAGTGACCGATATCAAGAACACAAGGGACTCGCTCGCCAAGACACCCAACGCACATACTTCGAAGAAAATCTGCAACAGCGATGATGCTACACCACTCGAATATTTCCCTACTAAAACTTGGTCTTAATTGTTCCCTCCAGATTTAATGGAAATCTACTACCCACCACATGTGTGCAATAGTGTTTGGAAAACTGAAGACTGTTTGTTCCAGCTAGCTAGCGCAGCTCGAGATTTGGCGATTGGATCTTTTCCTTCTCTCTCTTGCACTGTAGAGAAGACAACCAGACACTGACTAGATTAGCAGCCCTCGATAAATTCGCCTTTCCAGGTTGGGGGCAGTTTGTCCTTGCATCAAAACCCCTGGCCCAAAATTATTGCAAGGCAAAAGTTCTTCCCATTATTGTCTCACGCCATGCACCCAATTCGCGCCCGCCCTTCCGCCTGGTCGTCGGTCGGCAATTGTGTCAACCCCTTTCTGGGAAAGGAGTTGACACATAAAATAGAAATTCGTCAAAACTCTCCCCCACCTATTTGCTTTTGCTTTCGGTTGGGAATGGAAAGCAATAGGTGGGGGAGAGTTTTGACGAATTTCTCTTATCTTGCGCCGCCATCTTCTTTCAACCGGAAGATCTACCGTGGAAGAGTTGATCTGGTCGAAGGAAGAACGAAGCTAGGAACTAACGAAGTTAACGAACAAGGGAAACTTTCCCCGAAACATTATATCGTTAGGCAGGAGAAGACTCAGATCATCTTCTTCTGTGTGTGGAGGAGATGGTCAACCTCATTGACCATGTCTTTCAGTAACCCAGAGATAAACCAGTAAATCAAAAGGCTGGTTAGTCTGGCCCACGTGGTTACGAAAGAAGCACCAGGTGGTCATAGGAAGACAAAACTTCTGCGGCTGCTGCTGGTCTGCACTGATATCCGCGTGTGGGGCTGGCCGATGAAGCATCTATTTCCGCTCAGCGTGGCTTGTGGCGAAGGGATATATGATACTAGAAGTAACATGGTCATCGAGTGGAGATCTAGCTACTGTGTGTGTTTCCGGGTTTAGTGTCAGGCGGTATTCGAGATACAATACACACAACAACGCGGTAAGTAGTACCTGCCTGCTGCCGTCTGGTGCAGATAGATAAGGATGCTTGTCGCTGAGAATTCGACAATTCTGAAGCTTGGAAAAGAGGGTGAGATTTACGTGCAAGAGAGTAGTAGGTGATGGAATGGTTCCGTTGTTTGCAGTTGTAGTGGTACTGTAGTAGATTATCGGACAAGCATACAACGAGTCCTTTAGGAGACACAACGAGGCCCAAGAACAATGTCATACGCGAAAGGACAGTCACGTTCTGTTTTGGTATCTGGCCGAATTGTCCACGGGTACACAGTAGTAAACTGGAGCGAAGTAGGAGAGGGATGGATGGAGGGAAAGTGAGAGGAGGGAGAGAGGAACGGAGCGGTGTTGGGGAAGAGAGGAACGGACCGGTGTTTGGGGCAGAAAGGTGGGGGCAGACTCACAGATGACTCACGTCTCTAGATCAGTTTCCTGGGACGTAATGTCGCAAGGCACGTCTCGAGGACCTGCATAGGTCGGCAGAATTCTGAGAACAGGTAGGCCGGGACCGAAATCCACTCTTCCTTACTTCCGGGGAGCTGGGGCTACTGTCTAGCCTCTATTCTGAGCCAGTCACGGAGGCACGCTCGTTCCTGTTTACAGCAAAGAACGGTCATGACCTCCACAGCTTTGCAACGCAGAAGTTTCAGCTTTATGATACACCAATACGTACGTGTTCACAAAACCAAGCATTCCAAGAATCATTGCGCTCTACCGGGTATGGTGAGGCACTGAATCTCGTGATCTACTCGCTTCAGTTCTATACAAATTTGCTACTCTTTACTCTAGGCCTACAGTAGTCGATCTTGACAGTAGTCCTATTCCCACTACAGTACTTCACTAGCTACGATGAGGGAGGGAGGGAGGGAACCTGCTATACCGGTGACAAGCCTCCTCGTTGCAAATTGGACACTTATTTAAAAAAGAGAAGATGAAGAATCCATGGAACATGTGGGCCATCAGCACTGTAGAGATGAGTTGGAGAACTATTCTTTTAGATATCAAGAGGATGGATTCATTTATTTTCTAAACCAATTTCCACAATGCTCCAAACCACGATGAAACGACTCCTCCCACCAATAATTGTGTCTGTCGAAACGAGACTTCCTCCTCTCGTGTAAAGACAAGCCTGAATTTTTCTCGCTCGTGTCCAGCTATGGTCTCGATGTACGTGACGCAGGACTTATATTCCACGAGAGTATCCCTCGATGCGTACTCTTAGATATGCACGTCGTGTATACTTCGTAACTGGTGAAAGAGCGAGCACACAAGTGTGCTGCTGAGCGGTGCGGTGTTTAGACGAATAGATACACATGAAGGTTTGAGCAATAATTTGTCTAATGTGGTCAGACTAGTTGGAAACAGTACTTGACTAGAAGTGCTCGAAACCGATACCATGACTCAGGCAGGCAAGGCAGATACAGTTAGAAAGAAGTCAAATCTACGGGTTGGGGATTCTATCCTCCATTGATACCGTACAAAAGGGACATTAATATCCTCCTAAGAAAACTGGGATGATGAAAACAAGAATTAACAGTCCATGTGTCTGTCTGAACATCCAGTCCAGTTCTGCTCATTCGTAACAATTTTACATTGTGTGCTGACTGATTTCACATAGGTTCTATTCGGTTCTGCCATCTTCTTCTGCCCCAATTAGCAAAAATTATATAGATCGACCGTTCGCATGTCCGCGACTCTTCGTTAGCTCCGATCGGGAACATTTGACTCATAGTGTTACATGGATAATGTTGTTTTGGCTGTTGAGGATCGGGCCATTTTAGCAGCCCTCTGCACATGTCGGAGGGTCAACTGAAGAAAATTATATTTGTTGCTAATCTGGTCTAAAGATGTGGAGTCGTGCACAGAGGGTAGTTGGCTGCAGAATTTGTAAAATTCTTCCACCGAGAATTCCTCCAATTTGGCATCCAGCCAGACGATATCTCACGTAGTCATCCTTCTTTGTTTTTCATCTTTCAGAAAAGCCCATGTGAGTGCAGCTTCTCACCCCACCAGAGGATATCTACGCGTCACCCCACCACCACATGTGATGAGTAGTATCAGCACGCACTCTATCCACACCCAATTCTCTCTCTCTCTGTGCATTTTCCATTTGGCATTTACTGAAAACCTTTCTTCTGTTCGCTTCGAAGAAAGGAGAAAGATCCGGAGGGTTTCTATGTCTGGACGTGAACTCACAAAACCGAACTCTGAGCTGCTGGTCCGTCGATCTCAAACGTTGGTCAGATGTTCGTTCGAATGATAAGTTCCGTCCTCGTCCGTCCGTCCGTCTCTTCCTCGACGCCATCGTAGACGGTAAAGATGAGCCATAAGTCATAACGCGACGAACAGTTTGATTGGGAGTAGCACTGCACATCCCGGACGACTAGGCAACCACGTGTGCTATACAGAGGGTGAAATCAGGCGCGGTTTCGAGCTTAACGCGTACTTGTCCGAAAGCGTTCTTTCTCTCTAGAAGAAGTTGTAGCGGAGATGAGAACTTCTAAAGAAGTAGCAAGTTTTCTGCGTCTTTCTCCATCATGTCGTTCTATTAGTTCGTAAGCAGAGAGAGAGAGGAAAGGCGATGGGGGATGGATGGAGGGGTCCGGTCGAGAGTCCGGGGACCACCTGGATGAGAAGCTAGTTTGATTGGTGCCTTTCTTGGATTCGCTCAACTAACCCTGGAACTTAAAACACTGTTCTGTGAATTCTGCCAACTCCACCCTCCCTCATTGTCGTAGCCCTACTAGGAGGTGCAGTGAAGTGCTGCTGTTCCTGCTGCTGCTGCTACATATAGCGTTTTGATTTCACCACCCAGGTCCAGAGTAGGACGATGGGATTAAAGACACGCATTGTTAGTTAACCATAACCATTAATGTGCCTTGACTTCTCCTTTTAACCTTTGGGAGAATGTAGGCCATGCGACACGTGGGTTCAAGAAGCTGGTCAGCGAAATTTTCTGTCACTAAACTCGCCACACTTACTTCTTCTCACTTCACCGCCGTTCCAGGTTCAAGTGGGTTTCCGTTTGTTTGTAATCCGTACAACCTGCCGGCGCTCCCCTCCTCTGAACTCCAGTTTTCTCCTGTAATCGTTTCTCTTGCTTTGTTGAGCTTTTTTCTCGGTGACGGGATTAAGGAAAAGCGGAATTCCCACTCGCTCGTGCCAGCTGCTGCTGCACCTGAACTCTAGCTGAACAATCAGGATTTATGTTCCAAAGGGCATCGTAAGTTCTCGTAGCGTGCACGCTGATGTATAAAGTCGAGAAGGGAGAGGGAGCGACTAGATCACCAGGTCAGCGTGGGTTGGGGTAGGGAGGTAGGAGCATACGAACGGAGAGCGAGTCTTCATTAGGGTCCTCGGTCCTTGAGAAGGTACGTCCCTGTTTAACTAGCCAGTGTCCGCGCAATATCTCTAATGAATTGAGAGAAAAAAAGTTTCCTTTTCTTCGCTACATTTTAAAATTTATAGTTGAAAATACTTCAGACTCTAACGATGTCAACATAATACATAAACAACCACATCCAAATCTAACCATGATACTAATTGATAATCTTAAAGTCATATATTTTGGACCCAGCGAATTGTGCCTGGGAGGAGAGCCATCCCCGTAAATTTCCTGGTTATGCGGTGACTCTTGGTTTTAGTGGATCGTGCCTCCTTTTACAACACGGAAATTCAAACTGAGGTATCTCAATGGAGACTCGCGCAAACTTACGAACAAATGAGAGGTTGATGAGAACGTGTTTCGGGGAAGTTGCCTCTCTGACCTTATCTCAGACACCGTTCGGCCCCACGGATGACTACTGTAGTATAGTGTTCGTTTCGTTGGGGAACCATGTGAAGTATCTAATGTGCACACAGACTTATTTTCTGTGGTGGGTACTGTTTTCATGAAGATGTTAGTTTCGCTGGCCGGCATCCTTTCGCTGGTGGTGGTGGTGCTACCACTGTAGTGGGGAGTAGCGAGGCAGGCAGCAGTAGAGCACGGGGGTGGGGGACGATTTCATTACAGTGCATTTCCAGTGATGACTCCTGGGGAGAAAGTTGTCCAGAGCACACAAACAAAAATAGGATGTACGAGCTCCATGGTTGTTAAAATTTGAAGAGCATTCGTGTCATGAATTTACCCCGTAGTGGGATTTTTCACCTGCCCGATATGACATATAGCGTGATACATCGTCGGCCACGAAAAGTATTCAACTTCATCCATTACGTGATTGGCCCATATGCATTAAGTACTCAATGATTTTTTTCAACTGTTGTGGAGAATTTTTTAAGTATTTGATGATGACCTTACTACCTAAGTGAGGATCTCTGCCCACGAGAGAGTAATGAATACACCCCTATTCATTCCTTTATAGGACCTCAATTTATGGACAGCTCCGGTCCAACAGAGCAATGTGATGCGATGCGAAGTTTGGCTAGGTTTTCATATTCACGAGGGTCATTCATTTCCATGACTTGTCATTGCTCCTAATTGATGAAGTTCTCATCTCTCCAGTGGAGCATTTTGATGGCAATCGGGCAAGACACATCTTTCTTCACGACCTCATGAATGTTCTCGTTTTCTCGATTGGCCAGAAGTGATGCTCGGGGTGCATTTTGATCTCGTGATGAAATCTCATGACTTTATGGGTTGGCCAAAAGTTATACTCCGGGGGCATTTTGATCTCGTGATGGAATTTTATGGCATTTTGTTCTGATGATCATCAACACTACCCTATTCTAGGATGGAAGGACGAGATGAGATTATTCATAATGAGGAAAGAGTACGTCCCAATAGAGGCTTGATTCAATCGTCGACTGTTCCTAATGAGCAATGGGGGTTGAACCTTTCAAAATCACTGCTGTTTCTTCGTACATCACTTGAAGATCAGCATTCAGATACATGTTTTGAGCCTCGACATTCATCAGGGAGTGTAGGAAAACACTCATGAGAAGATGCTTCAATTCCCACTTCGAATACGTACACGAAAAGCAAGTCTCACTGATTCAAAATGTACATATTTCAGTGTGTGACCTACTTTTTTAAAGATGACCGAAATGTTTGCAGGACAGTATGGAGAAGGACGATGCCTTGAAAAGGACAAGATCACCAATCTTCTCTTCCAAGTTGTAGTGATAATCCACCCACAGTGGAGCCTGCATGAAAACGCATGAGGGTTGCATGTTTATTCTACCACACATTTTAACAATTTGGACTCCAGGATTGAACAACAGTGCCCGATAAATAATTCAAGAGGACCTCCGCCAATAACTTTCTATTTTACTTGATTGCAAGTGTCTTGATGAGACGCAATACACACAGTGCTGGAGCCAGCTGGCACTTACTAGATGGCCTGCAGAAAATAACGTTCAAAATTCCATACTTTAAGTCTAGATAGTGACAACAACAACAGTTGCAAAATCACAAGTGAACGAAACCGCTTGCAAGCTTTCTCCCACTGTGCCATAAGCGACTGTCAGTCCCAAAATCTTCACTATTCACATAGTAAAGGCCTTCGGACACCTTCATGTAACACTATTCAAAAGGTGTCGAGACGTGTTGACATGACATGTGACCCAGTCTCCCAGCTAAAAAATGAGCAAGCATCTCAGTTAAGTCTTGACGTAGAGGCTCTACTTACAGGCCTGATATTCCCATAAGTATAACTGGATGTATGACTCAATTGTTCTTCCTTGCGTCTTGATTATTAAAAGTGACGGTTAAGCGATCAGAGGGCTTTACAAAGACGTAACCAAGCATATTACGTGCGATTGATGACCTAGATCTAACGGGACATCGATTTTTTAAATATCCCATCAGTGATTCATCATCCACCACCTATAGTCCCGAACATCATAGAGGGTGGTGATATCCCCATCTAATATCTTTCTATTTGCAGAAGCTCTTTCACAATCGTGGGCATACAAACCAGGAAGGCCAACCAAGCGACTACAGCAATTTTATTTACCTCAAAAGACCATGCGATACCATCATGGAACCTCAGGCTGTAGTTAATCAGACATAAGGACATGTTAGGTCATGTGGTAATCACAGCCCAATTTGATTTGACGTACTTCTACCCGTCCAAGTCTCAATACAAATGATTCATGTATGCTTTTATTCGTTAAACTCGCACTAGTCAATCGCATCATAACTGATGCTTGACCAAATTCCGAAACCTGTTAGGAGCAACGTTATATGATAGATTATCGTTCAGCTACTGTTTACCTGTATTATCACAACCGCTGATTGCGTTAATAGACATTTTGGTGACCTTTATAGAAAGGGAATGATTAGATTTTGGGTAAGGGAGGCGAAGTTATAAATTGTGAAAGTCCAGCAGATGAATCGAGAAAAAGAAACATTGAGGGAGACCATTTCAAGATAGAGAGACAGAAGAGAGAAGAGAAAGCCATGTTCCATTGCTGGTCAAATGCCCTACAGTTCAGTCTTGTCTTGTCCGGTAAAACCCAGGTTTCTTCTAAGTGGCAGTATCAACAGTACTAATGTCCTTGATTCATGTAAGCAATAATATTAAGAATCCAGCATAATCCTCCCAGCAGCACACACATACGGTAAGCTGGGTAAGGCAAAAGCCTAAGAATCATCAAAACGCTTAAGCCGGTGCGATGAATCGCCAGATACAGAGAGAAGAGAGAAGAGAGAGGAGAGATAGACAGGCTTCATTGCTGCGGAAACAGCAGCAGCTGCTAGATTAGAGAGACTCCAGATGAGGAATTGATCGAGTCGTTTTAGATTTCTGTCTTTGTTTCCTCCCGACACGGAATTGAGGAGAGTAGAATTAATTAGAGGAGCGGGGGAGGGGAGAGAGAAAGAGATTTAATAAATTTGGCAACGCAAGGGGAGAGATTGGACATAACCGTCGTACTTGAAAAGAGAGCTTATATTCATGCAGGCTGCTGCCATCGTCGATTTCGGATCCAATCGTTCTTTCTAAAAATCCCCCGCTTTTCCGCCTTACTTACTTCCTTTGACGGACGGAAGAAGGACGTCTCATGGACGCGCGAACGACCCTCTCGGCGTACGATGCACGGGTGCGTCCACGCGTCCTACGGAGAAAATGGATTAACAAAAGGGAAGGGAGATACTATTTATTAATTTTCCTCACAACCAACCGGCGAAGGCATCCTGGGCCGACAACGGAATCTGCTGACTTTAATGTCACATGCCGGGAAAGGCTAAACATCTGCCGTGGAACTCGAGTCGGGACTCTGGTTTTACACCAGGACCCCGGTAAAGGTTAGCTGACGTATCTTGTGCACGGTGAGAGCATAAAAGAGTTAACGTCCACTCTGATTCACGCCGGCGGGCGGGCCCTCTGCCCTTTTAACGTGCTCTCACAGAGTAGTCCCTTCCCTGAGGACTCGGACGTATCGGCGATTAATTAGCACGCTAATAAACCAGTTTTAGGCCCGTTCGAGTGTTAGGCTTGTCTATGACGACGGCCATCCATCCCTGTAAATGACGGCCGCACGGTCGCCGTCCTTTTAGGGCTATGGCGCGGGGATGTCTACTATATAGTTTCGCTCGTCTGATACAATTCTCCGCCCTCTTTCTCTCTGTGTGCCTTTCGTCGGAGATATGTGGCTTCTGAGAGGAGAGAAGGCTGTCAAGCAGCAGGTGAGTGCTCAGCGCTTCCGTCTTTCGGGTCGGGTGGGTCGAATTCAGTTGGAGGAGAAAGGAGGGGGAAGGCATCGTCTGCCTCCCTCTCCATTCAGTCACGTCCTATCCCCTCTTTGTTCTCACTCTCCTCGCCACCCAGCAAAGTGCAGCAGCAGTAGCATCCATGGCTGGTTGGGCTGGGCTGCCTTGTGTCTGTCGGCTGTTTGTCTAAGTGGGTCTATCTATCTATCTGTCCATGGGACCTTCGAAGTGTCTTCTGCTTCTTCGTCTGCGTCTTAGCTTTCTCACTGCGTGGGAATGAACATCTGACGCTGCATAGAGTCTACGGACAGCAACGAACGAAAGAAATCCCGGGGCCCAGGTTCGATTGGCCGATTGCGCCTGGTAAGAAATGGTCGAGCGTGACTCGTTTCGTCGCTATCTCTGGATTGCTGAGCGATCCGATGTGACAGGAGATTTCCGCTCCACACACGGACGGCGGTGTTGCTGGCGCTTTATCACCTGGGTTGAGTTATGTGATATCGGGTTTTTCACCCGGAGAGATCCGGGGGATCAAAAGTGATGATTGTTGTGTAGTCCCAACCGCCACGCATTCCTCCATCTCTGGAACACGGAAATTGGGTCGAGGTTTGGAGCTCGATCAAGCTTTCCTGCTACCACCGACCATGCCTGGGCTATGCACGCCGTGCCATATACAGTGTGCGATGATTATTGATATCTGATAAATTCCCTCTCTCGACCAATTCGAGGGTGGATTAAACGAGATAACAAAGCTGCCGCCTCCGGGCGGATCCTAATAAATGAGACGTTTCGGAGCGACCAACAGCTACACTGGTTTGTCAAGTCCTAAAGCAGGGATTGTGCACGAGTTCGCACAAGTCCGATCCACTTCGACGCTGTACAATTCGGGGGGTTTGAGGAATGCGCAACTTGCTGGGCGCAGCAACGTTGTAGAGGTCGTACTGGATGACCCTAACTGGCCATGTCTGGGCAAATTTCTAGACCGAAGAGGAATATGGTTTCAGAGATGTCTATTCACAAGGTTAGCTCATTAGTACGAGGTCCGGCTTATGACCTTACGAACAGCACCTCCCAGCTGGGCCACAGGTTCTTGCACAGCGTCCGTAGCCTTGGCCAGCACTTCAGTGAAATCCGGCTCCTCATTCGCCTCCAAAGCCGAGGGTACACATTCCTTTTGATGCGGCCGGGTCGTAGGACAATCACGTCGGGCTGGGAAGACATCAAATATAGAACAACTTGGTTATCAATCTTAACCATCAGGTTTGCTCTATCAGTCCCATATTGCTGCTGATTGAGTACCAAAGACTCCTGATCTATCAGATAATGCCAATCACTCTAAAAAACTGGATCGCTTTTAGCGCAATTCCTTCTGGTGCCAGCTCTTGGACTAGAATATAGTTAAAAGTCCCTGACCTGAAACGCTATCGAGTTCACATTGTTCGCAATGGCCCTGAATTGTCCGTGCCGAACTCCTATTAGCACTATTGTATGCATCGGTTGCGATGTCTCACGCTATCTCTATTTCTAACTTGCTGTAGCAGTTAGTGGAGTGCGGTCAGACAGGTCGTTCATGTCCAGCGAAGGAACCTGCTGTTATCTCCATCCCTCATAAGCCTCACGAGGTGCTAAATTGCATTGGTAGGCTTCGAATCACTGGGGTCGGCGAGGCCGACGAGGCTTTGCTTCAGCGACACGGCATGTGCGGAAAATCGGAAGCGAGTAGTGCCCGTGTAGCTGTGGATGGCGTGCGGCAGAGCCCCGTTGTGGGGAATGTCGCATGGCCCGAATCCATTGAAGGCTCAGTTCATAGCTGCCGCCTAGGTGAATTCGGACCAGGCTTCATTCCCCTCAGCACGGCTCATTGCAAATATTTAGCGCATTCTAGCGGATTTCGCTTCGACGAGCTGCGGCTGCTGTGACTATGATTAAATCTCTATTTTAGCTCTTCAGCTTATACACTGGAGCGAATCCGATTTCATCCAGGGCACAGACGTCTAATCTGCTCCAATGCCGAAGGTTTACTCATCTATCCCACGCGTCGTACATCTTCCCTTGGTCTACCGATCGTCAAAACTCAGATGACGCACATTATCAATCTTCTCTCTCGATTTTATCACCGTTTGTTAGCTTGTGACATGCATTGACAGTGTACGTGAGGCATCTCTCGGGTGTCCACTCGTCTCCCCCCAGTCCGCAGTAGGTACAGATCTTTGCCGAATTAATCAGAAGTCTCAGGCTCTAGGTCAACCCTCGCATACGTCCCATTATTTGTTTCCAGTCGTGGGTAGAATCTAGCTAAGAATCTGTTTTACCTTCATTCTTTCTCTTCTATCTTCGGCTGGCGCACGAACGGACACACGATCACATAATAACGGCTTTCATTGCCATGGAAGTGGAGCTATGAACGGAATGCGGATGTTATGTTTCATCATTCACTTGTTTGTGGAAAGCGTGAGTTCCTGACTAAAAAACATCGCTGTTCTGAGTTTGAAAAAGTACTTACTCTTCTTGAGTCCACCATTGAACGTGGCAGCGCTTGCAGGTGGAAAGATGATTCTAGCCGGCGTATACCCTGGTGCATCCAAACGTTTTGATGTGGGAAGGGTGATCGTCACCACTTTTCTCTCGGTGTGTATTCAAATTGTTCGCTGAATGTTGCATGAGGTATGCCAGGGAAGTTTTTCTCTTTTAATCCAGGTATTGTCCGTTCACCTTAAGTGCGCGCAACGAGCACGCAATGCTAAACAATTCCGCGATACGAACTTTACAATGATTATTCTTGTACAGATTTTTAGCCTGCTGGAGAATCGATAGCATTTTATTGTAGAAGCCTTGTTATCGAGGTGTGGTTTACCAGCTTATTTTATCCCGGTAGATCATTTCTCCTATGAAAGTAGTAGATCATATAGCTACAATCTTATGAAGGCACCTAGATGCATATGGCTGTGTGGACAGAAAACAATAACGGACATTCCGAGTCGGCTAACATATCTTATCAAGAGGTTTATTATGCAGAAGAGCAGTAGCCTGTGTTCTTTGATTTTATCTACGCAATGTCGACGATGGATGCCGGACTATTTGATAATTGAGTGTCGACCGCGTATGATTGAAGGCCCTTTTCAATCAGATCGCGACCGTCTTCTTTCTTTGACATTAGTTGTCAACATCCTGCAAGTAGAGAAGCTCAGGGCCAAGAAGCCATAGAACATCGATGTTCGAAGTTCACTGCTTTCTTACAATAACGGGAACTGTAGCTGTGTAGGAGATTCTTGAACTAGAAGTTCTTTATAAATTTCGGGTTCTGTTACCTCCGTGTACCTATCTTGTTTACATCTTGCAACTCGGCTCTGAAACGTGATGACGGCCATTCCTAGAGTGTCTGGTGTCTGCTGTGTATTGTATTCTAAACATTCTCAAAATGTAGATAGATACCTGGTTACACCTGGATAAAGGTTTACTGTTATGCTTCTGAAAATATACTCGCCTTTGAGGAATCAATTGGGAAAAGAAGTGTGCAAGAGGATTGCATGATAATACAGTTAACTGCGGCGACCTAGAAGTACCAAACGCTCACTTCGTATTCAATGGCTTCAATCGCATCGTCGGATCTTTGTTAGATCTTCCACTGGTAAGTTCCAGCCACAGTAGCCACATTGGAAATCAAATAAGGAAAACACGAATTTTTCAAACAATAAGGTAGATATGCGAATAGTTGTATGGGAACGGCAGCTATTCAGTGTGAGAATGCCATCGCACATCCAAGAGTCTTTCAGCGGCCTAGTACGTGTTTCATAGCCGTATCAGTCTTCAAGATGATCGCAGAGCAGCCGCTCCAACCAGCGTATTACACGAACGATAATCGGCTTTGTGATAGTAACTTAAATCTAATGTTTTCTTCTATATTACTTCGTTAAACATTAAAGAGAGTAAAGCTTTGTGATTAACCACTATCCACACTGGTGTGTCTTTCGTGCGATCGATTGATTTTGCCTGCTTTGCAACAGATTCCACAGGTGCCGACCAGTGCAATAAACACAGGTGAATAGCAGGTGAATCTGGAGATCTGGTTGGTACATAGACTCTGATGATTTAGGTTAGCTGTCTCAGTCCACATGCACCTAGTGCCGCAGCGGTCGGAACATCCCCGTGAGTTCAATTGGCACAATCGACATAGTTAACGCCTCGTCTACTCAGCACAAGGAACCGGATGTGTAGAACGAATCTGATGATCTTGTTAGTATACTGAAAAGCTTAAAGCATGCATCATCTGCAGGTATCGGTCAACTGCATCATGTCTCCGTTTTATCAATTCTACAGGGATCTGCCCTGTGTTCGGACAGTTCTTGTTCATCTTATATTGATACTCCGTGAATATATCCCTTTTGTAGAAGACAACACCGTAATACTGAGCTGCGCACGTGTTCTTAAAATTACATGAATATGCACAGATTTTAATCTCCAAGCATGAACTGATCATGCTAATAACTAGCAACTCAGAATTCAGTCATCGCTTAGTTGGTTTAAGGAAGTTACTTGAACTCTTTTTGACGACTAGTTCAATCTGCACCGATGATGGAGCCTAGTAAATTGTGCGACAAGAAAAAGATAACAGAACTTTGGAATTTGAAGAGTGCAGATTTTTCTCCGAACTGTCACTAAGCTGGGTCCTGAGGCGCTGTTTAGGACATCTTCACGGATTTGCGATCTCTTTGAGACGTGGACATATTCGTAGCGATGAGTGACTCGTTGGCTGGTAAACTTGAGGTGGATCCACATCATGGAGTACTTGAGTAGTGGCTCGTTAAATATACAGCCTCTACCGCAAGAGTACCGCCTGTAGGTCGAAAATCAGAGTGTGATATTGTGCACTTGTCCAGCAGAGCATCGTCCTACAGTCTTGAAGTTATCTGGCTGACTTAGCTCAATTTGTGCAGCTGTAGACTCTCGACATTACGCGTGCCTTTAAGGGTTGAGAAGCATCGTCTAGTACGCAAAAAACGTAAGGATTGGCTGGTAAGATTAGTTTGAGTAAGCTTCAGGCTTGGCTATCCCTGTAGTAAATTCAGTACCTGTTTGTTACTTCACATGGTTTGCACGTCGAGGTGTTACTTAGTCCAGTTGCTGTATTCTATGCATTTGCTATAGTGGTAGGTCACCCGGCGTACCACAAGGCAGTTACACACAGTGACTGGCAAAGTTTCATTTTCTTCGTGACTTGTCTGGACAGAGATGCAATCTCCCTCTTCGTTCTCTATACTCAGTAATAACTTTCTCTCACGTTACACATCCGTAGTATAGTTACATGTATAATCTGATTCCCGCTACTTCTCGAACAGGAATGGGGACATTAGACTTACTACCTGATAAGGGCTGTAAATAGCGCTCCAATCTAGGATTCTCTGGTCTGCAGATTTGCACTTTTGCTTGCTTTTATTAATTCTCGTCTTCAAAAGTTAATACACATGTTATGTGCACTTTCGGTGTCGCACGTTGCAATTGATGTAACTATCCGCGCAATTCCTGTCCACACTCGTATTTTTATCTATTGTCATGACCTCAGATCCGAAGACGTGTGGAAGAAGTTTATTTTGATCCAGTCCTCAATTCACGCAAACGTAGGTAACAGACTGCAACCTATTAACTGCGAGTATGGTTTTCGCATCTGCTCTCCACGGCCACAAATGTCAGCTGTATACTCAATTTAGTGAAAAACGAGACTCCTGATAGAGGTACGTTCTCTTTCTTGATTTTAGTTCAGAGGCTGTAAAGGCGATTGCACATACTTCTAATCTTGCCACATTATATGCTGGCATCTTTCTTCACTGTACTTTCTTCACAACGGCTATCTGTAGGACATAGATGGCTGTAATAATCATCCTACCATATATATACCTTGCGTTGCTTTGTTATTCCCCCTCATGAGTTGCTTGATAAGGCTTGATGTAGATCTCCACCGCGCTTGTCCGTTGGTAGGTCGGTTACTGGCATTTGCTAGGCTGAGCATGAATCATGGTGACGGTCCGCATTGCGTTTTAATTTGATTGCTTCGACGATAATATTTCATCATCTGCTTTTACAAGTCGTCGAAGCAAGCCCATATACATTACGTGTCTAGACAGTTCTCTTGCCAAAGCAGGGTGAAATCACTGCACGCTTGACCTGATGTGCAAGGTCATACACACGGTAATGGGTACACATCAGTGAGCAATTGTCCCTCACAGGAGTGGCGGTGATAGCAACATCATACGTAACGATAGCATGTCATTCTCCTTTGTGAAGGATCAACCCCAGAGTTCGGAGTAAAATGGAAAGAAGGGGCAGATTTCAAGTAGATTATGAGCTGCGTGCTGGCTGCCACTGGTGCACTTTTTTCTGGCTCTTCTACGGGGTCAAAACCGACGGCGTCTGCTTCCGTAGACTTTGACAATCTTCTGAACTACATACATGAGCTCACTTTCCTGTGAGCATCCACGAGGTACGAGATCAGTTGGACTTTGACTTTGTGAATATCCTCTCCAAGTATACAGTACCCTTCCCATGAATCACGTTGAGGTCTGTCGAACGGCCGGACGCAGATGCAGCGCAGACAAAGCCGAAATTGAAGAGGAAAAACGTATACATTTTCCTACCTTGTGGGTGTCTCTTTGAGAGTGACGAGTAGTTCGGTAACTGGTCTCGCCTGTGTACTGCATTTAACAGCTGAGTCTTAATGACCAGGGGGATGAGTCGAGACTTGCTAGCCAACGGCTCCGTTCACTATCATAAATTCCACAATTGATAAGCAGAGGGCGAACGAGCCTGGTAAAGGACAAGAGTCCTTTGTAGATTGCCTATTGCGGAGACTATGAGAACGAAAGCGACAAGTTCATTCTCGTTCGCTGAGCTGTACCTATTGAGAGTTCAAGTCGCCCATCCCTGATTTCGACTGAAACGACCCTGGAAAGGTCATCACCGGCGCGATAAATGTAGGGTGGTGCCAGTTTTGACATGATCAGATCTTCGTGGAGGACTGCCTAGCTAGACGAGGATCTTGTCCGATTTTGGTTCACGGAAAATTCGTAAATGCCGCGATATCTGTGATTGCACTCCCTGGAATGATTTCCATCCACCATTTGCTCTTGAGCTCTTCCCCTACGTTGAGTAAGCCGTATCCTCTTTAGACCGCTTTGGACCACGGTAGCCCTACAACACGTCGAATATATGAGATATGTAATCAACCATGCAACCTCTGATGCCTGGCCTGGGCATTGAAAGAAATGTGGCAACATGCCAACAGTGTTACTCATGATGGATCTTGCGTGAGTGAAGTCACTATCAGCCTGTGAAAGGCTGCAGTACTTGAAAGCCAGTGGAGTAGCTGTAGAATGTCTTGTCCGAAAATATCCCATGAGTGAGCGAATATCTTCTATGGGTCTAAGCTTATGACGTTTCTCTTGGAGTGAGCCTCTTGATGATGTGGGAATGCCTACAACTCCAAAACCCAGCACTACTTCTACTGCAATATGATGTACAGTATATTTCGCATGTCGCGAATCCCAGCAGCTGTTCATGTTTTGTGTTGTGCATGTCGGGGGCACTACATTAGTTGGTGGAGTTCGCAAAGGGCAGGAGGCAGATGAAGACAGTTGGGACTCAGCATCGTCAGGTTAAAGTTTACAAAAGTGTTTGTACTCAAGCACCCTTCCCAATTCCCACCATACATTCCTTCGTACAAGCAGTATTTGAATTGGATCCGATCAAGTAGATCCTTCTGCAGTGTCAGGTGTACATTAAGATGTACGCCTGTATGAAGCTAGGTTATGTGTACATCATATATTGGAAATCGAATAGAGGAGTACAACTTTGTATTACGGTAGAATATAGAACGTGATACTCATAGGATAACAAGAAGGATGGGAAACCAAATAAGGATGTTCCGTAAAGAGATGAAATGGGGCTAAGCCACATAAACATAGGAATGAGAAATCTTTCCTATTGCACCTAGAATGCCATGGTTTATGTAGATCAAACTATTCACACAGTAATGCAAACATCCAAAGAAATTTCACCTAATGTTATTGCTCTCGTGTACACTACATCAAACTAATACTCTCTGCAAGCAATGGTTATAGTAAGGTCTGAAGTAAATTGATAGAATAAAGAAGTGAAAATGGCACCCTTGTCATCTATACAGTATACTCGACGGCTGCTCGATTTTACTTGGACCACTGCTCATACCTGCGCATGCCGCTTACCTCTATTTGCAACCAGGTGCTGAGCTCCCGGAGGCTTGCCCAGATTACAATCTTCAATGTACAACCTGTGATGAATGATGTAAGTATATCATATTGTACATACTCCTCAACTTTGAGCACTGATGTGTGTAAACGAAAATGAAGATATACATCACGAAAATATGCGGTGTGTTAGAAAATATTTTGCTGACAACAGAGTACTGCAGGTTCGGTCCACTAGCAGAGACAAACCTTGACAGGACGTACCACTTACTTAAGTTCAGGAGTCCAAGCACGTAGCTTTGACCTTGAACAGGGCCGAAGTGTACGTGGCCAGTCAATAATTTCGGCTTTGAGATAGAGAAATGAAAGCAGCACATATCGTGTATACAGTCATCATTCAGCCAGGATACTTACTTATCAGCTCTTGCACAGGAAGTCGGTCTCATGATGACTCTACTTTAGAGAACTTGGTTGGGCCGGTGGAGTCAACAATCCATCCACCTAGTAGCTCATAACCGAAGAAGCAAGCCAGTCCGTAGCTGCAGCTGTCTATGTCCGCAAATTCCAATAGAGTTCGAAACAGTTACGCGTGATCCATCATCCATCACTTATCGGCTCTGCTTGACACCCACTTAGTTGCCGACCACGTGAGCTCCCCGCTATTCTGAAGATAACTCAAGCAGTAATCTTGTTGCGGCTGGAGTCCCGTATCCTCGTCTCCAGCTCTGTATGGTTTGCGCTTCTGCAGAAGGAGCAGAAGGCGCAGCTCAGCCCGCATGCAACCTCGTGTCCCTACCGTGGTTCCAAGTTTCCTCATGTCCCACCAAACACAGAGACACATCCCTATTGATCCTCCCCAAAGTCTTAACCCGTTTGTCGCTCCCGCAATCGAGCAGTTAAGACTCTCTCCATCCGTACAGTGCTAAGAATGATGTGAGAGTCGTCTCAACCATTCTTCTCCTGAATCTCCTCACTGGGCTTCCCACCTGCTCTCATATCTTGCATTTTAATAGCTCATCGACCACTCACCACAATATTCCCTCCGCCCATCCCATTTCATATGAAATCGACGGAGTAATGGCATCTCTGTCTCCATTCCCACCAGTCAGTGCCCACAATAAGCGGAGGGCGTGCCTCTTACTCCCCATATCCTTCGAGTAAATGTCATCATCTTTATCCATCCTAGAACTCTATGGGATGTCCGTCTTTTCCAATTTATATGTTGTCGCTGACTTTATGTCAAGTACCAGTGCCCGTGCAATGCTCATAGGCCTTCCTTCCTCCACTACTGTAGAAAGCAAATTCGGTCCTCCTCTTCCATTTTCCATATGTTGCTTACGTTGCAGGTATATCCCCATGTTGGAATGGACAGCTCATGTCATCATGAACTGGTTATTTCTATCTCTCACTTGATCGCTCTAGCTGGGAATCATGCTTCACTCCCAATATTGCTACTATATCTAGTTGTGGACTCTCCATCTCTCTAGTGTAGCTATAGAAGCATCATCCAACCTCTTGGCCCACCAGCCCCCTTTGACTGTCGGTCAAAAAAGATGTTATTCAACCCTTCTTACAATAAGTAAGTAGTCTGTCCTTCATTCAAGTTACTTCTGTACCACTCTCGCACCATTAAGTTGTTCATTGATATACGGCACATACTACTTATAATTTACCACTCAATGTTTTATCTTTCTTCTTTCTGTTTCATCATTGGGGACTTTTATGGTATAAAGCTACAAAGGTTTGCCCATATCTATGACACTTGATGCTCCTCCATTGAGAATCTTACGCTTTTCTCTCTCTCCACTCCTCAGACCTTCCTTGGAGTTCATCTAAGAACTGGGACTTTAACAGTTGGAATCAATCATTTATGTCGGTAGCATATTCATGTCTACGTGACCAGTATGTGGAATGAAATGTAATCTTTGTACTAAGAAAATGAGTGACTATTCGGTGCAGGTCAGCCCAGCTGAGAATGCTGTTTAATGAATCATTCTAAGGGTGAAAATGAGTGAAACCTGGGCCTAGTTTTCTCTATTGATAGTTTCTCATCATGATAATGACATGGACATGATTCCTCCGGCAATTCACGTTCTTCATGACCATTAAACAGATTTTTTTTCCCATATGGCAACAAAGACCCAATTCATGAGTTGAGAGGCGAATATTTCTCTAGTAGTCATTGCAAGGAGATGGGCTTTGGGAATAGCACAAAATCCAACCTGAATTGCATTGTTGAAGTCCAAGCTGGCATGCGTATCAATCAATATCCAACTAAGCATAAGTCTGAGGTAAGAATCAAGTATCTGGATTCAAGATTTGAAGAATGATTGTGAAAGACTGCAGTTATGCAGTTTCAGAAAAAATGATAACGGAAGTCTGAACCAAATATATTACTATAGATCAGTGAGCTTTGCAGATAACTCAAAGGCTGGTCTGTTAGGAATCTACGTGACTGCTAAAGTCTCCCTTGGAGATATTCCAGTCAATGTACCACAAAATATTCTTTCACTGTGGATTTATCAGAAACTCACTTTTAAAAGCTGAAAAGCATTCACATTAAGCTTCACGCTTCAAGTAGTTATGATGAGGTAACTCATATCACCCTTCTATATGTCATCATTACAATTATGCATCATACGTCCAGTACTCTCTGAAAATTATTCGGATCAAAACGAAGGTGAGAGATGATTGAAATATTTTACAATGTCTAACTCATGGGATGTAGACCGCATTATATAACATTTTGAGATCTCATGGACTCACGTGTTCAGTGCAGGTTCTTGCCAGTCGTTGTTGCTTTCACATTATATTAGTTCGTTCAGCTGATAAGGCTACTCCTGATTCAGGTTGCGAGTTCGAAATTCCATCATGAGAAAGGCTGCTTTTGTACATGTGGCATGTAGTATTTCGGTAAACTCCTAACCGTCTTTTGACTTCGAATCATATAGTGACCAAAATTTCTGCACGATGTAACAAGAAGAATGTCCGACTTCTAGACGCCAAGAACAAAATAAATGCATCAAACATATATCATTACATAGGTTTTGATCCCCCGTCCTGCGAACGGCTTCTGCTGCATTACTCACATGTCATATACATATATCATCCTTTGGTTACGAAATCCGGACAGAACCATTCAGTAACGAAGTTCAATGGATGCGAATCAGGTTAGTACACACTACACACTTTTAGTATATATAGAACCAATGCAGCTTTCCTCTTTCTCTCTCAGTCAATTCAGACAGCAGATGGTCTCAAGGCTCTCGTTTCTGGCCAATTTTTAAGTACTTTTTGTGAAGCCCACGTCCTAAGTCTACTGCGGCAGTCTACATAGAGTGATGAAACTTGCAGTGACGTACTCAAAACTGCAGGCTTGAGTCCAGGTTTTACTTCCTAAAGGCCCACGGATACCAACTGGTATAGCTATGTTCCGGGCGAAACCTCGAAGTCAAATACACTGTTTCAAATCAGTCGACTCCTGAGTCGTGTAGCTATCTACATACTATGCAGGTTGCTGCTTTAAGTCTAGTTCTATACGGTGCTTTACAAAGGGATTTGCTCAGACCTACATTCCTGGATCTTTATCCAGATCTTATTTCCTGAGCTCCATGATTCCCAACTAGTACCAATATGTTACAGGCGAAACTGTGCATGTAAAACTCGCTGTCTTCAGACCAATAGCATACTGAATCGCGTAGCAATTTGTACACATCCAGGTTTCTTACTTGTGTATGGTGCATCTCGTGCCCACGTATTTTTCAGTCCCTGAACTCTTGCTATCCGCAGAAGGACCGATCAGTCAAAGCCTAACCACTCATATCTCTGTAAAGAGGTCAATGTTCAGATTATTGGAGACTACCCGGAACTGCATGCTCATACAGAAGATTGGCTTTTATGCTCTAGGGCTTACTTGATAGTAATTGATGACAACAAGTAGGTCAATCAATGAAAATATTTCCTGACAAGATCATATATACTACAAGCCCATACAGAAACTTGGCTTTTGTGCTAATTGAGGTCGTTATTTAGACAGTAGACTGAGCAACCCGGGCTAGGAAGTGACGAGGTTTTCATTTTGTTGATAGAAAGCAAGATGTAGGTTGTAGGTCAATCGGTAAAACATTTTATCTAACAAGATCAAAATTATTTACCAAAACTCCGAAAGTTGGCTTTTTATGCCAATGGATGTCTGGTCCACTGGTGGTTGAGACAGTTGACTGAGTAATTGGGTTTAAGAAATCATAAGTTTTCCTGCTATGATGAAATTCACAACAATATCGTGGATATTTTTGAAAAAGCTATCAAACTTATCGCATCTCCCAAAACGCTGTTGCAATCAGGCAGGACTTTGCATATGATTCATTTTGTCTTTGCCAAGAGTTCATGATTGATGCCTCGGTCAAATGATGCAGGTTCAAGACAAAATCTGACGGAGCTAATGTGGTAAGGAATCAGTGAGCAGTTAGTTTGTCCGGAGTCCTACTTACGGACTCATCCTCCTATGTTCATGCATGTCTTGAAACACTCCACAGCTGAAGACGAGCCAAAATCAGAGCACAAGGTTATTGACTAAATTCATATTCTCGCGTGGTGCATTCATGTAAGAGATCGGGCACTATGTGTCATGTATATATCTGCGGTGGTGGAAGCCAGGAATCAACTACCGCAGCAAGTTCAACTCATGCAATGCATTGCAAACCCCACTCAGTGGAAACTTATCACACATAGATGACTTCTGGCCGCATCAAGGGATCAAATCCAATAAGGAAGAAAGTTCACCTACTATAGACTATGATAACTCTCAGTGCGCGATAACTAAAAGTTTTATTCGTGTCCTGATGAAGTTTGATGCTGTCTCATAAGATTAATGAGATGTTTAATAACTAAGGTTCGAAAATCTTGTGGCAGATAAATTCCTTTCACAAAATCCAGCGACAAAGATATGAAGCAGAATCTGATATGTTGTGCCCGGTAATGATGTGACGTGCAATAGGTAAAATCTCATCTACCTCAAGGTTGTGGGCTTTCCTGTACTAGATCCCTTGAAATAAATAGATAGCTTCACTTCATGGAAAACGTATCTCCATATGATGGCATACCCACCTCCTTTAACATATGAGCTCGGTAGAATTCATTCTTCATTACCAGATTAATCTGCTGGACTTCAGGTTACCATAGTACTCTTGGAGTCCATGTGACAGTCGAGCCCTACGTAAGACTCAATCCCTCCTTCTCCCTCCCCCTGTCTCGCAAGCGTATAAAGCTTCCACCGATAATTTGTACGGTCAGTTCCCACGGACTTGCGCTGCTCATCTGGTACTACGTTGTTCACACTTCCCCTTTCCAATCCCATCTACTCCCAGAAAGCCAATTTGAGAGCAGACAACGTTCATTCACTCAGTGCAAACCCGTCACTCACTCACAAGGCAGGTGGAGGAATGATTAGCGGCAGTGTGCCACTGGATTAGTGTCCCAGGGAACTGTCATAGTGCGCCGACCAACCTGCACAACTTTACCCCATTGTGAATAAATCATAATCCTCTCGGTAGTTGTTTTAAGAACTTTCTCTTTCTACATGTCCATTCTGCAACGACTCCTTTTTCTAATGCTCTCCCTTAGTACCCTTCTCCGGTTTATAGTTACTCAGCAAGTGGGTTGTCCTGCATCTAACGCGAGCAGACGACACCAAAACTGATCACAGGAAAATGTAGGTTAATCTGCGCAGGAGAACTGTCATTAACCACTGCCGTGGTTTCGTGATAATTCTCCTGCGCAGATTAACGAAAAGACGAAAGTCACTCAGCAGAGCTGCTCAATAGATCTGCCATGCAATGTTATATATGGCGAGGAAATAAATAAAAAATTTATTATCGTCTTTAAAATATAAGAAAATCCTACTAGCCTGTTGACCATCCGGGAAAATGACTGAATGTTAAATTGAGAACCCTAACAGAGCGTAAACAGATATCATAAACACTTTCACTAATTGAATTTGTAGGATGAACATAAATGAGTATTATGATAAAGAAAGTTACTAAAACGTTTATTTTAATTATAAATTATGTCAGCTATATTTGCTTTCTATGGCTTTATTGCGGAAGTTAAATGCCAGATCATCCTGATAGAGTCCTGAAATTGAAACAGAACGTGAAAGGAAACCCAAGCCAGAATGACATGTAACGTTTAAATGATAGCTTAAATATATTACTGTAAGAGAATACATGTTATATTTAACCATCCAAAATAAATACTTTATATGTTAGTTATACGTTAGTTGATATTGTGGGTAGTTCATTAAAACATATGGAAAATATAATGAGACATTCAAGGGACATAAATGTGGTTTACAAATAAATATCATCTTTTTCCTATAATGAATGTAATAAAAATATTATAAAAATTATAAATTTGTAAGAATATATCATATTTATATTGTAACTAAGTATCTTATCAAAAGTAGTGTAGGATAGATAGTCACTATTAAGAGGTGCCAATGGATCTACTTAACATCCTTTAGTCAGCCTTCCCATAGTGGACGATCCTATTTATATGAGTAAATAATATCTCCAATCGTTATCATTTAAAGAGAAGAATTTAACCTCCGTTAGTCTCACTTATTTTCACTTTCTCTTTGAAGGTTCATTAAAGCTACTTTAGCCTTAACTAACGCCTTTGACACTCACTTCGCACTGCAGACCCTATAATATCTGAAGTAAACATAGCAACTTCAGATTTATAAGGTTTTTAAGTATGCGTAATAATACCAAGATATAAAATTATTATTTTAATACATTTATATATTTAATTTAAATTTTTTTTCAAAAATTCAGAGAAAAATTATTTAATGTATACCCATGAATATTTATTTTTTATAGAAAAAATATCTCATAGCTCAATCTAAAATATCTCATATATCTAAAATTTTTGTTTTAGAGAATTTGGAACTCCTTAAGTGGTTAACTCAATTTTGTCAATAGAATCATAAACTTAGATAAATAGTCTATATGTAGGTTGTACTAAAATATTTATAAAAACTAACTTTTAAAATAATAACAAATTCTAATATATTTAACAAGAGAAATTTTTATATCAGATCATTTTTCAACTTTGTTTTGATATCCATAACTTTAATGCAGAATTAGTATTAATTAATAGTTAGTGATATATCAATTGCATATTTTATATATTACTGATACTTATATTTTAGATAATAAGAAACATAAATTGGATTTAGATGAGGGTTTATAATGTTTTAATAATTCGAATTAGATAAATAATCAAATGAATCAAATATAGGTTTTATATTCTATGGAAACTGCAAATTATAGTGAAAAATAGCAAGATTAACAATTCAATATCTGAAATCATTTTGAATCAATGTGAAATCATCATTTATCCATAATTAGCAAATCCTCTTAGTTTGGTATACAACACATAAAATTGCTAAGCAAATGTCTTTTTTTAGTAACTATTTAAAAATCTAAACATTATTTAAAAATTCAATATGAAAAGAAAATTATAGATAGAAGTAGAGGTTATAAGAGAAATCCCTCTTTCCTCAACCAATCAAATTCTAAACCTTAAACACTAAACTCTAGACTACGAACCAACCAAATCATAATGCAACACGTAGGCATGATATAAAGCGTGGATTGTGGATTATAGATTATGAACATATTAGTGGCAAGTTGTCATATATAATAATATGCCCTAAGGCTATTTCATGTTCTATAGATTCCATACTAATTACTAAGTGTAAGAAGCCATTACTTTAACATTGCAAGCCAATCATTGGCTTACATCAATAAAAGAAAACAAGCATGTTTATGGGTCTTTAATTTTGATGTGGGTTGCTATTTATATCTCAAGTAGAGATTTATGACAAATTTGTTTCTCCTACTAAGAAAGGAAAATACTTTGAAAAGAAATATTTTATCCATATGAACCTTGATTTTGGGATGCATTTATAATATATATATGCATATATATATATATATATATATATATATATATATATATATATATATATATAATAACTTTATATTTAAGATATATTTGCTTTGGATGGGTCAACATCAATAAATAACATAGCCTTTTTAAGGTCATAATTTGTGATATGATATTTTTAATATTAAGCATAGAAACCCTCAAATTATTATTTATTGATGCAGGCCAAAATCTTAAAATATAGAAAAAAAATTCAAAGTAGAAAGAGACTTCATAAGGTTGGTCTATGCATAAATCAATATAGTCCTTAGAAGTAGATTATTCCAACTGTCACTTACATATATGTCACTTTTCAAATTAGATATTTATAAAATGAAAATTTATTCTTTTAATTTAAAAGAGTAGAATTTTGATAATATCTAGAGATTTATAGATATTTGGAATTCTAATATATGCTTAATTTAAATTTTTGTCAAAATAATCTTTTACATAAGTAATTCAATATATAATGAAAATTGAGTAAAATTTTTAACTAGAATAATAAATTATATATATATCCATATATATATTAATTTATAAAAAATAAGGATACTACTAAATATGAAACTTATATAATTATCTTAAAATTATTCTTAAAATATTAGTTTAATTTAAGACAAATACATTAGAATTTATTTGGGTGGTTATTAGTGTCACCAATATTGAAGTTGATCTAAGTAATAAATAAATACTTTTAATTTCAAAAGATATCACAAATAAAAATTTATTTACAAATCAATACAATTATATGTAAATGCAAAACACTTGCTATTGGTATACATATTGAATGTAGGAATTTAAATCCCAACTTTGGTCAAATCTACAACAAAAATTTTCCATTCAATTAAATAAGGATCTTAAATATTCACCTCATTTAAATGTGGAAAGCCAACCTCATAGAACACAAAAAGGATGGGAAGATCCCATCAAGCCATACAAGAGAGAGACAAAAGAGGTAGAATTGGGCTAGGTCCCAATGGTCTTGATATGAGAAATCTACCCTATTGCACCTAAGATATCTAAGCTATGCAAGTCGTAAGGTCTAAAAACTACTAGAGCATCCAAAGAAGCATCACCTAGAGACATTGCTCTCATATGGATTGCACCAACCAATGCTCTCTATATAGCACTGGACACTCGCTATCTAAAGTATGCTACAAAGTATGAGAGTGTGAGTGGTATCCCATGGTGTCTAATATGATAAGCTCTCATGCAATCCTTAACAAATGTGTTGAATGCCATGTCATATGGACTTTTGCTGCATCTAGTGTAGAACTACACTCACAAGTGAGTAATGAAGATGCAGATGAGTGGACCAAACCTAGGTGGAACCTCATCGTTATAGAGAAAGTGGTTGGCGGAAGTTGGAATGCCCTAATGCATGGTTGAGCTAGGATCCAAGAGCATGCACCCTTGCTGGAGCAAGAGCAGAGATGTAATCTAGTGGCCCAAGGAATGGACAAGTCAACTAAGAGAGAATGTAATATATGTTGATATTGTTGCTCCATCATGAAGATTGCAAACCTTTGGTCCAATCTAATAGTAATGAAGCAAAGGATTTTAGGTCCTCACATGCGTATGGAAATAGACCATCTCTCATCTATTGCAATAACACATGGAGAGAAAAGGATCCCTCCTCTACCTTGATCACATAAGTCTCCAAATTTGGCCTATCAGCAACCACAAAATTGAAGGAAAGTAGGGGTGCCAAGAAAGCCCAACTACCCAATATTGCTATAGGTGCCATCTCCTCCATAGAAATAAGCCTAATCCACATGAGATTAGTAGAGATGTCTATCTATGTGCCAAATCCTCTATCACACACTCAATGTCCTTGGTCCAATGATATCACCAAAGACTCTCATGATCCTCCTATCAAAAGCTCTCCAACGTGATACAAAAGTCAAGGAAAGAAGAACCATGTAGAGGAGGTAAGTTGGTCAATGTGCAATACTAAAGGAGAGTATACCAAAAGCCACATGTGGATCTCTTAGCAAGGGAAGGTCATCCACATGGAGAATATCCCCTAGAAGTGCAATGTCTAATAAGCATGTGACAAAATCCTTGGATCCTCTTGGCACTACAAGGATATGTAGTTCATTTGTAGATGTGACATACCCCTCTAGAAGCTCAAGGTGGAAAGTAATACCTAAAGGGGACCATGCTTTGCACTTTGACACCTTGACTCTCAAGCTTACAAGATATAGCTCAATAGTCAAGTGATCAAAGGCCTGTCTAATCTAATCTACGGGGTACACAATGTGTATTGTTTGCTAAGGAGGGAAATATATTGTGACAACCCAACAAATATCACTTTTGCAATGATCAGGTAAGTAAAGTTTGTTCCCGTAGAGATACAAGTCAGAAGTATCCAAATACAGAGTCAAATAGTAACAAACAGCTTTCCTGGTTGTGTCTTTAATCTCTTAGGTAGAAACTACATCCAAAAGAGAGTAACAAGCACTAGATTGCAGTCTTGTCACAAATGGCAACACCATAATCACAAATCTTTCAAATCTTTCCAAACAATCTTGATTGTGATGATAGTTTCTCCCGAAAATGGCTAGTGCACTGTAAAATGACTTTGCCTCAAAATTGCATTCCACCCCTCCACTAAAAGCACAACTTCCTTGATCAAAATTGCTTCACATCAACTCAACGTTGCACTCACAAATGCAGAATACTACCAACACTACAATTCCTATCAGATCTATCAAGGCATTGCTTTGATTGCTATCCACTTAGGATCAAACACACAAAATCAAATCAGAGATGTAGAATCCAACATCTAACACTCAGATTTTCACTTCAAATTTCTCCCAACACTCCAAAGCACACACATAGAGTCAATACTCAAAATTAAGCTCAAGCGACGAGCATTGAAATCAGCATTTTGCTTTATCTATTCTCAGGTATATGAACACTGAACAACATTTTACTACAAAGGCCTCCCTTAAATAGGCAGATCACTTCAACAATTATCAAACTTCCTAAACCAATTCCTAACAACTTTACCAACCTAGAGATCTAAAATGACAATGCACCTCTTCATATCTACCTCTTCCTATCTCAAAATTGTTCCTAATCCAATTTGATGTCTACTTCTACATCAACTTCCAAACCCGAGGAAAATCTCTTCACCTCATGTACTTCAGGTTCTATAACTACTAATCATTCTACCAATTCTAACATTTCTTCACTTTGATTTGCAATCAAAGGTACGAGCAACGTATCTACATCCTTATCTTGCAACCCACTCTAATTTAAAGTCTCAAATGACAAATCCAAAGACACATGCACTCTTGCCTCTCTTACTTTGGGTTTGACATATACAATACTCTGAAGATTATCTAATTCCACTTTAACCAAACCCAACTTGATAGAAATGTTATTCTCTACATCTAACATCTTTCTATCTATCTGAGTTTTAACAAGGCATTCAAGTCCTTGTCCTTTGCATTATTACACTATGGTACCCACATTTTTGTTTTTTTTCTTATTTTTGAAGAAAAAGTGTATAGAAGAAGTCATATTGCACCTATATGACATCAGAAGGTGAAGAATGGTGTCTTCAGGCTGTAACCCGAGGTAAAGTGACTTCATGTCAGAAGATGCAATACTCGGATTGCCTTGTCAGCATTCAACCTGAAGTAAGGAGAAATATAGATGGGGATGCTCAACCCAAGGCAAGGACAATATAACAACTTTCCTTTTGGATTGGACATTCAAGAACATACCGCACACAAAAATGTTGGTCTATGAGAGGGGAAAAATTGACAATGACAGGAGCATGAAGGAGGTGTGATTTCTTGGTAGAAACTCAATGTGAAGAAAGACAGAGAAGGCGCACCACTATAAGACTCAAGATAGAGACAAAGAGATGACAAATAATTTTCCATCGCCATTAAGGAGTCATCCTAAGGGAGATCATGGGAAAGGAAGTGTAGTAAGAGATGTGTTGGTGTGTCAAGAGGAAGTCAAGAGAGTTAGTTCGAGAATCAGTCAGAAAAGTAGCCTCCAACCCAAAGAAGAGGAGAGTAAGATGGGAGGTGGGAAGAAGAACTTGGAATTTGCAGTGAGAAATCATGCAATTCGGAGATTAGATGTGATCGCCAGAATCAAAGTCTTGAGCAGACTTTGGATCACATTCTTGGCATGGAACTGGAACATTAGCTTTCTAGGTTTCATGATTGAGATCATTGAGAGTAAATGTCTTGAGGGGCCCGAGGGCAAAGATAAGAGAGGAAATCTGGCTTGTTGGACAGAGTTGGATTGGAGGTAAGTACCCAAAAGAGAAGCAGGTGAAGAGCAAGGAGCTACATTCTTGGGGAAAGGAGAGGTGGTTGAAGAAACCCAAGAAGTGAGAGATGCCTTCTCTTCGAAGTGCACAAAGAATGGCTACAAAGTTGAGAGCTATAAGGACCTTATAAGGAGAGCCATCGTAAGTGCAATGATGGCTATCTTGAAGCTAGAGCAAACTGCTTATGTAATGAAACATCAAGCCGTGTTCTTCCATAAGATGTTTGCAGGGGAACCGATCAATTGGGCAAAGTGTTTTCATCAGTGTACAAGACAAATGGTGTGGAACTTGCGGGACAAGTTGCCTCCACACTACATTGTGCCATTTACAACCCACTTCTACTTGGGACTGAATTTGTTGAATGCGGCGGAGAGACAGAAGATAGTGTCACACTTCCACTCCAATTTGAGAAGAGATGTTGATGCGGAGGAGCAGCAATACATCTTGCAGATAAGGAGCAGTGAAAAGTACTATGTGCAGACAAGGCAAAGCGTGCAATTCAAAGTAAACACTCTGAAGTTAAAGAAGAGGAGTTGACAAGAAGAAGAAGAAGAAGCAGCGATGACAAGACCTTAGAAGACTAGGAAGATGAACCCGAGGAAAGACTTGGCAGTAATTGCACTATCGGGTGAAGAATCAGAAGGCAAAGTTGAGTACAAGTTAGAAGACTCAGAGAAGGAGGAAGAAACTGAATTCACATTGTAGAGTAGTGAAGCATGTAGCAAGAGTGACGATGGAGTAGAGATGCAATCGGTACCCAAGGAGGAAGAAGGAAAGCTGGAAATGGCGGACCTTAAGATGTAATGTAACCCAAGACCTGAAGACAAAGCTACAGAGAAGGAGGAGAAAGGGTGACCATGTAGAGAGGAGTCCATTCTAGAAGGAAAGTGAAGTATGAAAGTGGGACCAAGTAAGAGAATGGTAGAGGAGAGTGGAAGTTTGGGGAGCAAAGAATCCATTCCAATAAGGCAATTGCGGCTGAGAAGACGAGTTTCAAGTGAAGAAGAAGCAAAGAAGGAAAAAAGCCCGCAAGTCAAGGTAAATCAGAGTGAAGGAGTAGAGTATTTATGGGAGGTTTTATGCCCATTGTTAACAAAGTTGGAGCAAAAGAAGAAAGAGATGCAGTCAAAGTGCACAGAAGTGAAGACTGTGTTGTAGGTGTTAGCGAGATTAGAGGAAGAGAATTCGGAGTTGAAGAAGAGTATAATCCGAGGTGAGGAGAGGGAGGTACTATGAGTAGGTGCAGTAGTACAAAATCAAGTGATTGAGAATTTAAAAAAGGAGGTGGGAAGTAGAGAGCGCATAATAGAGAAAAATGTCATAACAAGGGAAAGATAGATAGCGGAGTATGAAATCTTGAAACAACAGTTTGCTGATTCACAATTAGAAATTATCCATGCTATGGCAAGAGTAGCAAAGAAAGAGCAAGAGCTTGATAGAGTGATGGAGAGTGTAGAAGAGAAGAAGTAATTCTGGCAAAGGGAGTTGACAGTGAGATATAGAGAAGAAGAAAGATTATGGGAGCTACTTCGTAATTTGGAAGAGAAGATTGTTCAGAAGGAGAAGGAGAAGGAGATTGTGACAGCCAAATTTGAGGCTGAACTAGCAATGTATAGTGAAGATTGGCTGGCGGATAGAGAAAGTGAGAAGAAGATGAGACTCAAGCCATTGAAGGAGATTATCACAAAGATGAATGCAATGCTGAGTACAAAAGCCAATGTAAGAATTGAAGAAATGAGATTGCACAAGTTGAAGTTGTTTGTGTAGGAAATGAGGAGGAGAAATGCAAAGGATAAAGATTTGAACACTTTGTTGATTAGTCTCAAAACTTGTGTAGATAGGAAGATATTGGAAGTAGAAGACAATATCACGATCATATTAGATTTAGTAAAGTTGGAGTTAGATAAACTTTGGAAGGATGTTAGAGTGAAGCCCAAAGTAGATGACATAGGAGTACATATATCTTTGGAGTTATCATTGGAGGTATTAGAGAAGAGTGGGTTGGGAGATAGAGAATTAGAAAGGTTACCTATGACGGGAATTGTAGATCAAGAAGAAGAAATAGTAGAATTAGTAGAAGAATTAGTAGTTGTGAAACTCGAGGATAGAGTAGTATGTGAAGTTACAATGAGATTGGAAGCCGAGGAAGAGGTAGACATCAGATCGGAGTAGTAACAGTCTTGAGATATGAAGAGGCAGATATGAAGAGGTGCATTGTCATTTTGGATCTGTAGGTTGTTAGAGTTGTTAGGAAGCAATTTAGGAAGTTAGTTAACTATTGAAGTGCTTTGCCTATTTAAAAGGAGCATTTGCAGTATGTTGTTGTTCAATATTCATTATTTCCGAAGATAGTGAAGCAGTACTCATTGTTTGAGCTTAATTCCAAGTATCATCTTTGTGTTTGTGTTGTGTGGAGAATTTCAAAGTGCAAGTCAGTGTGTTTGTTGGATGTTGGATTCCATAGCCTTGATATTCATTCTATGTGTTTGATCCTGAGTGAAGTGCAATTGGAGCAATGCCTTGATAGATCTGAGAGTAATTGTAGTGTTGGTAGTATTTTGCATTTGTGAGTGCAGCATAGTGTTGATGTGAAGCAATTTTGATCAAGGAAGTTGTGCCTTCAGTGGACGGGTGGAACACAATTCTGAGGCAAAGTTGTTTTGTAGTGAAGTGCCATTTTCAAGAGAATCTGAATCATCACAATCAAGATTGTTTGGAAAGATTTGATGGAATTGTGATTATGGGTGACAAATTGTTGTGACAAGACTGCGAGTCAGTGCTTGTTACTCTCTTCTAGGTATAGTTTCTACTTGAGAGATTAAAGACGCAACCAAGAAGAATTGAGATTGTTATTGCTTGACTTCATATTTGACCAATTCTGACTAGTATCTCCACAAGAACATACTTTACTTACCTGATTACCGCAAAAGTGATATTTGTCGGGTTGTCACATACACCTCATCTCTTGCACAAGCAATCATAACTTGTGTAACCTTGATTCTTCCATTCTTACTTTGGCTTCAATGGTTAACCTCACCTTCATATCCACATTTACTTCTTCAACGGATTCCATTGACTGCTTCTTCTATCTTCCTCCTCCATCATAGCTCTACTCATTTTGAATTCCTCTTCATACTCTGCTGTGCAATCCTCCACTTCCTTCACATATTGATCAATCTTTGCCTCTAATGTCTTCACAAGATCTCTCAGCCTCCCTTCCTCTTGATGGCGCTTGGTTAGTTCTTGTTGCAAGGCTGTAGTCTTCTCTTCTACTTTTTGTCGGAATGTATTGAGCGCTTCCTCCTTAGCTTCCACCAATTCACTTCTATTGTCTTGCTCTAACTTTACGTCAGCTTGTAACTTTTCTACCCAAAGTCTCTCTTGCGTGACTTCCTTCACTTTCATTGCTAACTCTCTTCCTTGCTTTTCAAACTTCTCTTGCAGAATTTCATTATCTTCTTCTGCAATGCTGCATCTACCCGCAATACTTCTCTTTCTTCCTTGCCTATGGTCATACTTTCTTTCAACTTCAGATTCTTAGATTCTAATCTCCCCAACACCTGCAATACATTCTACACATTGGGATGCTTGCTTTGCATCTCCTTCTTCTTCTTCTCCATCTGCAGCAACAACAAACATACAACATCTTGAAGGTACTCTACTCTTTCACACCTTTCTTCCTCTTCTACCTTTTCTTCAAGGATTTTGTCAATCTTGCTATTCCCTTCTGGATCTGATGCTTTACCACAAAGTCAGGATCTCTGTACTTTCGACAATACATCATCCTCCAAACTCTCATTGTCATCCAAATTGATGATGTGATGTGCTACCTTCAAACTTTCTCCTTCTTGCATGTCTTGCCTTGGATCGGCCACCAATCCTTCTTCCCCTGGTCTCCCTCAGGTCGACTTTGCAAAGGCAAAGGAAACTCACTTGTCATTTGTGTCCTTCTTGATTTGAAACCTGACTTTATAGTCCAACATTTCTTAGTCATTCTTCAAATGCTCGTCTACCAAAAAATCACACCTTTTGCATGCACTTCTCCTATCATTGTCAATTTGTCTTTCTTGTGCCTTACCTGTTTTATGTGTGGTACAATCTTGAATTTCCAATCCTGAAGGAGAGCTGTTACCCTATCTTTGCATTGGGTTGAAATCTGACAAATCCAATTTGAGTATTGACAATTATTGACCCAAAGTAACTTTCTTCAGGTTGATACAAAAATGTGAATCTTCTTCTTTCTTCCATCCTTTGCGCTCAATTCCCCTTCAACTGTACACTTCTTCTTTGAAAAACACCTTCAACCAACTCAAAAAAAAAATGTGGACACCACATATACAACTTGGCATGGCATAGATAAGAGAGGTCTTAAGTGAGCCATGGCAAAAAAAGGTCCACTTAAGGATCTCCCTATCATGTACCAACAATTAGTTAATAGCTTTGAGCTCTTTTCCCTTGGTAAAGAAAGAACTTGTCATTCTAGCTTGAATCTTGAAGCTTATAAAACAAAACTCCAAAACATGACTCCAAAATGGTGACTCCCTCCTATGACCACCCATGCTAGTAGTAAAGGGAAGTAAGAGAGCTATAGAAAAACCACCCAAAGGGAATGAGACTTGCCAAGGACCCACTAGCTTCCCTAAGCTCTCTAAAGATGGATGCCAAAGAAACAATATTAAAAGCATTCTCAACATCCACCTATAGGACAAACCACTCCAAATAGATATCTCAAAGTGCCTTGCTACTTATGGAAATAGCCTTGCAACCTCCAAGTATAGCTACTTCAAACAGATATGGACTATGCTCTTAGAAGTGAGATTGATGTTGAAGGACAATGGTATGGCTAACCAAGCACAAAAAGATCTCTCCAATTGCAATTGGTCTAATCTTTGTTCCCTTGGATGCCATTCTACATTGCAAGAAGTCAACTAGCTCCTAACACCCAACTAACTAATGTAGGAATATACCCCCTTGCTAATAATATAGCCATATGAAACAGCTTGGTAAATCCACAAGAAGGATCATCTACCTGAAAGTAATCTCTTAGATGCTCATATACCATCTTTGACAAACCTCTTGATGAGAGGCAAGGGGCAATGCACAATGCTTGTGCAAAAAGCAAACTATCAAGACATTGAAGCTGCTTAGGCTGATAATCTAAGACCTCTATATGGTACTCCCTCTCCTTCCATAGGATGCTGTGAGTGTAAGGAAGAAATAGTATCATCAATGGGACTAGCCATAGTTAAAAGGTGTAGCGCTTGTATTGCTCTACTAAACTCTCCTACCTAAACACATGTCCTACACCATTGTAATCGAGTGGACTCTATGGTATCTTGTGGTAGAATCTATCTCCTAGGATATGCAGTTCTAACCTACTCCTCCTTTAGGGCAGCCCAAGCTCCCATTCCAAATCTACCAAATCTAGCAACCACTTTTCTATGCCCCGGAGGTCTCCCTCTAGCAAAATGAAGGCACCATCAAGGGAGTAAGAGGAATAAGAACCATGCTAACTTGTCCAAGGGATCACATGCCAAACAATCAAATGGTAGGTAAAAAGCCTATCTAGTCTCATCATAGAGTGTACAGGATAGCCTATGGAATAGACACAAACATGGAAAGCTATTCTCAAATAATCCTAAAATACAACCCGCTTGAGATGCTAACCACTCCCACAACTTGATTGGTATAGTTGGGATAGTCAATGAAGGGATAAAGGAAGTATGCATCGTCCCAAGTGTCACCACTATTGATGGGGTTCCTCATTTCACATAAGCATCCCAAGTAGTCAAATCATAGTCCTTGTGCATCCTTCCTACATAGGTCTTTACTCCTTGTGAGGTAAAGCGTTGATGACACACCAAACATGGTGTATCCTGAGCCACTCTAGGCGGCCCCACATGGGGAAGTATAGCCATAGCTAGCACAAGAATAGCAATTTTAACACATGATGCTCCTCTCCATATCTTCCCATACCTAAAAAAACCCCTCTCATCCCAACTCACATGAGTAATTACAATCTCTCCGAACCCTAAACATTATAAACTCTCATAACTTTCAAATTCCATCTCAAAAAAATTCAAACTAAGTTCCCATGGAACTCAATCATGAAAACAAAAAGATTAGAAATGAAAATTCACTCTCAATGTGAAGTAGTCATTCTAAACCCTAAAACACATAAAATTCTTCATAACTTTATACTCAATTCTCCATAGCCTTTAATCTAGGTAGCAATGGAACCAAATTGAAAAACAAACAAAATCAACTATTCAATCTTGTGAGGTATGAAGATGAGCTCCTTGAAACTCTAGAATATCCTTGTTTTTTTTCTCATTCTCCCATTCACTCTCCTCCCCTCTTTATCCTCATTAACTAAACTCACCTTATTAGGACTTCTATTTAGCAAGGTAAATACAATACAAAATTTAATGATTGATATGATTATATTTAAGCAAGTGATTAAAAATGATCAACTGTAAATCTACTAAAGTTATCTTTATAGGTTTCAATCTTATCACATTTAATTGTTTGCTTGCTATTTAGGAGAGTGTACAAATTTTCTTGTTAATTATAGTTACCTTTTGGAGTGTATACGTCATGAGTGCAGTTTTCTTTTGCTTATGTTTATCCAAAATAATACACATAGCACAAAAATGTAGAAATCTAGTATAAGATTATATATATTCATCTTTTCCCTTTGTTGAAAGAAAAATCTAAAGCTGCTTATTTTACTATAATTTAATTCTCAAAATGTTTGAACTTATTTTCCTTCCTTGTTTCCATTCTAAAACACAAGAAGATCTATTGACACACTCGCTAGCTTCCATTCTACAAGAAATCTGTTTCCAATGTGCTGTAACCTTTGGACTAACCTTTGAAAGCTGCCACTATAGGTATAACTTATTCTTGTTTTTAGTACAAATTCCAATATTCTCTTACTAAGAGCTCTTACCATCCAAACCTTAGACTCTTACCATCCAAATACAAGGGAGTCAAGGAAGTCTTCACTTGGACTGATAAGTACCATCAACATTTCATCAAAGTCCATCAATGATATAAACATGGGGAACAACTGCTCAATTGATTGGTTCAACATAACTCTAATGATATTCTTCACATTCATTAGTAAACATTTGGCCAATGTGTAAAAGACCAAGGAGAGAAATAAGAGAATGGAAGATCATATTGGAAAATCTTGCTTGAGTGAAATTTCAAATGCTTAAGATGAGCTTTGGCTTTGGTATTTATAATTTCAAATGCTTAAGATGAGCTTTGGCTTTGGTATTTATAGGGAAGGTAAGTACAAGACTCCCAAGAGGCTTTCAAGGACAATTCCTTCTAGAAGGCATCTTTCTTGGAATGCAAATCAAACTAGCCATATACTTTGCATACAAGCTAATCTAGTTGTTTAACTTCTCAAATAAGTTACTTAAACCTTGAGAAGTTCCTAGAAGCCTTTCACCAAAAAGCTTTATAGATGCTTCTAGGATATTTTATCAAGAAGCACCTTGGATGCTTCTAGAATATTCTAAGCATTCTTAGATTATGTTAGTATTGCCTCTTTTTTACTAAATTTACTCACTCATTAGTTGCTTCTAACTCTTTTTTCTAACTCAATCTTATTACATATTTCGCCACCACTAATTGGTAACATCATTGTTGCCATGGAGTCTTAAAACTCTTGGATGGAAGTTTTGAGATTTTAGAGATGAGGAAGAGTTTCCCATGTGATGTTGTGAAAAGGATATCCTTTCTAGAGGACCTTATACTCAATTTGTGGTTGGTGGCCATGTTGGATGTCTCTTCGAGCAAGAATATGATTGAATTTATATTCCTTATGATTTTTAGTTAATTGTTGGGATTTGAGGAAGAAGAGGTTGCCCATGAGTAAGAACGGAAGATGGGGTAGAAATACATGCTTCAAAGTTAAAACCATATTTTAACTTTGAAACATGGAAGACAATATGGATCCTCATGTGACTAAGAAGTGCAAGTTTTTATGCAACATGAGAAATAATTCGAGTTATATCATATGAACCTATTTAATGGAGAGCAAGTTGATGAACTTGGTTGTCAAGTAGGAGAGGGATGTTATTGAGGAAAGTATGAACTTAGTGCTTATTTGGAAGGTGAGATCATGACTATGTCTATCAGCATATTGCATTTTTCAATTTTGAGGTTTGATTGATTGATTTTCTTTTGATTTGGACCAAATGTCAAAGCATCTCTTGTATCCATAGTAGGTGCCAAATGAATTTGCTTGCTAATTTTATCAACAAATACCATGATTGTGGTGTGTCCTTGATCTATCTTTTGAAAGGATGTGATGAAATGTAAGCTCACATGTTCGCATTGAGTAATTGAAATTGGTAGTGCTTGAAGTAGTCCATATGGCTTTTGTTTGCTTATCTTGTTGCATTGGCAACTTGCACAAGATTGGACCTTGTGTGCCATGTTTAGCTACCACCATTGGTGTTATAGGGTACTTAATGTCTTGTTCCACCCATGTGCACAAAAATTGGTAAATTGCGTGCTTCTTGAAGTTATATAAGTTATAGATCTCTCATAACTTGAATAAAGATTTGATTCACCCAAGAAAAAGGCCATTCTTGAATGGAAAGGTTTTTTACTCCTTGTCATATTTCAAGATGACTTTACAAAAGATGAAAAAAGGGATCTTATTGTAAAGTAGTCTTAAACTCTATTTGTACCTTTGAAGCATTGCTATCATGGTGATTATGACTATTATGGGAGATTCAAGAAGAAACTTCAAATCAATCTTTGTGATAGGGCATTGGAAATGACATAGAACTTTCCTTGTTTTTACTCAAGCTTGATATCAAACAATTATAGTTGTTCCTCCCATCAATGATGTTGACTCTTCATGTGCTTCATATATAAGGTCTACAACAAAGGTTTGTGATTGGTTTGCATTGTCACTTGTTTTCTAAAGAGATAATGTCTCCATAGTTTTGTTATGTACAAAATTATAAATCTCAAGAAAAATAATTTCTTTTGCTGCATTTAGTTGTCAAGATACAAGGGCATTGCATTTAGTTGTCAAGATACAAAGGCAGTGGGATGCAATCTAATTGGGAACTTTTGTTACAACATAGCTCCAATGGCAAAGTTAGAAGCATCAAAATCAACTAGATAAGGTAGATGAGGATTATATGGTTGGAAGATAGTCTAAAAACACGTTCTTAAGTTTTTTGAATGTTTCCTCTTTCTTGGTGGTTCACTTGAAACTTGTTGTCTTTTCCAAGAAATAAATTAATGGTGTGATCACTTGAGCATAATAATGGATGAATTGTTGGTAATAATGGATGAATCCTCAAACTTCTATGGCATTCTTAGGAGGAGACCAATTGGAAATGGACTTGATTTCTCCTCTTGCATCTTAATATCCTCCATTGAAACCTTGTGGCCCAAGAAGGTAAGTTCCTTCTACAAGAAGGCACACTTGGAATTCTTACAATAGACCTTATATTATCATAGTTGTCTTCAAATTTCCATTACATGGTTCTTTTCTTTTTGCTTCAATCTTATTGTAAATTAAAATGTTATCCAAGAACAAAAACACATATCAATCTAATAGCTCCTACAACACCCAATGTATTTGATCTATGAAGACTATTAGAGCATAAATAAGCTAAAAGGTAAAACTCTCTATTTAAAATGCCCGTAATTTGTAAAAAAGGTAATCTTATTCATCTTCCTCATCAATTGGAATTTGCCAATAGCCACTTCAAAGATCCAATTTTAAGAAGTATCATGCTCCAGTTAATTGATCTAATGAATCATCAATTTTAGGTAAGTGATATGCATTCTTCACAATTTTTGTTATTAAGACCACGGTAATCAATACAAAATTGAAGCACTCCATCTTTTTTTTGCACAAAGAGTACTAGTGCTCCTCAAGCAGATGTGCTATGCTGGTGTGACAACCCATCAAGTATCAATTTTGTAGTAATTGAAAGATAATTTTTTGTTCCCATAGAGATACTAGTTAAGAATGGTCAAATACACAATAAAAGTAACAACGCAATTCTTCTTGGTTGTGTCTTTAGCCTCTTAGGTAGAAACCACACACAAAAGAGAATGATAAGCACTTGATTGTAGTCTTGTCACAATTTAATAACATTGAAAATCACAATTCTTCACTTTCTTTCCAAACCAATCTTGATTATGGTGATTTAGTTGCTTCAAAGAAGCCTACTTCACCATTAAGTGACTTCGCCTTAAAATTGCATTCCATCCCTCTATTGAAGTTACAATTTCCTCAATCAAAATTGCCTTGCATCAATCCGGCATGGTGATCACAAATGAAGAATACTACCAACATTATGATTCCTCATATGTTTGTCAAGGCATTGCCTCAATTGCACTCCACTTAGGATCAAATACACAAAATGTAACTCAGAGTTATAGAATTCAACTTCTAACACACTCAAACTGCAATTTGAACTTCCCCAAACACTTACAAACACACACATGATAGATAATTAGAATTAAGCCTAAAATGACTAGTATTGAGTTTAGTGCTTTGCTTTACTCAACTTCAAAACTCAATATACAACATTGGAAATGTTTGCTTTAAATAGGCAAAATACTCAACAATGATCTAAACTGCCTAAACCACTTCAAATACTACTTACAAAATTTCAAATCTGAAGCAACACTCCACTACTTGATATTTACCTCTTCAAATGTCAAAATTGTTACTCCTAATTCTAATTTGATCCAACTCTTACTTCTACTCTGGCTTCTACACCCAACGTACCTAAAAGTACTTCCGACACTTTGGGTTCATCTACTATATCTACATCTTCATCTGCTTCTATTCTATCTTCAGCCTAAATTGAAACTGAAGTCATCATTGGCCAAACTTCTTCTCCTTCTCTATCTTAACTTTTCCAACTGACTTAGGTAACTCATCCAAAGTTACATGCAATCCTACTTCCACTACTTCAAATCAGGTTTCTACATTGTCCTTCAAACTACTGCAAAGATCATCTAACTCTAATCTGACTAAATCTAACATGATATAGACATTTTCCCCTACTTCCATCATTTTCCTATCTACTCTATCTCTAAGACAAATCAATAGATTGTTCGTTTCCACATCCTTTGCCTCTCACTTCCTAGTCTCTTGCACCAACAACTTCAACTCATGCAATCAAGACTCCTCTTATCTTACTTTGGCCTTAGTATCAAACATTGCCTTCACTTTGTTGACAATCTCTTCCAACAATCCCAACTTCTTCTTTGAGATGGACTCCTCTCAAGTCATCTCTTCTTTCAATTCTCTCAAAGCATCTTCAATTCCTTAGCATGCCTTACCTCTATCTCCATCTTCTGTTCCACCTAGTAAAAAATCTGAACTTTTGTAGTCTTGACCAGATCCCATAATCTTTCTTCTTCACAATCTTGGCTTGCCAATTCATGTTGCCAAGCCCGATCCTTCTCTATTGCAATGGATCTCAACTTGTCTGACTCTTGCTCAATTACCAAGGCTATGGCTTTGGAGTGTATGACCCTGGGTTGAGAATCATTGAATTCTACCTTAAATCTCTTGAAAATTGTCTTTTGCTCCTTCAATTTTTTTCTAACATTCTAGAATACTACCGTGCTTCTCAAAACTCCCTTGCAGATCTTTTAAACTCTATTGCTGAATTATTGCATCAACCAAAGTACTTTGGCTTCTTCCTCACCTTGGGTCAATTTTTCCTTCATTTGTAGGACTTCATTGCTCAAATGCTTCACCATCTACAATTCATTCTTCACCTCTAGAAAATCTTTTTGCATCTTCTTCTTCTTCTTCTTTAACTACAACAGCAAGGGATAGATAATCTTGGACAAATAGTTCACTCCTTTGAACTCCTCCTCATCTTTGTCTATGGTAGGTGATTCTTTTGCTAGTGCCTTAGCCCAAAGTCTTGATCTCCTTACCTTCAAGTTTACCTCCTCTGAGCTTTCTTCATCTTCCTTGGCTCAGCTTGGTCTTGCACTTGCAGGCTATAGGCTTCTTCTTGATCTCACCCCTCTTTGGAATACCAATCTTGGCTCTTCATCATATTCCTCCATGATACCACCTAAGGTAGCTCTATATATTGGGTATCTCTTCCTTCCATGCATTTAATCTCCACATAGAACTCCCGATCCTCTTCCTCAGCTACTTCTTTTGCTGACCATTGGACCTCAGGTTCTCCTTCATTGCCATTGCTTGACTCCGTACTCTTTAGAGTGAGCTCTTCTTCCTCTTGAGAATCCCCACAAATGGAATCTACCTCTACCTCTGACTCAAGGCTTGACAACAAATCCACCATTGATGTCTTGTGCCTTGGGTTCAATCTCCAAATCTTCCTTCTCTAAACTGGAGATACCATATTCTTGGGTTGAGTTTGCTTCTTTGGCTTTGGAATGGAAGTTGACATTGTCCTCTCCTGCTTGGTTTTGGCAAAGTAGTCATTGCTTTCTTGAATCACCCTCATGTAATGTCTTTTGTATGCATCTTCTTGATTAGCTTGGCTTGGGTAAAAGTTGTTAAGTTTTCTTCAGATTAGGTCAATCATTTTGATGCAAAGTATTCTTACTTTGGATCTACTACCATTCTAGTCCAATCCAAGTCCTTCTTGCTCTAACACAAAGCAAACTTCCTTGAGTGGGATCCAATCACATGATTCTTTTCTTCTTTTCTTCATTTGGCTTCAATTCAGCTTCAACACTTCTTCTTTATAAAATAAAATAAAATGTGGGTACCACATATACCCCTTCCCTCAAATATGAGCATCCACATAAACATTGGCTTCATCTCTTTGTTAAACTTTTGTGTCCATGGTCCAATATATTTTGATTTAAAACCATTTACTCAAGTGGCAACAGGATTTTCTTCCAAGTTTGCTGATTGAATAGAGCCATTTTCATAAATATGCATCACTTGTATGGCCTCATCCATTGTAAGTTCAAATTTCTTGGAAAAAATATTTGGTGGTTGTCATACAATAGCACAAAGTCTCCCTCTTGAACAACAACTAGTTGTAATCGCTTATCATGCTTGAATTTCCACTAAGCTTGTATCTCCTTCATAGTTTGCATTGCATCTCTCTTTTCTTCTAGCCACATTAGTTGATGGATCTGAAGATCTTGACTTTCTTCCTTTGACAATCATTCCTCACACAGAATCTAATATGATCATACTTCAGATTCAGTTGGTAGTATAAGATGCAATCCATAAGTTAAGAAATATAGAGTTCTTGGTTGTAATATTTTATGTGGTTCTATATGATCACAAAGTTGTAGGGAGCTTTGTATGCCAATTGTAGGCATAATTGATAGTCACCTTGTTCAAAATTTTACACAAAAATCCAATTGCCTTCTCTGTCAACCCATTTGCGTCTGGATTGTAAGGAGTCATCTTCCAATGTTTTATTTGAAATTACTTAGTTAATGCTTCCACAAGTGAGTTCAAAAGTAAGTCCCTTGGTCACTAACCAATTCCAAAGGACACCCATACTAAGAAATGATATTTTAGAAGAAAAATTTAGCTACAGTTTCCGCATCTTCTTTCCAAGTTACTCTAGCTTCAACCATTTTAGTAGCATAATCAATGCATACCAAAATGTATCACTTCCTTGTGAATAAGATCACCAAATTGAATTGAACCCATAAAATCAATTTCTTGTTTCTCAAATGGGGCCAATGGCAAAATTGGTCTCAAGGGCCATTGGGTAGTAGCTATTGGTTTGCTTGTTCTTTGGCAAGCATTACAACTTCAGATATGGGCTTGAGTATCCTTATACATTGTAGGCCACCAATACCCTATCATAGGAAATTTTGTCACTATGTTCTTTAGGGCATAGTGTCCTCCCAATGCTTCCATGTGTAAGGACTTGATTATTCCTCCTACTTTGTATGCTTCCAAGCACCTACAAAGTACTTCATCATCACCCATCTTAAACAAAATGTTGTGCTTCAGCTGATACAATCCTATTCACTTGAGAAAGACTGCCCTTTGCTCTGGGTAAATCCCTCAAGACACTAGCAAGTATGTAGATAATTCTATTTTACCACATAACTTGTACTTTGCATTGCCATAATTGATAAAGTGCTTCATGAGGAAACCAATCATCTACCTTGAGATCCTGGTCTTGAGTCTACAACCCGGACATAAGTCCACATTCAAATGCAAAACCTCCTTCCTTACTTGTATAGTGTATGTGAATTCTTGTAATAACAAGATCTATCATGCAATTTGCCCAAAAAAATCTGCCTTCTTCACCAAATATTGTAGTGCATAATGGTCCACATGAACTAAAAACTCATATCCCTACAAGTAGTGGTGAAACTTCATATAGGCATACACCACTCTAAGTGCTTCTCTTTTAGTAGTAGTACAATTCTTCTCTACAACTAAAGCTATTAATTGGCATAGTAAATGAGACAGTCCTTCTTCTTCTCATCCTTCTGACTCAATACTACTCCATTTGCCATGGATGAAGTATCCAATTACACATTAAAAGGGATATCCTAATTTGAGCACTCACCATTGGTGCTTCTGCTAATTTTTTCTTCATGACCTAGAAAGCTTCTTCTTGTTCTACTTGCAACAAATAGTCTTTCAATTTCTTCAAGAGCTTTGTCAAAGGTGCAACTAGCACTACATAGTTGGACACAAAGTGTCCATAATATCCAACATGTACCAAAAGGCTCTCAGCTCTTGATATATTTGGGAGATTCCAGAGTTGAGATGGCTTTCAACTTCTCTACATCAACCTCAATACCTCAGCTTGAGATCCAATGCCCCAACAAAATTCTTTCCTTCATTAGGGAGAAGCATTTCTTTTGGTTCCATGACAAGCTAGCAAAACCACACCTTTCAAATGGTTGGCAAAGGTAGTCCAAATGTACCACTCTTTGACCAAACACCCAAAAATTGTGAATGAAAACTTCCACAAACTTCCACAAAAAGTCTTTAAAAATCACATTCATCATCTGCTAGAAATTAGCAAGAGCATTACACAATGAAAAGTGCATTTGGTTGGTTGTGAATGTGCTCCAATTGGTAGTGAATGTGGTCTTGTCCTTGTCTTCTTTTCAAATAGACACTTGATTGTAACATGAAAATCTATCAAAAAAACTATAAGAAGGATGACCTACTACATTGTCCAAAAGGGTATGAATTGAAGAGTGAAGGATGATGATCCTTCCATGTGATTGGATTCAACTTGCAAAGTATTGGCATACTTGTATTTTGCTTTTTCTTCTTCTTTGGAATAGTGACAATGTATAATATAAGTAACTAGACATATTATCTGGAGGAGAAAATTGGCTTGGTAACATCTAGAAGGATGTTGTGTACAATGGGCTAGGAAGATCAGGCAGAGGTGTCACCAAACGAGTACTTTTACTAATAAGGTAGAAGCCAAAAATAGCTTGAAAACTTTAGAGCCAATTTGAGGCCTAAACGGATGAATTAGGCCTCAAAAATGGAAATATTCTTCCTCCTCAGGAAAGAAATGGCTTGCCTTCTACTCCCAATCATTTGTCTCATCAAGAGCTTTCCAATGGTACCTTATTCACACAATTCTAAGCTCCTTACAAGAAGATTCCCTTTGGTCAAACCCATTTGACCAACATGATAGGACAAGGATTGACATGTTACTCATCCAAACAACTAATCCAAAGATGGAGCTTATTGACAGGTCACCAATACATGTATCTGATCCAAGGTTGGAGTGTCCTTTGAGGAGATCCTCTTTGCTATATAATAAAAAGAAGGTGCTCCTTTGGGGCATCAAAATATTGAGTGTGAAACTTGCATGTTCTCTCTTGGAGAGTTCTCTTGTCCTCGGAGTATTACATTATGGGAGAAAACCATTCACTACTCAAGATTAGAAAAGTTATTGTGGTGCCCAAGTACTTATCAATTTTGTCTTTCACCAAGAGTGAGTACTTTGGGTTCAAGTGGTATTGTTGTTACCAAATTGGAATTGTGCCTTCAATTAGATCAATCCAATCTTCCCCAAATTGTATAGGGATTATTGGCATTTGATCAATAGACTAGGAAAATACATACAAGTACTCAATAAAAAAGACAGCCAACTCAATTGGATTGATTGTCTTGGATGTTTTAAAAAATTTGCCTTTTTCCAAGACTAAATCTTGATAGTCATTGGGATGAATGGCTCCTTCAACATGGCTGACTTGGCTCAATTCAAGTCAAATAGAGTTCAAACTCTCTTCCTTCAAATCATCACTATCCAAGGCAACATCATATGGATCTTCTTCCTTGACCTCCACCTCATAGCACTCCAAGTAATTGACTTGGACTTCTTCATCCAAGTCTTTTGAAGATGAAGATGATGAAGCTTTGGATTCGTCTTCATTTTCCAACAAAGTATTTTTTCCAAGGTGGGGAACCTTTGTCCAATTGATTGTCACCAACTTTTGGTCCTTAGACAAGATGTCCTTTAACCTCAATTTCTACTAGTGCCAATCCACAACAACTTATGCATTGTATGTGACAACCTAGCAAGTATCATTTTTTGGGTAATCAGTAAGTAATTGTTTACTCCCATAGAGATATGAGTCAAGAATGGTCAAATACAAATCAAATTGTAACAAAAGATTTCCTTTTGGTTGCATCTTTAGCTTCTTGGGTAGAAACCATACCCAAAAGAGAGTAACAAGTACTCAATTCCAATGTTATCACAAATTATGCACACCCATAATCACAATTAATCAATTTCTTTCCAAACCAAATTTGATTGTGATGATTCAATTTTCTCAAAGAAGGCTACTTCACCATGAAATGACTTCACCTTGGAATTGTGTTCCACTCTTCCACTGAAGGCACAACTTCCTCAATCAAAGTTGCTTTGCATGAATCCAACATTGTGATCACAACTGCAAAATACTACCAACACTACAATTCCTTACAAATTTGTCAAGGCATTGCCTTGATTTCACTCAACTCAAGATCAAACACACAAAATGAACATCAATGCTACAAAATCCAACATTTAACATATTAATTGCAATTCAGACTTCTCCAAACACTCACAAACACACACAAAAGATTGATACTCAAAATTAAGCTAAAATGATGAGCACTGAGTTACAATACTTTGCTTTAATCAACTTCAAAAATATAATACTTAATTGAATAAAATGCTCTGCCTATTTAAATATTAATATTAAAATAGGCAGAGCAGTCAATGGTTATATAACTGCCTAAAGTGCTTCAATTGCTACTTTACTAACTTAGAGATCCAAAATGACATTCCACTTCTTCATATCTACCTCTTCAAATCTCAAAACTATTACTAATCCAATCTGATGCTTACATCTAATCAGCTTCTATACCAAATGTAACTACAATTGCTTCCTTTACTTTGGTTTCATCTACTACCACTATTTCTTCCATCACATCTTCAATTTGAATTGAAATTGAAGTCATGGGTCTATTGATTACTTCCTCCTCTACTCTAACTTCTTCAATTGACTTAGGTAACTCACCCAAAGTCACTTGCACTCCTACATCTACAACTTTGCATTGGGTTTGTTCCTTTGCACTACTAAAAATTCTCTCTAACTCTGATCTTATTAAATCTAATATGAGACTCACATTATCTCTTACTTTTAGCATTTTCCTATTTACACTCTCTCTAAGGAAAATTGACAATTTTTTCATATCAATGTCTTTTGTCTTTCTCTTTTGAAATTCATGCATTACCAACTTCAACTCATGCAGTCTCACTTCCTCCAATTTCACTTCTAACTCTGTACTCAACATCATCTTTAATCTTGCAATGATCTCTCCTACTGATTTTGATTTATTCCCACGAGTTCTCTCCATCTTCAACTCATCACAATACATTTATTGTACTCTTCCTTCAATGTCTCTTTCTCCTTTTCATATTGAATCTGCTAAGCCTACACACTCCTCACCATATCCCGCAATCATTCTTCTTCATGACTTCTGCTTGTGAGTTATGTTTGCCATGCTTGATCTTTCTATTGGGCGCACTTGATCTCAAGCTCTCCAACTCATGCTCCATTATGATTTTGTTCACCTTTGAATGTATTGCTTCAAGTTGTGCATCATCAAATTCACTCTTCAACTTCTCAAATGCTGCCTTTTGATTCTTCAATTCTTTAGCTTGTTGTTCAAGTTCAGCAACATGCTTCACAAAATTCTCCAACAGATTATCAAAGCTCTTCCTCCAAAGTACCACATCTACCCAAAATAGTTTGGCTTCTTCTAATCCTTGAGTTAACTTCTCCTTTAACTTCTTGCATCACTTGATCATTCCGGAAGGTCTGCACTTGACCTTGTAATGGCTCCATGGTCATCTTAATTTCTCAAAATTTGTTCAACATCCCCTGTAGTCCTTGCACCAACTCCTATAGGTACGGGTCCATGGTTCCTACAACATTGAATTGCTATTGTCTACTTTAAAAGAGAGTTGATATGATCACTCTAGAGTGTGCACAAACTATCAAAACTACCATTGGCACCTTAGAAGCTACTACTCGTTGATAATATTCCTCACCAAAATTCTTGACCACAAATCTCTAAACATCACTTTTGGTCTCACTACATAACAAGTTTCTACTTGAGTGTTAAAAGGGAATGGATTTGGGACATTCAAATCCATCACAATAAAATGTAGATGGTGAAATCTCACTCTCTATTGTAAATTACTACAGACAAAATCACTAGGTTTGGCAAATTCATCACTATATCCATGAACTTTGCTCCAAAGTGAAAAACCAGATACACTCTCACTTGCTTACGCTAAATGCACATAACTTGATGTGGAACGGATTCAAGAACAAAAAGCAAGTTGCTGGATATTGTCCTCCCGGAGCCTCCATTCCATCTTCCCTCTAGCACTCCTAATCTACCAATTACACCAAGATGTCTCTCCTCAAAATTACTTAGTCTCAATAGCCCATGTTCTTCCAAGAGGGATGATCTGCTCTCTTGGATGACAACACCTACTCTTATACCATTGTAATACTCCAAGGATATGAGAACTGAGAAGAAACACACCATGAAAAACAAACAATTTTGCACTCAACCTCTGATGCCCCAAAGGAGCACCTTCTCTTTATTATATAGACAAATAGTATCTCCTCCAAGGAAGCTCCACCCTAGGATTAGGCACATTGATAGGTGACATATCAGCAAGCTCCATCCTTTGATTACTTACTTGGATGGGTGACATGTTGGCCTTGGTCCTATCTGGTTGGTCAAACAAGCTTTGACCAGAGGGAATCTTTTAGGGAATCTTCTTGTAGGAATCTCAGAATCATGTGGGTGAGGTACCGTTGGAAAGCTCTCAACAAGACAAAGTTGGGGGAGGGAAAGCTAGATTTAACTCTATTGGAGGGGAAATTTGCATATTTTCAAGGCCTAATTCATCTATTTAGGCCTCCAAAATTGCCTTCAAAGATTTCAGGCATATTTCGATTCATACTTTATTAGTAGAAGTTTCCTTTTGGTGATACCTATTTCTGATCTATTTAGTCCATCAAGATCAAACAATGCAAGAAGGAAAACTGTCTCAAAGCCCAGTACCTACAATTGAAGTACTTGGAGAGGCACCCTTTCTTATGACATTGAACCAGGCCAATGATGAAGCCACATTATTACTACGGATGAAGAAGACCTGCAATATCAAGCCTTACAAGGAGCAGCATGCTATGGGAGTAGTGGAGAATTGGATCTCAAGAATGAATTGATACTTTTGATTGTTCTCAACGGAGATCATTGAGCATGTCATATGTATGTTTGCATGTGGGTACTTGACCAAGCCCTCACATGGTACAATACTTGGGAACAGTCAATGTTGGCAAAAAAAAGAGAGGTCACATGGAAAGCAATGCAAGAAGGAGTTTTGAAAATTTTATAGTTTATGGATTTCATGCAAATGGCTTGAATCCGACTATGGTAATTGAAACAAAAGAATAGCATATAAGAGTACGTAGAAGCATTCCTAGATCTACAAGTTGCAATAATCAACATGAGTCCAATAGAGGCTCTAGACAGTTTCAAACAAGGGTTGAAGGATTGAATTTGCCAAGAAGTCATGGTACAAAGTCCTTGCATTGTATTTGAAGCCATTGCTTGTTCTTAGAGAATAGCAAAGGCATTTGGAGAAGGTGAAGGAGTAGTTCCTTTTCAACATTATTGGGAGCATAAATGCCACACGTGGATGAGCCAACACCTATGGAATTGGGCAACCTTTGGTTTCAAGATAGAGGAGCATGACCACTTCAAGAAGAGCAAGGACGAGTGGAAGAATAGAGAGATGGAGTCCCACGAGGAGAAGGAACTCAAGGAGAACAATGTCGTGGTTACAATTGTGGTAGCATTAGGCACATATCCATCAACTATCATGCTTGTCTCCCTAGAGGCCCTTGGCCTTCATATAGGTAATCTTTGAACAACATGTAGTGATGCACTAAAGAAGAGGATGTAGAAGCCACCTCAGAAAACAAACATTGCTAGTAAAGCTACCTTGAGGCCTTATTGGCTCAATAGGAAAGTGGACAAGCAAAGGGAGAAAGAAGACAAGTGTACAAAGATCTAAAAAGGAAAACTCACAATTGATTGTCATAAATGGGGTCCTAAAAGGCAATCAAGTGAGAGTATTGATAGATCTTGAATCAATAGAGAATTTTTTATCTCACTCTATTGCAATAAGATAAGGGATGGATCTAGAAAAAGAGGAGAGCAAAGAAAAAGAGTTACCAAATAGGCAAAAAAAGAAGATTGAGTTCTTATCTAGAAGAGTAACACTCTTTGTATGAGAATATCAAGAAGTAATTGAGTGGCAAGTGATACAATTAGCTCATTATGATGCAATCTTAGGCATACCTTGGATTGAGCAATACAACCCTATGGTAGATTGGAGGAAGAAAGCAATGAGTACCTACTAATGGATGATCATTGGGGTTAGAGAAAAAGCACATAGGCAGAAATTGCTTCTCTATGTCATAGGAACAACATCTATCTATAAGACAAATAGATGTTTCATGGGTCTAATAAGAGAAGTCCAGAGTGCACAACTCAATGGACAAATTCTTGAGAAATTGAAGGACGTGGTAAATGAGTTTTGAGATGTCTTCCTAGATGATCTACCCTCAAGATTACACCAAAAAGGAGAGTAGATCATAAAATTGAGATACATTTGGGGAAGACACCTCCTTACAAGGCCCCATATTTTCTATCACCTCATGAGTTGGAGGAGTGTAAGGCTCAAATTGAAGATATATTGCAAAAAAGGATTATCCAACCAGCGTATCACCATACGGGGCTCCTATCTTGTTTATGAAGAAGAAGACTGGTACAATGCGCATGTGCATTGACTATGGGAGCCTCAATCAGCAAATAGTGAAGAAAAAATACCCCTTACTCCACATGGACAACCTATTTGATCAACTCAATGGAGCAAAACACTTCAGCACATTGGACTTGTAGAGCTTTTACAATCAAATCCAGATTGTAAAGGAAGATGTATATAAAACTGACTTTTCAACCAAGTATGGCAAGTTTGAGTACCTTGTGATGCTATTCAACCTCACCAATGCACCGGCCACTTTCATGAGTTTGATGAATGATATATTTTGGCCATATTTGGATAAGTCTATTATTGTGGTACCCACATTTTTCATTTTGGACAAGTTTAGAAGAAGAAGTGCCTTGCTGAAACCAAATTGAAACCAAATAGAGAAGAAATGAAAGGAAACCTGTGTTTTGATCAAGCTCAAAGAAGTCAACTTTGTGTTAGAGGAAGAAAGACTAGGATTGGATCAGACTCGAAGAAGCTTACTTCATGTCAGAGCAGGAAAAAACTCGGATCAGACGCCTAAGGAGGGCAGACCCAAAGGAGGAAGGGAAGGTGTAGGTTAGGATTCTTGCAGGGACCATATCTCAGTGATGAAAAGTCCAAACCATATGTGCTATATCCGTTTAGGCCTCTTTTTTAGTGCTTTCTATTGCCACCAAAATCATAGAGTTTGGAAGTCTGTAGCAGAAGTTAAAACCATTTGAAGTTTCTATAGTAGATGTACAGAGTAGTTGAAGGTCTTTGGGTTGGTGTCTTCGGGTCAATGTGACTTTGGACTTCAGACTTTGAACTTCAGGTTTACACAAATTTGGATTAGAAGCTTCTTTGCTTCAAGATGAAGATGACTAGATCTAAGATAGTTGGAGCTCAGAGTGCAATGAAAGTGACTTTGGGAATCTTGCTAGAGGCATTAGAGAGAGTTAGGATAGAGAAAAAAATGGATAGTAGAATACCCATGACTTCAAATTTAGTTTTGATTGAAGATAGGATAGAGTTAGAGAAGAAATAGCAATAGTGAATAAACCCGAAGTGCAGGATAAGACAATAAGTGTCTTTGGGTCAACAACATGAGTGATTGTGGGAAAATGGGTTACAAATTGAAGGCGTAGATAATGTACCCATGCTTTCAATTATAACTCTTGGTGAGGATATAGTAGAATTAGCAAAGGAATTGATAGTAGCTAGACCTGAAGTAGATGAAGTAGGAGTGAAGATGTCTTTGGAGTTACTGTAAGAGGTATTAGAGAAGAGTAAGTCAGGAGAAAGAGAGTTAGAAGGATTATGTGTGATTGGAATTGTAGATCAGAGTGAAGAAGGGTTAGAATTGGTAGAGGAATTAGTTGTTGTGAAACCCAAGGACAGAGTAGTGTGTGAAGTTACTTTGGGTTTGAAAGCCAAGGAAGAAGTAGACATCAGATTGGATTAGTAACAATTTTGAGATTTGAAGAGGTAGATATGAAGAGGTGCATTATCATTTCGGATCTGCAGGTTAGAAGAGTGGTTAGGAAATGGTATTTTTGTTAGAATTGTCGATTGCTTCACTATTTAAGAGTGGCATTCATAGCATTATGTTGTTCAGTGCTCATAATTTCTAAGAATAGATAAAGCAAAGTGCCGTGAAGTAATGCTTGTCATTTGAGCTTGATTCCGAGTATCAACACTGTGCTTGTGTTTGTGAGTGTGTGGACAATTTTGAAGTGCAAGTCAGCGTGCTTGTTGAGTGTTGGATTCCGTAGTCTTGATCTTTCCTCTGTGTGTTTGATCCTGAGTGAAGTGCAATTGGCACAATGCCTTGATAGATCTAAGAGGAATTGTAGTGTTGGTAGTATTCTGCATTTGTAAGTGCAGCACAATGTTGATGTGAAGTAATTTCAATCAAGGAAGTTGTGCCTTCAGTGGAGGGGTAGAACACAATTCTAAGGTGAAGTCATTTTGCAATGAAGTGCCATTTTTGGGGGAGCTTGAATCATCACAATCAAGATTATTTGGAAAGAATTGAATGTGTTGTGATTAAGAAGTGTTAATCTGTGACAAGATTGTGAATTAGTGCTTGTTACTCTCTTCAAGGTGTGGTTTTGTGACAACCCGGCAAATATCACTTTTGCGGTAATCGGATCAGTAGAGTTTGTTCCCACAGAGATATTATCCAGAATTGGTCAAATACAAAGATAAAAGTCACAATGGCAGTTCTTCTTGATGGCTTCTTTAATCTCTCAGGTAGAAACTAAACCTAGAAGAGAGTAACAAGCTCACAATCTTGACAACTTGTCACGAATACACACACACATAATCACAACATAGCAAATTCTGTCCAAACAACTCTTGATTGTGATGATTCAGATTCTCCCAAAGACGGCACTTCACTCCGAAGATTTCACCTCAGAATTGTGTTCCACCCCTCCACTGAAGGCACAACTTCCTCAATTGAAATTGCTTCACATCAACTTTGTGTTGCACTCACCAATGCAGAATACTACCAACACTACAATTCCTCTCAAACCTATCAAGGCATTGCTCCGATTGCACTTCACTCAAGATCAAACACACAGAATGAAGATCAAGGCTGCAGATTCCAACATCCACAGACACAACTTGCAAATTCCAACATCCACAGACACTTGCTCTTTGGAATTCTCCACACACTCACAAACACAAACACAAAATTGACAATCGGAATTAAGCTTAAGCGACGAGTACTGGGAACAACACTTCACTTTATCTATCTTCAGAAATTTGAATATTGAATAACATCATACTGCAAATTCTCCACTTAAATACTGAAGCAAACGACAGACTTGCCTACCTAGCACCGCTTCCTAACATCTCTTCCTACCTGCAGATCCAAAATGATAGTCTATTGTTTCATATCCGCCTCTTCCTATCTCAAAATTGACTTTTATCCCGATCCGATGTCTACCTCATCATCGGCTTCCAAACTTGATGATCTTCCTACTACTTCTCCTTCTTTGGGTATAGCTAATTCTACCAACTCCTTCACTATTTCTACAACTTCTACACTACAATCTACAATTGAGCTCATGGGTAAGCCATCTACACTCTTATCTCCTGACCCACTCTTCTCTAAAGTGTCAATTATCAAGTCCGATGATAGTTGTATTCCTACTTCTGCAACATTTGGTCTCTTCTCCACTGTCACACTATTCCAAATCTTCTCTAATTCCAAATTGACTAAATCCAGTCTAAGACTAACATTATTCTCTACATCTAACATTTTCCTATCTACACGCTCTCTCAAGCAAATCAGCAACGTGTTCATATCCACATCTTTGGCTTTTCTCTTCCGGGTTTCCTGCACAAGCAACTTCAACTTGTGTAGGCGGGCTTCCTCCAATCTCCCTTCAGCCTCTGTGCTTAAGATGGCTCTCAACTTCCCCGCAACTTCTCTTATTGATTCCAACTCATATCCTCGAGAGCGCTCTACCTTCAGTTCTTCACAATACATCTTCAGCTCGTCTTCGTACTTCGCAGCAAGCATCTTCTTCTCCTTTGCATACTGTGTACTCTGTAACTCAACACTTCTGACTAGCTCTCGTAATCATTCTTCTTCTCCTTGCCTGGCTGCTAACTCCCTCTGCCATGCTTGATCCTTCGCTGCTGCACTCTTCTTCAAGCTATCCAACTCCGGCTCCATTACGATGTTCATCGCCTTCAAATGAACATTCTTGATGTGCACATTACTCACTTCTTCCTTCATCTTATTGAGCGACATCATTTGTTCCTTCAATTCTTCGGCTCGCCTTTGCAATTCCTTATTTTTTTTCTGCGCAGCTTCCTTGTAGTACGGTTAGCGTTTTCTTCACCAAGCATTCCTCCCTCCAAAGTTCTTCCACTTCTTGCGATCTTTGGACTTGTTGTTCTTGCAGCTCCTTCACTTCACTCACCAGATACTTCACCATCTGCAATTTGTTCATCCCCTTACTGCGATCTTGGGGAAGTACGCTTTGATTCTCCTTCAACAATTCTAGCAATGGGGTTACCACCTTCGTCATGTAGAATATCCCGCTGAAGTGATCTTCCTTGTCATCGCTCTCTTTGTCTGGAATCTTCTCTTCCATCATCAGCTCCTTCATCCAAAGTCGCAATCTTCATATCTTTATTGGTCCGCACTTTCTTTGTCTTGGCCTCTTGAACTCGGCCCCGCGGGATTCTCTGCTTCCTCTTCTGCTCTTGACTTGTTTAATACCATTGTTTGACAAGCCTCACTCACTGCTGCCAATTGTTGGACCTCTGGTTCTCCATCACTTTTGCTCCCCAACTCCTCACTTTTCAATGTGAGCTCTCTTCTTCCAAGTCCTCTTCTTGCAACTCAGTCTCCTCGCCAGACTTCGATCCTGATGATGCCTCTTTTACGACCTTTGCCGTCTCAACATCAGTTGCCAAGTCTTTCTTTGCATGGGAAGTGACTTGGCTTCTTTGGGTTTGATGCGCTTCTTCGTCTTTGGACTGGTAATGTCTTCGATTTTCCATTGTCCCGTCCTCGCGAAGTATTTGTCATTCAATCAAAGATGCAGCATATACTGACGCTCCTCATCGTCTGCTTCTCATCTCAAATCGGGATGCATGTGACAACCCGGCAAATATCACTTTTGCGGTAATCGGGTAAGTAAAGTTTGTTCCCGCAGACATACGAGTCAGAAATGTCCAAATACGAAGCAAAGTAACAATTTCAGTTCTTCTTGAGTTCTTCTTTAGTCTCTCAGGTAGAAACCACACCCAGAAGAGAGTAACAAGCACTGACTCGCAGTCTTGTCACAAATTCACACTCTATAATCACAACACCATCAAATCTTTCCAAACAATCTTGATTGTGATGATTCAGGCTCTCCCGAAAACGGCACTTCACTGCAAAACGACTTCGCCTCAGAATTGTGTTCCACCCTTCCACTAAAGGCACAACTTCCTCGATTGAAATTGCTTCACATCAACTTCGCACTGCACTCACAAATGCAGAATACTACCAACACTACAATTCCTCTCAGATCTGTCAAGGCATTGCTTCGATTGCACTTCACTCAGGATCAAACACACAGAATGAAGATCAAGGCTGTGGAATCCAACATCCAACAAGCACACTGACTTGCACTTCGAATTTCTCCAAACATTCACAAACACAATTGCAAAGTTGATACTCGGAATCAAGCTCAAGCGACGAGCACTGCTTCACAGCACTTTGCTTTATCTATTCTCAGAAATAATGAGCACTGAACAACAATTTCTTGCGAATGCCACTCTTAAATAGTGAAGCAATCGGCAGTTCTAACAACTATACCGTTTCTACAACAACTGTTCTAACCTGCAGATTCGAAATGACAATGCAACCTTTCATATCTGTCTCTTCAAATCTCAAATCGGTTACTACTCCGATCCGATGTCTACTTCTTCCTCAGCTTTCAAACCCGAACCCGAAGTAATCTTACTTCTTACTACTTTTCCTCGGGTTTCACATCTCCTACTTCCTCCACTAATTCTAACATTTCTCCTTCCTAATATGAAATTCCTATCATAGTTAAGCCTTCTAATTCTCTATCTCCCGACCCACTCTTCTCTAAAGTGTCAAATGTCAAATCCGAAGACACCTACACTCCTATCTCTCTTACCTCGGGTCTAACAATTATCAATTCTTTTGCTAATTCTACTATGTCATTGTCAAGAATTGTAATTGAAAGCATGGGTACACTATCTACACCTTCAATTTGTAACCCACTTTCCCCTAATCACTCATGTTACTAACCCCAAGACACTTAATGTCTAATCCTGCACTTCGGGTTTATTCACTACTGTTATTTCTCCTTCAATTTCTATCATATCTTCAATCAGAACTGAAATTGAAGTCATGGGTATCCTAACTATCTTCTTTCTCTACTCTAATTTCCTCTGATCCCTCTGGCAAAACTCCCAAAGTCACCTTCACTGCACTCCGAGGTCCGGCTACCTCTGATTTAGTCATCTTCATCTTGAGGCGAAGTCTTTAGACCCGAAGTCATGTAAACCCGAAGTACGAAGTCACATTGACCCGAAGACACTTTGACCCAAAGTACATCTACTCTTGAAACTTCAAATGCTTGTAACTTCGTCTACAGACCTCCAAACTTTGCGATTTTGGTGGCAATGGAAAGCCCTGAACAGGACGCTTCCAACGAGGTATAACACGCTTGATTTGGAGTTGTGGTCACTGAGATATAGCCCCCGCAAGAATCCTGACCTGCAACTTCTATTTCTCCTTCGGGTTTGCCTTCCTTAACGTCTGCTCCGAGTTTTTCCCTTCTCTGACACGAAGTTAGCTTCTTCGGGTCTGATCCAATCCAAGTCCTTCTTCCTCTTACATGAAGTCGACTTCCTCGGGTTTGATCAAATCACAAGTTTGCATTCATTTCTTCTCCATTTGGTTTCAATTTGGTTTCAGCAAGGCACTTCTTCTTCAAAACTCGTCCAAAATGAAAAACGTGGGTACCACAATGCATGTGTGACACCATACAATGATGCTCATCTTCGGATAGTAAGTTCAACCTAAAGTAGAAGTGAGCTACAAACGGTGCAAAGTAATGCGGTGGTGAGCCCATTTGCCAATTCACCACCATCTGCCTCGTTTGGTGATGAAAGCACTTTGCCCAATTAACTAGAACTCCTACAAACATCTGATGGAAGAAGACAGCCTGCTGCATGTTCACATAGGTAGTTCGTTCTGGCTTGAACATGGCCATCATTGCCCCCACAATACTTCTTTGGATCGGGTCCCAATAGGACTCCACCTTGTAGCCATTTGTGGTTCTTGGAGCAAAGAACAAATTTTGGATTTCCGCTGTCTCCTTTGCAGCATCACACTTCCGATAGAAGGTGATCCTTGTTGGTTCTCTTGCTTCTCTTCCCAATACCAACTTCCAATCCAACTCAATCCATCAAGCCAGATTGCCTCTCTTCCCTTCCAACTCGGGACCCTCCTCACAATTACTAGCAACAATCTCTGCCATCACTCTCGAAAAACTGAAATTCCAGTTCCATGCTAAAAACATAATATGAAGTCTAATCAAGACTTTGATTCTAGCCACTACAACTACCCTTTGAATTGCAAAACCTCTCACCGCCAATGTGTTGGCCACCTTCTTCGCCATGATTTGTTCTCTTGTTCTACGATGTTGGAAAATAAGACCCTCTCCTGGAGGAGACACTCTCACTCCCTCAAGGTTCCGGAAAATCTCACTCTCGATGGGCTTCTGGACATGCATTACTATAGGACGACTACTCAAAGGAATTGGAAATTTACTCAAAGGATTTAACTTCCTCCTCCGTAGTTGCAATTTTATATTGCATTGAATTGCAGTCATTCTTCAGTCGATTTTGTCTATGAATTTCTGTCTTCTGCGTGCACTCTCGGTCACTGTCAAGACATGCTTATTCTGCCCCCGCCATTTTTTGAAATGTACTTTCTTGCCACATACAGAGGTTGTTAAACGGTCTTCATCTTTCCTGCGTCTTCCAACCCAAAGATGATGATCTTTGGACTTTTTCCGGTGTACTCCTCTTCCGAGTACCTCCAACATTGGATCAGATGTTAGCTTCTTCGGCTTTCCTCCGAAGTTACTTCTGTCCATTCTTTGTCCGCAATTTGACTTTTAGTGCTTACTTTGTCTCTTAAACACTACTTACCATAGAAAAACAAAAAAATGTGGGTACCACAGGTTTCTACTTGAGAGACTAAAGAAGAACTCAAGAAGAACTCAAGAAGAACTACATTGTTATTGTTTGACTTTGTATTTGGACATTTCTGACTCGTATCTCTACGGGAACAAACTTTACTTACCCAATTACCGCAAAAGTGATATTTGTTGGGTTGTCATAATTATCATCTTCCTAGATGACATCTTAGTATATAGTAGGACAATGATGGAACACAAACAATATCTATGAGTAGTCCTCCATATTCAAAGATAGAATCAATTGTAATCCAAAATCTCAAAGTGCAAGTTTCGCAAGTCTAAAGTAGACTACTTGGGGCATAGAGTAAGTGTAGAGGGTATCCAAGTATTAATGGATAAAATAGAGGTCATTAAAAAATGGAGCGCTCTAAAAGATTAGACTCAACTCAAGAGCTTCTTGGGATTGATGAGGTTCTATCGTCGATTTGTCAAGGACTTCTCCAAGGTGGCACCGCTCCTTTTTACACTACTTGGCAAGGGGAAGAAGTGGACATGGAGAACCGCACAAGAGCTGGCCTTTCAAGAATTGTAAGATGCCTTGCTACATGCACCAATCTTAAAATAGTATGACCCAAAACGTCCAATCAAATTGGCTACCAATGCATCATGCATAACAATAGTGGCAGTCCTACAATAAGAGTGGCATGATGGGTGGCATCCAATTACATACTTCTCTTGATAGTTGTTACGGGCAGAATGCAATTATCACATCACAAAGCAAGAAGAGTTGGCTATTGTACTTGCAACCAAGCATTGTTCTTTTGTTTCGAGAATCCAAGAAGGAGTGGAGAATGCCAAAAATAGGTTGCAGATTGCCAAAAATTGACAAAAGCTATATGTTGATGCACATTGTAGGCACATGGAGTTCCAAGTGGGAGATCAAGTTTGGCTATCAACAACCAACCTCATATTAGTTGGCCCCCATAAGCTCAGACCTCATTTTATTGGGCCTTTTCCCATTCTTCATTGAATTGGTGTTGTGGCCTATCACCTCAAGCTACCACTAGTGAAGATACATCTAGTGTTCCATGTCTCCCTACTATGCAGATATGCCCCCCAACTAGGCCATTGTCCCTCCATACAAGACATTTAACCTTGCTTGATACTCATTGATGGCATGGAGGAATACAAAGTCGAACGCATTCTCCAAAAATGCATCCATGGTACTCTTCACCCACATGTGGAATATTTCATACAATAGAAAGGTTACCCACTGTATGAGTTGACATGGGAGCTAGCAACCAACTTGACCCACGCACCAGTGTTAGTGAAATCTTTTGAGCAACAAGTTCACAACAAGGACGTTGCATCTTAAAAGGAGAGAGGTTTGTAATACCAATAGTTAGACATATGATCTAGAGATGAAATTTGGTTTGGTATATCTAGGAGGATGTTATAGATGATGGACTAAGTAGATCAGATAGAGGTTTCAACAAAAGAGTACATCTACTAATAGGTTAGAAACCGAAACATGCTTGAAGACTTTAGAATCAAAAGCTAGACATATGATCTAAAGGTAAAATTTGGGTTGGTGACATTTGGAAGGATGGTACACATAATTGATGAAGTAAATCAAATAGAGGTATCACCAAAAGAGCACTTCTACTAATAGGGCAGAAATCAAAATAGGCCTAAACTTCAGAGGTAATTTTGGAGACCTAAACGGATGAATTAGGCCTCAAAAATGTGCGAATTCCCCCCTCCCTTCCTCCCACACACCAATAGAGGAAAGGCTAGCCTTCCCTCTCCCCTGGTTTGTCTCACCGGGATCTTTCCAACTATACCTCACCCACATGATTTGGAGTTTCCTACAAGAAGATTCCCTAAAGATTCCTTTTGGTCAAAGAAGGTTTGACCCACCAGGTAGGACCAAAATCGATATGTCACCCATGCATCCAGCTAATCTAAGGGTGGAGCTTGCTGGTATTTCACCTATCCAGGTGCCTAATCCAATGGTGGAGCTTCCGTGGAGGGGATCCTCTTTGATTATATAATAAAGAGAAGGTGCTCCTTTGGGGCACCAAAGTTTGAGTGTGAAACTTGTGTTTTCTCTTTTGTGTTTCTTTGCTATCCTTAAAACATTACAATAGCAAAGGGATTCACTCAAAAGAAGGAGGTGGACTACAATGAGGTCTTTTCTCTAGTTGTAAAGTATTTCACAATACATCTATTGTGTATGCTTGTTGCATTATTTGGTCTTACTTTAGATCAATTGGATATTGTTATGGCATTTCTCTACGGCACCTTGGATGAGAGGATCTTCATGAGACAACCTGTGGGGTTAGTGAAGAAAGGCCAAAAGGACAAGATATGCAGATCATTGAAGTCCTTGCATGGATTGAAGCAAGCACCTTGCCAATAGAACAAAGATTTGATGTGTTTATGCACACTCAAGGTTTCAATAGGAGCTTGTTTGACCCTTGTGTATACATCAAACTAGCGAGTAATAAGACCTTTGGTTTTATTATTCTTATGTTGTATGTGAATGACATGTTGATAGCTACCAAGGATAGATCTGAGGTGAACAAGCTCAAGGTGCTCTTGAGTTTGGAGTTTAGGATGAAGGACCTAGGGTTGGAGGATAGGATATTAGGCATGGAGATCAAGAGGAACTTGAGCACTGGTCAGTTGTGGTTGACATGGGGAAAGTATTCTAGGAAGGTACTTATTAGGTTCAACATGGAGAATTGTAAATAAGTAAGTACTCCTCTAGCTCCTAATTTCAAGCTTTCAGCAGCATGTTGTCCTACAAATGCCATAAAGAAGGGTTTGATGGCTAACATTCCTTATGAGAAGGCTGTTAGGAGTCTCATGTACTTGATTACTCGCACTAGACCTGATCTTGCCTAGCAATGGGTAAGGTGTGCAGGTATATGTCAAATCCAGGAAGGACACATTGGAAAGCAGTTAAGTGGATTCTCAGGTATTTGAGAGGTACAGTAGACTATGGGCTCTTATTTGATGAATGAATGTAGCATCACTAGATACCTATGTAGATGCTGACTATCGACAAGATCTGGAAAAGAGGAGGTCAACAATGGGGTGTGTATTCACACTTAGTGGTGGGTGCATTAGTTGGAGATCTGCCTTGCAAAAGTGTGTTGCACAATCTATTACAAAAGCAGAGTGTGTGGCAGCAACAAAAGCAAGGAAGGAGGCAATTTGGTTGGATAGACTTGTTGCTAAGATGGGGAAAATGCATGGTAATGTAATGCTTCATTGTGACAATCAAAGTGCTCTACACCTAGCTAGAAATCAGATGATAGACAGTGGGGTTAAACACAAAGACATTAGGTACCACTTTCTTAGGCAAGTTGTGTTAGAGAAAAAGTTTGAGCTAGTCAAGATTGATGGTAAACTTAACCTAGATGATGCCTTGTCCAAATTCATACCTTTAGAAAGTTTCTTTAGGCATTGTACTATGCTATAGGTTGTGAAAGTGGAGCATGAATAAGGTGACTTAGCATTGGAGGTGACCTTGGCTATTTTAGTTACTCTATCTTTGTATGGACTATGGTTAAAGTTCTAGTTTAGGGTTTTTGGTCTGTAATCAAACATGATTTTGGTGCACAAACTAATGTGTTGATCGATCAAGGTATAAAGTTCTTGGGGGAGTTTCAGGTCTTGTGTGACAAGGTGTTTATTGATCATCATACTACCTCCCAATATCACCCCAAGGTAGATGGCTTAACAATGAGAGTGGTTCAAATGGTGAAGAGAAGATTGCATAAGTATGGTTTTCAAAGAGGCCACTTGGGAGATTAGGATCTCCAGTTACCTTGGTTGGCCATGGGCTATCAATTTAGCTAAGAAGCCTCCTTAACATCCTTCTCTCCTTACTGTCTACTCTATGGACAAGATCCAAATTTTCCTAGAACCATTCATCATGATGTTACTATAGTTTTGGATTTGGATGATCCAAGTGTATTGGTGGTCGCATGTTCTCAATGGGCAGAGATCTTTCAAAGAATGATGTTGATGGCCTTTGAGTATTTAGCAATTTCTCAACATAAATATACCTTACGCTATACCACTATTCAAGGAGGAGGTTATAGACCCTTGATTTATCAATTTCATGTTAGTGACTATGTATATCTACAATAGACTACACTAACAATACTTGATGTTACTATAGGCCGCACTATCTTGAGAGTGCATGAAGTTTTACCTTTTGGAGTCCTCATGTTGGAAGGACGTGATGGTGTTGTTTTGGAAGGATCATGTGTACAATTATGCACTATGCTACCTCCCAAACATTGATGGCACTATGGACTCAAGCTTGGCACTTGTATGTGCAAGCTTGGGGTGTATGTTATGTGGCTATTCTGGTGGAGTAACTACTATGTTGGTTTGTGATGGCTATTCAAGAGCATGATATATGGTTTGTTTGACTCCTCCCCTCATGATGGTTCCTCAAGGATAGTGGTTATGTCCTAGATGTACTTGAGTTATAGCTAGTTCATCCTTTATGTGATATAGATTATAGATAGGTAACTAACAATGGGGCTTAATAGCACCTAACCTCTTGATCTTGGCCCATCATAGGGCATATCATATACTTAGAGTAGATGACTATCTAGAGTTAAAGGGACTAACCACCAACTAGAAAGGCAATTGTGGCACTTTAGAAATCATGTATGAATTATGTATGAGTTGTGCTTCTCAATTGTATTGATGTTGAAAATGATGTATATTATGTAATGATGTATATATACATGACAATTGTCACATTTTTAATGCCACATGTGATATTTGTAATGCCAAAGTTAGTTGATTTGGACGTTGGAGTGGCAATGTTTGCAATCATAGTTATTTTGGTAGTTGCTTGTGGATTCCTTGATGGTGGCCAGATTTCATGTTATGGCTACTAATCACATGGTGGGATCTACCATTACTTGCACCATTTACATTATTAGAAGTGACATGAGCAGCACCATTAGGGATAGAGACCTAAGTTGAGCAAGGGGTATACTTTTGAAGTGCAGCTCCAAAAAGCTCACTTCTCTAATCAAGGACACAACTTCAAATATGAGCTTCAATATCCTTATACATTGTAGGTCACCAATATCCTATTGCAAGAATTTTCTTCACTTCATTCTTTAGGGCATAGTGTTCTCCTAATGCTTATGAGTGTAAGGACTCAATTACTTTTCCTAATTTTTATGCTTCAAAGCACTTACAAAGTACTTTTTCTTCACCCATTTAAATAAAATGTTGTGCTTTAGCTGGTACAATTCCATTTTCCTGAGAAAGACTGCCCTTTGGTCCGGATCTAGTCCCTTAGGACACTAGCAAGTATGCGGATAATGGTGCTTTGTTGCATACCTCATACTTTGCATTACCATCAACTAATACGATCCTTTGTCTAGAAACCAGTCGTTGATTTCTATATCTTGGTCTTGAGTTTCCAACTTGGATAGGAAGTCCACATTTGAATGCAAAGCTCCCTTCCTTACTTGTATACTGTATGTGAATTCTTGTAACAATAAGATCCATCTTGCAATTTTCTTGAAAAAATCTACCTTCTTCACCAAATATTTCAATGCATAATGGTCTACAAGGAAAAAAAACTTGTATCCTAGCAAGTAGTAGTGAAAATTTGTGACAACCTGACAAAAATCACTTTTGCGGTAATCAAGTAAGTAAAGTTCATTATTGCAAAGATATGAGTTAGAAATTTCCAAATACGAATCAAAGTAACCACATTATTTCTTCTTGGTTACATATTTAATCTCTTAGGTAGAAACTACATCTAGAAGAGAGTAACAAGCATTGACTCACCGTCTTATCACAAATTATCACTATTAAATCACAACTCCATCAAATTCTGTCTAAACAATCTTGATTATGATGATGCAAATTCCTCCAAAGATAGCTACTTCACTACATTGTACCTTCTCCTCAAATCGTGTTCCACTCCTCCACTAAAGGCACAACTTCCTCAAAAGAATTGCTTCACATCAACTCTATGCTACACTCACAAATGCAAAATACTACCAACACTACAACTCCTCTCAGATTTGTCAAGGCATTGCTTTGATTGCACTTCACTCAAGATCAAACACACAGAATGAAGATCAGCAATCTAACATCCAACAAGCACATTGACTTGCACTTTGAAATTCTCCACACACTCACAAACACAAAAAACACAGAATTGATACTCAAAATTAAGCTCAAGCAACAAGCACTGAAATCAACACTTCACTTTATCTATCTTCAAAAATTTTGAATACCGAACAACATATGACTGCAAGTGTCTCCTTTAAATCGGAAGAGCACTTGATAGTTACTAACAAAAATACCATTCTACAACAACTTTACCAACCTACAAATCCAAAATGACAATGCACCTCTTCATATCAACCTCTTCAAATCTCAAATCTATTACTAATCCGATCCGATGTCAACCTCAACTTTGGCTTCCAAACCTGATGTTCCTTCAAGTATTTCTCCTTCTTCATGTCTACCTAATTCTACTCCTAACTCTTCTATTTCTTCACTACAAACTACAATTGCACTCTTATCTACTCTATCTACATCATTATCTGCTGACCCATTCCTTTCTATTGTCTTAGATAACTCACCCAAAGACAACCAAAGACACCAAAGACACCCAAAGACACCAAAGACTCTCAGCCTAGCTTCCTCCAACTTCCCTTCAACTTCAGTGCTAAGCAATGCCTTCTTCTCATTCAACACTACCCCTACTACATTGGATTCCACCATTGGCTCTACCTTCTCTTTCTTTCTTTCCTCTTCTAGCTCATTGCAATACATCTACAACTCGTCCTTGAATTTAGCCTTCATCGCCTCCTTCTCTTGTCAATTCAACACAAGTTAATCTTTTGCTACTCTCAATAATCCTTGCAATTGTTCCTCTTCCCAACTATGCTCTATTAAATCCCATTGCCATGCTTGATCTTTATCATCCGCCTTCTTCCTTAGACTCTCCAGCTCTTACTCCATCATTGTTGCACTCGCCTTTGAATGTATTAGCTCTACTCATGCATCAGCAATTTCACTTTCTAGCATGTCAACCAATGCCATCTTCTCCTTTACTTCCTCTTGACACTTCACAAAATCTTCCCTCATTGCTTCTAAGTGCTTACTCTAAAGAATTTCCTCTACCTAAAGTTATTTGGGTTCCATTTCCACTTGTGTTAGCTTACTTCTCAAAAGCAAGGTCTCCACACTCCACTTTGTCATGACTGCTAACTTGTCCTTCACATCTAGATTAGCACTCGCCATCTCTGCTTTCTTCTATTGCAGAAACACCAACAAGGAACATACTACCTTTGATAGATACTCCACTCCATCATATTGCTTGTCTTTGGCCCCACCGTCTTTGCCCTCTTCAGGTAACTCCTTCACATGTGCCTTACCCCAAAGATGTGATCTTTGTATCTTCCATGTTTCTTCATCCAAGCTCTCCTCTTCCTTGATGGTAACCTTACTGCGTCCGACGTCAACTACTTGAGCACTTCTCTTCCCTCTAGCACCTCTTGGACACACCAAAATACCTTCTTGTTCCTTCTTGCGCCCTCGCTCAATTATGGACACCTCCAAACTTATCTTCTCCACTTCCACGACTCTTCCTCTCATTTGTTGAACCTTAGTCTTGCCTTCACTACCACTGCTTGACTCCTCACTTCATAGTGTGAACTCTTCTTCTCCTCTTGTGGCTTCTTCCTTTGACTCGGTTTCTCCTTCTAATTCCTTCTCCTCCGGAGTCGATTGCTTTACTTTTACCAATACTGACTTCAGATTAGGCTTTTGCATCTTTTGTGGTTGTATGATGCAATTCATCCTTTTGGTTTATCTCTCTTTCTTGGCTTGGGGATAAGATTGCTATGATTCTCTCCTTTTCACTCTTCTTGTAATACTCATCCTCTTCTCAGACTCGCTCCATGTAATATCATTCATCCGCATCTGTCTCTTTGCTCAAATCTAGATGAAGGTGCGACCGCATTCTATTTCTCTCCTCCAAAGTCAGCAAATTCAGCCCAAAGTAGAAGTGAGTTGCAAAGGGTACAACGTAGTGTGGTTGGATATCTATTCTCCAACCCATAATCATCTGTCCAATCCCCTGGTGCAAACACTTTGCCCAATCCACTACTTCTCATGAAACATCTGATGAAAAAAAACTGCCTTTTGCATTATGACATAAGTAATTTGCTTTGGCTTGAACATTGCCATCATTGCACTCACAATCCCTCTTTGCAATAGGTCTCTATAACTATCCATCTTATACCATCCTTGGTGTGCGGTTGATTAAAAGAATTCCTCACCTTGGAAGTTTCTTTTGATGCATCACACTTCCAAGAGAAGGTGGTACCCCTACCTCTCCTGCTGTGACAACCTGGCAAATATCACTTTTGTGGTAATTGGGTAAGTAAAAGTTTGTCCCCGCAGAGATACAAGTCAAAAACAATGAATATGAAGTCAAACAATAACAATGTAGTTCTTCTTGGTTGCGTCTTTAATCTCTCAAGTAGAAACCACACCCAGAAGAGAGTAACAAGCATTGATTTGCAGTCTTGTCACAAATTCACACTCCTTAACCACAACACCTTCAATTCTTTCCTAACAATCTTGATTGTGATGATTTAGGCTCTCCCAAAAATAGCACTTCATTGCAAAATGACTTTGCCTCAAAATTGTGTTCCACCTCTCCACTAAAGGCACAACTTCCTTAATCAAAATTGCTTCACATCAACTTCGTGCAACACCTCACAAATGCAAAATACTACCAACACTACAATTTCTCTCAATTGGCAAGGCATTGCTCCGATTGCACTTCACTCAGGATCAAACACACATAGTAAAGATCAAAGCTGTGGAATCCAACATCCAACAAACACATTGACTTGCACTTTGAATTTCTCCACACACTCACAATTACAAACACAAAGTTGATACTCAAAATCAAGCTTAAGCAATGAGCAATGCTTCATAGCACTTTGCTTTATCTATTATGAAATAATGAGCACTAAACAACAATTTCCTGCAAATGCCACTCTTAAATAGTGAAGCAAACGACAATTCTAACAAAAATACCATTTCCTAACAACTCTACAAACCTGCAGATTTAAAATTACAATGCACTTCTTCATATCTGCCTCTTCAAATCTCAAATCTATGACTAATCCGATCCAATGTCTACTTCTTCCTTGGCTTTCAAACCTGATCCCAAAGTAACTTCAGTCACTACTACTCTATCCTCGAGTTTCACAACTCCTAATTCCTCTACCAATTCTAACAATTCTCTTTCTTGATCTGAAATTCCACTAGTGGGTAATATTTTTAACTCCTTATCTCCTGACCCTCTCTTCTCTAATGTTTTCAATGGTAACTCCGAAGACATCTGCACTCCTACTTCATCTACTTTAGGTTTTGCTTTGACATCCTTCCAAACTTTATCTTTCTCTTATTTGACTAAGTCTAATCTGATTGACTAAGTCTAATCTAATCTATCTACACGAGTTTTGAGACTAATCAGTAAGGCATTCAAGTCTTTGTCCTTTGCATTTCTCCTCCTCGTCTCCTACACCAACAACTTCAACTCGTGCAATCTCGTTCTTGAATGCGTACATTGGCCTCTGTACTTAGCATTGCATTCATCTTGATCATGATCTCCTTTAATGGCTCCAATCTCATTTTCCTCTCCCGTTCTTGATCTGCAAGCCAATCTTCTCTGTACATTGCCAATTTTGCTTTGAACTTGGCTTTCACAACTTCCTTCTCCTTCGCTTTCTGCACAATCTTTTCCTCCTCATTGCAAAGTAGCTCTCTCAACCTTTCTTCCTCTCTATACCTCACTGTCAACTCTTGTTGCCACAGCTGCTTCTTCTCCTCTACACTCTCCATCACTCTATCAAGCTCTTGCTCTTTCTTTGCTACTCTTGCCATAGCATGGATAATTTCTAGTCTCAAATCAGCAAATTGCTGCTTCAAGATTTCATACTCAACTATTTGTCTTTCCCTTGTTATGACATTCTGCTCTATTAGTTCCTCTTGATTCCTTGCTTCTCTCCTCAAGTTCTCAATCACTTGATTTTATACTACTGCATCTACTTGTAGTACTTTCCTTTCCTCCTCACCTCAGATTATACTCGTCTTCAACTCCAAGTTCTTTTCTTCTAATTGTGCTAACACTTGCAACATAGTCTTCACCTCTGGACACTTTGATTGCATCTCCTTCTTCTTGTGCTCTAACTTTACTAATAATGGGCACACAACCTCCCACAGGTACTCCACTCCTTCACTCGGAGTTACCTCGACTTGCGGAGTGATCTCCTTCTTCACCTCTTCCTCACTCAACACTCGCCCTCTAAGCCATAGTCACCTTATAGGAATGGATGCTTTGCTCCCCAAACTTTCATCCTCCTTTTCTCTTACCTTACTTGGCCCACTCCACACTTCACCTTTTTCTTGGAATGAAATCCTCTTTGAATGGTAACTCTCTTCTCCTCTTGCTCTAGCACTTCATCTTCCAATTTCAAGTTACCTTTCTCTTCCATCTCCATCTTGGCTTTCTCTTCCTTGGATACCAATGTCATCTCCCCTCCATTGTTGCTATCACTACTTGTGTCTCTACTCTGTAGTGTGAACTCGGGTTCTTCGTCTCTTTCTGAGTCTTTGGACTTGCACTCGGCTTCGCCTTCCAATTCTTCCTCTGTCGACACGATTACCACCATTCCTTTCCTCAAGTTTACTCTTCTAGCCTTTCGAGGTCTTACTTTCTTGACGTCTTCTCCTTCTCCTTCTCCTTGTTGACTCCTCTTCTTCAACTTTGGAGTTCTCACTTCCAACAGCACACTCTTCCCGATCTGTGTGTAGTTTTCATCATTGCTCCTGATTTGAAGAATGTATTGCTGCTCCTCCATGTCAACATCTCTTCTTAAGTTGGGATGAAAATGCGACACCATCCTATTGCGCTCTGCCGCATTGAGCAAGTTCAGCCCCAGATAGACATGAGCTACAAATAGCACAATGTAATGTGGAGGTGACTTATCTTGCAAATTCCATACCATTTCATTCTCCCATGAAAATACTTTGTCTAGTTAATTGGCTCTCCTGCAAACATCTTATGGAAGAACACCACTTGGTGCTTCATCACATAAGTCATTCTCTTCGGCTTCAAGATTGCCATTAGAGCACTCACGATCCCTCTCTTGATAGGATCCTTGTAGCTCTCTACTTTGTAACCATTCTTTGTGCACTTCAAAGAGAAAGCATCTCTCACCTCTTGGGTTTCTTCTGCTACTTCACCCTTCCCCAAGAACATGGCACCATGCTCCGTGCCTACTTCTCTTCCGAGTACTAACCTCCAATCCAACTCTGTCCAACAAGCCGGATTACCTCTCTTCCCTTCTTCCTTGGGGCCATCGAGACATCTACTCTCGATGATCTCAATCATGAACCCTGGAAAGCTAACATTCCAGTTCCTAGCCAAGAATGTGATCCAAAGCCTACTCAAGACTTCAATTCTTGCGATCACATCTAACTTCCAAATTGCATGATTTCTCACGGGAAATTCAGAATTCTTCTTCCCTCTTCCCATCTTTCTCTCTTCCACTCTAGGCTAGGGACTATTCTTCCTACTGATTCTTGGATTAGCTCTCTCAAATTCTTCTCTACACACCAGCGCGTCTTTGACTCTACTACCCTTCCCACGATCTCTTGCAAGATGACTTCTTAACGGTGAGGGAAATTTTTTTGTCATTGCTTTGTCTTTAACCCGATTTTTATAGAGTCGCGCCTTCTTTGTCTTTCTTCAATTCAAATTTCTACCAAGAAATCACACCTCTTGCATGCTCCTATCACTGTCAAGTGTCCTTCACATGTATGACTGCCGTTTTTGAATGGTCCTTTCTTGAATGTCTCACCCCAAAGGAAAGTTGTTACATTGTCCTCGACTCAAGTTGAGCACCCCCGATACAAAGACTCCTTACTTTGGGTTATATGCTGATAGGGCAATTCTGAATACCTTGCCTTATGACCCGAAGCCATGTTACCTCGGGTTTCATCCCAAGGACACTTTTCTTTGCCTTCTTTGGCCATACAGGCACAATTCGACTTCTCTATACACTTCTTCTTCCAAATTTTGAAAGAAAAAAAGATGTGGGTACCACATACCCCCTCCTTCAAATGTGAGCATCCCTGCGAACATAGACTTTGGGTGTCTTAGAGACTTCCGAGTCTATGGTCCAATATCTCCAAACTCTCCACCCGTTTACTCAAGTGGGAAAAGGATTGCCTTCCAGGTCTGCAAGTTGAATGGACCCATTTTCATAAAGATGAAGAACTCGATAAGGCCCCATCCATCTCAAATATAGCTTGCTTGGAAAAAATATTTGGTGATTGTCGTATAACAAAACCAAATCTCCTTAGAGCACAACCACAGGCTTGATATGCTTATTGTGCCTGACTTTCCTCTGCTCTTGTACTTCTTTTGTGGTCTGCATTGCATCATCTCTTTTCTCTTCTAACCACATTAGTTGATGGATCCAAAAATCCTGGCTTTCTTCCTTTGACAATTGTTCTTTGCAAAGAATCCAATATGTCGGTACTTCAAATTCAACTGGTAGTATGGGATGCAAGCCATATGTCAAGAAGTAGTATGGAGTTTGTTTGGTTGTGATCTTTTCTGTCGTTCTATATGCCCACAACGTGGCTGGTAATTTTGTATTAAAGTCATAGGCATAATTGATAGTCACCTTATTCAAAATTTTGCAAAGTAACCCATTTTCCTTTTCCGTTAAGCCATTTGCTTTTGGGTTATAAAGAGTCGTCTTCTAATGTTTAATCTAGAAGTACTTGGTTAATGTCTCCACCACAGAGTTCAAAAATGTGTCCTTCTATCACTGACCAATTCCAGAGGACACCCATATCAAGAGATGATGTTTCAAAAGAAAAATTCTGCCATGATTTTGGCATCATCTTTGCGAGTTGCTTCAGCTTTGACCATCTTGGTCACATAGTCAATGAAAACCAAAATGTATCTCTTCCTTGTGACTCGGGTCACTAGTTGAATAGGACCAACAAAATCAATTCCCCATTTCTCAAAATGGGCCAAGGGTAAAATGGGTCTCAAAGGCCATTGAGAAGTAGCCATCGGCTTCCCCGTTCTCTGACAAGCATCACAACTTTGCATATGGGCATGCGTGTCTTTGTACATCATAGGCCACCAATACCCCAAGGAAAGAATCTTCTTTACAGTATTCTTCAGAGCATAGTGTTCTCTCAATGCTTCAGAGTGTAAAGACTCAATTATGCCTCCGACTTCATATGACTCCAAGCATCACCAAAGTACTTTGGCTTTGCACATCTTGAATAAAATGTTGTGTTTTAGCTTATACGGCCCCATTTTCCTGAGAAAGACTGCCCTCTGCTCTGTGTCCAACCCTTTAGGACAATGGAGAGTATGCAAATAATGATATTCTGCTGCATACCTCATACTTCATATTGCTATTAATTGATATAACTCTTCATCAAGGAATTGATCGTCAATTTCCCATTCCTGGTCTTGAGTTTCTAACCTGGATAGGAAGTCCGCATTTGAATGCAAAGCTCCCTTCCTTACTTGTACAGTATATGTGAATTCTTGTAACAACAAGATCCATCTTGCAATTTGCCCAGACAAATCTGCCTTCTTGACTAAATGTTGCAATGCGTAATGGTCAACATCGAAGACAAACTTGTATCCCAGCAGGTAGTGGTGAAATTTCTTGCAGGCATAGACCATTTTGAGTGCTTCTCTTTCAATAGTTGAATAGCTCTGTTCAAAAACTGAAAGTTGTTGGCTGGCATAATACACCGGGTAGTCCTTCTTCTTCTCGTCCTTCTGACTTAAGACAACTCCAATTGCCATGGACAAAGTGTCCACATATACATGAAAAGGGAGGTCCCAATTCGGGACCCTCATAATTGGTGTTTCAACCAGTTTCTTTTTCAACACTTGGAAAGCTTCTTCTTGATCTGCTTCCCATAGGTAGTCTTTGGATTTCTTCAAAAGCTTTGTAAGGAGTGCAGCAAGCACCGCATAGTTTGAAATGAAGCGTTTGTAGTATCCGACATGTCCCAAGAAGGCTCATAGCTCCTAGATGTTATTCGGAGTTTCCAAAGCTGAGATTACTTTAACCTTCTTGACATCAACTTCAATACCTTGGCTTGACACCCAATGCTCTAGAAGAATTCCTTCCTTCATAGCGAAGAAACATTTCTTCGGGTGTAATGACAAACCGGCAAAACTACACCTTTCAAAAGTTTGGCAAAGGTAATCTAAATGTACATCTCTTTGCCCAAACACACAAAAGTCATCAATGAAAACTTCCACAAATTTGTGCAGAAAATCCTTGAAGATTGAATTCATCATCCACTGGAAAGTAGTGGGAGCATTACACAACCCAAAGGGCATTTGATTGTAAGCAAAAGTGCTCCAATCGGTTGTGAATGTAGTTTTATCCTTGTCCTCTTCTTGGATGGATACTTGATTGTATTTTGAAAATCCATCAAGAAAACTATAACAAGGGTGACCAGCTACTTGGTCCAAAATGGTATCGGTAAAAGGCAAGGGATGATGATCCTTTCTTGTGACTGCATTCAATTTGTGGAAGTCTTGGCACACTCGGATCTTCCCTATTTTCTTTTTTGGTCAATGACAATGGGGGAGACCCACTCACTGCTTAAGATAGGGAAGATGATTCTGGCCTCTAAGTACTTGTCGATTTCATCTTTCACCAAAAGGGAGTACTTTGGGTTCAGACGGTATTGTCTCTGCCAAACCGGAACTGCACCTTCAACCAGATCAATCCAATGTTCTCCAAATTCTTGTGGAATACCCGACATTTGATTGATAGACCAGGCAAATACATCCTAGAATTTGTCGTGCGTATATACATCACTACACAACATACATCGCTGTCAACATCATACACTATAAAAGCACAACTCACACATAAGTCATACATAGACTCTAAAGTGCCACAATAATCAGATTGCTTAACATTCTCAACTCAACTCAACTCAGATCAGTACTTGATCTGTCACTCTATAAACTGCCAACAACTGGGCATTGATTATAGTCAAGCCACACCCACTCAAGCATAGAGAATCTAGGTGACGCTCGCCGGCCTCTGTCCACCATAGCCAGGAACTCGAAGGCTCAACATCAAAGAAGTGAGCTCTCTAGAGCTCACTTCAAAACTATACCCCCTAGACTCAAGCTAGCCCTGAAACCCTAACGGTCCCGCTGACGGCACACTCGACGATGCAAACGGTGCAAAGTGATGGTGGGCCCCACCGTGAAGTCAGTACCCCGAACACGAAATCTAACCGTCGGAAAGTAGTCCTTGAGAAAATGCTAGAATAACTCTAACTACCATCACTGGAACTCCAGTGTTCGAGCATCTAGATGCAGAACTAAAAATGGCGTGACAGCTGTCGTGCGTATATACATCGCTACACAACATACATCGCTGTCAACATCATACACTATAAAAGCACAACTCACACATAAGTCATACATAGACTCTAAAGTGCCACAATCGCCCCCCTAGCTGGCGGTTAGGTCCCTCTAACTCCAGATAGCCATCTACTCTAAGTGTATGGTATACCCTCTAATGGGCAAAGATCAGGAGGCCGGGTGCTATGGAGCCCCATCGTTAGTCGCCTGTCTGCAATCTATACCATATAAAGAATGAACTAGCTATAGGTCAAGTACATCTAGGACATAACCACTGTCCCTGAGGAACCACCGTGAGGGGAGGAGTCATACATGCCATATGCCATCCTCTCGAACAACTATCACACACTAACATAGTAGCAGCTCCACCAGAAGAGCCACATAACATACACCTCAAGCCTGCACGTACAAGTGCCAAGCTTGGATCCATAGTACCATCAATGTTTGGGAGGTGGCATGGCGCACAATTGCGCACATGATCCTTCCAAACAACACCATCACGTCCTTCTAACACAAGGACTCCAGATGGCAAAATCTTGCGCACTCTCAAGATAGTGCGGCCTGTAGAAACATCAAGTGTCGTCGGTGCTGTCTGCTGTAGATATACATAGTCACCTGGATGAAATCGACGGATTGAGGGTCTATAACCTCCTCCTCGAATGGTAGCATAGCGTAAAGTATCTCTATGTTGAGCAATTGCCAAGTTCTCAAAAGCCATCGGCATCACTCTCCGAAAGATCTCCGCCCGCTGAGAACATGCGCTCATCCATACATCGGGGTCATCCAAGTCCAAAACTTCAGTAGCATCTTGACGAATGGCTGCAGGTAAATCTGGATCTCGTCCATAGAGTAGAAAGTATGGAGAGAAGGATGCTAAGGAGGCTTGCCGGCTGAACCGATAGCCCATGGCCAACCAAGGTAACTGGAGATCCCAATCTCCCAAGTGGCCTCTCTGCAAACCATACTTTTGCAATCCTCTCTTCACCGTCTGAACCACTCTCTCTGCTAAGCCATCTGCCTCAGGGTGATCTTGGGATGTAGTACGATGATCAATCAAAGCCTTGTCACACAAGACCTGAAACTCTCCCAAGAACTCTGTACCCTGATCAGTCAAAACCTCAGCTGGTGCACCAAAATGACTAAGAACTCGATCCAAGAACGAGTAAGTTGTTCCTTCACTAGACTTGTTAGGAAGTGCTACCAACTCAATCCACTTGGAGAAGTGCTCCACCATCACCAAAACATACCGATGATGTCTCACAGTCAGCGGTAAAGGTCCGGCGAAGTCCAAACTCCAACGGTAACCCAATCCCATGATAGGTAATGGGTGTAATTGTGGCGTAGGAGCATTGAATGATGCTCTAACTCGGTCACAAACCACACATCTGGCAACAAACTGCTGTACCTCGGTCTGCATACCGCGCCACCAATAATGACTCTGGAGTAAGCTATATGTACGCTTTACTCCAAAATGTCCTAGCTCCTCATGAGCATGACGGACCAACTGTGGTCTCTGTGATGGAAGTGGTACTACTTGCACTCTACCATCCTCCCATACACACAAAAGGTGTCTACCCTCCAATCTGAACCGTCTGGCTCGCTGAAGAACACGGTCTCTCTCCTTGGCCCCAACTGTGCCACCCACAACACCAGTGCAAAGATAGTCCATCACTAAGACATCATCATGAATGTCTCGCTGAATTGTACCAATATCTTCACTCTCTGGATCTGTGACCTCAATAACTCCTCCTGTATGCGCTGAGAGAGATACCACCAAAGTCTCTGCAAATATACACAGAAAGGCCGATGCATGCCAACTTGGCACCATCTCCTCATCTGTCTCACCATGCCAACGTGTTCCGGTCTGATCCTGCTGGCTGGGACATGGGTTTCTACTCAACCCATCTGCATCACGGTTCACCACTCCAGGTCTATGAACAACCGTGAAATCATACTCCTGTAAACTCAGAGCCCATCGTGCAAGCTTCCCTGAAAGCTTGTCGGACTCCATCAACCACTTCAGTGGCTGATGATCAGTGATGAGAGTGAAGGGGTTACCAAATAGGTAACATCGGAAATGTGCTATTGCCCAAACTGCTGCCAAGCACTCTCCCTCATATGAACTATACTTTGCCTCCACTGAATTGTTGGAGCGACTAGCATAGGCCACCACAAACTCCTTCTCCTCATCATCATGTTGGGTGAGCACCGCTCCAAGCCCCAACATACTCCAATCAGTGTGAACCTGAAATGGTCGTCCTCTGATCGGTCTCCTCAAAATAGGAGCAGATGTCAACCTCTCCTTGAGCTCTACAAAAGCTCTCTCCTGCTCATCTCCCCAACACCACTCCTGTGTAAGCTTGGTCAGCTTTGTCAAGGCCTTGGCAATGGCACTAAATCCTCTAACATAGCGGCAATAGAAGTTTGCCAACCCAAGGAATGCTCGCACTCTGCTCACATCCGTAGGCCGATGAATACGTGCAATAGCCTCCACCTTGGTCTGCTGAACACCAAGTCCTCAGGGGTAGATAGTGTGACCCAAATACTCAACCTGCTCATGGAAGAACCTACACTTCCCAAGATGTAGTTTGAGTCCATGAGATCTCAACCTCTCAAACACCTCCAACAACTGTCTCTCATGCTCCTCCACAATAGTGCTATAGACCAAAATGTCATCAATATAACACCGAGCAAAATCCAATCCAGCTAGGATCCTATCCATGACCCTCTGGAACTCAGCAGGAGCGTTCTTCAACCCAAATAGTAAGAACCTCCACTGATATAACACATCCTTGCCGTGAGGATCAATAGCCCAAAATGTTGTCTTGGACTTATCTTCCTCTCTGATCGGCAATTGATGATATCCCGCTTGAAGATCCAAAGTACTAAAGACCTTTGCATGCCCAATCGCATCAAAAATCTCCTCCGGTGTAGGCATGGCATACCGATCAGCCCTGGTCTATCGGTTGATAGGACGGTAATCTCCACACATCCGCCTATCTATATAGTTGCCATGCATATCCTTCTTGGCTGGCATCATTGTCGCTGATGCATACTCTCCATGTGAAATCTCCACCAAACCAGCCTCAAAAAGGTCAATACTCCGGCTTTGAATCAATGTCCTCTCCATCTCACTATATCGATAAGGACGTCGGAAAACTGGTGTGTCACTAGTCAGCTCAATCCGTATACCAGGTCCCTTCAGAGCACCCAAATCCTTCATACTGAAGGCAAAACAACTCGTGTGACTCCTCAAGAACCTCCAAACCCTCCGTCTTTCCTCTCCAGTAAGCTTGGGTCCAAGATGTGGCTCCCAAGTATCCTCTGTAACTGTAGTAGGAGTGGAAGACATACTGACTGGCTGCTACATTGGGCCCTTGGGAGCAATGGTGTCATGCTCCCGACCACTAGAGGTCCCAACCTCTGTGTGAAAAACTCCCTCCACTCTGGCTGCAAGCTCCATACGTCCTCTGGCTGCATCCCATGTGGACCAAGGGTGTAATCCAAGTAGCCCACGCTCACCTGGATGGACTCCAAGTAGACCACTCTCCCTAGTAGCTACTGGATGTGTCCCAAGAATACCATGTCCACTCGGTCCATTGCCCCCAGCATGTGCCTGAATCGTCTTGATAGGCACAGGGCTCACAAGTGTCCGAGTGGTGATGCCTATCAAGCGCATCCTACACTGCTCTGCCAAACCAAGGCTCACAATCCAGGTCAAACAGTTTAGGTCCATAGCCTGACCTAACACCTGACGCTTGGATGCCTCTGACACTACTGGAACAGCGGTAATACCGGTGCGAAAACCCATCGCCCGCTCTCTCTCATCAGCATTGGGCTCCACCAACTGCTGTAACTATGAGTCCCAAACAAGTCCAGGTCCTCCCTCTTGAAAAGCATGAGAGCCTAGGAAACTCATGAGTGTGGGAAATGCAGCTCTAGGCTGTCCAACTAGGTTCACCACTGCCATAGGTGACCTATCAGCCACTACCACTGTCTGAGACTGATGCCCAACATCCAAGATATCATCAACAAGGATGTGGTCAAGTCGCTGAATCCCATCATAACTACGCTATAGAACCTCTCTGGGTAAAAGGTTCATCCACCAAAGACAAAGACGATGAGCTCGTGATCCCACTCTGGCTACATCTAACAATACAGTAGGTCCCATCCAAGAATGGACCTGATGTGTACTCGCCACCACTCTAGTGCGAGAATCACCCATCAAAGGAACGTTCTCCAAAAGGTAAGCTGGAGAAACAAACTGATGAACCTAGAGATGTTGTAGTATCCGTAACATCTCCCAAAACACACCAGAACGAGGATCCTGAAGACCCAAACCGCGGCCCGCACGTGTATGTCCTTGACATGGCCATCCAGAAATCACCAAGTGAACAGGCCCATGTCTCTCTAGGTCATGCGCTCCCAGTAAGGAAATGTCTCCTGGTAAGGCCTTCTGGTAACCTTTGACTGCTGACATCGGTAATAACTCCAGATACCGATAGGCCAAGTGTGACACATGATGTAGAGAGAATCGCCTAGCAGTCTCATCTCTCTCTACATACAACTACCTCTGTACTCGGATACCCGCCTGTAACACCGCAGCTAGTCCGGTGCTGATCCCACCAAACAACTCCAATAGACATATCCCCTCTACTGGATACTGCCAAGCAATGAGTGTGGTATCCAGAGGTGTCAAAGCAATCGCCTCTGGAGGCTCATCCTCACACTCATCCCCTGATGGTACAAAGGCTCCACTCCAAGCCTGCTGCACCAACTGATCCGCATGCTACTGCAATGCCTCCTCTGAACTCCACAGTGGAACATCCAAGGTGGATGGAACAATCCCACTCGTACTCCATAGCCGAGTGATCTCCTCTGGTACTGGAGTATCCTCTGCGTGGACGTTCCCCTCCAACAAGTCACCAGGCCAAGTAACTGCACCGCTGAAAGCTAAAACTGATGCTACCATGGTCCCGGACTGTAGTGAGCCAAGACTGCCACTACTAAAGCGTACTAGTAGGCGACATACCCGTCCCTCACCAGACTGCCAACCAGGTCTATAAGAGGCTGTCTCATCCCAATAGTCAATGCTGAAACCCATAGGGTATAACACTGCTCCCCCAACTAGCACATCATATGACTCAGCTATCGTTGCAATAGCCTGAGCTCTCACCACCGAGCTATCAGTCGGATGACCAGGCTGAACCTGGACAACAAGGTCTCCATGTGTGATGTACTGTGTTGAACCACCACCAAGAGATGTCTGGATCTGAAATGGACACCTCTCCACATCGGTCTTCCGTAACTCCAGACCGACAACTGCAGCCTTCCCCAACATAAGGGGCTGCGCACCAGAGTCTAACAAGACTCTCTGTGGTGTATAGAACTTCCCTGAAGGTCCCACTAAACGAAAGATCCCCCTTTGGTTATCCAATAGGACAACACCAGGTGTAAACCGCACTCTCTCAAAGGCCGGTCTAGCTGGCAACTCCTCCAGTCTAGCCGCTGCTGCCTGCCATAAACCACTAGTCGCTGAACGGATCCCATGCTCCTCAACCAAGTCAGCTCCACTACCAACCACCTCTGCTCTAGTAGTAGGAACTGCACCATCCCTACTCTCACACAACGTGGCAGCCAACCGGAACATTGGAGCTGGGTCAACTCCCAATGTAAACATGTCACTGGCTGAAAATAAAGGATGCCGCATAATCAGCTGAGCCGCCCCCAACATCATGCTAGACTCAGTTTGTGTAGTAGCAGGTGGCTGACTAGCAGATAGTCCATCATGTACTCCATCACCACCTACCACACCTGCATTGGGACGTCTAGGAACCATGGATGTTGTCTGCAATGCCTCAGATAGCGTGAAAGACTGGGGAAGTCTCACATGTCTCTTTGTGGATCCAACTCCACTGATGCTCCTCTAGGCTCTGGAGCACGTACTGCACTCCTAGTCACTACTGCAGATGCATCCACCTATGCTGCTCCGCACATGAAGTCCAAAGCATCTCTATCACCAGCATATGAGGTGGAAGCCTCAGCACCCGAATCTGATCTCCTCTGAGCAATAGCCATACTGGCCAATCTCTGCTCCAACTGCTCAATCCGAGTAGCCATAGCTGTGTCAGAAGTAAGGGCAGGTACTGCACCCCTACTAGGTGTAGATCCTCTACCACCACCTCTACCACCTTGTCCTCCATGAACTAGAGCTCCTCTACTACCTGCCATAGCAGCCCTACCACTCTGTAACTCCGGGTGTAGGTCAAAACACCGATCACTAGTGTGACCTGTAACACCCATTTGTGCATGTGTGTGGTATTGTGATATTTAGCTTGGTATTACAAGTACTTAAGAGATATTATTTATATAGAGATAAAGGATGGTTCTATATTAGTCATGGTTAGCTAAAGTTAGTCATAGCTAAGATAGATGGGACCTTACTTTAGAGGAAGTAGAAAAGATGAGCACCACTATTTTGGATTTTAGTGTGTTGACTTGGTATTATTCCTAGGTGTTTGGCTTTGGGGAAAGAGTTGAGAACTCTTGGGCCCGCAAGCCTTTTTGTTTTGGATTCTTCTTTAGTCCAAGGATAGCCCATGTGAAGGAATCCTTGCTTTAGTGGTTGGGTCAAGATAAGACCACATGCTTAGGGGAATATGCCCATGTGAATGGATATTCCTTTCTACTTTTTGACTTTACTTGACTTTTAGTCTAGTAACTTGAGTTACTACGGTAATTAGTAACTTTGGTACGTAACTATTTCACAAGTATATAAACAAGGAGTGAGGAGGTACTCATCATCCTTTCATTTGCAACTATCTCTCTCTCATTGAGTTCTCTAGTGAGCAATGTCTTGAGTCTTGGAGTGTTAGCCTTGGAGGAGTATGATGGAGTTGGGGTTCCTTGCCTTCTTAGTCCATGGTGCGCTACCATAATAGCCATCAGAGGTTCATCCTGAGTGAGAGACAGGCCGGCTCACATTTTTGGTTCCGTTGCCGGGACCTCTCTAGAAGGCAAGATAATGTTCCGCGTCCAATTCTACATTAGGCAGAAGGAGGCTATGAGAGCTCACTTGGAGAGAACATTAGGAGAGGAGAGGGCTGAACTTATGTTAGAGAACCAAGATCCATTTGTATACCCTGTAGTTCATTATGATGTCTTTGAGGTGATTTTGTACATCTTGTACACATGAGAGGAATTGGAGAGATTGTGTGAGGTGGATTGCAGATTTTGGGGATTAAGGTGATTTTGGGCAAAATCTCAAGTTTGAGATCTGGACTTGAGATTTCTACACATGATAGCTTGGGTTATCTTTCAGTTAGCACACTTGAAATTATTGAGAGAGCTTCTATGCGCACTGGGCTAGAATTTTTGAAAGTTGATAGGGTAAAGTGCTCCCGCAACTGCATGCTCTCTGGAAAATTGTACAGAGTCTGCCATTTCTTCAATTTTTAGTGAATTGTCTTGAAAATTTTCAAGAAAATTCAGTGCATTGTATACTACCTGGTGCCACAAAAATTAGAGAGAGATCATTTTTGCGCAGTGCGTTATGAGTTTTTGAAGTGAGGGGGGTGGTTTTCAGACCAAATCTGAAATATGGGTGCTGAATAGAAAGGTGTCTAGGCCAAATGGCTCGATGAAAAGATCTAAAATTTTGCAGGGAGGGACGCCCTAGAGTTGTGATCAAGTGTGGAAAATTTCAGAGGACTGTGACATATTCGTTGGGAGATTTCAGTGACATTGTGAGGAAGGGTCAATTCTGCAGAGTGGAGATCTCATGCATGAGAAGTTTGAGATCAACAAAAAGCATGTTTGAGTGTTTAGATTCATCTTTGGGAACATGGAGGGTCATCAAGAGTGGAAATTGAGATTATGCAAGGTTCCCCAAGGGTTTGAGGTGATTGTAGGGGTGGATTTGAGGAAAAGAGAGTTTACAATAGAATTTGAAGAGAGTGTTGAGAGGATCCAAAAACCTACACCACTTGGAGGAAAGAGTGAGTCTAAGTGCTTTCTATGTGGAGAGAAGGGACATAAGGCAAGTTCATGTCCATTAACCTTTGAGAGCAAGAGATTGAGGGAAAGGAGAGGCTTACTTGACTTGGGTTTGCATGTTGGACCTTCTTCACCAAGATTGGGAGGGAGAAGATCTAAGACCAAGGAGTTGTGTGAGGTTTGTGGAGTTGAAGGACTTCCAAAAGGACATGAGTGTAGTGGAGTAAAAGCACTTTTGGAAACTTTGGTGAAAGATCTTGGAGAGAGTCTTAGTACAGCTACAGAAATACTACCACCTTCATCAGCTAGTTCTCAAGATTAGTGATGGAGATAATCTTTCAACTTATGGATAAACTATCCATGAGAGTTAGATTAATATGCACTCTAGGATTTGATGTTGCTATAGAAATCTTGGAGCAACCTGAACCTTTTGTGTTCCCTAGAGTGGATTATTCTCAGATGGTGTTAGTCATGTATATACTCTATTAGTAATAGAGTGAGAGAAAAGAAAAGAGAAAAAAAAATTAAGAGAAAAGAAAGATAGTGAGGGGTTAAGATGGGGAAACTTCCGGTTTTCTTTGGCAAGGATGGAGAAGATGTGGAGGCCTTTGTGAGAGACTTCAAGAGAGCTTGCATAGGAAACAATGAGAGGAGGAAGAATGAGTGGGCCTCATTATTACCAGATTTCTTTGAGGATGCAGCACTTACATGGTATGAGTCAGAATACCAAAAGAGAGAGAGGAGAGAGGGGGAAGAGGAGTCTTGGGAGACTTTGACTTCAGCACTCATTGAGAACTTTCTTCCTGATGAGAGTTATGAGAGATTGATGAGTGAGGTTACATTTCTCAAGCAAGGAGATGGAGAGAAAGTGAGGGTCTATGTGGAAAGAGTGGAAAAGTTGGAGTCCAGATTTCGCATAGTGTTGAGGAAGGGTGGGGATGATGTGGAGACTACAATGATTGGCATAGGGGCCATGCTCACCAAGAATTTTGTGGGAGGATTGAGACCACAAATTAGAAGCAAGGTGAGATATGAGAAACCTTCTTCCAAGGTTGAAGCTATCAAGATCGCAATTCGTATGGAGGAGAGTTTGGAAGGGGATGAGAGTGATTTGGTGGTGAAGGAGGTTGTGCATCCTCCTCAAGGCTACAAGTATGGTGGAACTTCTGATACTTTGGTGACAAGGGTTGCACCACAAGTAGTAGTTGCTCCAATTCTTGCACCTCCACCAAAAGATCCACTCCAAACCATCACAGAACAACTTGCGGATCTCAAGATCAATGTGGTGCAACTATGGGAGAAGAGAGAGGTGGATCAGAATGTAGGGAGAGGACCTAGGAGTTATGGAAACTATCCATATAGAGGAGGCCAACCAGCCAACAATTTCAATGATAGAAATTGTTTTGGTTGTGGAGGAAGAGGCCATATCCAAAGGAATTGCCCAAATTCCACTTACCATGGAGGAAGGGGTTATGAGGGAGCCAATAGAGGGAAAGAGGGAGGTAGTGAAACCCAAGTGGCTCCTAATCCCAACAAAGGTAAGGGGATAGCATCCATAGATGTGGTTGAGAGCAAGTATGAGAAGGGAGAGTGCTCAAACTCCAAGGGTCTTAATTTGGAGCTTTTGGCACAAGAGAAGAAGAGAGCTCGTTTTGCAGAGGATGTTCACTCTTCTCAAGGATTTACTTCAAGCAAGGATACTCCTATGTCTACTAGGAGCACTCGCACCTCAACACCATCAACAACAAAGACTCCAAGGAAGAAGTTGGGGATGGAGGACTTCTTGATCTCAAAGCAACAATGGAACTACAATGTGTTGGAGGATGTTGGTAGTCACAAGGCTAACATCACAGTGGGCCAATTAATTGCTTTGAACCCTACCTTGAGAAAGGAGCTTAGAGGTGGTTTGAGTTCTACAAGGAGCAAAAAGAAGAAGAAGGCAAAAGTTCCAGTATCAATGGGGGTGGTGGATGCCAAGCCAGCACCATGGGAGGCTTGTGAATATGCCCCCAAGATTGATGTGAGAGTGAATGGTCACAACATCAAGGATGCATTGGTTGATGGAGGATCAGCAGTGAATGCCATGTCAGAAAGGTTGATGAAGAAGTTGGGTATGATACCCTCAAGACCTTCAACATTTGTGGTGAGCATGGCAAACAAGCAACAAGTTCGACCAGTAGGGGTGATGGATAAGGTGGTAGTTTCAGTTATGGGAGTTCAAAATCTCATGACTTTCCAAGTCTTGAAGGATTCAAGCTATGACTTACTTCTTGGGAGGCCATGGTTGAGAGCAGCACGCACAACTGATCGATGGCACAAAGGGTACTTAAGGATTGGGCCATCAAACCATAGAGTCACTGTTCGTGTGACTAACACCACCAACACTTCACATTCAGATACCCCATCTTCTGATTATTGGGAATCTGATTCTGAAGGAGGAGCTTCAGGTGTGGACACAAGCATGGAAGAGGAGACTTCCACGGAGGAGGATGAATCTGAATCTGATTCAGATGTGTATCCTTTGTGTGCTATGGATTTTGCACCTAAGCCAGAGGTTTTGAAGGACCCAGATAAATCACCATTGACACTTGAGGAGGTAGAGAGAAGGTTATCTACCCTCAAGTATGGCCCAAATGTTACCAAGGAGGAGAAGGTGAGATTTGAGGAGATTTTCCGCAAGTTCATCCATGTGTTTGCTTTTAGTTACAAGGATTTGAAGGAAGTCACCTTGGAGGAGCACAAGATAGAGGTGGAGTCACATGCAAGACCAATCCGCCAAAAGCAACGTCGCATTAGCCCACCAATATCTTTGGTTGTGAAGGAGGAGATTGATAAGCTCAAGGAGGCTGGATTTATCTTTGAGGTGGAGAATTCAGAATGGGTGTCTCCAATTGTCATTGTGAAGAAAAAGAATGGCAAGCTTCGGGTATGTGTGGATTACAAGAAGCTCAATGCTGTTACCAAGAAGGACTACTACCCATTGCCATTCATTGATGAGATCTTGGAGGAGGTTGCAGGTCATGAGAGGTACAGTTTTGGAGATGGTTATAGTGGATATAACCAAATCAAGATTGCACCAGAGCATCAACAACTCACCACATTCACCACACCTTGGGGAACTTACGCTTTCAAGGTCATGCCTTTTGGGCTTTGCAATGCTCCAGCCACATTCCAACGGTTCATGAACAAGGTATTTGAACCTTTCATTGGGAAATTTGTGAGAGATTTCATTGATGACTTTTGTGTCTATGGGAGCAAGGAGGAGCACTTTGAGCACCTAATCAAAGTCTTGCAACGCTTGGATGAGGCAAATGCATCACTCAACCCAGAGAAGTGCATTTTTGGATGTGAAGAAGGTCTACTTTTGGGGCACATCATCTCCAAGGATGGAATAGCAGTTGATCCTGAGAAGGTGAGGAAAATCTCAGACCTTCCATTCCCTTCAAGCTTGACAAAGTTACGCCAATTCTTGGGAATGGTTGGGTACTATAGGAGGTTCATCTTCTCATTTTCCAACAAGGCTTATGCATTGACCATCTACATGAAGAAGGGTGTAGATTACATGGTGATTTTGGAAGACAAGGAGGCTCTCAAAGCTTTTGAGGAGCTTAAGCAATCCCTTGTTGTAGCTCCAATTCTTGCTAAACCTGATTGGAGTAAGCCTTTCATCCTCTACACTGATGCTTCTAATGTAGCTATAGGATGCACTCTTAGTCAATTAGACCAAGATGGGCATGATCATCCAATAGCTTATGCTAGTAGGCAGATGGTTTCAGCAGAGAAGAACTACTCTGTCACAGAGAGAGAAGGGTTGGCAGTGATCTTTGGTCTCAAGAAGTTTAGACACTACTTGATTGGAGGGAAAGCCACAATTGTCACGGATCACAAGGCTTTGAAGTACATCTTCAACAAGCCTAATGTTGAAGGGAGACTAGCAAGGTGGATGATTCTCTTGTCTGAGTATGACTACACAATTGAGGATAGGCCAGGAAAGAAACATGCAAATGCTGATTTGTTATCTAGAGCCTATGATCATGATGGAGATGAGCCAGTAGATGATTCCTTCCCGGATGAGGAGCTCATGACAATCTCAGTCACTCAAGAGGTTCCAATGGAGTACAAGGAGATTGTGGATTTTGTGACAAGAGGTAACTATCCAGAAGGGATGCATGCTAGGGAGAGGAAGGCCCTTGCAGCAAGATCTAGACCTTACACGATGGTGGATGATATTCTTTTTCACCAAGGAGCAGATGGTCTACTTCGAAGAGCAGTGGGTAAGGAAGAGTCTATCCTACTCATAAAGGAGTTTCATGAAGGTTTAGTATGTGGAGGACACTTTGCAGGAAAGGTGACTGCTTTCAAGATTCTAGATGCAGGTTACCATTGGAGAGGGATTTTCAAGGATTGTCTTGATTATTGCAAAACTTGTCATGTTTGTCAAGCTTTTGCTAGAAAGTCTACATCCACTCCACCACTTAGATCAATTCCATTGCTAGGACCCTTTGAGAAGTGGGGAATTGATTTTGTAGGACCTCTCAATAGAACCCCAAGGAACAATCGGTACATTGTGGTAGTTACTGATTACCTTACCAAGTGGGTTGAGGCTAGACCATTGAGGGACAAGAATGAAGATGAAGTGGGTAGATTTCTTTATGAACGCATTATCACTAGGTTTGGATGCCCTTTGGAGTTGGTTTCTGATAGAGGAGGAGAGTTTACAGGAAGCATTACTACAGCCATGCTACGACATTTCTCTATCACACATAGAGTAACTACATCCTATAAGCCAAATTCCAATGGCTTGGCAGAGAGAACCAATCAGACCTTGTACATGATGTTGGCCAAAGATGCAGAAATGGAGGGGGCTAAACATCATTGGGACAAGAGGATTCATGCAGTTTTGTGGGAGTATAGGACAACCATGAAGACTTCCACTGGATATTCTCCATTCCAATTGGTGTATGGTATTGAGTCTACCTTACCTATTCACTTTGATCTTCCTACCTTCCAAAGCATTCATAGGAGATTGAAGAAAGCACAAGGAAGTGATGCAGAGAAGTCAAGGAAGGATCAACTCATGGAGTTGGAAGAGGCAAGAGCAGTTGCTATGGTTCGAGTGGAGCAAGCCCAAAGGAAACAAAAGGAGAGCTATGACAAGAGGCAAGGCAAGAAGAAGGTGGAGCCTTTCAAAGAAGGTGATTGGGTAATGTTGTTTGATTCCATTCGATTCAAGAGAGTACAAAAGAAGTTTTTGCCTAAGTACTTTGGACCTTTCATAGTAGAGAAGGTGTGGGGAAATTACACTTATGATCTCAAGGAGTTGGGAGGAAGACACTTTGATAGGATTAACCATGATAAGTTGAAGATGTACCATAGAAGGTAGAGAGACCTTCACTTTGAGGACAAAGTGAAAACTTAGTCCGGGGGTAAATGTAACACCCATTTGTGCATGTGTGTGGTATTGTGATATTTAGCTTGGTATTACAAGTACTTAAGAGATATTATTTATATAGAGATAAAGGATGGTTCTATATTAGTCATGGTTAGCTAAAGTTAGTCATAGCTAAGATAGATGGGACCTTACTTTAGAGGAAGTAGAAAAGATGAGCACCACTATTTTGGATTTTAGTGTGTTGACTTGGTATTATTCCTAGGTGTTTGGCTTTGGGGAAAGAGTTGAGAACTCTTGGGCCCGCAAGCCTTTTTGTTTTGGATTCTTCTTTAGTCCAAGGATAGCCCATGTGAAGGAATCCTTGCTTTAGTGGTTGGGTCAAGATAAGACCACATGCTTAGGGGAATATGCCCATGTGAATGGATATTCCTTTCTACTTTTTGACTTTACTTGACTTTTAGTCTAGTAACTTGAGTTACTACGGTAATTAGTAACTTTGGTACGTAACTATTTCACAAGTATATAAACAAGGAGTGAGGAGGTACTCATCATCCTTTCATTTGCAACTATCTCTCTCTCATTGAGTTCTCTAGTGAGCAATGTCTTGAGTCTTGGAGTGTTAGCCTTGGAGGAGTATGATGGAGTTGGGGTTCCTTGCCTTCTTAGTCCATGGTGCGCTACCATAATAGCCATCAGAGGTTCATCCTGAGTGAGAGACAGGCCGGCTCACAGACCAAATCTGTGGCAATGCTCACACTGCCTCTGTGCTGGCTGTGATGCACCAGAGGTATCAGGTCCACTGCTTGAGTACACTCTCTCCGATGGTGAGGTCCACCACAAGTCCAACAAGCAACACCACCACTCACTGGCTGTTGCTGACTCGAAAATGAGGGTAAGGGTCTAACTCCACTAGGCCCTCCACTCGCTCCATAGGATCTGGGCTATCCACCCTATCCTCGAAAACCAACTGGGCGTGGTGCACTCTACTGCACTCTAGAAGAAGTCACAACCGTGGATGAGGTCTCTCTACCAAATCCAGCTGTCACCACTCTCTCCTCCACCATGTTGAGCTCAATACGCTCAGCCAAACCAAAGACTACTACCAAAGTGGGCGAAGTAGCCTGCAACAACGTAGCATCACGAACTCTATGTCGCAACTCCCTATCCAGTATCCCATACCAAAACTGAACTGCCAGGGCCTCAGTAACTCCCTGAGTGAAACTGATCAGCCGCCTCATGCGAGTATATGCCTCGCGTAGGCTCTCTCCAACCTTCCGCTGGAACTCCTGCAAGCTCCTCAGCTTGCCAGTCCGCACTCCCTGGTAGTTCTGCCTCAAACATAGGAAGAACTCCACCATGGGGTTAAACTCCGGTACCACACCACCTCCTGCAGTGGTACCTCCACTCGTAGTAGCACTATCTCCAGCTAGTGTACCTCCACTAGCTCCACCAACACTACTCGAGCTAGAACTCGTGGGTACAGCCGATCTACTCCTGGCCACCGAGCCTGAAGTGATGGAGACATAGTGTGGAGACCAATATTGTCTCCATAACTCAATCTCCTCCAAATGAGCTCTCTTGAACTCATGGTAGTCGTCCATCGGCGGACCCTCCAAGTGCTGAAACAACCCCTTCCATGCCATGAAGGGTGTGAACAAAGTCGGGTTCCGCATCTGCTACAGATCACACCAACTATCAAACTCCTGGATGAAGTCATCCAACTCAATGGTACCCACTGTACCAGAGTAACGCCTAGGGCCTTTGGGGGCCCCATAAATCTTGTCCATGTCCCACAACAATGGTGCGGGCACACCAAGTGCACTCTCAACTGAATCAACTCCTGTGTCGAACTCCAACTCAGAGTCAATCTCCTCCCTCACTGGGATCTAAGATACAGGCTGATAGCGAGCACCACTCCGAGTAAACCCACTGTGTACTACAGGGCTAACTCCTTTGGAATCTCCAAAGAACTCCGTCGTGACCACGTAACTGCAACAGCAAACCCAAACCACCAACTGCAACCGCAAGTCGTAACCGCAAGTACCCCACCAAGTGCCAACACCACCGCGTGCCAACACTAACTAAACACCACCCACTAATGTAACTCTAACCGAGATAACTACACTAAGGGAAGGGCAACTTGTAACCTGCCATCATAACACGCACTCTCACGGTCTGCAGGTCATCACTTCTTGCCTCACCGGAGAGAAACAAAGGTAGTCTGAGTGGTCATCACTCCAGCCTCACCATCGAGAGCACACTAGAGCACCAATGCTCAAAAGTCAGGGCACCTCACACAAACGTGGTGCACAAACAGGAAGTAGAGAATGGAGGGGATCCAATCACAAGAAATCTAAACGAAAACCCTCCATCTCATAACACAACACGGGACTGACTCTGCCACCATTTGGCATTTGGCATAAGAGTAGTTCGTATCTAAGTCCTAAGCTACCAGGATCACCAAGAATGGGATCAAACTGCCTCTCCTAGCCAAAGCTACATGTGTATAGATAACAGTGGCACAGTCACTATGACAACAAGTGAGGGTGGACCAGTTGGCTAGGGCACCAGTCTAGGAACAAGAGATCTAGGGGTCAAACCCTGTTGCGCACAATCTAGCAAGAAAGGCAGATTTTGCCAACCAATGACCAAGATCTACACTAAACTAGCTAGCCTCACGCCAACAAGCTGGCTTGCTGGCCCTTCTAGGCCTTCGTAGCCTCTCATAGCCCACAGCCCTATGCCTTGAAGCCTCTAACAGCCAAATGAGGCCTTTCTTGTTGCCACTTTGAACCTCCTCCAAAATTGGCAAAACTTCTCCAAATCTGCGAAACTCCTCCAAACTAGCAAAACTTCTCCAAATCTGGCCAAACAGCGAAACTCCTCCAATTCTGGCCCTAAATCTGACATAAACCCTAAAGATGGATGTCCGCCAAATCCCCCGCTAACTTTCCACTCGAGCCAAATTGACAAAACAGGTTTTTCCAAATCACAATTTCATGAGAAGAGCTTTCCAACTCCACCTTCAATTTCACTTTCTGAGCCCAACTCGTAGCAAATTGGTCTTGCCTTCACCTCTTGAGCTCAAAATCACAACATTGCTCGAAAATTGCTCCTTCTTTGCTCAAAATTTGGCCAGCGCTTCCGCACACCGTCCGCCTAACCGCCAAATTTGCATCAACTACACAAGCTTCTGCACACTAGGGAAACACAGAACCTGAATTGAGCTTCCACGATCCACCGAGCTTGGAGATACCACCAACACTCAACGTTCTTGCACCCGATTTCCCCCTGACTTCACTTCTCTGATGTAATCAGATTGCTTAACATTCTCAACTCAACTCAACTCAGATCAGTACTTGATCTGTCATTGTATAAACTGCCAACAACTGGGCACTGATTACAGTCAAGCCACACCCACTCAAGCATAGAGAATCCAGGTGACGCTCGCCGGCCTCTGTCCACCATAGCCAAGAACTCGAAGGCTCAACATCAGAGAAGTGAGCTCTCTGGAGCTCACTTCGAAACTATACCCCCTGGACTTGAGCTAGCCCTGAAACCCTAACGGTCCCGCTGACGGCACACTCGACGGTGCAAACAGTGCAAACGGTGCAAACGGTGCAAAGTGACGGTGGGCCCCACCGTGAAGTCAGTACCCCGAACACGAAATCTAACCGTCGGAAAGTAGTCCTTGAGAAACTGCTAGAATAACTCTAACTACCATCATTGGAACTCCAGTGTCTGAGCATCTAGATGCGGAACTACAAATGGCGTGACAAATTCTATAAACAAGGTAGTGTATCCTACCAACTCCTCCAAAGTGACTATCTTTGAAATTTTTTAAAATTTTCCCTTCAGTCAAGACAACATCTTGACAGTCATCAAGGTTGATGACTCCTTCAACGTGGCTTACTTGGCTTAACCCAAGGTGAGCGGCCATCAAACCCCCTTCCTCCAAGTCAGGTTCACCTGAGGCGAGGTCATATGGATCTTCGTCTTTGACATCCACCTCGTAGCATTCCAAGTAATTGACTTGGACTTCATCTTTGGATTCATTTGAGGACAAAGTCGATGATTCTTTGGATTTGTCCTCATCTTCTAACAAACTAGTTTCCCCTAGATGGGGAACCTTTGTCCAACTCACAGTCACCAGCTTCTGGTCTTTGGACAAAATGTCCTTGAACCGTAACTTCTGCTGGTGCCAATCCACCACAACTTGGGCACTGTACAACTAGGGTCTTCCGATCAACAGAGGGTAACCAATCTTGGTCACTGGTTGCAATACAATGTAGTTCAACTTGAAGGGCACCCCTCCAATGATCATGGTAATGTTTGACAGCATGCCCAAGGGCCATCTCCTACTTTGGTCTGCAAATTTCAAGACTCTGGGTGTTGGCTCAAACGTATGATACCCCAATCGATTTGCAATATCTTTGGTCATGACATTCACACCTGACCCCAAATCAATGGGTATGGATGTGATCATGCACCCTACAATCTCCACGTTGATCTCAAGAGATCCTAGATCTTCTTGCTCAATACAAGATATAGCGGGCAGGTCTTTCTTTGACATCAATCTTACTTTCTTGAGGGCCAAATTCAGCTGCCTCTTGTACAACTTGTTGTCTTCCCACAATTGCTTAAATGTGACACTGGCATTTGTGGCTGCTAAATCCGCTACAATGTCATATTGGAGTACTCCTCCCAATTTAACCGTCTTTGCCTTTGGCTTTGGATTCAAAGTCTCTCCATGTACAAATTTGACTTCGGGACGCTTTAGAATGGTGACAGGATTGCTAGTGGTCTTGACCCGAGGTTCCTTGGGTTAGCCCACCTTGGCTTGGATCAGACCCTTTACTTTGGATTGGATGTCTGCTAGAAAAACTGGAGGCTTTATGGCTTTGTTTCCTCCTCCAAACTCATTTCCCGAGTCTTGAGTATTGCTTCCTTGAGTTCTTTCTGCAAGGCTTTAGCTTTGGCTTTAGCAAGGATCTTTTCCTCCTTGGCAGAAAGGATTGCTTTTGGGCACAGTCTCTTTGCCTTTTTGGAAGACAACAAGGTCGTACTCAGCTCTTCAGGATCACACTTCTTCTTACTGGTGCATGTCTCAACTTTCAAAATTTCAAGGTCTAGCCATTCTCCTTCCGAGGCCGGATTCCTTTCTTGAGGTCTTTCCTTTTCAAGTGTTATACAATTTACAGTTATGTCACCCTTCGCCTGAAGTGATGCACGATCAGATGAGGTCAGTACATACTTTACAATCGGCTTCGAGTTTGGTGGGTGAGGGCATTGGTTGCTTGTATGACCTGATCCTTTGCAATTTCCACATAGGGGAACGTACCCAAATTGCCTTCTTGGCTTTGGACAATTTAGAGACCAGTGTCCCATCGAGCCACAATTATAACATGCTCCGGGTGCAACATTCTGAGGTCAATTTTGGTTGCCCATTGGTGGTCTTCATGGAGGAGCATTGGGGTTATACTCCCTTGGTCCGTACCTTGGACCTTGATACAATGTGCTCGCCTGAGGCTGTACCTCTTGAGTTTGGTACACCACCTCTTCTTCCTCTTCTTGGTTCGATCCTGGAACCCAATCAATCTGCTGCACCAGGAATGCATTACGAGTATTGCATTCCATGTTTGCATGGCCTGACTTGCAGAATGCGGTGCACTATAGATTGGATATACCAAATGTTGGGGGTTTCCTTTTGTCCTTCGCCCCAATCATATGGATCTTAAAATCCAAAAACTCCTTGATGAGAGCTCCAGCTTAGTATCAGCCTTATGTACACTCTTTGCTGGGGGAGTCATTGGTTTCTTACCCCCACATCTTTGTACTTGTCTTGGCTTTGATTCTTCTTTGGATTCCAAAGAAGAGCTTGAAGACATGGAAGATTCCTCCAAAGAAGAGGATGTACTATGAGAAGCTCTCCTTCTGGGCTTCTTGCCTTTCTTCTCCCAATTTCTTTGATTGTTGGCAGAGTGAGAGTGAGCCGTCTTGTAGCGGGCGACATGTTTGAGTACCTTGTCAAGGGAAGTTACATTCTTCTCCCTTGTGAGTGAGATCTGAATCTTTGGTGAAAGTCCTCCTAGGAAGCAGGTAATGGCTTGGCATCGGAGTAACCCACCACCCCCAATTGCTTTGGGACTCGCTTCAAAAGTGCCATGAACCACTCAGAGTAGTCTCTCAACTTCTCCTTCTTGCCTCTGTCTAAATCATTAAGTGTTGCAAAGACACTCGTGTCATAATCAACTTCTCGGAATTGTTCCAGGAAATTGTTTTTCAAGTCCGCCCAATCCGCCGGTACAAATCCCTTTTGAGTTATATGGATGTACTAGCTCCAAGCTTTCTTTCGGAGTAGACTTGGGAAAATGCATAGTCAATCTGCCGAGTCATGCTCCTTGTTAGCAAAGGAGATGACTTCCAATTCTTTGATGAATTCATCGGGGTCTTTGTCTTGTTCTGTCCCCTTGTACTTTTGATAGGCATGTCGGGTGACAGGCAACAAAGTCATTTTTTGACTTGATGGGATCGGTTGAGGTAAATTTGAACTTGAAGGAGCCAAAGGATGGACTGGTATCAACGTTGTGTTGGCAGCCCAGGGGTTCCAATTTGTCAAGTTCAAGGTAGGGTCTTCTTTGACAATTTCTTCTCTGAGAGTGTCGACTTCAACCCGAGTGGAAGAATCAGGCTCAACACCCTTGATGTGTTCTTCAAAATTCCTTGAAGACAATCAATGAATTGTTTGTAGAAGATGTTGACACTCTTCTTCCGTCAATGTTCATGTTGTCTTTTCTCGAACAAAGTTCTTTAGAGATGTGACTTCCTTTACACCTCTAGGGGAAGTCGGTGTACTGGGCCGTAATGAATATGTTTGGCCGCTTGAGTCTTTCTTCTTTTTGGAAGATGGGGATGCAAAGTAGCCTTGCTAACCGCCTTTGCGTTTGTTTTGGTCAAGTTCTTGCAGGGCTTCTTGCACTTTGTGAAGGAGTTGAAAGTCCAATGCCTCTTGTTTGGTTTCAGCAAAAGTAGCTTGGATCTTCAAACATTTATCTTCTTCATGATGCAATGCTCGTCTTTGAACTCTCTCTTCCTATTGTTCTCTCGATGCAGACATTCATATTGCTTTGATACCCATTTTTGAATTTGGCTTTGTATTCTTCCTCTTCCGAGATTTGTATCCTCGGCAACAGTGCCGGAAATCATGTGACAACCCGGCACATATCACTTTTGTGGTAATCGGGTAAGTAAAGTTTGTTCTCGTAGAGATATAAGTCAGAAATGTCCAAATACAAAGTCAAACAGTAACAATGTAGTTCTTCTTGGTTGCGTCTTTAATCTCTCACGTAGAAACCACACTCCGTAGAGAGTAACAAGCACTGATTTGTAGTCTTGTCATGAATTCACATTCCTTAATCACAACACCTTCATTCCTTTCCAAACAATCTTAATTTTGATGATTTAGGCTCTCCCAAAAATGACACTTCATTGCAAAATGACTTCGCTTCAGAATCGTGTTCTACCCCTCCACTGAAGGCACAACTTCCTTGATCAAAATTGCTTCACATCAACTGCACGTAGCACTCACAAATGTAGAATACTACAAACACTACAATTCTTCTCAGATCTGTCAAGGCTTTGCTCCGATTGCACTTCACTTAGGATCAAACACACAAAGTAAAGATCAAGGTTGCGGAATCCAACATCCAACAAACACACTAACTTGCAATTTGAATTTCTCCACATACTCACAATTACAAACACAAAGTTGATACTTGGAATCAAGCTCAAGCAATGAGCACTACTTCAAAACACTTTGCTTTATCTATTCTCAAAAATAATGAGCATTGAACAACAATTTCATGTGAATGCCACTCTTAAAAAGTGAAGCAAACGACAATTCTGACAAAAATACCGTTTCCTAACAACTCTACAAACCTGTAGATCCAAAATGACAATGCACCTCTTCATATCTACCTCTTCAAATCTCAAATCTATTACTAATCCAATCCAATGTCTACTTCTTCCTTGGCTTTCAAACCCGATCCCAAAGTAACTTCACTCACTACTTTTCTATCCTTGGGTTTCACAACTCCTAATTCCTCTACCAATTCTAACAATTCTCTTTTCTGATCAAAAACTTAACTAGTGGGTAATCTTTCTAACTCCTTATCTCTTGACCCACTCTTCTCTAATGTCTCCACTAGTAACTCCAAAGACATCTGCACTCCTACTTCATCTACTTCAGGTTTTGCTTTGACATCCTTCCAGAGTTTATCAATCTCTAATTTGACTAAGTCTAATCTGATTGTGATATTATCTTCTACCTCCAATATCTTTCTATCTACACGAGTTTTGAGACTAATCAGTAAGGCATTCAAGTCTTTGTCCTTTGCATTTCTCTTCCTTGTCTCTTGCACCAACAACTTCAACTCGTGCAATCTTGTCTCTTCAATGCGCACATTGGCCTTTGTACTTAGCATCGCATTCATCTTGATCACGATCTCCTTTAATGGCTCCAATCTCATTTTCCTCTCCCATTCTCTATCTACAAGCCAATCTTCTCTATACATTGCCAGTTTTGCTCCAAAATCAGCTTTTATAGCTTCCTTCTCCTTCTCTTTCTACACAATCTTTTCCTCCTGATTGCGAAGTAGCTCTCTCAACCTTTCTTCCTCTCTATACCTCACTATCAACTCTCATTGCCACAACTGCTTCTTCTCCTCTACACTCTCCATCATCCTATCAAGCTCTTGCTCTTTCTTTGCTACTCTTGCCATAGCATGGATAATTTCTAGTGTTGAATCAGCAAATTGCTGCTTCAAGATTTCATACTCAGCTATTTGTCTTTCCCTTGTTATGACGACGTTTTGCTCTATTAGTTCCTCCCAATTCCTTGCTTCTCTCCTCAAGTTCTCAATCACTTGATTCTACACTATTGCATCTACTTGTAGTACTTCCCTTTCCTCTTCACCTTGAATTATACTCTTCTTCAACTCCGAGTTCTCTTCTTTTAATCGTGCTAACACCTGCAACACAATCTTCACCTCTAGACACTTCAACTACATCTCCTTCTTCTTGTGCTCTAAATTTACTAATAATGGGCACACAACCTCCCATAGGTACTCCACTCCTTCACTTGGAGTTACCGTGACTTGCAAAGTGATCTCCTTCTTCACCTCCTCCTCACTCGACACTCGCCTTCTAAACCATAGTCGCCTTATAGGAATGGATGCTTCCTATCCCAAACTTTCATCCTCCTCTTCTCTTACCTTACTTGGCCCCGCTCTACACTTTGCCTTTCACCTAGAACAAACTCCTCTTTGAATGGTAACTCTCTTCTCCTCTTGCTCTAGCACTTTGTCTTCCAATTTCAAGTTACCTTTCTCCTCCATCTCCATCTTGGCTTTCTCTTCCTTGGGTACCGATGTCATCTCCCCTCCATTGTAGCTATCACTACTTATGTCTCTACTCTGCAATGTGAACTTGGGTTCTTCATCTCTTTCCGAGTCTTTGGACTTGCACTCGACTTTGCCTTCCGATTCTTCCTCCGACGATGCAATTACCACCATTCCTTTCCTCGGGTTTACTCTTCTGGCCTTCTGAGGTCTTACTTTCTTGACATCTTCTCCTTCTCCTTGTCAACTCCTCTTCATTGACTTTGGAGTACTCACTTCCAACTGCACACTCTTCCTTGTCTGTGAGTAGTACTCATCATTGCTCTTGATCTGAAGAATGTATTGCTGCTCCTCCGTGTCAACATCTCTTCTTAAGTTGGGATGGAAATGTGACACCATCCTATTGCACTCTGCCACATTGAGCAAGTTCAGCCCTAGATAGACATGAGCTACAAATGGCACAATGTAATGTGGAGGCAACTTATCCCGCAAATTCCATACCATCTGTCTCGTTCTCCCATGAAAACACTTAGCCTAGTTTATTGGCTCTCCTGCAAACATCTTATGGAAGAACACCACTTGGTGCTTCATCACATAAGTTGTTCTCTCCAGCTTCAAGATTGCCATTAGAGCACTCACAGTCCTTCTCTTGACAGAATCCTTGTAGCTCTCTTCTTTGTAACTATTCTTCATGCGCTTTGAAGAGAAAGCATCTCTCACCTCTTGGGTTTCTTTTGCTACTTCACCCTTCTCCAAGAACGTGGCACCATGCTCCACGCGTGCTTCTCTTCCAAGTACTAACCTCCAATCCGACTCTGTCTAGCAAGCCATATTACCTCTCTTCCCTTCTTCCTTGGGGCCATTGAGACATGTACTATTGATGATCTCAATCATGAACCCTGGAAAGCTAACATTCCAATTCCATGCCAAGAATGTAATCCGAAGCCTGCTCAAGACTTCAATTCTTGCAATCACATCTAACCTACAAATTGCATGATTTCTCATGGAAAATTTAGAATTCTTCTTCCCTCCTCCCATCTTTCTCTCTTCCACTCTGGGCTGGGGGCTATTCTTCCTACGGATTCTTGGATTAGCTCTCTCAAGTTGTTACACTATCCTCGCCTCGGGTTGAGCACCCCCGATACAAAGACTCCTTACTTTGGGTTGTATGCTGATAGGGCAATTCCAAGTAACTCACCTTATGACCCAAAGCCACAGTACCTCCCATTTCATCCCAATGACACTTTTCTTTGCCTTCTTTGGCCATACAGATGCAATTTGACTTCTTTATACACTTCTTCCAAATTTTGAAAAGAACAAAAAATGTGGTTACCACACCTGCCTCTCTTCTTAGGACTAATCTCCATCAATCAACTCAATTGACTCAATCTATCAAGCTAGATTCCCTCTCTTCCCTTTGTGCCTCAGCCCATCCTTGCAATCACTTGCAGCAATCTCTACCATGAAACCTAGAAAACTAAAATTCCAATTCTAGGCCAAAAAAGTGATGCAAAGTCTTGATAAGACCTAAATCCTTGCCACTACATCTAATCTATGCATTGCAAGACCCCTCACCTCACTTTGCTTACTCACTTTTGGGTTCATCTTGTGCTTCTCCACTCTCTTCTTGTGAAAGATCATACTCAAGATTCTAACCCACTCTTCTTGCATATTTGAAATTTGCATTCCTTTGGGTCGACTCTAAATAGGAATAGGGTAGCATCTAGACATTGCAGTGCTTTTGTGTGGAAATCTCACTTTTATAGTCCTTCATTGATTGGTCATTCTTCAATTGCCACTCACCAATTCTGTGAATTTGTTTCCTACCACTGTCAAGAACCTCTTGGTCCCAAGGTAGTCACTTGCTTCCTGCGTACTTTCTTGATTGGCAGACCCCAAAGAAGTTTGTTATAGGGTCTTTGGATCAGGTTGCGCTACCCAATACAAAGTCCTTGTCTTTGTAATTTTCTCTTGTCCACCCTGGTCCTTTGGACTTGACCCGATGTCGACTTTGGATTTGTGCTAAACACACAATTCTTCTTATTTCTTCCCTATTTAGCCCTCCTTCAACTTTACCAATGCACTTCTTCTTCAAAACTTTAAGAAACCAAAACAAAAAAATGTGTGTACTACATACCCTCTCCCTCAAATGTGAACGTCCCTATGAACACCAACAGTAGGTTCTTTATACAGAGTTGGGTTTGTGGTCCAATATTTTCTAACTCTCTACCCATTCACTCAAGTGGCAAAGGGATTGCCTTCCAAGTTTGCAAGTTGAATAGAGCCATTTTCATAAATGTGCATGGTGCGGTATGGCCCCATCCACCATAAATGCAGCTTGCCTAGAAAAATTATTTGGTGATTGTCATATAACAACACCAAAATCACCCTCTTGAATAACAATATGCTTGATGTGCTTCTTGTTCTTGTCTTTCCTTTGTTCTTGCACTTCCTTTGTGGTTTGAGTTGCATTGTCTCTTTTCTCTTCTAATCACATCAGTTGATGGATCCAAAGATCCTAGCTTTCTTCCTTTGACAATTGCTCCTCCCAAAAATCTGATATGATAGTACTTCAAATTGAACAGGTAGTATGGGATGCAATCCATTTGTCAAGAAATATGGAGTTTTTTTGGTTGTAATCTTCTCAGTTGTTCTATATGCCCACAAAGTTGCAAGTAACTTTGTGTCCTAATCATAGGCATAATTGATTATCACCTTATTCAAAATTTTACATAACAATCCATTAGCCTTCTCCATTAGTCCATTTGCTTTTGCATTATAGGGACTCGTCTGTTTAATCTAGAAGTACTTGGTTAATGCTTCCACCATGGAGTCCAAAAAATGAGTTCCCCAATCACTGACTAATTCCAAAGGACATCCATAATGTGAAATGATGTTTTGGAAGAAAAAATTTGCAATTGTTTACGCACCATCTCTCCAAGTTGCCTCTACTTCCACCATCTTGGTAGCATAATCAATGCACACCAAGATGTATCTCTTCCTTGTGACTCAAGTCACTAGTTGAATTGGACCCACAAAATCAATACCCCATTTCTCAAATAGAGCCAATGGCAAAATTGGTCTCAATGGCCACTGGGAAGTAGCCATCTACTTTCCTAGTGATTTTGTAGGCAAGCATCACAACTATGTATGTGTAATACCAAGAGCTAGCCATATGATCTACATGTGAAATTTGGTTTGGTAACATTTGGAATGATTTTATACATGATGGTCAAAATAGATTAGTTAGAAGTATCACCAAAAGGGTACTTCTACTAATAGGGCAAAAAACCAAAATAGATTTGAAAACCTTAGAACCAATAGCTAGACATATGATTTGAAGGTGAGAATTGTGTTGGTAACATCTGGAAGGATGTTACACAGGATGGACTGAATAGATCAGAAAGAGGTATCACCAAAAGGGGACTTCTACTAATAGAGTTGGAACCGAAATATGCTTGAAATCTTTGAAAGCAATTTTGGAGGCCTAAACGGATGAATTAGGCCTCAAAAATGTGCAGATTCCTCCCCCCCCCCCCAACCAAGGAATGGCCGGCCTTCCCTCTCTCCTTGCTTTGTCTCGTTGAGATCTTTCCAATGGTACCTCACCCACGTGATTTTGAGATTCCTACAAGAAGATTCCCTAAAAGATTCCCTCTGGTCAAAGCTTGTTTGACCAACCAGATAGGACCAAGACCGACATGTCACCCATCCAAGTAAGTAATCCAAGGGTGGAGCTTGCTGATATGTCACCTATCTATGTACCTAATCCTATGGTGGAGCTTCATTGGAGGAGATCCGCTTCGCCTATATAATAAAGAGAAAGTGCTCCTTTGGGGCATCGGAGTTTGAGTGTGAAAGTGTGCGTTCTCAGGGTGTGTGTCTCTTTAGGTCTCCTATCCTCGGAGTATTACAATGGTATCAGAGCAGGTGTTATCCAAGAGAGCAGATCACCCCTCTTGGAAGAACATGGGCTACTGAGACTGAGTAATTTTAAGGATAGACATTCTAATGTAATTGGTAGATTAGGAGGATAGAATGGATGCTCCAGGAGGACAATATCCTGTGCTTCACTTTCCATTCTTGAATCCATTCAACATGAAGATTATGTACATTCAGTGCGAGCAAGTGAGAGTGTATTTGGTTTTTCACTTTGGAGCAAAGTTCATGGATACAGTAATGAATTCGCCAAACCCAATGATTTTGCCTATAGTGATTTACGATAGAGAGTGGGATTTGACAATTTACATTTTGTTGTGATGGATTTGAATGTCCCAAATCCTTTCCTTTTTAACACTCAAGTAGAAATTTGTTATGTAGTGAGACCAAAAGTGATGTTTAGGGATTTCATGGTCAGGAATTTTGGTGAGGAATATTACCAATGAGTGGTAGCTTCTAAGGTCCCAATGGTAGTTCCAATAGTTTGTGTGCCCTCCAAAGTGATCATATTAACTCTCTATTGAAATTTAGGGTATAGCAATCAAGTGTTATAGGAACCATGGATCCGTAGTTGCAGGAGTTGGTGCAAGGAATGCAGGGGATGTTGAACAAATTTTGAGAGATTAAGATGACCATGGAGGCGTTACAAAGTCAAGTGCAGACCCTCAGGAATGATCAAGCAATGCAAGAAGAAGAGCCGTCTCAAAATCCAATACCTGTGACTGAAGTACTTGGAGAGGCACCCGTGCCTACAAACCCTACCAATGATAAAGCCACATGACTACTCCAGATGAAGAAGACCTGCAACATTGAGCCTTACAAGGGGCAGCGTACGATGAGAGTAGTAGAGAACTGGATCTCAAGAATGAATCGATATTTTCGGTTGTTCTCAATAGAGATCACCAAGCATGTTGCATGCGTGTTTGCACGTAGGTACTTGATTGATAAAGCCCTCACATGGTACGACGCTTGGGAATGATCCATGTTGGCCAAGAGAAGGGAGGTCACATGGACAGCAATGCAAGAAGGATTGCTGAAGAATTTCCAATCAGTGGATTCTATGCAGATGGCCCGGATCCGACTATGGGAATTGAAACAGAAGAACAACATACAAGAGTATGTGGAGGCATTTTTGGATCTACAAGTCAAAATATCAAAGATGAGTCCAATAGAGGCTCTCGACAATTTCAAACAAGGGTTGAAGGAGCGGATTTGCCAAGAAGTCATGGTACAAAATCCTCGCATGGTATTTGAAGCCATTGCTTGTGCGCAAAGAATAACAAGAGCATTAGGTGGAGGTGAAGGAGTAGTTCCACCTCAACATTATAGGGCAGAAATGTCACCCATGGGTGGACCAGTAACAATGGAACTGGGCAACCTTTGGTTTCAAGACCAAGGAGCATGACCGCTTCAAGGAGAACGGGGACGAGTAGAAGAATAGAGAGATGGAGTCCCACGAGGAGAAGGACCTTGAGGAGAACAACGCCGTTGTTACAATTGTGGTCGTATTGAGGATATATCTACCAACTATTGTGCTTGATTTCCAGAGGCCCTTGACCTTCATACAAGCAATCTTTGAACAACATGGAGAGATGCATTGAAGAGGAAGAGGTAGAAATGACTTCAGAAAACAAAGATCACTAGTAAATGTACCTCGCAGCCTTACTAGCTCAATAAGGAAGCAGAAAAGCAAGAGATGGAAGAAGACAAGCGCACAAAGGTACCAAAAGGCAACCTCACAATTGATTGTAGTGAATGGGGTCCTAGAAGGCAATCCAATGAGAGTGTTAATAGATCCGAGAACCACAAAGAATTTCTTGTCTTGCTCTATTGCAATAAGACTGGGAATGGATCTAGAGAGATATGAGAGTGAAGAAGTAGAGCTACCTAACGGACAAACAAAGAGGATTGAATCATTACCCAGGCGGGTAACACTCTCTATAGGAAAATATCAAGAAGCAATTGAGTGGCGAGTGATACAATTAGCTCGTTATGATGCAATCTTAGGTATGCCATGGATGGAGCATTACAACCCTATGGTAGATTGGAGGAAGATAGTAGTGAGAACCCACCAATGGTCAATCATTGGGGTTAAAGAAAAATCACATAGGCAAGAATTGCCTCTCTATGTCATAGGGACAATAGCTATCTATAAGACTGATAGGTGTTTCATGGGTCTAATAAGAGAAGTCCAGAGTGCACAACTTGAGAAACAAATTCCTGAGAAATTGAAAGATGTAGTAAATGAGTTTCAAGATGTCTTTCCTGATGATCTACCCTCAAGATTACCACCAAAAAGGAGAGTAGATCATAAATTGGAGACACTTCCGAGGAAGACACCGCCTTGTAAGGCCCCATATTGCCTATCACCTCATGAGTTGGAGGAGTGCAAAAATCAAATTGAGGATATGCTGCAGAAAGGGTTCATCCAACCCAACGTATCACCATATGGGGCTCCGGTCTTGTTTGTGAAGAAGAAAGATAGTACAATGCGCATGTGCATTGACTATCATGGTCTCAATCAACAAACAGTGAAGAAAAAATACCCCTTACCTTGCATGGATGATCTATTTGATCAACTCAATGGAGCAAGACACTTCACCAAACTAGATTTGTGGAGCGGTTACAATCAAATCCAAATTGTAGAGGAAGATGTGTACAAGACTGCCTTTCGAACCAGGTATGGCCACTTTGAGTATCTCATGATGCCTTTTGGTCTCACCAACGCACCTGCCACTTTCATGAGTCTAATGAATGACATATTTTGTCTATATTTGGATAAGTCTGTCATTGTCTTCTTGGATGACATCTTAGTATACAGTAGCACAATGACGGAACACAAACAACATCTATGAGAAGTACTCCAGATTCTAAGACAAAATTGATTGTATGCCAAAATCTCAAAGTGTGAGTTTGGCAAGTCTGAAGTAGACTACTTGGGGCAAAGAGTAAGTGTAGATGGTATTCAAGTATTGACAGATAAAATAGAGGTCATTCAAAAGTGGAGTGCCCGAGAAGATCAGACTCAACTCAAGAGCTTCTTGGGTTTGACGGGATTCTATTGTCAATTTGTCAAGGACTTCTCCAAGGTTGCACAGCCTTTAACATCACTGCTTGGCAAGAGGAAGAAGTGGACATGGGGAACCGAACATGAGTTGGCCTTTCAAGAATTGAAAGCCACCTTGCTACATGCACTAATCTTGAAGTGGTATGACCCAAAATGTCCAATCAAGTTGGCTATAGATGCATCAGGCATAGCAATCAAAGCAGTCCTACAACAAGAGTGGCATGATGGATGGCATCCCATTGCATATTTCTTTGAAATTTGTTACAGGCAGAGTGCAACTACTACACCACAAAATGAGAAGAGTTGGCCATCATCCTGGAAACCAAGCATTGGAAGCACTATCTGGGCAAGAAGGCATTTGTGGTAGAGACAGACCAAAAACTTCTAGTCTACCTCAAGACCCAGAAGGATCTATCTTATCGCCAGATTTGATGGGTAGAGTGGCAAAAATGCTTCAACATGACAATCACCTACGTTGAAGGTAAGAAGCAACTTGCAGATGCATTCACCCGCATGCCAATGGCAAACAACTTGGTGGCAAAGGTTCAAATTAACCCTAAATTTTGGCTAGAGATTCTGGCGGCTACAAAAACTGATCCACAAATTGTAGAAGGGCAATCATCCAAAGGCATCACCAGCACCCAAGGACTTACCTTTTGTGATGGCAGATTATGGATTCAAAATGTCCCAAAATTGCACACCACCATTTTAGTGGAATGTTATGATTCAGCCCTTGTAGGTCATGTTGGAGTAGACAAGACCTTGGATGCAGTCCAGCGCCATTACTATTGGCCCAAGATGAGCAACGATGTGATGGACTATGTGCACAATTGCTCACTTTGTCAACAAAACAAAGCTTCTAATCAAGCTCCTACAACCCCTTCCCACTCCTACACAACATTGAGAACAGGTGTGTATGGATCTCGTTTGTGAATTACCTAAGACCACAACAGGATTTGACTCCATTGTGGTCTTTGTGGACCAGCTCAGCAAAATGATTCATGTATGCCCTACCACCAATGAGGTGACCGCTCCACAACTTGCTCAATTATACTTAGATGCAGTCTTCTCTCACCATGGCTTGTCTCGAGTACTCATCATTGATAGGGGTACTCAATTCACCAATTTGTTTTGGCGCACCTTCTTTGGTTCCTTCAAAACCAAGTTAGCCATGTCCATAGCTTACCACCCACAAACAAATGGACAAACCAAGCAGGCTAATTGCACTATTGAAGACATGTTACGCGGCTTCACCTTAGAAGAGCAAGAGAGGTAGGACACCCTACTCCCGTTGGTGGAATTTGCGTACAACAATTCAGTGAATGCATCTACCCAGGTCACTCCATTCTTCCTCATGTATGGTGATCATCCTTTCACACCTTCTAGCTTGGTAATGATCCATCCGGTGGCTACCAAGGTCGATGCAGTCAACACATTTGTTTCTAGAATCCAACAAGGGGTGGAGAGCACTAAGCACAAATTACAGATTGCACAAAATCTCCAGAAGCAGTATGTTGATGCACACCATAGGAACATGGAGTTTAATGTTGGGGATCAGGTGTGGCTATCAACAACCAACCTCACATTAGTGGGACCTTGTAAGCTCAGACCTCCTTTTATTGGGCCTTTCTCAATTCTCCGTCGAGTCGGCACTGTGGCCTATCACCTTGAGCTACCACCACACATGAAGATCCATCCAATGTTCCATGTTTCCCTACTACGCAGATATGCTCCCCGATCAGGCTTGGGTCATTCCACACAAGACATTTGACCTTGTCCGACACTCATTGATGCCAACAAGGAATATGACGTGGAGCGTTTTCTCCAAAAATGAATACGTGGTACTCATCATCCACGGGTGGATTATCTTGTCCAGTGGAAAGGTTACCCCCTCTATGAAGCAACCTGGGAACCCGCTGCCAATTTGACACATGCACCGGTGTTGGTGCAAGCATTTGAGCAACAGTTGCACAACGAGGACGTTGCGTCTTAAAAGGAGGGAGGTTTGTAATACCAAGAGCTAGATATATGATCTAGATGTGAAATTCAGTTTGGTAACATGTGGAATGATGTTATACATGATGGTCAAAGTAGATCAGATAGAAGTATCACCAAAAGGGTACTTCTACTAATAGGGCAAAAAACCAAAATAGATTTGAAAACCCTAGAACCAATAGCTAGACATATGATTTGAAGGTGAGAATTGGGTTCGTAACATCTGGAAGGATGTTACACAGGATGGACTGAATAGATCAGAAAGAGGTATCACTAAAAGGAGACTTCTACAAATAGAGCTGGAACCAAATATGCTTGAAATCTTTGCATGCAATTTCAGAGGCCTAAACGGATGAATTAGGCCTAAAAATGTGCATGTTCACCCTCCCCCCCCCCACCCAAAGGAAGGCTTGCCTTCCCTCTCTCCTTGCTTTTTCTTGTCGAGAGCTTTCCAATGGTACCTCACCCATGTGATTTTGAGATTCCTACAAGAACATTCCCTCTAGTCAAAGCTTGTTTGACCAACCAGATAGAACTAGGACCGACATGTCACCCATCCAAGTAAGTAATCCAAGTGTGGAACTTGCTGACATGTCACCTATCTATGTACCTAATCCTATGGTGGAGCTTCATTGGAGGAGATCCGCTTTGCCTATATATTAAAGAGAAGGTGCTCCTTTGGGGCATCGGAGTTTGAGTGTGAAAGGGTGTGTTCTCAGGGTGTGTGTCTCTTCAGGTCTCCTATCCTCGGAGTATTACAGTAGGTAAGCATGAGTATCCTTATACATTGTAGGCCACCAATACCCTACTGAAAGGATCTTTTTTTCAGTATTCTTCAAGGCATAGTGTCCTCCCAATGCTTTAGAGTGTAAGGACTTAATTACTCCTCCAACTTCATATGCCTCCAAGCATCTCCAAACTACTTTGTCTTTGCATATCTTAAATAAAATGTTTTGTTTCAATTGGTACAGTCCCATCTTCTTGAGAAAGACTGCACTCTTCTCCAGGTCCAGCTCTTCAAGACACTAGCACATATGAAAATAATGATATTCTGCAACATACCTTGTTCTTCACACTACCATTAAATAGTATAACTCTTTATCAAGAAACCAATCATCAGCTTCCAAGTCTTGGTCTTGAGTTTCCAACCTAGATAGGAAGTCCGCATTCAAATGCAAAGCTTTCTTCCTTACTTGTATAGTGTATGTGAATTCTTGTAACAACAAGATCCATCTTGCAATGCACCCAAATAAATCTGCCTTCTTGACCAGATATTGCAACACATAATAGTCAACATAGAAGAAAAACTTTTATCCTAACAGATTGTGGCAAAACTTCTTGCAAGCGTACACCATTCCAAGTGCTTCTCTTTCAGTCATTGAATAATTCTTTTCTGAAATTGAAAGTTGTTGGTTGGCATAATAAATTGGGTAGCCTTTCTTCTTCTTGTTCTTCTGACTTAAGACTACTCCAATTACCATGGAAAAGGTGTCCACATACACATCAAAAAGGGCATCTCAATTTGGGACCCTCATAATTGGTGCTTCAACCAGTTTCTTCTTCAATACTTAGAAAGCTTCTTCTTGTTTTGCTTCCCACAAATAATCTTTGGACTTCTTCAAAAGCTTTGTTAAGGGTGTAACAAGCACCACGTAATTTGACACAAAGTGTGTGTATAGTATCCAACATGTCCCAAGAAGGCTCTCAGCTCTTGGACTTTTTTAGGGGATTCCAAAGCTGAGATGACTTTTACCTTCTTTACATCAACTTCAATACCTTGGCTTGACACCCGATGCTCTAGAAGAATACCCACCTTCATTGTAAAGAAACATTTCTCTCGGTGTAATGATAAAGCAAAAAAATAGCACCTTTCAAAAGTTTGGCAAAGGTAATCCAAATGTACTTCTCTTTTTCCAAACACACAAAAATCATCAATGAAGACTTCCACAAATTTGCAAAGAAAATCTTTGAAGATTGCATTCATCATCTGCTAGAAAGTAGCAAGGGCATTACATAACCCAAAGGCATTTGATTGTATGAAAAAGTGCCCAAATTGGTAGTGAATGTAGTTTTATCCTTGTCTTCTCAAATGGATACTTGATTATACCTTGAAAATCCATCAAGAAAACTAAAACAAGGATGACCAATGTAAAAGATCAAGACCGAGGAGAGAAACAAGAGAATGGAAACCTCACATTGGTACACTTAAATGTGAGAAAACTCCAAATGCCTAGCATGAGCTTTGGCTTTGATATTTATAGGTAGCATACAAGGCCCTTAAGAAGCTTCTCAAGAAGCTTCCTTGAGCCATTTTCTTAGAAGCCAAGTTAACTAGGAAGCTTCCCAAGAAGTTTCCTTTTAGAAGCCGCCTACTTGGCATGCAAGCTAAGCTAGTTAGAAGCTTCTAAAAGCTTCTTTCTAGAAGCTACTTACTTGAGGTGCAAGCTAAGCTAGCCACAAAGCTTCCCAAGAAGCTTCCTAGATACTTTTAGAATATTCTAGGCTAATTTGTCTTATTTGCTACTTTGTTAGCCTTACTAACTTTGTCGCTAAACTCCATATTGTTACATATTCCCCCACCGCTAGTTGGTGACGTCCTTGTTGCCAGTGAAGCTTCAAACTCTTGTATGGCCATTTATGCATTCATGAGGTGAGAAAGAGGTTCCTATGTGGCATCATGAAGGGGATACTCTTTCCAAAAGACCTTGTACTCCGTATGTTATTGACGGCCTTGTTGAACATGGCAACGCACAAGGATACGATCAACTTTGTACTCCTTATGATCATTGATAGGGACACGAGAAGGGTGAGGTTGGACTCAAGAGAGAAAGGAAGAGGGGTTGGGAGCAAAAGGTTTCAACTTGGAAACATGAAAGACAGGATGGATACGCATATGATAAGGCAAGGTAAGTTGATAAGCAAACAAGAGGGACAATTTGGGTGACATCAAAGAGTCTTATCCAATTAAGGGCAAGTTTATGAACTTGGGTATCAAGTGGGAGAAGGAGGTTACTAGAGGATAGCATGACCTTATCATTGACTTTAAAAGTGAGATCATGACGATGGTGGTTGGCATATTGTTTTTGACGATTTTGAGCAACAAGGAGGTGAGATTTGGCTTGGTGGAGAGATTGGGATATAGTGGTCAGGAATGTTGAAGTATGAGGAACCTAAGATGGAGAGGGAGCAAGAAGAGAATCTTGAACAAGCGGATCTTGGCCAAAATTGAGAAAGAAAGGATAAAATCCAGTGCTTGCCTGTTTGGAATTGTTGAAGGTAAATTTTGCAGCTGCAAGACATTCATCTCAATTGGTGTGGTGGACATTGACAAAGGCATGCAGCATATCCTCTAGATGTATGATTTGCATATTTGATTTGTCCATCAGTTTGAGGATGATAGGCCATGGACAAAGCAAGCTTGGTGTCAAGTATTTGGAAAAGTGCTTGCCATAACTTCCTGATAAATCAAGGATTGTGGTCGGAGATGAGTACATGTGGCATCCCACAATGCTTGAAGACATTGTCAAAGTAGATTTGCACTAAGTTTGGAGCATCTACAATATTACAAGTTGGTGCCAAGTGGATTTTCTTACTAAGCTTATCCACAAACACCACAATTGTTGTATGTCTCTGCTTTGTCTTGGGCAAGGATGTGATGAGATCCAAGCTCACGTGTTCTTATTGAGCAAATGGAATGGGGAGTGGTTGAAGGAGTCCGCTTGGCTTTTGGTTGTTGGCCTGGTTACATTGGCAACTCTCACACGATTTGACAAAATCTTGAACATCTTGTGTCATGTTGGGCCACCACCATTGGCATTGGTGGATAGCCAAGGTCTTGTCTACACCCATGTGATCAGCTATTGGTAAATCATGGGCTTCTTGAAGGTGTACAAGTCAAAGGTCACCTTTGGATAGAACATAGATCTGGTCCTCATGGAATAAAAGGCCTTCCTTGAAGGAAAAGGTGTTGTACTTCTTGTCGCATGTTGTATGATGGCCATGTACTATTTGGAAGAAGGGATCTTGTTGTAGAGCTCATCGAAACTTGTTTTGGACCTTGGAGTCAATTGACACCATTGTAATTGCTACCATGATGAGAGGAAGAGACTTCAAATCAGGTCATGGTGATAAAGCATCAGGGATGACATGGAACCAACCTGGTTTTTACTCAAGTTTGATGTCAAACAATTGGAGTTGCTCCTCCCATCAATGATGTTGACTCTTCATGTGTTCCAAGTGTAAGGTCTGCAACAATGGTTTGTGATTGGTATGCATGATCACTTGTTTCCCTAAGAGATAACGCCTCCATACCTTGGTGGCATATACCATTGCAAGTTGTTTCCAATCTTGAGTAGAGTAATTTCTTTCAACTATATTTAGGTGACAAGACACAAAGGCAATGAGATGTAGTCCATCTGGGAATTCTTGTTGCAACACTACTCCAATTGTAATGTTAGAAGCATCAAAATCAACCACACAAGGTAGTTGAGGATCATATGGTTGAAGGATAGGTCTTGAAGACACCATATGTTTCAACTTTTGGAATGCTTCTTCATGCTTGGTGGTCCATTGGAAGCTCGAGTCCTTCCCTAAGAGATAAGTCAATGGTGCAGCAACATGAGCATAATAATGAATGAATCATCGATAAAAACTGGCCAACCCATTAAATGCTTGTACTTTTGTAGCATCTTTTGGAGTAGGCTAATCAGTAATGGCCTTTATTTTCTCCTCTTCCATCTTGATACCTTCCGATAAGATCTTGTGACCCAAGAAGATGACCTCTTTTTGCTAAAAGGCACTCTTCAATTTCTTGCAATAAAATTTCTATTGTCATAGTTGTCTTAGGACTTCTTGCACCTGATTCACATGTTCTGCCTTTGTCTTGCTAGAGATTAAGATGTCATCCAAGAACACCACCCAAGATTCATTCATTATGGCACCGATCCAATAGTCCATCCAACACCTGATACATTTGATCCATGAAGATTGTTGGAAAATTAGTTAGCCCAAAAGGTAGAACTCTCCACTCAAAATGTCCATACCTTGTGTGAAAGGCGGTCTTTTGCACATCCTCTTTATCAATAGGGATTTGTCAATAGCCGCTACAAAGATCCAACTTGGAAAAGTATCATGCTCTACTTAGTTGATCGAGCAAGTCATTGATCTAAGGCAAGTGATATGCATTCTTCACTATTTGCTTATTGAGTCCACGATAATCAATACAAAAACAAAGTCCTCCATCCTTTGCTGGGACAAATAGTACAAGAGGTCCCCAAGGAGAGGTATTATGTCATATGAAGTCCTTCTACAACAACTCCGTAAGTGTTGTTTGCAACTCCTCCAACTCCTTTGGTGAGAGCCAATAGATTGGTCTACTCATTGAAGTACTCCTTTGTAATAACTCAATCTTGAAGGGCATACCATAATTGAAGGGTAATCCCTTTGGCAGATCATCTGGAAACATGTCCACAAACTCTTGAATTATCTGATCAATCATTGCTTGATGAGGGTCTTGGCCCTCCTCAGATTGTCCTTGTGCAATTGGCTTGATTCACATTGCAAATACAAACTTATCTTCCTCCAAAGCTTGCTCTATGGATGCTTCACTAACAAACTTCCCATCTAGGGACTCATCTCTCTTCAGAAGTCGCTTACTTGGCATGCAAGCTAAGCTAGTTAGAAGCTTCTGGAAGCTTCCTTCTAGAAGCGCAAGTTAACTAGTTAGGAAGCTTCCCAAGAAGATTCCTAGATGCTTTGGAATATTCTAGGCTAATTGAGGTATTCCCTACTTTGTTAGCCTTACTAGCTATGTCACTAAACTCCATACTATTACATATTCCTCCACCCCTAGTTGGTGACGTCCTTGTTGCCATTGAAGCTTCAAACTCCTGGATGGCTGTTTGTGCATTCTAGAGGTGAGAAAGAGGTTCCCATGTGGCATCATGAAGGGGAAACCCTTTCCAAAGGACCTTGTACTCCATATGTTGTTGGCGTCCTCATTGGATGTGGCAATGTGCAAGGATACGATCAACTTTGTACTCCTCTTGATCATTGATAGGGATAGGAAGAAGAGGAGGTTGGACTCAAGAAGAGAAGAAGAGGGGTTAGGAACAAAGGGTTTCAACTTGGAAACATGAAAGATAGGATGGATGCGCATATGACAAGGCAAGGCAAGTCAATAAGCAACAGGGGAGACAATTTAGGTGACATCAAAAGGTCCTATCCAATTAGAGGCAAGTTTACAAACTTGAATATCAAGTAGGAGGGGTAGATTACTAGAGGATAGCATGACTTTATCACCAACTTCAAAGGTGAGATCACAACAATGGTGGTCCGCATATTTTTTTGACAATTTTGAGCAACAAGGAGGTGAGATTTGGCTTGTTGGAGAGATTGGGATATGGTGGTCAAGAAGGTTGAAGTATGAGGGACTTGAGATGGAAGAGGAGCAAGAGGAGAATCTAGGACAAGTGGATCTTGGCCAAAATTGAGAAAGAAAGGAGAGAATTCGGTGCTTGCCTGTTTAGAATTGTTATATGCAAACTATGCAGCTACAAGACATTCATCCCAATTGGTATGGTGAATGTTGACAAAGGCACAAAGCATATCTTTTAAGGTGCAATTTGCATGTTTAGTTTTTCCATCAGTTTGAGGATGATAGGCTGTGGACAAAGCAAGTTTGGTGCCAAGGATCTAGAAGAGGGCTTGCCAACACTTTCTGGTGAAGCAAGGATCACGGTCGGAGATGAGTACATGTGGCATCCCATGATGTTTGAATACATTATTGAAGGAGAGTTGCACCAAGGTTAGAGCATCCACATTATCAACCGTTAGTGCCAAATGGATTTGCTTACTAAGCTTATCCACAAACACCACAATTGTTGTGTGACCTTGTTGTGTCTTGGGCAATGAGGTGATGAGATCTAAGCTAACATGTTCCCAATGACTAGTTGGAATGGGAAGCGGTTGAAGGAGTCCACATTGCTTCTAGTTACTGGCCTTGTTGCATTGAAAACTCTCACACGATCAGACAAACTCCCAAACATCTTGCATCATGTTGGGCCACCACCATTGGTGTTGGAGGGTACCCAAGGTCTTGTCCGCCCCCATGTGACCAGCTATTGGTAAATCATGGGCTTCTTGAAGGCGCACAAGTTGGAGATTACCTTTGGCTAGAACATAGATCCGGTCCACACGGAATAGAAGGCCTTCCTTGAAGGAGAAGGTGTTGTACTCCTTATTGCATGTTATCAAATGACCATGTACCATTTGGAAGAAGAGATCTTGTTGTAGAACTGACCAAAACTCATTATGGACCTTGGGGTCAATTGACACCATCGTAATTGCCGCCGTGATGAGAGGAAAAGACTTCAAATCAAGTCATCATGATAGAGCATCAAGGATGACATGGAACCAACCTGATTTGTACTGAAGTTTGATGTCAAACAATTGGAGTTGCTCTTCCTATTGATGATGTCAAATCTTCATGTGTTCCAAGTGTAAGAATCTACAACAATGGCTTGTGATCAGTTTGCATGACCACTTGTTTCCCCAAGAGGTAATGCCTCCATACCTTGGTGGCATATACCATTACAAGTTGTTCCTGATCTCAAGCAGAGTAATTTCTTTTAGTTATATTTAGTTGGCGAGACACAAAGGCAATAGGATGTAGTCCATATGGGAATTCCTATTGCAACACAACTCCAATTGCAAAGTTAGAAGCATCAAAATCAACCACACAAGGTAGTTGAGGATCATATGGTTGAAGAATGGGTCTTGAAGACACCAGATGCTTTAACTTCTAGAATGCCTCTTCATGCTTGGTGGTCCACAAGAAACTCAAGTTCTTTCCCAGTATGTCAGTCAATGGTGCAGCCACATGAGCATAATAGTTGATGAACCGTTGGTAAAAACTGGCCAATCCATTAAATGTACGTACTTCTATAGCATCCTTCAAGGTAGGCCAATCAGTAATGGCCTTGATCTTCTTTTCTTCCATCTTGATCCTCTCTGATGAGATCTTATGACCCAAGAAGGTAACCTCCTTCTGCCAAAAGGCACACTTTGACTTCTTAGGACTTCTTGCACATGATTCATGTGTTCTGCCTCTGTCTTGTTATAGATTAAGATATCATTCAAGACCACCACTATAGACTGATCCAATAGTCCCTCCAACACCCAATGCATCTGATCCATGAAGACTGTTGGAGCATTAGTGAGTCCAAAAGGTAGAACTCTCCACTTGAAATGCCCATACCTTGTGCGAAAGGCAGTCTTTTGCACATCCTTTCTTTCAATAGGAATTTGCCAATAACCACTACAAAGATCCAGCTTGGAAAAGTAGTGTGCTCCACTTAGTTGATCAAGTAGGTCATCAATCTGAGGCAAGGGATATGCATTCTTCCGGGTTTGCTTATTGAGCCCATAGTAATCAATATAGAAATGAAGTCCTCCATCGTTCTTTGGAACAAATAGCACTTGTGCTTCCCAAGGAGAGGTACTATGTCACATGAAATCCTTCTCTAACAACTCTGTAAGTGTATTTGCAACTCCTCCAACTCCTTTGGTGAGAGCCAATAGATTGGTCTACTCACTAGAGTACTCCTTAGCAATAACTCAATCTTGAAGGGCATACCTCAATCGGAGGGTAATCCCTTTGGCAAATCATCCAGAAACACGTCCGCAAACTCTTGAACTATCCAATCAGCCATTGCTTGATGAGGCTCTTGGCCCTCCTTGGATTGTTCTTGTACAATCAGCTTGATCCATACCACAAATATAGACGTATCTTCCTCCAAAGCTTGCTCTATGGCTGCTTTACTAACAAAACTCCCTTCCAAGGTCTCATCTCTCTTCCAAGCTTGCTCCATGGTTGCCTTCTTAGCAAACTTCCTATCTTGGGACTCATCTCCATTCCAAATTTGCTCTGTGGCTACCTTCTTGACAAACTTCCCATCTTGGGACAAACTATTTTTAGGTGTTTTACTCAGAGGTACCGGACAACCTAATCAGAAATTCCTACTTTGGTGTTATACTTGAATTTGTCATCGGGTCCAATTGAGTTGAACCTTATGACATTCAAGCCAAGGTAGACCCAAAATGATATCATAGTGTAGAGGTGCCACTACAAACCTCATACACTCCAAATACTTCTTCCCAATCTTGAAAGTAATAGGATATGAGGTGTGGAATGTAGAACCCTTTCTACCATCCGCCATCATCAAACTACTTCCAAATATTGGCTTGATAGGAATACCCAAGTCCTTTGCTACTTGCATAGATATGCAATTCTCTGAACTTCCAAAATCAACCAAAATCCTACAACCTCAATTAGATATCGTACCTTGCAAGTGAAGCAAACTTGCATAAGTCAAGCCCTTCAATCCCATTGGAACTAATCAATGTAACAATATGGAGTTTAGCGATGAAGTCAGTCAGGCTGACGAAGTAGCACATAAGATAAATTAGCCTAGAATATTCCGGAAGTATCTAGAAAGCTTCCCGGTTAGCTTAGCTTGCACCTTTAGTAAGTAGCTTCTAGAAGGAAGCTTCTAGAAGCTTCAAACTAGCTTAGCTTGCACGCCAAGTAGGCAGCTTCTAGAAGGAAGCTTCTTGAGAAGCTTCCTAGTTAACTTGGCTTGCACTCTAAGAAAGCAACTTGAGGAAGCTTCTTGAGAAGCTTCTCAAGGGCCTTGTATGCTACCTATAAATACCAAAGCCAAAGCTCATGCTAGGCATTTGGAGTTTTCCCTCATTCAAGTGTCCCATTGAGAGTTTCCATTCTCCTATTTCTCTCCTTGGTTTCGGTCTTTTACAATCAAGCTCCCAATGGGTGGCTCAAAATCTCCTATTGGGATTCCTTGTTTCCCTGATCATTTGGTTCTACAATCTCCATCTGGGCAACTTGTTGAGGTCGCCCATTCCTAAGTGGGCATTCAGCAATGTGATGTCCAACTTGGTGAAAATAAAAAAAACATGTATTTTGTCGCAATCTTTCTCTATCCTTTGTACCAAGTGGTCTCCATTGGATAGCATCAATCTCCATTGGTGCTGGTTCTTCCACCCATGCATAGTGTATTGGTAGGCCTTATGTAGGTCAATGGCAAGACCAAGTTGTTGCAACCAAGGAATCAAAGCGCTCAGCCAATTGCATGGCTTCTTCTACATTTTGTGGTTCCTACATGGTCACCTCCAATTTGGTTTGTGACTTCAATCCTCGTACAAATCGACCCAGAACTTCACCTTCTTGTTTATCTGGAATCTGCATGATGATGTTTTGAAATTGTGTGATGTAGCTCCTTATTAAGTCAACTTGCTTCAACTTTGCCAATTTATCTTGTGCAGCGTGGGTGACATTTATAGTTTGAAAGCGACCCAATATTGCATCCTTGAACTTTGCCCATGTCAAAATTGGTGCAACAATCTATTGTTCAACTTGCTCCACTCAAAATTGCCACCAAAGTTTTGCTACACCATTTAATTGGCTAGAGGCCAAGAGAATTTGTTTCCATTCATCTTGAAGATTGGTGGCTTCAAAGTAACGTTTGCAATCAAACACAAAATTCTCCACTGTGCCCAGAAGATTCTTGCCTTCAAACACCTTGGGTTTTGGAAATCAAATGTGATCTTCTCCATCTTGAATTGGCACTCTCTCTATATGTTCTCTTTGTTGCTGATCTTGTTCATCCAGCAATTGAGTAAGGTGCTCAATTTTTTGTTGCATCGCAAGGATGATGTCCGGTATTTCTGCCATAGCTACTACTCTATCCCACAAGTCCCACTTTGTCTAATTGATTAACACATAGATGCAACATGTCCACCATTCTCCATAAGTTACAACCGGAAGTATCAAGGGTTCCTCAAACACGGTGATCATATGTAGAAAATCTTGCCCAAAGCGCAAGGTGATGAATTGTGTGAAATGATGCTTGGGTAATATCTGGACATGAAAATCCCAATGGTTTGGTGGAAGTGGATTTAGTGGTCCATAAATTCCATCCATCCCATTCTTGCTCTGATACTAATCTTAAAGACCAAGACCGAAGAGCGAAATAGAAGAATGGAAACTCACATTGGGACACTTGAATGAGAGAAAACTCCAAATGCCTAGCATGGTTGGCTTTGGTATTTATAGGTAGCATACAAGGCCCTTGAGAAGCTTCTCAAGAAGCTTCCTTGAACCACTTTCTTAGAGTGCAAGCCAAGTTAACCAAGAAGCTTCTCAAGAAGCTTCCTTCTAGACGCTGCTTACTTGGCGTGCAAGCTAAGCTAGTTAGAAGCTTCTAGAAGCTATCTACTTGTAGCGCAAGTTAACTAGTTGGGAAGCTTCCTAAGAAGCTTCCTAGATGCTTCTAGAATATTCTAGGCTAATTTGGCTTATTCTCTACTTCATTAGCCTTACTAACTACGTTGTTAAACTCCATATTGTTACAATCCACCATTATCAACCTACTTCCAATTACTGGTTTGATAGGAATACCCAATTCCTTTGCTACTTGCATAGACATGCAATTCTCTAAACTTCCAAAATCAACCAAAATCCTACAACTCCAATTAGATACCGTGCCTTGCAAGTGAAGCAAACTTGCATAGGTCAAGCCTTCAATCCCATTGGAACTAATCAAGCTCACAATAGGTGGCTTGAAATCTCCTAATGGGATTCCTTGTTTCCCTAATCATTCCACTCCACAAACTCCATCTGGGCAACTTGTTGAGTTCATCCATTCTTGAGTGGACATTCAACAATGCAATGTCCGAATTGGCGACAATAAAAAAAACCACCATTTTGTCATATTTTCTCTCTTATCTACTCTATCTATATCATTATCTACTGATCCATTCCTTTCTACTATCTTAGGTAACTCACTCAAAGACATGTGTACTCCTACTTCTACTACTTCAGACTTCCTTGCTAATTTTACCTCACTACAAAGTCAATCCAAGTCTGTTCAAACAAGATCTAATCTAAGACACACATTGTCTCCTACCTCTAATAGCTTCCTATCTAACCAATCTCACAGACAAATCAATAGATTGTTCAACTCCAAGTCCTTCATCTTCCTTTTCCTTGTCTCTTGCACCAACAACTTCAACTCGTGCAGCTTGGCTTCCTCCAACTTCCCTTCAACTTTAGTACTAAGCAGCACCTTCATCACGTTCACCACTACTCCTACTACATCAGATTCCACCACTAGTTCTACCTTCTCTTTCTTTTTTTCCCATCCAGCTCATTGTGATACATTTGCAACTCGTCCTAAACTTTAGCTTTCATTGCCTCCTTCTCTTGTCAATTCAACACAAGTTTATCTTCTACTACTCTCAATAAAACTTGCAATTGTTCCTCCTTCCAACTATGCTATGTTAACTCCTGCTGCTAAGCTTGATCTTTATTGGCCGCTTGCTTCCTCCTTCTCTTGTCAATTCAACACAAGTTGATCTTCTACTACTCTCAATAAAACTTGCAATTGTTCCTCCTTCCAACTACGCTATGTTAACTCCTGCTGCCAGGCTTGATCTTTATTGGCCACTTGCTTCCTTAGACTCTCTAGCTCTTGCTCCATCACTATTGCACTTTTGATTGTATTAGCTCATCTTGTGCATCAGCAATTTCACTATTTAGCACGTCGACCAATGCCATCTTCTCCTTTATTTCCTCCTATCACTTCACCAAATCCTCCCTCATTGCTTCTAAGTGCTTACTTTGAAGAATTTCCTCCACTTGAAGTTCTTCGGCTTCCATGCCTACTTGCATTGGCTTACTTCTCAATAGTGAGGTCTCCACACTCCACTTTGTCATGATTGCTAACTTGCCCTTCACATCCAGATTAGCACTTGCCCATTTCTACTTTCTTCTACTGCAGAAACACCACCAATGGACACACTACCTTTGATATATACTCCACTCAATCATATTGCTTGTCTTTGGCTCCACCGTCTTCACCCTCTTTTGGTTACTCCTTCACTAGCACCTTACTCCAAAGACTTGATCTTTGTATCTTCAACATTTCCTCATCCAAGCTCTCCTCTTCCTCAGTGGTAACCTTATTGGGTCAAACATTGACTACTTTAGCACTTCTCTTCCCTTTGGCACCTCTTGGGCACACCAAAACACCTTCTTCTTCCTTCTTGTATCTTTGCTCAATAGTGGACACCTTTGGACTTGTCTTCTTTGCTTCCACAACTCTTCCTCTTGTTTGCTAGACCTCAACCTTGCCTTCACTACCACTGCTTGACTCCTCACTTTGCAGTGTGAACTCTTCTTCTCTTCCCAAGGCTTCTCCCTTTGACTTGGTTTCTCCTTCTGATTCATCCTCTTCCGGAGTCAATTCCTTTACTTTTACCAGGACTAACTTTGGATTAGGCTTTTGCATCTTCTATGGCTGTACTGATGCAATTCATCCTTTGAGTTTATCCCTCTTTCTTGGCTTGAGGATGTCAACTGCTACGATTCTCTCCTTTCCACTCTTCTTGTAATACTCATTCTCTTCTCAAACCCGCTCCATGTAATATTGTTCATTGGCATCCACTCCTTGCACAAATTTGGATGAAAGTGCGACCACATTCTATTTCACTCCTCCAAAGTCAGCAAATTCAACCCAAAGTAGAAATGAGCTACAAAGGGTACAAATTAGTGTGGTTGGATATCCATTCTACAACCCATAATCATTTGTCCTACCCGTTGGTGCAAACACTTTGCCCAATCCACTACTTTTCCTGCAAACATCTGATGAAAGAAAAATACTTGATGCATTGTGACATAGGTGGTTTGCTCTAGCTTGAACATTGCCATCTTTGTACTCACAATCCCTCTTCACACTCGGTCTCTATAACTATCCACCTTATACCTATTCTTAGTGCACAATCAATTAAAACAATTCCTCACCTTGGTAGTTTCTTCTAATGCATCACACTTCTGATAGAAGGTGATACTCCTACCTCTCCTTCCTCTCTTTGTAGGAAAAATATCCAATCTGACTCAGTCCATAGAGCCGGATTCCCTCTCTTCTCTTTGTGCTTTGGCCCATCCTTGCAATCGCTCATAGCAATCTCTTCCATGAAACTTGGAAAACTAAAATTCCAATTCCAGGCTAGAAAAGTGATGCAAAGTCTCTATAAGACCTTGATCCTTGCCACTACATCTAATCTATGCATTGCAAGACCCCTCACTGCACTCTGCTTACTCACTTTTGGGATTGCGTGTTTCCTCACTCTCTTCTTGTGAAAGATTGTACCCAAGATTCTAACCCACTTTTCTTGCATATTCAAAATTTGCATTCCTTTAGGTCTACTTCAAATAGGAATAGGGTAGCATCTAGACATTGTAGTGCTTCCATGCAAAAATCTCCATTTTATAGTCCTTCACTTCAATTGTTGCTCGGTGCTACTCACCGATTCTGTGAATTTGTTTCATATCATTGTCAAGAACCTCTTGGTCCTTAGGTAGTCACTTTCTTCCCACATACTTTCTTGATTGGCAAACCCTAGAGGATTTTGTTACAAGGTATTTGGATCAAGTTGCGCTACCCGATATGAAGTCCTTGTCTTTGTATTTTTCTCTTGTCCACCCCGGTCCTTCAGACTCGACCTAAGGTCAACTTTGGGTTTGTGCTAGACACATGATTCTTCTCATTTCTTCCCTGTTTAGCACTCCTTTGGCTTTACCAACGCACTTCTTCTTCAAACTTTAACAAACCAAAACAAAACAAAAAAATGTGGGTATCACAAACTTCTTGCAAGCATACACCATTTCAATTGCTTCTCTTTTTGTAGTAGTATAGTTTTGCTTTGCAACTAAAAGTTATCAATTGGTGTAATAATATAGATAGTCCTTTTTGTCATCCTTCTGGCTTAGGACTACTCCACATATCATGGACAAAGTGTCCTCATACACATGAAAAGGAACATCCCAATTTGGAGCCCTCAAGATTGGTGCTTCCACCAATTTCTTCTTCAACACATGGAAAGCTTGTTTTGCTTCCCACAAATTGTCTTTTGATTTCTTCAAAGGCTTTGTCAAAGGTGCAACTAGCACCCCATACTTGGACACAAAGCATTTTTAATATCTGACATGTCCCAAAAAGGCTCTTAGCTCTCAAATATTTTTGGGGGATTTCAAAATTGAGATGAATTTCACCTTCTCAACATCAACTTCAATTCTTTGGCTTAAAACCTGATGCCCCAACAAAATTCTCTCCTTCATTGCAAAGAAGCATTTCTTTGGGTGCAACAACAAGCCAGCAAAATGACACCTTTCAAATGTTTGGTAAAGGTAATCCAAATGTATCTCTCTTTGGCCAAACACATAAAAATCATCAATGAAAAGTTCCACAAACTTCCATAAAAAATCTTTGAAAATCACATTCATCATCCGTTGGAAAGTAGCAAGAGTATTACACAACCCAAAGGGCATTTGATTTTATGTGAATGTAGTCTTGTCCATAACTTCTTCTCAAATGGACACTTGATTGTGTCTTAAAAATCCATCAAGAAAACTATAGCAAGGATGATGAGTTACTTGATCCAAGATAGTATCTGTAAAGGGCAAAGGATGATGATCCTTCCTTGTGATTGCATTTAATTTGAAAAAATCTTGGCACACTTGAATCTTCCTTGTCTTCTTCTTTGGCACAATAATAATGAGAGAAATCCATTCATTGCTCAAGATTGGGAAATTTATTTTGGCCCCTAGGTACTTATCAATTTTATCTTTGACCAATAGTGAGTACTTTGGTTTCAAGCAATAGTGTCATTGCTGAATTGGAATTTTCCAATTCAGCAATGACACTATTTGCATCTTCAATGAGATCAATCCAATGCTCCCTAAATTGTCTTGGGATTCTTTGCATCTGATCAATAGACCAAGCAAATACATCCTATCACTCAATAAACAAGGTAGTGTATCCTACCAACTTGTCTAAAGTAATTGTCTTGGATATTTTCAAAATATTTCCTTCTTCCAAGACTACATCTTGACAGTCATGGAGGTTAATGACTTCATCAACAAGGCTGACGTAGCTTAACCTAAGTTGGATGGAGTTCAGACTCCCTTCCTCCAATTTATTGTTATTTGAGGCAAAATCATATGGATCTTCTTCTTTGACCTCCAGCTTGTAGCATTCCAAGTAATTCATAGGGACGTCTTCATCCAAGTGTTCTAAAGACAAAGATGACAAATATTTGGATTCATCCTCATCTTTCCAACAAAGTAGCTTCTCCCAAGTAGTGAACCTTCATCCAACTTACTAAAAATAGTTGTTAGCCTTTGGATGAGATGTCCATAAACCTCAACTTTTGCTAGTACAAATCCACAAACAACTTGACTATACTATTGTCTTTCAATCAACAATGGGTAACAAATTTTGGTTATTGGTCTCAACACAATGTGGTGCCCACATGTTTTGTTTTTCATTGTTTATTTGTGTTTAAGGGAAGAAGTAAGCACAAGAAGCTGAATTGCGGAAGAAGAATGGACGGAAGTGACTTCAGAGGACATCCAAAGAAGGTGATATTGGATCCGATGATGGAGGTACTCAAAAGAAGGGTACGACAAAAAAAAGTCCAAAGAGCACCGTCTTCGTGTCAGAAGGTGCAGGTGATATGAAGACCGTCTAACAACCTTGGTAAGTAGCAAGAAATTACACTTCAAGAAATGGCGGAGGCAAAAGAACCATGTCTTGACAATGACCAGACATCAACATGCAGAGGAGTGGAAGTCAAATTTGAAATTGACTAAAGAATGATTGCAATTTGGGGTAATATAAGATAGCAATTTTGTAGGGACAAGTTGAATATGCCAAGTAAATTTCTAATTCCTTTGAGTAGTCGTCCTGCAGTAATGCGTGTCCGGAAGCCAATTGAGAGTGAAATTTTCCAAAATCCCGAAGGGGTTAGAGTGTCTCGTCCAAGAGAGGGCATTATCTTTTAGTATTGTAGAACGCAAGAGCAGATTATGGCGAAGAAGGTCGCAAATGCACTAGCGGTGTGGGGTTTTGCAATTCATAGGTTAGATGTAGTAGCCAGAATCAAAGCCTTGAATAGACTTTGTATTAAGTTTTTAGCATGGAATTGGAATTTCAGTTTCCAAGGAGTGATGGCAAAGATAGCTGCCAGTAATTGTGAGGAGGGTCCCAAAGTTGAAGGGAAGAGAGGAAATCCGACTTGATGGACTGAGTTGGATTGGAGGTTAGTATTGGGGAAGGAAGCAGGAGAGCCGACAAGGATCACCTTCTATCGGAAGTGTGATGCTGCAAAAGACACGGCAGAAATTCAAAACTCATTCTTTGCTCCGAGAACCACAAATGGCTACAAGGTGGAGTCCTATTGGGATCCAATTAGGAGAAGTATCGTGGGGGTGATGATGGCCATGTTCAAGCCAAAACAAATGACGTATGTGAACATGCAGCAAGCGGTCTTCTTCCACCAGATGTTTGCAGGAGTGACGGTGAATTGGGCAAAGTTTTTCCACCACCAAACGAGGCAGATGGTGATCAATTGGCAAACAGGTTCTCTGCCTCATTCTTTCGCACCATTTGCAATAGACTTCTACTTCAGGTTGAACTTGCTGATAGTAGAGGAGCGGCATCGCATGGTGTCCCATTTCCATCCTGACTTAAGATGGGAAGCGGACGAAGAAGAGCAGTAGTATATGATACACCTGCGAGCCAACGACAATCATTTCTTGAAGACCGGACAGTGGAAGATAGAAGAAGTCACAAGTCCAAAGACGAAGAAGCGTAGTAAACTTGAAGAAGCAAAGTTGCCTCCCGCTCAAAGGAAGACTCAAAGACTGGTTGTGCATAATAAGAAGATGGTGAGAGAAGCATCATCGGAATCAGAGTCTGAAGAAGAAACCGAGTTGCAAGAGGAGGAATCCAAAGAAGAGGAGCTCACCTTAAAAAGTGAGGAGTTTGGAAGTGATAGCAAGGGGGAACCTCAGGTTCAGCATTTGGTGGCAGTCAGTGAAGCTTGTCATATGATGATTGATAGAGTACACGAAACAATGAGTCATAGCCATAGTGGTGAATAAGCAAAGACCAAAGGAAAAGGAGGAGTATCCTACGGGGCCGAGTTCAATTGGTAAAGAAGAAGAAAGTTCCGATGCGGTGTCTTTGAAGATACAAAGATCGTGACTTTGGATGAAGGAGCTGATGAAGGAGGTGAAGACTGAAGACGAAGACGGCGACGAAGATACAGAAGGCTTTGGTGGGATATCATATTTGATGAAAGAGGTCACCCCGTTGCTAGAGCTGTTAAAGGAGCATCGGAGGATAATTCCCCAAGATTGTAGGAAGGGGATGAATGAGTTGTAGGTGGCGAAGCATCTATTGAGTGAAGTGAAGGGGTTGCAGGAGCAACAAGTCCAAAGAAATGAAGAAATTGAAGAACTTTGGAAGGAGGAAGTCTTGAAGAAGAAGACTTTCAAGATGTTACAAGAGAGCTGCGAGGCAAAAGAGAAAGAGCTGTAGAGGCAAGCCGGAGAATTGAAGGAGCACGCGATGTGGCTGAGCAAAATGAAGGAGGAAGTGAGTGATGAGCAAATCAAGAATATTCATTTGAAGGTGATGGCAATCATAATGGAGCAGGAGTTGGACAGCTTGAAGAAGAGTGCAGCGGGGAAGGATCAAGCATGGTAGAGGGAGTTAGCAGTCAGGTAGGAAGAAGAAGAACAATTACGAGAGCTAGTCAGGAGTGCTGAATTACAGAGTACACTATATGCGGAGGAGAAGAAGATGCTTGTTGTGGAGTACAAAGATGAGCTGAAGATGTATCATGAAGAATTGATGGTATAGCGCTCTTGAGGATATGAGTCGGAATCAGTAGGAGAAGTTGCGGAAAAGTTGAGAGCAATCTTAAGCACGGAGGCTGAAGGGAGATTGGAAGAAGCCCGTCTACATGAGTTGAAGTTGCTTGTGCAAGAAACTCAGAGGAGAAAAGCCAAAGATGTGGACATGAACACGTTGCTGATTTGATTGAGGGAGTGTGTAGACCGGAAGATGTTAGAAGATAGATAAAGCAAAGTGTTGTTTTTAGTGCTCGTCGCTTGAGCTTAATTCCGATTGTCAATTCCGTGTTTGTGTTTGTGAGTGTGTGGAGAATTCCAAAGTGCAAGTCAGTGTGTCTATGGATGTTGGATTCTGCAGCCTTGATCTTCCTTCTGTGTGTTTGATCCTGAGTGAAGTGCATCGGAGCAATGCCTTGACAGATCTGAGAAGAATTGTAGTGTTGATAGTATTCTGCATTTGTGAGTGTAGCACAAAGTTGATGTGAATCAATTTTGATCAAAGAAGTTGTGCCTTCAGTGGAAGGGTGGAACACAATTCTGAGGCAAAATCATTATTTGCAGTGAAGTGCCATCTTTGGGAGAATCTGAATCATCACAATCAAGCATTGTTTGGACAGAATTTTCTATGTTGTGATTATGTGTATGTGTATTTGTGACAATTTATCAAGATTGTGAGCTTGTTACTCTCTTCTAGGTGTAGTTTCTACCTGAGAGATTAAAGAAGCAATCAAGAAGAACTACAAGTTACTGTTTGACTTTGTATTTGACCAATTCTGAATCGTATCTCTGCGGGAACGAACTTTACTTACCCGATTACCGCAAAAATGATATTTGCCGGGCTGTCACATGATTTTTGGCATTGCTGCCGGGGATACACAACTCGGAAGTGGAAGAATACGTCAAACTCAAAATGGGGCGTCAAAGCAATATGAATGTCTATAGCAAGAGAACAATGGGAAGAGAGAGTCCGAAGATGAACGTTGCAATCATGAAGAAGAAGAATGTCTGAAGATCCAATCTACGTTGGCCAAAACTGAGCAAGAAGCATTAAACAATAAACTTCTTCATGAAGTTCAAGAATCTTTACAAGAACTTGAACAAAAGAGACGTGAAGGAGGGTGGCAAGGCTACTTTTCATCCCCGTCTTCCAAGAAGAAGAAAGAATCGAGCGGGCAGACATATGCATTACAACCCAGTACACCAACTTCCCCTAAAGCTATAAAGGAAGTTGAATTCATTAAGAAGTTCATTTGCAAAAAGATAGCACAAACACTTACGAAAGAAGAGTGTCAACATCTGGTACAAAAATTCCTTGGTTATCCCGGAGAAATTTCGAGACCAGGTTGAAGATATGGAACCTCTTACTTCTAATCGAGTTGAAGTCAACACAACCAGAGAAGAAGAAATTATCAAAGAAAACCCCAATTTGAACTTGACAAATTGGAACCCTTGGGCAGACAACATGGCATCCATACCAAGTAGTTCTTTGGTTCCTGTAAGTTCAAACTTACCACAGCCAAATCCGCTGCATCAAACGATGACTTTGTTACTTGTGACCCAACATGCTTATCAAAAGTATAAAGGTACGGAACATGACAAAGACCCTGACAAATTTATCGAGGAGTTCAAAGTCATTTCCTTTGCCAACAAGGAACATGACTCTGCGGATCGACTACGGATTTTTCCAAGTCTGCTCCAAAAGAAGGCTCGGAGCTAGTACACCCATGTAACACAAAAGAGATTCACACCAGCAAACTGGGCAGACTTACGAAATGGCTTCTTGGAACGATTTTGGGAAGTGGATTATGATACGAGTGTCTTTGTGGCACTTAATGATTTGGATCAAGGGAAGAAGGAAAAATTGAGAGATTACTCTGAGTGGTTCATGGCCTTATTGAACCGAGTTCCAAAACAATCCGGTGTGGTGGGTTATTCCAATGCCCAAGCCATTACTTGGTTTCTTGGAGGGCTTTCACCGGAGATTCAAATCTTTGCTAGGGAGAGGAATGTAACTTCCTTGGACAAAGTCCTCAAACATGTCGCCCAATATGAGGCGGCTCACTCTCACTCGTCCAACAATTGAAGAAATCATGAGAAGAAGGGCAAGAAGCCTAGACGAAGGGCTTCTTGTAGCAGCTCCCCTTCTTTGGAGGAATCCTCCACATCTTCTAGTTCTTCTTCGGAATCCGACAAAGAACCCAAGCCGCAGAGAATACAAAGATGCGGAAGAAAGAAGCCAGTAATGCTGCCAGTAAAGAATGTACCTAAGGCGGATCAGAAGTTGGAAACTCTTATTAAAGAGTTCACGGATTTCAAGATCCAGATAATTGGGTCTAAGGACCAAAGAATGCTCCCGTCATTTGGTCGACCAAATGTATGGTGCACTGCATGTGGTAAATCCGGCCACGCTAATACAGAGTGTTTGACTCGTATGGCATTTCCAGTGCAACAAATTGATTGGGTTCCCGGATGAGATCAGTGTGATGAAGAAGAGTCTGTATACCAAACCCAAGAAATATAGCCTCCAGCGAGCCCATCACATCAAGGTCTCAGGTATGGACCACAAGAGTACAATCCTATTGCTCCCCCACAAAGACCACAGATGGGTGGCCAAAATAGACCTCAAAATGTTGCATCGGATGCTTGTTACAATTGTGGCTTGATGGGACATTGGTCTCCAAATTGTCCGGAGCCAAGACGGCAAATTGGGTACGTGCCCCTTTGTGGGAATTGTAAAGGATCGGGGCACATAGGAAATCAGTGCCCGCAACCACCCAATCCAAAGCCCCTTGTCAAGTATGTATAGACACCCGCAGAGCGTGCTGCACTCTAGGCAAAGGGGGATACAAATGTTAATTGTATCACACTTGAGGAAGAGAGGCCTCAAGAAGGGAGTCCCGCTTTAGAAGGAGAGTGGCCGGACCTAAAAATTTTGAAGGTAGAAACTCGCACGGGGAGGAAGACTTGAGCTCCCGAAGAAGTGAGTACTATGTCTTCATCCTCACAAAAAACAAAGAGATTGTAACCAAAAGCTATCCTTTCTGCTAAGGAGGAAAAGGTCCTAGCAAAAGCTAAAGCAAAAGCCTTGCAGAAAGAAATTAAGGAAGCAGTACTACGCACGCATGAGATGAGTTTGGAGGAAAATATGAAGACACAACCTCCATTTTTCCGGTAGATATCAGGTCTGAAGTAAAAGACTTGATCCAAGCCAAAGTTGGTCAACCCGATGATCATCGGGTCAAGAACCTATGCACTCCGATTACCATCCTTAAGCACCCCAAAGTCCGCTTTGAATAGGCGCAAAATTTAGATCCAAAGACAAAGGCGAAGCAGGTGAAATTGGGAGGAGTTCCACAGTACAATATTGTGACAGATATGGCGTCTACAAGTGCTAACGTCACATTTAAACAATTGTGGGAGGACAACAAGCTATATAAAAAGCAGCTAAGTTCAACCCTCAAGAAAGTAAGTGCGATGACCAAGAAAGACTTGCCCGTAATTTATAGTATTGAACAGGAAGATTTGGGATCTCCTGAGGTGGATGCGGAGATAGTAGGCTATATGATCACATCCATACCCATTGATTCGGGGTCAGGTGTGAATGTCATGACAAAAGATATTGCACATTGACTAGGGTACACAACGTTTGAACCAACATCCCAAATTCTGAAGTTTGCGGATCACACCAAGAGACGGCCCTTGGGCATGCTATCAAATATCACTACGATCATAGGAGAGGTGCCCTTCAAATTGAATTACATTGTGCTATGACCAGTAACCAAAACTGGCTATCCTCTCTTGATTGGAAGACCCTGGTTGTATAGTGCCCAGGTCATGGTGAATTGGCACCAGCAAAAATTAAGATTTAAAGACATCTCGTCCAAAGAGCAAAAGCTGGTGACTGTGAGTTGGACAAAGGTTCCTCAACTTGGGGAAACTACTTTGTCAAAAGACGGAGATGAATCCAAAGATTCATCGTCTTTGTCTTCCAAGGACTCCAAAGACAAAGTCCAAGTTAATTACCTTGAATGCTACAAGGTAGAGGTCGAAGACAAAGACCCATATGACACCACCTCGGGTGAACAAGCCTTGAAGGAAGGGGGTTTGACAGCAGTACGTCTCGGATTGAGCTGAGTAAGCCATGTGGAAGGCGTCATTAACCCCAATGACTGTCAAGATGTGGTCTTGACTGAAGGAAAAGTTTTAAAGATTTCAGAGACAGTCACCACAAAGGAGTTGGCAGGATACACTACCCTATTTATAGAGTTCTAGGATGTATTCGCCTGGTCTATTAATCAAATGCCGGGAATTCCACGAGAATTTAGAGAGCACTGGATTGATCTGGTTGAAGGTGCAGTTCCGGTTCGGTGAAGACACTACCGCCTGAACCCAAAGTACTCCCTCTTGGTGAAAGATGAAATTGATAAGTACTTAGGGGTTGGAATAATTTTCCCTATCCTAAGCAATGAGTGGGTTTTCCCCATTTTCATCGTTCCAAAGAAGAAGACAGGGAAAATTTGAGTGTGCCAAGATTTTTGCAAATTAAATGCAGTCACATGAAAGGACCATTATCCTTTACCTTTTACTGATACAATTCTGGACCAAGTAGTTGGTCATCCTTGCTATAGTTTTCTCGATGGATTTTCTGGATACAATCAAATGTCCATTCAAAAAGAGGACAAGGATAAAACTAATTTGCCACCAATTGGGGCACCTTTGCGTACAATCAAATGCCCTGTGGGTTGTGTAATGCTCCCGGTACTTTCCAACAGATGATGAATTCAATCTTCAAAGATTTCTTGTGCAAATTTGTGGAAGTCTTCATTGATGATTTTTGTGTGTTTGAGCAAAGAGATGTACATTTAGATTACCTTTGCCAAACTTTTGAAAGGTGTTGTTTTGCCGGCTTGTCATTACACCCAGAGAAATGCTTCTTTGCAATGAAGGAGGGAATTCTTCTGGGGCATCAAGTGTCAAGCCGAGGTATTGAAGTCGACATCGAGAAGGTTAAAGTAATTGCAGCTTTGGAATCCCCAAAGAACATTTGGGAGCTGAGAGCCTTCTTGGGACATATCGGATGCTACATACGCTTCATGTCAAATTATGCAGTGCTTGCTGCACCCCTTACAAAGCTTTTGAAGAAATCCGAAGACTATCTGTGGGAAGCAAATCAAGAAGAAGCTTTCCAAGTGTTGAAGAAGAAACTGGTTGAAGCACCAGTTATGAGGGCCCCGAATTGGGATGTCCCTTTTCATGTGTATGTGGACACTTTGTCCATGGCCATCAATGTCGTCTTAAGTCAGAAGGACGAGAAGAAGAAGGACGACCCAGTATATTATGCCAGCTGACAATTATCAGTTTTAGAAAAGAACTATTTGACGACTAAACAAGAAGTACTTGGAATGGTGTATGCTTGCAAGAAATTTCACCACTACCTATTGGGATATGAATTTGTCTTCTATGTGGACCATTATGCATTACAACACTTGGTCAAGAAGGTAGATTTATCCGGGCAAATTGCATGATGGATCTTGTTGTTACAAGAATTCACATACATTGTACAAGTAAGGAAGGGAGCTTTGCATTCAAATGCGGACTTCTTATCCAGGTTAAAACCTCAAGACCAAGATTTGGAAATCAATGATCGGTTTCCTAATGAAGAGCTATATCATTTAATAGTTGTTCGAAGTACGAGGTATGCAGCAGAATATCACTATTTGCATACGTGCCATTGTCCTGAGGGGCTGGACCCGAAACAAAGGGCAGTCTTCCTCCGGAAAATGGGACCGTACCAATTAAAACACAACATTTTGTTTAAAATGGGCAAAGATGAAGTACTTTGGAGATGTTTGGAAGCATACAAAATTGGAGGAGTCATTGAATCCTTACACTCAGAAGCATCGGGGGACACTATGCCCTGAAAAATATGGTGAAGAAAATTCTTTCAGCAGGGTATTGGTGGCCTACAATGTATAAAGATACTCATGCCTATATTTGAAGTTGTGATGCTTGTCAAAGAACAGGGAAATCGACGGCAACTTCCTATTGGCCCTTGAAACCAATTTTGCCCCTGGCCCCATTTGAGAAATGGGGTATTGATTTTGTGGGTCCTATTCAACCAGTAACTTGTGTCACGAGGAAGAGGTACATCCTAGTATGTATCAATTATGCCACCAAAATGGTGGAAGCAGAGGCAACACAAAGAGATGATGCAGAGACGGTGGCAGAATTTTTCTTCCAAAACATCATCTCCCATTATGCGTGTCCTCTGGAATTGGTCAATGATCAAGGAACTCATTTTTTGAACTCAATGGTGGAAGCGTTAACCAAGTTCTTCCAAATTAAACATTGGAAGACCACGCCTTACAACCCAAAATCAAATGGCTTACTAAGAAGGCCAATGGATTGCTATGCAAAATTTTGAACAAGGTGATAGTCAATTATGCCTATGACTGGGATACAAAGTTACCTGCAGCATTGTGGGCATATCAAACAACTGAAAAGATTACTACCAAGCAAACTCCTTACTTCCTGACATACGGATTGCATCCCATATTACCAGTTGAATTTGAAGTACCGACATATCGAATTCTTTGTGAAGAACGCTTGTCAGAGGAAGAAAGCCAAGATCTTTGGATCCATCAACTGATGTGGTTGGAAGAGAAAAAGGATGATGCAATGCAAACTACAAAGGAAATTCAAGCACAACAGAAGGTCAGGCACAATAAAAGAATCAAACCTATGGCTGTTCAGGAGGGCAACTTGGTATTGTTATATGACAATCGCCGCATATTTTTTCCAAGAAAATTACATTTGAGGTGGATGGAGCCGTATCGCGTGATGCACATATATGTTAATGGTTCTATTCAACTAGCAAACCTGGACGGCAATCCTTTTGCAACTTGTGTCAACGGTTGGAGGGTTAGAAAATATTGGACCCCAAACCTAACTTTGTATAAAAAATCCGGTTGTAGGTGTTTGCGAGGACGCTCCCATTTGAGGGAGGGGGTATGTGGTGCCCATATTTTATTTTATTTTGCTGTTTATTAGTGTTTAAGGGAAGAAGTAAGCACTAGAAGCCAAATTGTGGAAGAAGAATGGGCAGAAGTGACTTCAGAGGACATCCAAAGAAGGCAACATTGGATCTGATGATGGAGGTACTCAGAAGAAAGGTATGACGGAAAAAAGTCCGAAGAGCACCGTCTTTGGGTCGGAAGGCGCAGGTGATACGAAGACCATCTAACAACCCTGGTACGTGGCAAGAAAGTACACTTCAAGAAATGGCAGAGGCAAAAGAAGCATGTCTTGATAGTGACTGGACATCAACACGTAGAAAAGGGGAAGTAGAATTTGAAATTGACTAAAGAATGATTGCAATTTGGGGTAATATAAGATTGCAATTGTGCAAGGACAAGTTGAATATGCCAAGTAAATTTCCAATTCCTTTGAGTAGTTGTCTTGCAGTAATGCGTGTCTGGAAGCCAATTGAGAGTGAAATTCTCCAAAATCCCGAAGGGGTTAGAGTGTCTCGTCCAGGAGAGGGCATTATCTTTCAGTGTTGTAGAACAGAGAGCAAATTATGGCAAATAAGGTTGCAAATGCGCTGACGGTATGGAGTTTTGCAATTTGTAGGTTCAATGTAGTAGCCAAAATCAAAGTCTTGAATAGACTTCGTATTATGTTTTTAGCATGGAACTGGAATTTCAGTTTCCCAAGAGTGATGGCAGAGATAGCTGCCAGTAATTGTGAGGAGGGTCCCAAAGTTGAAGGGAAGAGAGGAAATCCGGCTCGATGGACTGAGTCGGATTGGAGGTTAGTATTGGGGAAGGAAGCAGGAGAGCCGACAAGGATCACCTTCTATCGGAAGTGTGATGCTGCAAAAGAGACGGCAGAAATTTGAAACTTGTTCTTTGCTCCAAGAATCACAAATGGCTACAAGGTGGAGTCCTATTGGGATCCGATTAGGAGAAGTATCGTACGGGTGATGATGGCCATGTTCAAGCCAAAACAAACGACGTATGTGAACATGCAGCAAGCGGTCTTCTTCCACCAGATGTTTGCAGGAGTGATGGTGAATTGGGCAAAGTTTTTCCACCACCAAACGAGGCAGATGGTGATCAATTGGCAAACAGGTTCTCTGCCTCATTATTTCGCACCATTTGAAATAGACTTCTACTTCAGGTTGAACTTGCTGACAGTAGAGGAGCGGCATCGCATGGTGTCCCATTTCCATCCTGACTTAAGATGGGAAGCGGACAAAGAAGAGCGGCAGTATATGATACACCTGCGAGCCAACGACGATCATTTCTTGAAGATCGGACAGTGGAAGATAGAAGAAGTCACAAGTCCAAAGACGAAGAAGCGTAGTAAACTTGAAGAAGCAAAGTTGCCTCCCGCTCAAAGGAAGACTCAAAGACTGGTTGTGCATAATAAGAAGATGGTGAGAGAAGCATTATCGGAATCAGAGTCTGAAGAAGAAACCGAGTTGCAAGAGGAAGAATCCAAAGAAGAGGAGCTCACCTTAAAAAGTGAGGAGTTTGGAAGTGATAGCAAGGGGGAACCTCAGGTTCAGCAATTGGTGGCGGTCAGTGAAGCTTGTCATATGATGATTGACAGAGTACCCAAAACAACAAGTCATTGCGTAGCCATAGTGGTGAATAAGCAGAGACCAGAGGAGAAGGAGGAGTATCCTACGGGGCCAAGTTCAATCGGTAAAGAAGAAGAAAGTTCTGATGTGGCGTCTCTGTAGATACAAAGATCGTGACTTTGGATGAAGGAGCTGATGAAGGAGGTGAAGACTGAAGACGAAGATGGCGATGAAGATACAGAAGGCTTTGGTGGGATATCATATCTGATGAAAGTGGTCATCCCGTTGCTAGAGCTATTAAAGGAGCATCGAAGGGTAATTCCCCAAGATTGTAGGAAGGGGATGAATGAGTTGTAGGTGGTGAAGCATCTATTGAGTGAAGTGAAGGGGTTGCAGGAGCAACAAGTCCAAAGAAATGAAGAAATTGAGAACTTCGGAAGGAGGAAGTCTTGAAGAAGAAGACTTTCAAGATGTTACAAGAGAGTTGCGAGGCAAAAGAGAAAGAGCTGTAGAAGCAAGCCGTAGAATTGAAGGAGCACGCGATGTGGCTGAGAAAAATGAAGGAGGAAGTGAGTGATGAGCAAATCAAGAATATTCATTTGAAGGCGATGGCAATCATAATGGAGCAAGAGTTGGACAGCTTGAAGAAGAGTGCAGCGGGGAAGGATCAAGCATGGTAGAGGGAGTTAGCAGTCAGGCAAGAAGAAGAAGAACAATTACAAGAGCTAGTCAGAAGTGTTGAGTTACAGAGTACACTATATGTGGAGGAGAAGAAGATGCTTGTTGTGGAGTACGAAGACGAGCTGAAGATGTATCGTGAAGAATTGAAGGTATAGCGCTCTTGAGGATATGAGTTGAAATCAGTAGGAGAAGTTGCGGGGAAGTTGAGAGCAATCTTAAGCACGGAGGCTGAAGGGAGATTGGAAGAAGCCCGTCTACATAAGTTGAAGTTGCTTGTGGAGGAAACTCGGAGGAGAAAAGCCAAAGATGTGGACATGAAACACTTTGCTGATTTGATTGAGGGAGCGTGTAGACCAGAAGATGTTAGAAGTAGAAGACAATGTTAGTTTTAGATTAGATTTAGTCAAATTGGAGTTAGAGAAAATTAGGAATAGTGTGATAGTGGAGCAAAAGTCAGATGTCATAGAAGTAGGAGTACAGGTGTCATCGGATCTGTTATTTGACACATTAGAGAAGAGTGGGTTAGGAGATAAAGAGTTAGATAAGTCACTCCTTAGTGCAATTGTAGTTCCTAGTGTAGAAGTAGTAGAATTAGTGAAGGAATTAGTAGAATTAGCTATACCCGAAGAAGGAGAAGTAGTAGGAAGATCATCGGGTTTGGAAGCCGATGAATGAGGTAGACATCGGATCGGGATAAGTACCAATTTGGAGATACGAAGAGGCAAATATGAAGAGATGGATTGTCAGTTTGGATCTGTAGGTAGGAAGAGATGTTAGGAAGCGGTGCATAGGTAGGAAGAACTGCTGTTTGCTTCAGTATTTAAGGGGAGCATTCACAATACTATGTTGTTCAGTGTTCATTTCTGAAGATAGATAAAGCAAAGTGTTATTTTTAGTGCTTGTTGCTTGAGCTTAATTCCGATTTTCAATTCCGTGTTCGTGTTTGTGAGTGTGTGGAGAATTCCAAAGTGCAAGTCAGTGTGTCTATGGATGTTGGATTCTGCAGCCTTGATCTTCATTCTGTGTGTTTGATCTTGAGTGAAGTGCATCAGAGCAATGCCTTGATAGATCTGAGAAGAATTGTAGTGTTGATAGTATTCTGCATTTGTGAGTGCAGCACAAAGTTGATGTGAAGCAATTTTGATCGAGGAAGTTGTGCCTTCAATGGAGGGGTGGAACACAATTCTAAGGCAAAATTGTTATTTGCAGTGAAGTGCCTTCTTTGGGAGAATTTGAATCATCACAATCAAGAGTTGTTTGGACAGAATTTGCTATGTTGTGATTATATGTATGTGTATTCGTGACAAGTTATCAAGATTGTGAGCTTGTTACTCTCTTCTGGGTGTAGTTTCTACCTGAGAGATTAAAGAAGCAATCAAGAAGAACTACAAGTTATTGTTTGACTTTGTATTTGACCAATTCTGAATCGTATCTCTACGGGAATGAACTTCACTTACCCGATTACCGCAAAAGTGATATTTGCCGGACTGTCACACACAATGTTATTTCCTTTAAATGGTACTCCTCTAAAAACCATAATTATGTTGGATAGCATTCCCAAAGGTTGTCACTTGATTTGATCTATGAACTTTAGAATTTGGGGCATGGGTTCAAATATATGATACCCTAATTTGTGGGCAATATCTTTTATGTGCAATATCTTCTATCATGACATTCACTCCTAAACCCAAGTTAATAGGTATGGAAGTGATCATGCAACATGTGATCTTTGCATCCACTTCAAGAGATCCCAAATCTTCTTGTTCAATACGGTAAATGGCAAGTAATTCCTTTGGGTCATTGCCCTCACTTTCTTGAAGGCCAAACTCAAATACTTCTTATACAACTTGTTTTCATCCAACAATTCTTTAGAGATTACATTGTCTTAGGTGGATGCTAAATCTACCACAATATTGTATTGCGGTACTCCCCCAAGTTTCACCTTCTTAGACTTTGTCTTTGGGTTTGAAGTCTCTCCTTGCTCTAACCTTACTTTGGGTTGCTTCAAAATAGTGACTAGAATACAAGTGGTCTTGACCCGAGGTATTTTGGGTTTACCCACCTCAGCTTGACTTAGATCCTCAATTTTGGATCTGATGTTAGCCACAAACACTAGAGGTTTTATCTTTGGATCTACCTCCAAACTCATCTCCCAAGTTCTCTACACTACCTCTTGAATTTCCTTTTGCATTGCTTTTGCTTTGTCTTTTGCCAAGATTTTCTCCTCTTTTCTAGGTAGGATTGACTTAAGCTGAAGTCTCTTTGCCTTTCTTGAAGACAAAGAAGTAGTGCTTCCTTCTTTGGGATCACACTTCTTTTCCTAGAGCGTGTCTCAACTCTCAACACATCAAGGTCTGGCCATTCTCCTTTTGAGACCAGATTACCTCCTTGAGGGCATTCATCTTCAAGGGTTGTACAATTCTTGGTGGCATTGCTTTTTGGTTGTAAGGCAACTTTCTTGGCTGGAGTTTGCACATATTTGACTCAAGGCTTTGGGTTTGGTGGCTGAGGATATTGGTTGCCAATGTGACTAGAACTTTTGCAATTCCCACAAAGTGGCATATAGCTGATTTGCCGCCTTGGCTTAGGACAATTTGGGGACCAATGGCCCATCAAGCCACAATTGTAGCATGCCTTTGTGCAACATTTTGAGGCCTATTTTGGTTTCCCATTGGCATTCTTTGTTGAGGCATGTTGTTGGTGTACTCTCTTGGTCCATACCTTGAACCTTGATATAATGTACTCACTTGAGGTTCTACATCTTGAGTCTTGTACACCAACGCTTCCTCCTTGTGCTGGTCCCAACTTGAAACCCAATCAATCTATTGCATTTGAAAGGCAGTTTGAATGGTTAAGCACTACTTGTTAGCATGACTTGACTTGCCATATGTTGTACACCATACATTTGGTCTTCCAAGTGAAAGCAGTTTTCTTTTGTCCTTTGTCCCAATCATTTGAATCTTAAAATCTAAAAACTCTTTAACCAAATCTTCCAGCTTAGCATCTATCTTGTTGATGCTCTTAGTTGGGGTTGTCAATACTTTCTTTCCACCTTGTCTTTTGGTCTTTCTCAGCTTTACATCTTCTTCTGATTTTGGAGAAGAACTTGATGAAGTAGAGGATTCTTCCAAAGAAGGGGAAGTATTACAAGAAGCTCTTTGTTTGGGCTTCTTGCCTTTCTTCTCCCAATTTCTATGGTAACCGGCTGAATGAGAGTGGGCCGCCTCATATCTGGCAACATGTTGGAGTACCTTGTCCAAGGAAGTTGCATTCCTCTCCCTAGCAAAGATCTAATTTTTTGGTGATAAACCATTGAGGAATTAGGTAATGGCTTGGGCATCAGAGTACCCTACCACACCGGATTGCTTCAACACTCAGTTCAATAAGGCAATAAACCATTCAGTATAATCTTCAACATCTTGTTCTTACCTTGTTCCACATCATTGAGTGCAACAAAAGCACCCATATAGTCATCAACTTCTCTGGATTATTCTAGGAATTTGTCCTGCAAGTCTGTCCAGTTGGTTGGCTTGAACCACTTCTAGGTTACATGGGTGTAGGAACTCCTTCCTTTCTTATGTAGTAGACTTGGAAAAATTTGCAATTGATCATGAGAGTTGTGCTCCTTGTTGGTGAAGAAGATCACTTCAAACTCCTTGATGAACTCATTAGGATCTTCACCACATTCCATCCCTTTGTACTTTTGGTAAGCTTTTCTAATGATAGGGAAAGAAATCATGTTGTAAGTTTGATGAAAAGGCTACGATGGTACTAAACATGGTTGACCCAAGGCACTTGCTGGTGATTGTGCTTTAGATGCAGGCCATGGGTCCCAAGGTACCAAATTTAACATTGGGTCTTTGTCTAGTGGTACTTCAACTGGAGGTACTTTGACTTCAACTCGTGTTTGAGGAAAAGTGTCAATATCATCAAGTTTCTCTTCAAGATCCCAACAAACTATTTGGAGGATTGTGTGTAAGATATATTGACACCCTTCTTCAGTCAAAATTTGTGTTGCCTTTTCACAAATCAAATCCTTCAAGTAAGTGACTAACTGGCTCCCTTAACAGGTTTTGGGCGAAGTTGGTGTGTTATGTCATAATGAATATGTCTACCCACTTGTGCCTTCCTTTCTTTTGGAGTGCTTGCAAGGCTTCTTGTACTTTGTGAAGAAGTTGAAGATCCAAAGCCTCCTTCTTAGCCTCTTCAGTATTGAGTTAGCTCTTTTGGCATTCTTCTTCTTCATATTGTAAAGTCTGTTACATGCTTTCTCTTGTTGTTCTCTTGATGCATACATTCATATTTAATAGAAAATCAACTTTCAATTTCACTTTGTATTTTTCCACTCCCAAGATTTGTATCCCCTACAACGGTGCCCAAAATCATATGACAACCTAACAAGTATCACTTTTGTCAATAAGTAATCATTTGTTCCTACAGAGATATTGGTTAGAAATGGTCAAATACAAAGTAAAATGTCACAAAGTAGTCCTTCTTGGTTGAATCTTCAGTCTTTTGGGTAGAAATCACACCCAAAAGAGAGTAATAAGCGCTCAACTCATAATCTTATCACAAATAAACAACACCTATAATAACAATTCATCAATTTCTTTCCAAATCAATCTCAATTGTGATGATTCCATTCTCCCAAAGAAGGCTACTTCATCATAAAACAACTTCACCATGGAATTGTGTTCCATTCCTCCATTGAAGGCACAACTTCCTCAATCAAAATTTCTTTGCATCAATCTAACATTATGATCACAAATGCAAAATACTACCAACACAACTATTCCTCATAGATTTGTCAAGGCATTGCCTCTATTGCACTTCACTCAGAATCAAACACAAAAAATGAAAATCAGCATTGTAGAATCTAACATCTAACATCTAACACTCATTGATTGCAAATCAAAATTCTCCATACACTCACAAGATTGATACTCAAAATTAAGCTAAAATGACAAGCACTGAGTTATAACACTTTTCTTTACTCAACTTCAAAAATATAATACTGAACTAAACATAAAGCACTATGAATGCCTCCTTTAAATAGGCAGAGCACTTACAATCATCTAAACTACCTAAACCGTTTCAATTGCTACTTACAAATCTTCATAGCCAAAGTGTCAATCCACCTCTTCATATCTCAATCAATTACTCCTAATCCAATCAGATGTCTACTCTACTTCATCTTCTACACCCAATGTACCTACAAGGACCTTCTGCACTTTGGGTTCATCTACTACTTCTATTTCTTCTCTTATTTCTATCCTATCTTCAATCTGAACTATGACTAAAGTCATAATTGTACTAACTACATTCTTCTTCTCTACTCTATCTCCTTCATACAATCCAAGTAACTTACCAAAAGTCACTTGCACTCCCACTTCCCCTACTTTGCATTGGGTTCCTATCTTCACACTGCCATAAAGCGTATCCAATTTTGATTTGATTAGATTTGACCTAAGACAAACACTATCTCCTACTTCTATCATCTTTCTATCTATTCTCTCTCTTAGATGAATCAAAATATTGTTCAATTCATTGTCCTTTGCTTATTTCTTCCATGTTTCTTGCACTAACAGCTTCAACTCATGCAGTCTTGCTTCCTCCAATCTGACTTTGGCTTCAATACTTAGCATTGCTTTCAACCTCCCAATGATCTCTCCTACTTATCCCCCTATTTTCCTTGGAACTAACTCCTCTTGATTCCTCTCTCCTTCCATCTTGTTCTGGTACATCTTCAATTCTTCATCAAACTCTGCTTTCAATGTCTTCATCTCCTCCACATAGTAAGCAATTTGAGCTTTCGCACGTTTCACCAGACCCCACAACTTTTCTACTTCTTGACTTCTACCCAAAGGTTCTCATTGCCATGCTTGATCCTTCTCTATTGCAACCAACTCAGGCTCTCCAACTCCTGCTTCATTACAACTACAATAGCCTTGGAGTGCACTACTTCAATTCATGCATCATTTAACTCCACCTTCAATCTTTCAAACACCATTCTTCTTCTTGATGCTCAATAATATTGCCACGGTTCTCAAAACTCTCTTGTAAATCTTTCAAACTTTGCCACTGAATTGCTACATCAACAAAAAGTACTTTGCTTCTTCTTCTCCTTGGTTTAACCTTTCCTTCATCTGCAAGACTTCATCACTTAGATACCTCACTACCTGCAACTTGTTCTTCACCTCTAGATGATCTGCCTTCACTTCCTTCTTCCTCTTCTACAACTACAATAGTAAAATATAAATGACCTTTGCTAGATAATCTACTCCTCTAAATCTTCCTCATCATCAACTTCTTGGTCCTTGGCTTTGACTTCTTCTTCCATTGGTGCCTTATCCCAAATTCTTGATCTTCATACCTTTAATGTTACCTCCTCCAAGCTTTCTTTCTCTTCCTCGACTCAGCTCGGTCTTGCACTTGTAGCTTGTAGACTTCTCTTTGTTCTTATTCCCCTTGGAAATACTAATATTGGCTCCTCTTCTTGCTCTTGGGGAATATCTTCCTCGGGCAATTCCAGATACTAGCAATCACCTCCTCCCATGTGCTCAATTTCTACATGAAACTCCCAATCTTCTTCTTCAACATCCTCTTCCACCAATTGTTGTACTTTGGGCTTGCCCTTACTTTCATTGCTCAACTCTTTACTTCAAAGAGTGAGCTCTTCTCCTTTCTCCAAGTCCTCCTCCTTGGACTCTGCTTCTCTTGCTGATTCTGCTTCCAATGATAGGTGCACTACTATTGTCTCATGCCTTGAATTCAATCTCCAAGTCTTCCTCTACAAAATTGGTGACACCACCTCCTCAGGTCAACTTTTCTTCTTTGACTTTGGCCGTGAAATAGAAATGGACATCTTTCACTCTTGTTTGGTCTTTTCATAATGAGCATTTTCTTCTCTAATTATCTTCATGTATATATGCATGTCTTTGTTTGTATCTCAACAAAGATCCATATAGAAATGAGATACCATCTTTTGCTTCTCCTTTGAGTTGAGCAGATTCAAACCCCAAAAAAATGCACTACAAATGGTAATGTGGGGGTGCCTTCATCCTCCAATTCCCAATCATCTACCTTGGTCACTAGTGAAAACACCTCGCCTAATTCACTCTCTCTCCTACAAATAATTGATGGAAGAACACCGCCTATTATTTTGTTACATATGTGGTACGCTCCAGTTCTAACATTACCTTTAGGGCCTCAATGATACTTCACCTCATTGGGTCCTTATAGATATCCACCTTGTATCCATTCTTTGTGTGAGGAGCACTAAAGGAATTCCTCACTTCTACAATCTCCTCCAACAAATCATACTTATCATAGAAGGTGACTCCATCTACATCCCCAGTTTCTCTCCCTAACACAAGTCCCCTATCTGACTCATTCCATCAAGCCAGATTTCCTCTCTTCTCTTCCACCTTGGGACCATCTATACAATTACTCATAGCAATTTTTGCCGTGAAACTTGGAAAACTCAAACTCCAATTCTAGGCTAAAAATGTGATACAAAGCCTACAAAGGACTTCAATCCTTGCTACTTTTCTACTCTCTGAATTGCCAAATTCCTCCTTGCAAGTGAAGGAATTTGCCTATTGCCCTTCATTGGCATTGTGCATCTCTAATTCTTGGCCTATAGAAAATCAAACCTTTGCCCAATCTAGAGATCCTCCCTCCTTTAAGATAATTACTCAAAGGAACGGGATCTCTTCTTGACATTTTGGAAGTCCCCAGCCAAATTCTTAACCTTATAGTGCTACAATGTGTGGTCATTCTTTGGTTAAACTTCACTCATCACTCATGCCTTTTGCATGCATTCTTCTTCTCACTCTCAAATTTATACCGCTCAAAAATGAGTTGTTTTCTTGATTGTACTTTCTTGGATGCTTTGGCTCAAAGAAAAGTTGTTACCATTTCTTCACATCAGGTTGAGTACTCCAAGGCAAAGTATCCTTACTTTGAATATACAACCCTTTAAGTCCATCCAAGTCCTTCTTCCTCTAACAATGAAGTCTACTTCCACACAATTCTTCTCTCTTTTTCATCATTTGGCTTCAATTTAGCATCAATAATACCACAATGGCTCAAAATCAAAATACATTCTTCCAATCTCAATACTGGAGAGACAGATAATTAAATACTCATAGCCTTGATGTTGGACTGGGAGGTTCTCCGGGTGGAAATGAGCTTCAGTCCAGGTTTGCGGCTGCGTTTCCTTGCGGCCTACTTTACGTCAATTCCAAGAAGCCGGCCGCCGCATGCAGATCCGCATGCGTAAAAAGTCAATCGACTCATTCCTTCCTTCCGCAGCTGAGCGGAGCGTGACCGCTTGTATGAACTTTGAAAGGGACGGAGGGCGTTTCTAACCCTCTATCAGGTAACTGGGGAAGTGCCCGTGTAAGGAAGGGCACGGTAGGAAAGAAGGAGTTGTACAATCATAGGTGAAGAAAGGCAAAATTGTCCATCATTTGGCTTCAATTTAGCATCAATAATACCATTGCAATTTTATATCTTCAAGAAGTGTATTGTTGAATCCAAATTGAATCCAATTTTATATGTGACAACCTGGCAAATATCACTTTTGTGGTAATTGGGTAAGTAAAGTTTGTTCCCGTAGAGATACGAGTCAGAATTGGTCAAATACTAAGTCAAATAGTAACATGTAGTTCTTCTTGGTTGCGTTTTTAATCTCTCAGGTAGAAACCACACCCAGAAAAGAGTAAAAAGCACTGATTCTTAGTCTTATCACGAATTTACACTCCTTAATCACAACTTCTTCAACTCTTTCCAAACAATCTTGATTGTGATGATTCAGGCTTTCCCAAAAATGGCACTTCACTGCAAAATGACTTTGCCTTAGATTTGTGTTCCACCCCTCCACTGAAGGAAACTTCCTCGATTGAAATTGCTTCACATCAACTTCACACTGCACTCACAAATGCAAAATACTACCAACACTACAATTCCTTTCAGATCTGTCAAGGCATTGCTCCAATTTCACTTCACTCAAGATCAAACACACAAAGTAAAGATCAAGGTTGTGGAATCCAACATCCAACAAGCACACTGACTTGCACTTCAAATTTCTCCACACATTCACAAACATAAACACAAAGTTGATACTTGGAATCAAGCTCAAGCGATGAGCACTGCTTCACAGCACTTCACTTTATCTATTCTCAAAATTATGAGCACTAAACAACATAAGACTACAAATGCCACTCTTAAGTAGTGAAGCAATCGACAATTATCTTCCTAATGTACCTCTTCCTTATGACTCTACAAACCTGCAGATCTGAAATGACAATGCACCTCTTCATATCTGCCTATTCAAATCTCAAATTGGTTACTAATCCAATCCGATGTCTACTTCTTCCTTGGCTTTCAAACCCGAACCCAAAGTAACTTTACTTCCTATTGCTCTGTCCTCGGGTTTCATAATTCCTACCTCTTCTACCAAATCTAACAGTTCTCTTTCCTGATCTGACATTTCACTAGTGGGTAATCTATCTAACTCCTTATCTCCCGATCCACTCTCCTCTAATGTCTCCAATGGTAATTTCAAAGATATATGTACTCCTATGTCACCTACTTCTGGTTTCACTCTCACATCCTTCCAAAGTTTATCTATCTCCAATTTCACTAAGTCTAATCTAATTGTGATATTGTATTCCACTTCCAATATCTTCCTATCTACACGAGTTCTGAGATTGATAAGTAAGGCATTCAAGTCTGTGTCCTTTGCATGTTTCCTCCTCGTCTCCTGCACCAACAACTTCAACTCGTGCAGCCTCATCTCCTCAATACGAACACTGGCCTCTGTACTTAGCATTGCATTCATCCTGATTACAATCTCCTTCAATGGCTCCAATCTCATCTTCCTTTCCCGCTCCCGATCTGCAAGCCAATCTTCCCTGTACATTGCAAATTCTGCCTCAAACTCAGCTTTCACAATTTCCTTCTCCTTCTCCTTCTGCACAATCTTCTCCTCCTGATTACAAAGTAACTCTTGTAATCTCTCTTCTTCCCTATATCTCACTGTCAACTCCCGTTGCCACAGTTGCTTCTTCTCTTCTACACTCTCCATCACTCTATTGAGCTCTTGTTCCTTCTATGCTACTCTTGCCATAGCATGGATAATTTCTAGTTTTGAATCAGCAAACTACTGCTTCAAGATTTTGTACTCAGCTACTTGTCTTTCCCTCACTATGTCACTCTTCTTCACAAGTTCCTCTTGATACCTCGCTTCTCTCTTCAAGTTCTCCATTGCTTGACTCTGCACTAATGCATCCACTCGTAGTACTTCCTTTTCCTCCTCTCCTCGGATTATACTCTTTTTCAACTCCGAGTTCTCTTCTTCCAATCTTGCTAATACCTGCAACACAGTCTTCACCTCTAGACACTTTGACTGCATCTCCCTCTTCTTGTGCTCTAGCTTCACTAACAATGGGCACACAACTTCTCGTAGGTACTCCACTCCATCACTTGCAACTACTTCAACCTGCGGAGTGATCTCCTTCTTTACCTCTTCTTCTCCCGATACTCGCCTTCTTCTCTGCAATCATTGTATTAGAATAGATGCTTCACTTCCCAAACTAGCATTCTCCTCTTCCCTTGCCTTGCTCAGAAACGCTTCACACTTTACCTTGCGCCTCGACCAAACTCCCCTTTGAATCATAATCTTCTTCTCCTCCGGCTCCGGTCCCTCGTCCTCCAACTTTGCATTATTCTCTTCCTTGAGCTCCACCCAAACTTCTTCTTCTTCTTCAGGTACCAACGTCATCTCCCCACCTTCATCACTATCACTACTTGTATCCCCACTTTGTAGCGTGAGCTCAGGTTCTTCCTCGTGTTCCGAGTCTTCGGACTTGCACTTGGCTTCACCTTTCGAGTCTTCTTCTGATGACGCGATCACCACCATACCTTTCCTTGGGTTTCCTCTCTTAGTCTTCCAAGGTCTCGTCTTCTCTATGTCTTTGCCTTCTCCTTGTTGACTCCGCTTCTTTGACTTTGGAGTACTTACTTCACCTGCGCACTCTTCCCCATTTGCGCGTAGTACTCATCAGTGTTTCGGATTTGAAGAATATACTGTTGCTCCTCCATGTCGACTTCCCTTCTCAAGTCGGAATGAAAGTGAGACACCATTTTGTTGCACTCCACCGCATTGAGAAAATTCAACCCAAGGTAGAAATGTGTTGCAAACGGCACAATGTAGTGTGGAGGCGACTTATCCCGCAAATTCCACACCATCTGCCTCATTCTCCCATGGAAGCACCTCGCCTAGTTGATAGGTTCTCTTGTAAACATCTTATGGAAGAACACCGCTTGGTGTTTCATCACATAAGTTGTTCTCTCCGGCTTCAAGATTGCCATGAGAGCACTCACGATCTCTCTCTTCACCGGATCTTTCTAACTTTTGACCTTATACCCATTCTTTGTCCTCTTCGAAGAGAATGCATCCCTTCTCTTTGCAAGAGGTAGCCAAAGAAGGTATTCTTGGGTTTCTTTGGCTACCTCTCCCTTCTCCAAGAACATGGCACCCTGCTCTGTACCTGCATCTCTTCCGAGTACCAATCTCCAATCCGACTCTGTCCAACAAGCCGGATTTCCTCTCTCCCCCTCTTCCTTGGGGCCATCGAGACACTTACTCTCAATTATCTTGGTCATGAATCTTGGAAAACTCACGTTTCAGTTCCACGCCAAGAATGTGATCCGAAGTCAGCTCAAGACTTTGATTCTTGCGATCTCATCTAACCTCCAAATCGCATGATTTTTCACTGCAAATTTGGAGTTCTTCTTCCCTTCTCCCATCTTTCTTGCTTCCTCACTATCTCTCGTGTTAACTCTCTCAAATTCTCCTCTACACACTAGTGCGTCTTCAACTCTACTTCCCTTCCCCCGATCTCCTACAGGACGACTCCTCAATAGCGAAGGGAAAATTGCTCAACATTGCTTCATCGTTAGCCCAATTTTTATAGAGTCGCGCCTTCTTCGTCTCTCTTCAATTCAACTTTCTACCGAGAAATCACACCTCTTGCACGCGCTTGTCACTGTCAAGTGTACTTCACGAGTATGACCGCCGGTTTTTGAATGGTCCCTTCTTGAATTTCTCACCCCAAAGAAAATTTGTTACACAATCTTTGCCTCGGGTTGAGCTCCCCCGGATACGAAGACTTCTTACTTCGGGTTGTATGCTCATAGAGCAAGTCTGAGTACTTTGCTGACCCAAAGCCACATTACCTTGGGTTTCATCCCGAAGACTCTTTTCTTTGCCTTCTTTGGCCATACAGGCACAATCCAACTTCTCTATACACTTCTTCTTCTCCATTTCAAAAAAAAAAATGTGGGTACCACATTATATCTCTTTGTAGCTTTTATAGACTCACTGTGACAACCCGGCAAATATCACTTTTGCGGTAATCGGGTAAGTAAAGTTTGTCCCCGCAAAGATACGAGTCAGAATTAGTCAAATATGAAGCAAAGTAACAATTTCAGTTCTTCTTGAGTTCTTCTTTAGTCTCTCAAGTAGAAACCACACCCAGAAGAGAGTAACAAGCACTGACTCGCAGTCTTGTCACAAATTAACACTCCATAATCACAACTCCATCAAATCTTTCCAAGCAATCTTGATTGTGATGATTCAGGCTCTCCCGAAAACGGCACTTCACTGCAAAACGACTTTGCCTCAAAATTATGTTCCACCCCTCCATTGAAGGCACAACTTCCTCGATTGAAATTGCTTCACACCAACTTCGCACTGCACTCACAAATGCAAAATACTACCAACACTACAATTCCTCTCAGATCTGTCAAGGGATTGCTCCACTTGCACTTCACTCAGGATCAAATACACAGAATGAAGATCAAGGCTGTGGAATCCAACATCCAACAAGCACACTGACTTGCACTTCGAATTTCTCCAAACACTCACAAACACAATTGCAAAATTGACACTCGGAATCAAGCTCAAGTGACGAGCACTGCTTCACAGCACTTCGCTTTATCTATTCTCAGAAATAATGAGCACTGAACAACATAATACTGTGAATGCCACTCTTAAATATTGAAGCAATCGACAGTTCTAACAACTATACCGTTCTACAACAACTGTTCTAACCTGTAGATCCAAAATGACAATGCACCTCTTCATATCTGCCCCTTCAAATCTCAAATCGGTTACTAATCCGATCCGATGTCTACTTCTTCCTCGGCTTTCAAACCCGAACCCGAAGTAATCTTACTTCCTACTATCTTTTCTTCGGGTTTCAGATCTCCCACATCTTCTACCAGATCCAGCAATTCTCTTTCCTGATCTAAAATTGCACTAGTGGTTAATCTATCTAACTCCTCATCCTTCGACCCACTCTTCTCTAATGTCTCTGAGGGCAACTCCGAAGACATTTGGATCCCTATGTTATCTACTTCGGGTTTTGCCTTAACATCCTGCCAAAGCTTTTCTAACTCTATTCTCACTAAGTCTAATCTAATCGCAATATTGTCTTCTACTTCTAAGATCTTCCTATCTACACGAGTTCTCAATTTAATCAACAAGGCATTCAAATCTGTATCTTTTGCTTGTCTTTGCCTCGTTTCCTGCACCAACAGTTTTAACTCGTGCAATCTTGTTTCTTCAATTCGAACGTTGGCCTCTGTACTCAACATCGCGTTTACTCTGAGGACGATTTCCTTCAATGGCTCCAATCTTGTCTTGCCTTCGCATTCCCGATCTGCGAGCCATTCTTCTTTGTACATCGCCAATTCTTCTTCGAATTTGGCCTTCACCTCTTCCTTCTCTTTCTGATTCTGTGCAACCTTCTCTTCCTGATTACGAAGTAAGTCTTGTAATCTCTCTTCTTCTCTATATCTCGCAGCCAACTCTCGCTACTAGAGTTGCTTCTTCTCTTCCATACTCTCCATCACTCGATCGAGCTCTTGATCCTTTGATGCTACCCTCGCCATAGCATGGATAAGTTCGACTCTTGAATCAGCAAACTGTTGCTTCAAGATTTCATGCTCCGCTACTTGTCTCTCCCTTGCAATGTCACTCTTCCTCGCAAGATCTTCTCGATAACTCACTTCTCTCTTCAGGTCTTTGATTACCTGACTCCTCTCGACTGCTTCCGCTCACAGTACTTCTCTCTCTTCCTCACCTCGGGTTATACTCTTCTTCAACTCCGAGTTTTCTTCTTCCAATCTTGATAAGACCTGCAACACAGTCCTTACCTCTGGACAAGTAGACTGCATCTCCTTCTTCTTCTTCTCCATCTTCACCAACAGCGGGCATACTACCATCTGCAGGTAATCTACTCCATTACTGACAACTTTGTCCTCCCGCGGAGTGGTCTCTCTTCTTTCCTTGTGTTATCCCGATACTCGCCTTCTTCGTTGGAGTCTTCGTATCGGGATCGATGCCTCACTGCCCGAGCTTTCTTCTACCTCTTCCTTCACTCTACTCGGTCCCGCTTCACACTTTGCCTTACGTCTCGAGCAAATTCCTTGCTGTACTGTGATCTTCTTCTCCTCGCACACTGGTCCTTCGTCTTCCAGTGCCGCATTGTCTTCGGTTTCTACTTCGGCTTGCATTTCTTCTTCGTATTCTTCAACCGCTGGTACCGATGTCATCTCTCCTCCTTCCTCACTTTTTCTGCTCGTATCTCCACTTTGCAATGTCAGCTCAGGTTCCTCCTTACGGTCCGAGTCCTCCGTCTTGAGCTCAGCTTCGCCTTTTGAGTCTTCATCTTCCGACTCAATCACCACCATTCCTCGCCTCGGGGTTATTTTTCTGCATTTTCCGAGGTTTCTTGTTTTCTTCGGCTTCTGCTTGCCGAGTTCTCTTCTTCATCAGGGTATTTTCAACGACCTCCACGTTCTTCCCTATCTTCGCGTAGTAATTGTCCATGCTCCGGATTTGGAGAATGTACTGCTGCTCCTCCGCGTCGACTTCTCTTCTCAAATCAGGATGGAAATGAGACACCATTCGATTACGCTCCGCCAAATTGAGCAGATTTAACCCGAGGTAAAAATGGGCTGCAAATGGTACGATGTAGTGTGGAGGCGACTTATTCCGCAGATCCCACACCATCTGCCTCGTTCTTCCGTGAAAGCACCTTGCCCAATTTATCGGTTCTCTTGCAAATAACTTGTGAAAGAACACCGCTTGGTGTTTCATCACATAGGTAGTTCTCTCCGGCTTCAAGAGGGCCATTAGTGCACTCACAATTCCTCTCCTCACAAGGTCTTTATAGCTCTCAACTTTATACCCATTCTTCATCCTCTTCGACAAGAAGGCATCTCTCACCTCCTACATTTCTTGGGCTATCTCTCCTTTCCCCAAGAACGTGGCTCCTTGCTCCGAGCCTGCCTCCTTACCGAGTACGAGTCTCCAATCCGACTCTGTCCAGCAAGCCGGATTTCCTCTCTTCCCTTCTTCCTTGGGACCATCGAGACATTTACTCTTGATGATTTCTGTCATGAATCCTGGAAAACTTATGTTCCAGTTCCATGCCAGAAAAGTGATCCGAAGTCGGCTCAAGACTTTGATCCTTGCTACTATATCTAATCTCCAAATTGCATGATTTCTCACTGCAAATTCGGAGTTCTTCTTCCCTCCTCCCATCTCTTCTACTTTCTTTCGGTCTCTTGATTTCTCTCTCTTGACTTCTCCCTTATGCACTAACACGAGTCCAACTCTATTTCCCTTTCCCCGATCACCTGCAAGACGACTCCTTAACGGCGAAGGAAAATTGCTCGACATTTTGTCGTTGCAAGTTTGATTTTTATAGAGTTGCACTTCTTCGTCTTCCGTCGCTTCAAGTTTCTACCAAGAAATCACACCTCCGGCATGCACCTATCACTGTCACTCAACCTTCGCGCGTATGAGCCGCCAATTTTGAAACAGCCCCTTCTTGAATTTCTCACCCCGACGAAAGGTTGTTAGACTGTCTTTGCCTCGGGTTGAGCTCCCCCCGAGCCAAAGACAATTTAGTTCGTATTGTATGCTAACAAGGCATTTTAGAGTACTTCGCCTTATGACCCGAAGTCACTTTACTTTGGGTTTCACCCCAAAGACAATTTTCTTCATCTTCTTTGGCCATACATGCGCAATCCGACTTCTCTATACACTTCTTCTCCTTTATTTTGGAAAAAACAAAAAATGTGGGCACCACACTCACTCTTCTATTTACTATGGTGTGCTAAATCTTGCAACAAAGTAGCTATATCATAACTTATCTTTGAACTCACTCTATAAATTTTCTCTTATTATGGGATTCAATATCTTCTAAAGATAGAATCTCTTCCTCAAGTCTAGCTTCTTGAGAGAGGATCTCCTCCTTTGTGCCATTGGTTTTGGCTATTGCATGAGTAGTAGATGGAGCAACATCTTCATGAATTCTGTGAATATCATCCTTTGGTACATTGAGAACATACTCCAAATTTGCTTGACTCTCCTCTTCAAACACATAATGAGAATCTAGTCCTTGAGTATTCAGAATAGTAAATGGAATTAAATCTAGGGCCAATTTAGGAGAATCTTCCACAATTTCTTCTTGCTTAGATGACTAAAATTTAGGTCCATGCTTGACAAAAGGTCTTTGTCTACTCCATCCACCCCTTCATCTTTGGAGATATGCACTTGAACATCATCTTTGCCACCAATATTTTCACCCTCACTAATACAAGAGAAGATATATTTGCACAACTTCCACACATCAAATCCATGCAATCAAAGTGAGTAAATATATTATTTATCATCTATTGTTTTCCCCTTATGTTTATACTCTTTGTTGGTGAGCCCTTATCCTTACTCTTGTTCTTCCATTCCCTTGCTTCCTTGTAGAAATTCATATAATATGCCCACTTTTTGTACAATTTGTCACTTGCAACAAAGGTGGAAATCCTCTCTTGTGTTGCATTAAATAAGTGTTCATATAACCAAAGGCAATACTTTTTCTAAATTGGCTTTTGGCAATTGCCACTATGAATTTGATTAAAATGCTCTTCATCCTCCAAGTAATCCAATATATGTGCACAATGATAAAGCATCATTTAGAACTAATCTTTCTCACCTATCCCACCCTTAGCCTTATTCCTTAGAGGCAAAGATGACATCATTTTCAAAAGCTCTTGGAATCTTGGTGATATCTTTGATAGTGATGAAATGGGATGGAGAGCTAAAGTGGAATAAGTGGAATGTTGAGAAATGGAATCAATAGTTGAAATGGATTGTTGAAGTGAAATAGACTTGAGATTGACATTGAGAAAACTAAGATCTTGAATTGATTTTGTTGCAATCAATTGCAAATCCTCCATGTAATCCTCCCCAATTATTATTTCTCTTGTTGGCAATGCTATATAGTGTGTTGATGCTCTAGTCAAAAATTTGTTGTGCAATTGTAAAAATCTAACATGGCATATAATTTGATTATGGCCCACTCCAATGAATTGTTTTGTTAGATAGTTTGAAATTTTTTGAATTCAATACCCACCCTCACACACATGGAGAGAAGAATTCAAATGTTCTTCTGCCTGGTCCCTATTTAGTTGCTCTATGTGGCACTTCTAAGATTGCTTCTAGGCTTGTAGTCTAAACTTCTTGATATTTTGCACTCAATACTTTAATTCTCCACTTTTTGTCTTTATCCTCTTAATGCGTGTCACTTACTTAGGTTGATCAAGCCTCACCTCTAAGTCCACTTATCATCTAATTTTTGTCATGACTTCACTCATGTAATCATTGATTTTGGCCCATAAATGTTCAAAATGGGAATCCTAATGGCTCCATAAGCTGCTTTCACTACCCATAAATCAATTACAAGAATGCTTTGCCTTCACCAAAACATTTTTATGAGTGATTATAAACTATCCTTTATGAATGTTTGTTCATTGCTCTTAGAGATTAGTCACTTTTAAAATTGAACCCACCATGGAATAAGAAGGCAAAAAACCAAACTCTATGACACGTCTCCAAGGCTAAGACTTGGAGGCATCTCCAAAACTCAAACCATTATTCCCAAGAAAACTTGATAAGAGAGAAAGATAGTTGAAATGAATTAAAATAATGACGAGTACCTCCTCATCCCTAATTTAAAAGCTTGTGAGATTCTGAAACTTAATAATCACTATAGCAACTTAATTGAGTATACAAAAGTCATCTAAAGTCTAAAATAATATTTAATTTGATAAAAATAATCACTACAAGCATGTGGTCTTATCTTGACAGTCAAGTATTCTTTCATATGGACTATCTTTGGACTATACACATAAGAGTTTTTAATATATCTTTAAAATTATATATCTAAGAATAATTCCAAGTGAATATATTAAATCTAACTTAGTGATGCTCACTATTTCATTTTTCCCAGAATTGAATAACTTTAATCTTTGTAATGATCATATTCATATTTTAAGTTGAATCTTTCACATCTCAAATGAAAATTTTATGATTATATATATAAACTTAGAATTTATCTAAATTTTGCATACATTTTTTATATAAAATATAAAATGAAATTTAGATATTTTGTAGGAAGCATGTAACTTATTAGTAAATATAAAATATATATCAGGAATTTTTTAGGACCTACATAAAAAAGATATTCTCCAAAATGCCCCACTTTCATTTAAAATTTTCACCATTCAACATTCACCATTATAAAGTAGAATAAACTTTCTTCACAACATGCAATTGTCTTGTAATGACTACCACCACATTCTTTGCACTTCACTATCTTACGTCATTTTGGCATAGATGCTTGGTTTGGTATTTCCACTTGGGACTATTTGTTGTGAATTTTACTATTATTACAACATAGTGGGGTCATCTGCTTGATGTTGGTTGTTGGTTCTCTTATTATGGCCACTTGTGCTACATACGCTACATCAAAACTTGTCTTCTTCCACTACTTCACCATGTTCTTGTATTCTCAATGTCCCAAGGTGGTCACCTATAATACCAAGAGCTAGCCATATGATCTAGATGTGAAATTTGGTTTGGTAACATTTGGAATGATGTTATACATGATGGAAAAAATAGATCAGATATAAGTATCACCAAAAGATTACTTCTACTAATAGAGCAGAAACCAAAATAGACTTGAAAACTTTAGAACCAATAGCTAAACATATGATTTAAAGGTGAGAATTGGTTTGGTAACATATGGAAGGTTGTTACACATGATGGGCTAAATAGATCAAAGAGATATTACCAAAAGGAGACTTCTATTAATAGAGTAGAAACCGGAATATGCCTAAAATCTATGAAGGCAATTTTGGAGGCCTAAACGGATGAATTAGGCCTAAAAAATTGTGTGATTGGTCCCCCCTTTTCCAATGGATGAGAGGTTGGCCTTCACCCCTCCCCAGTTTGTCTCATTGAGAGCTTTCCAAGGGTACCTCACCCACGTGATTTTGAGATTCCTACAAGAAGATTCCCTAAAAGATTCCCTTTGATCAAAGCTTGTTTGACCAACCAGATAGTATCATGACCGACATGTCACCCTCTAAGTAAGTAATCCAAGGGTGGAGCTTCCTTGGAGGTGATCCTCTTTGTCTATATAATAAAGAGAAGGTGCTCCTTTGGGGCATCAGAGTTTGAGTGTGCAACTTGTGTTTGTGTGTCTATGTTTCCATGCTACCCTCGCAACATTACACCAACCTTTTATGAACCTACCACAAGATGGTTTCTTCATAAGGAATGAGTTTTTCAATGTCAATTAGAGTAATGTGCCTTGGATATATTGAGAGTAGTGAACTTCTCAAGTAGCTTGCATACCTGAATATTTCAAAAGGAAATTATGACTTAGCTATTGTAGTAGTGGCATGTTGACAAGGAAATTGCAATTCTTGGTATGCTCCATCCATAAGAGCAAGTATGACTTCTCAAATCAACCAACCTTCTCTATCTTTCTCTATGAAATTTAGACTTTCATAATTGAGTTCATCCATTTGAGTTATTCATTCCTTTGCTTCAAGTGTGGTGCTTGCGCATAATTGTTGTTGAGTCTCAATAGGAAGCCTCTATTCATAACCATATTTTTAGTACAAGTTGAAGGACTTGCTAACTACAAATGATATCCATCTTTCAAGAAAGGTTAGTGGAGGTAAATCATGCAACCTTTCCATCCAAGAATTGAATGATTTTGCCAAATTCAAAGATGTGAGACCAAAGCAAAGAACAAGAAACTTGGCAACAAATGCTCCTAGCCACACTCTAACAAGTAGGTTCATGTGTTCATATTCATTGCTTCAATCTCTTTCATGATACATAAAATAGTAATTTTTGTGGTTGCCTTTATTAATTCCCAAATCTTTTTCCTAAGTTTGGTCATGAACCTTGCATTAACACTCTTCTCCAAATGAAACATGCAAATTGACTCAATAGAAAATGGGAGAACATTCTTTTATGCATCTTGGAGCCTCTTTTCTTGGTCATACTTGTGGTTTTTGTAGAAAAAATTGCTCTCTTGAGGTTTTCCATGAAAAATGTCCAATTTTCACAATTCTCAATGTCTATTATTAAAATGCAAGTGGCATAATTTTCTCCATGTCATTGTGTGCATAAGCCAATCTCACAATGCCTTTGTAGGAAATTTTGAGGTGACGTACATCAAGGATGATTGCTCACCTACAATGATCAATCATTGCTTGAGACATCCATGGGTAGGCAAATAAAAAGAAGAATTGCTTGCAAATTGTTCTTTCAAAGGTTTTAATGCTACATGGGTTAGTTAGCAAAATTTGATCAAGGTATACTAATGCATTGAAAAGAGGCATCATTATCCTATCATAATTGGCATCTTTTGCTAGCCAATGCTTTCTTTGTAGTTTGATATGCAACTTGCATAACACTATAGCCAAGAATGTGGTTTTTCACATCGTTGTGCACGCACTTGGAAATGGGGCCAACAAACAAGGTTGCAACATGTTGGACGGTTTCCATAATGGGCCTTACTTTTGTTGTACAATATAGCAAGTGCTTGAGGTTTATGTTTTGCACATAAAAAATTGGCATAATTGGCATCTTTTGCTAGCCAATGCTTTCTATGTAGTTTGATATGCAACTTGCACAACATTATAGCCAATATGTAGTTTTGCATATCGTTGTGCACGCACTTGGAAAAGGTGCCAACAAACAAGGTTACAACATGCTGGACGGTTTCCATAGTAGGTCTACTTTTGTTGTACAATATTGCAAGTGCTTGAGGTTTATGTTTTGCACATAAACATCCTTCCATTTTGTAGCCCTTGCAAGAAAGCCACATGTCTCATTTGTAATATGATACATACCTTTCTTTCTAATCAATTGAGTGGTTTTGTCGCTATCTATCTCTATGCCAATAAAACTTCATGCTCGTGTGCGGGTAGAGGGACAAATTGCAATATACTTGCTTAGCTCGCTCTTCTTAAAAAAGTAAGGAGCATTTTGAGCAAGGGAGTTGCAATACCATTAGCTAGACAAATTATCTAGAGATGGAAATTGACTTGATAATATCTTTAGAAATGTTATATATGATGGTCTAAGTAGATCAGATAGAGGTATCACCAAAAGAGTACTTCCACTAATAAGACAAGGTCAAAAACACCTTAAAAACTTTAGAGCCAATTTGGAGACCTAAATGAATTAGGTCTAAAAAAAGAATATTTGTCCCAATTTGCTTGTCTCTTTGAGATCTTTCCAATAGTACCTTACCCATGCTATTTTGAGCTTCCTATAGGAAGATTCCCCAAAGATTCCCTTTGATCAAACTTGTTTGACCAGTTTGACCAGCCAAATAGAACAATGATCAACAACATGTCACCAATCCATATAGCTCATCTAAGGGTGAAGCTCGTCGACATGTCACCAGTCCATGTATTTGATCCAAGGATGTAGCTCCTTTTGAGTGGATCTTCTTTGCTGTATAATAAATACAAGATGCTCCTTTGGGGCAGCGGAGTATTGAGGAGTGAACCTTGTGTCTTTTCTTTTATGTTTCTCTTGGGTTTCTCTTGTCCTTGGAATATTACAAGAGTACATTTTCAAGCATGTGCAAACATTGTGCATGTTGTTGAAGCTCTCCGCAAGTTGAAGCTAGGCACTCATGTTGCTCCTTGTACCAATTTGGCAAAGATATTATTGTGGTGCTAAGTGAGTTGAAGTGGTTAAGCAAGGAGGGAATTTTGGTATAACTTTTACTATGTGGTGCATTTGGGAGAATAAAATTTTTAAGTAGGGTATTTTGGAAAATTCTCCAATATAAATTCTAATATAAAATTAGGTCTAAATCTGAATAGATTAAGATCAATTATACTCTTTATTCCTTAGATGAGTTAAATCTTTCTACTTTAAGATTAAATACATAGTAATATTAAAAAATCTTAGGTATATTATTTTAAATTAAATATATTTAAGGAGATATTTAAGTGGAGACACTTCCTCTTTGGTTTGGTTGGGAGACTCTCCCACACATGTGATATAATGGGATCCTAACTTCATCCGAACTCTCTAGAATTATCCACTCTATGATGTCTTTGAGTCGGAAGCAAACATGAGTTCATCTCCCAGATTTAACAAGATTATATTGTTGGGAAATTGCAAGATTAAGGTGCAATGCGTCTAGATGAATGGTCTTGAGCAAGCAAATATAAGGTGGAATAGAAGGTTTGAATTGCACTAAAGGGGCACTAAGGCAAGCATACATGAAACATGAATGTTGCTTGAATCAAATGAATGCAGCTCATCGACTGAATCAAAACTAACAAAAAGTTTGAACTATCGTAAATGGAGAGAACAAGACGAAGAGTACTCCACCTCAAGACAAGAAAAATATGAACCAAGACAAATATCAATTGATGCTAGTATCAATGCGTTGTGCCTTCGTTGAGAAGAATCTCTCGCAAATTGCAAATTGATAAAATTTACAATGTCAATAGATCAAGAAATATGGCCCCAAGTTAGAGAAAGAAATAAATTAGTTATATACATTTGACATTGGATTAGTTTCACATTTACCAAAAGGATCCATGTGTATAATGTGTGACATGTGTTCACATTTACCCCACATGTGTATAATACCAAAAGGTATTATACACATGTGAGGTATCTCCCAGCCAAAAAAGAGGATGTCTCCCGACCAGTTTCCTATATTTATGTCATGTGTATTATAATTTTGACATTATGTGTTTTTAGAATATGAATACAATAAATATTGATAGGGTATAGAAAAAGTAAATACTGCAAATAAAAATAAAGGTGTTATTACATTTAATTTTCATTTCATAAACTATATTAAGAGGAATATTTTACTAATTTCTTTTTGAATCAATAATGAAGCAAGTCCATTATGCGCAACCATACTAAACTTCTTCCAGTCTAAGCACCACTTCTATCTTTGATATGCAAGAGTTATATTAAAATAAATGCTACATTAGATCAATGTAGCATTTTTGGTCTTTTAAACACTAAAAATATTAATCGAAATCTTAATTTCGGTTAAGGGATACAATGTTAAGTCGATGTGCTCGCTTTGCATTATATATTCCATGGATATAGAGATAATTATAATATTTTTATGATTTATTCTACATTTTGATCTAATAAAATATAGTAGAATATATTTTTATTTTTATTATATATAGTCATTTTATAGAAAATTTAATTGTAATTTTATATACACTTAAAAATTGTAATCTATATAAATTTATATAAACTTAAAATTTTCTTCCCGTCCTTCTTGGGTTCTTTGTGGTTGTCTCTTCCTCGAAAATTTTAATTATTAAATATATATATAGACTTTTAACTGGTAAATAAACATCCGGTCCGAATATCCTCCATTTACGCAGACGCCCGGGAATATTTCTCATAGATCGGCCCTCTCAAATGGATCGTGCTTCGACTCGATGCATAGGTTGAGCGACGAGAGGACTTGCCGAGTCAATCCAGATCAATCGGATTTTATGCAAGTGAGAAACATTAATGTGAGTCAATCACACCAGTGGTCATGTAGCACGAGAGTGGGAAGCTCGGTGGGGCTGATAAACCCCAATTTACTCTCAGCAGGTGTGGTCTGTGTGGATCAACATGGAAGAACAAGAAGAATTGTTGATGTCTCACTACCAGGTACTAGGGGCGGACTCGAATGCCGACTACGCGGAAATTCGTAGCAAGTATCGTTCAGCCGTTCTCGCTTTGCACCCGGATAAGTCTCCTTTGAGTTGTGCGAATTCTGAAGGTGGTGCATGTCAAAGTTTGAGTGGAGACGACCATTCTTTAATTAGGGTTCCGTCGCTGGATTTGCGGCCGACGATACGTGAGCCCTGTGCGGATGAGAGCTCTACCGTTTCTTTCCCAGAATATTGGAATTTGCATAGCCGTTTCTTGAGAGTTCAAAAAGCGTGGGAAGTTCTTAGGGATTCTGGGTCTCGGAGGAAATACGACGAACTCCTGTCTGCTGAACGGAGAGCACGTGAGCGGGAAGAAGATGCGAAAGTCATCGGGGAAGAGATTCATTTACAAGAGATGGAATTAACAGAAGCCGAAGATGGTCATGAGGCGGAGTACACTTACCGTTGCAGGTGTGGTGATTGGTTTGTGGTGTCGCGGGAGGAGCTGAAGGAAGCGGGCTTTACAGGAGGCCTTCTAGAGGTGGCCAAAGAAGATGAAAAGATCAAAGAGGTCCAATGGCAGAAACATACAATTGTACTGCCTTGCCAGTCTTGCTCACTGCATATTCGCCTACACCTAGCTTTCTGATCAACTTAACTACCGGAATCATGACCCTTAAGATTGTGAAGATGTATTCTGGCTGGAGCAGTTTCTTTCATATCCACGAATGTTGCATTTGGAGGAACTGCTGGTTATAACTGCGTCCACCAATAAGGCCCTCGGAATTTACCTTAGGTAGGGCACAGCTAATTCCGAAGTTAGAAGTTCCGCTCTGGAGTAGCGAACCATTTTCTCAACTAGATAAGATACCAGAGCCGGTTTTACTCCCTCGGAGTTGAGCGAGTTTGACAAACGAAAGCGGTCGTGCACCCTCTGTTCTTACAAGAGGTACGGAGTTTTATCCCCCATAAATTTATTACTAGAGACCTTATAGTACCCAGGAGATTGGAAGCAGCAATGAAGTGTACACTTGGGTTGGTTTGTTGCATCTTGCGTTTGTTGCCTGGAGGATTTGCAGGGTCCAATCAGCGTTGAATATGTACATATTGTATACGCAGGGTTTTATGTAGGGTGTCTAGTGATTCGATTGTCAGCATCACATGAGCTTCGTTGTTAGGTCTATTATATTGACCGTTACGTATGTGTAAACATTGTCAATATACAGCGAGTAGAGCAGAGTGTTTTTGTCTACCAACGAAGAATACTTCCACTCAGTTTTCTGCTATTTTGGGGAACGCATTTATCGTTTAAACGCATATCTGCATAAAACTCGCTGTTCGTGGCTGTGGTATATTTGCCGAGGGAAATTTGCAAACGACCTAATGAAGGTTGTTTTCTGGCATGCAGTCAATATTCGAATACGGTTATCCATCACAGGTGGTACCTCTGGAGAATCTTATATTGTTATGATGTTCAAACATGTGTATAGTGAAACTGATCTATTCCAGCTACTGAGAGCTGGAAATTGGCAGGATTAGCTGACTTTGCCGACAAGATCTGCATGTGTGCTGAAGTGATAGCGGTAACCAAATCAAAATAATCTGGCTATCTTCTGCGACGAGCATCTTCACCAATATTCGCTGGCTACGTTGGAAGTTCCAGCCTACCAAAAACGTTTGGTCGACTGTGTACTTCACTTGCTAGAAGGTTCAGCTTTTGTTTCAAGGGATCTTTGGGTTGTGAGGCTTCGAAGTATTCCCTGTTACCTATCATAGAGGCGCGACCTCAGTCCTGTGTCTGGCCATCCTCAGTTCCGTATGTTCCGTGTCCTAGACTAGAGCGCACATATTGGAGTTCTAGTGTGGAGTTTTACTTTTAATGAAGCCAGTGCGAAAGTGGTATGAATGTCCTAGGCATTGAGAAGAAGGGAAAGAAATCTCCCATTCACACGGAAGTAAATGTCATTAACTTAATCATTTATTTTGATGTGAAAGTTACAGTCTGGCATGAGACCACAATAGAGCTGCATCGAACGTCTTTATTCATATTTCGAGTTCTACTGTTGAGAATCTCGGAGGCCATTACTAGCCAGGGTTTGCTCATCAATTTCAGTTTCAGATATCGCGGATTTCTTCCAACTGCATCCGCAGCCTATTCACTAATTCTTCATTTGTAACTTAATTCATCATTAATTTCTCATATCGTTACTATTGGGGCCTAGCCTCATTCTACCTCTTTTGTCTCTCCCTTGTACAACTTGATGGGGTCTTCCCATCCTTCTTGTGTTCTATGAGGTCGGGCCTTTCTTTTTTTATTAATACATCACTTAAGTTTCTTACAAGTTTCTTATGAAGTGGGAACTAAAGCCTCCACCGATGTTTCCTATAATGTTTCAATCTAGCTTGCTACCTGATGACATCCTCTACTCATCTGAGTCTTGCAGGAAGTATTTCGAGGTAAACACCGAATATCATCCATTAGGTGACATGAACCCGTACATAATGATGTTCGACGAAGTATTTCAGAATTGGAAGGCTTACCATCACATGGATGCCAAGATGATAACCACTGGTTGGCCTGTTATCAATGGGAAGCTAGAATCACGATAAACGGCATGCGAACTGCATGAGCATTCCTGGCAACATAGGCATTCAAGCCCAAAAACACGAGAGAGTGCATTAGCTGCAAAGAACACGTAGTGCAACTAAGGAGGCAAAGTGCTCCCGTGGCCATCGGACTCACCCCTGACTTCAGCTGTCATCACAACAGGTTTACCCCACAGTTTTATCATTGGCCGAATTTAGTGTTCGGAATTCAGGAGTCAAATGTGTAGGAGATATCTGAGTTTGCTTACGAGTGCAGCATGGAGAGCAGGATGTTCATGCGTGCTCCCTAGTGCTAGAAGCCTGGATACTCACAATTTCAAGCATAGCAAAGTCAACCAGGTTGTCTAATTGAGAACTCCGTAATCCACCGAGCCTTAATGACACAGCGGATTATGACCCGGAACAGTGGATTCTGAGGAGAATGAGAGGAAGGTCCCTTTTCTTACAACAGGACTCGAGGAGAATGAGTTTTGATTCATGTCACTAAGTTACAGAGGAAACCTGTCGATTACTAGCTAGTATTATCCATCACACGAAGATATTTTGAGAGAATTTGCGATTTGCTATCTTCATCAAGTGCTCATCATCACAGGTAGACAGACCTCTGAGATTTGCAGAAAACTCGCAGCTGAAAATGGCGGATCAACCTGTGCGGGCGTTGATTGTGTACGGAGACGGATTCATGAGACATGTAACACCTCGACATTCACATTTACACGCTCTCGCAGCTGCAGGATCGTGCGGGTTCTTAGCTTTGCGAACCCAAACCTCTATGGGTAGTTCACCTATTCCCCCGACTTACCAAATAGCCAAATTGAACATTTGAATTGCCAACTTTAAAATGTTTCGAATAAGGTCGTGAATTTTGTGGTCAGTTTGTAATTTTGTGAACAGAGGATCTGAGCTTAAGCCTCTGCACCTCTTTTCTCTTTTGGTTGTATCTTCTCGAAGCCTTGTTTGCTGTCATCGTAGGGGTGATTCATGGAATTTGAAACATCCTTGTTAGGGTTGCGGATCTGAAAAGTTTAAACTGTTCAAGTGTTGTCCCTGTTATTACTTTCTCCAGTGATCCTTAGGTTCGTGTTTTGTTGGCAGTCCAAGAGGACGACCGGGTGGTCGGAGAGCTGGCACAACTCTTGGATCTTCACAATGTCTATCAGGTATGTCCTGCCTTTCATCACTGTTTGAACGCTGCACATTCACTAGCTCTCGGAAAGTTTCCTGATGAAACTCAGCGTTCAGGGATATTGGCCGATCAAGAACTTCTTTTGCTTTTACATTTTACGTACTATGCCGAAATGCACCTTCCTACTTGGTGAAATCTTCACCATTCGAACAAGAGTTCTATGCAATCTTTGACTTCCTTGCAATGTTTTACCACCCTCCGGAGTTTGATATGATTCGAAATCCTGCTTGGTGGCAGAAATTAGGTGGAAAAGAAGATTCCGATAAGCAGATGCCTTCGATGTCTGAAAGGTACAAATCTCTTGTAACTGCTGTTAATGTAGATAAGACAGAACAGATAAACCCCCGATCTGATCAAATCCTGACCTGGAGGAGAAGATCGCTTGAACTTTGCATTTACGGTTCCAGTGACTCAGTATGTCTGAAGGATACTTGTGGATCGAAGAATTATACAGACCCCGGTATTGACAATGGAGTTGGAATTGCAGATTCATGAAGATTAAATCAGGCATGCTGTCCAATTGCAGCTCTGCAGCTACGTTTGGGCAACAAGCAGGGTTTACGCCTTTGCATCTACAGGAAGGAACTTCAGATTCCTTCAGCAGTCCCCTCCCAGAACCGTCATCCGCAGCAGTTAAATTGTTAAGTATCTTAAACCTGCAAGATGCAACAGATGACGAGAAACCGGCGGACTTTGAGTTAGTGTTGCTGCATTTGAAGGCCAACCAAGAGACAGAAACAGATAAAGAGCATAAAGTTGTTGAATGGACGGATAAGTTGATCGGAGCTTTACAAGGGCAGACATCGCCGGGAACGAGGGCTGGCAGACACTTGTACCTCGTTGTTGTTCTAGGCTACGGGGCAGTGGATCCCTCAGAGGAGAAAGCTGCAGCATTGTCATCAGAAACTGTATTAGAACCAAAACTTGCATCCTTGGTGCCTCGACAGAGCTACACTCTAAGAGATGGCCAACCCATTGAAGGAGTCCGGTGAGTGATAGTTTATTCCTGGTAGATGCATTGTCTGTCTTCTTCCCACTATATGCCAGCACTTGCTGCAGACATCTAATTTGATTATACCAATAAATCTCCTCGTATATTTGGACTTCTTTAGTTTACTCTGACGAGGCTACCACTCGTACTTTCCTGATTGCAGAGAGCATCATCCTTTACTTGTAGTGCATCATCTTAAGGCTGTCACTCGTCATGATGAGGTTGAATCTTTCACTTTCGATGAGTTTAAGAAGGTTAGTCTTCATCTCCACAACCTCACTGAAGCTAAACTTGTTTTAGCAGAGTCCAGGAGTCGCAACTCGCGCTATTATGTCAGTCCCATCTTTCCCGGACTCCGAAGCTTGGATTATGAAGGTCTAACAATCCTTCGTGGTCTGCAGCATGGAGGGGACTTGACCATATTTGTCGACCGGTTCTTGCATGAAGTGGCTTTCAAGTTGTGGAGATCCCCAAAGTATGGTGCATGATCATCTTTGAATTTTCAAGCGGGGTATAGGATGAAGTGAAAGAGCGTCAAGACACTTCTGTCTCCAATTTCATCACCCGTAGAAGACTTCTGCTTGAATGGTGATGAGCTTCAGTCCCTTGCAGTGAGAGACAGCAGTTGGACATTGTTTCTCAAAATTTCCAGTCCTTCATCCTCGTACTTACTTGGCAGAAGCGGAGAAAAAGGAAACTTGGCAAATCAAGCCAGTCTCCTGGAATTGTTGGAAATTCTAACGACTACACTCTTCGTCCTTTCTTCTAGTTGGCTCTCTTCTGGGGTTGTGGTTTCTACCCAAGAAGCTAAAGATGCAACCAAGAAGAACTATTTTGTTATTTTCTACTTTGTATTTGACCATTATTGACAAATATCTGTGCGGAAACAAACAGTTACCTATCAATTATTGCAAAAGTGATACTTGATGGGTTGTCATATGACTTTGGTGGCCTTCCAAGGATACAAATCTTGGGAGTGGACAAATACAAAGTTGATTTGTAAGCTGATTCTCCATCAAATATTAATGTCTATATCAAGAGAACAATGGGAGAAGAGGGCTTGTAGAAAAAGTTACAACAGGAAGAAGAGGAATACCAAGAGAGCCAATTCACTGTTCAAGAATTTGGAAAGGAGGTGTTGGACTTACAACTTTTTCATGAAGTACAAGAAGCCTTGAGCAAACTCAAACAAAAGAAATGAGAATCCAGGTGGTGAGACTACTTTACACCTCCTCATCCCAAAGGAAAGAAAGGCACGAGTATGCAAGCATATTTATCATGACATAACATATTTTCCCACAAAAATACTAAGGGAGTTGGTTATTTGAAGGATTTGATTGGTGAAAAGACGTCATGAATCTTGACTAAAGAAGAGTGCTAATTCATCTTACATTAGATCCCTTGAATAGTTCATTGGGATCTTGAAGAGGTATTCGATGATATTGACCTCTTTTCCTTAAACTCGAGTTGAAATTCTAAGTACTTCCAATCAATGTACCTCTTGACAAAGACCAATTTTTGAATTTGGTAACTTGGGATCCTTGGCCTAAATCCAAAGCAAAGTCACCTGCCAGTACCTTCGGATCATCAACCTTTCCAACAGACTTTCAACATGACATCTCTCTTTGTGACCAAACAAGCATACCAAAAGAATAAGTAGATTGAGCATGATAAACATCCTAATGAATTCATCAAGGAGTTTGAAGTGATTTCCTTTGCCAACAAGGAGCATGACTATGCTGATCAGCTGCAAATTTTCCCAAGTCTGCTCCAAAAGAAAGCTTGGAGCTGGTATACCCATGTAACTCAAAAGGGGTTCAAGCAAGCCAATTGGACAACACTTCAAAATAACTTCTTGGAACAATTCTAGGAAGTTGATAACAATACAAGTGTCTTTGCCATACTCAATGATTTGGATCAAGGCAAGAACAAGAAAATGAGAGTTATACCAAGCAGTTCACGACATTACTGAACCAAGTGCCAAAGCAATCTGGTGTGGTGGGTTACTCCGATGCCCAAGCCATCACCTGGTTCCATGGCTTGCATGATCATCTCTGTACCCATTCACTCGAGATTAGGTGTGAATGTCATGATGGAGGATACCACACATAGATCGGGGTATCATACATTTGAACCAATGCCCCAAATTTTGAAGTTTGTAGATCAAACTAGGCATTGACCTCTAGGCATGTTGTCCAATATAGTCACAATCATTGGAAGAGTATCATTCAATATATTATGTTGAGACCAATGACCAAAATTGGTTACCCATTGTTCATGGATGACCTTGGTTGTACATCAAATGAGTTGATGTGGACCAGCACTAGTAGAAGTTGCGGTTCAAGGACATCTTGTCCAAAGATCAGAAGTTGGTGATAATGAGTTGGACTGTGAGCCCGCCTGTCTCTCACTCAGGATGAACCTGTCTCACTCAAGATAAACCTCTGATGGCTATTATGGTAACGCACCATGGACTAAGAAGGCAAAGAACCCCAACTCCATCATACTCCACTAAGGCTAACACTCCAAGACTCAAGACATTGCTCACTAGAGAACTCAATGAGAGATAGTTGCAAATAAAAAGATGATGAGTACCTCCTCACCCTTAGTTTATATACTTATGAAATAGTTACGTGCCAAAGTTACTAATTACTAGAGTGACTCAAGGTACTAGGCTAAAAGTCAAATAAAGTAAAAAAGCTAAAGGAATATCCATACTCATGGGAATATTCTCATAAGCATATGGTAACCACTAAGTCAAAGATTCATACACATGGGCTATCCTTGGACTATAAAAGAATCCAAAACAAAAAGACTTGTGGGTCCAAGAGTTCTCAACTCTTTCCTCAAAGCCAAACACCTAGGAATAATACCAAGTCAATACACTAGAATCCAGAATAGTGGTGCTCATCTTTTCTACTTCCTCTAAAGTAAGATTCCCTCTATCCTAGCTATGACTAACTTTAGCTAATCATGACTGAGGTAGAACTGTCCTTTATCTTTATATAAATACTATCTCTCAAGTACTTATAATACCAAACTAAATATCACAATACCACATACATGCACAAATGGGTGTTACAGGACAAAGGTTTCCCCATCTCGAGGAAACTACTTCATCAAAAGATGAAGATGAATCCAAAGATTTGTTTGCTTCATCTTTAGAAGACTTGGATGAAGAAGTCCAAGTCAATTATTTAGAATGCTACAAGGTGGAGGTCAAAGAAGAAGATCCACATGATGTCACCTCAAGTAGTAGTAATTTGGAGGAAGGGTGTATGAATTCTATCCAACTTGAGTTGAGCCAAGTTAGTCATATTGAATCATAAACCCCAATTGACTATCAAGATGTAATCTTGGAAGAAGAAAAAAAATTAAAATATCCAAGACAATCACTCCAGATGAGTTGGTAGGATATACTACCTTATTTATTGAGTACCAAGATGTATTTTCATGGTCTATTGATTAAATGCCAAGAATCCCCATGCAATTTGGAGAACATCAAATTGATCTCATTGAAGGTGCAGTTCCAATTTAGCAGCAACAATACCACTTGAACCTAAAGTACTCACTCCTAGTGAAAGATGAAATTGATAAGTACTTTGGAGCCATAATAATTTTTCCAATCTTGAACATTGAATGAGTTTCTCCCATTGTCATTATTCTAAAGAAGAAGACATGGCAAAATTTGAGTGTGTCAAGGCTTTTGCAAGTTGAATGTAGTCATGAGAAAGGATCATCATCCTTTGCCTTTTATGGATACCATACTGGACCAAGGAGCAATTCATCCTTGCTACACTTTTCTTGATGGATTTTCAAGCTACAATCAAGTGTCCATTCAAGAAGAAAACAAGGATAAGACCACATTCTCTACCAATTGGAGCACATTTGCATACAATCAAATGCCCTTTGGATTGTGTAATGCTCACACTACTTTCTAGTAGATGATAAATGCAATTTTTCAAGGACTTTTTGTGGATGTTTGTGGAGGTTTTCATTGATGATTTTTGTGTGTTTGGTCAAAGAGAGGTACATTTGGGACTACCTTCACCAAATATTTGAAAGGTGTCATTTTGTAGGCTTGTCATTGCATGTAGAGCAATGCTTCTTTGAATGAAGGAAGAAATTTTTTGGAGCATTGGGTTTCAAGTTGAGGTATTGAAGTTGATGTCAAGAAGGTAAAAGTAATCTCAACTCTAGAATCTCCCAAAAATATTTGGGAGCTGAGAGCCTTCTTAGGACATATCGGATATTATAGTCGCTTTGTGTCCAATTATGTGGTGCCAGCTGCACCTTTAACAAAGCTTCTAGAGAAATCTGAAGACTATTTATGGGAAGTAGAACAAGAAGAAGCTTTTCAAGTGTTGAAGAAACTGGTGGAAGCACCAATGATGAGTGCTCCAAATTGGGATGTCCCATTTCATGTGTATGTGAATGCTTCATCCTTGGCAATTGCATCAAAGAATGAGATGAAGGACTATCCCATTTATTACACCAATCTACAACTTTCAATTGTAGAGAAGAATTACACCATTGAAAGAGAAGCACTCAGAATGATGTATGCCTACAAAAACTTTCACTATTACTTTTTGGGATACAAGCTTTCTTTGTATTCCATGTGGACCATTATGCACTATAATATTTGGTGAAGAAAGCGGATTTATCATTGAAAATTGCACAATGGATCTTATTATTACTCAAATTCACATACAAGTAAGGAAGAGACTTCACATTCAAATGTAGACTTCCTATCCAGGTTGGAAACTCAAAATCAGGAGTTGGAGGTAGATGACAAATTTCTTAATGAAGAACTTTATCAACTGATGGCAATGCAAAGTACAAGGTATGTGGTAAAATATCATGAGCTGCATACTTGCTAGTGTCCTATGGGACTATATCTAAAACAAAGGGCAGTCTTTCTTAGGAAATTTGCATACTTGCTAGTGTCCTATGGGACTAGATCTAAAACAATGTGCATTCTTTTCTTAGGAAATTGGGATATTATCAGCTGAAGCACAACATTTTGTTTAAGATGGGTGAAGATGAAGTACTCTATAGGTGCTTGGAAGCATACAAAGTAGGAGGAGTAATAAAGTCCTTACACTCAAAAGCATCAAGAAGACACTATGCCTTTAAAAACACAATGAAGAAAATTCTTGCAGTAAGGTCTTGGTAGCCTACAATGTATAAGGATACTTAAGCGCATACTTGAAGTTGTGATGCTTGCCAAAGAACTTGGAAGCCAATGGCTACTAGCTAGTGGCCTTTGAGTCCAATTTTTCCATTGGTTCCATTTGAGAAATAGGGAATTGATTTTGTGGGTCCAATTCAACCTATGACCTAATTCACAAGGAAGAGATATATTTTAGTATGCACTAATTATGCTACTAAAATGGTTGAAGCTGAAGCAACTTAGAGAGATGATGGAACCATACTATGTAGTGCACATTTATGACAATGGTTCTATTCAAAAAAAAGGACTTGGAAGGAAATCCATTTTCCACTTGAGTAAATGGGTAGAGAGTTTGAAGATATTGGACCATAGACATACAAGTGTAAGGAAGAGCTCACCTTGATGTTTGCAAGAATGCCACTATTTGAGGAAGGGGGTATGTGGTACCCATATTGTTTGTTTTTGATGAGTTTTAAAGAAGAATTGTATTGTTGAAGCCTAATTGAAGCCAAATGGAGAGAAAAAGAGAATAATTTTGTATTTGGATCCGACCCAAGGAAGTAAACTGTGTCAAAGGAAGAAGCACTCAGATTAGACTAGAAGGGTGGTAGACCCAAAGTAAGGCTACTTTGCATCAAAATGATCAACCCAACCCAAAGAAACCTTATCAACTTTTACTTAGGCCAAACTAATCAAGAAGGTATAGGCATAAAAAATGGCTCCTTCATAAGTAGGATAAATTTGAGAGTGATAGGAATAAGTCATGTACAATATGTGAGTTACAATTGACATTCAATTAAAGTTTGAGTGAGAATTGAAGAAGTATAAAATTAAGACTTTGTTTTGTGAATTTTGCAATGCTAAATTGTTATCTTGTCCATATAAAGAGTTATCTAGAAGGGTTTGACTTACAAGCCAAGTAGCGGGGTTAATTTGTGAGAGACCATGAAGTAGAGAGTGCATGATACCAACAAAGTGCAGCAGATAGGTTCCATCACTTGCAATGCAAAATCTTGCAATTTGGAAATTAGATATGGTAGTTAGAATCAAAGTCTTAAGCCAACTTTTTATCACATTTCTAGCTTAGCAATTGTATAGATGGTCATGAGATGGAGTAGAAGAGAGGAAAACTATCTTGATGGACTAAGTCAGATTGGAGACTTGTATTAGAAAGAGAAGTAGGAGATGCAATAGGAATCACCTTTTGTCAAAAGTGTGATCTTATGGAGTAGATTGAAGAGTTGAAGAATACCTTCAATGCGCCTTGCACCAAGAATGGGTACAAGATAGAAATTTACAAAGATCCTATAAGGAAAAGTGTTGTCAAGGCTTTGATGGCCATGCTAAAGCCAGAGCAAATCACCTACATGACAAAGCAAAGGCGGTTTTCACCAAATGTTCATAGGAGAGAAGGTGAACTAGGCAAAGTGCTTTTACCAAAGGACAAGGCAGATGATTGTAAATTGGAGAATGAATATGCCATCCCATTACTTCATACCATTCACAATGCATCTCTACTTGAGTTTGAACCTGCTTAGGTCAAAAGAGAAATAGAATATTGTGTCTCTCGTATGTGAGGATCTTCATCAAGATGAAAATGAAGACTAGCAATATTATATAGGACATCTCGTTTGAGATGGCAATGACTACTTTGCTAGAATTGGATGAGTGAAGATAGTGGTAGTAACCATTCCAGGCCAAAGAAGCAAAGTTGACCTAAGGATATGGTATCATCGGTTTCAAAAAGGAAGACTCTGAGACTGAACTTAAGGCACAATACGGCAGTGATAGATTTGTTGGTAGGAGTAGAATTAGAACTATTTGTCCAAGATTGTCTATCCTTTATTGTTGCAATTGCAAAAGAAGAAGAAGGAGATGTAGAGAGATCATCTGGGAGTGCAGGATGAGTTGTAGGTGGTGAAGCATTTGGGCAATGAAGTCTTGCAATTGATGGAATGATTGATCCAAGGAGAAGAAGAAGCCAAAGTACTTTGGGTTGATGCACTACTTTGTAAGAAGAGTTTAGAAAATCTGCAAGAGAGTTTTGAGAAGCACAAAAGTGATTTGGAATGTCAAGAAGAAGAATTGTAGGAGTGAGCAGGAGTTGGAGAAGCTGAGATTGGTTCCAATAAAGAAGGATTGGGCATGGCAACAAGAACCGGCAAGCAAAGATCTTGAGGAAGGGAGGTTGCAAGATTTGATCAAGCATGCATAAGCTTAGCTTGTTCACCAAGTGTTTACCTCCAATGTCTTTGGAGAAGAAGACATTGGAGGTAAAGCATGCGGCAAAATTGAAGATGCTTTGGGAGAAATTGGAAGGAGGACTCAAGAGGAGTCAGTCTCAAAGAAGACATTGGGATCAATGTAGGAGATTGTGAGAAGAACAAAGGTGATGGTTAGCACTAAGGCCAAGGTAAGGTTGGAGGAGTCTTGAGTGCATGAGTTGAAGTTGCTGGTGTAAGAAACTTGGAAGAGAAAAGTGAAGGATGTGGACATGAACAATTTTTTGATTCATCTTAGAGACAACGTATATAGGAAGGTAATTGAAGTAGGAGATAACATCTATCTCATATTAGATTTAATTAGAATAGAATTAGAATAACGTTGTAGTAGTTAGAAGGAGAAAGTAGAAACCAAATGCAAAGTAGTTGAAGTAGGAGTGCATGTGACTTTGGTGAATCACTTGAGTCAATGGAAGAAGATAGGATAGAGAACAAGACTATAGCTAGTAGGATTTATGAATTTAGTTGTAATTCAGACTGAGGATAAAAAAGAAGAAGATGAAGATGTAGATATTATGGATGAACCTAAAGTGCAAAAGGCACTTGTATGTACCTTGGGAGTAGAAGCCAAAGTAGAAGTTGAAGTCAAACTGGATAAGGAGTAACAATTTGAGATTGAAAGAGGTAGATATGAAGTGATAGAGTATTGATTTGGATCCAAAGATTTGTAGGTAGCAGTTGAAGCAATTTAGGTAGTTTAAATAATCATTGAGTGCTTTGTCTATTTAAAGTAGACATTCACCATGTTGTATATTTAGTTTTGAAGTTTAGTAAACCAAAGCATTGATACTTAGTGCTTGTTGTTTTAGCTTAATTCCAAGTATCAATCCTATGTGTGTGTTTGTGAGTGTTTGTGAGTGTTTAGAGAAGTTTAAATTGTGGATGGCGTGTGTTAGATGTTGGATTTTTCAACTTTAATTCCATTTTGTGTGTTTGATCCTTAGTGGTTAGCATTCAACAAGGCAATGCCTTGATGGATCTGTGAGGAAGAACTGTAGTGTTGGTAGTATTCTACATTTGTGAGTATATTGTTGGATTGATGCTAAGCAAATTTTACTGAGAAAGTGTGGTACCCACAATTTTAATTTTTTTTAATTTTTAAAGAAGAAGTGCGTTGGTAAGGCCAAAGGAGGGCTAAATAGAGAAGAAAGGTGAAGAAACATGTGTTTGGCCTAAACCCAAAGTTGACCTTAGGTCAAGTCCAAAGGACTTGGGTTGGACAAGATGGAATACAAAGACAAGGACTTTGTATCAAGTAGCGCAAACAAACTGTAACAAACTATAACAAACTTCTTCAGGTTTCATCAATCAAGAAAGTACATGGGAAGAAAGTGATTGTGGAATAGTATGGAGTTTAGCAACGTAGCTAGTAAGGCTAACAAAGTAGAGAATAAGCCAAATTAGCTTAGAATATTCCAAAAGCATCTAGGAAACTTCTTGGGAAGCTTCTCAACTAGTTAACTTGCGCCCTAAGCAGGTAGCTTCTAGAAGGAAGCTTCTAGAAGCTTTTAACTAGCTTAGCTTGCACACCAAGTAGGCAACTTCTAGAAGGAAGCTTCTTGAGAAGCTTCATAATTAACTTGGCTTGCACTCTAAAAAAGTGACTCAAGGAAGCTTCTTGAAAAGCTTCTCAAGGGCCTTGTATGCTACCTATAAACACCAAAGCCAAAGCTCATGCTAGGCATTCGGAGTTTTCCCTCATTCAAGTGTCTCAATGTGAGTTTCCATTCTTCTATTTCTCTCCTTGGATTTGGTCTTTTACATGGGTATCAGAGCAAGAATGGGATGGATGGAATTTATGGACCAGCAAATCCACTTCCACCAAACCATTGAGATTTTTGTGTCCAAGTACTACCCAAGTATCATTTTACACAATTCATCACCTAGCATTTTGGACAAGATTTTCTGCATATGATCATCATATCTGAGGAACCCTTGGTGCTTCTGATTGTAACTTATGGAGAACGGTGGATGTTTTGTTTCTATATGTTAATAAATTAGATAGATTGGGAGTGGTGTGATAGAGTAGCAACCATGGCAGCAATACCCAATGTTATCCTTGCTATGTAGCAACGAATCAAGCACCTTACTCGATTGTTGGATGAACGAGATCCTCAACAACAAGAGCAGGTGGAGAGAGTACCAATTTGAGAAGGAGAAGATTGGATCAGATTCCCTAAACCCAAGGTATTTGAAGGCAAGAATCTTCCAAGTGCAATGGAGAATTTTGTGTTTGATTATGAAAGGTATTTTGAAGCTACCAATCTACAAGACGAGCAAAAATAGATTCTCTTGGCTTCTAGCCAATTGGATGGAGTAGCAAAGCTATGGCGGAGATTCCGAGTGGAGCAAGCTGAATGACAAATTGTTGCACCAATCTTGACATGGGCAAAATTCAAGAGTGCAATAAATATTTGATTCCAAGCTATAAATACCACACGAGCTACATAGGATAAGTTAGCAGAGTTGAAACAAATTGGCTCTATAAGAAGTTACATCACGCAATTCCAAAACACCATCATGCAAATTCCACACATATTGGAAGGTGAAGCTCTGGATTGATTTGTGAGGGGCTTGAAGGTGAGAACCAAATTAGAGATAACCATGCAAGAGCCACAACACTTGGAGGAAGCCATGTGGTTGGTCGAACGTTTTGATTCCTTGGTGGCAACAACTTGGTCTTGACCTTGATCTCTACAAGGCTTACCAATACACTACATATAAGTGGAGGAGGCAACACCAATGGAGATTGATGCCATTCAACGAAGACCACTTGGCACGGCAGATAGAGAGAAACTACAACAAAATGGTGGTTGTTTTTATTATGGCCAATTGGAGCATCGCATTGTTGAATGTCCACTCAAGAATGGACGACCTCAACAAGTTGCCCAAGTGGAGGTTGTAGAGCAGAATGATCAGGGAAACAAGGAATCCCAATAGGAGATTTTGAGCCGCCTACTTGGAGCTTGATTAGTTCCAATGGGATTGAAGGCTTGACCTACACAAGTTTGTTCCACTTGCAAGGTACAATATCCAATCAGGGTTGTAGAATTTTGGTTGATTCTGGAAGTTCAGAGAATCGCATGTCTATGCAAGTAGGAATACCCAATTCCTATCAAGCCAATGATTGGAAGTAGTTTGATGATGACGGATGGTAGAAAGGGTTCTACATTCCACACCTCGCATCCTGTTACTTTCAAGATTGGGAAGGAGTATTTAGAGTGTATGAGGTTTGTAGTGGCGTCTACACACTATGATATCATTCTGGATCTACCTTGGCTTGAACATCATAAGGTTCAATTTGATTGGACCCGATACCAAATTCAAGTACAACACCAAGGTAGGAATTTCCGATTAGGTTGTCTGGCACCTCTGAGTAAGACAACTAAGAATAGTCAGTTCCAAGACGAGAAGTTTGTTGAGAAGGTAGCCATAGAGCAAACCTGGAAAGGAGATGAGTCCCAAGATGGGAAGTTTGCCAAGAAGGCAACCATAGAGCAAGCTTGGAAGAGAGATGAGTCCCTAGAAGGGAAGTTTGTTAGTAAAGCAACCATAGAGCAAGCTTTGGAGGAAGATAAGTTTGTATTTGCAGTGTGGACCAAGCCGATCGCACAAGAACAATCTGCAAAGCGCCAAGAGCCTCATCAAGCAATGGTTGATAGGATAGTTAAGGAGTTTGCGGACGTGTTTCTGGATGATCTACCAAAGGGATTACCCTCCAATTGAGATATGCCCTTCAAGATCAAGTTATTGCCAAGGAGTACTTCAGTGAGTAGACCAATCTATTGGCTCTCACCAAAGGAGTTAGAGGAGTTGCAAACAACACTTATAGAGTTGTTGGAGAAGGACTTCATACAACATAGTACCTCTCCTTGTGGAGCACTGGTACTATTTGTTCCAAAGAAGGATGGAGGACTTTGTTTTTGTATTGATTATTATGAGCTCAATAAGCAAACTGTGAAGAATGCATATCCCTTGCCTCGGATTGATGACTTGCTTGATCAACTAAGTGGAGACTTACTACTTTTACAAGTTGGATCTTTGTAGCAACTATTGGCAAATTCCTATTGGTAGAGAAGATGTGCAAAAGATTGCCTTTTGCACAAGGTATGGGCATTTTGAGTGGAGAGTTCTACCTTCGGATTCACTAATGCTCCAGTAGAGATCAGATGTATCAGGTGTTAGATGGACTATTGGATTGGTTTGTAATGGTTTTTTTAATGATATCTTAATCTATAGCAAGACAAAGATAAAACACGTGAATCATATGCGAGAAGTCCTAAGACGAGTACAACAATGGAAATTTTACTGCAAGAAGTCAAAGTGTGCCTTTTGGCATAAGGAGGTTACTTTCTTGGGTCATAAGATCTCATCAAAGGGGATCAAGATGGAAAAAGAGAAGATCAAGGCCATTATTGATTGGCCTACTCCAAAGGATGCTATAGAAGTACGGGCATTCAATGGATTGGCTAGCTTTTACCGACGATTCATCCACTATTATGCTCATGTGGCTGCACCATTGATTGACCTCTTGGGAAAGAACTTGAGCTTCTAGTGGACCACCAAGCATGAAGAAGCATTTTGGAAGTTAAAACATACGGTGTCTTCAAGACCCATTCTTCAACCATATGATCCTCAACTACCTTGTGTGGTTGATTTTGATGCTTCTAACTTTGCAATTGGAGTTATGTTACAACAAGAATTCCCATATGGACTACATCCCATTGCCTTTGTGTCTCACCAACTAAATACAACTAAAAAAAATACTCTGCTTGAGATCGAGAACAACTTGCAATCGTATATGCCACCAAGATATGGAAGCATTATCTCTTGGGGAAACAAATGATCATGCAAATTGATCACAAGCCATTGTTGCAGACCCTACACTTGGAGTACATGAAGAGTCAACATCATCGATGGGAAGAGCAACTTCAATTATTTGACATTAAACTTGAGTACAAACCAGGTCGGTTCCATGTCATCCCTGATGCTCTATCATGATGACCTGATTTGAAGGATCTTCCTCTCATCACAACAGCAATTACAATGGTGTCAATTGATCCCAAGGTCCATAACAAGTTTCAATCAGCTCTACAACAAGATCACTTCTTCCAAATGGTACATGGTCGCCTGACAATATGCAACAAGGAGTATAACACCTTCTCCTTCAAGGAAGGCCTTCTATTCCATGTGGACCAGATCTATGTTCTAGCTAAAGGTGATCTTTGACTTGTGTGCCTTCAAGAAGCCCATGATTTACCAATAGCTGGTCATATGGGAGTGGACAAGACCTTGGGCATCCTCCAATGCCAATCGTGGTAGCTCAACATGATACAAGATGTTCAGGATTTTGTCCAATTGTGTGAGAGTTGTCAACGTAACGGGGCTAGTAACCAGAAGCCAAGTGGACTCCTTCAGCCACTTCCCATTCCAACTACTCGTTGGGAATATGTGAGCTTAGATCTCATCACCTCCTTACCCAAGATACAACAAGGTCTCACAACAATTGTGGTGTTTGTGGAGAAGCTTAGTAAGCAAATCCATTTGGCACCAACGGTTGATACTGTAGATGCTCCAACCTTGGCGCAACTCTACTTCAATAATGTCTTCAAACATCATGGGATGCCACATATACTCATCTTCGATCGTGATCCTTGCTTCATGGAAAGTTTTGGCAAGTACTCATCCAACTACTTGGCACTAAGCTTGCTTTGTCTACAGCCTATCATCCTCAAACTGATGGAAAAATTGAATGTGCAAATTGCACCTTGGAAGATATGCTTCATGCCTTTGTCAACATTCACCATACCAATTGGGATCAATGTCTTGCAGCTGCGGAGTTTGCATACAATAATTCTAAACATACAAGCACTAGATTCTCTCTTTTCTTTCTCAATTTTGGCCAAGATCCGCTTGTCCAAGATTCTCTTCTTTCTCCTCCTCCGTCTCAAGTTCCCCATACTGCAACCTTCTTGACCACCATCTCCAAATTTCTCCAACAAGCCAAATCTCACCTCCTTGTTGCTCAGAATCGTCAAAAACAATATGCGGACCATCATCGTCGTGAGCTCACCTTTGAAGTTGGTGATAAAGTTATGTTATCTACTAGTAATCTACCCTCCCACTTGATACCCAAGTTTGTAAACTTGCCCCTAATTGGATAGGACCTTTTGATATCATCCAAATTGTCTCTCTTGTTGCTTATCGACTTGCTTTGCCTTCTCATATGCAAATCCATCCTGTCTTTCATGTTTCCATGTTGAAACCCTTTGTTCATAATCCCTCTTCTTTCTCTTCTTGAGTCCAACCTCCTCCTCTCCCAATCCCTATCAATGATCATGAGGAGTACAAAGTTGATCGTATCCTTGCACGTCGCCACATCCAACAAGGATGCCGCCAACATACAGGGTACAAGGTCCTTTGGAAAGGATATCCCCTTCATGATGCTACATGGGAACCTCTTTCTTACCTCCAGAATGCGCAAATGGCCATCCAAGAGTTTGAAGCTTCTATGGTGACGAGGACGTCACCAACTAGCGGTGGGAGAATATGTAACAATATGGAGTTTAGCGACATAGCTAGTAAGGCTAACAAAGTAAGGAATAAACCAAATTAGCTTAGAATATTCCAAAAGCATCTAGGAAGCTTCTTGGGAAGCTTCCCAACTAGTTAACTTGCGCCCAAAGTAGGTAGCTTCTAGAAGCTTTTAACTAGCTTAGCTTGCACACCAAGTAGGCGGCTTTTGTAACAAAGCTTCTTAATTAACTTGGCTTGCATTCTAAGAAAGCAGCTCAAGGAAGCTTCTTGAAAAGCTTCTCAAGGGCCTTGTATGCTACCTATAAATACCAAAGCCAAAGCTCATGCTAGGCATTTAGTGTTTTCACTCATTCAAGTGTCCCAATGTGAGTTTCCATTCTTCTATTTCTCTCCTCGGATTTGGTCTTTTACAGATTGCATTGGGATCAAGATGTTCTTGAAAGTGACATGAAATAACTTCACAAAATTGGTTAGAGACACGGAGTAGCGACTAAAGAATGACTAATCAGCAAAGGACTATAGAATTGAGATTTCCCCAAGGAAGCACCGCAATGTCTAGACATTACATTGTTCCTATTTAGAGTCACCCAAAGGAATGCAAATTTTGAATACGCAAGAAGAGTAGGTTAGAATCTTAAGTACAACCTTTCATAGGCAGAGAGTGAGGAAGCACATGATGGCCCCAAAAGTGAGTAAGCAGAGTGTGGTGAGGGATCTTGCAATCCATAGATTGGATGTAGTGGTAAGGATTGAGGTCTTATCAAGACTTTGTATCACCTTTTTGGCCTAAATTGGAACTTTAGCTTTCCAAGTTTCATGGCAAAGGTTGCCGTGAGTGATTGCAATGATGGGCCAAAGCACAAAGGAAAGAGAGAAAATCCGGCTTGATGGACTAAGTCAAATTGGAGATTAGTCTTGGGTAGAGAGGCAAGAGAAGTAAGGGGTACTACCTTCTATCATAAGTGTGATGCATCAAAAAAACTGCCAAGGTGAGAAATTCCTTTAATTGACCATGCACAAAGAATGGGTATAAGGTGGATAATTATAGAGACCCAATGCAAAGAAGGATCAAGCAATGATGGCGATGTTCAAGCTAGAGCAAACCATCTATGTCATGATGCAATAGGCAGTCTTCTTTCATCAGATGTTTGTAGGAGAAGTGGTGGATTGGGTGAAGTGTCTGCACCAGCAGGTGGGGCAAATGATTTTGGGGTGGAGAATGGATATACAACCACATTACTTTGTACCCTTTGTTTCTAATGTGATCTTCATTCTCCTATTTCTCTCCTTGGTCTTTTGAAAATTGGCATAATCAATGCCAAGGAGAGAGATCATGTACTTCAACAAGCCAAGCAACTTAGATTGGAATGAAAATATCTTCTTTGGGTACAAGAGGATGGTAGAGTATGGGTAGTACCACTTCCATCTCAAAGATCACAATTTTTATGACATGGTTATGAGGAGCTAGGACATTTTGGACTGGAGTGGACCTATAACTAACTTCAAAATCATTATTGGTATGGTACATGGACCAATGTGCAATAGCTTGTTGTTAGATGTGTGGTTTGCAACCAAGTTAGAGAATCATTTTGTGCTTCTATGGCATAATTACATCCATTGACTATTATAAAATTAGATTAATATTGGCATTTGGATTTTTTTGAACCCTTATAATTGACTATGAAACATCACTAATACATTTTAATTTTGGTGGAGCACTTCTCCACGTGGATTGAGTTGGAAGTAGTTCTTGAAAAGTCTAGTAAAAGGAAAAATTATTTGTTCTTGGATTGGGTTCTTAATAGTCTTGATGCACTAGCCAAGGTCTTGAATGATTGTGTTTTAGAGTTCTTGGGATATTTTTAAGTTTTTTGTGATAATGTATTAATAAACGATTGTATTATATCTCAAGATCACCTTAGAACATACAGTTTAGTAGAGAGTAGTTCAAGCAATGAAGAAAGAATTGTGTAAGTATGGTTTGTAGGAAGTTCACTTGTGTGATTTGGATCTCCAATTATCTTGGTTGGGTAGGGGTTTTGATCCAACCAATAAGCATTTTTTGTTTCTCTATTTCCTACTATGTGGATGAGATCTTGATTTACCTACAACCACACATCATGATTCTACTATAATTTTGGACTTGGATGATTTTTTTGTATGTGTGAGAGTATGTTCTCAATATGCAAAGATCTTTTGGAGAATAATGCACATGCCCTTTGAGAATTTATCAATTCATTAACATAAGGATACATTTTTTATACCAAGATGATAAGGTTATAGATGCTTGGTCTATAAATGGAGGGTTGCACAATTTTGAGACCTAATTCATCCATTTAGGCTTCCAAAATTGGCTTTGAAGTTTCCATGTTATTTTTGGCTCTTACCCTATTAGTAGAAGTTTTCTATTGGTGACACCTCTATCTAATCTACCTAGCCTATCATATATAATATCTTTCCACATGTTACCAAGCTAATTTTCACTTCTAGCTAATATGTCTAGCTATTGGTATTACAACTTCATACTATTCTTGGCTTCTGCACTATTAGTAGAAATACTCTTTTGGTGACACTTCTATCTGATCTAACTAGTCCATTATACATAACATCCTTCCATATATTACCAAACTAATTTTCACCTCTAGCTAATATGTCTATCTATTGGTATTACCATCCATACAATTAATTCCAGTAGATACATGTGTCATAAGTGTTGATTTCCTTGGTCTACTCAAGTTCTCCAAGAGGGTTATATCTCTAAATGGAGCTTCAAAGAGCTCATTTCTTATGTATTGAACTTCTTGAATTCTTGGGTATGGTGGACTTTGCAATTATAGCATAGATCCTCTATACTTGCTAGAATGTGTATAGCTTGATGTGTATAATCAATTACTTGTTAATAAATTATATGGAGATTTATAGAAATTTTATTGTAATGATATTTTATAATTTTATGTATGATTTTGTATATAAATTATAGTATATTATATTATGAAAAATATTTTCTTTATAATCATGTATATAAACATAACATCCCTTATTTTCCCTAGAAAATTCATAATTAATATGTATTACTATTATTATTAAAAAAACTCAAACTGTACTTAATTTTACTTTGCTTGATATATTATAGTATAGGATTTTAGTTTAATTTATATTTACGTATAATTACTGTATTTCAATATTCTCTTGACACAATTCAATTTTCTCTCTACACCGGTCAATATTAATTATCCATATTATTGGGAAAACCACGTTCTCTAATAACAGCAAGTGAACGTGCAAATTATGAGGAATATAGATGGCGAAATCTGACACAGGAAAGTAATGAAAGAGTCAATCCCTCCGCGCCGCGGTCTTGTATATGCCTATGACTACTCGGGTTGAGTTGACCAATGAATGAAGTTCCATCCAGTCGGGGTTCTTCGTGTGAGCCTGACATCGCAGGTCGCAAGATTGAATGCTATCGACCAATAAAGGCAACTCAGCCTCCCTCACGTCGCGCCAGGGTGCGGATCTCGGCCCCACCCGAACTACGTTGTGTGAAACAGCCGGGAAAAATGACAGTCCACAACCAGCGCGTTCGAGCGGGGGGATCGGGTCAAGAAAGAACGTAAGGAAATCTTCTGTCGCCTATTGCGTCGATAGAGCTCGAGCAGTTCGGAGTGACTTCCTTCCTCCAACAGCGTAAGTTGTGTAACTGTAAGATATAGACTGCTACAATAGACGGCATCCGGACGCTCGGGGCCCCGGAACCAACCGCATCGGCAGGCTCGGACCGCCGAACCTGGACTTGGAAGGTTAGTTACAGGGAGCAGAGGAGGGCAGAGATTTCCTTTCTTGCTTCATTGAGTGAGTGGGGTACTTTTGGAGTCACGTCAGTGAGGAAAGGAGAGGAGAGCTAATTAGTTTCGAGTGAACCGAGTCTTGACCTTGCTGCGGCCTCTCTTATGCTAATTCCTGCTTGTGTATGTTCCCTGTCGTCAGCAGCTAGCTTGGCTTGGAATTGATTTTGCCTGCGCGACGTTGTTGCCGCGATTCGACTGTAGGAGAAGCAGCAGCGGCAAGCTCTTCGTTGCATCTAACATTTATTATGGAACGCGTGCGTGATCTTGACGCTCATTGCTCGTTTTCTGATGGAACTGATACGGAACAGGGGATAATGAGGAATCTGATGTGAAAAGTGGTGCTAGGAATGTTGATTGTGGTGCTGACTGTAGTGCGGAGGTTGTAAGGAAATTAGTGAACGTATGTTCAAGGTTTTAACGTGTGTTTTTAGATCCTTAATGTGCCGGTGAGATGGTGAGAGAAGAAGCTGAGTGAAAGTCTCGTGTGGGAGATCGAGTTCCCGGTGTAGTGCTTGGTGGAGACTCTGGTGGGGAAGGATCTTTGCGGCGGGTTATAACATCATGTGATGATTGATGAACCTAGTTTACGTGGCTTCTGAATGTCGATGAAGGTTTCCCGGATGGTCCGATGGGATAACTGTCACTTTGATTTGGGAAGTATTGACAGTTAAGTTCTGGTTTAGGCATATTTGACTGATTTGATGTTCTACAGGGCTTTCGAAAGGGGGCCGGAGTGGGCAGGCGAGACAGAAACAAAGGTCGCACCCAGGGCTTAACAGAGGAGCAGAAACATGAAATTCGCGAGGCTTTCGACCTTTTCGACACTGATGGCTCAGGTGACCCACACCTGTTCCAAATCTGTAAACTCGAACGAGAGAAAATTTTTTTTCCCCATCTGGCGTGAGTGCTTTGGTGTCCATACTCCCGAATTGACAAATATTTCTTTTTCCACAGGCACAATTGATGCCAAGGAGCTCAAGGTTGCAATGAGGTAAGAAACGTTGTTGCTTGTCGTCCACTTGAACTTAGATTTTATTCTTGTATCCTTAAGATTAATGTCGTTCTGTATGTATTTTGCAATCACTAAGAAATGTCCTCTGTTGATTTCTGAATGCAGAGCCCTTGGTTTCGAACCCAAAAAGGAGGTAGGGAACTGGAATGCAACAACGCTGACCTGTGTTTCCTTGAGGATAGCATACCATTACCTTCTTATTTGTGGTCAAATTGCTAATCTTGCACTTCTCTTATTGTCATCGCAGGAAATAAAAAAGATGATTGCCGATATTGATAAGGATGGTAGTGGAACCATCGATTTTGATGAGTTCTTGCAAATGATGACAGCAAAAATGGGTGAACGAGATTCAAAGGATGAGATCATGAAGGCATTTCGGTTGTTTGATGACGATGAGACTGTAAGTTTGGAACCTTCTCATGACACAAGTACTAGAACTCATTAAGGAAAGTCCTCCCGGGTAGTTTATCGGTGGTATTCGTTCGTTCACTAAGAAACACGTTTCTTGAATTACTGCTTCAGGGCAAAATATCCTTCAAAAACCTCAAACGCGTGGCTAAAGAGCTCGGAGAAAATATGACAGACGAGGAGTTGCAAGAAATGATAGACGAAGCAGACCGGGATGGTAAGTAGATTCTAGGCTAAGCACGCTCTGTTCTTTCACATCATATTGGCACATGAGAGTTGGCATTTTGGTTCAGTTCAGGAGATGGACTATAGCATTGAAACATCGAGGACAGCGAGAGGGAAGTAAAGCAGCCCAAGTAGGTCGAGCAAACAAACATTTCACACGCTTTCAACTTGTACTGGCGTTTGAATATCTAGTTGTGTACGACTCTGTATTCTACAGGTGATGGAGAAATCAACGAGGATGAATTCTACAGAATCATGAAAAAGACCAGCCTTTTTTGAGCAGGCTGGCGTTTAGACACGACAACGTCTGTACAAAACCTCGGTATCGACACAAGTTACATCCTAGAAACCATAGGATAGGGATATTCGATCCTCCGAAGGTCTTTATACCTTGAAATTAAAGATGTGACGGTCGATTTGTAAATATCTCTAGGCATTTGCAGTTGCTGCCTGTGCGGTCAGTAGTGGCATAATGAGGCACGTACTCCCTGATTTCATCGTTTGTATATCTAGTTTCCTCTGAATGGCATGTCTTTTTGCTACAAATCACATATCCATTTCTTTCTAAATCTCGAGGCTGAAAGGTATCATCATCCGCTCGGGGAGATGTTGCAGCAATTTGGCTATTCAGCACTTGTCTGGTACAGTCTAATTTACCTGTAGGACATCTTTAGCAGGATTTCTCTTGGATCATTGATTTTGCATGAAGTTCTAGCAGATAGTTATCGGCCTTTCTTAAACTTCTGTGGTTGACAATATCTCAACTCTCAACTCTAAGAAAGGAATGATTAAATTATCTATGATTTCCCTTTGAATATGCATTTTGGTTATGTTCTTTTCCAACGTTGTGCATCTTTTTGCCCTTGTTATAAGTTTCATAAGGAAATCCTCCTTGTTCTCTTCGGATCAGTTCTTTGAGAGCATAAACTCTATACTAGATGGAATGTCAAAAATATGTACTTTTTTGGTTATGATGCATGTAATCTGATCAAAAAAGAGGCAATTTTCCACTTACATTCATAATTTTGTGAACGATACTTACACAAGAATATGCTCTGGAAGAGATTTATAAAATGTATTAATACACGTGGTCCCTAAATTTGTCCAACTAAATCAAAATATTCCTTTAAGTTAAGATTAATTCTAAATCCCAATAGAGTGGGTCGATATGTACAATCTGTTTACAAACTTAGTAAGTTATCTGTTTTAGCTAATAAAACTTTGAACTCTTCTTCCTCATATACTTGAAAACCTACATTCATGGTTCTTATTACATGTTGCATAAATATAAGATTCGACTGTTTTATTAAAATTTAATTAACTGAATGCATTTTGAAGCAAAGAGAAACAAAATTTCAAGGTTATTAACTGTACCAAAACGTCAATAATTCTTTAACCTTTGATTTCAGATGGAACAATCTTATTTAACTAGAAAGCTGTATTATTCATAAGAGAATATATTTCCAACAAGATTAGAATATAAGAATAATGATCGAATAATATTTAATTTTTAACAAACTGAGTAAGTTATTTTACTAAATTCAAGTTAAAAAACATCTAAAATGATATTACAATATATGGAAACTATTACAAATTTCATGTACTCTAAATATTCTTTTCTAATTTTAAATTCAACAAGATGTGTGAACCCTTTTTTACCATATACTATCATCAATTGGTTATTTAATATTGGTTTAATAAGAATACATAATTTATTGAATTGTATGTACATGCAATTCTCAAAACACACGCTGTTAACCAAAATTCCATATCATACCTTCCAAGTGGATTAAATTTGCATAAGTTAAATCTTCAATCTCATTGGAATTCAAGTTCCCAATAAATGGCTTTATATCTACTCTTTATTTCCTTGATTTTCATGCTTCAAGAATTCCATTTGGACAATTGTTCAAGTTGATCTCTTTGCTTAGGCATTCTACAAAACAATATCTAATTTAGAGACAATAGAAGCAACCACCATTTTATCTTAGCTATTCTCAATCTACAATGTTGAGCAGTCTTCATCGGATGATATCAATCTTAATGATTATTGGTTTGTCCACCCATGCTTGATGTGATTGTAAGTTTTATGAAGGTCTAGATCAAGACCAAGTTGAAGTAGCTCGAGAATCAAACATTTAGCTAATTGCATGGCTTCTTCCAAACATTTGAGTTCATACATGGTTACTTCCAATTTGGTATGTGATTTCAACCCTCTCAAAAACCAATCTAAAGCTTTTACTTCATGCATCATTGGAATCTACATCATTATATTTTGAAATTGAGTTATGTAACTTCTCACAAACTTGATTTGCCTCAATTTTCAAACCAATCTTGTGTAGCTTGCATAACATTCATTACTTGGAATATCCCAATTATTGCATCCTTGAAAGCTTCTTATGTCAAAATTGAGGTAACAAAAATTGATTTTAAGCTTGCTCTACTAGGTATTGTCATCAAAGGCTTACCACTCCTAATTGACTTGAATGCAAGATGATCAATCTTCAATCATTCAGAAGATTCAAAGCTTCAAAATAACACTCACAAGCAAATACAAAATTCTATATTGCACATAGTAAACATTTACCTTAAAATGCCTTAAGTTTTGGTACTTGAACTCTATCTTTTCTTCTTCTTCTTCTTCTTAGAAAGTTGCTCTTTCAGTTTGCTCACATCATTGACTATCATAGTCTCTCTCTTCCAACAATTGAGTAAGTGCTTAATTTGCTATTATGTAACAATAATAACTCTAGTCATTCTTACCTTTGTCACCATGAATATAGCTCAACCAAATTTTTACTCATAAATATATTTGAGTTAATTTGTAGATGCAATATGTCCATGGCTCTTTGTAAATCATAATCAAAAGGATCAATAGTTAATCAAATAAAGTAATTGTATTCAAGAACTATTGACCAAAATATACAAGCATAAATTGCTAAAAATTATGTTTTGGTAGTACAAGAATAAGAAAATACAATTGATTTGGTGGTCCATAGATTCCATTCATCCTATTCTTGATCTAATACCAATATCATGGTATAAGGAGACTAACGAGAGCAATAGGAGAATGGAAGATCAAACTAGAACTCGCAATTGAAGGAACTCTATATGGTTGAATTTAGCGATGGCTTTTGTATTTGTAGGTAAAGGCTAAGTACAAGAATCCAAAAGAAACTTCAAAGAAAGTTTCCTTCTAAAAGTAGCCTTACTTGGAGTACAAGCTAAACTAGTCATTTTCTTAATGTATAGACTTGAAAACCTTAGAACCAATAGCTAGACATATGATTTAAAGGTGAGAATTGGTTTGGTAACATCTGAAGGATGTTACACATGATGGACTAAACAAATCAAAAAGAGGTATCACCAAAAGGAGACTTCTATTGATAGAGTAGGAACCAAAATATGCCTGAAATCTTTGAAGGTAATTAATTTTGAAGGCCTAAACGAATGAATTAGGCCTGAAAAGTGCAAATTCTCCCCCCTCCTTTCTCCTAATGGAGGAAAGGTTGCCTTCACTCTCCCTGGTTTTTCTTGTTGAGAGCTTTCCAATGGTACCTTACTCACATGATTCTAAGACTCCTATAGGAAGATTCCCTAAAAGATTCCCTTTAGTCAAAGCTTGTTTGACCAACCAGATAGGACCTAGACCAACATGTCACCCATCCAAGTAAGTAATCCAAGTCTGGAGCTTGGTGACATGTCACTTATCTATGTGCCTAATCCTATGGTGGAGCTTCCTTGGAGGAGATCCTCTTTGTCTATATAATAAAGAGAAGGTGCTCCTTTGGAGCACCAAATGTTTGAGTGTGTAATTTGTGTTTTCTCTCTTCTCTTGTCCTCAAAGTATTACAATAATTAATCAATCCCTTTGAAATTGTATCATGCATTGTAGTACTTTGCCTTTCTCTCTCTGGGAACATACGAGATGCTTAGTTATGGAGCCTATAGATTAGAGGTTGTAGATAAACCTATTCCTACTAGTTTGAATGTGTGTGGAACCTAACCAATAGAACTTTTCACTCTAGGTTTTGGTATTCTTTCTATCGAGTAAGGTAGTAACATGCAACCTAACATATCATCATAACAAGCACTTTTGCTGGTCATCACTTTCAGTATTACCAAGGAGAAATAAATATCATTCCTAGAAGGAAAAAAACTTAAGTGTAATGCCCGCACACCAATCCAAACCAATTGGGTGTACAAAGAAGCATGCAAGCACAAAGAGGATCCAATCACAAGAATTCAACAATAACTCTCCTTGCTTTTTGTTGGAATTGAGCTTTAGAGCACACTTGCTATATCATAAAGCTAATTTCAACTTCTACTCCAAGCTTCCTCTAATATGTACTTTAGCCTTCAAACTAATTTGTACTCCAAGTGGAGTAATTCTATATCTTTTTTGATGGGAAAACTTGATGTAACTCAGATAGCATAACTTTTCTTTGTGACTTAGATTCAACTGTTCTAGGATTCAATGGAAAGCATGTAAGATAAGCTTTCCAATGATATGAAATAAGCAATAATCTGATTATTACAACTCCCCTAACAAGCTCTCAAATTTGGCCATTTTTTATAGTTTCCACCCTAATTTGAAATCTGTAATTTAGAGTTTCTCCTGGGTCTTGGTAATTTTCCCTAGATTTTTGGATCAAAGTTACACTTCATCCTAACAAACACTCTAGCAACCTAAAATCCCCAATCATGGTCACAAAAATAGGAGAATTGACACTCAATCATGATAGAATATAGAAATGCTCTACCAAGCTTATAATAGTATTTTCAGTAGAGTTTGTTACATCATCTCTCACTCTCCATGACCCAAAGTCAACTAAAATTTTCACAGTAGTTGGTTGTGCCCTTGTATATATCCTTGAAAATTTTAATAGCCTAATCCAACCCCAACCTTAGATATGGATCAATTCTTGAGTTGTGCTAACTTATGAGCTCTATAGACCTAGGTATGCTTGATCCAAGACCCTAATTCTTTGTTTGAGAAATTCATGTGAACCCTTTACACAAAGATGAAAGCTCTAACTACCAACAATATTAGAAATTTTCATAAGGTGAATCAAACCACAACTTTAGGAAACCAAAACCAAAACTGACCAAAACTTGATCAAACTTGATCAACATTTCATTTCCAACACCTCATTGCTAGAGCTCCAACTTCAATTGACCAGATTTAATTTGAGATTAATCAAATCCTAAAATTCTTGATCTTAGCACTAGAAGCAATCTGTAACAATATGGAGTTTAGCGACGAAGTTAGTCGAGCTTATGAAGTAGATAATAAGACAAAATAGCCTAGAATATTCTAGAAGCATCTAAGAAGCTTCTTGGGAAGCTTCCTAACTAGTTAACTTGCGTCCTAAGTAGGTAGCTTCTAGAAGGAAGCTTCTAGAAGCTTCTAACTAGCTTAGCTTGCATGCCAAGTAGGCGGCTTCTAGAAGGAAGCTTCTTGAGAAGCTTCCTAGTTAACTTGGCTTGCACTCCAAGAAAGCGGCTCAAGGAAGCTTCTTGAGAAGCTTCAAGGGACTTGTATGCTACCTATAAATACCAAGGCCGAAGCTCATGCTAGGCATTCGGAGTTTTCCCTCATTCAAGTGTCCCAATGTGAGCTTCCATTCTCCTATTTCTCTCCTCGGTTTTGGTCTTTTACATTGGTATCAGAGCAGGAATGGGATGGATGGAATTTATGGACCACCAAATCCACTTCCGCCAAACCATTGGGACTTTCATGTGCAGATATTACCAAAGCATCGTTTCACACAATTCATCACCTCACGTTTTGGGTAGGATTTTCTACATATGATCATCGTGTTAGAGGAACCCTTGATACTTCCAGTTGTAACTTATGGAGAATGGTGGACGTGTTGTATCTACGTGTTAATCAACTAGATAAATTGCAGGTAGTGGAATAGAGTAGTAGCAATGGCGGCAATACCGGATGTTATCCTTGCAATGCAACAACAAATCGAGCATCTTACTCGATTGTTGGATGAACAAGACCAGCAACGACGAGAACAGATAGACAGAGCGCCAGTTCGAGATGGAGAAGATCGCATTCGATTTCCGAAACCCAAGGTGTTTGAAGGCAAGAATCTTCCAGGCATAGTGGAGAATTTTGTGTTTGACTGTGAACGTTACTTTGAAGCCACCAATCTTCAAGACGAACGGAAATAAATTCTCTTGGCTTCTAGCCAATTGGATGGAGTGGCAAAACTTTGGTGGCGATTCCCAGTAGAAAGAGCTGAACGACAAATTGTTACACCAATTTTTACATGGGCAGAATTCAAGGATGCAATACTTGGTCGATTTCAGACTATAAATGCCACCCGAGCTGCACAAGATAAATTGGCGGAGTTGAGGCAGATTGGCTCAGTGAGAAGCTACATCACACAATTTCAGAATATCATCATGCAAATTCCAAATATCCAAGAAGGTGAAGTTCTGGATCGATTTGTGCAAGGATTGAAGTCACGAACCAGATTGGAGGTGACCATGCGAGAGCTACAGAATGTAGAACAAGCCATGCAATTGGCTGAGCGTTTTGATTCCTTAGTTGCGACAACTTGGTCTCGACCTCGACCTACACAAAACACACCAGTACCACGAGTGGAAGAACCGGTACCAATGGAGATTGATGCTATCCAACGAAGACCACTTGGCATAGCAGATAGAGAAAGATTACGACAAAATGGAGGTTGTTTTTATTGTCGCCAGTTGGGGCATCGCATTGCTGAATGTCCACTCAAGAATGGACGACCTCGACAAGTTGCCCAAGTAGAGGTTGTGGAGCGGAATGATCAAGGAAACGAGGAATCCCAGTAGGAGATTTCGAGCCGCCTACTGGGAGCTTGATTAGTTCCAATGGTATTGAAGGCTCGACCTATGCAAGTTTGCTTCACTTGCAAGGTATGATATCTAATCGGGGTTGTAGAATTTTGGTTGATTCTGGAAGTTCAGAGAATTGCATGTCTATGCAAGTAGCAAAGGAATTGTGGTATTCCTATCAAGCCAGTGATTGGAAGTAGTTTGATGATGGCGGATGGTAGAAAGGGTTCTGCATTCCGCACCTTGCATCATGTTACCTTCAAGATTGGGAAGGAGTATTCGGAGTGTATGAGGTTTGTAGTGGCACCTCTACACGATGATATCATTCTGGGTCTACCTTGGCTTGAATGTCATAAGGTTCAATTTGATTGGACCCGACACCAAATTCAAGTACAACACCAAGGTAGGAATTTCTGATTAGGCTGTCTGGCACCTCTGAGTAAGACACCTAAGAATAGTCAGTCCCAAGATGGGAAGTTTGTCGAGAAGGTAGCCATAGAGCAAATCTGGAAGGGAGATGAGTCCCAAGATGGGAAGTTTGCCAGGAAGGCAACCATGGAGCAAGCTTGGAAGAGAGATGAGTCCCTAGAAGGGAAGTTTGTTAATGAAGCAGCCATAGAGCAAGCTTTGGAGGAAGATAAGTCTGTATTTGCGGTGTGGATCAAGCCGATTGCACAAGAACAATCTGAGGAGGGCCAAGTGCCGCATCAAGCGACGGTTGATCGGATAGTTCAAGAGTTTGCAGATGTGTTTCCGGATGATCTGCCAAAGGGATTACCCTCTGATCGAGGTATGCCCTTCAAGATCGAGTTATTGCCAGGGAGTACTCCAGTGAGTAGACCAATCTATCGGCTCTCACCAAAGGAGTTGGAAGAGTTGCGAACAACACTTACAGAGTTGTTGGAGAAGGATTTCATACGACATAGTACCTCTCCTTGGGGAGCACCGGTACTATTTGTTCCAAAGAAGGATGGAGGACTTTGTTTTTGTATTGATTACCGTGGGCTCAATAAGCAAACCGTGAAGAATGCATATCCCTTGCCTCGGATCGATGACTTGCTTGATCAATTAAGTGGAGCACGATACTTTTCCAAGCTAGATCTTCGTAGCGGCTATTGGCAAATTCCTATTGAAGGAGAGGACGTGAAAAAGACTGCCTTTCGTACAAGGTATTGACATTTTGAGTGGAGAGTTCTACCTTTTGGACTCACTAATGCTCCAGTAGTCTTCATGGATCAGATGCATCGGGTGTTGGAGGGGCTATTGGATCAGTCTGTGGTAGTGTTCTTAGATGATATCTTAATCTATAGTAGGACAGAGACAGAACACATGAATCATGTACAAGAAGTCCTAAGACGACTACGACATTGGAAATTTTACTGCAAGAAGTCAAAGTGTGCTTTTTGGCAGAAGGAGGTTACCTTCTTGGGTCATAAGATCTCATCAGAGGGGATCAAGATGGAAGAAGAGAAGATCAAGGCCATTACTGATTGGCCTACCCCGAAGGATGCTACCGAAGTACAAGCGTTCAACGGATTGGCCAGTTTTTACCGACGGTTCATCCACTATTATGCTCACGTGGCTACACCATTGACTGACCTCTTGGGAAAGAACTCGAGCTTCCAATGGACCACCAAGCATGAAGAAGCATTCCAGAAGTTAAAGCATATGGTGTCTTCAAGACCCATTCTTCAACCATATGATCCTCAACTACCTTGTATGGTTGATTTTGATGCTTCTAACTTTGCAATTGGAGCTGTGTTGCAACAAGAATTTCCAGATGGACTACATCCTATTGCCTTTGTGTCTCGCTGACTAAATATAGCTGAAAGAAATTACTCTGCTCGAGATCGGGAACAACTTGCAATGGTATATGCCACCAAGGTATGGAGGCATTATCTCTTGGGGAAACAAGTGATCATGCAAATTGATCACAAGCCATTGTTGCAGACCTTACACCTAGAGCACATGAAGAGTCGACATCATTGATGGGAAGAGCAACTCCAATTGTTCGACATCAAACTTGAGTACAAACCAGGTCGGTTCCATGTCATCCCTGATGCTCTATCATGACGACCTGATTTGAAGTCTCTTCCTCTCATCGCGGCAGCAATTACGACGGTGTCGATTGATCCCAAGATTCATAACGAGTTTCGGTTAGCCCTACAGCAAGATCCCTTCTTCCAAATGGTACACGGTCATCTAACAGCACGCGACAAGGAGTACAACACCTTCTCCTTCAAGGAAGGCCTTTTATTCCATGCAGACCAGATCTATGTTCCAACCAAAGGTGATCTTCGACTTGTGCGCCTTCAAGAAGCCCATGATTTACCAATAGCTGGTCACATGGGAGTGGACAAGACCTTGGGCACCCTCCAACGCCAATGGTGGTGGCCCAACATGACACAAGATGTTCGAGATTTTGTCCGATCATGTGAGAGTTGCCAACGGAACAAGGCCAGCAACCAGAAGCCGAGTGGACTCCTTCAACCACTCGCCATTCCATCCGCTCGTTGGGAGCATGTGAGCTTGGATCTCATCACATCCTTGCCAAAGACAAAACAAGGACACACTGCAATTGTGGTGTTTGTGGATAAGCTTAGTAAGCAAATCCACTTGGCACCAACCTGTGATACCGTGGATGCTCCAACCTTAGCGCAAATCTACTTCGACAATGTCTTCAAGCATCATGGGATGCCACGTGTACTCATCTCCGACCGTGATCCTCGATTTACCGGGAAGTTTTGGCAAGCACTCTTCCAGATACTCGGCACCAAGCTTGCTTTGTCCACGGCCTATCATCCTCAAACTGATGGACAAACCGAACGTGCCAATCGTACATTGGAGGATATGTTGTAGGCCTTTGTCACTGTCCACCATACCAACTGGGATGAATGTCTTGCAGCTGCAGAATTTGCCTACACCATTCCAAATAGGCAAGCACTGGATTTTCTCTCTTCTTTCTCAATTTTGGCCAAGATCTGCTTGTTCCAGATTCTCTTCTTGCTCCCCCTCCCTCTCAGGTTCCTCATACTTCTACATTCTTGACCACTATATCCCAATCTCTCCAACAAGCCAAATCTCACCTCCTTGTTGCTCAGAATCGCCAAAAACAATATGCAGACCATCATCGTCGTGATCTCACCTTTGAAGTTGGTGATAAAGTCATGTTATCCTCTAGTAACCTCCCTCTCCCACTTGATACCCAAGTTCGTAAACTTGCTCCTAATTGGATAGGACCCTTTGATATCACCCACATTATCTCTCCTGTTGCTTATCGTCTTGCCTTACCTTGTCACATGCGTATCCATCTTGTCTTTCATATTTCCAAGTTGAAACCCTTTGTTCCTAACCCTTCTTCCTTTTCCTCTCGAGTCCAACTTCCCCCTCTTCCTGTCCCTATCAATGATCATGAGGAGTACGAAGTTGATCGTATCCTTGCGCGTCGCCATATTCAACAAGGCCATCACCAACATACGGAGTACAAGGTCCTTTGGAAAGGGTATCCCCTTCATGATGCTACATGGGAACCTCTTTCTCACCTCCAGAATGCACATATGGCCATCAAGGAATTTGAAGCTTCACTGGCGACGAGGACGTCACCAACTAGCGGCGGGGGAATATGTAACAATATGGAGTTTAGCGACGAAGTTAGTCAAGCTTATGAAGTAGATAATAAGACAAAATAGCCTAGAATATTCTAGAAGCATCTAAAAAGCTTCTTGGGAAGCTTCCTAACTAGTTAACTTGTGCCCTAAGCAGGTAGCTTCTAGAAGGAAGCTTCTAGAAGCTTCTAACTAGCTTAGCTTGCACGCCAAGTAGGCGGCTTCTAGAAGGAAGCTTCTTGAGAAGCTTCCTAGTTAACTTGGCTTGCACTCCAAGAAAGCGGCTCAAGGAAGCTTCTTGAGAAGCTTCAAGGGACTTGTATGCTACCTATAAATATCAAGGCCGAAGCTCATGCTAGGCATTCGGAGTTTTCCCTCATTCAAGTGTCCCAATGTGAGCTTCCATTCTCCTATTCTCTCCTCGGTTTCGGTCTTTTACACAATCTATCTTCACTCCAACCCCTTTGACAAATCATGAAAATGTCTCATAGAGCTCTTCAAATGGTTTATTTTGTATTCTTGGGTATGAATTCTACTCCTTTGTTCAATTGATCACATCTTCCATAGGAAAAACCGCTTGATTTTAGTCTCCAACTTATAGCTTGTTATCTTCTCTCTCCAACCATGGTCTCTTTTCCTTGGATGCTCTCCTCAAACTCCAAACCCCAAACTTTGATCATCAAAAACTCTAGACTTCTCCTCTTAGGAGCCAATCACTTGCACTTTTTTTGTCATTTATTTACTTCACTTTTTAACAAATAGACCCACAACTCCATCTTGAAGCTCATGAGTAAAATTAAGTCATATTCTCCATCTATAGGAGCACATACATTGTCAAGTGCTAAAATTGCTCATAAGTAAGCATCAAAAGGATGATAAGATTTAGGTTTTCCTTCACCAACTCCATGAATGCCGCCCCAAAATGTAACACCATCCAACCCCATAAGCCATCACGGTGTAGAATCTGAAGCTTGATTAGAAAAGGATTTGGGAGTGGTAGATCAAGAGCATGGGACATCTCTTGCTTAAATTTTTCCTCCAACGCTCTAATACAACTCTCACTCCCAAAGTCCTCCTTGCGCTCAAGACTCCTCAAACTAAAACACACCTTCTCTCTCGACTTTCCATCACATATATACACAAGATCTCTCAAAGAGAACAAAACCATAATCCATATGGCCAATTTTATAAATGTATATAGATTGCTCACATGGTAATAGCTCAACCATGGGATCTATCATACAACCTACTCCATCTTTATGGAGATAAACCACACTAGTTTACTTTTTCATGGGCTACGCAAACCATAACACAAAAACATAGGGTTTGTAACCATGACATCTGTTATTATCACCTGATCATCTTAGACCAAGTATAAGTTTACCTTGACACATGTTGTTTGCAAAGCATACAAATACTCCCTCCAAGCCAAGTATCCACTCTCTTGTGCCATAACAAACATTATGTCCCTAATAGCATCATGGGTAGCTATACTTTGTCCTCCAAACAGACACCATGTCATATGGATCATTGTTGTATCTAGTGTAGAACCACACTCACAAGTGAGTAATGAAGATGCATATAGGTGGGCCAAACCTAGGCAAAATGTCAAAGACCAAGACCAAGGAGAGAAATAAGAGAATAGAAGCTTACATTGGGGTGCTTGAATGAGTGAAAACTCCAAATGCCTAGCATGAGCTTTGGCTTTGGTACTTATAGGTAGCATACAAAGCCCTTGAGAAGCTTCTCAAGAAGTTTCCTTGAGCTGCTTTCTTAGAGCGCAAGCCAAGTTAACTAGGAAGCTTCTCAAGAAGTTTCTTTCTAGAAGACTCCTACTTGGTGTGCAAGTTAAGCTAGTTAGAAGCTTCTAGAAGCTTCCTTCTACAAGTTATCTGCTTGGAGCACAAGTTAATTAGTTGGGAAGCTTCCAAGAAGCTTCCTAGATGCTTCTAGAATATTCTAAGCTAATTTGGCTTATTCTCTACTTTGTTAGTCTTACTAGCTACGTTGCTAAACTCCATATTGTTATATATTCTCCCACTGCTAGTTGGTGACGTCCTTGTTGCCATTGAAACTTCAAACTCTTGGATGACCATTTGAGCATTTTGGAGGTAAGAAAGAGGTTTCCATGTGGCATCATGAAGGGGATACCCTTTCCAAAGGACCTTGTACTCCATATGTTGTTTGCATCCACGTTGGATGTGGCGACGCGCAAGGAGACAATCAACTTCATACTCCTCATGATCATTGATAAGGATAGGGGGAGGTAGAGGTTGGACTTGAGAGGAAAAAGAAGAGGAGTTAGTAACAAAGTGTTTCAACTTGAAAATATGAAAGACAGGATAGATGCGCATATAAGAAGGCAAGGCAAGTTGATAAGTAACATGAGAGATAATTTGGGTGACATCAAAAGGTCCTATCCAATTAGGGGCAAGTTTACAAACTTGGGTATCAAGTGGGAGGGTAGATTACTAGAGGAAAGCATAACTTTATCACCAACTTCAAAGGTGAGATCACAACAATGGAGGTCCGCATATTGTTTTTGACGATTCTGAGCAACAAGGAGGTGAGATTTGGCTTGTTGGAGAGATTTGGATATGATGGTCAAGAAGGTTGAAGTATGAGGGATTTGAGACGGGGGAAGAGTAAGAAGAGAATCTAGGACAAGCGGATCTTGGCCAAAATTAAGAAAGAAAGGAAAGAATCCGGTGGTTGTCTATTTAGAACTATTGTATGCAAACTCCATAGCTGTAAGACATTCATCCCAATTGGTATGGTGACTATTGACAAAGGCACAAAGCATATCTTCTAAGGTGTGATTTGCATGTTCAATTTGTCCATCAATTTGAGGATGATAGGTTGTGGACAAAGCAAGTTTGGTGCCAAGTATCTAGAAGAGGGCTTTTCAAAACTTTCCGGTGAAGCAAGGATCATGGTCGGAGATGAGTACATGTGGTATCCCATGATGCTTGGATACATTATTGAAGTAGAGTTGTGCCAGGTTGGACATCCACAGTATCAACCATTGGTGCCAAATGGATTTTCTTACTAAGCTTATCCACAAACACCACAATTGTTATGTGACCTTGTTGTGTCTTGGATAAGGAGGTGATGAGATCTAAGCTCACATGTTCCCAATGAGTAGTTCGAATGGGAAGTGGTTGAAGGATTCCACTCGGCTTTTGGTTATTGGCTTTGTTGCGTTGATAACTCTCACACAATCAAACAAATTCTCAAACATCTCGTGCCATGTTGGGCCACCACCATTGGCGTTGGAGGGTACCCAAGGTCTTATCCACTCCCATGTGACTAGCTATTGGTAGATCATGGGCTTCTTGAAGGCGCAAAAGTTGGAGATCACCTTTGGCTGGAACATAGATCCAATTTGCATGGAATAGAAGGCCTTCCTTAAAGGAGAAGGTATTGTACTCCTTTTTGCCTACTATCAGATGACCATGTACCATTTGGAAGAAAGGATCTTATTGTAGAGCTGACCAAAACTTGTTATGGGCCTTAGGGTCAATTCACACCATTATAATTACTGTTGTGAAGAGAGGAAGAGACTTCAAATCAGTCATCGTGATAGAGCATCAAGGATAACATGGAACCGACCTGGTTTGTATCAAGTTTGATGTCAAACAATTGGAGTTGCTCTTCCCATCAATGATGTTGACTTTTCATGTGTTCCAAGTGTAAGGTTTGCAACAATGGCTTGTGATTAGTTTGCATGATCATTTGTTTCCCCAAGAGATAATGCCTCCATACCTTGGTGGTATATACCATTGCAAGTTGTTCCTGATCTGAAGCAAAGTAATTTATTTCAGTTATATTTAGTCGGCAAGATACAAAGGCAATGGGATGTAGTCCATCGGGGAATTCTTGTTGCAACACAACTCCAATTGCAAAGTTAGAAGCATCAAAATCAACCACACAAGGTAGTTGAGGATAATAAGGTTGAAGAATGGGTCTTGAAGACACCATATGCTTTAACTTTTGGAATGCTTCTTCATGCTTGGTGGTCCACTAAAAGCTTGAGTTCTTTCCTAAGAGGTCAGTCAATGGTGCAGCCACATGAGCATAATAAGGGATGAACCGTCAATAAAAACTGGCTAATCTATTGAATGTGCATACTTTTGTAGTATCCTTTGGGGTAGGCCAATCAGTAATGACCTTGATTTTCTCTTCTTCCATCTTGATTCCCTTTGATGAGATCTTATGACCCAAGAAGGTAACCTCCTTCTACCAAAAGACACACTTTGACTTCTTGCAGTAAAATTTCCATTGTCATAGTTGTCTTAGGACTTCTTGCACATGATTCACATGTTCTATCTCTATCTTACTATAGATTAGGATATCATCCAAGGACACCACCATGTATCGATCCAATAGTCCATCCAACACCCGATGCATCTCATCCATGAAGACCATTGGAGCATTAGTGAGTCCAAAAGGTAGAACTCTCCACTCAAAGTGCCCATACCTTGTGCAAAAGGTAGTCTTTTGCACATCCTCTTTATCAATATTAATTTGCCAATAGCCACTACAAAGATCCAACTTGGAAAAGTAACGTGTCCACTTAGTTGATCAAACAAGTCATCAATCCAAGGCAAGGGATATGCATTCTTCACAGTTTGCTTATTGAGCCCATGGTAATCAATACAAAAACAAAGTCCTCCATCCTTCTTTGGAACAAATAGTAGTGGTGCTCCCCAAGGAGAGGTAATATGTTGTATGAAGTCCTTCTCCAACAACTCTGTAAGTGTTGTTTGCAACTCCTCCAACTCCTTTGGTGAGAGTCAATAGATTGGTCTACTCATTGGAGTACTCCTTGGCAATAACTTGATCTGGAAGGGCATACCTCGATTGGAGTGAAATCCCTTTGGCAAATCATTCGGAAACACGTTCGCAAACTCCTAAACTATTTGATCAACCATTGCTTGATGAGGCTCTTGGCACTCCTTAGATTGTTCTTGTGCAATCAGCTTGATCCACACCGTGAATATAAACTTATCTTCCTCCAAAGCTTGCTCTATGGTTGCTTTACTAACCAACTTCCCTTCTAGTGACTCATCTCTCTTCCAAGCTTGCTCCATGGTTGCCTTCTTAGCAAACTTCTCATCTTGGGACTCATCTTCCTTCAAGGTTTGCTCTATGGCTACCTTCTTGACAAACTTCCCATCTTGGGACTGATTATTCTTAGGTGTCTTACTTAGAGGTGCCAAACAACCTAGTAAAAACTTCCTACCTTGGTGTTGTATTGAATTTATCGTCGGGTCCAATCAAATGAACCTTATGACGTTCAAGCCAAGGTAGATCCAAAATGATATCATAGTGTAGAGGTGCCACTACAAACCTCATATACTCCAAATGCTCCTTCCCAATCTTGAAGGTAACAGGATATGAGGTACAGAATGTAAAACTTTGTCTACCATCCGCCATCATCAATCTACTTCCAATCATTGGCCTGATAAGAATACCCAATTCCTTTGCTACTTGCATAGACATGCAATTCTCCAAACTTCTAGAATCAACCAAAATCCTACAACCCTAATTAGATACTGTATCTTGCAAGTGAAGCAAACTTGCATAGGTCGAGCCTTTAATCCCATTGGAACTAATCAAGCTCCCAATAGGCGGCTCAAAATCTCCTATTGTGATTCTTTGTTTCCTTGATCATTTTGTTCCACAAACTCCATCTGGGCAACTTGTTGAGGTCGCCCATTCCTAAATGGACATTGAGCAATGTGATGTCCAACTTGGCGACAATAAAAGTAAACTCCATTCTATTGTAATCTTTCTCTATCTATTGTACCAAGTGGTCTCCGTTGGATAACATCAATCTCCATTGGTACCGGTTCTTCCACTCGTGCATAGTGTATTGGTAGGCTTGGTGTAGGTCAAGGTAGAGACCAAGTTGTCACAACCAAGGAATCAAAATGCTCAACCAATTGCATGGTTTCTTCTACGTTTTGTGGCTCCCGCATAGTCATCTCCAATTTGGTTTGTGACTTCATTCCTCACATAAATTGATCCAAAACTTCATCTTCTTGGATATTTGGAATTTGCATGATGATGTTTTGAAATTGTGTGATGTAGCTCCTTATTGAGCAAATCTGTTTCAACTCTGCCAATTTATCTCATGCGGCTCATATAGCATTTATAGTTTGAAATTGACCAAGTATTGCATCTTTGAATTTTGCCCATGTCAAAATTGGTGCAACAATTTTTCATTCAGCTTGCTCCACTCATAATCATGACCAAATTTTTGCCACACCATCCAATTGGCTAAAAGCCAAGAGAATTTGTTTCCACTCGTCTTGAAGACTGGTGGCTTCAAAGTAACGTTTGCAGTCAAACATAAAATTCTCCACCATGCTTGAAAGATTCTTGCCTTCAAACACCTTGGGTTTTGGAAATCAAATGTGATCTTCTCCATCTCAAACTGGCACTCTCTTTATATATTCTTGTCGTTGCTGGTCTAGTTCATCTAACAATTGAGTAAGATGCTCAATTTATTGTTGTATTGCAAGGATAGCGTCTAGTATTGCCACCATACCTACTACTCTATTCCACTTCTCTCAATTTATCTAATTGATTAACACATAGATACAACACGTCCATCATTCTCTATAAGTTACAACCGGAAGTATCAAGGGTTCCTCAAACATGGTGATCATATGCATAAAATTTTGCCCAAAGCGCAAGGTGATGAATTGTGTGAAACAATGCTTGGGTAATATCTAGACATGAAAATCCCAATAGTTTGGCAGAAGTGAACTTGGTGGTCCATAAATTCCATCTATCCCATTCTTGCTCTAATACCAATGTAAAAGACCAAGACCGCGGAGAGAAATAAGAGAATGGAAGCTCACATTGGGATGCTTGAATGAGAGAAAACTCCGAATGCCTAGCATGAGCTTTGGCTTTGGTATTTATAAGTAGCATACAAAGCCCTTGAGAAGCTTCTCAAGAAGCTTCCTTGAGCTGCTTTCTTAGAGTGCAAGCCAAGTTAACTAGGAAGCTTCTCAAGAAGGTTCCTTCTAGAAGTCGTCTACTTGGTATGCAAGCTAAGCTAGTTAGAAGCTTCTAGAAGCTACCTACTTGGGGTGCAAGTTAACTAGTTGGGAAGCTTCCCAAGAAGCTTCCTAGATGCTTCTAGAATATTCTAGGCTAATTTGGCTTATTCTCTACTTTGTTAGCCTTACTAACTACGTTGTTAAACTCCATATTGTTACACAAAACCTCATCATTGTAGATAAAGTAGTTGGTGCAAGTCAGAATGCCTTAATGCACGGCCAAGATATGATCCAAGAGCTTGCACCCTTGCCAAATAAGAGCAAATCAAAGCTCTAGTAGCCTTAGGAATGCACAAGTCAACTAAGAGAGAATGTAGAATATCCTAACATTGTCGCTCCATCAAGGAAGATTATAAACCTCAAGTCCAATCTAACAATAGTGAAGCAAAAGATGGAAGGTCCTTGCATGCCCATGAGGATAGACCATCTCTTGTCTACTAAAATAACATTTGGAGAGAAAAGGATCACTCCTCCACCTCTATCACATAATTATAAAAGACCAAGACCAAGGAGAAAAATAGTAGATTGGAAGACTAGAGTGGAGATCACATTGGGACACTTGAATGAAGGAAACTCCAAATGCTTTGCATGAGCTTGGGCTTTGGTATTTATAGGGAAGCATACAAGGCTCTTGAGAAGCTTCTCAAGAAGCTTCCTTCTAGAAATCACCAACTTGGTATGCAAGCTAAGCTAGTCAGGACACTTCCTTCTAGAAGCCACTTACTTGGCTTGCAAGCTAAGCTAACTAGGAAGCTTCCTATTATGAGTCCCCACTTGTCATGCACGACACCCAATGCTTGGAAGGTACCAAGAAGCTTCCAAAATGTTTCTAGAATACTATAGGCTAATTGGGCCTATTTTCTATTTTATTAGCCTTGACTAACTTGTCGGTAAACTTCATATTGTTACATAAGTCTTCCAAACCAACCTATCAACAACCACAAAATGAGAGAAAGTTATCATGCATATATACATCACTACACAACATTTATTGCCATCAACATCACACACTATAGAAGCACAACTCACACATAAGTCATACATAGACTCTAAAGTGCCACAATAATTAGTTTGTTTACATTACTCGAATCACATTCAATCAGATCAATACTTGATCTATCACTCCATAATCTGCCAGAAATTAGGTATTGATTATATTCAAGCCACACCCACTCTAGCTAAGAGAATCCAAAGGAGGCTTGCCAACCTATGTCCACCATAGCCAAGAACTTGAAGGCTCAACATCAAAGAAGTGAGCTCTTTGAAGCTGCACTTTGAAGGTATACCCCTTGGATTTCAGCTAGGTCTCAAACCCTAACAGTCCCACTAATTGCACATCTGATGATGCAAGCAGTGCTAAGTGATAATGGGCCTCACCATGTAGTTAGTACTCCAAATATGAAATCTGACCGTCAACTAGTCTGTGAGTAACCACCAAACTCCTAACTACCAACACTAGTACTCCAAAGTCCGAGCAATCTAGGTACGATGCTACAAATGGCATAACAAAGTAGGGGTGCCAAGAGGGCCCAACTACCCAAAAATGCTATAGGTGTTGTCTCCTCCATAGATGGCAAGCCAACCCTTCCACAAAAGTGTCTTTTTACATGCCAAATCCCTTATCACACACTCAAATATCTATGGTCCAATAATATCACCAAAGACTCCCATAAGCTTCTTATCAAAGGCTCTTAAACGTGATAGGAAGGTCAAGGAGGGTGGAATTATATTGGCAAGGTAAATCTGTCAACATGCAATATTAGAGGAGAGTATACCAAATGCCACATGCGGATCTCCTAGTAAAGGAAGATCATCCACATGTAGAATATCCTCTGATAGAGTAGCATCTAAGAAGCATATAACAAAATCCTTGGATCCTCTTGGCACTCCAAGAACACATAGTCCATCTATAGATATGATACACCACTCTAGAAGCTCAAGGTAGGGAGGGATGCCTAAAGGGGACCATACCTTGCACTTTAATACCTTGATTCTCAAGCCTACTAGATGTAGCTTGGTAGTCAAGTGGTCAAAGGCTTGCCTAATTTGATCTACAAGGCCCACAATGTGTGTATCATTTGCCAAGGAGAGAAATATACAACTTGACATGGCCAAAGTAGTAGATAAGAGAGCATTAAAGTGAGCCATGGCAAATAATGGTCCTCCTAAAGGATTTCCTTGATGTGTACCAACACTTGACTCCAAGATGGTGACTATCTCTTGTAAACAACCATGCAAGTAGTAAAGGGAAGTAAGAGAGCCATAAAAGAAGACCACACAAAAGGAATAAGTCTTGCCAACATTCCACTAGTCTCCCTAAGCTCTTTAAAGATGGATGCTTGTGAGATGCCTTTAAAAGCATTATCAACATCCACTTGTAGAATGAACCACTCCAAATGGATATCTATGAGTTCCCCAATGCCTAGAGATAGAGCCTCACATCCTCCAAGTGTAGCTACTCCAAATTGATGGGGACTAAGGTGCTATCAAAAGTGAGAACGATATTGAAGTACAATGGTGCAATTGACCAAATGTAAAAAGATCTCTCTAAAAGTAATTGGTCTAATGCACCTCCTTGTCTTTCTCCATTGCAAGAAGTCAACTAGCATCTAACACCCAACTAACAAACCTAGGAATGTCCTCTCTTGCTATTGCTACAGCCACTTGAAACAATTCAATAAACCACTAGAAGGATCATCTGCTTGAAAGCAATCTCTATGATGCTCATATAGTATCCTTGACAAGCCTCTTGAGGAAAGGCAATGGGCAGTGCATAATGCTTATGCATAAGGTGATCTATCAAGATATAAAGGTTGCTCAAGCTAATATCTAAGACCTCTAGTGGTAATCCCTCTCCTATCATAAGATGTAGTGAGCAAAGTGAAAAGATAGTCTCATCAATAAGACTAGCCATATACAAAGGGAGTAGCACTCATGCTGCTCTATTAAACTCTCCCGCTTGACCCAATGTCCTACACAATCGTAATCAAGGACTCTATGGTATCTTGTGGCAAAACATATTTGCTAAAACATACAGCCCTAATAGACTCCTCATGTAGGGGTGCCCAATCCCCCACTTGGGATCAACAAAATCTAGTAGCCACCTCTTTATGCCCCACATGTCCCCCTCTAGCATAACAAAAACACCATTGAGAGAGTAAGAGGAATAGGAACCAAGCTAACTCATCCAAGGAATCACATGCCACACGATCAAGTGGTTGGCAAAAAGCATATCTAGCCTTATCATGGATTGTACGGGGTAGCTTGTAGAATAGACGTGGACATGGAAAACTAATCTCAAATAAGCCCAAAATACAACCCGCCTGAGAAGCTAACCACTCTCACGACTCCATCAGTATCTCTTGAATGGTCAACAAAGGGGTAAGGAAGCGTGCATAATCTTGAGTGTCACTACTATTGATTTGGTTGTTTGCCTCCAGTGAGCATCCCAAATGGTCCAATCATAATCCTTGTGCACCCTTCACACATGAGTCTTTATTCCTTACGAGATAAATTATGAATGACAAACCGGGTATGGTGTATCCCGAGCTGCTTTGGATAGCCCTACATGGAAAAGTGTAATCATTGCTAACACAAGAATAATAACAATAACACATGATGTTCATCTCCATCTCTTCCCATTCCTACAAAACTACAACCCTTCACCTCCCAACTCACATGAATAAATATTATCTTTCCAAACCCTATAAATTATAAACTCTAATAGTTTTCAATTCTAGTTAATTGAAATGAATGATTGGTAACATCTATCTACTTTTTGAGTTAACTAAATAGATATGGAATATTGGAGGATATGTTTTGAACGGTAAGTTATCTCTTAGTTTGTTTCAACTCTTCCACGTGCAATAGATTGGCACCTCTTCGCTCCGCTATCGCTTTTGTAGAACAAATTTGTACTCCTTTCTCTCCCTGCCCCGCTTCAGGTGCCAATTTTACATTAAGATCTCCTCTGTATGTTTCGTAGTAAAATTAGTGAGAAGTATTTATGATATTAAATAGCAATATTAATATGAGAATTTGGACTACGAAAATATAGATGAAAGAATAGGAGTTTACAAGAAAATGGAAATGGGACGGGGGAGATCCGTCATATGTCTCCTTTGAACACATGCAATTGTCAAAGAGAGTGACATAAGTCTCCAATTCTTGTACGGTAAACGAACGAAGTGGCAATCACTCTAATCATTCTAAACAGACATAGTTAACGGATTACAAGCACATAGTATTCTAATAGCAAATACAAATTAAGGAAACAAGCTCATGATATTTACCTCTTGAGCAGAAAAGAGAAAGAGGGCCAAAGAATCTTGGTCAATATTGTCACATCAAAGTCATGAACTACCCTTAACCTCGTTGTAGAAAACCACGAATAATTTTAATTTCACCAGAGGAAAAAAACGGTTACCCCGAGCTTTTCCATGCATGCAATCTCTTCCTCCAAAAGCTATTTTAACACCGCAGCTTTATCATAAACTCTTACTAACGTACTGCTCCACCGAATCTTTTCCCTCTTCCCTCCCGCAGCCGGCAGACTTAAATCCAAGCTATGGTTATGGAGCATGCCACCCACCGGCCCAATCGAAGCACCAGTTAGTGGAACAAATGGGGCGCAATAATGAAGTTGGGTCGCACTAGACTCACTAGTCACCAGAGGATATCCCTTCATTGCAGTAACTCTTGGAGAACATGGAACCAGAGTAGTAATGGTCACGTTTACGCTAGTAAGGCTGCGCAAAAGGACGACTGAGTCATGGAAAGAGTTCTCAGGTGGAAGGTAAGGAAGAAAGCACGCTTTAGCTTTAGGCACAGTAGTTCCTCAAACTGAGAGGAAGAGAGTCGGACAGTGAGCGAGTGTAGGGAGTCCACCAAACAAAGACGGAAGGAAGATGAGAGAGACAGACGAGAAGAATCTAGACAAAGAGCAGCTCTCTTCTCACCTTCCCTTCCCTCCCCTCCCCTCGATTCTCGCTACCTTTGTCTTGTCATTCACGACAGGATGCAGTACTAGAGCTTCGGTCCGACTGCAATCTGTGCGGTCCGTTTTGCTCTTTTAGTTCTCACTTGATCATTTGAGGCGGGAGTGCCGCTGACTGGTGGTGTTGTGCTTCCATCGACGAGAGCAGGCGTTTTCTTCAGGAAATTGCTGGTCAATTTCTGCATTGTTTTGTGTTGTTGGAGGGGTGAGGATAGGGTTTATCTTAGGTTGAATAAGGAGCGGTTGGTGCGGACGTTGGTAATTTGTCATCATGGCGGGAGGCGAAACCTCTGATCCGTAAGTGTTTGTGGTTTCTGCTGGTATGGGATGAATGGATTGAGATTTGGTTTTCTTCGCGTGAAGAATCGGCTGTGTTGTTGTAGTCGTTTCGTGAGATTTGTGTAGTGTTTCTCCTCTGGTCGAATTGTGTGTCCGTTTGGGAATTAGTGTTTTGTGAGTGGATGGTTGGATTGGTTGATTGATGGATGAGTGGCTAGATGAGTGATAGTTCGTAATGATTGTATCGCCTTCCTAGCTTCATTGTCCAAGAAGAGGGATTGTATGAATTCTCCATGTGATAGGGAGGATTAGTGGTCCACGTGATGAGTATCGCTGGCTGAAATGAGTCCGTTATCTGACTCTTTGTTTCTATGAGTAGACCCTTAAGCTACGGGCTCCAGATGGTATTTCATGCATGGCTGATTGAAGAGCCTTGAATCTGTTAGAACTGTGCAGAATAAAATCCATCAGTAGAGATGAAAGGCTGGTCCCAATATTTCCGTTGTACTTCAGTAGTGGGAGTAATTGCAACTGGATCATGTTTGCTATGAAGCGATGTCTAGACAGACGTGGAAATAGAGATTTTATAGAATTGATTTAGAACTTCAGTTAGCTGAGCAAATCTAAATTCACCGCATGACGTGGCGGCAAGTGTTTAAACGCCTCGAGGTGTCCAAATTGATAGGATTGTCCTTAAATGGATGTAGAAGTGGTCTACGTTTAACGTGATACGGGGGCCGCATGGTCGAGCAATCTTTATATTTTCTCCGCCGCATTAGCGTAGATAGTTTTTTACAGAGTGGTGTCAGTTGTATGTTAAACTCTGAAGTTGATTCGTGCTTAGTCTAGTGATATCGATCATTTAATTTACGAGCTAGATATTGGTACGATTTTGATTTTCAGGAACGCCACGAAGCGGGACTTTTCGACGGCTATCTTGGAGCGTAAGAAAGCTCCTAATCGCTTAATAGTAGACGAAGCCGTGAACGATGATAACTCCGTTGTAGCTCTTAACATGGAGACCATGGAACGATTGCAGCTCTTCAGGGGTGATACAGTTCTGATAAAGGTACTTTTTTAACAGTCTAGGCCCCTACGTTCCACTTCAGGTCTGAGATCTTTCTAGAACTTTCGCTCGTCAAATATGCATGCCACACCTCATTCAGGAGTCTTCCGCAAGCCAGGGTTCTTCTATTTCACTTCGAGCTATTGAGAAGGTCTTTTATTTTTTGTACGGAGGACACTTAGTCGCACATTTTTGCCTCTAAATATTTTTTTCGAACTCGGTGAAGGAACAATGCGAGTCCGCTGGATTCTCTGTACATTTTACAAAAGGAAACCTCGTTTGGTATTTTCAAGTGCCCAATGTTTGATCCAGTAGGCTCTTCACTTTCTCTTTGTGTGTGGTGTGCTGAAAATACATTACTTATATGGATATTTACAATCATGATCACCGTTTTCGTTCCATTTCAGGGCAAGAAACGGAAAGACACCGTGTGCATTGTGTTGGCTGATGATACTTGCGATCAACCTAAGATACGCATGAACAAAGTTGTGCGTGCGAACTTGCGTGTGAGGCTTGGAGACGTCGTGTCTGTTCATCAATGTGCAGATGTGAAGTATGGCAAGCGTATCCACGTGCTCCCAATGGATGATTCAATCGAGGGTGTCACAGGCAATCTCTTTGACGCTTATTTGAAGCGTAAGTTGACTGCTTGATGTGGATCCCATCTTACTCAGTTATTTGAGTTGTGATGAGGGTGTCGAGTGTGACCATGTTCGGACTCGATGTTTTAATCGTGTGAAGCAACAGTCTGGGAGAATCTTGTATGTTGGCAGTTTATGGCCCAGGACTTGGTCTCTGTCTGCGATCCTCCTCTCCGCTCTTCTTTTAAATTTAGCGCTTTTTGAACAATTCACTATAGCTGCGCTTAACAATAATTTTCTAATTGATAGTTCTATACTGGGTGTGGTTGTGCAGCTTATTTTTCGGAAGCTTATCGTCCTGTTCGTAAGAATGACCTCTTTTTGGTCCGCGGGGGAATGCGGAGTGTGGAGTTTAAGGTAGTGGAAACCGAACCTGCGGAATATTGCATTGTTGCTCCCGATACAGAAATATTTTGCGAAGGTGATCCTATCCGTCGAGAGGATGAGGAGAGGCTGGACGAAGTCGGCTACGATGATGTCGGTGGTGTGCGAAAGCAGATGGCACAAATTCGTGAGCTCGTGGAACTTCCTCTGAGACATCCTCAACTCTTTAAGTCCATCGGTGTGAAACCTCCTAAAGGTATCCTTTTGTATGGACCTCCAGGATCGGGCAAGACCCTGATTGCAAGAGCAGTAGCCAACGAGACAGGAGCTTTCTTTTTCCTCATCAATGGGCCTGAGATCATGTCAAAACTGGCTGGTGAAAGTGAGAGCAATTTAAGAAAGGCTTTTGAGGAAGCGGAAAAGAATGCACCCTCCATCATATTCATTGATGAGATAGACTCTATTGCACCCAAAAGGGAGAAGACTCAAGGTGAAGTGGAGCGACGTATTGTTTCACAGCTGCTGACGTTGATGGATGGATTAAAGTCACGAGCACACGTGATCGTGATGGGCGCTACCAATAGACCCAACAGTATTGATCCAGCTTTGCGGCGCTTTGGACGGTTTGATAGAGAAATTGACATAGGTGTACCCGATGAAGTCGGTCGTCTGGAGGTTATCCGCATTCACACGAAGAACATGAAACTGGCAGAAGATGTGAGTAGACTTTTTTAACGTCTGAACTCCTGCATGCTCAGATGTGTGTTTGTTTTCGATCGGGTCCTAGTCGGGTCTCTTTCAGATTTCGTGGAGGAGATCATGCATTACTGAGCGCTGGACTGCAAAGAAGCATGGTGTCCTTGTCCTCCAAAAGTAGTTTACCTGTTCTAAACTAATGTGTCTCTTTGTCCTTTTGGAGCAGGTGGACCTGGAGAAAATCTCACACAACACTCATGGTTTCGTAGGAGCAGATCTTGCTGCGTTGTGCACAGAAGCTGCGCTTCAATGTATCCGTGAAAAGATGGATGTCATCGATCTGGAAGACGAGACAATTGATGCTGAGGTGTTGAACTCCATGGCTGTCACGAACGAACATTTCCAAACAGCTTTAGGCATTAGCAATCCGTCCGCACTTCGCGAGACTGTAAGCACATCAATTACTTCACTACCGTATAGCAGTCTCGATCCTTCAGCATTTCCTGACCTTTATTTTGCCTTGATCCCTGGCTAGCGGCCAACGTGCAGATGGCCCTAATTCTAACTGAACCTCTTCTAGTAGATTTGAGGATAGAAAGACAAGATCTTGAGGAGCTAGCTTCGTGCGCATGTCTGCGTAGCTGATGCCTCCTTTCTTTCACCTGACGTCTTAAGATTGAAAATCATTCTACAGGTGGTGGAGGTACCAAACGTCACTTGGGCAGATGTTGGCGGTTTGGAGAATGTCAAGAGAGAGCTGCAGGAAGTACGTATATTTGTAGTTTCATCCAACGCCAGCTTTCTGTAGATCTGGTTGTCTGTATGTACGGTCATCAACTAGCAATACTGTTTCTGTTGGGTGTTGTGAGTAAAGACGAGCACGTTACTGGAGATCGTCAACTTAGTAGAAAACGTGACGTGATGATCTTACGATGGTTTTGACTCGTAAATTATTGTAGACACGTGAATGCCTATTAATAATTGTCGGTGGCTCAGACTGTCCAATATCCTGTGGAGCATCCCGAGAAGTTCGAGAAGTTTGGAATGGCTCCATCGAAAGGTGTCCTCTTCTATGGACCTCCTGGTTGTGGAAAAACTCTACTGGCAAAGGCCATTGCAAATGAATGTCAGGCAAATTTCATCAGCGTGAAAGGGCCAGAGCTGTTGACGATGTGGTTCGGTGAAAGTGAAGCAAATGTACGAGATGTTTTTGACAAAGCTCGACAGTCAGCTCCCTGCGTTCTCTTCTTCGACGAGCTTGACTCGATTGCCACACAGGTACTCTTTTTGCAGCACCTTTTAAGCTCATCTGTTTCTGTCCACATCTGCCAAGGAGGCATGTTGTCATTGCATGACACCACCTTGTCGTTTAGGTTATGTGTAGGACGCTGGTGTGAGTTTTACGTACGGCTTTAACTTGGGAGGTCATACAGTTGAGGAAATCTATCTGGTGGCAGTTTCGTCGAGATAATCGTCACAAGGACAAGAAATTTTGAGTCCTTAAGTTCATCCACAGGAATTGACGAAGGCTGAAGCCCCCGCGACTCCTCAGATGTTTTTAGCACCGAATTAACTGAATGTTTGTTATTTCCAGCGTGGAAGCAGTGTGGGAGATGCTGGCGGTGCCGCAGACAGAGTTCTGAACCAGATGCTTACTGAGATGGACGGAATGAATGCAAAGAAGACGGTGTTCATCATCGGTGCAACCAACAGGCCAGATATCATTGACCCTGCTCTATTAAGGCCTGGAAGGTTGGACCAGCTTATATACATTCCTCTACCTGACGAAGCTTCTAGATTGAGAATTTTCCAGGCCGCTCTGAGAAAATCTCCAGTAGCCAAGGAAGTGGATCTCGTAGCTCTTGCAAGATATACAAATGGCTTCAGTGGAGCAGACATAACCGAAATTTGCCAGCGTGCCGTTAAATACGCCATTCGAGAGAACATTGAGAAGGTATTATTCCGACCTGCTAAACTCTGATCGTGATTTACACATCTTTAAATCCTCGATTCTTTCAGATATTGCTTTCTATCTGCACGATCTGTCCCCTTGAGGTTGTCGTTGATTATCATCTTCATTTAGCTTCTTTCTGTTCTAAAGATATTATACTTGTCATCCTCCTTTAAACGCTCGAAATCTTAGGGGGATCCCCCTCTGAAACATGTGAGGGGCAAAATGCCAATCATACCAGGTGTATTGATCTTGATTGGCTTTACTATTTATGCAGGATATTGAGAAGGAGAAGAAAAGAGCTGAGAACCCTGAGGCAATGGAAGAGGATGAAGTGGAGGAAGTAGCAGAGATAAACGGGGCTCATTTTGAGGAGGCCATGAAGTTTGCTCGACGTAGTGTAAGTGACGCGGATATCAGGAAGTACGCAGCTTTTGCTCAAACGTTGCAGCAATCACGAGGGTTTGGTTCAGAGTTCCGATTCGCTGATCGACCTGCCGCCACTGCAGGTGCTCCTGCTACTGAGACGGCATTTGCACCTGCTGCTGCTGCTGCTGACGATGACGATTTGTATAACTAGACCCCATTCATTGACCAATCTGGTCTGCTGTTGCCACGGGTTTATTTGCCTTACCATCAACGATAATGTGTAAATTAATGTTCATTCCCGCTCTTTAGACAACCTCGACTGTGGGGAGCACAACTTTTGTACTTTTGATCAAATCAATCTCGAATACAGGCAAAGAGAGTAGACGATTTGTGCGTCCATTGCACCCGCTAGCTGGTCTGAATGTTTTCTCTGGGTTGTCACTTTCATAATTGAACCGAAGACAAGTTTGTTCCAGGGATTAGCAAAATATAGTAAACGTGAAGAACTTGAAATACCATCCTGGCTCGTATGACGGGAAGTGGTATCTTAGTACGTGCCATCTGTGCGCTTTGCGATTCAACAAACTGCACGTGTTGAAATCAATCTGTTCATACAACGGGAGGAACAAGCTGGTGGACTTACATTACCACGTTGAAGGACCTAATGTTGAAGTCTTTACTAGGAGTTTGTCGGATCATTCTTGGATCATTTACGCAGATGGAAACTTCGAAACTGGGGCAGGTACATCGAGAGGACAGCAAAATAGCCAAACTAGTGAAGGGACGAAGAACCCCGGTCGAGAAGACGAGGGAGACCTAAACAAGAGACCTGCCAGCGTGATGAAACCAGTGCCGACACCTCATGCAAGCAGAGACCAACGAGCCATCAGAGCATCGAAGAAAGTAGCCAGCTCCAAAAAGACGATCTTTTTCACAAATATGAAACGTGATAGAAACCGTTTCAGATGGCAACGCAGTGAAATATTTTTGAAACGATTGACATTTGTAAGAAGGGTGGGAAAAATCCCGTTTGATTAAGCATAAAACTTTCAATGTGTACGTAGTCACTCCAAGACGTACCTGGTATTAATAAGTGCGACCTTCGAAATTTTCACTGAAATAGTGTTATAAGACCCCCTGTTCCATAATGTGAGGCTGAGCAGAGCATCCTCACTAAATCTCCTCAGGATAGAGGAAACCTTCTAGTAAAGTTTCCAGTCAAATTTTAGAGTACAAAGCACCGCCTTTTGTCTTCTGGCCTCGCGCCTAGTCTAATGTGCTGGACATATAGAAAAAAGTAATTTACAGCAACTCCAGGATGCATAACTCAAACTTCGAAGTCCCGCATTTCAAAGTCCCAACATTGCATGCGCTATCCTCACTTGTTGGTGCAAGCCCACCCGTGGCGCTGCGCATGGGCAACATGCATTTTCGAGATGCCAATGCAGCTAACTTTGAGGTTAAGCCATGTGATATCGACGCCAATGCGATATCAGATCAAATGCGAGGCCCAGGACCTAGCTTTCATTTGTTCATACTATCTGCCTGGGACGATCGTTGACAATGATGATAACAGACTCGTGCCTTGGTGACAGAGGACGTGGATGGCTTCTCCCGAGTCCACCTTGCTGAGTTGACATGTCGCTCATATGTATGAGGCTTTGTCAAGTGCTGATCAACAGATCTGAATCTTCCGTGCTTCCACTTCTCATCAGTTGATCTCCAAATGAATGCCTGCACGATATGTAGGTCATCGTTGAAATTCCACTTCATCACGTTCATCACTGCTCGTTCTCCATCCAAGCTTGCAACTACACCCCGTTGCATTTACAAACGACATTTCATCACATGTGCATGAACACCACGATTTCCATTCTCATAAAGTTTTGCCATGAGCTACTTCAATCAATGACAAACACTTCATGAATGTATAAACCATGGTGAAACGATGGTAACTAACTTTTGTCCACTCAAATGCATGAGCAGCACACGTATGACCTTATTGAACTACTCCCTCATAACTTGACTGATCAAGTAGCTGTAGCCATTTGCACATCAATATTAACGCCCGCGCGAGACAAATCCATTGATTCATGAAAGACTCAACGCCTAGAGAGATCGGCAACTTTTTCCGTCTTGTTATTTCACCCTAGTAAAGAACTTGATTCCAAACTTTCTAAAGAACTTTTCGCTAGTTTAAACTACAAAGTATGAACTAAGCGCGTCGACCTTATGCCGAGGGTTCCACCCACCCCTGCCGATTGGGATTCCTAGCATATTCGTAAGGTAAAGAGTGCAGATTCGAGCAACTGTTTTCTACAAATCAATACGCAATTCAAAAGGGAATACCTGAGACCGAGAAAGCCTCAAAGTTTCTATGGCCGAGTACTGATGGATGGATGTGTCTTTACACATCCAGCCCAACGAGCAACAAAATTGGAGACTAGGGTTGTTGGAAGCCACTACCCCTTTGGAGTTCAATTGGGAATCCAGTCTAAACGTCTCGGCAAAGCAAAATTTTACTAGAACTAAACGTCGAATTGTCATCACTTGTTTGGACCTCCTCTGTATAGGCGCCACAGAACCAAACTAGGTTTATAACCAACGTAGCTTCGCTGTTCACAACATCAGAGAGGGTTCACCCTCTCTGTGCGCATAAGAAGTACAAAGATGCTCTCAGAAAAGACAAAAATACAACTTTCACATCAAAAAGTACCATCCTTCGTTTGACAGCGGCTGGTCTGTGCTAACAAAAAGACAGCTTCCACTTCGAATCCTAGCTACTCTTGTACACTCCGAATAAGACAGTTTCCATCTGACACCTGAAGTGTAAGAAACCTTATCTCCGGACACAAGAACCATATATAGGTATACGAGAACAGATGCCGTTCTGGGAACGGGTTATCCAGAACTCATGAGGTGCAAATGATTGATAAGCAAGATGTACATAATTGACAATGCTAGAATAGTGAGAAATCCATAAGGTAGAATGCATCAAATGTAACTTGAAGCAAAGGCATAATTGAAACAAATTGAGAATAACATATGGCTAACAGACTAGTAAACCACCATGAACTCGAGAACTCTATGCAAACAACTGCGAGAAATAGGTAACGCTACGTAAAAGACTGCCAGTAAGCAGTGTGTGAACAATAAAAATAAAAAACGTGGGATGGAGTCGGGTAGGAACACTGTATACAAGAACCATATATGCACAGACGCAAACCAAGATCAGCAGTCATCACTGTCGGAGAACACCTATATCGAAGGATGTTCATACGCCTGTACGTTGCTTGTCGTTGCACTTACCGGCAACCTAGAACAATCCGGACACAGATAATCACATGATACAACACACTCATATCTAAGCACAATGTCTGCTATGGTCTAGACGCTTCGTTGTCAACAACCGAGAGCAACTTGAGATCTGTTTTCCACTACATCGAGTAATTTCAATGAACATCGTGAGCGGACTTACTGATGATGGAGACCACGAAGTACAAGACGGCCCTTCAAGCGAGAGAATCCTTCTTCTAGAATCAGGGCAAATACAGCAGAAAACCCAAACTGGCTGCCAGACATCTATAAAGATCTACAATATCATGAACTTTTTTCTGTTCTTATACACAAGCGAATAAAGCATGAGATATCCAAATGAAGTGCAAACTTGAAAAGCGAACTTTCAACACCTTTAAAAGGATGTCAGATAACATCTCTTGCCACCAGAGCCAACATCCATTGGTCCTGCTCTTGCAATTATCGTCTACTCAAATCCTGGAAACACTTTCCGATAATAACTCCAGAATGACGGTCCTTTCGTGTCATCAACGATAAGAATTGCAGCTGGAATTCGATAACCTGCTCTCTTCCATGACACGAATGTGTTCTACTTTTAGAACATTTCCTCGGCAACAACTGATATTTTCCATGCAACTTCAAGCTTGGTTTTAACGAGTCCATACCTTGATAGACTGAGTAAATTATACATGAGATGGACAACGACTACTATGATATCAAGTCAGTTTGCATTCCAAAGCACCAATTGGTGTATCAAATGATCCTCTTTTAATGAGGAAGCTCTGATTCTAACTCACTAAACGACTCGACCGACTCACTGTCGGCAACTGAGATCTTACACTTCTCAGAAAAAATTTAACAGGCCTCGCGAACGGGTGTCTGAACTTGGAATCCAGACCCAACCCGCTTTGGGTGCTTGATGCATTGTTAGCTTCTTGTAGTATCTGTGTACAAGTCTTGAGATGGTCTCACATTGTACAATCATACGTTGTGCTAGATAGTGCCATGGCGTATTGGCTGGTAGATTCTTACAGGAGATATTTCCCGCGGAATGGTAACCTGCAACAGACAAATATCCCGCACCTTGACTTCGCATCCGATGAATCTAAGTCACTAACAATACTCGGCGATTGCAGGAGCCCCACGAGAAACGGAACAAAACAAAAGAGACAGGAGTCAACTTGGCGTATCTAAGACCCTCCCTGGTAAATTTTGATTGAATTTGAAGTGACCTCAGTTCATGAAACAGCCAAGCCTCTAGATTTGACAAAGAAACGTAGAGGGTACTTGGGAGGTTCGGGGTCCCGGGAAATAAGAAAGAGATATGGACAAAGTCTCAACTTACACATACAGAACCCTCCGTCATGCAGTTCTTGCTTGACTCATGACAGATATAAACAGAGTCAGGAAATGAATTCACATGCCATTGCTGAACCAGTTTCTGAGTCATTGCAAGCATTCAGTATGCTGACATGCACTAAAGAGGATATGAAGACAATGACTCAGAGAAGGAGACCGGCAAAGAGATGGATCCTGGCAACCACACCTTCGGAACATGTGGGTTGTCTAGAAGCGAGTTTAAACTCAAGTCTTCCCTTGATTGAGTACGACGACTTTGCAGTCGCGATCCTCCTTTTTGCTGCATCTTGTGGGTAGCCAGTTGAATCTGTGGTCTCCCCATTGTACTACTTGCACCTGTTGGCGGAAAGGGTTGTAAAACATCACACTCCAAGACAGGTCCATCCCCACCAGCCATGGCTCCTGAACCAAACATCTGATGATGGAAAGTATTATTTGGGCCCGTTGGTGCCGGACTCTGGGGCTGCTTCAACCGACCATCACCTGCATTTCCATTCCCATATTTGTAGCCATCAGGTTTCCATCTTGCGGAAACAACGTCAACAGTAGTTAATGCAATAGCTTTCAAGCATGGAGCATATACCTAATGATTTTCAGCATGAAAGTATTCCTGCGAGCAATGATTTTCAGCATGAAAGTATTCCTGCGAGCAATGATTTATTTCTCCACACTGCTAGTCCCCAGCAATAAAAGAGGAATAAAGGCATTCAGCAACGATAGAACATTTTGTAAGATGCACAACCTCAGTTTTTTAGGTAAACAACATACCAGCGGGACTCGATGCACCGTTGCTACTTGTAACGAGGTTCATTTGAGACCGGAAGGAGGGTGATATCCATGAAAATGGGCCGCTGCTCGCAGATGGCGTGTTAAATAATGGTAGGTATGGTCGCCGCCAGGCTCGAGATGGAATGCATCGTCGGTGGCAAGTGACCAGCAAAAAAATCAATAGGAAAAGCGCCACTACAAGAAACGTTATAGAATGTACATCGAGCGTAAAGGCAGATTTTCTGAAAATAGAAAATCCACTTTTCTCCTCTTCACGTTTCCCGGGCAACAATGCACCAGCTTCGTTGAGGGCGGCACCCAAAGTCCATGCAAAGTCTCCAGAACCAATCACAATCTGCTCCTCCCTTAGATGTAGACCTTCACGCAGTAGCGAAACCACATAAGGGGCACGGAAACAGTACCTATCTATGCTTGGCTGCATAACCACACTTTGTCGTGCATCTTGCCATTTCAGCTTACAGAACTGATGTCCTTTCTGTAAAAGGTCATCCAAAGAATTTGTCGATGTCAGCCCAAAGAATTTGTAAACGACAAAAAATCCTGCCAGGGCATAAAACTGTCCCTGAGGTTTGGGTTGATGCTTCCCCAAAGCACAAGGGGAAAATTCACATTCTCTCCCCCCGGTGGTCTGTGGAATTCCCGACGAATTGATCACTGACAGAGCCAAATTTTGACAAGAGGCCCAGTTTGGTTTCCCTATCAGCTGTACTCTACCTCCACCATCTCCTCCAGCCAATATGCTTCTCCGGCCTTTAGGTGGTTCATGCGCATGCGGAAACGGCGGAAGGGCGCAGTGAGAGCATACAAAAGGCTCCTTGTAGCCTTCATTTAAGCAGGGATGCTGTACAACAACTAAACCCTTTCTTCTTTTGAATGCGCCACGCTGCATCAACAGGGCCACTGACTTCTCAAATGCATCGTTCAGGCCAAATCCAGGATGAGAATATGCATAGAGGTGATGCTCTCCTGACCCTACGCTTACATTAACTCCATATTCTGCCCGAGGAATCTCATCCGGTTCAAAAGTAACTTCTAAGGATGACCCACCCAAATCAAGAGCACCAACTGTGTCCTGAGAGCTCTGCCCAAGTCTATCATGGTTGTAGTTCAGAGCAATCCATCCGTAGTAGGCTTCTTCCTGGCCACTAATGATTCGCACCCATTCTCGCAGAACCATGAAAGGAGATCGCTCCAGTGAAGACCATGCTTTGTCAAGGAGCCAACCTGAATCTGTAGGAGGTAGCTTACGAAGACCAGCTGTGGCTAGGAAAAACAGCTTTGTCTTTTTGTGAGCTGATCGAGGAATTTGCTTAGCCGCCCACTCGATGAGAGGTTCAAGGGCAGCCCTGACTCCTGATTCATTGTGTAGCAGCTTGTCCAGGCCTGGTTCTGTCTCCATTCGTTTGTATGCTCGACCTTCTCCTTGTCTCTTTCCCTTATCCAACGTGGGTGCTCCATCGTCCCTTTGAGGCCCTGGGTGTATTGGAGACGAAGGATGAACCATTACTGGTAATGAGTCCTTTCCTAGCATGATCTCATGTGTCCAGGCATAAACATGGACCCTAGTTCCAGTGCTCCCGCAGTCCATCACAATTGCATACTCCAAATCGCTGCCAGCGAAATGAACCCCTGCCCACAGTAAGCAAAGGTAGACCAGGGCAAGGCCAAATGTAACAAAACCCAACACAGCTCCTCCTCTGGAGCAGATGGCATTACAGCCATAGGGTCCATTCAGGAGGACAGGTGATCTTCTCGGTACATTACTCTTAATAGTTGTAAAGACTGGTCCCCCTTGACCTTCACTCCTAGACACCTGCTGACTAGAAAAATTTGATCCAAAACCTGCGACCACCGAAGGACTTCTTGTTACTCCGTTGGCAGCAGGACCATTCCAATACCCAGAAGAGAAGTCTTGAACTGATGCCGATACCCTTATCCTATCTTCTCTCGGGAGCCCAGTCCGGCCTTGACCACCTTCTGATCCTTGTATTTGAGAGGATGAAGAAGAAGAGGACACTGCTGAAAATTGCTGAGCTACAGCCGGCATCCCACCAACACCCATAGCACAGAGTGTAACGCAGAGGGGAGTATAACGGCGTGCTCAACACGCTTGACAGACTACCACTGCCTTTTGCCCATCGCCTGCTCTGTTCCACCTACTTTCCTTCATTGACCATTCTTTAGTTGCTATTCTGCTATTCATAGTCCGTGAATTGACCATACACCACAAATATGGTGACGGATTTTCAACCTTGAACATGGACTCTTCCCCTTTTGATTTGATAGGGACAAAAATCGCCACTTCACAGATTATTACAACCGTCATTCAATTGGTCATAATCTCGTCGGAGGTCCAATTCAGAGCAGATTGCAAGCTATTCTGATCATCGGCGACATGTGCTGATCCCCGAGAATGACTCCGAATGGTATAAGCCTGATATTGTAAATACAATCTTCCTGGTGAGACCCGGCTGTTGGTTCTGCTCACTAGCTCTTGCTCCACAGAACATCCGAAATTTAACAACCGCAAGTGCCGTGGCAGCACCGTTCATCCTGATAAGCCCTAGACCATAACTTCCTTAGCATTCTCGAGAACTTCAGAATTCCGCACAGCACGGTGATGACGTAGACTCGAATCTTCGCTCACTTGGAGTTCGTCCCCCATCCCTTCGTGTACCTGGAAGAAATTACAAACCAAGAGTCAAAGTTTAGCGCACGTTGGTGTACTGCAAGTAATCATCATCCCTCTCGACGAAGCCTCCTACTTTCGTGTCTCATGCAACCTGACCAACTCAAGCGCGTTGCCGTGGCACGCTACACGTGCCAAGAAGGGCAATGGGTAGAAACTCGGGAAAGGAAGATCCAGGTCGCCAGGAAAGCCTTTGCTCATTTCTTGAACTCAATTGACCACAAAAACCTGCGGAGGAATGTAGGATCGCTTTGTTCGGCACATTCCTAACGATGGTCTGGTTATCCGTATAGGAAGGAACACATAAGCATTTACTCTATCAGCCTCCACGGCCTTGACTTAGGCACTTCCGCAAAGTGCATTGATCTACCGGAAGATCGGAAACCATTAAAGTCGGGTTCCACGACGACTACAGTCGAAGGTAGAAAACAAAAAGATCCTGTTTAGAGAAGATCGGAGGTTCAAGAAGATCTCCTAGCAGGCCCGGTGTCAGAAGAGGAAGCAAGATCGGCTGTGGTGTCCGCGGGCTACAAGGTTCCGAAAAAGAGTTGTCCCCCTCGAGAAACACGGATTGTAACGACCACTCAACACGATGGAACACGAACGCAATGCTTGTTCATAGCAAGAATTCGTTCGCAAACGGAACTCCACAACTCATCACTGAAGCAGAAGCCCCCCGGTAGATCAATGCCCAATACAAGAATGACAAATTGCTAAGACGCAACAATGACTTGTTAATGTAATCTGTAGAGATCAAAGGGACACAAGGCGAAGGCTCCGAAAATTGTTTACCAACTACTGAGATTCACGGCAACTCAAGGTCCTGAATATAGCTTCACTAGAGGTCTGTTCATACGCAACCCTGCGCCTCAAATCTTGTCGGTTCTTTGGAGGTCAGTCCAGGTTGCGCTGTGGAGAGGCAACCACTTCAATGCGCGGTGCACTGACTTCTAACACAATGCGCTACCTAAATCGACTACTCAGATGGTCTGCTTTTCTGACCGGAGCATATCCAAAGACTTTCCTCGTCTCAAATTGCGCCGTTCTCCTGTCCCTATCTTCGTCTATCCCAACACACCAAGCTTGGTAATATTCCTCCACTGTACTAAATGCACCATTCGCTCTTTCGGTGCGCACCACGTCACTCACTCAATAAACTTCCTCTCCCTCCACCTTATTCCCTGCCCTCTCTCTTTCTCTCCGTCTCTGTCAATACCTCTGCTTCCTCCGTGATGTGATCAATAATCTGTTCATTAGAATCTAACTTGCATTGTAACACTCACCTCTCCTCGAATTACCAAACAACAAATCCTCGATCGCCTTTGACGATATGTCAAAGGCACTCCCATCAGCACCCGCGGCATCCGAAGATCCTTTTGCTCCTCACAGGAAGAAACGGGAAAATAAAACTCCTCCTCGTCTTTCTCCTCCCCTTGATGCCGGCACCACCAGCAGCTGTACAACAAGCAGGGTGGCTTTCCCCATGTCCTCTCTTCTTCCCCTTCTCCACGACGGGCACGTTGCCCTCCTGTAATACTACTACTATATAAACTCTCTCTACATCTCCTCTCTCCCTTTCTCCTCAATTCTCTCCTCCTCAGAGGTCCCACCTTCAGAGAGGACTCCACTTTTACTCAGTCACCTCGCGCTCGCTGATCATTTCCGCCTCTCCGTCGCCACATTGCTCTCCCAAGTCGGCCACCGTTTTTTACTCAGTCTACCGCTGATCATTTCCTTTCCAATTTACGCTTCCATCGCGCGCTTCGGCGATTTTTGCGTCCCCTCGGCGTCATCTTCTGTCCCCAGCGGGTAGTGCAGAATCTTGTCTGTGCGCGTCTGTGAAGCTTTTCCACGCCATGGATCGGACTTGTAGGCTCCTCTGTCAAGCATGCGCTTCCCCGACTACTTCGTTTCTCGAAATTGCCGTGCACCCCGAAATAGCCCTACCACGACGTGGTCAGTAAGCGCCACTGTACTACAGTACACTGTGGTTGCTTTCCACAGACGTAGATCCGCAGCCTGATTTCCCAACAGTTCCAAACCCATCCCGGTAAATATCGCATCAAACCGGTCAGTTTTGGTGACAGCAGGTGAATAGTCCAGGAATATTCTTGTAGAAAGCAGCTTGTTCCCGAATTAAACCCGTAGAATTAGCTATGGTACCAGGTTTTCGATACAATCTTCCCGAGCACTGTTTCCCACGTTTGATCTCCTCGGAGAAGACTCGTTTCCCGACCAGAAACCCACCCGTTGTAAAGTCAACCATCTCTAAATCTGTAACTACAGTAGATCTAACAGGACTCAGTTAAACTAACCACGAGCTACTGTACTAACAGTACTGGAACTGAAACATGAAGAGTAAATATCGGAGAAAAGACAAGAACGTTAATTTTGTTCTCGAGTTGCCGATCTTTTGGTGGACGCGGGCTAGCTCCCACCAAACTCCGGTTTCGACCAATAGCATGGAAATTCGAAGTTCTGTAGGAAGTAGTTGGACACCACTTTTTCTAGTTGTGCATATTAAACTCCGGGCTTCTTTTTGTGGTATACACGGTAGGCACTGCCCAGGAAAAAAGCAAATAGGATGATTGCCTTTTTCCTTCCGAGTGCCAATGAATCACCATCATCGACATGCATGGGGCAGAAGAACAGAATCTGGTAGTAATGTGACTGGTTTGGATATGTCTGCATTAGGCTGCCCATACTTGCTCTCGTTAAGGTACATATAATACTATACACTTGAACAGCTGGAGTTCTTTCCTCATTTTGTGACGAAAAATATAGCGGGAACGAAAGGACAAAGACTTAGAAGTCAGTAATCGCGATCGTCTATCCTAAGAGTAGACAGTGAGGGTTTTTCTATCCATTCATTTCTATGCTCGATCCACTTTCCTGTGGGTAAGGCCAGTAGAATTCGCAAGGCGTTAGTAATGCACGTTATACCGGAATGCTATTCAAGAAAGTGGAATGAATGAGACGAAATCGTTTATCAGACATCTATGTTGCGGACAACAAACAGTGAAAAGAAGCATCCTCTCAACTACAGTAACGGATACTCGCTTCTGCTCAACTTCGATAAAAATCAAGTGATTGATAGCGAAATCATGAAACCCTCATTTTCAGTCAGTCTTGGATGAACTTGTATACTTTCTTCAAGGACAACGAAAATCACTTCTGTTGGTATAAAATGTGTTTATTAAGGGTTCAGAAGGAGCTGCCCACATAATCTTGCCTCAGTTCTCACCGACTCACACGCTGAAACGACTAGGTCAGACTCCTCGTCATGTTGACTTCCAGCACATGATTAGAATCTTTGTCTTGATATTTTGTTTTCACATCAAAGATTAGTGTATCTGGGGCGTGATATTGCTGGAGCTCTCTCCATCCATTGCTGAAGACTTGCTTGAGTTTTAAACTTCTGGATCCCATATGTTCACCACGGGATAGTCACCCTGGTTGCTTATATCACATGTGAGTCACTCACAAATTTCAAAGCCTTTGGACTTTCCTCAAATTCAAAGGGCCACGATGTCAAATATGATTTTATTACCATACTTAATCCTTCCCATGGCTTGAACTAAAGGAAATGTAGCCGCGTGATCAAGTGTCGGAGACGGTCAATTATAAGGGTATCTTTCTACAGAAGTCGTCGTAACTTTCATATCTTACATCGGGACATGGTAGAGGAACATCACTCCATGAAGGAAACGGAACACATTTTGAAGCAGCGCAAGAATCAGAGTGCTTCGAGGAAAAGTACTCTGGAAATTGATGATCAACATGTGCCAATGATTTGCAGGGATTTATAACACCGGATTCCATTCCCAGCTCTTATTATATATTTTGGCAGATTATCTCCTCTATATTCTTTCCTCTTATGAGAATGGCGTGATCTTTATTTTAAGCATTTGCATTCTAAAAACTTTACTTTTCCTCAACAAACATCTTAATGCCATACAGAAGTCTCGTCTCGCCTTCCGTATAAGTTTTGAGTATGGTATTTAACTCGAGAATGAAATAAAGGAGAGATGCCAACTTTATTGGCATGGTAGGGAGATCAAAATGCACACGAGTTTACCGAGATCCCCTTGTAATAATGACGTGATTGAAATCTCTGGATAACTGAAATTAGTCCTTTCACACACTGCTCATGGCACGCCCAAACTTGGTAGGTCAAGTGTACTTGTGGTGGTACGATGTATGGATGATTTTCACTAAAGTACTACAGGTCGTTGATTCTCCATCTCCGCGAGCTACTAACATTGTGCGATGATTCATGCTACTAACATTGTGCGATGATTCATGTGCTGGAATTGGACGTTTCTTGCACTTTTTTAACCTACTCCACTACACGTCATATCTCTTCTTTTCTCTTGCGAAGGCTCGTAGCTTTATTGTAGAGAAATAGGAGACATCCAGATAAGATGTTTACAATGTCAGGACAGTGAAACAGGATGCAAGAGATGATACGGTACCTTCTATAACTCATAGCCTTCATGCTACGTCCGTTTTGATATGTTGCACCCCTCCTTGTCGATGGTTAAAATAATAGCCTGCTGCTGTTGTCAGGGAAAGCCTTGAGCTTTCTCAAAAGGTGGATAGCTAGTATAAATAAGAGAAGGCGACCGCGTGTGATAACAAGAAGGATGGGAAGACCCCATCAAGCCGTATCGGTAGCTTGTCATTTCATGGAGTCTCATTTCATCCCGTTTCCACAAAATTGTTCCTATAGTCATGTTTGTCCTCACAGATAGGTCGGGTTCCGATACAGCCTAGAATCATAAGGGGAGGGTTGCATACACCAAACATGAATAATTTTGTCGGCATTTATGTTACCGGCAATCAGGTGGTCACAGCGTGTAGTTGCTATGTAATCAAATTTCCTTAAACCGGTTCCACACTTATAGCCGAATCGTCCGTCATCCGGTGGTTACAGAATGGAGTTGCTATGTAACCCAATTTTCTATGAACCGATTCCACACTTCTGGCCGAATCGTCTCCGTTATCATTGCAAGGGCTGGTTTTCAGATTCAAGAATAAAGAATTTGTGATCGCTAAAACGCTTGACAGTAATGCAATGACTTTTGTATATGCCTCTCTTAGAACTCAACGTACCGACAGTAAGTCGTGTGTCTTTCTCCTTGGACAAGGAACAGAAAGGCGACCCGCATAGAGAACAAGAACGATGGGACGACTCTATCAACACAGGAAAAACCTCGGCGGTAAACAGTGCTAAAACTTGGGCGGTAAATGAGGCTTGGTTCCAATAGCATTGGAATTAGAAATTTGTAAATAAGTCTAAGCGCCATAGCATCGAATTGAAAAATCTGTATTTCTAGGATATCATTTAGGAAATATCAGTCATACGGTCTATATACGCCGGGCACTATGGTAAGATGTGAAAACACCCGATCCCAATTCGACCTCGATACGTGAAAACGTCGTTGAACATATGCACTAGGGGGTATTAGATTTAGTGGGTCGGAGGTTCCGTAGAGATCCGAAAAAATTTTACGGGTATAAAAGATTTTCAATAAAAGTTCACGGGTAGACTATCCATAACCGTAAATATTTACGGGAATGGAATGATACAGGTTTTCCCTCGTTAAACTTAAATGCACCCTAATGTTATACTAATGATGAATTTAAAATTTCAAAATCACTCAAATTTCAAAGCCCCTGCTTATTTTCAGAGTGGTAAATTCCACCAATTGAGAGACATTCGCAGTTTGAGATCATTAGCATGTTAGACCAAATTGAGAGACATTCGCAGTTTGAGATCATTAGCATGTTAGACCAGACCAGTTGAGAGACATTCAAGATCATTAGCACATTACTTCTGTGTCCGTTCGCCTTTTGTATCTTGTTCACCTTCGATGTGTTCGCCGAAAACACGAGAAATTTTGTTTCTGTCAAACACACGCAATAAAGTTTGTTTTTGTCGAAGCGGGGACTCGACACACAAGAAATTTAGAGATCAGTAGCATTGGTTTGCGGTGAGAGGTCCAAGCTAACATTGAGTATTTTGCACTAGAACTAGCAATGAAAGTATTTGCCACCGAGAGTATTGTATCTAGTTTCCTCTCGAGTATGAAGCTTTGAGTAGCACCTTTCCCTTCTTTCCCTCTTAGTAGCACATTTACTAAGATTATCCCTCTTTCCTTCCGAGTAGCGCATTTATTGAAACTAGTAGCACACTTGTAGTCGTAGCACATTCCTGGTCGAGGACAGATTTCATTACACTACCATACAATGAGATGATCTAAGAGAAGTGCCTCAAGCAACCTCTGAGCACCTGTCAACTAGAGAGGGAAAGGTTGCACCCGATAGTATGAAAGGTTTGCAAGACCTTGTACTAGCCCCCAGCTTTGCTTTGAAAAGAAAGAGCAATATAGATCAGATTCATTTTGAATGATGAAGTAGAGAGTGATTTGGCGGATAATAACATGGAGGAGTGGGGCGACGATGAGTATGAGCCCTTGCATTTGTTAACTAGGTTGTGGAACTTTGCTGCCAAAGCATAGTATTTACAAGAAAGGATTCAATGTAATCATAATACTGAATTTGTATTAAAAAAAATTCAAACGATTAGAACCGAATGCCTTTAGATAACTAACTAGAATGTACATTGTTTCCTTCAATGCCCTGGTTGATTTAATCAAAGGCCATTCCGTTTTCAGAAGTGGATCACAAAGGGACCAAAGCCCAGTTTGGATACAAGTTGCTCTAGCAATGATAGGTTGAGGCATCACAGTAATGGAGCAAGTGTTGGATAGATGTTTAAATGTATGGGGGATTAGTGCACGATCTACTATGAAATTTACTCAATGTGTTATGTCAGCAATTGTATAGTTTGTTAATTGCTTTGTTCAAATGATATGTTCTAGGTGAACCTCTTGCAATAATATAATATTTATTGTCTATTGATTGGAACTAGGTATGCTTGGATCTTGCCATGGCGTGGCTTGTTTGAAAAGATCTCGTATTTGGTGCGAGTTAAACAAAAGAGGAGAGTACAATTTGTTGACAAGTAGCAATATCTTTTAGTAGATTTGGGTTATGTCCCAATGACTCGCTTGGTCCACTCCTTCAAACAGGCATGCTCTCAAGAGAAACAAGATTTCAACAAATGTCTTGCAAAAGCTAGAGTGCTAAACAAGCCCTATAACTATATTGGGGTGTTGAAGGCAAGATGGAATTTTTTGAAAGATTGAAGGGTTCAACTAATGACCCTAGTAGAAATGCAGTGATGTTAAAATGGGTGATTTTATGTTTTATTTTACATAATTTTCTTATTAACAAGAATGATAATTGGGTAGAAGAAGATATAGAGATTGTTGAAGAAATAAAAAATGATTCAGATCAGAAAGTAGAGTACCATCAAGAAAATTGGGAGGAGACTAGAAGTTATGCAATGAAAAATTGTTTTGCAAATATGAAAAGTTATGAATTTCATGTTATGAAAGCAATGGAATTGGAATTTGTATGTGAACAAGATGAATAATTTGATATTGGAAATATATTTGAATGTGTTTCTAATATGCAAATACTATGTATATATATATATATCTAACTTTAGAACAATCCAAACTAGTTTAAGACAATTCTAGTTCTAGTAAACTAGTCTTGATTCTTATATACTAAACTAGTGTGTACAATTCTAGTTATAGTAAACTAGTCATTATTGTTATTAGTAAACTAGTTTTGATTTGAACTAGTATACTTATAAAATGTTTGACGATTTATTTTAAAAGATACCTCAAACCAAGATGTCTCATGGGAAAATCCACTTGGGAAAAAATTTGCTTCAAAGAGGGTTTTGAAAAACTTTGCTCAAAAGAGTTTAGGATGTTGATGGGTGAAAGGCCAACCAGGCAGAATTTGAACCGGAAAAATTTTGGGAGGGTTTAGGAAGTACACAAAATAATATCAAAATCAATTAGAACTTTCTTGTTTGAGAGGAAAGTGGAAGAACTCTCCCTTAACATCTAGAGTGTTTTTGAGAGTGTTTCAAAACCAGTTTGAAGTTGCTTGTTTGTTGTTGCCGGTTTGTTGCATGGGTTTAGTGCTTTTTGCTTGGGTATAGTGCAACAAGCAATTGAGAGTGTATCAAGCATGTATTGCGTGTCTGTAGAAGCATTTAGGGTAAGCAAGTAGGTTTCAAAAATAGTGTAGAAGAGAGTAAAGATACTAGTGGGATTGAGCATTGTCAAAAGAAACAGAAATCAGGTGACCATGTTTTTTCTCTAAATAGCTGACCAGGATTTTCATCATCACACCTATCAAGTGTATTCTCTCTTGGGGCACCAAGTTTTGTATCATTGCACCTATCAAGCATTGCATCCCAAAACACCAAGGTTTTTTTCATTGCACTTGTCCAACATTGCCTCCCAAGTCAACTCTTGTAGAATTTGAGAGCCAAAAAAATGGATACGTACAAAAAAAATGTTGAGCATGAACAAATTGGTGAAACATAAGGAGGATCATGGTCTATACAGAAGGTGTCATACTCTCATTGATCACATCCATATATAAAATGGTGTAGGATGGATAAGGATCAAATTAGAAGGGCAGCATAGTAGATTTGAAATTTATTTGGATTCCATTGGATTAAAAATTGCTCTTGGTATTGAGTATCTTAAGCTTCATGTGAGTAATGTTCTAAATTGAAAAGAATTGATAGATGGTGGTGAAGAACTGTTAGCAAAAAAATATTTATCAAATTTTTGCATGAAACTTGAGGTGCATATCACACTTGCAAACCTATTACAACCATGTAAACCACATTGTGAGTGGTTTGAGCAGCAATGGCCTAAAAGGGGTCATGGTTTGTGCAAGCCTTGTACATGGTATTTGATGGTTTGATAATTGTTGTGCAAGTGCCCTTGTGCATGGAATTTATCAAAACATGGGACCAAGATACACATATGGAAGAGTGAGAGTGAGAGGGAGAGAGTTGGTATTGGATCCATATATGATTTGAGAAGCTTTATGTTTGCCTTGGGAGAGCACTTCAAGGAGGAAAATTTTTCCTCAAAGCATGGTTGGAGATTGGTTTCAAGTTAGAGATAACAAAGTAAAGACATGTCTAGCTAGACAATGTGCATATCTTGCATTTTATCCATTCTTCCAATTATTTTGTCTTGATGTCCTAGAATTGTACAAGGGATCATTATTCTTATAGTGAAGAGTAAGATGTCCATGGCTACTCAAGTTGATTATGATTGGCCAAAGCTCATTTTACTTGCTATTAAAGTAGACTTTGCTGTAGTATAAATGTAAAAGACCGAATCTAAGGAGAGAAATAGGAGAATGGAAGCTCACATTCGGACACTCGAATGAGGGAAAACTCCGAATACCTAGCATGAGCTTTGGCTTTGGTATTTATAGGTAGTATACAAGGCCTTTGAGAAGCTTCCTCAAGCCGCTTTCTTATAGTGCATCCCAAGTTAACTAGGAAGCTTCTCAAGAAGCTTTCTTCTAGAAGCTGCCTACTTGGTGTGCAAGCTAAGCTAGTTGGAAGCTTCTAAAAGCTTCCTTCTAGAAGCTACTTACTTGAGGTGCAAGCTAAGCTAGCCGAGAAGCTTCCCGAGAAGCTTCCTAGATACTTCTAGAATATTCTAGGCTAATTTGTCTTATGTGCTACTTTGTAAGCCCAACTAACTTTGTCGCTAAACTCCATATTGTTACATATTCCCCCGCCGCTAGTTGGTGAAGTCCTGATTGCCAATGAAGCTTCAAATTTGTGGATGGCCATTTGTGCATTTTGGAGGTGAGAAATAGGTTCTCGTGTGGCATCATGAAGAAGATACCCTTTCTAAATAACCTTGTACTTCGTATGTTGGCGACGGCCTTGTTGAACATAGCGATGCGCAAGGATACGATAAACTTTGTACTCCTCATGATCATTGATAGGGACAAGAAGAGAGAGAGGTTGGACTCAAGAGGAAAAGGAAGAGGGGTTAGGAACAAAGGGTTTCAACTTGGAAACATGAAAGACAAGATGGATATGCATGTGACAAGGCAAGGCAAGTCGATAAGCAACAAGAGAGAAAATTTGGGTGATATCAAAGTGTCCTATCCAATTAGGGGCAAGTTTACGAACTTGGGTATAAAGTGGGAGAAGGAGGTTACTAGAGGATACCATGACTTTATCACCAACTTCAAAGGTGAGATCACGACGATGGTGGTCCGCATATTGTTTTTGGCAATTCTGAGCAACAAGGAGGTGAGACTTGGCTTGTTGGAGAGATTGGGATATAATGGTCAAGAATGTGGAAGTATGAGGAACCTAAGATGGAGGTGGAGCAAGAAGAGAATCTGGAACAAGTGGATCTTGGCCAAAATTGAGTAAGAAAGGAGAAAATCCGGTGCTTGCTTGTTTGGAATTGTTGTAGGCAAATTTTGCAGCTGCAAGACATTCATCCCAATTGGTATGGTGGACATTGACAAAGGCACGCAACATATCCTCCAATGTACGATTTGCTTGTTTGGTTTTTCCATTAGTTTGAGGATGATAGGCCGTGGACAAAGCAAGCTTGGTGCCGAGTATCTGGAAGAGTGCTTGCCAAAACTTCCCGGTAAATTGAGGATCACGGTCGGAGATGAATATATGTGGCATCCCATGATGCTTGAAGATATTGTTGAAGTAGATTTGCACTAAGGTTGGAGCATCCACAATATCATAGGTTGGTGCCAAGTGGATTTGCTTATTAAGCTTATCCACAAACACCATGATTGCGGTGTGTCCTTGTTTTGTCTTTGGCAAGGATGTGATGAGATCCAAGCTCACATGCTCCCAACAAGCGGATGGAATGGCGAGTGGTTGAAGGAGTCCACTTGGCTTTTGGTTGTTGTCCTTGTTACGGTGGCAGCTCTCACACGATCAAACAAATTCTCGAACATCTTGTGTCATGTTGGGCCACCACCATTGACATTGGAGGGTACTCAAGGTCTTGTCTACACCCATGTGACCTGTGATGGGTAAATCATGGGCTTCTTGAAGGCGCACAAGTCGAAGATCACCTTTAGCTGGAACATAGATCCGGTCCTCATGGAATAAAAGGCCCTCCTTGATGGAGAAGGTGTTGTACTCCTTATTGCATGCCATAAGGCAACCATGTACCATCTGGAAGAATGGATCTTGGTGTAGAGCTGATTGAAACTCATTTTGGACCTTAGAGTCAACTAAAACCGTTGAAATTGCCATTGTGATGAGAGGCAAGAGACTTCAAATCAGGTCATCGTGATAAAGTATCAGGGATGACATAGAACCAACTTGGTTTGTACTCAAGTTTGATTTCATATAGTTGGATTTGTTCCTCCCATCGATGATGTTGACTCTTCATGTGTTCTAAGTGTAAGGTCTGCAACAATGGTTTGTGATCAGTTTGCATGATCACTTGTTTCCCCAAGAGATAATGTCTTCATACCTTGGTGGCGTATATCATTGCAAGTTGTTCTTGATCTTGATCAGAGTAGTTTTGTTCAGCCATATTGAGTTGGCGAGACACAAAGGCAATGGGATGGAGACCATCTGGGAATTCTTGTTGCAGCACGGCTCCAATTGCAAAGTTAGAAGCATCAAAATCAACCACATAGGGTAGTTGAGGATCATATGGTTGAAGAATGGGTCATGAAGACACCATATGATTTAAATTTTGGAATGCTTCTTCATGTTGGGTGGTCCACTAGAAGCTCGAGTTCTTTCCCAAGAGGTCAGTCAATGGTGCAACCACATGAGCATAATAATGGATGAACCGTTGGTAAAAACTAGCCAATCCATTGAATGCTCATACTTCTGTAGCATCCTTTGGGGTAGGCCAATCAATAATGGCCTTGATCTTCTCTTCTTCCATCTTGATACCCTCTGATGAGATATTATGACCCAAGAAGGTAACCTCCTTCTGCCAAAAGGTGCACTTTGACTTCTTGTAGTAAAATTTCCATTGTTGTAGTCGTCTTAGGACTTCTTGCACATGGCTCACATGTTTAACCTTTGTCTTACTATAAATTAAGATATCATCCTAGAACACCACCATAGACCAATCCAATAGTCCATCCAACACCCGATGCATCTGATCCATGAAGACTACTGGAGCATTAGTGAGTCCAAAAGGTAGAACTTGCCACTCAAAATGCCCATACCTTGTATGAAAGGCTATCTTTTGCACATCCTCTCTATCAATAGGAATTTGCCAATAGCCGCTATGAAGATCCAACTTGGAAAAGTAGCATGTTCCACTTAGTTGATCAAGCAAGTCATCAATCCGAGGCAAGGGATATGCATTCTTCACGGTTTGCTTATTGAGCCCACAATAATCAATACAAAAACAAAGTCGTCCATCCTTCTTTGGAACAAATAGTACCGGTGCTCCCCAAGGAGAAGTACTATGGCATATTAAGTCCTTCTCCAAAAACTTTGTAAGTTTTGTTTGCAACTCCTCTAACTCCTTTGGTGAGAGCCAATAGATCGGTCTACTCACTTGAGTACTCCTTGGCAATAACTCGATCTTGAAAAGCATATCTCGATTGGAGGGTAATCCCTTTGGCAGATCATCCGGAAACATGTCCACAAACTCTTTAACTATCCGATCAACCATTGCTTGATGAGGCTCTCGGTCCTCCATAGATTGTTCTTGTGCAATCGGCTTGATCCACACCGTGAATATAGACTTATCTTCCTCCAAAGCTTGCTCTATGGCTACTTTACTAACAAACTTCCCTTCTAGGGACTCATCTCTCTTCCAAGCTTGCTCCATGGTTGCCTTCTTGGTAAACTTCCCATCTTGGGACTCCACTCTCTTCAAGGTTTGCTCTATGGCTACCTTCTCAACAAACTTCCCATCTTGGGATTGACTATTCTTAGATGTCTTACTCAGATGTGCTAGACAACCTAATTGGAAATTCCTACCTGGTCAGATAGTTAAGGAGTTCACGGACGTGTTTCCGGATGATCTACCAAAGGGATTACCCTCCGACCGAGGTATGCCCTTCAAGATTGAGTTATTGCCAGGGAGTACTCCAATGAGTAGACCGATCTATCGGCTCTCACCAAAGGAGTTAGAGGAGTTGCAAACAACACTTACAGAGTTGTTGGAGAAGGACTTCATACGACATAGTACCTCTCCTTGGGGAGCACCGATACTTTTTGTTCCAAAGAAGGATGGAGGACTCCATTTTTATATTCATTCTCATGGGCTCAATAAGCAAACCGTGAAGAATGCATATCCCTTGCCTCGGATTGATGACTTGCTTGATCAACTAAGTGGAACACGCTACTTTTCCAAGTTGGATCTTTGTAGCGGCTATTGGCAAATTCCTATTGAGAGAGAGTGTAATACTCCGAGGACAAGAGAAGAGAGAAAACACAGATTGCACACTCAAACATTCGATGCCCCAAGGGAGCACCTTCTCTTTATTATATAGGCAAAGAGGATCTCCTCCAAGGAAGCTCCACCATAGGATTAGGAACACAGATAGGTGACATGTCAGCAAGCTCCACCCTTGGATTACTTACTTGGATGGGTGACCTGTCTGGTCTAGGTCCTATCTGGTTGGTCAAATGAGCTTTGACCAGAGGGAATCTTTTAGGGAATCTTCATGTAGGAATCTCAGAATCACATGAGTAAGGTACCATTGGAAAGCTCTCGACAAGACAAACCAGCAGGGAGGGAAGGCCAGCCTTTCCTCCATTAGGGGGGGAATCTACACATTTTCGAGGCCTAATTCATCCGTTTAGGCCTTCGAAATTGCCTTCAAAGATTTCAGACATATTTCGGTTCCTACTCTATTAGTAGAAGTCCTCTTTTGGTGATACCTCTTTCTGATCTATTTAGTCCATCATGTGTAACATCCTTCCAGATGTTACTAAACCAATTCTCACCTTTAAATCATATGTCTAGCTATTGGTTCTAAGGTTCTCAAGTCTATTTCGGTTTCTGCCCTATTAGTAGAAGTACTCTTTTGGTGATACTTCTATCTGATCTATTTTGACCATCATGTATAACATCATTCTAGATGTTACCAAACCGAATTTCACATCTAGATCATATGGCTAACCCTTGGTATTACAGAGAGTATGTGCAAAAGACTGCCTTTCGTACAAGGTATGGGCATTTTGAGTAGAGAGTTCTACCTTTTGGACTCACTAATGCTCATGCAATCTTCATGGATCAGATGCATTGGGTGTTGGATGGACTATTGGATTGGTCCGTGGTGGTGTTCTTGGATGATATCTTAATTTATAGTAAGACAGAGGCAGAACACGTGATTCATGTGCGAGAAGTACTAAGACGACTACGACAATGGAAATTTTACTGCAAGAAGTCAAAGTGTGCCTTTTGGCAGAAGGAGGTTACCTTCTTGGGTCATAAGATCTCATCAAAGGGGATCAAGATTGAAGAAGAGAAGATCAAGGCCATTACTGCTTGGCCTACCCCAAAGGATGCCATAGACGTATGGGCATTCAATGGATTGGTCAGTTTTTACCGATGGTTCATCCATTATTATGCTCATGTGGCTGCACCACTAACTAACCTCTTGGGAAAGAACTCAAGCTTCCAATGGACCACCAAGCATGAAGAAGTATCCCAGAAGTATAAGCATATGGTGTCTTCAAGACCCATTCTTCAACCATATGATCCTCAACTACCCTATGTGGTTGATTTTGATACTTCTAACTTTACAATTGAAGTCGTGCTGCAACAAGAATTCCTAGATGGGCTCCATCCCATTGCCTTTGTGTCTTTCAGACTCAATATGGCTGAACAAAACTACTTTGCTTGAGATCAAGAACAACTTGCAATGGTATACGCCACCAAGGTATGGAGGCATTACCTCTTGGGGAAACAAGTGATCATGCAAACTGATCACAAACCATTGTTGTAGACCTTACACTTGGAACACATGAAGAGTCAACATCATCGATGGGAGGAACAACTCCAACTGTATGACATCAAACTTGAGTACAAACCAGGTCGGTTCCATGTCACCCCTGATGCTTTATCACAACGACCTGATTTGAAGTCTCTTCTTCTCATCACAATGGCAATTTCAACGGTTTTAGTTGACTCCAAGGTCCAAAGCGAGTTTCAATCAGCTCTACACCAAGATCCCTTCTTTCAAATGGTACAAGGTCGCCTATGGCATGCAATAAGGAGTATAACACCACCTCCATCAAGGAGGGTCTTTTATTCCATGAGGACCGGATCTATGTTCCAGCTAAAGGTGATCTTCGACTTGTGCGCCTTCAAGAAGCCCATGATTTACCCATCGCGGGTCACATGGGTGTAGAAAAGACCTTGAGTACTCTCCAATGTCAATGGTGGTGGCCCAACATGACACAAAATGTTCAAGAATTATTTCGATTGTGTGAGAGCTGCCAACGTAACAAGGCCAGCAACCAAAAGCCGAGTGGACTCCTTCAACCACTCGCTGTTCCATCCGCTTGTTGGGAGCATGTGAGCTTGGATCTCATCACATCCTTGCCAAAGACAAAACAAGGACACACCGCAATTGTGGTGTTTGTGGATAAGCTTAGTAAGCAAATCCACTTGGTACCAACCTGTGATACCGTGGATGCTCCAACCTTAGCGCAAATCTACTTCAAAAATATCTTCAAGCATCATGGGATGCCACATGTACTCATCTCCGACTGTGATCCTCAATTTACCGGGAAGTTTTGGCAAGCACTCTTCCAAATACTCGGCACCAAGCTTGCTTTGTCCACGGCCTATCATCCTCAAACTAATGGATAAACCGAACGTGCAAATCGTACATTGGAAGATATGTTGTGTGCCTTTGTCAATGTCCACCATACCAATTGGGATGAATGTCTTGCGACTATAGAATTTGCCTATAATAGTTCCAAATAAGCAAGCACCAGATTTTCTCCTTTCTTTCTCAATTTTGGCCAAGATCCACTTGTTCTAGGTTCTCTTCTTGCTCCACCTCCATCTCAGGTTCCTCATACTTTCACATTCTTGACCACTATATCCCAATCTCTCCAACAAGTCAAGTCTCACCTCCTTGTTGCTCAGAATCACCAAAAACAATATGCGGACCACCATCGTCATGATTTCACCTTTGAAGTTGGTGATAAAGTCATGTTATCCTCTAGTAACCTCCCTCTCCCACTTGATACCCAAGTTTGTAAACTTGCACCTAATTAGATAGGACCCTTTGATATCACCCAAATTTTCTCTCATGTTGCTTATCGACTTGCCTTGCCTTGTCACATGCGTATCCATCTTGTCTTTCATATTTCCAAGTTGAAACCCTTTGTTCCTAACCCCTCTTCCTTTTCCTCTTGAGTCCAACCTCCCCCTCTTCTTGTCCCTATCAATGATCATGAGGAGTACAAAGTTGATCGTATCCTTGCACGTCACCATGTTCAACAAGGCCGTTGCCAACATACAGAATACAAGGTCCTTTGGAAAGGGTATCCCCTTCATGTTGCCACATGGGAACCTCTTTCTCACCTCCAGAATGCACAGACGGCCATCCAAGAATTTGAAGCTTCACTGGCAACGAGGACGTCATCAACTAACGGCGGGGGAATATATAATAATATGGAGTTTAGCAACAAAGTTAGTTGGGATTACGGAGTAGCACATAAGACAAATTAGCCTAGAATATTCCGGAAGTATCTAAGAAGCTTCTTGGAAAGCTTCTCGGCTAGCTTAGCTTGCACCTCAAGTAAGTAGCTTCTAAAAGGAAGCTTCTAGAAACTTCCAACTAGCTTAGCTTACACGCCAAGTAGGCAGCTTCTAGAAGGAAGCTTCTTGAGAAGCTTCCTAGTTAACTTGGCTTGCACTCTAAGAAAGCTACTTGAGGAAGCTTCTTGAGAAGCTTCTCAAGGGCCTTGTATGCTACCTATAAATACCAAGGCCAAAGCTCATGCTAGGCATTTGGATTTTTCCCTCATTCAAGTGTCCCAATGTGAGTTTCCATTCTCCTATTTCTCTCCTCGGATTCGGTCTTTTACATATAACTTATTATAGAGCCAATCTTTTTCAACTCTACCAACTTATCCCGTGCAGCTCGTGTGGCATTTATAGCTTAGAACCGACTAATTATTGTGCTCTTGAATTCTGCCCATGTCAAGATTGGTACAACCATTTTTCGTTTGGCTCGCTCCACTTGGAATCCCCACCATAGCTTTGCTACTCCATCCAATTGGCTAGAAGCCAAGAGAATCTATTTTTGCTCATCTTGTAGATTAGTAGTTTCAAAATAACATTCACAATCAAACACAAAATTCTCCACTACACTCGGGAGATTCTTCTTGCCTTCAAATACCTTGGGTTTAGGGAATTTGATCCAATCTTCTCCTTCTCAAATTGGTACTCTTTCCACCTGCTCTTGTCGTCAAAGATCTTGTTCATCCAACAATCAAGTAAGGTGCTCAATTTGTTGTTGCATAGCAAGGATAACATCAAGTATTGCCGCCATGGTTGCTCCTCTCTCACACCACTCCCAATCTTTCTAATTTATTAATACTATAAAAGACCGAAACCGAGGAGAGAAATAGGAGAATGGAAGCTCACATTGGGACACTTGAATGAGGGAAAACTCTGAATGCCTAGCATGAGCTTCGGCCTTGGTATTTATAGGTAGCAAACAAGTCCCTTGAAGCTTCTCAAGAAGCTTCCTTGAGCCGCTTTCTTGGAGTGCAAGCCAAGTTAACTAGGAAGCTTCTCAAGAAGCTTCCTTCTAGAAGCCGCCTACTTGGCGTGCAAGCTAAGCTAGTTAGAAGCTTCTAGAAGCTTCCTTCTAGAAGCTACCTGCTTAGGGCGCAAGTTAACTAGTTAGGAAGCTTCCCAAGAAGCTTCTTAGATGCTTCTAGAATATTCTAGGCTATTTTGTCTTATTATCTACTTCATAAGCTCGACTAACTTCGTCGCTAAACTCCATATTGTTACATATTCCCCCGCCGCTAGTTGGTGACGTCCTCGTCGCCAGTGAAGCTTCGAATTCCTTGATGGCCATCTGTGCATTCTGGAGGTGAGAAAGAGGTTCCCATGTAGCATCATGAAGGGGATACCCTTTCCAAAGGACCTTGTACTCCGTATGTTGGTGACGGCCTCGTTGAATATGGCGACGCGCAAGGATACGATCAACTTCGTACTCCTCATGATCATTGATAGGGACAGGAAGAGGGGGAGGTTGGACTCGAGAGGAAAAGGAAGAAGGGTTAGGAACAAAGGGTTTCAACTTGGAAATATGAAAGACAGGATGGATACGCATATGACAAGGTAAGGCAAGACGATAAGCAACAGGAGAGATAATGTGGGTGATATCAAAGGGTCCTATCCAATTAGGAGCAAGTTTACAAACTTGGGTATCAAGTGGGAGAGGGAGGTTAGCATAACTTTATCACCAACTTCAAAGGTGAGATCACGACGATGATGGTCTGCATATTGTTTTTGGCGATTCTGAGCAACAAGGAGGTGAGATTTGGCTTGTTGGAGAGATTGGGATATAGTGGTCAAGAATGTAGAAGTATGAGGAACCTGAGAGGGAGGGGGAGCAAGAAGAGAATCTGGAACAAGCGGATCTTGGCCAAAATTGAGAAAGAAAGGAGAAAATCCAGTGCTTGCCTGTTTGGAATTGTTGTAGGCAAATTCTGCAGCTGCAAGACATTCATCCCAGTTGGTATGGTGGACATTGACAAAGGCCCGCAACATATCCTCCAATGTACGATTGGCGCGTTCGGTTTGTCCATCAGTTTGAGGATGATAGGCCGTGGACAAAGCAAGCTTAGTGCCGAGTATCTGGAAGAGTGCTTGCCAAAACTTCCCGGTAAATCGAGGATCACGGTCGGAGATGAGTACACGTGCCATCCCATGATGCTTGAAGACATTGTCGAAGTAGATTTGCGCTAAGGTTGGAGCATCCACGGTATCACAGGTTGGTGCCAAGTGGATTTGCTTACTAAGCTTATCCACAAACACCACAATTGCGGTGTGTCCTTGTTTTGTCTTTGGCAAGGATGTGATGAGATCCAAGCTCACATGCTCCCAACGAGCGGATGGAATGGCGAGTGGTTGAAGGAGTCCACTCGGCTTCTGGTTGCTGGCCTTGTTCCGTTGGCAACTCTCACATGATCGGACAAAGTCTCGAACATCTCGTGTCATGTTGGGCCACCACCATTGGCGTTGGAGGGTGCCCAAGGTCTTGTCCACTCCCATGTGACCAGCTATTGGTAAATCATGGGCTTCTTGAAGGCGCACAAGTCGAAGATCACCTTTGGTTGGAACATAGATCTGGTCTGCATGGAATAAAAGGCCTTCCTTGAAGAAGAAGGTGTTGTACTCCTTGTTGCGTGCTTTTAGACGACCGTGTACCATTTGGAAGAAGGGATCTTGCTGTAGGGCTAACCGAAACTCGTTATGAATCTTGGGATCAATTGACACCGTCGTAATTGCTGCCGCGATGAGAGGAAGAGACTTCAAATCAAGTCATCGTGATAGAGCATCAGGGATGACATGGAACCGACCTGGTTTGTACTCAAGTTTGATGTCGAACAATTGGAGTTGCTCTTCCCATCAATGATGTCGACTCTTCATGTGCTCTAGGTGTAAGGTCTGCAACAATGGCTTGTGATCAGTTCGCATGATCACTTGTTTCCCCAAGAGATAATGCCTCCATACCTTGGTGGCATATACCATTGCAAGTTGTTCTTGATCTCGAGCAGAGTAATTTCTTTCAGCTGTATTTAGTCGGCGAGACACAAAGGCAATAGGATGTAGTCCATCTGGAAATTCTTGTTGCAACACAGCTCCAATTGCAAAGTTAGAAGCATCAAAATCAACCACACAAGGTAGTTGAGGATCATATGGTTGAAGAATGGGTCTTGAAGACACCATATGCTTTAACTTCTGGAATGCTTCTTCATGCTTGGTGGTCCATTGGAAGCTCGAGTTCTTTCCCAAGAGGTCAGTCAATGGTGCAGCCACGTGAGCATAATAGTGGATGAACCGTCGGTAAAAACTGGCCAATCCGTTGAACGCTCGTACTTCGGTAGCATCCTTTGGGGTAGGCCAATCAGTAATGGCCTTGATCTTCTCTTCTTCCATCTTGATCCCCTCTGATGAGATCTTATGACCCAAGAAGGTAACCTCCTTCTGCCAAAAAGCACACTTTGACTTCTTGCAGTAAAATTTCCAATGTCGTAGTCGTCTTAGGACTTCTCGCACATGATTCATGTGTTCTGCCTCTGTCCTACTATAGATTAAGATATCATCTAAGAACACTACCACAGACTGATCCAATAGCCCCTCCAACACCCGATGCATCTGATCCATGAAGACTGCTGGAGCATTAGTGAGTCCGAAAGGTAGAACTCTCCACTCAAAATGTCCATACCTTGTACAAAAGGCAGTCTTTTTCACGTCCTCTCCTTCAATAGGAATTTGCCAATAGCCGCTACGAAGATCTAGCTTGGAAAAGTATCGTGCTCCACTTAATTGATCAAGCAAGTCATCAATCCGAGGCAAGGGATATGCATTCTTCACGGTTTGCTTATTGAGCCCACAATAATCAATACAGAAACGAAGTCCTCCATCCTTCTTTGGAACAAATAGTACCGGTGCTCCCCAAGGAGAGGTACTATGTCGTATGAAATCCTTCTCCAACAACTCTATAAGTGTTGTTCGCAACTCCTCCAACTCCTTTGGTGAGAGCCGATAGATTGGTCTACTCACTGGAGTACTTCCTGGCAATAACTCGATCTTGAAGGGCATACCTCGATCAGAGGGTAATCCCTTTGGCAGATCATCCGGAAACACATCTGCAAACTCTTGAACTATCCGATCAACCGTCGCTTGATGCGGCACTTGGCCCTCCTCAGATTGTTCTTGTGCAATCGGCTTGATCCACACCGCGAATACAGACTTATCTTCCTCCAAAGCTTGCTCTATGGCTGCTTCATTAACAAACTTCCCTTCTAGGGACTCATCTCTCTTCCGAGCTTGCTCCATGGTTGCCTTCCTGGCAAACTTCCCATCTTGGGACTCATCTCCCTTCCAGATTCGCTCTATGGCTACCTTCTCGACAAACTTCCCATCTTGGGACTGACTATTCTTAGGTGTCTTACTCAAAGGTGCCAGACAGCCTAATCGGAAATTCCTACCTTGGTGTTGTACTTGAATTTGGTGTCGGGTCCAATCAAATTGAACCTTATGACATTCAAGCCAAGGTAGACCCAGAATGATATCATAGTGTAGAGGTGCCACTACAAACCTCATACACTCCAAATACTCCTTCCCAATCTTGAAGGTAATAGGATGCAAGGTGCGGAATGCAGAACCCTTTCTACTATCCGCCATCATCAAACTACTTCCAATCACTGGCTTGATAGGAATACCCAATTCCTTTGCTACTTGCATAGACATGCAATTCTCTGAACTTCCAGAATCAACCAAAATTCTACAACCCCGATTAGATATGATACCTTGCAAGTGAAGCAAACTTGCATAGGTCGAGCCTTCAATCCCATTGGAACTAATCAAGCTCCCAGTAGGCGGCTCAAAATCTCCTACTGGGATTCCTCGTTTCCCTGATCATTCCGCTCCACAACCTCCACTTGGGCAACTTGTCGAGGTCGTCCATTCTTGAGTGGACATTCAGCAATGCGATGCCCCAACTGGCGACAATAAAAACAACCTCCATTTTGTCGTAATCTTTCTCTATCTGTTGTGCCAAGTGGTCTTTGTTGGATAGCATCAATCTCCATTGGTACCGGTTCTTCCACTCGTGGTATTGGTGGGTTTTGTGTAGGTCGAGGTCGAGACCAAGTTGTTGCAGCTAAGGAATCAAAACGCTCAGCCAATTGCATGGCTTGTTCTACATTCTGTGGCTCTTGCATGGTCACCTCCAATCTGGTTCGTGACTTCAATCCTCGCACAAATCGATCCAGAACTTCACCTTCTTGGATATCTGGAATTTGCATGATGATATTCTGAAATTGTGTGATGTAGCTTCTCACTAAGCCAATCTGCCTCAACTCCGCCAATTTATCTCGTGCAGCTCGGGTGGCATTTATAGTCTGAAATCGACCAAGTATTGCATCCTTGAATTCTGCCCATGTAAAAATTGGTGTAACAATTTGTCGTTCAGCTCTTTCTACTCGGAATCGCCACCAAAGTTTTGCCACTCCATCCAATTAGCTAGAAGCCAAGAGAATTTGTTTCCGTTCGTCTTGAAGATTGGTGGCTTCAAAGTAACGTTCACAGTCAAACACAAAATTCTCCACTATGCCTGGAAGATTCTTGCCTTCAAACACCTTGGGTTTCGGAAATCGAATGCGATCTTCTCCATCTCAAACTGGAGCTCTGTCTATCTGTTCTCGTCGTTGTTGGTCTCGTTCATCCAACAATCGAGTAAGATGCTCGATTTGTTGTTGCATTGCAAGGATAACATCCGGTATTGCCGCCATTGCTACTACTCTATTCCACTACCTGCAATTTATCTAGTTGATTAACACGTAAATACAACACGTCCTCCGTTCTCCATAAGTTACAACTGGAAGTATCAAGGGTTCCTTTGACACGGTGATCATATGTAGAAAATCCTGCCCAAAGCGTGAGGTGATGAATTGTGTGAAACGATGCTTTGGTAATATCTGGACATGAAAGTCCCAATGGTTTGGCGGAAGTGGATTTGGTGGTCCATAAATTCCATCCATCCCATTCTTGCTCTGATACCAATGTAAAAGACCGAAACCAAGGAGAGAAATAGGAGAATGGAAGCTCACATTGGGACACTTGAATGAGGGAAAACTCTGAATGCCTAGCATGAGCTTCGGCCTTGGTATTTATAGGTAGCAAACAAGTCCCTTGAAGCTTCTCAAGAAGCTTCCTTGAGCCGCTTTCTTGGAGTGCAAGCCAAGTTAACTAGGAAGCTTCTCAAGAAGCTTCCTTCTAGAAGCCGCCTACTTGGCGTGCAAGCTAAGCTAGTTAGAAGCTTCTAGAAGCTTCCTTCTAGAAGCTACCTGCTTAGGGCGCAAGTTAACTAGTTAGGAAGCTTCCCAAGAAGCTTCTTAGATGCTTCTAGAATATTCTAGGCTATTTTGTCTTATTATCTACTTCATAAGCTCGACTAACTTCGTCGCTAAACTCCATATTGTTACAAATATATAGAAACTTCACATCCACCATTCTCCATAAGTTACAATTGGGAGCACCAAGGGTTCCTCAGATATGGTGATCACATGCAAAAAATCTCTTCCAAAGTGCGAGATGATGAATTGTGTGAAATGATGCTTGGGTAGTATTTGAACGTGAAAATCCCAATGGTTTGGTGGAAGTGGATTTGGTGGTCCATAAATTCCATCCATCCCATTCCTGCTCTAATACCAATGTAAAAGACCAAATCCAAGGAGAGAAATAGGAGAATGGAAGCTCACATTGAGACACTCGAATGAAGGAAAACTCCGAATGCCTAGCATGAGCTTTGGCTTTGGTATTTATAGGTAGCATACAAGGCCTTTGAGAAGCTTCTCAAGAAGCTAGGAAGCTTCTCAAGAAGCTTCCTTCTAGAAGCTGCCTACTTGGCATGCAAGTTAAGCTAATTGGAAGCTTCTAGAAGCTTCCTTCTAGAAACTATTTACTTGAGGTGCAAGCTAAACTAGCCGGGAAGCTTCCCAAGAAGTTTCCTAGATACTTCCGGAATATTCTAGGCTAATTTGTCTTATGTGCTACTCGTAAGCCCAACTAACTTCGTCGCTAAACTCTATATTGTTACAATAAAGGTAGCTCAACCATGCTGATGGTAGATGGTTTTGTGTTACTCATGTAGGGCAGATTCTACTCACTTGTTCATGGAGAGAAGATTAGTGTGTGAGGATTAATTTGTATATGGCTTTGGAATGCCAAATGAAGAGTTTTATGTCCATGAGGGTGGCATGGATGATGATATACTTGAGGGTGAGTGAGTGAGAGTATAGCTGTCTATTTACTATTTCTAATGTTGATTTCATGTGTACTTACATATCTTCATATTATATATAGTTTATTTATTGCATCTATTGCAATGTGTATTCATTAAGCAGCTTGATTGTAGTGAGTATTTTTGTACAACCCATGTTACTTGTGGACACTTGTATGTACATGATGAGGAGAGGAGCATAAATGTTGAGCACCATGGGCCAAAGCATGGAGATGAAGAGAGGTTGAGCCACCAACACTACCACCATTGCTTGATGACTATATGCCTTTTCATGTAGATGTAGAGGAGTGTAGTGCAAATGTGGAGAGGTGAAGTATACATTTAGAAGAGCGTCTTTTGATTGAGAGGAAGGCTAGACTTGCAAAGAAGGAGTTGGTAGTAAGGACTAGAGAGAGTAGACTAGTAGAGAGAGAGGAGAAATTATAGCTAGAGAAACATATTTTGATGGAGAGGGAGACTAGACTTGCAAAGAGAGAGAGATGCATCAGTGTATAGAGGAGGATATTACTCATGGGAGATTAGTAGAGTTAGTTATTGTTATTTGGGAGAGTGAGGATACATATAAAGCTCAAGTTGAGAGGCTTGCTAAGTTGGATATACTCATTAGTGCTAGAGGTGAAAGGTTAGCAAAGTTGGATGTAGTTGTCATTGAAAGAGAGCTTATGGTAGAGGAGTTACGACTTCAAGATATTTATTAACTAAGAGAGTTTACCATTACCAAGGAGTTATTGAAGAGGACCACAGTACTCTACAAGAGACTATTACTTAGCTAGACACGCTTAGGGAAGTATATGCAACTTCTCAAGAGGAGGCTATAAAGTGACTTGAGATAGAGAAGTTAAGATACCATTGAAGGTTTCTCCCTATTGATGTTGAAGTCCCATGGTGTGTATCAACCTAATGAGACTAGGGAAGCATTAAAGAGGAGAAGAGAGCCTAGAGAAGTTAGGGATGCTACTCATGGAGATGCATTTGGGAGAGGAGAGCCTAGAGATGATTTGAGAGTGAGGGCCACTTGTGCCACTCAATTATGGTTGAGTCTTATGAATGTGCCAAGAGAAGAGCCTTATTTGCATGTAGGAGAGGATATTGTGGAATGAAAACCTCACAATTTAGAGGATCTTGCAGCCACTCCTCTTATATTCAAAGGTACACTAGAGGAGTTTTGTGGCTACAAGAGAGGAGGTCATCCTTGAAGGATGAGGTACATCATCTCATGCAATCAAGAGAGAGGATGATCTCATCTAGAGCATTCATCCTATGCATTCTTTTCATATTGATGTGAGGTGGAAGGTTTTTGTACTTGATGTGAGTTGTTTGGCTGACATTAGAATTCATATTCAACTAGGATTCTTGAAGTGGTGTGCTGATACACAAAGGAGAGGATGGAGCTCATATAGAGATTATAGTACTTTATGATATATTCCACAACCTTGCATTAAGGAGTGCATGGAGTATTGTGTCACACACTTCAATGTTATACTTTGGACTAGTAGTCCAATGAAGAAGGTGGAGATACTATTGTGATCTATGTGGGATTAGTGCTTTTTGCCTCCAAGAGTACATATTGGTTCTAGACTATTGGCATGCTTCTCCGAAACTAATGGATATATTGAGGAGTATAGAGGTTTCATAGTTAGACCATTGAACCTTGAACTATGCCCATGTCAAAATTAGTGCAACAATTTGTCATTCAGCTCACTCCACTCAAAATTGCCACCAAAGTTTTGTCACACTATCTATTGGCTAGAGGCCAAGAGAATCTATTTCCATTCATCTTGAAGATTGGTAGCTTCAAAGAAACGTTCGCAGTCAAACACAAAATTCTCCACTATGCTCAAAAGATTCTTGTCTTCAAACACCTTGGGTTTTGGAAATTGAATGCAATCTTCTCCATCTTGAATTGGCGCTCTCTATATATTCTTGTTGTTGTTGATCTTGTTCATCCAACAATCAAGTAAGGTGCCTAATTTGTTTTTGCATTGCAAGGATGATGTTTGGTATTGCCGCCATAGCTACTACTCTATCCCACTACTCCCACTTTATCTAATTGATTAACATATAGATGCAGCACGTCCACCATTCTCCATAAGTTACAACCAGAAGTATCAAGAGTTCCATAGACATGGTGATCATATGTAGAAAATCCTGCCCAAAGCACAAGGTGATGAATTGTGTGAAATGATGCTTGGGTAATTTCTGGACATGAAAATCCCAATGGTTTGGTGGAAGTGGATTTTGTGGTCCATAAATTCCATCCATCCCATTCCCGCTCTGATACTAATGTAAAAGACCAAGACCGAGGAGAGAAATTAGAGAATGGAAACTCACATTGGGGCACTTGAATGAGAGAAAACTCCAAATGCCTAGCATGAGCTTTGGCTTTGGTATTTATAGGTAGCATACAAGGTCCCTGAGAAGCTTTTCAAGAAGCTTCCTTGAGCCACTTTCTTAAAGTGCAAGCCAAGTTAACTAGGAAGCTTCTCAAGAAGCTTCCTTCTAGAAGTCACCTACTTGGTGTGCAAGCTAAGCTAGTTAGAAGCTCCTAGAAGCTTCCTTCTAGAAGCTACTTGCTTGGGATGCAAGTTAACTAGTTAGGAAGCTTCCCAAGAAGCTTCCTAGATGCTTTTAGAATATTCTAGGCTAATTTGGCTTATTCTCTACTTCATTAGCCTTACTAACTACGTCGCTTAATTCCATATTGTTACACTCAAAATCATTCTATTGACTAAGTACAATCAAATTAAATCATAAATTCTCAATGAATCACCAATTAATCATGTTCTAATAATGAAAGATACCTTTATTCAAATGATGTTTTACAATTAGTATTGGATATGAATGGAGAAGATTGGATTGGGAGTAGGGCTAATAAAATCATGTGGATATACATGCAATTGAGAGTAGTTTCTTGGAGAAATGTGCATATCATATGGTTTACATAAGTCATATGGTTTATGTACAAGAGGAATACAATAGAAATATTTAAGGAAACATCACCTAGTGTGATTTTTCTGTTATAGACTGCCTCAACCAACCAGATTCTCTCTAGAAAAGTGAGAGTGATGTTCTTTATTGTATCATTTGTGAGCACTCACAATCTCCTTAAACCTTGATAAACATGTAAATCTAAGGCAGACTGTAAAATAAAATAGTGATAAGGGTGCTCCTTGTCATATTGTATGTAAGTACCCAAGTAATCCCTAATAAACATATTAAGTGCAATATCCATTGCCCTATATAACTCCAAATTGGGAGGAACAAAAATTTACTTTGCTCCATACTCTCATACTTGGATACTTTGGTTTTTCTTGCTTTGCTCGTTGCACATCCATTAGAATGGATAATCATCCTATTCCAAAATTGCATTGTATGTAAAAAATCAGTAACCATAACAAGATGATCTATTTTCAATTGATCATCTTGGACCACATACACATTTACACTAAATTTTTCCATTAGAATAAATAATCATCCCACTCCAAAATTCCATTATATATAAGATTTGGAACTATAACATATGTTATTATCACTTGAGCATCTTGAACCATATACAAATTTTTCCTAACTTGTGTCCTCTACAAAGTATACCAATTCTCCTAAGTGAAGCATCCACTCTTCTTGTTCTATTGTAAACACTATATTTCTGACTTATGATGGCATTATGGTAAGTATCTTATATCCTTCAAAAGGACAAAAAATAATATGGATCCTATCACATCTAAGGTTATATAACATTCACATATGAGTAATAAAGATACAAAAAATGGACCAAACCTACGTGGAGCTCCATTGTTCTAGAGAAAGAAGCTAGTGTGAGTCAATATGCCTTAATATAAGGTCTACCTAGATTGTATCCTTGCCATAGCTTTGCTCTTAGTAGAGCAAGAATTATCTTATTAGCACATAAAAATGAATATATCAGCTAAGAAGAATGTAAAGTATATTAAAATTGTTGGTCCATTATGGAAGATTGAAAACTTTTGATCCAATTGGAAGGCAAAGAAGCAAAGGATGAAAGATCATTGATACAATCCATCCTATAGGGACAATCTGACTCTCAACTATTGCAATAATACTTGGAAAGGAAAAAATCCCTCTTCCACCTCAATCACACACATCTCCAAGATTGGCCAAACACAAAATGGGAAGAAAGCAAAAATGCAAAACTACCCCAAAGTACTACTAGTTATGTCTATTCCTTAAATAAAATATCTACCCTTCCTCAAAAAATCAATAGACAGATTTCTATGCGTAATAAGTTCTTTGTCGTATAATCAAAAGTTCTTGATTAAATGATATCACCAAAGACTCCCATAATCCTCCTATGAAATACTCTCAAATTTGATAGGAAGGTCAAAGAAGGAACTACAAAAAGTAAGTAGGTTGGTTGACAAATAATACTAGAGTAGATTGTTACTTATAACATACAAAAATACTAGTAAAGGAAGGTCATCCACATTAAGGATTTATTTTGTGGTTATCACAAGCAACATCCAAAAAGAATGTGATAAAATCCTCTAACCTTATTTGCACTCCAGAATACATATGCCATCTATGTATATGATGACCTTTTTGGATGTTGGAGGTGAGGAGGAATACCTAAAGGAGACCATGCCATATGAAAATTTCCTTTACTTGCTTGGCCCATCAATAACACACTTTGAATGACATATAATAGATATGCAATCATATTTTCTACTAGCTACTCCTTCTTTTGTTTGTTCAAATTAGCCCTTTCCATCAACCACTATTTCAAAACTATAGAAATTTGTAGAATCACAATTTGTGAGTGAACAAGTTCCACTCTATCAATACCTTAAGGACATCATGCCCTTTGACACCTTGATGCTAAAGCCTACAATAAAAATTTCAATAGTCAAGTGGTTAAAAGCCTACATAATCTAATCTACATGGCCTAAAATATGTGTATTGTATACCAAAGAGGAAGGGACAACACCTTGTGCATCAAATGTAGTAGATAAGAGAATAAAAAAATTGAGCTATGGCAAATAATTGCCCCCTTAAAGGATCTCCTTGTCTTGTACTAACAATTAAAGAACAATGATTCTCTCTTGTGAGAGCAATGCTAGTAGTAAAGAGAAGAAGAAGAACCATAAAAGGATTGCACAACATAGATGAGATTGGGCAAGGATCTACCAACTTCCCGTAAGCTCTCTAAAATTAGATGCATTTGAGATACTATTGAAATCATTCTCAACATCCACTTGTAGGACAACCCAATTTGGATATATGTAAGAATGTTCTAATACTTAGAAACATAGCTTCATAACCTCTTGGTATAGCAATTTTAAATTGATATGGACTAAGGTGTTGTTGGAAGTGAGGGTGATGCTAAATAACAATATTATGGCTAATAAAATACAAGAAAACCTCCTCAATAACAAGCGGTCAAATGCCTCTTGTATCCTTCTACATCACAAGAAGTTGATTAATGCCTAACACTTGACAAATTATGTAGGGATCTCCTCTTTGTTCTTACTATAGTTACCTTAAACAACTCTTTAAAATACCTACTAGAAGGATTATTTTCTCATAAGTTGTCTCTAAGATGCTCATGAATTATCCTTGACAAGCCTCTTGAGAAGAAGTGTGAAGACCTTTATAATGCATATGCAAATAATGCTCTATCAAGAAATAGTAACTCCTTGGGGTGCTCTAATGATAATCCTTCTCTTGGTGGATGATGTAATAGCCATAAGGAGGAGAAAGTCTCATTAGTGGAACTAGTCATAGATAAAGGATGTGAAACAATGTAGTATTTTTTAGGTCTATCTTTCTTATTGGAGAAATACTTGAATACCTTTGTTAATTATGGAGTGATATAAGTACCTCTTTTTACTAAATAACAAATGAAAAAATTATGATGATATATATAGAAAATATGTTTTGTGAGTGAGAATTTCTAATTATAATTTATATGCTTTAAAATAATATAATTGATTTTGAATAGGTGTTATTTATAATAAGTAGAAAAAGCACATGGATAATAGTTAGAAGTAGTTACCATCCTATACAAGGAATAGCCAACTAAAATGAGATTCAATGAGAATAATAAATTTTATTTTTACTTTGAAACTAAAAGATGTGAGTATCACCTAATATAGTTTTACCTCTCTAAGTCAATACAATTGTTTGATATAATTTTTATTGACTTACAGCAGTTATCAAGTTAGGGAGGACTGGTCCATAAGCTTGATACATAACATTTTATTGACTTAGGATTCACCTCTCCTTTGGCCTTCTATTGTACAAGGCGTTCTCCTAGACAACTTTTCTAGGTTACTTATGCTAGGAAACACCCTCCAGTATAAGTCAACTCACCATGTCTTCATCTCATGGCTTGCTTGTGACAATGATCACTATCAATATGTGCAAGCAAACCCTTCAATAAGTTGGAAGTTGCTTGGGGTCTATGCGCTTGACAGATTCAAGCTTCCAAAAGTGCCATCTCAAGGTAACATTACTAGAATCCTTGGTAAAGGAGTAGCACTTGACACAACTAACCCTAATTGGTTGAGAAGCATAAGGAAGCACAATGTCACTAGCCCTCAACTCAAAGAAGCCATGGTGCTTTGGGTACAATAATGCAAAACTCATCAAATCAACGTCTCTACCAATCTAATCAAAGAGAAGCCCAAGAGTTTTACCAAGTCATTGGAACTAGTGCAGAGTTCTCCCACTTTTTCAAATGCTTGTCTTTAGAAGTTTCTATGGCAACACAACTTGAAGAAGCATAAGTCACATGGTGAAAGTGGCAATGTAGACAATGTTGCTATTTCCAAATAGCTCATTGTGCTACAAGCAAAGATCACAACATATCCCTTAAAGGATGTTTACAATATGGATGAGATTGGTCTTTTTTATTGCATGATACTAGACCATACAATATCACAACACCAAAGTAAAGGGTCAAAATGGATAAATCTAAGTTCACTTTGGCGTTCACTAAAAATGAAAATGTGTATGATAAGCTTGAGCACTTTATCATTGGCCATGCTAACAAACTATGTTGCTTTCAAAAGACCGGAATGCAATTAGGATTTTATTGCAAAAGCAAAAAAAAGCATAGATGACTAGTATTTTATCCCATGAATGGTTGGTAGGATTGGATGGCAAGATACAAATAGCAAACTATCAAATATTACTTCTTCTTGATATTGCACCATCTCATGGTATGGGTGAGCTTGTCCTCATAAGTGTGGAAATCTTCATGCTCCCTCCAAACATAATATTAAAGATTCAACCCATGGATGTTGGAATCATTGGAGCATTCAAGTGTTGCTATTAGCATTTCCAACTTCAATGTGCAATTGACAAGGATTAGATTGTGCACATGAATATCTTTAAATTTTGACCAGCTGAGAGAAATGCAATAGGAAAAGTTGCTTGTGATGAAATATCTTTGAGCACCATAGATAAATACTTTCTGCACACCAAATTTTTTTGAAGGTCAACAAGATGGAGGCAATATGCTTGGCTACAATGAGAATGAAATTGATGGTACCATCTACAAGGAATTAATTGTGTCTATGAGTGCTCTCCATATATAGCATCCTTTGTCAATTGAAGCACTTCTCAATCTCAGAGAAGATGCTAGTGTAGCATATGCGGAATTGTTGGATGAGGAGTTGTTGATTCTTGTTGGAGCTATAGGTGAACAAGATGAAGTAAGAAGTTCAAATGACTAAGATAGTGCATACACCATGTCTATCCAATAGAAGATATACATTCTCAATAAGACCATTATGCTCTTGGATCCATCAAAGCCAAGGCATTATGTAGCACATCCGGCCTTGAGCTATATGCAAAAACACTTTTTACCACCTAGAACACAACAAACCACCTTAGATAATTGGCTTCTTCATTAATAATAAAATTAATGAGTAAAAAAAATTCTTTTTTAACTTAATATTGTTGCTTATGCTGTTGAGTATTTGGAGAGATGATATTAACTTATGATAAGGAGCTATGTTTGTGGATTCAAAATGAATTGAGTTATTGAGGATATCATGTTAGGGAGTGTCAACTTAGAGAGGTACAACTGTATATAATTTAGTAATCTCATGCCTAAAATTATAAACCATATTTTTAATACTTTATTGGAAGAAAATTGCCAGAACTAAAGTATAATGTACATTAAAATAATTTCAAGCCCAAGGGCCTTTTTGAATACAAGCTCAATCCTTGTAACATTGATTATGTCCAATATGCAGATGATTTTATCTTCGGGGTCTAGGGAGATAAAGCCTTTTCCAAGGACATGGCTATGTCAATCTCCAATTTTCTTAAGAGTAGTATGCACTTTGAAGTACATATTTCACACCAAAAGCGGGAAACATGAAAAAAATTATTATTTCTCCAAACATAACAGATAAGGATCAGGAAATAAATACCTAAAGGTAGGTCTTTCTTAAGGATGGCAGCCGAGAGGACTGAAAACAGTCCCGCACACTAGGGGGTTTCAGAAATAGTTTTATGAAGCTCTATATATTTTCACATAGATTATTTTAAAGCATTGACTAAATTACTACAAGGTGCGGGCGGGAGGAAGAAAGAGTCACACTACAAAGTTCAAGCCAAGTTCCTTATTATTAGCAAACTCCATAAGAGGTGGTTCGTAAAAAATAAGAGATATGGAGTTTTCCGTTGTCACACCATAATGCATTAATTACATATTAGGGTTAATAAAGTGTCTGGTTTAGGGTGAATATGGTCTACCCTAGTTGCCACCCGATGGAATGTGTTAATTTGGGATTAAATAAGATTTTTCTTGTCGCTGCGTGTAGCCGCTTGATGGTGCTTGTAGTTGCTCATTACAATTGCAAGTTGCTCAATAATGTGTTAGTAATATGTTAATTTAGGATTAAATGAGATTTTTCTCTTTGTTGCTTGTCATTGCTCATCGCTGCTTGTCGTTGCTCGTTGCTACTCATCGTTGCTCATCATTGCTCCTTGCTGCCCGTAGTCGCTTGATGGTGCCCAAAGCTCATTGGCGTATGTAGCCGCTCATTGCCATTGGTAGTTGCTCATTGCCACTAGTAGTCGCTTGATAGGCACAAGTTGATTTTGCATCCAAAAGTGAGCTTACATTGCAATCAGGTTTTTGCTAAATTTGTGTTGCCCTTTTGGAGTAAAATTCCTTAACCTCCAATTAATTTCTTGGTTTATGGAAGATGATGCAAATGATTTTCCATAACTTGCATTATCTCCCTCACCACACTGATCTATAGATACGAACCAACAAACCAATGCAAAACTACAAAACCCACCGGTTTAGTTTAATGACATGAGCATTTGCACAACATTCACATTTGCAAATGGTGAATTTGAGAGCGGCATTTTGGATCTGCCAAAAGCTTTCATAAATCCCACTCTATGAATCACACACCAGAAAAACGTGGCAACTCTCTCAAGAAGCCACATCATCTCTTTTGACAATCATTTATTTCACTATGGAAATCCTAAACATCCGTAATATAGTGTCTAATTTTAATAAATGAATGAAAATTACATGTGATATACCATATAATACTTTACGAAGGTTTCATTTATTAGCACCTCATCTCCTTACAGAGTTCACTAAAAATAATTATGAAGTTTGTTATTTATCCCGTAGGCATCTGCCAAAACTATTTTTGAAACCCCCTACTATATGTAGGACATGGGGAGAAAGTCTCCTAAAAGTAGCAAGTTGATTGAATTTGAGCGTAAATGCGCTCATTCTGAATCCGCTTCAGCTCTCGTCCAGGATGTAATTTTTAGTATAACACAAGAAATATAGTGACTATATTAGTCAAGTTATAAATTATTCCTCTAATCAAACCAACATCAAAAAAAAATCTTATGTTTTCAGATTAAAAAGGATTTTTAAGAATATTTATATTTTAAATTAAATTATTTATTCATTAAAAATGTAATAAAGTGCTCTATAGTGTATAAAATTTATTATAGAATATTTTATGCATGGTGTATTTTGATCATTTAGAATCATAAACGATTTTGCATCATATGATATCATTTGTTTTTAATTTTTATACTTATTTGTTGAGATTAATCAATTAATAAATCATCTATTACTTACTAAAAATAATCATGTATCTTTAATAAGGTTTTTCAGTTTATAATAAAGTTAACAAACCTCTTTCTATTGGAAAGAAAGCATAATTATAGAGAAATCAAAAATGTTGACTACAATATGAGTGCACCATAATACTTTTACAAATACAATCCAAAAACCAAACAGAGACACCTCTAAAACTCACTCTTCTTAGAGTGAGTTTTCTCTTAACATAATAATAATAATATAATATACAAGATAGACATCATTGATTAAAAACCATAAAGTTTATTGATAAATATCTCACCTGTAAGCCATTCTGATAATCATTAAATATTCCACATCAGCTAATTTATTACCAAATACTCTAAATATAGTTCCTTTGAATTCAAATCATAGTTACAATTGACAGAATATGATTTACTTGGACTGGACTAAACTATATTATGTGATAAGATATAAATTTATTAAACAGAAGATAAAATATAGAAAGATATACATGCATATAGAAGAAAATTGTATGCTAAAATAATAATATATTCTTGAACTTAAAAATATAATTACCCTCTAATTGATTTTCTATTAATCATATTTCATATGACATAATTATTTTAAAATTAGTGATTTTAAGTTAAATTATTATTAAAAAATCAATCAATACCATAGTATCTGAAAAAATATGTATAATTAGTTATATATGTCATTAATTAATGTATTAGACATTTTTATTTATTAATGATTTTTTACAAATAGTGTTATTTCTTGATGTTAGTTATTAAATATCTTATCTTATAGATTTATGAATATTTGTCTTGAATATAATATAGTAAATTAACAGGATAAATTATTTCAAACTATAATATGGTTATTCTGATAAGATTCTCATATATGTATATAGAATATTTCATTTATTTAACTTTGTGTGGTAAGATTAATGTATGTATTTCTCAAGAGTTTTAATTCACCATTAAATTTCCATTCAATATATGATCCAAAGATCAAGTGAAAATTATTAAATTATATGAAATAAATTTTATATATAATATTTTAATTATTAATATAGAAATTTATGAGGAGATTGATGTAAATTATTTGATAGAAAAGTCTTATGCATTTATCAAAATGCATAAGACTTATATCACAAATAGGATAAAGCTTATCATATCTAACATATGAATATCAATTTGCAAGTTGAATGATAAGTCATTGTTATGTATCTACTAATAAATATAAATATAATTCCCTGATGAGATATTGATTTTGAGATTATAAATTTTGATGGTAAGGATTATTTTTCCATATAATAGTTTTCATTATCAAATCTACTTTGCTTATAATAAATAATTATTTACAGTGTGATATAGTATTTTGGAGGTAATTAATACAATAATAAGCAACATTTGGATGAATAAAATAGACATTGTTGATCAAACTACAAATTTATACAAGTAATATAGCATAAAATTTGAATTTTTTTTTATCAAGTGACGATATTACTTATAATTTAAGTAAGTCCATTTTACAATACGTTTGAACATTGGTCAATGAAATGTCACTAACAATAAACCATTGTTATTGACATTTCCTTCACATGCTAGTGACATTTTAGTATTGCTAGTAACTTTGTTTACTAATATTATTTGTCTTATTGATCAGTCACTTTCTCTTTGATTAAATAACACCAGATGGACAATTTAGCGGTATATCAACTAAGTTATATGATAATATTATATTATATAATTTACATTAAAAAAATTGTTGGTAGTAACGTGTATTTTTGCAATTGTTTATTTTTGTCAATCAATCTTTTCAATGGTCAAAGTTTGTACAACCTCAATGACAACTTCTCTAAGTTCTCCAAGGATAGTTTAAACTAAGTTCCTTAAGTCTATATTATATAAATATTACCTCAAGTTTTAGTAGACTTTTCAACACCGAGTGCGATGTTGAATTTGGTACTCCTAAAAGCATAAATAGAATATTGAACTACGTTCAATGGACATACTCATACCCAAAAATGAAGGTCATTTTAGACAAGAGTTGAACAAATATATTATAATGGAGATTGAATACAATGCAAGACAAACAAGTAAAAAACTTTATTAGTAACTAACTATTAAAATAAGACAAGAAGCACCTTGCACATTAATGATTTGCTTACAAAACCTATCTTTTGGGATACAAATATTTGATATTATACTCAATTTTCTTCTTGATGAGGAGCATAATACAAGCATAAAGCTTTTTGATATTGGCATCTAACATCACAAGTTGATAAATATATGCTAAGTGGTCAATACCCACACCAAAAGTACAAACAAAGTTTTTTGTCATTTCTCTTGTCTCTCAAAGAAAACTTATATAAGCATTAAAAAAACCATTTCATGATCTATTGATAAATCCCATCTTTTGGGATGTAAAAATTTACTCTACATTCACTTTCTTCTTGACAAGGAGCATAACACAAGCATAGGGCATTTTGAGTACATTTTGTCTCTAATATCACAAGTTTATGAATACATGCTAAGCTTTATACTCATACCAAAAACATGAACACAATTCCAGTATAATTTTTATGAGGTATGGCTTGTCTTTCATGGAAAATTCTTTGAATTAGCACACACAAAAGCAAAATATCAGTGTTTTGTATTATTGTTAAATACAAACATGTTTATGCAGTTTCAAATACTCTACCTTTGTTATGTTATAAATATCTTTTCTCTTGCCATTATTTTACACCTCTTTTGGGAGATTATTTTCTATGCAGTAGTCTTCACTTCTTAGGAGTTAGAAATTATGATTATAATCAAATTTCTCTTGATAATTATCAATATTTATCCAAGTCTCAAAGGAAAAATGAATCATTAATTTCAAGTATTTACATCAATGTTTGGAATACATTCATTAGGTTCTTTTAGGAAAAGTGTTCTAGATCATGAGAAGTCTTAATCCAACCATCCATGATAAGTTTGTGGTCTGTGAGAAAGGAATAAATCGCTAAGTTTGAGTGTTTACATCAATATTTGGTATACATTAGTTAGGTTTTTTTAGAGAAAAGGTTAAAGATCATGAAAAGTCCTATTTCAACCATGTAATGATAATTTTATGGCATATGGTATAGGTAAGATTTGTGGCAAAGTTGGTATCTATCTACACATTAGACATTAATGGTATTTTGGTGGTTTTGAAGTGCCTCCTACAATTAGGTAAGTTTTGCAATAACCAACTTAGTGAGATATTTTAATAAAATGGTATGAATAGATCAAGGAAAAATCCAATATTTAAATTTTGGATACAAATGAACCTCTTATAACTTTAAATTAGATTACAATAGAGTGATAACTTGTAGTAAATTTCACATAAGATTATGTTGGAGTGGGGCTTCCATCTTGGACTTTGCATGGTCAAATTGACCAAGTATATAAGAGAGGTAGATATCCTATTGACTTGACTAAGTTAGGCGACTCTAGTAATGAAGGTTTTTAGTGTTAGGTGGATTTGACTTGATCTTAGAATATATTGTAATTTTACTTAAGAAAAGGTTATAGGTTCTTAAAAAAGTGCTTAGAAGCTTCTAAATGGAATCATTTGAGTCCCAAAACCCATGGCAAAGAGCATTGACCTAAGGTCTCTTAATCAAAATAATTTAGTTAAATTAAATATTGTTTACTAAGTTAATAAAGTACCTACTATGGTAACTTTGGTGAGTATATAAGGAGGAACTTAAAGTAGAAGATAACCATTCCTTAGTGAACTTGAAGTATAGACTTAGTGAGGGGAATTAGGCTTTGTGAGAAATTTATAAATGTTAAGTAAAGATTAAGATTTTATGTTGAGGATGCCACTATTATGGTTGTTTATTTGGGAAGAATCTTTAATTCTATAGTATCCTTTTGTAAATGTGAGGGAGGGACATCCTACATTAAAATGGGTAAATCCTTCTCATTCACCCATTCTACACTAAAATGGGCAAATCCTTCCTATCTAGAACATTTTAGAAGAGATTTGGTACAAGAGAGTAATAGGTGATTTAAGTGAATTGGGAAATTAGAAGAGAGTGAGAGGTATATTTTCTTTTGAGGTGTCATCCTTGATGGTGCTTGGTATTAATATTTTCTTCTTTCTAGCATATGATACACATACAAAGTGTCACTAGAGGTATCCTTGGGTGAGAGAGAAGCTTGATAATTTTGTTGGTAGTGCATATATACTCCATTAGGAGTATCTTCTTTAGTATCATGAATAACGAGAGACATGGTCTCCAAAAATATAATTAAGTTTCTAAAGTAATAATGATTAGCTAAGAGTCATAACCAAAATGGAGGTAGTACTATTTAGAAAGGTGTAGAAAGGTGTAGAAGGGATAACACCACAAATCTTTCTTGTAATATATATGCATAGTATTATTTTTAGATACTTGTCATTGACAAATCAATTGAGAGCTCTTATATCCAAATGTCTTATTTCCATAGAATTTTCTAGATTCCAAAGATATTCTCCATGAAAGGATAAATAATTATGTATTTTGATAAGATAAAAGCATATAATTATGGACTTTACTATCATTAGCTTGTATATTCTCTTTGACTTTTGACTTTTGGATGAACTCTTAGTTTTTTGATTTCAAAAGATTTTACTATTTGTATAATTCTCCCAATAATTAGTAAAATTTTGTACATAAAAATTTCATGAGTATATCAAAAAGGATAAATAATTACTCATCATCCTCTATTTGCAACTATCTCTCATCAAGTTTTCTAGTGAGTAAAATCTTACATTTTGGAAGTGATTTTGTTTCAAGTCTTCTAATTTAATTTCTTACCTTCTTAATCCATGGTTTGCTACCTTAACAACTATCTTGAGAGTGAGAGATAATCTTGCTTATAACCCGTTATAGTGACCTAATGTCACTTGAATGCTAGTAAATTTAGTAAGAATAGGTATTTCTTACCAATTTTCCTAATAGATTAGAAATAACTAGAAATAAAGGGAAGTGTCACAAGGTCATAGTTCATATTTAACATCTTGGATAGGAGCTACTCCTAAAAAGGAGTGACTATTTAACCTCTTGGTCAAGAACTACTCCAAGAAGAGGGTAGTGTTACTTTTATGGTGCACTAAAAAAAGAGAAAATTAACAATCACTTTACTACAAGTAGATTCCAAATTGCTCTTGAATGTGATGGTTCACTTCACACCAAAACTCACTTTGCCCTAAAGGAATCAACTCCAAAGGTATATACTATCCTTTTAAAAAGGACAACCCCAAAGGTGTCTAGCACATTTATTTACTCTAGCACTTGTGATCTTATTGTGAAATTCCTCACCATTACTCCACACATGCATTCACCAATATTCAAGACAAAGAAATTGTAGACTATGAAGAATTAGAGTCTGATTGTATGCAATTTTTCATGAGAAATTGAACTTGGAAATGATTGGGCCAAGGCCTTATATAAATTCTTGCTTCATCCCAAATGGACTTAACAATTATGTGGGTTTCTTGGCAATCTTCTATCTAATCCTACATCACACACTTAGGATTCTAACCTTATCTTATCCTAAACTTTTGTAAACTTATAAAGCTTCTTGCACGTGTTAAGGGAGGTGTCAAGTCTTCTAGAAAGTCAACTTTGAATTTATAGAACTTTCTCTTACAACTCCAAAATGGTTCTTGGCTAGGAAGTTTTTTACATTTGTACACAACTCCAAAGATATTCCTCCTAAATTTAACAATTGAAAATGATTACAACTAAGGACTTTGGGTCACTCTAGCACTATTGTCCTTCCTTTGGGGAGGTGAAGTACCTTTGGGCCGGTTCTCTATTACAAAAAACTAACTTTCCATTAAGATGCCTAAACCACTCCTCTATTCTTTCCCTGTATTTTGGCTATTTTTTGAAGGTAAGTATCACATAATTTGGTGAAATTTTGTGGTATGTTTCATAATTTGGTGGTATTTTTAGAAAGTAAGTATCACATAATTTGGTGAAATTTTAGTCTAAATGCTTTTTCAGCCAAAGTGTGAGCTGGTCCAATTGCTCTTTTTCATATATTCATCCCTCCAATTTGTGGGCTTGCAACTTCAGTTTGTGAATCTTTGCCTTCAAGAATGTCCCTTTGGCCTTCTTCTTTAACACTCTACAAACTAGTCTTGCACTTCCTCCAAGTGTTGGATAGTCTTTTGCTTCAACTCCTCCAATTCCTGGTTCAGGACTCCCACTTCCTTTTTGACTTCTTCCAACATTCAAGATTGATCAGATTCTCATTTTGTCCTTTCCTTTAGGTCTTTGTCCATCTGATCCAATTACATGGCCACTTCATTTTGGTTCTCATCCATATACATATTCAGAAGTACTATACAAACCTTAATATTCTCCAATTTGGAGTGAATGTTCATCACTTCTTTATTTGTAGCTTGTAGTTGATATTCATGCCCCAACTGAAGATCCTTCTTCTCCATCTGCAACTTGCCTAGATCCAATTGCACTTGCTTTAGTTCCTTCTCATGTTCTTTTTAGCTCACAACAAAGGTGGTATTTTGTATTCTTACCTCAAAGATGTCTTGTGTCAATGAGTTCACCCTCTTTACCTCCTCCTTGTATAGAATTTGGGCTTTGGCCAATTCCTCCTTTACCTTCTCTTCTTTGGCCTGCTTGGTGTAGAGTTCTTTTTGCATGGCATGCACAAAGAACTCTACACCAAGTGAGCCAAAGAAGCAGGGTTGTGTGGTCCATGATCTCAAGATTATCCTCCTAATATTGTGGGAGAAGAAGCTCCATCGTCTATAATGCTGCATCCACCAAATTCATCACAAAATATGGCCCCTCTTTCATCTACACTATGGTTTTTACGGTATGTCTTGCCTTCATCTTTGGCTAGTACTTATGGGAGAGGACCTTTGGCTTCTTCTTGTTGAAGAACTTTGGCTTTGATATTGACTGCTTCTTTTGTTTCTTTGGGCCAAGGTTGTAGTTGTGGATACTTCTTCTCTTCTACTTGCACTTCTTATTGCAATCTAGTTTTGATTGTGACTTGGTGATGCTCTCAACCGTTTGAGAGATTACTCTTGCTTCTTTGGGGTAATTCTCCAACTCCTCACTTAGCTTTAGATTGGGTGTCTTCATACCATTTGTCCTAGTCTTTTAATTTTGCAGCCAGTTCTTCAAGGAGGGTGCCTCTTGAGACCTAAAGACACAAGTTACACAACAATGTACATGTTGATCTCTTGTCCAATCATTTCAAAAGTCACATGAAATAGAAGTTTGAGGACCCATTAAACAAGATGTTAGGTCAAGTTTGCAGATTACAAGAGGAAAGTTGAGCTCCTATTGCATATGCAAAGGGCAAAGGAAATTTTACGCAATATTTCTCATGATAGTGTACAATGTGGATCATTAATTGTGAATTAGTCTTAGTATAAATTGTAATTGGCCTAGTAAAGTAAAGATAAAATCTTTTAGGCCAAAGATTTTTGTGATTGTAAAGCTTTGACTCATGACCTTTCTTGTAAGCGTGTAAATTTGTAATGACCTTTGTGATTAGTAGCCAAAGGAGACACAAGAAGTAGACTACAAAATTGGGAGGTTGATCAAGCATTGCCACTTAGGCAACCCTTAATTTAGTAAGGTTGGGATAAGATAAGGTAATCAAATCAAATTAGCAAATTGTGATATAAATGAGCATATGTGATTTTTGGTAAATTATAGCCATCAAATCTCTTCAGCTAAGAGGAAGGATTATTATAAAGGGCTTAAGTCCAGTATAAACTATATTTATTTTTCATTTATACAATGAGTCAATTCTTGGCTGACAAAGCTTTATACCCACAAGACCTTTAGATTTTATGTGTCTAAGTCTACATTCTTTGTGATTGGTTGTGCACTTGGATGAGTAGTGATGAGAAAGTATGTAATAGAATCACAAGTGCTTGATTACCATGAGGTGTATTTGTACTTTATAAGAATGTGTGAGTTTTGAGGGATTCAAAGAGGTGACTCATATGTGGAAGACTTGATTCTAAAATGGAGTATTAGAAAGTACCACTATAAGGGAAACCCAAGAATCATGATCTATCCATCACTCTTATATGTGCACCTTATGGTAAGGGTGGTACATAGTTGTTGTGGTTGTAGTCATTAAAATGATATGACCTTTGTGGTAAAAACTACCCAAGAAGTAGAAACAACTATTGGTGGAGGCCTTAAACTTGTGCAATAGCAACAATTGGCATTTATGATAAGTCAGAATGTTCACAAAGTTTAAATTTTAAATGAAGAGCAGGTGCTAATGATGATTGGCCAAGTTATGCCTTCCATGAAAAGTGATTGCAAAGCAAAGTGACCTTCATGACAAATGAAGCATCATTTTAAAGAATAATTGGGAAAGGATCTTCAGAAAAAGTAAATTTTCCCTTTTTCGTAGTGTGCCATAAGGGGATGACACTACATTATTTTATGGATGATTCTACCAAAGAGGTAAAATAGGAAACAATAAATTATTAACCATTGTGATACATTTCCTTCATTTTCACTACAATATCTACTTGGGATCCCTTTCCAAGTGAGAGCTTCTTAAGATTACAATCTTTTATCATGAAGCATGAAAATATTTCAACTCCAATGTTATTAAGCATTAGCTAGACTATACGTAAGTAAAATTCCATAGTGAAAAGAGAATGTCAACAAATTCTAGTCATGATGTTGCATTATTCTTGCTAGCAAGTTTTATTTATGCAAGCATAAACTATACAACTTACTTTAAATACAATTATTAGTCAAATTTACTATAATAGCACATGGTATATAGATAGGGTCACTCATATTTAAAGGAAGATATAAAAGCTTCACAAAAATATTAACAGATTTTAATATTAAACATGAAACTAAAAAGTTCCACAAGTGGACAAGGACACTACAAAACCTTGGTAACATGTATGTTTTGTGGAATATACTATATTATATTTGTGTATTATTAAATTATTTCAGTAAAATTTTATGAGATTTTTTCACTTATCTATCTCATGAAATTACTGCACTATTCAAATTCATATACCTTGCTAGAATAGACAATTAACCATCTCCTTCACCAAATGTTGTCTTACCATGCACCCTTTTCAAAACTTGATTATTTTGCAAATATGAAAAAATGCTTTTCAAGCAATTAAAACATCATCATTTAGGTGAATTTAGTGTTTGATATGTTAGGACAATATGAGAAATAAAAGACATTGGACCTTTATTTCTTGATAAATATCACACCATTGAAAGAGATCATATATATATATATATATATATATATATATATATATATATATATATATATATATATATATATATATATATATATATATATATATTCTTAAACCTTTCTAGAATCTTTTAAACATAGTTCACCAAAGAAGATTGTAGATAATCATAAAAGGTTATGTAATAAATATGCTCTATCCATTGTTTATATAATAAGTAATATGCAATGCTATTCAAGTATCATAAAGATTTTGTCTTTGTATGAGCCTTACCATATAGTCAAGCCCTATGTAAGGACCATAGTCAAACATCCTAAACACATGGTAATGGCTCTTAGAAAATGATTGATCAATGAAAGAGCAAATATTGAATGAACTTGAACTTATAATCTAGTCAAAACCTTGATTTGTCAAGGATTTGACTAGATTTTAAATCAAACTATTGTGTCAAAATTAGACTATTTACTGCCTCTTTTATACCTCTCTTTGGTATATAAGTAGATGTTTGAGGATGTCTAATTCAACTTAGATAATCAATTTTTATATTTATAAATTTCTTCTTCCCATTGAAAAAGGATTGATATAATTTTTTGATTTTTTGGATTGATACAAATTCTTTTAAATCTCAAAGTATTGCTAACGAAGGGCTCATTAGCTACTTAAATTCTTATATCAACACCTCTCTATCATGCTCTTTTCTTTTTTGTCCAAACCATTGCATTTGGAGATTATGTTTTATTTATATATGAAAATGAAAAAAATTTATTAATCAAAGGAACCCTCAAATTTAATCATTATTGAGCCTTGAAATTTAAAGCTAACAAAAGTATAGCAAAGACATATTTTAGTTTCAATCTTTTATGGGTTGCATTCTATTTTTACTAGCTAAATTTACCACAACCTAAAAAGATGAGATTTCATTAAACATAACTTTTGAATGCTAAACATATTTTTGATATAGGTATCAACCCAAAGGATGGATCCAAACTATATAGGAGGTGATATATTAGCTAAATTTCTGACTACTTGTGGAAATATTATGCAAGAGAGATATCGGATGTGAACCATACTAATGTTATGGTAGTTGAAGGTTAGCATGCCAATATATCCTGTTGATAATGAGATAGTACAAAATTATAGAGATAATCTTTTGTTCACTTGAGCTAGTGGTAAGATCTTTAAGCTTTTATTGATTTTGCTAGTATTATGAGATTTGGAGGATTGTTGAGGAATTTTGCTAATAATTAGCTTCAACATTAAGTATGGAGGATATTATGAACTAATATTAACAGCTAAAAGTATACTCTTCATATTCTTCAAAATTTGGTCAAATTGATGTATAAAATAGTCAAATATCTATAATTTTATCTATTTTATAAGAAAAACACATTCTTTATTAAAAATACTTAAAATTTACATTTTTCATGAATTTTCCTGTGTTTTCAAGTTATATTCTTATCATATGTATTGTTGGTTAACGCATTCTCTCTTCTTAGATCTATACTATGCTTGGGAATTATAATTGCTCTATCCTTCTTAATATATTCTCGTTCTTGCTTTCTTTTACATCTTCTACTCTCAAGTGCTAAATTGATATATGTATGCTCATGTAAGAGTTTTTCTTTGAAGTTTTTCATATTTATTCTTTGATGTCATTATGGAACTAAAAGTTTAGAACCTATACTTATTCTACTCAATGAAGTCTAAGTAGTGATTAGGTGTTCCAAATACCAGCTACAACAACTTAAATACAAATTATAACCACTAGATTGATTTAATTCCTTACGTAAGCAAAGTACATATTTCTCATAATTTTATATGAAATTTCACTTATATTTTCAACAAGAACTTGATATTTATCATTAGTATGTCAAGAATATTTCTCAATATTCCATGGAATAGAGGTGGATACAAGTCCCGCTCTTAAGTACAAGCTTGAGATATATATACTTAAATTATCTAAATTTTGTGGTGTAAAATTGTACCTAAGATAGATAAGGATAGGGATAAGGATAAAGATGAGGACTTTTTTTAAGCAGGAAATAACAATCTTATCAATCAAATCCACATAATTATTCATTGTAATAAGAAAAAAAGTGTTGAAAAAGTGAAAAAAAGTGTTTCCTTCCTTATATAGTGGAATTTCTTGTTTAAATCAAGCAATACCAATATATAAAATATCATTTGTGGATTTTCTATGAAGGATATTTTCACAAAAATTCTGCATTTTTTTATATCCTAAGTTGAATTTATATTTTGGTAGCATATGTTGCTATTTTTGAATAGCAACGTTTGTTATCTCAATAATATTGTAATAAAGTTAGCAATATTAATGCTTTCATCCCAAAATTTATTCATAAAGTGCATAGAAAAACTCTACTAACAAATTTTATTGACAATCATAAATAAGACAAAAAATTTGTAGATATTTAATTGTAAAGTCGGTTGATTTAAAAAATCTCCATAAATATTAAAGAGTGAAAGAACATTGATAGCAAAGTTAGTTTATATTTAGACTTCTTCACGAAGAGTGAAGGAACATGGTAAAAAAAGTTGGTTATCTCTCAAAAAACTTTAGAAATAGAGTACATGAAGTTTTCTAAATAGTAGTTGATATTAAAAAATCCACAAGAGAGTGAAGGATAATAATCAAAAAATTTAGTTAATGTTCAACAAATTCTACCATGAGGGTGGAAGCAAAATAATATTTTGAGCAAAGTTAGTTGATTTTACAATACATCCACATAGAAAGTTGTAAAAGATTGATAATTAAGTTGTTTGATTTTTAGACAATTTTATGAAGGAAGTGGAGCAATATGGCTAATAAGTTGGTTGATTTTCAAAAAATTATATAAAGAGATGGGTGAATATTTGTAAAAAACTTAGCTAATTTTCAAGAAACTCCACAACGAGTGGTGGAAATTGTTCTTAAAATTAGCTTAGTTTTAAGAAACTTCACCATGAGAGTATAGAACTATTGCAAGCAACATTATATGATAAAGAATCATGATCAGAAGTCAATTGAGGAATAGTTAGTAGCTTTGCAAATATAGAACTATCGCAAGCAACATTATATGATAAAGAATCATGATCAGAAGTCAAGTGAGGAATAGTTAGTAGCTTTGCTAATACTTACTAGTGAATTTCATTGCAATTTAAATAACTGAGGATCATTGAATTTAAAATTGAACAAACATAAAAGAAAGAGACTACAATAAGAAAAGGTTATCTACATCATATCTAGAATTCAAAAGTCAATGATTGATTGAATTTGACTTTATATAATAGGAAATCTTACATGAAGAGGCTGATTCAAAGTTCAAAAATTAAAAATAGAAACAATGCAATGCTGTGGTCAAATTTGTTGTACATATTCAAGTCAGCAAGAGGATGTTGAAGTTTTTACTCATAGTTACTTGGAAAACGATGAAAAAACTTATGAAGCTCATTGTTCCCTTTTGCTTGTATAAAGAATTCTGAAATTCTTACAATGCATTTGCCATTGAGTGTACTATATAGCTAAGTTCATAGCAACCAAGGATTGGAGGGATGTAGATATTGGATTCTGATTGGAGGGATGTAGATATTACAAGATCATAAAGTTTAGCCCTATATTCATAACTCAAACTAGTACTTAAATAATCAAAACTTAAGCTATCTGCCAACATGACTTACTTGACCAACCATACCTCACAATCAATCTCGTCCAAAACTTTAAAACCCCTTACATGATATCATTGATAAACTATTACTCCATGCTAGATCTCCTTTAAAAACCTAGAAACCACCTTACATAATGTCCTGATTCAAAAGAAACAAAAATAAGTAAAGATGAAGTCTGAATATATTTTCAGTTTTATTTTATCAAATTTTCTTCTCCATTACATAGACTTGCCATAATTTGGGTACCCCATTTCAGATTGAATGAACTATTTTTACCTTTCATACATTTTTAACTATTTTTGATTTCATATCCTTGATCTACTTTATGTTTGCTAGCAAAAATAGTTATAAAGATTTTTTTTGTTCCTATTTATATTAACAATATTATTGGCTTGTTTAGTGATACCGCTTACATAATGAATAGAATAAGTTTTAAGATTACTATGCAGCTATATTAGTTACCTTTACTAACAATAATTGTAGCACTAGTATGATTCCTTTTTGTTTACAAAGGCTTGAGAAAAAGTTAATTAGAGTATCTCCTCACGTTGTTAATAAATTGTCTCCATTATATTGATATTATCAACAATCTTATTACTTAATATTATAAGAGTTTTAATTTATACTTCTAATTTATTTTCAATTATACATATAAATATTTCTATTTTTATTTTAATATTGATAATACCATGAAACATCATGTGAATCAGATAACTCCTAGAAAATATGTTATAAATAAGTATTTTATGTAATAAAAATAAAAAGGAAAGAACTGATAATTAAAATTAAATTGTTCATGATATATGATAAAGCATTATATATATATATATATATATATATATATATATATTTATATATTTATACTTATGAAACATTCAATGAAGGATAAAGTAGTTCCAAGCTCTGATTAAAAAGTTTCTATGAGATACAATTATTAGCTTCATATGAAATATAATTGAAGAAATTGCAAGTAATAAGGATGTTTAATATTTCCTAAAATATAATTATCAATGTATAATCTAAGAAATGTCAACTTGGTTAGGAGGATTAAACAATCAAACATAAAAAACAAACCACTATTTCATCTAGTGTGTTGGAATGAACTCTAGGTCAAATTTGTATTATTGTTTTATAATGCTTACATGATTCTCCGTGTGGCAGTTCTATAAAGGGTGGATAAAAATTTATCTCATCACTTAAATAATTAAATTTGTTTGCTCTAAGTATCTACAATTTTCAGATGATCTTTGATCCCCAAAAGATAAGAAATTGCAACCGTAAATATTACCCATTAATGTTTGAGTTTAGTTGATCACTAGAAATCCTTTTGCATGAGATTAGACTATACCATTTGCTATAAGAAAAAATTACAAGCTATATAAACAAATTACTTTGCAACAAAGGGGCGGATATTATAGTTTGACTATTGTGGGGCTCATACTTTATCCTCTAATCTAACTTTCTTTATTATCAAATCTCTCATGTTCCTTTGGACACACTAGCATACGTCCTTACCGACTATGCACAACGTTACCAAAATAGAAACTTGGATTCTTTACCATTTCATCTTGGAAAGTACTTCCATGTTAGATTCAAAGCAACATGTTAGGTGCACAGCCTACTATTATCAGCTACCGTTTGGTGAAAAGAAAGCTCATAGTTTCTTCATAAAGCCTCCACCTGCTCTCTTAATTGGCAACAGGAAATTGGCTCCATAGGAAAATATTACATTAAATAGAATTTCCAAGATGGTCCTGGTTACTTCTAAGTTGATCAAGCTTGTCAAACCACTCTCAAAAAAGTCATGTACTATAGGCAAATATCAAGCATTCCATATCAAAATTTTGGATCCGAGTTTAGTATTCACATCAAGAGTGGTATGCTCCGAAGAAGTGGTATTTTGGGTCCACGAAACTACGATGAGCCCCGTAACAAAATATTGGATCCAAGTTTAGTATTCGCATCAAGAGTAGTATGCTCACAAGAAGTGGTATTTGGGTCTACGAAATGAGCCCCATGTGAATACTAGTTCTGAGAGAAAGTGAGTAAGAGTGACGGGTTCTCCAAAGTGTAGTGGTGAAGAAAAGGGGTGGACTGGAGGTGGAAGTAAGAAGGAGAAGAGGATGATAGGAAGACGACGACTTAGGGCTTGCTCTGATCGATATACTGACCATTTCCTTCCTTTCCGTGGAGAAGGAAGAGAGAGGGCCACGCAATCCGAACATAAGAAGAACAACAACAGAACAAACTGTGCAGGTGGTGGATGATCAGGGTTTTGTTCAATCTTGGGTCGGAGGAGGAGAACAAGAAGTAGTGGAGAAGAAAATAAGGGGTCGGTTCTCGGCAGGGGGAAAGTGGTTGTGTATTTTGAAAGGGAATTGGTGAGGATGATTTGTTGAGATGATGATACGGAGGGGAAGAGCATGAGGAGAAGCGCAGGAAATTTGGCTTGCGGGTGGAGTGTGGGAATAGGAAATTGTGGCTGGATTGGGGGGAGATTGTGAAATCTGTTGGAAGTGGAGAATTGGAGTAGTGGAGGAGACAGGTGGGCTGCTTTGATGGGGGCGAGTAGTCGAGCAGCCTCCGTAGGCCAGGAACTTGTTCTGTATGCTGTGAGTGCGGCTCTGAGTTGTTTAGTGCTTTTCGTGGGACTGCGCCATCTTGATCCCAATCGCTCTCAGGCCAAGAAGGCCGCCGAGCGGAAGAAGGAAATAACCAGACGGCTTGGTCGTCCATTTATTCAAACCAACAGCTATGAGGTATATTGCCGTCATGTTTAAAGCTCTTTACCTTGCATTCAGGTTTCAAGCGATTCATCCTGCCTTTCACGTGTGTTTCGATTTGAGGTTTCAGGCAATTGCCCTTGTTTTGTCTTCACAAGATTTCTTACAAAGTCGTCGTACGGAAAGCCGGAGAATCCTCTCACAATTTCTCAATCCTTTGAAAGCCTCTCTCAGAGTACTTTAAGTAATGGTTCCATGCTTACTTTGCAGCATCAATCATACTGCAATTGTATAACTGGCAGATGTAAAAATCAATTCTTCCGGCAAATCTAGGTTATGCTTTTCATTATAAAGTTTAAATGACTTATCCTGGGTCTGTAAATTCACCTTAATAGCTTCCACTCCTAAACTGCGACGAAACGCAAGCAGATACTGTAGGTTTTTAGTCTAGACAGATTCTTCATCCTTAAACTGACGGGAAACATCCCGCCAGTTTCTGGTTAGAAGCTCCTCTTTATGAATATTCCATGTTTTAAGCCTGCACATCGTCTAGGGCGTGATGAAAGAGAATTATGTTGGAACGAAATGACAAACTACAAAGAAACATGTATTTATACGAGACACTCAATAGTCGAACAAATTATTGAGCGTCGTATTGAGCTCTGCACTTTCCATGGCAGATTCCAAGGATGCGTATCGGAACAAAAGTTCCAGGCTTAGGATTTATTTTTCATCGTCTAATCTCGGCCGTTCCTTGCAGGATATGATTGCTTGTGACGTAATAAATCCAGAAGACATCGACGTGACATTCAATTCAATCGGAGGGTTAGAATTAGTGAAACAGTCTCTACATGAATTGGTGATCCTTCCATTACAGCGTCCAGACTTGTTTCAACATGGAAAGCTATTAAGACCTCAAAAAGGAGTTTTGTTATATGGGCCTCCTGGAACTGGCAAAACTTTACTTGCCAAAGCCATTGCGAAGGAGTCTCAAGCTGTGTTTATTAATGTTCGCATTGCGACATTGATGAGCAAATGGTTTGGAGATGCCCAGAAGCTTGGTACGTCTTCCCCTCCACCCGAGATATCATTCTGGTCAGTTACGCCATGATAGACAAGTTTCAGAACCTTTGCACGCCCTTTGAACTTCCTGAACAACCATGGAGATGCAGTGCTTACTCTGGGAGATATTTCATGGTCCTGTATGTTTTAGTCTGATTTGGTTTGCATATTTTTGCTAAGAGTATGGTCCTCCTTCCTCTGTGCTCAGAAGTGTTCCACAACCTGAAGGCTTTTGCGTCTTATTCTGTATTATCTTTGTCTTTAAAATAGTTGACTGGGTTGCTGAATGAACATGTTTGCTTTCGTTACAGTTACAGCTGTATTTACTCTGGCTTACAAACTCCAACCTGCAATCATCTTCATTGATGAGGTGGATAGCTTCCTTGGGCAACGTCGGGTTACAGAGCACGAGGCCTTAACTAATATGAAGACGGAGTTCATGGCCCTTTGGGACGGTTTCACCACAGATCGTGAGTATTCTCATCTTGAGGTTGATTCGATGGTTGTTGAGTTACTTTTGAGTGTATACCCATTTGAGACAGCGCGGTTGGCCAGTCCAGAAAAGTCTGGGGTGCATGGGACCGTTATTAAGGAGGTTCGGCTTCACTTAGAAGGACGTGATTGAATCTGTATTCGGCTTTCATATTGCCTCTTAAAGCTGCAGCTGGAGAACTGGTCTCAGCAATTTTGATTGGACTGTCCTTTCTGACCTTCGAGAATCTATTTTTTGGCAACAGAGAATGCACGGGTGATGGTTTTGGCTGCTACCAACAGACCTTGGGAGCTTGACGAAGCAATACTGCGTCGTTTGCCTCGAGCTTTCGAGGTACCAATGCCAGATGCAAGGCAGCGGGCTAGCATATTGAAGGTGATTCTGAAGGGCGAGCATGTTGAGGAGGATCTTGACATTGAGAAACTGGCCAACCAGTCTGAGGGTTACAGTGGGTCGGACTTGACAGAGCTTTGCAAGCAAGCAGCGTACCTGCCAATTCGAGATTTACTAGCGGATGAGAGCCAAGATGACAAATATGAGAGACAAGGTTACTTAAGTGGCGAGGTACGGGATCTATATCGTTTCTAAATCATGCTGTAGTAAATTCTAGATTCAGGAATGCAACTGGACTTTTGCGAACACTGTGCTGACTCGTCCTTACTGTCTAACAGGACTTCAGGCCTTCGCCTAGACCTCTGAAGCAATCAGATTTTGAGTCCGTGCTTTCTATTTCAAGGACATCTAAAACCGCAGCCTACGACTATCAGTTCCAGCAAAGACATGCGAACATGGGAAGGTCTTCCGGAGAAGACCAGGTTGATTTTCCTGTTACTGATTTATTCAAGTTATTTGCCACATTAAGCAGTGCGAACAACCGTCGGGGTCCAACGGACCCATGACCGGAGTAATTAACGTACCAGCTGTAGGACTGCTTTATATTCTCAATTGCTTGACGCGGACGGCTGTGCTCTTTGCATTTTGCTGGAGAGACTATAGGTGTCCGAGTGATATGTATCCTTACATACAGGAAGCTTCTGTCTGCATGTCGTCCTCTCGAGTTTGACTTTAAAGTTCTCTAGGTGGATGCAGTCGTGAGTTGCTGTTGGCACCATCACTGCACGTCGTTCGTTTTTGCGGTGGCATTTGCCCTATGGTTGACTCATCCCATGTTTAGGAAAACACTTCTGAGATTTAGGTCTCATTCTCTCAAGCTCCATTCTTTGTCCAATTTTACCTGTAACTCAGGTCAGAGTCTTGCATGAAAGATCTCTACAAAGTATTTGAGCAACTCATAGTAGTGGATCGCAGCAGCGAAGTTTTCCACTTTCGACTTGGAAAATTAGTAAGTTCATTAGAGCCAGGTATGAGGCAGGCTTATTGCCACCTGTACATTATCCTTTTGTAACCTGATTAGGTTCTTCCTCACTCCGGATATATGGAGGAGGTGCTGCATCTCTTCAGTCCTTTGGAAGCTTTGATACCTCCGTTGGAGTGGGGGGCCTTATTCTGTTGGAACCTAGACATCGAGTCGGAGGGATTTCTTTAAGGATTGGAGATGGGGACTCACATCGTCCGAGCCGGTAGCATGGAATCTTTCACTATTATGGCAACGAAATTACTCGCCCTACACCTTAGACACTGGGGTCATGAAAGATATTTTTTCTCCAAGCATATTCTGGAATATGATCAGTGCATGTGATTGGGATCTTGATTGGAATCTGTATAGTTCAGTGTACCTGGTTGTATTTACCTCTCGCTTCAAGAAGTTGGAAGAATGTTCTTATGCTCTAGTTCAGTGACTTGGAGTTGATTTTGATGCGAGGTTCCAGTATGAACTTTCCTGTATATCTGTATACTACGCAATATTGGAGGACCCGAGTTCGCCTTCAGTTTGCGACGATATCTTACCCTTCAACATAGTTATTTCCAGCTTGGATTGGATGACATTTATGGATTCATGTTTATGTATGATATTGGATCGATGATACGTCTAGTGTACGAGGCAGCATCTTTTGGAGGATATGCTCATGTGATCTGCGAGAATTTGAGGACTCGATAACGAATTGGAAATTCCGCGAGTAAGAGACCCCCTGTTCAAGTGCACCTCTTTAGATTTCGTATTAGACTCGGAGCTGTGAGTGTTGGTGTGAAAATTATCGCTCTTTCCTTGGCAAAGTTTCTGGACCTCAAATGACTAGGGACAACATGTTGCAGCTGAGAAGTCTTCATGCAAAGGAAAGTGCTCCAGATTAATCTGTAGACGCTAGTCCCCTGCCTTGAACGTCGTCTCTATTTCCCCGCTGTTTCAACACATGGGGTCACCTTCGCTTCCTCTTACATGTGGTAGCGGAGTCCCATGCAGCTTTCAGTTGGACACTCTACTCCTATACCATGGGTCTTGTATAGGAATTGAAAGATAACCTCATTGGCGCGGATTTTTACACGTTGATGAAGTTTTAACGGCTCACTCTCAAACCTCTCAATTTTGAAGGACGCAAGACTAAACGCTTCGCAACTCTTGATTCAGCCTTTGGTTCCTCCGTCTTCAATTTTGAATACCGTGGAGATTGTGAACAAGGCTCTATTACCATTCTGGTATTTCAGAGGTTTATGCTGTCAACAAGACAACTTCAGCTAAAGCTTCTCTCGTCTCCCTATCCTACGCCTATAGATTTGCACGTCTTTGATTTTATAGTCTAAACTTCCGTTTGAGACTCACTTCCGATACAGTTTAAAATGGCAGGACTCAACTAAGCATATCACATGGGTTCAAATTAAATGGATTGATCATATGCATTGCATTTTTGGAGAAAAGGCCTGGAGGCCGAATAGTATACCCCGAAAGGAAAAAGGAGGAGAGAGTACAAGAGTACAAAGAAACGATGACGAAGAACACGAGCTCGGAGCACATGCAGAAAGTGCTTTTTCGGAGCATACCCTAAAAGGGCTAAAAATCATAGAGAAACAATGGCCAAGGTCTAACAAGACACAAACAATGTAGCTTACTAAGTAGCTATTGTGAATTGTGTGATGTAGGTCATCCAAAGGTATGTATGGTAGATGGAGAGGGAGTGGCTTAGATGTGTCAAGACCACCTATTGCTGCTGCCCATTGGTGAAGACCCAGTGCATGTGATTGTCTAGGATGATGGATATCCGTTGGTGAAATTAAGAGGTGAACATGGCTGGTGAGATAGAGAGTTCTACTCTCCTTAATGGGGAACTTCTTGTTGCACGAAGGAACCATCAAAGTGATGATGGAGATTTCAAAAAATCTCTACAACCAATGGGACAAAAGTATCAAAGACAAGCCATAGTGTCCTTCCCTTTCGTGGCTATGATTGGCACCGCTCCCGCCAGTGTACTTTCTTAAACCAAGGACTTTGGTCGTGATGGGTCTACGGACACCACGTGTAGGTAAGTATAGTTGGCAAGATAGATAATGCTACTCTCCTTAATAGGAAACCTCATCTTGCATCATAAAATAGACCATCATAGTGATGATGGAGATGGCAAAATCTCTATCACCAATGGGACAAAGGTATTAAAGGCAAGCCGTAATGCATAATGGTCTTCCTTCCCTTTGGTGGCAATGATTGTTGATGCTCCCGCATGCATGCTTGCTTAAACCAAGGACTCTAGTTGTAATGGGTTTGTGAACACCATATCAAACAAGGTGCGTGGGCCATCTCATTTAAATGAGACTATGTCTACTCTCACACTCCAAGAAGAAGGTATCGGTAAGTCCAACAATTGCTCAATTTGAACATTGGAACAAGTAGATGATAAGATTTGAGTCATTATGCCCCATATGACATCATGTACTCTAGTATGCTCTCCTCTTATAGCACAACATAAAATGTGGATGCCATGTATGACATATGTAAAACTGCATATGCATTGGTCCCAAAACCCTAACCGTGCTAGATGTAGTAATACTAGTCATAGGTGGTGGGCCGTGGTAAACTACTCCAAAGTGAACCAAAAATTCTCAATCAATATTCAAAGTCAAGCTTCGGATACTTTCTTTTCACATGAGAAAATCCTAGTTCTATTAAGGACAAGTGCACACGGAAGGATATGAGTGCATATTCTCTCTAAGATCCACATGAATTTTGAGAATCTAGGGATACAAAATCCACAGGTTGCAGATTCTTTCTAAGATCTGCTTGAATCTTTTGAGAATCTAGGGACAAATAGTCAACAAATCATGGAAATGCTGGAGGTGCAATATCTAGCAATAGGTCATGAGCAAACCAAAATATATTTAGAATGTATAGGTCCCATACTCTACACTCGGCTATCGAGACAAGTGCCAATAAGAAAAGATAACCTTCATACAAAAATCTATAGGCCAATAAGAAAGGATGACCTTGTAAAACTCTATGGTAAGTGGGAATGATTAGTGCCTATGCACTAAGATATATTACCAATGCAATAGACTCTTGCGATATGCACTAAGATATATTGCCAGTGCAATTCTTGCAATACTAGAATATAACTTTCATGGTTACGGGAAGAACTAGTTATAATTTACACCGCTTGGGTGAGCACAGTCATCAACGTACCTGGCCCCCTAGAGTAGAGGGGAAAAAGTGTAATATGAAATTATTACTTTCCATAGCTATGGGAAGAACTATTTATAATCATACTCTATAATCAAGTATGTTACGAGTGTGCTACAAGGTGAGCACACTCATAACATACCTGGCCCGTAGAGGGAAAGTGTGGCTTATGGTGCCCATTAGAAATGTCATTTCTCCTGGGAACAATCTTAAATGTATCATCGCATGATTCCCCTCGGTATTGGTCGCTTGTGTTTATTTGGTTTTCTTCCACAAGTCGACCAAACCATGCATTACATCAGGGACACGAATAACGACGAATATCCTTTCAGCAAGTGAATCCCTTTGATAATGATATATCATGACCACGTAATGTTATTGCTGATAGATCAACATAACTTCAACAACTTCTGTGGAGAATCGAAATAAATCGTATTTTTCCCTCATCCTACGATTACAGGAAAAAACCCACCATTTCAGTGAAAATGCATCCTTTTTCTCATTCAATCCAAAGTAATCACTTTGGAACTTAGTTATATCTTTTGGCCCAAGTTGAGAGTTCTGATAGAGGATATTGAAGGTTGCCAAAATGTTTTAGTAATATCCTCTTATATTGGAGCTGTCATTGACATGCACGCTCCAGTTTATCTTAATTGATCCCGAGGTAATTGTGACTGTACGATAGTATTTAATAATAAAGTGTTTCACGCCACATTAGACTAGGAGAAGTCGACGGTCGAAGTCGCAACAATCAACGAAGAATTTGTGAAAATTTATGTATGTAACTGAGAACGATAGCAGTCATCATCCACGATCGAAAGAAAAGCAGTCAATGGAAGGCAGATGTTAGAGCATTACATGATCTATACAATGTTTTCACGAAAATCAAGATCTTTACAGGAATTTGATGTAATGAGATGACATGATTCTAATCAAGAATATGCAATAATTTGCTAAATTTTATGCGAGTATACTAGGTGCTTTCTAAGTCTCCTACATTTGCATTGATATAACCTCAAACCTCAAAATTTGCTTCCATATGAGAGAACTAAAATGGGACCTTAGTTTCAAAACTATGTTATACAACTTGAAATCCTTAGTGATAGTTGAAAATAATTTAATTTATTTCTAAATTGAATTAAATAGTCACTTATTCCCAAATTTTTTAAGAAAAATCATTTATTGTCATAAAATGATGTTACCTGGATAAACGAACATGGATAATAACATGGCTAGAAAATGGATCATCAAGAATTTTTTTTGCTTTTATGCTTCAACATGACTTGAGATAATCCATTAAGGTACCTAATGGAGGCACCAAAAAATTTAAATGGAATTGGATTGGAAATATAAATGTGAAAATAATAGATTATAAAAACCTTGGGGAATTCTTTCCGTTAACCTTGCTTTAATGTTGTCTTGTCTGGCTTTAATTCTTAATATGTTACTAAAAGTACAATTAAACCCTGTATAACTAGTATAATGATAATAATTCTGCCAATATACTATCCTTCAAATGCTGAATGGAACTATATGAGTTTTTGGTCTAAGAGCCAATCAAAGTGAGAAAAAAATTCCTAAAATATACATCCTCATATTACTCTTGGTCAGATTTGGCTAGTTTATATGGACTTGCATTTCCTCTAATGTTATTTGCATTTGCATTGGTTCACATGGTTTCACTATTTCCATCACTTTGGTTCAATCTTAAGTTATCAAGGTTATTTACAAACCATTGATATAAAGAAATTAACATGTACAAACATGTATATAAGTATGCATACATATCAAATCTAACTGCAAACATACATTAAAGATAACAAATAATAAATAAATCTTATTTCACTTCTAGATCTCTAGTTCACTCTCTAAAGTACTATTCACTCTCTCATATCAAAACTCCTCCAAATGGCTCATAAGAAAGAAATTCACCATTTTTCAACATAAGTAATCTTTCATTACCACTCACATAAGGGTCCTCTAGTAGTGATTGCACTCTCAAATAGGGAATATTACTCTTTATTTATCAAGTATAGGTATCAGTGACAAAGCCTTATCCTCCTTACTTACTCCATGCTCCAAGCTTGATAAGGAATGGATGCTTTCCTCCTTTTACCCCTCCTTATATACTCACCAAAGTTACCAAATGCCTTGGTAACTTTTTACAATCTCAAATTGCCATAGTTTTGGAATTTTAGATCATTGAGTATTTGATCTCCCATGCCTCCCTTTGGAAGCTTCTAAGCATATCCTAGGTATGTAGGACCTTCTCTTGATTAGCTTTTACAAATGAATTTCCAAGTGAGTCAAGGTCAAATAACTTTATCAAGCAAATAGACATTTCTTGTATTCTAAGTCCATTTGATTATGCAAAGTAAAAGACATGTATTCAAATTTCAATATAATATAGAATCCTCTAAAAGGTCAAAATTTGATGTAAAATTTGTTAAGAGTTCATTGTCTCACTTGAAACTCTTTCTAGAGATTTCACTCTAATTAAAATGCATTAGTTGTTCCACTAGGCATCCAAAAATTACATATTGGATCTTTCTCTGTTTAGCTATCTAACTTAGTTAAAGATACCTCTAACTTAGTTATTGCTAAATTAACTAGATTCAATTAGATCAAAACCATCAAAATACTCTTAGAGGCTAATATGTACCCCAGGTGTTACAAGCCTACTTAAAGACTTTTCTAATATTGAACTATTATCAAAATATCTTTTGATCTCTTATTAGAATGATTGTACTTATAAAACTCAATTCCCAACTTCAATGAATAAAGTTGAACATCAATTCATTATAAAAAAAGTCTAAAAACACATGAATTGTACTATGATCTAAACTTGATAAAAGTGGAGTAGAAATTAAGATCATTCATTTTCCTCAAGGTTTTTACTTAATTTTGTTCTTTACTTCCTCAACTAAGGCTCATGTTATTATATTCTTCTTATTGGCTTTGCATTGCACTCTCAAAGAGCCCTTTGGCATTTAAGACCAATGTAGTCCTTTGGGCCTAACACTTAATAGTCCTAAGGGGATAGCCACCCTAATCTAAGCCTAGAGTATCTGATTATGTTTGTAAAAAATTTAACCCTCCAAGCACAAAAGGGACTTGAACCTTCAATCTAAATACAACAAACTGGCCAACATGCACAATAAAATATCCACCGCAAAGGAAAAGAATACATGCAGTGCAAGCGCACCAAAAAGTGCACACAAAAAAGACAAGCCAAAGACTATGCAAAGAAGGGCACACAATCATAGAGAACTAAGCACTAAAGAGAGAAATAAATTATAAAAATGCTAAAAAGGTGCAAGGTAAGAAAAGTAGAAAACTATAATTGAATTGTATGATAGAGATCCTCCAAGGGTATGTTTGGCAAATATGAGGGGAGGCCATCAATGGAACATGAGCAACAACTATTGGTGCTCACCAATGATGACTTGGAGCTTGTGATCTCTATAAGGTGACATAGACCATTTGCCAAAAATAAGAGGTAAGCATGGTGGGTGAGGATGCCAAGGTGCCTCTCCTTTGCCATGAGTTCCATGCTGCATATCAAAGGAGACCATCAAGCTGATGATGAAGGTGGCCAAAAATCTCCAATGCTAAGGAGATGAAGGTGTTGGAGGCAAGCCGAGGGGCATAATGGTCCTCCTTATCCCTAGTGGCAAAGATTGCTATGGCTTTTGCTTGGATGCTAGCCCATGCCAAGGACTCAAGTCTGAATGGGTTTGCAATAACCACATCATACATCAATCATCCTTGAAAATGACAATATTTGTCCCTACCCTCCAGTGAGGGAGGCTTGATAGAACCATTCATTGCACAATCTGAACTTGGGAGCAAGTAAAGCATAGGATTTGGCCATTGTCTCTGATGACATTGTAGACTCTACTAGACTCTTCTCTTATGGCACAACATAGGATGTAGATGTGTAATACCATTAGCTAGATATATTATATGGAGGTGGAAATTGGCTTGGTAATAGATGGAAGGATGTTATATATGATGGTCTAAGTAGATCAAGAGGTGATACAAAAAGAGTATAGTTCCACTAATAAGACATGAGCCAAAAACACCCTAAAAACTCAAGCTAATTTTGGAGGCCTAAATGGATGAATTAGGCCTTGAAAATGGAAAGATTCCCTCTCCTTTGGGAAAAAAGCCTTGCCTTGAGAGTTAAGAGTGGAGCTCATTGACATGTCACCGACCCATATATCTGATCCAAGGGTCGATCTTCCTTTGAGAGGATCCTCTTTTGATATATAATAAAGACAAGGTGCTCCTTTGGAGCATTGGAGTATTGAGTGTTGAAGCTTGGGTTTCTTCTCTTGTGTTTCTCTTGGGGAGGTTCTCATGTCCTTGGAACATTAAAATGGTATTAGAGCAGGTGTTTTAATCCAAGAGAGTGTATCATCCCTCTCGAGGGAGCACAGGCTACTAAGACTGAGTAATTTTTAAAGGGAGAAAACATAGTGCAATTGAAGTTCAGAGGGAGGAGGGTGTTTTAGAGAGAGGATGGATGGAGGCTCTTGGAGGACAATTTCCACATGAAAATTATGTTTATCTAGCATGAGCAAGTGAGAGTATATCTTGTTTACCATTTTGGAACAGAGTTCACCAAACCCAATGATCCTACCTATGGTAATATATGATAGAGAGTGGGATTTGACAATCTACATTCTATTATGAGGCAATGGATCTAAATATACCAAATCTTCTCTCTTTCAACAAGCAAGTAGAAATCCATTTTGTGGTTAGACCAAAAGTGATGTTAAGGGTTTTGTAGTACGTAACCTTGGTGAGGAATATTATCAATGAGTGATAGTCTATGGTAGTCCCAATAGTTTGTGCTCCCTCCTAAGTGATCATATTAATACTCTATTGAAGTAGGAAATAGTGCTTAGGTGTTTGCCATACGTACAAATCATGGAGGTGTAGTTGTAGGATCTGATGCAAGGCATACAAGGGATGTTGAATGAGTTTTGTGAGATCAAGATGACAATGGAGGCATTGCAAATTGATGGAGTGTCATAAGTATTGAGTGGTCAAATTGATAAAGAAACTTCTTTTAATGTATAAGGAGTGTCACAAGTAGATTATTGACTATACTATGTTTATTGGACATCTTCATTAGATTGTGTAGGAGTTTTTCAAGAGAATACAAAGGCACAAGATGAATTGGCTGAAGTTTTGCTCTATATGTAAGAGTGTGGACATGGAATAAAAAAATTGGTGCAAGAAGTAGCCAAACTCAAGGAAGAAGGAGAGGCATTGACTACAAAAATGCAAGAAGAGAAGAAGTGGCAAGAAAAAGAAAACACTTGTTGTGAAGAAAAAGAAAGCCACCAGAGAAATTTTGAAGAGCAATTGAAGGCTTGCAAGGAAGAAATTGATGCTCTACAAGGACAAAGGTTGCACTAGTTGCTATGGAGGTCCAACATCAAGAAGAGCAATGTATTGTTGAAATACAAATCAAGAATTGCACTAAGAAGATGAAAGAGAAAGAGGAATAACAAGCTAAAGAGCACATAGTTATTCAAGAAGAAGTAATAGTGGAGTTGCATGAGATTTGGATGCAATTGAACTTGGAGAAGAACAAGATCTTGAAAAAGATGGAGATGATATAGAATGAATTAGTTGGGATAGAAAAGGAGGCAATGGAGGCCTCCTTGGAAAAATTGAAGCTATAAGACTTGAAATCACAAGTACATATTTTTGGAAGCAAAGGTGTACACAAAAAATTGCTTGTAATAGCTATCTACCAAGCTTCATGACAATACCTTGAAGTGATTTGAAGATTTTACCAAGGCATTGCTTGGGATGATCATCAAGTATGAGGACAAGATAGATTTGTTGATTAGAATTTGTAAAGGCAAACGTAGTTCCTTGCAATAACTTTAAGACAAGGAGACTCCAAAGCAAAAGTAAACAATAGAAAGCTATCAAGTGTAGAAAAAGCCTTTGGCCTAGAATTGCTTTTGGCCTCAAAGAAGGTCTTCCTCCAAAAAGACCTTTGGCTTGAAAACATCTTAGAATTAGGAAAATTTTGTAGCCAAAGAAATTTGGACCACAATAAATGATAGATTGAGTAGCTGAGCTAGCCATGGATGCATAAGTAGTCCTTAATTTCACATTATAAGAAGATAAGGTAAGATAAGCAATGAGTGATATAGGTGTGATTAGAAGATTACAAACACTCCTCAACTGTTGATCATCTTCATCAAGAGGTAGGAAATTGTATATATGGGTTGCAACCCAATGTAAATGAGTTCTCTTTTTCATAAGTCAGGTTTTAATGCAAGGACCTCCACAATCTTTAATGTCAAATTGCCTACACTTTGCATCTTTGATTGTATGCTTGGTTGAGTAGAGATGAGGAGTTTTGTAGTAGGAATATGTACTTGAGTACCTATTTAGGAAATTTGCACCTATCAAAGCAAGATATCCTTGACATTCTAAGTAGCATGACAATGAAAGTAAGGGATCTAGGAACATTAGAACATTAGAAGTACCACTGGCTAGGAAAGCCAAGTAGATAAAAAATTTCACAATTTTGTTAGGATTGCATCTTTAGGGAAGGGTAATATGCAGTAAAGAATCATCAAAGTGGAAGGACCTTCATGATTGAACCAACCTTTGTTCTTTAACTGACATTTGAGCTCAAATGACCTTTGAGGTGGAATTGGCCTTTGGGGTGAAATTGCTCTATAGGGGGAAAAGGCTTTCAGAATGAAGTGAACCATCACCTTTAGGAGCTTAGTTGGACTAGATCTTTTGTGAGGGTAAATTTTATTTTTATTTTTGTAGTGAACTTCAATGGGTAACACTACCCTCTTTTGGGAGTGGTTATTGCCCAAGACGTTAAACATGCAACAATAAACAAATTGTGACATTGTGATACTTCTCTTCATTTTTAATCATTTCCAACATGTATCCTTGAGGGAATGACCTATTTTTACCATTTATATGATCAGATAATCAAAATTGGGTAGTCACAAACCTTCTTCCTCATCTTCCTCTAGATTTTCATTTTCAGATTCCTCCTCTAAGATTGGTTCTTTGTCTTCATCCAAAGTTACATCAATAACTTGTGGATTTCTTTGTGGTTGTGACAACCTAGTGTCAATGTACTAATAGTATAAATGGTACAAACAGGTTGTTACCATGATCATATAGTTCAAAAATGACTAAGAGTGAAGGAAAATGCCATTATGGTACAATCTTATTATTATTTCCTATTTAACCTCTTGGGCATTAAACACTCCTAGGAGAGTGTAGTATCATCCCCTATGATGCACTTCAAAAAGAAGAAAATCAAAATCACTTTTACTACACATGTAATTCAAGTTATCCTTGAAAGTGATGGATCACTTCACTCTGATTGCCTCTCCATCCCCAAGACTTCACCCTTGTAGATGCATACTACCCTTTCTAGAAGACACAATTACAAAAGTCATCTTCATGTTGGCCAAATGCTTTGGCTTTTGATTTTGTGGTACTTCTTATGCTCAAAGTATCCTAATCAACTCCTCAATGCAAAAGTTCAATCCTTCATGTCTCTCAAGAAGTACCTCCTCATCAAGGGCAGTACACTAGTCTTTACTCAAGTATTTGTGACCTTACTATGAAATTCCTCACCTCTACTCAACAAAAACATTCAACAACATAGAGAATAGAAAGACTCAACTTGTAAAGAACTCAAAATCCTCAATACATGTGCCATTTTGCACAACCTTAAATACATTCTCATCTTTGCTCCAAAGGGATCAAAAAACTAAGTGGATATTCTAAATCCTAAGCTACTATATATATCACTTAATTAAGGTCCTAATCTTATCTTATCCAAATCACCTATAGATTGATTAGACATCTCACATATATTAGGGAAGGCGTTAGGTCTTTTCCCTATTCTAATTTGGAACTACACCCATTTGACACACAACTCCAAGGACATATACAACTCTAAGTGCACTCCTAAAATATGTACAATTTTGATGCTAACTCTAACACTCTATTCCAAAGTTTCTACACTTGCAAAGGACTTCCTTATGGTGAGGTACTTTTGGCTTGAGGTTGAAAACAACTCTTTTTGGCTTTAATATATCTAAAAAATTGTTTTTTTGTGCTTTGTATTTGGTTATCTTTAGTGAATAGATATTGCATGCTTGTGTAAAATTTCTATCTAAGTGCTCATTTAACCATAGGGACAAGAGTTCCATATTCTTTGCCTCATAGGCTTGACCTTCTAATTGCTATGCCTACAACTTGAGCTCTTGCAACTTTTCCCTAATAGCTCTCAATTGGTATTCTTGCAACCTTTCCACAAGAAATTCCTAATTATCTCTAATTTTTGAAGTGTTTTATGCCTTTCTCCATCCAATTTTTGGGTCTACATATTCCACTCCTCTTGCAATGCTTCTTGCATTTTGGTACTCTCTACTTGCTTTGTTGAGTCTTCTAACTCCTTGGCCATGTGCTCCAATTGAAGTGCTTCTTCCACTATTTGTGCACTTACAGTTATAACATCATGACCTTGACATTAACCCTCTCTAGCTCATCCTAAGTGCTTGCCAATTATTCATTCTTGTTGTGCAATTGGCCTCCATACTCTAATTGTCTCTACTTCTACTCCAATCAAAGTGCCCTCAACACTCCTTGTAGTTTCAGATTCTCTTCTTATTTGTGATTGCAATCTACTTCTATGGTGACACTCCACCTCTTGATTCATTGTTTCTTGCACCAAGGTATTCACCTTCTTGGCCTTCTCTTGGCATAGTTTTGTGGCATTTGCTACTTCTTCCTTGACATGATCCTCCTTGGCCTTCCTAGCATAGACTTGCTGATGGATATTGTGCACTAATGTTGTGTAGTCCACTATTAGGGCACTCGGTATTAGGGTAATAGGCTCTTCATCAATTGTAGTGCTGGTCCTATTGGAGGAATGACAAAGTGCAAACCTTCCTTAATTGGTTTTAGCTCTGAGGGAGTCAAAAGGTCTCCTATCTCAATCTGCATTATGATGCATGATCTGCAATATATACCTTCACATCAACTTTTTCTTCTTCTTCTTTGGTATGGTCCATTACCTAATCTTAATCCATAGGTAGGACTTCATTCTCTTGTTCCAGTTTGGGCCAAAGATCTGTCCCTTAGGTTCTCAACATGGTCTTGACTTTCCTCTTGGTCTTTGATTTCTTGAATAGTACTAACGGTATGTTGTCTTAGTGTGTAGTTTCCTTGTGCATCTCTACCTCTAGTCTTGCATGAAATTCTTCTTCTTCTTGGGGATTTGGAGTAGATTGCACATCCTTCCATTGGTCCTCTTCACCTCTTGCTTTTGATATAGAAACCTGCAAGGTGAGGAATCCTTGTTCTTGTTCTTGTTGCTCCTCATCATTCCACTTTAGTGTCTTTGGCTTCTCCTTTTGATGAGGACTTGTCCACTACTTGGGTACTTGGCCGTGACTTCTTGGTGGACTTTTGATGCTTCTTTAGGGTACTCTTCTTCCTCTTGGTAATCTTTGGGGCAATGATCTCCACCTCCATTGATATGAACCTCCTTAATGCTACACAAGCAAAATCTCCATCTTGGTATTTCTTGATGAGCATTTGGCATTTATGTTGGTTCTCAAAATAACCTATAAGATGGAAGTGGGTAAGAAATTTCTTCCTTTCCTCTTGTTTCAATAAATTCAATCTCCATGTAGAAATGAATTGTGAAGATGGGGTAAGATAGGTAGCACCTCTATCTTCCTCAAAATATCAATGTAATGTTTGGGCCTACATTTAGAACCTTTGTGTACAATTTATTGCTTTTCTCTAATATATGTACTCAAAGAAAACTTATTGGCTATTAGTTAGGTAGGTCATTTGCTTAGGTTTAAACCACATCATAATTGCCTCCACTATAGCTATTATGGTTAGGCCTTTGTAATTGGCCACCTTCCACTCATTGTTCTTTGACCTCTTCAAATTGAAAGTGGATTTGATATCCTCTATCAACTTGTTATTGGCAAATTTGATATCTAGGGTCATAGCTCTTGAAACCCACATGTCATAGCCAAATACCATGCACAAATGTTCCTATGTCCAAGTACATGATTTCCTCTCAATTCCTTTGTAGTTCTCTCTTTCTTTCTTTCATCTAATGGATGATAGTAAAATTGCTCAACTCTCAATTCTACAGCAAGAACCTCAAAGGTTTACTCTAGATAACAATTTTTTCATTACAACTACCCATAAAGTGGACTCAAGTATCTTTCTATACCTTGTGGGAGAAAACACCATAATTTCTGTCAAGGAAAAAGAGGGCAAGTGCTACAATTAAACTACTTTGAGTGCCAAATACAACTACAAGTGCTACTCCAAATCTGAAGGTGGAGTGCTTTGAATGTCTACAAGATGGCAAGGAAATTCTACTCAATCAACTCCCAATGTGTGAAGGCTCTCTAAAAAGTGAAGCAAGTTGATGAGCCCTTGAATTTATAGTTAATTTCCCTAGTCACTCTTCAGTCTTTAGAAGTTGAGGTGAAGTTGATCACTTGTCTCCCACACATGTGAAGCCCTTGATGTACAACAAGTCTTGCACCTACTCTATCCTTGATTAGATGTCACCTACTCTATCCTTGATTAGATGTCACCTTCCCACATACAAAATATTTTTGACAAGTCCCTCTCCCACATGCAAAAGTACCCATTGAATGTTAATAGTTTTCTTAAGCATAAAAACCCTTGGTGCCATTCTTTACTTGGCAATACATTCAAAAATCTTAGTATGGCCGTCAATTACAAAGGCCTTTGGGGTCAAAGGTACTTGAACTTGTAAGCACTTGAGCATGTATGCCCCCAAATCTACATTACTCCATTTCAAATGCAGTATACTTTGCATGCTTGCTTGGGTACTCTAACCCTTTTTTGACACAATTTAGAGTGCAACTCTTAGTATGAAAGTCTTGTTTATAAGAAATAAACTACACTACCTTATATTTGCAAATAAGCATGAATTGATCAAAAAATTTGCAAAAAATTGGGCACAATAATGGTCTCTTGGTTAGTGTGGAGGTCTTTGCTAGAGGAACTCATTTCTCATTTGTCTTTGTGGTAGTTACATCCTTGTTCTATTGACAGATATATTCCAATCTTAGCAAATTCCACATCCACCTCTTGATACTTCTTGATCATGGACTTGCTTTGAATCTACAAGGCAAATTACCCCATTGAATGGAAGTGATTGGGGAACCTCTTCCTCTCCTCCTTGTTCAAGAAATGCAGATCCATCTAGAAATAGATTGCAAAGCATGCCAAGTAGATTACTCCACCATCTTCTTCAAAATCTTTATGGAGAGTCCTTGCCTCACAACAAAACATGTTGGCCAAATTCATTGGTTCCTCTTTGTACATGTAATGGAAGAAATACACATGGTTGTTGGTCAAGTAAGTCAATTTTTTTGCTTGAACAACTTCATAACCATCTCTAGGGTCGCTCTTCAAGCCAGATCCTTGTAATCCTCACCCTGCTAATTATTGTTCTTTTGTCTTCTCTCCAAAGTTTGATTTGATCTCATCCATGAGTGCCTTGTTTGCAAACATTGTGTCAACAGTCATTACTCTTAGTAGACTTGCATTGGGCTTAATAAATTTTGCTAGTTGTCCTCACTCTATGTAAAAGATCAAGGAGAGAAATAAGAGAATTGAAGACCAAAGTGAAAGATCACATTATGACTCTTGAAGAGGGGAAACTCCAAATGCTTAGCATGAGCTTGGGATTTGGTATTATAGAGAATATACAAAGATCTTGAGAAGCTCTTCAAGAAGCTTCTTAAAAACCGCCTTCTTAGAGTGCAAGCTAAACTAACCAAGAAGCTTCCTTCCAAAAGCCACCTACTTGGCATGCAAGCTAAGCTAGTTGGGAAGCTTCCCAAGAAGCTTCCTTCTAGGAGCCACCTACTTGGCATGTAAGCTAAGCTAGTTGAGAAGCTTCCTCCTAGACGTCACTATCTAGCATACACATTACATGATACTTGGAAGGTATCAAGAAGCTTCTTAGATGATTCTAAAATAATTCATAATTTTTTTGGCTAATTTTGTCTATTTGTTACATTGTTAGTCTTGACTAACTTGTTTGTAAACTCCATATTGTTACACTCTAGTTGTATGGGTTCCCTCTCAAATCCCTCATTTTTGTCTTTCTCTCTCTTCTCTTTCATCTCATGAATGATCTCAAGTCACTCAACTCCAAAATCCCAAAGCAAGAAGTATAATATAGGGCACATCTTGTCTACAATACAAGGACCATTTATTCACTCCAAGATTTTGGAGAATAGCTTTAAGGATCTTCCTCATGGATTTTAAACAAATGCCATTCTGCCTCTCAAAGTAGGTTTAGAGACAAAGCTGAATGTGGGGTGGCTATAATAAGAAAGACTACAAAGATTGTGAAAATTTAGACAATTCTATCTATGCTCAAGATTGATGACAAATTCACTCCATTAATGTGAATTTGGCTAGAGATCACTAGGTTCTATAGGCAAAAACTTCAACCATTCTTCAGTCATTGCGTGGTTGAGCACTCATTCTCCACACATGTTAGGTCCTTGGTGAGTAATACTTCTTGTTACATGCAAATAAGTCTCCAAATAGTCTCCAAAAAAAGACAGTGATTGCTAGTAGTAATGATTTTTTCACGATCCATGGGTTTATATAAAATCCATGTTTTAGGTGTATCAAAATACATTATTTTCACAAAGTGTATATAATTAAAACAACTGATAATGCTAGTAACTACTACTATTAAGGCTAGTAAGTAGGCCCTACAGCCTAAAGTGGCTCTATTAGAGATGCAAGGTATCCGCCAAATGCCAAGTCTTTCTTGAACACAAACCACCTTCCTTGACTGTGAGCAATATTTGGTGATAGCTTTTGAACTAGGTGGGGCACATTCAAATATGTGTATGATCCTTGGGTGTGGCCATATCTTGGCTAAAGTTTTTCCAAGCCTAAGTCATTTGGTTGCAATCTTTTATCAAAGTTCTTCAAGACAAAAGTTCATATTGAATGATCATCTTTGGGGCCAAAGTTTCTCCGGCCAAGGTTCACTCACCTTCAACCAATCTTTGGAGTCATTTATAATTTGCTATTCTTCCTTTAGGATGCCTTTTGCTTCATATTTTTGTCACTCCTAATTTCTCCTAAGCAAACATAACTCCAAAAGGTGCTTCAACTAAGACACTTTTACCTCCTAACCATTGAATTAGGCTATCTATCTTTACAAACAAGAGTGAAATTAATAAAAAGAGTAAACTTTGTGAAAATATGGGCATTACAATTTGATTATCATTAACTAATGCAAATAAATTATAAACCTCCAACCAAGACCAAGTCCATGGAAGTTTATTGAGTTGGTAAAGTTCATTAAAGTCAATAGATAGATAGATTTCTCAGTGATGATATATTTTATTATATTTTAGTAAAATCATAATTTTCATTGATAAAAAATATAATCTAAATAGGTAGAGACATGCAAGGGACATTTTTGACCACTACTAGTATTAGCACCATGCATGATGTACATGGATAGTATATGTTAAGAAGGTCCTCTTAACATATGTGGTCCTTCTTCCCACCCTTTGTCCACGTCCCCAAAAAAATTCCATCCTCCTTCGTCTCTCTTCTTGTCCATTGTCTCCCTCCCTTAAGTAGTATCACCCATTGTCTTTGTCTCTAGATATATAATTCCATCCAAGGGCACCATCTATTGTCTCCGTCCCCAAGAACATTTCTGTCCATTGTCACACATTGTCCCCTGTCCTCCAGGTACCCTAATAGTAGGCAACAATCACCTCTTGAAGGTAAGTAAGATTCTTTTGGCAAATCCAACATAGCTTTGCTAGAGTATTCAACAAAGTCTAGCTTGCTCAATAACTTATGTGACTTAGAGGTTATATCTCTTCTTGCTCCATAAACTTAATTGACATTCTATTAATATCAAGAAGAAATGTTCTTATTTGTAATTATATTGATTTCCCTCTTAAGTAAAAGTGCGACTGCGTAGCAAAAAATGAAGGATGGGAAGATCCCATCAAGCTGCACAAGGGAGAGACGAAAACTTAAAAATGGTCTATATGAGAAACCTGCCCTACCGTACCTAAGATATCCTTTTAAGTGATGATAAAAGCTCAATATAGGTAACTTGAAGGTTTTAATAAGTAATACAACTCTTGTAATCATAAAGTTACTCAACTATGATTTATTATGATTATTCCCAGGAGATGTTCTTTGAGGAAAGTAGGAATTACGCTTAAACTGATCTACCGCTCACAAGATATCATCACAAAGACAAGGTCTTTACTGCTTTGTCAATTTATTTCCAAATTTCCAAATTCTGTTTTTCCTATATAAGTTTTAATTCCTTTGCATCTATTCCAACTTATCAATCAATTGTAAATGCATGTCTTCTTTGTTTTTAGTAAGGCTTATTTAGGCTATCTTCTTTACATCGTTTATTCAATTAGTAGATCATAATGATACCTTGACTATGCAATACATAAGAATCTTAATAGAGGTTTCAGATATACTTTTATGGGATTTTGTAAATATTCGTACATAACTTTATGGATAATCTATAAAAATGTTACGGGCATGCACAAAGTACATTTGGGTTTTCTTGGAAAAAATTCCATAGCTAAAATAGTTTATGGGTAATCTAACACAGAACACGTGATTTTTTTAGGGTTACGGGATTACCTATTAAAACCTATACTGTACATTTGAATAATCTAAAATCTGAATCTACCCAAATTTCATAAACTATAAAAGTTTACGAGACGACTCCATTTCAGGTCAATTCTTCTCTATGGTCTATGGGTATCAATCAAATAGATTATGGATGTCACTAAATGTTTGTAAACATCCAACGACTTTAAATCTGAAACCCTCTAATGGATACAACTTGAAAATCGTTTAAAGTTCATTTTGAAGACGAATTCCACCTCTAACGAAGTAAGTTTGCTAGTTCCATATTGTAACAATGCACTCCGAGTACATTGACTGTGAAATGACAATATCAAGTCAGATAAATTCGACAAAATAATATTATGGAACAATTACTTTCTCAACTTCCTTCAATTACCATTTTTTACTTCATCTAAATTCAAATAAAATAGGTTTATTCAACAATAATTATTTTCTCATATTTCTTCAATTGGTATTCCTCTAAGTATCACTTTTGAGTTACTCCCCCGGTCAGTAACAATTAGAGAGAGTCGATCGTTCTCGGGAAGTTGGACTTCGTCGGTGACTCGAACCTCAAGACTAGAAGGAACGCTAAAGCCGAGAAAAAAGTCATCAGTACGACTGTATATATCACCCTGAGCGAATGAACAAAGCTGTACTCAAGCCATGAGAAGGGATCTTGTGACGATCAAGGCGGGGAAACAACAACCAGACGTCAATCCGGCGAGAAGGACGGATTACCCACTCAGGAAAAACAAACAAGCATGGCAACCGTGGAATCAACAGCTGAGGAGTCCAGTCGAACGAGCAAGCAAGAAAACGATTATCTCCCCTTGAAAGATTCTATGATTGTGAAGCATGGAATTGGCCTTTTGGTGAGGTCTGTGAAGTGAAGTCAGTGGAAGTGCTCGTGCGCTGGTTGGTTGGTGGGTTGGGAGGCAAAACGAAGGTGTGAAGGTTGTTGGGAATTGATGTACAGTAGTTCAGTCGCGAGGAATTTGCTTGCGGCGGAATTTCCACATCCAGATGAGCGGAAGGAGTGGAAGGTTTGAAGATATAGTGGGAGAGAGATCTGTGGAATTTTAAGACGATCGGGAATTGGGAGGGGATAAGGACAGGTGGTAGTGTGGCTCAGACGTTGAGAATGTCGAGTACGCAATTGCAAGGGCGTAGGGAGATAATTGTAGCGCAGGATGGAACTGGACACTTTAAGACTGTGCAGGAAGCGGTTGATGCCGTACCTTTGTGCAACACACAGAGGGTGGTGATCCGGATTGGCCCTGGATTGTACAACCAGCCAATTTACGTCCCGAAAACGAAGAATCTGATTACTCTCGCGGCGAGGAATGCGCATCGGACTGCTTTGAGCTGGAATAACACTGCCACCAGCATTCAGCACCATCAGGCACTGGTCTCTTTTTTCCCGTATAGGATTTGTACGTCGAGTTGGTTAGATGAAGTCCGAGGCAGGCTTGGCTGAGCTGGATTTGGATTTGGGAGTGCAGGCATCAAGGGTCATTGGAACAGGGACTTTCGCTTGTGGCACCGTCATCATCGAGGGCGAGGACTTCATCGCAGAAAACCTCACATTCGAGAATAATGCACCTCAGGCACGAATCTCTATGCACCTTCTATTCTGCTCTGTATAGAGGCATTTCCAGTAAGTTTACTCGTTCCATTTTCCTTCTCTTTTAATTGGTTGCAGTCAAGTATCTTGCTTTGAGCTTTAATGAATGTTTTTGTATCGGGATTGGAATTTGGATGACGCATCTGCATAAGGATGTTCTATTAAAGTTTGTACTTGAGGCCGGTGGTTTTGAAACTTGAGCAGTTCTATTGTGCAGGGTTCTGGTCAGGCGGTGGCAATCAGAGTGACTGCCGATCGATGCGCCTTCTACAGCTGTCGATTTTTGGGATGGCAGGTATAATTTTGTTTCGTATTGCTAGATAGACTTCTCGGAGTAGACTGCCAGGCCTTCATCTCAAATTCGTGGGAGGTCGGAGTAAGTCGTTTAGGTTCTTGAGAAGCTCTTCAAGAGTTTCTAGATACATTGCAAGGTTTTTGAAGTTGGAGAACTTCAAAAAAGGGATCATGCGATGCGAGTAGAATATAAGAGTCTGGATTAGAGATTGCAAACAGAAGAAATCAATTTACAGAGCCAGAATTCGGTTTGTTGCACAGGACACAGCCTATCTTCACTTTGGTAAGCAGTATTTTCGAGACTGCTATATCGAAGGTAGTGTCGACTTTATTTTCGGCAATGCTACTGCTCTTCTGGAACACTGTCACATTCATTGCAAGTCTCAGGGCTACATTACAGCTCAGCAACGCAAAAGCGCGGATGAATCGACTGGATATGTATTCCTCAGGTATCTCATGATCTAATCAGATTGCTAACGAACAAGATACCACTAACCTTGTTACTCTTTGTTATTATAATTGAGATTTGCCTCATTTCTAGGTCTATGTGGAGGTCAGCTCAACTAGGACTGAAAGATGATTTGGTGACATTTACATCTTCAACTATACAGTGAAGTAGTTTTTCCTCTACTAAGTCTGCTGTCAAAAGTTGGTGTAGGATCACTATTGAATCAGAAATCTTGGTTTGCAGGTGTGTTATCACTGGAACAGGAGATCCTAAACCATATATGCACTTGGGTCGGCCATGGGCACCGCATGCAAGAGTAGTGTTTGCATATACCCACATGGACAGTAGCATACTTCCTGCGGGATGGCATAACTGGAACAACTCCGAGAATGAAAAGACGGCGTGCTATTTTGAGTACAGGTATGATGAACTTCCCCTGTGCAGCAACCTCGTGACTCCACAAAGTTGAAGGAAGGAGTTTACAGAATCAACTAAGAAGGCACCCTTGTGATGAAGAAATCCGTAAGAAGAGATCGCACAGGGACAGGCGGTGCTGTTGCTATTTTGCTTGTGCTTGGAACACCCTGGGCAGCTGTGCTGTTGTTAGTTCACTTGAGCTCAGTCTAGACAAAGGATCTTCATGACCATTATAAGTAATAGACTCGTAGACGCACAGGTCTCCTCTTCCCGTGTGTTTAGGTTGTTTCTCTTCATACGGACGTTGTATAGATTCAGTTCTAGGTCAGTGTTGGATGATGAAAGTTAGCTGGTAATAACCTCAATGATCAAGTTTGACATGACCACTTGGCCATCCAAAGAAAGGTATATCTCGTCTAGGTTCTTGACCCAAGCATAATGTACCATTGAACAGAACTGCCGTATTGACATATGGCTTTAATATCAAGGAGAAGCTTATCCAGCGAGAGGCATAACCCGAGTGCAATTGAGCCAGACGATCCTCGATTCTGCAAGATTTCCATAGTTCCCATGCTAAGCAGAGATTCGTATGTTAGCCAGTTTTGTTCAACTTAAGCGAAGATACAACTGGCCCACCTGCTTTTAGGCTCATGAACGTTCTCGAAGTCTATGAATATTACTGTTCATTTGGTGAAGATGATACTGGAACAGTTTGGTGTTATACTCACTCAGTGATTGGCATCCCATGTGCAGATGCTCTGGTCCTGGAAGTGACACCAAAAAGCGTGTACCTTGGGCTCGCAGGTTACACTATGCGGAAGCGTCACCGTTTTTATCAACCCTTTTCGTAGATCCACAACGAACTTGGTTGCATGTCCAATCTGTTCCTCCCACTCCACCAACAATTCATGTACCTTTATCAGCTTAGCTCAACTCTACGTATCAATAATTGGATGTCAGTCTTTTTCCAGAAACTAAAAGTGTGAGAACGTAGTAGCAACACTTGAGGTCCCAACTCCAGGGCTGCTCGTAAACCCGTACATTTTGAAACTACCCACAGATATGTTACATCCTAGTAGGGTCCAATGTAGGGTCAAATTCGATACTCATGCGCTACTCGTTACTTCACACGGAGTTCCAAGCTTTTCATTGAGGGACAGATACGAAGCGTGAGGCAAACGTACAGTCTACCCTGTTGAATCGTAACAGTTGGAAACTGACATTTCCTTGGGCAGTTTAGAGGGTGTTCATCTGTGTATTAGTTTCAAGTCCGCGAAGTCTGCACTCGCTCATAACACATCTTTTTCTTCAGACTCACACTACACCCTCTGGTTATTGTCCCTCTGAGGTCCCCAAGACGAAGAACTGGGTGCTCTCCTTAAGGATGCGTTTCCGTATGCAGACTCCGTATATGTTAAGAGGAGCACAATTTGCAGAGTCATCTGTTAGGAAAGTAGATACTTGAAGAGTTGGCTTTCATGAATGTCCGTAGTCAATACGGGAAGTCGTCTTAAGTCGCTATATGTACCATTTTATTCCAAGAGCTTACTGGTAATGAATCTAGATGTACGGATATACAGTGATATATATATCAATACGTGTTCTGATGTTGGAACATAAAAGGATAACCTAGCAAGGCGTGCAGTGACTGGGATGTGATATGAAATTTCTTTCTTTCCTTCATAAACGGTGAAAGTAGCCTAAGAAACTTTACTAAAATAGGTGGACCAAAGGCCAAGATACAAGATAGGGTCTCCGGGGGCCAGAGCCGATCAGAGCTAAAAAGGCAAGCCGAAGGCTCAAACGAACCACCAAGATCACGGAATCAGGTCGAGCAAGAACTCGAGAGAGTGCCAAATGGACTATTAAGATTAGAATAAGAACGAGAACAAGAAAGAGTATAAATACGAGGGAGGGACAGGGGGTGAATGAAACAGGCGCGTTGGTCGGTGTGGAGAGAGTAGGGCGACGGGTGCGCCGGGAGCGCATCGAAGCAGATATCAGGTGAAGAGTCTCTTGGAAGGTCACTATGCATTCTGAGTATTGTAGATACTCTACAAAACTCCGGAGTGTTTGCATAGCAGGAGAGAGTAACCTCAGCGCTGCAGACATGATTATCAATGTACTTACCGAGGAGCAGCTGTCCAGGGATTTCAGGAATTTGACTGGGAGTCGTCCCAAGGGTGCTCGTATGCTTGTTGAAAATGGCGCAGATTCCCGTGAGTCTGTTTGCAGTTTTGTTTTGTCAAGTAATTTACTTGGGTGTGAAGGAATCCGATTCTTTCACAACAATAAGCTGGATACGAGCCGGTGAAGATGGCCTAATTTGGAGAAACAGCCTTTTGACTGTGCGAGCAAGCGGCATTCCATGAAAGGCATTCATTAGCAACATCCTTGAAGTCCGTCTCACAACAAAGCAACATTCAGCTGCCGTACAACAAATGACAAAACATCCTCCTCTGACTCTATGTATGTCGAAAATAGCTGATAAATTGATGTAGTGAGAATGCTGGCATGACAGAGCAGGACAGATTCCTTACATGGATAAGAAAGGGCAACCAAATTACTAAAATAGAATAAAATAAATACTGTAGTGAGCTCCGTTTCGTTCCATCTCATCCCCATCAGAACTACACGTACTCTCTCAAGAATTGTCGCTGATATTTGCAGACAAAATATGTGATGAAGCGGAATGCTTTTGGATTGTATGTTAATGATTAGTTATGAAAATTCTATGTTGAGAGTCTAAGATTCATAGATTGATGGAGGAAACACAAAAGTTATCAACATGCGAGCAATGCCATATATATTATCAGAAAAAATCATCCGTATAAAAGAAGACCTCTTATGCCTCATCCTTGTACGGGATGATGGGGTCTTCCCATCCTTCGTGTTATTCTACGCGGTGGGCCTCTTCTCTAATCTGAAGGCAAATTTTGCATTTGAGCACAGCGCTACTACAACTCTACTTGATCATAAAGATAGTGTGTTAACAATAAAACGAATACCTGTATCGTTACTGTCTAGGATTATAACTGTAAAGCAAAAGACGAAGCTGGATGTCCCCTTCAAGTCCATAGTGCCACAGTCAGATATCTAGACATTCTAAAAGTCTGGGAAGATCACGCACTATGATGTCAAAATGATGGGAAAATAAAGCATCTCAAGTAAGCGGGGGGTAAATTAACGAAAGTGAAGACGAAAGATGGGAAGACCGCATCAAGCCGTACAAGGGAGAGACAAAAGAGGTAACATGGGGCTAAGCCCCAATACTAAAGGGAGAATCTAATTTACGCATAAGTACAAGGCATTAACCGAATAAATGGAACCAGCTTCTTATAATCGGTGAAATTCAGCTCAAAGGAAGCGAGGCGTGCCAGCAGTTCGAGGAGATGTATAAACCGCGTTCCACTCTACCCTTAAACCATGGAATGCCATACACATCAAGAGGTTAAGGAAGGTCAACTTGACACGCGTGAATATTGCACGTGGCAGATAGATGGCAACTGAAGGTCCTCAAACAAACAAGACCGACAAAAAAAGCATGTCATGGCAGTGAAAATTGCGGACTAATTGCACAGCCAACGCAGCTGAGGTATCCTTCCAAACTCTTGTTGTGAAGAAACCTTAAACTCGTTTAGTGAAGTAACCTGTATGTCAAGAATTGAAAGAAGGGTATGCAAATAATTCGTTAGAATAAGGAAGTTGTCCTCAGAAACAGTGGTAAAGCCGATTGCCAACTGATCTGCGAGATGAAGATCGAGCTGTAGAATGCGTAGGGCAGGACTAGTTACAAGCGAAGCATTGCGTTACGAAGGGACTCAAGAGAGTGCTTGTGAGAATAGCAGATATCATAGCAAGTTTCTGGATCTCTTGAGAGGCACACCAACAGAGACATCAACCGACATACCCTCCAAATTCATATTGAGACCGTTGACTCCTTTTGCGTTGAGCTTCTTCTTGTACTCGAATTCGATCTGTGTGGAGAGACTCGGGTTATCCTGGTGAGCTTTGCCTCCAAGTGCCTTACTGCCACTTATGAAGTGAGTTTGGAGTCTCTGGAGTACTTGGAATTGATCATGAGAGTCCTTCCTAGAAATTCGTCTATTAACGATTCCTTTTAGACCAAGTGGTGTTAGGTCTCAGAGCGTTTCCCAGGGTCAAGTTCTTTCAAATACATCCACTTGCTCAAAATGACCAAGATACTGAAATGAATGTGTCAAAGGATCGTGTGAATTTTAGTGCTGTCGCTTGTTTGCATATGTCTCTGTTTAAATCCAACTTAGAAAATCCTGTGTGCTCTCTATGTAAACTGTGAGCAATGTCCTTTTTGATATGCACGCCTGGTTCCTATCTTCTGCGCAATTAATGTATGTTAACGACTTTTTTAGGTGCAAATGTTGCCGCTTCTGGTCGGTCTTCTCGTAGATCCGGCGGAGCTTGTGCATCTGGTTGCTTTAAAACGTTCGTCAACTCTCATCTGAGAAAACCGAACCGATAACATATTGTAAATAATATTTGAACCTTTAAGTTTATTAGCTTTTTGGTCTGAATGATAAGATATTTATTTGTTCTATATCTTGTTGACCTGGATGATAAGATACTTATTTGTTCAATACTAGTTAATTCTGGCTATATGCTCTGTATACTTAAGTCCTTTAAGTATCTTGTTGGTATGGATGATAAGATATTTATTGTAGGATATTTATTGGGATAGGATTATTCTTGGTTCAAGTGATTATAGCACAGACCTTCATCTCTCGTTCGACTCGGCCCTCTGTTCCTTTATCTTTTAACTTCGGGATATACTACTTGGCTTCTCTTGGGGCACTTCACACTCCACCCTGTGTTGAAGAGAGTGTTGCAGTCACTACGGTTACTGTGGAACTTCTGTGGAGTATTGGGTGGAAGGTCAAGGGTGTCAAAGCAACTGCAATGAGAGTTCAAAAGCATACCCAGCAGAGTGACAGATAAAGATGATACGAAAAGTATGAATCAAAGATAATCGGATCTTACCTACATCCAGAAAGTTACCCTCTCAGACTTCCTTTAGCAGGAGACATAACACTGTACGAATGGAAACTCCTAGAAAAGAAGTGAAATGAATGATTGACTGTTGGTGTTTTCAATGATGCTCAAGAAGACGTTCAGGACATCAAACACATTCCTAGCGACTACTATCCACTAACATTGTGTACACTCTCACCAAGGTTTTGTTAGGAAGTATATATAAGACGGGTACTAGATTCCATAGCATGTGTACAAACAGACATGATGCAGCAAAGAACTCCACAACAAAGTGGCCAAGTGAGGACTTTGTAGCAGAAGTCCAACCTCATTCCATATTCTCCAGTACAGTAGACCTTCGTCAGATGGTCTTCCAGATTCTGATGAAGAGGTTGCCTAACAACCGAGGCAGCGTTCAGTGAAGAACGTATTCGGCAATAGGCCTAACCCACTGTCTTAATTTATTATACCTTCGAATAAACCTATGAGCAATATGCTCAGAACGTCTTACGCGGAAGCTCTATGTGCCCTCGGTTTACTTTCTGAGCAAGAAGCAGAAAAAGCAGATTATCTTGGAAAGCTGTAACCCTCGGATTCTTACCTGCTTATGCACGCTTGACAACTCATTATAAGCAACAAGGGAACATGCATGAGTTCAAACCCTGGTTCTCGCTACACTTCTTCTATTATTAAAAAAAATAAACCAACCGTTATTCCATTACTAAGCTCCCTAAGTATTTGGGTGAAAAGGATGTTATAAACATAATGCAGTGGTTGGTTCGCAATGCTGAGAGGATTGAAATGCCAGAAGAATACGTATTATACTTATTGCAATAAGAACGGGTAATATTGGATATATATGAAAGGTTGGAAGCCAGTAAGAACGAAGAAATGTTGATAGACATGGCACGCAAGGAATTAGTTAACAGACACCCTTGGTTACCAGTAAAGACGTGTCTTTGCCGTGATGGAACCTTTTGGTTATATCCACCAACTTAATGTTATTGTTCGAGAAAGATAGGAAAGGTGTAAACATAGGGCAAGCAAAAATTTCTTTGACACAGATTCTAGTTAAAATTCATCTTTCTAGTATTAGATCCCGACTAGCAAAATCAAGATTAACTTATCTGGAACAACCCTTCAACTTTTGCAGAACTTACACAACTTGCATATTTCGATGTGAGCTTCAATAGTCTATAAGGAACTCTTTCTGGCACTTCTAGTCAGTTCCAGTTGGTGGACAATATCATGAATCATGGAAATCCTAGACTATGCGGATTTCCTCTGCGTCCATGAACAGTATCTTCCCATAACGCTACAACATCTTCAGAATCAATCGCGAGGAAGACTAGAAATACTCACTGTTCAACACATTTACTCTGGGGTACACTGTTTTCAGTATCACTTGTAGCTTGTGCTGTCACATATATACTGTTCGCTACCCTAAGAACCGGGTAACAATATAGACGCACAGAATGAACACTTAAACCATAGTTCATATAAGGTTAGAAGTATACGATCGATACAGTTCAAGAATGGAAAACGTGTCCAAGAGACATACTTTATGGAAAATAAATATATGGTTGTCTGCTTGACGTTGTAATATTCATTCCTATTCATTCGCAGTAGCTTGAGCGGGAACCTTGTCCACCACCTTCTCTGCTATTCTCCCGTTTTCTCCTCTTCAAGCCAGCATATCAGTTAACAATTAATCATTATAATCCACTACGTGCAGTCGACAGGATTTAGTGCTGCTTGAGGTCAAGATATAGTGATACATGTAATACTTGTTACCTACAGTATTATATCTGTAACACTAATTTCCCACCTACCCTAACTGCGCTGAACAATGTAGACGACTCACTGTCATGGCCCTTTAATGACTGGGTGGAGCTTCTTCCATATATGACGGTAGTTTCTTGGGAGTATCATTCATGGTTCAACTGGAATCAAACGTATTGATTCCAATTATTCTTTCATAGTCTTTTGAAGTTGAATTCATCCGGCGTCCACGGCAACTGGAGATGTATGAGCTCTACAGTGAACACTATTCTGGCGAGTTGAATTTTTCCAGATTTTAATATCCAGGATCTCATCCTCAGTACATTGTGTTAGAAACTGTCGTGAGCTGAGTTCACCAAGGAGCATTGCATCGGGATATGCTTTCGAAGAATTTGCTGTTGCACAGAGTTTCTTCCGGAAAAATATAATCAACATTGATAATTATTCTGTGATGCCAAGATTCGGCATTCCCCTCATCTCATTTCCTTAGGGATCGTTTATGATGCGAGACACTAAATGTTGAAGCTTTCAGTATGACATGGCATAAAGTTGCAATCTTGTAAACATCTAGGAAACTGTGAAATTACATATTACTCTTCTCAGGGTTTGAAATCGTCTAATTCCCTTGGTATGTGGTGTCGCAGTTGAGATTGACGAACAAATGCTCTAACACATCTCGATATCAAAGCAAGAAGATGGACGTTGTCTCATTTTGAAATTCAGACTCCTTGCCTTTGCTTGAAGGACCTGATCAAAGTCATTCCCAAATGGCCCCGGATCTTCGAGTCATCGTTCCCAATTTCGACATAATTCCTTCAAGGCCATATAAACAAGGTCCCGGTATATACTAATATCTCGTGCCAGTTTTTCGCTAGGTATCTCTAAGTACCTTCATGTTGGAATGAGAGGAAACATAAATTTTTAGAATATCTTGGACCAGCCTTTTTAATACGAAACATCTATTGATTTGATGAGATTTTTAACGAAACTTGAAGAAAAGAGAAGGTTGCCCTGAATACCAAATATCGCAAAGTTGAGCCGTTGCAACTACTTGAGACTACTTACAGGGTCGGAGTTGATTTTTAAAAGGAAGGTCGAAACGGAACATGAATATTCCTGGACAGTGACAAAGTTGGTTAGATAAGTTTCTGATCTACTATGTTTAAAACTCGTGATCATAAGCACCACACGTTTACATCGATATCCATATACGCCATGTACGGAGTCTAGCAAAAGTTATGATGTTTATTCAGGAGTTTCCTTATCTACATTTCCTTACCTCAGCGGGACCCAAACTAAGAAGATTATCGTAGATACTGCGAGTTCTACATCAATGGGGCCATGTACAGGTACTCCCGTTCTAGTTCAGCATTAGTCCTGCTTTCACCTGAAAAGCTCTATAAATTGCCCCCTAACTAGAATAAAATTAAATTTTGTCTGATCGTGCTCTAATTTTTAATAGTAGCAACAGAATCCACAATTGTTCGGGAGTGATTTCGGATTGTTCCTGCTATTTCTTGTTATTAGACACTATAAAATGAATAATACCTTCCGAGCTGAGATACTGGTCCAATCCGTGGGCCTGTAGCCCATTTCTTTACATGGAACAACATGGGATGCCAAATCTGGAACTATACCGGACCTAGCCAATCAAGAAGGACGGAATATCTTGTCGTAAGGTTTGTTTCCATATATGTTAGTTGACAGCATGAAATGTCTTGAGTTGAATGAGTTAGTGGGCGTTGAATGACAGTTGCCCATGCTTATGGAGGGGTATACACTCTAATTCCGATTTGGCCGAGGTTGTTAGGATCTACTTGGCTGGCATGCAGCTGAGTGGTCATCGGTTATATCCATTGTGCAACCTTTCTTCTCTTCAAGTTTTAAATCTGTCTAATAATTCTGTCTCAAGTTCTATACCAAAGTTCATAGGGGTCTGTGCCAGAAGAGAAGAAGTTGATTTATCTCAGAACCATTTGACAGGATGGATACCATCTGAGTTGAGTGAGTTGGGAGAGCTGCAGCGTCTTTCCCTGGGATGGAATGCGTTGACAGGCAGCATTCCTCTTCATTGGGAAACTGCTCCAACTTGGCAAGAGCTTAGTCTCTCCGGTAACAATTTGACAGGACGGATTCCACCTGATTGGAGAATTAGGAGTGCTGCAGACTCTTCAGGTGAGTGAGAACGCGTTGAATGCAGCATACCTCCTTCTTTGTGAAACTGCTCCAATTTGCAAGAGCTTAGTCTCTCCCGTGACACTTTGATAGGACGGATTCCGCCTGAATTGGGAGAACTGGGAGTGCTGCAAACTCTTCAGGTGAGGGTGGTGAACGCCTTGACTGGCAGCATTCCACCTTCTTTGAGAAACTGCTCCAACTTGCAAGAGCTTAGTCTCTCCCGTAATAATTTGAAGGACAGGTACCATCTGAGCTGGGTGAGTTTGGAGAGCTGCAGCTTCTTTACCTGTGGTCGAGTTGGTTGACAGGCAGTATTCCTCCTTTGAGAAACTGCTCGACCTTGCAGGAGCTTGATCTCTCTTGATTTAACAGGACGGATACGATCTGAGCCGGGTGAGTTGGGAGAGCTGAAGCGTATTTACCTGTTGTCGAATGCGTCGACAGGCAGCGTTTCTCCTTCTTTGGGAAATTGCGTCGACACTAGAACACCTAAGTTCTATTCAGTAACAAGTTGACAGGCAGCATTCCTCCTTCTTTGGGAAATTGCTTCAATTTAGAACGCCTAGTTCTATCCAGTAACAAGTTGACAGGCAGCATTCCTCCTTCTCTGGGATATTTGTTTGTCCATGGAATTTCTGTATCTCCAAAATAATAGGCTTTCAAGGGTCTGTACCTTTCAACCTCGGTAATTTTGAACTTCTTAAAAGCTTGAACTTTTAAACGATCAACTTTCGGGCAATATTCCTGGAAATTAGGTGTCCTCTCTACGTGCCCTGGAAGTTATGCATGAATCCCACAACAGATTGGACGGATACATACCAGGAAACCTCGGACATATCTCTTCTCTAGTTCGACTCAGGCTTGATAACAACAGTCTCATCGGTGCAGTTCCAACCAGTCTCGGACATCGAGGAAGTTCAATAAAAAGTCTCACTCTTGCAAATACTAGACTCAATGGTCGGATCTCTGAGTCATTGAATGGCTATGACAACTTATTAGTGCTGGACTTGAGCAACAACCAGTTTCACGGTTGTTTGCAAGCTAGTTTACAGAGTCTACCCGTTGCGAGTTCTTAAAGTGAGCTCAAATAACTTGACGGGTCCATGTCCTCACTGGATAGTCTCATTGACATCTCTCCAGCTGCTTGACCTGTCAAACAACAAATTTCACGGAGTTCTTCCCAGCGACCTACCGAAGATGCAGGGTTTCATGCGCGTCAAGGATAGCTTCTCGAATTGTGGTGACATCGATATCCTCCGAGAAGAGATAGTAGTGTTAGCAAAAGCCCTACTACTTTGACTGACATATGTCGAAGTGGATCAAATCTTGTTCGATATATATCACAACAATTTCACAGGGCCTATTCTCGATGGATTGGGCGATCTTCATGGATTATGTTACTTGACACTATCTGGTAGTAAGTTCTATGGTCCTATCCCGTCCCGTCTCTCCGAACTCAAACTGTTGGAGTCCCTTGATCTCTCGAGGAATACCTTATCAGGAATGATCACGTCAAAATTTCCGCAACTCACCATGATTAGTGATTTCAATGTGAGCTGCAATAGTCTAGAAGGCCGATTCCCAGTTCTACTCAGTTCCAATCAACAAGCAAATGTTTGATGGAAATCCTGGACTTTGTGATTTGCCACTGGATCCATGCGCAGAATCTACCAAAACCGCGACTGCAGCTTTCCGAAGCGAGGAAAAGTAGAAATATAGATGACTTGCTGTCATGGCCATTTGATGACTGGGTGTCACTGCCTGCATTTGTAATGGGATCTGTAGTTAGAGTTTGTGTTTCTTTAGGATTTGCCTATGGTTCATATCAGACTAGTTTAAATTTTGCTTCTGCTGTCCACAAGCTCCGGAGATGTATGGACTCTACAGAGAGAGAACGTAAACTGTAAAATGCACAAACATTCTGGCGAAGTTGGACTTCACATTTCAATGTCCAATTGCCTTCCGCCATTCATTGACATTGTTCTAGCAACTGTAATGCTCAGATAGCGCTGGCATTTGTTTGGAGTTGTGAACAAAGCCGGGTTTTGTGTCTTGTTTCCGTTACCGTAGAGATAGTTTTCGGTGTGAGGGTAGATATAGTTAAGCTCCCAAGACGATCGCCATAAAGCTTCGAATCTTCTAAAGATCTAAGAAGCTATAGCATCATAGAGTATCTGAACTTCTCACTGTCCGGTGTAGCAGCAAGTTCTTGTCCTATGTATCTCATGATTGAGTGTGCCCGATTGATAAATAAGGGGTGAGAAATAGCTTTGAAACAACATAAACAAAGAACCTATTTTGGTAGCAATTTTGGAAAATAATTGAAAAAGAGGATGCGCTCAATGATGTTAATGATAAAGGGTTAATTCAAACAACAATCGATGGGTGCTGCACTAGAACTACAACTATCAAATGAGTGGAAATTATAAATAAATCTTCCCTCTTAGTACTTCTAGAAGTATTGGCCCTAGTGACTCCCTTATTGAATTGGGAAATAGGTCCTTATATTATGGTTATTTTTCTTTTTGGGTCCCTGTCTCTATTCAAACACTTATGATTTCCAATCATACTTTTACTTAGCTCACAATTTATTCCTTTGCCGTTGCATGCACAACACTTTTTTTTTTTATACACTTTGTATCACTAGACTCCATAAAGATTAAGGTGAACTTTAGTGAACATATGCAACCCTTATAAGCATCCTCATTGATTTATCTTTATTTCACAAATTAAAAATTCTCTTGTAGTAAAGGCTACAAATTTTGGCTCCATGCTCCCTTTTGATTGAGTATTTTTTACTTCACCTTCAAAGAGTTTACTATGATATTACATTTATATTTTTATTTACCACATCCAACCCTTCTAAAAATACCAGACTAGTGTATTGTGGATCACCATTAGACACATAGGACATACACACTTTAAGATGTAGTATAGAAAGAGAGCACACTAAAGTTCATGTCACCATCAAGATATCGTGACACAAATCCTACAATGTACACTGTACCAAGTATAGATTAAGGGATGATTAGATTTACTTGAACCACCTTCTTGACATGTGAGAGTAAATAGTCATGTTTGTAGACTATCACCATACCTTGTTTGATATGGTGGTTGCAGATATTCTACAAGCCAAATCATTGGCATGAGCCAACATTCAAGCAAGAACCTCCATGATCATTGCAATATAGGGAAGCAAGACCACTATGCACAACAATTATTCTTTGATAGTTTTGTACCTTTGGCATTTTTTGAAGCCAAAGAGAGGTATTTTTTGTACCTTTGGCATCCTTTGAGAGGTAGCCTGAGTCCTTTGTAGTCTTCGACACTGGATCTTTATAGTCAGGCAACGTAGTAAGGCAATGATAATAGGAGCTCCCATCACATCCAAAATCCTTCCCCCATCCCTCAGTTCAGCAGTAGATTACTTTGTCTCGTACCCCTTGTTTTATTTTGGGGTTCTCAGTCACCATAGAAATGCAACTCTTACTTTCTCTCGTGCCCCTTGTTTTATTTTGGGTTCTCGGTCAACATAGAAATGCAACTCTTTTTCGACGGGCCTTGTGATCATTTTTTCTTTTGTGTTTGTTAGTGCCTTGTATCCATTTTTCTTTTATCCTTCAAGATATACTATTTGGTCCATGTCTCTTTGAGAAGAAGCAATAAAAGTCAATTGCAAAGTTTGAAGAAAAAACAAGTTGATTTCGCTTCGATCAAAACCGGTCCGCAGGCCCCCGGGAAAAGCCTTCGACAGGAACTCTTTGGCCCAATGTGCGTAGCACCTCTCACACAAAAAGTGTCGTGACGTTTGGGTCCGTCGGGTGTCGAAAGATGTTTTAAAAGATGAAGGGTTTTCCGACTAAGACAAACTGGGAATGAGAAAACAGACGAAAACGCGTGGGGTCTCTTGAGCTAAATGCCGTCGCGTGCGTTGGAATCCCGTCGAGTTCCCCTGTGTTGAAATCGTCAAACCATTTCCGACCCATTGACCCTGGAAAGGAGAACAAATCTCCCATGGATACGGACCCCTTGGTCAAAGTATATCACTTTGCCGGCCCACCCACCCCTATAGCCCCTATCGCTTTCAGAGGTTATCTAGAACCATCCCCTCCTATTAAACCAGCCAAACAAGCATCAAGCTTATCATTTGGCGCCTTAAATTAGCCCGAACTAGACTTATGAAGTTTCATAGACTATTTCCTCAAGCTTGAAGCTCGCTCCACGTATAGTCTCTGAGGGGTACTTTCTACGTCCCTCCTGATTGTCCAGAGTATTTCCAGCAAATAGTGAAGTAAACCAGTATACGTTCCTTTCCTTGCACTATGCGCCTTTGGGACGGTTTCCCTGAGACTTAATAGATGAAGAGTTTTCAGTTACTAAGACAAGGTAGGACCGAAAATCATCTTTTTTGTCGCGCAACATAAGGCTTTTATGCACTTTGATTATCCCACCGTAGATACTTATGCTATGCCCGGGAAGGGCTTTGCCATGACGATCTAGGGCCTTAGGGCAAGCACATACAATTGCTCAGACAATTTGGCCGATATCCAGGGTTTGGATGGTAAACAATATCGATTAATAAAAGACAGTGCTAACCTAGCAAGCACTGTATTTTTCAATTGTTATTTCTTCTATAACCGCTCCCTTGCTTTAGTTACTCATCAAATGACACTTTGCCTATGTTTATTAGCTTTATTATTTCTCGATGATGGCGCAGGAGGACGCTCTAGCCTTTACCCAATTAAATTAATCGAGAAGGAATCCCGAGAATTTACTTAATGAAATTAATCCAGAAGGAATCCCGAGAATTTCCTTAATCTGGCTTCTTCTTTTTGACAAGCATAGGTGTAATAAAAAAAAGAAAGAACCAACTGAGTTATTTGTCCAATAGTTACATGATGAAGAAGAGTAGTACCTAACAAAGGAAGAAATCTTGAGAAAAAGCTAACCCTCTTATTCTTTTTGGTCACTACTGTTATCCCAAAAGGATTCAGGTGTTACTTGCGCAGAGGATGTATTTGCACTTTATCCTCTATGCACCCCTAAGCCGAAGCAAGAGCTCTTATAATGTGAGGCGGGTGAAATGCTGACCAAAGGTTGGAGCGTGCAAAAATCTTTTCCAGAAGGAGCACATCCCCAAGAGGGTTAGTAAAAGTTTAGTGTAATTAGTATAATCTAACCTCATATTTTGTGAGCATTTGACAATTGGGTGGGCGTGAAAAATCTGGGTGCTCCAGAGAACTCGGGGACATTGAGTACTTGTGGTAACCTATCTTGTGTCTCCTTACCCCAAAACTTTCTTCCCTTTTCTCATAGTAATTTGTTAAGTCTTTAGATTATAGTGCTATCACTAGAAGGGATTTCTGGCGGGTACTCTAATTGCCACAAAACACCTACAGAAATGTACACAGATTTGTTAAGTCTTTAGATTATAGTGCTATCACTACAAATGATTTCTGGCTGGTACTCTAATTGCCAAAAAACACCTACAGAAATGTACACAGATAATGGGAGGAGTAGTCAAACCATCAGAGTATGACTACCCAAAGACCATCGGAGTGGGACACAATCATGGTCACAAGTACGGGTTGCCACATCAGCAGCATGCAGTCGGTAGACCATGTTTGCATTCACTCAAGCAAAAAAACTGCCATGTAAGACAAAGAACTGATTTTTGGCAACTTTCAGTTCGTTGCAACATTTCACACATGTGGTAACAATGACATTTCACCACTAATGCCTGCCAAAATTCTGAAATGAGTTTTTGACAGATACTTCACCTTGGGAAGGAGTATGGTTCAGTCAAATTGAGATCGTTCTTCCACCAAGAGTTGAATTCCTATAGAATTGTAGAAGCACATTAGAACAAACTCTCCTAGCACTGAAGTAGCATTTTTGATTCAGCATGAGAGATTGTGTGAGGGGGTGATTGGGACTGAGAGCATGAAAAAATTTTTAGTGACAGGAATTTGGATCGGTAGCATTGGGCAATGTCTCTGAAAAAAAAGAAGCCAACCAGAATCACCTTGTGCTCTCCAAGAGTGGAGAAATGGGTACATTAGTGCTATGTTGAATATGTCACTTGTAGTTCTTGTTGTGGATAGTGGATTTCACTTATCTTTCAATGATACTAGAGATCAAGGAGACAAACAATCCAAATTTTTGCTGACTTGCAAGCAATGTGCTTGCCTGGATTGAGAAACATTGGTAGAAGGTTCTCAGGTCCAATTTGATGCTTGGAGCAATCTACCTCAAGCAAGAGTGGCCTTGAGCAATAGAATAAATGACAAGGAAGTTTGAGGCCTAGTTCAAATCAAAGAATATAGGGTATGTTTGGAAGGTGAATGGGTAAAACAATCCCATCAGAAGCACCACGGTGACCTTGCTCATGAAGATCTTCAAGTTGACCCAAACCACTTACATCAACAAATGGCAGGCCACCTATTACATGAAGGGAAACCGGGGATTGGACAAAGATGTTTTACCATCAAACCTGCAAATTGATTGAGCAATTACGAATGAGTGGTGGAAATACTTTTCTCTTCCCATTTGTCCTACATTTTTACAACAGGATATAACTGCTATGGAAGGAAGAGAAGAAGCTCTTCCTAGTGCATTACTATCCATCGGGGTATCATCAAACTCAACTAGAGTATGCTATGGAAAAAAGGAAGTACAAGGAGGCATTGATCAAATACCACTAGACCAAAAAATGGGTTAAGATCACCAAGTCTGCTGAGGTGAGTACCAGCAAGAGAAAATTGGCTACGGTGCCAGTGCATACCACAAATAGACACAAGCCTAATCCCCAAGCTGTGAATTCTTTGGATGATAGCAATTGTCCTTCTAAGTCAAATTAGGATCGAGAAGTGAACTATGAAATGACCACAATTTAGAGGGTACTCTTAATGTGACATCAATACCTAACATTAGAGAGAAAGAAACATCTCCAACCGTGGTACAATCACCCCCAAGGCAGGCAATTTCTTTCTCCAAAATTGAATTGTTTTGATTGGGAGAGAGGTGATGCAGAGCCAAGCATGGAAGTTCAATCCACTCCCACATCAATAGTGGAGCAGGAAATACCAGACAAGTGCACTCCAAAGGAAGGAAGGACTCAGGTAGATGAAGAGGAGGGACATCTCAGTATTGCAAGTGCAAAAGGCCGCTCCTCCAACACAAGAATTGGAAGTGGAAATTGTGCAGGTTCTGACTGTCATGCCACTTGAAGAACAAAGGGTAGCAACTTCACCTCAAGAACACATGACTGAGGATACCCAAGCAATATCATCACAATCAGATGGAGGGAAATCAACTGGAAGAGGAAAATTCCTGAGTGCAAAAAAAGGTAAATGACCAAGAAAAAGAGTGTCCTTAGATTTGGACAACTTGTTTGCAATAAAAACTACTGTTATCAAAACTGTGGTAGCAACTGAAGCAGTGGTGGTAGAATCAATGGAGGAAGGAAAGGGAGAAGCTTCAAGCTCCCTTGCTGTGCTAGCAGCACATAGCAACAACAAAACTTCTAGGCAAGAAACACAAGTCCCACAAAGAGAGGAAACTCAATTGGGACTTGGTTTGGAGGAACATGTGAGGGCCTGTATTAAATTATCCACCTTTGTTGTTGTGGGTAGTTCAGGTGTTGCGGCCAATCCTGAAGGCTCTAGAGGAATTTTTTGATGCTTACCAAGAGATAGACACTATAGTGAGAGAAAGTAGGAGGTTGATAGAATACCTACACTTTCACATACAAATTACTGTCTGGGAGAAGTTGGGAGTGGAGAAGGAATTGAGCAAGGAAAAAGGTAGTATCACCTGGCTGGAGGCTCATCTCATTACGACTCAAAAAACAATGTAAATATCAAGAACAATTTCTAAGCCATGGAGATAACTAAGAGCTCACACAACTCCAAGAGCGGCTTGCGATGGTTGAGGAGAAGGGTCATTCACATGACCAGGTTTGGGAAAACCAAGATGGGGATGTAGCCAAAGTTGGAGGATGGCTCAGGGTCCAAGAATTGGAAATGACACTTGCAGCTAGTGAGACAAAGCTGCATTGTAAGAAGATGGAGTATGATTCCTTCTCAAAGAGCTACAAGGTTTGGAAGAAAGATAGTGGTGAAATATTGGGAAAATACCAAGAAGAGTTGCATAGTACCAAGGCCAAGGTCAGGTGTTGAAGCTTGGTGCAACCCAACGCAAGAAGGCATTTTTGGATTATAAGGCAGCTCAAGAGAAGAAATTGAGCGACAAGGACAAAGACATTTCTAAGCTAAGAGAAGGAGTGATTGGATCTCAATTGCAAATCACCCAACTAGATTCAAACTTATTATGATTTGGGGGAGGTCATAGTGTTGTGCTGAAGAGATGAAGAAGAAGCACAAAGAACAGCCTATTGCTGGGGATGAGGAAGTCACATCCCTTAAATAAAAATTGGAGGTTCTTTGCCTCCAAGGTGCCAAGGACCAACAAGCCCATAACACTGGTAGTGAGAAGGCCAAATGTGCATTGAGGAATTGCCCATGATTGCTAACAATCACAAAGAAAATCCTTTGTATGCAAGTCAAGCAAGAATTAGAGATGGAGCTATGATCCATCCGAGATACTCTGGATGTAGAACAGATGAGGGTTCTGATTGTTGTGGAAGATGCTGCAAATTGACTAAAAGTGCAAGTGGAAATGTTGGTTGTGACTCAAGCTCATTACATGAAGTTGAGGGAGCTAAAGTCTGGAGATTTATGCTTTTGGAGGCTAAAGTATGCTGGAGCTAGCAATTAGCCAAGCTGGTTGACCAATTGCAGAAGGATACCAATGCTAACTTCAAGGAGGTTTTGGCAAATGTCCACAAGGAATATGAAGGGTATAACAAACGTGCAAAAGAGTTGATTTGAAGGTGTAAAGGTGAGAGTGGATTGGTACAATAGGAACCATGGTATCAACTATTAACTATGTCTATATGTATAATAAGTCATGATCATTAGGTCAGGCATCATCATCATGGGGATACCATCAGAGTCAAGCATCATTGTGATGAGACAACATCATGATGGGAGATCATTGAAGTCAACCATCATCAAGGCAGGAGACCATTATTTTTGAACATAATCAAGGTGAGATCATCATCAAAGTGGTATCACTGCCAAGTTCTGACATTGTTTTGCAACATTTGACTCTGTATGATATAAACTGATGTAGATACAAGTTTTGACATTTGTTTTGCAACATTTGCCTTTGTATGATAGTAACTGATGTAGATAGAACATTTTTGTAGTGCCATGTCATCAGGACCATTTCTTTATACCTAAGTGGAGTCTTGTGACCAGTAGAGTGTATAGCAAAGTGTCTTTTGCAGGTTGCACCATCACAACATTTAATTAGCATGACATGGCAGGTACATTAGGGTTAACCTTAATTAGCTCAGAGTTACTCATGGAATCATGGCATTGCATCGCCATGGATGTGCCCCATGTCAGCAGGTTAGTCCAATCCTGTAGTTAAGGGGTACGGGACTCATGGGATGGGAGAAGTACAAGACAATCCCGCCACACATTGTAGGCAAAAGATCCCATCTATGGACAAATTTTCCATAATGGTCTGTGGGTAGAGATCCTATAGCAATCCTAGCTTGACTGTGAGACACGGTTTACCCTTAGACACTTCACCTAGGAATTGACTTGCAAATCTGTCCTATTGTGAGTCATTTGGTTTTCTTAGTTATAACCCTGCGGTTAAGTAACAAAATGCTACAGGTAGTATTGCAAACACTCTATAATCTAAAAAAGAATGCAAGGAGGATAGCAAGGATCTTCACTACACATAATACACATTCATAAATTGGAAATGGGACTCAATACTCAAACATCATAATAGATGGAATGGTTTTCTTTATAGTAGCTATTGCTTAGTTCAGTCAGCAGAAAGTCACATTGATCACTCCTACAACCACAATTAGTATTGGCTTCAGCCCATGGCCCAATGATCACACGAGCTCCTCAATAGACTTACTAACATTTGATTCAATCAAGTTGGATTCCTCTCAAAGAACAAAACTGAAACCCTTTCTTTTCATTTCTTGGATTATAGGGGTTAAAAAATGAATAGTGGCTATGAAGTAGGGGTGATGAACCCCCACCAAGTGGCATGAGCTAGCTCCCTTATATACTAGTAAAACTAACCATAAAAGGAATTCTCTATCCCCTGATACTACTTCTACTATGGTTGTTGTTTGCTCCTTGCATTTCTACTATCAATGCCAATTGGCTCCTAACCCTTGATCATCTCTACTAGATTACAACTCTGAAATAGTGAAGCACCATCTTGGCCTTAATTTACCTACCTAACTATTTTAGTAAAGCACTATCTTGCAAAGGACTCATCCCGTATTGGATTCATCTTGCACTAATATAAACCCAAGGAGGATTTATCTTTCACTTACTAAGCCCATAGGTGACTCTACCGCACATCCTATATAGTTGGATCTCACAATAGATATTTTCCTAGTGTCTCCCATTGCTTGAGGTTCTTTTAGTAGCTCTTTATCCTATGCCTTTGGTACAATCCCACTAATGATATTTCTTACCTTAAACATGGCTCCTTTTGACCATCAACTCAAACCTCTTCTAAATCCTTGCCCTCTAGGCAAGCCTTTTGATGCTACCTCATCTTCTTGCCCTTGATTGCATTTGGAAAGAATTCACTCTGCATCACATAGAATGTTCCCATCTAGTCTCTTGCTAGGTAGTCTTTGAATATGCATTCTTGGATATCTATGGAACCCTCCATATGGGCCAACTCTAGAGCTCTCCCCAAATGACATCCGCACCTACTAGCTTTTTGTAGGAGGTACATGAAGAGTGTGCACTTGATTTCCTGGTGAAAGGAACTGAAGGTGCTCTCCTCCTTGATGTCACCTCAAGCTATGCAATGATATACTCGGGCAAGGACCTTACAATAGACAATCACTTGGAAAACTATGGGATCTTGAGCCATACACCATTTTTGCCAACAATCCTCTAACATTTCCATGGTCCCTCAGCCTCCCTCTAGGCATCTTTACCATATGAGGCCAGGCATGAGGTTTCTTCCATACTCAAGATATTGGATTGGATCTGACCGGAGTATCCTCAGATCCAATCTTTCCTTAAGCTTCTCCTTTAGGCCTCTAGGAATGGAGTCCAAAGGCATGGGAAGGCCCATTCTCTCCATGTTTGCTCATGTAATGACATTAGGTGTGGGACCTTGGGTACCCAACAACAGCCAACACAACAAAGTGTCCATGGGCACCATTATTCCTGCATGGCCTTGGAAATAGACACTTATAGGGGGAACTTTATCATATCTAAGTACAAAATGAAAATCATTATGTATGGTTGTGTGAACTTGAGGATCCCTTACCAAGATTACCTATTCCAGTTAATATGATTGTGGTGCCCACCTTTTTGTGCTAATTGTTTTGTTTTAATTCAACTTTGTTCGTGAGGAAGTACTAGTTTATTCTACCAATTAGATAGGAAAACCAATAGATAGTGCACTCTTCAAGTTGTGACTCATGAGCTACCAATACAAAAGACAAAGTCTGGGTAGGAAGAACACATGGAGGAAGAATGCATGAAATTAACTTGGGACCAAAGGGTGCTCAAAGGCAAATGATTTAGGGAGGAGGGACTTTGGCCCATAGGTCTTTATACAAAATGTCATTTGGCTGGGTAGCACTTTGCCCCACAATTGAAACTCAGCCAAATAGTTCACTCTGCTGCATTTCTTTCCAGATCCAACACATGGCAAGGACCTAACACCAATTTGAATGCACTGCCAAAAAAATTTAAGGATGACCATTACAAATCAAGAAGGGTGGTTTGCATTATGAGGAGGTGGAAGTGGCACATTTGTGTGCTGCACTATGCCACTATTGGCATTTGGCCCACATTGGAACTTGGAACATTGGGGGAGAGTGATACTTTGCATGCACAAGCAGTACTCAACATTGAATGTCTGACAAGGAACAAGGATGACCCAACCACTTTTTGAACAAAGAATGATTAAAGACTTTGCCTATAAAACAAAGTGGGAAATGACCATTTCCACTTTTTTCATTGCAAAAGATTGACTAAGCCTTGATTGAGCCTTTGTTGTAATAGTTTTCTAGTCTTGAAAGGCAAACCAACCTTCACTTCTACTCCATAGTTTTTGAGAGAATGGTGTTTGTTCAAAAATTCATGAGGAAGGCCCTGGAAGCCATCCTCTAAAGCCTAGCAATGAATACTTAGGTGGTATATTGTAGAAGAGAGTTAATCTAGAGTAAGCATATGGGGTTCTTGCTTTGGGATTGGGATGCAACCAATTTCAAGATTATCCATGAGACCATGAGCCAAAAAGAGAGAAGTAGTGAGGACATGAAGGGAATCCCATGGGCTACATAAAAGAGAATTGGAGGAATGATCTCGGCCTAGATATAGGCCCAATTGGAGTGATGCCAATTGATACCAAGTTCTATAATCAAGAGCTGACCCAAGAGACTGAGGACACCTTTAAGGAACCTCACAACCACAACAATGGTTGGCAAGTTCTTAATGATAAGCACCCAACTCAATGAGCAATTGTAGAAGTGGTTATGATGTTGTTCCATCACAAATGGACAACTTATTGAACCAATATCCAGGTTGTCTTTTTTCATAAGATGTACAAAGGAAAACTTATGAATTGGGCTCACATGTTCTATTTATAAGTCCAAACCCTTCAACATGATTTCTCAGATGAGAGAGGAGCCACTTACCTATCCCCCTTTGCAATCCATTTCTACATGGGTCTCAATTTGTTAAACAAGAAGGAGCACATGAAATTTCCGAGTCATTATCCTGCTGCAGATTACTTTACTTCCCAGCCCAAGGGGAAGTCAAGATCAAGAAATATAAAGAGGTAGGTGCAGAATTTTCCTAGACAAGCAAGTCTATGGTTGTGAAGGAGGAGGTGATGAATACCAAGCCAAAGAAGAAATGAGCACCATCAGCCCAAATTGCCATACCAAAAAAGAAGCAGGCAAAGAAGAACCCTTTAATCATCAAAATGGCCACCAAATCCAAAAAAGAGAAAGAAGTTGGTTCAAAGGAAAAGAAGAAGAAGAAGGGTCCTTCACTCTATAGTTAGAGGAGGAGGACCATGAAGAAGAAGACCAGTTTGAGGATGCTTAGTTTGCTCCCAAACCCCTAGTATCCAAAGACCATGTGGAAGAGAAGGAAGATGATGATAAGGAAAATGAAACCAAAGAGGAGGTGATTGGACTAGAGCCCAAACCCTCAAGCCCCACTATGGTACTCAAATTTTTTGTTTTTGTCAATTTTTAGAGTTGGAAGTGATATTTGGAGTAGAAAAGAGGGTTAGATGTAGGAAACAAGTTGGATTTGGATCTCGAGTAGGCAATCCAATCCAAGCCAAGGAAGTTGCATTCATATTGGAGTAAAATGAGACTCAGATCTATAACACCCATTTGTGCTTGTGTGTGGTATTGTGATATCTAGCTTGGTATTATAAATACTTGAGAGATAATATTTATATAAAGATAAATGATGGTTCTATATTAGTCATGATTAGCTAAAGTTAGTCATAGCTAAGATAGTGGGGACCTTACTTTAGAGGAAGTAGAAAAGATGAGCACCACTATTTGGGTTCTAGTATGTTGACTTGGTATTATTCCTAGGTGTTTGGTTTTGAGGAAAGAGTTGAGAACTCTTGGGCACACAAGCCTTTTTGTTTTGGATTCTTCTATAGTCCAAGGATATCCCATGTGAAGGAATCCTTGACTTAGTAGTTGAGTCAAGATAAGATCATATGCTTAGTGGAATATGCCCATGTGGATGGATACCTCTTTATATTTTTTGACTTTACTTGAATTTTAGCTTAGTAACTTGAGTTACTATGGTAAATAGTAATTTTAGTGCGTAACTATTTCACAAGTATATAAACAAGGGGTGAGGAGGTACTCATCATCCTTTCATTTGCAACTATCTCTCTCTCATTGAGTTCTTTAGTGAGCAATGTCTCGAGTCTTGGAGGAGCATGATGGAGTTGGGGTTCCTTGCCTTCTTAGTCCATGTTGTGCTACCACAATAGTCATCAAAGGTTCATCTTGAGTGAGAGACAGGCCAGCTCATAGATCAGACTAGGAAGGATCAAAGATCCAAAGTGAGGATACTCAAATCAAGGTCAAGTGGGGATACTTGAAGCAATCAAGTGGATGGAAGGTGTCGATGTTTCTTGCATGGACTTGCCAAATATTTTGGAAGAGCAAGAAGAGGAGCCATGGATTGTGTTCCAACATGGAACTTGATCACATTGGAGTAAGAAGCCAAGTCATGTTGGGCTGTGTGGTACCCACATTTTTTGTTTTTGTTGAATTTTAAAGAAAAAGTGTATTGTTGAAGCTGAATTGAAGCCAAATGGAGAAAAGAAGAGAAGATCATGAGTTTGGATCTAACCCAAGGAAGTTGAATTTGTGTCAAAGGAAGAAGGACTTGGATCAAACTGGAAGGGGATAAACCAAAAGGAAGGATACTTTGCATCGGAATGATCAACTCAATCCAAAGAAACCTTAACAATTTTTACTCAGGTCATACCAATCAAGAAACTTTATTCAACAAAAATGGCTACTTTGGGAGTAGGATGAAGTTGAGAGTGATAAAACAAATCATGCAAAATTTGTGAGCTCAATTGATGCTTGATTGAAGAATGATTGAGAATGGAAGTTGTATAAATTCAAGTTTTGTTGAGTGAAATCTACAATGCTGAATTATTATCCTGTTCCTCTAAAGCAAGTATCACTTTTGTAGTAATTGACAGGTAATCATTTGTTCCCATAAAGATACTAGTCCAAAATGATCAAATATGAAGTAAACAATAAGAATGAAGTTCTTCTTGGTTGCATCTTTAATCTCTTGGGTAGAAACCATACCCAAAAGAGAGTAACAAGCCCTCAATTTGCAATCTTGTCACAACTAAAAGTCACCCATAAAACACAACTCTTTGGACTCTTTCCAAATCAATATTGATTGTGATGATTTAGTTGCATCAAAGAAGGCTACTTCACCACAAAGTGACCTCACCTTGGAATAGTATTCCACCCCTCCACTGAAGGTACAACTTCTTCAGTCAAAGTTGCTTTGCATCAGTCCAATGTTGTAATCACAAATGCAAAATACTACCAACACTACAATTCTTCATAGATTTGTCAAGGCATTGCTTTGCTTACTATCCAGTCAAGATCAAACACATAGAGTGGAATCAGAGTTGTAGAATCCAACATCTAACACACTCCAACTGAAATTCAAACTTCTCTATACATTCACAAACACACACATAGGATTGATACTCGGAATTAAACTAAAACAATGAGCATTGAGCATCAGCACTTTGCTTTACTCAACTTCAAAACTGAATATAAAACACTACAAATGCTTGCTTTAAATAGGTAAAGCACTCAATAGTTATCAAACTCCCTAAACCAGGTCAACTACTTCCAACAAATCATCAAATCCAAATCAACACTCTACAACTTCAAATCTACCAATTCAGATCTCAAAATAGTTACTCCTAACTTGATCTGACTTCTACTTCTACTTTGGCTTCTACCCCCAAATTACCTACAAGTGCCTCTTGCACTTTGGGTTCATCTACTACTTCTACATCTTCATCAACTTCTACTATCATAGGATAAGTCCAAGATAACATTTTGGACTATTGATCCTTGTGATAAGGATGTATTATATTAGTGGAGTTTCTTACCATTTGGGTTAAAAAACACTCATGCTTAGTTCCAAAGGGTCATGGACAAGATCCTACCTAGATTGGATTTTGCTCAATGCCATATTGATGACATTTTGGAATATAGCACTATGGTGGAGGAGCATGAGAGACATTTGTTTGAGGTGTTTGAGAGGTTGAGATTTCATGGACTCAAATTACATCTTGGGAAGTGTAGATTCTTTCACCAGCAGGTTGAGTATTTGGATCACACTATCTACCCTAGGGGACTTGGTGTTCAATATCTACCCTAGGGGACTTGGTGTTCAATAGACCAAGGTGTAGACTATTGCGTGTATTCCTTGGCCTATAGATGTGAGCAGAGTGTGAACATTCCTTGGGTTGCTGAACTTCTATTGTCGCTATGTTATAGGATTAGGCCAAGGCCTCGATGAAACTAACCAAGCTTACACAAGAATGGTGTCGGGGAAATGATTAAGAGAGAGCTTTTGTATAACTCAACAAGAGATTGACATCTGCTCCTATTTTGAAGAGACCAAATCCACATTTATGTTTGGTACTGAGTTTTAGTTTATCTATGTTCAAGTACTCGAGCGAGCTGCCATCAAGCAAAGAAAATGGTGAAGGGAGAAGGTTTGATTAACATGAGGAATATTCTCTTATTTTCGATGTGGACGCTAGTTGTCAATCAGTGCCTTCGTACGAAGTACATCGCTTCCGTGATGAGAAACAAGATTAGTGACCTACAAAGTGGAGAAAGGCGGGGTTCGAGTCTCCATCCCCTGCTAGATAGGTTTAAAAATAGACACTATTATAGTCTTCCAAGCGAGGATATAACCATCGGCTACCCCGTTGTATGAGGTGGAGATGTTGTTTAGTTTCAAAATGTAGATTCAAGATCCAAGAGGAGAGGCGAACTAGGAGGGGTATACAATGTAATTCTGATTTGGGCAAGGTTGTTAGGATCGATTTGACTAGCATGCAGCTGAGTGGTCATCTGGCATATCCATTCTGCAACCTTTCGTCTCTTCAAGTTGTAAATCTGTCCAATAATTCGTTCTCAGGTTCTATACCAAAGTTCATAGCGGTCTGTGCCAGAATAGAAGAAGTTGATTTATCTCATAACCATTTGACAGGACTGACACCATCTGAGTTAGGTGAATTTGGAGAACTGCAGCTTCTTTTCCTTGGGTTGAATGCGTCGAACAGGCAGCATTCCTCCTCTTTTGGGAAATTGCTCAACTTGCAAGAGCTTCGTCTCCACGATAACAATTTGATAGGGCACGTACTATCTGAGATGGGAGAGTTGGGAGAGCTGCAGCTTCTTTACCTGTGGTCGAATAGGTTGGCAGGTAGCATTCCTCCTTCGTTGGAAAACTGCTCCAACTTGCAAGAGTTTGATTTTACCGAAAACAATTTGACAAGCAGGATACCATCTGAGCTGGGTGAATTGGGACAGCTGCAGTTTCTTTACCTGTGGTAGAATGGGTTGACAGGCAGCATTCCGCTTTCTTTGGGAGACTGCTCCAACTTGTAAGAGCTTGCTCTCTACGAAAAAAATTTGACAGGACGGATACCATCTGAGCTTGGAGAGTTGGGAGAACTGCAGCTTCTTTACTTGTGGTCGAATGGATTGACAGGCAGCATTCCTCCTTCTTCGGGAAACTGCTCCAAATTGCAAGAGCTTGATCTCGCCCACAACAATTTGACAGGACGGATACCATCTGAGCTGGGAGAGTTGGGAGAACTGCAGCTTCTTTACCTGTGGTCGAATGGATTGATAGGCAGCATTCCTGCTTCTTTGGGAAACTGCTTCAACTTGCAAGAACTTGACCTCGCCCAAAACAATTTGACAGGACGGATACCATCTGAGCTGGGTGAATTGGGAAAGCTGGAGCATCTTTACCTGTCGTTGAATGGGTTTACAGGCAGGATTCCTCGTTCTCTGGGACACTGCTCCAACTTGCAAGAGCTTGATCTCGTGCAAAACAATTTGACAGGATGGATACCACCTGAGCTGGGTGAGTAGGGAGAGCTGCAGCTTTCTTCAGCTGTGGTCTAATGGATTGATAGGCAGCATTCCTCCTTCTTTGGGGAACTGCTCCATCTTGCTACTGCTTAGTCTCACCAATAACAATTTGACAGGACAGATACCATCTGAGCTGGGTGAGTTGGGAGAGCTGCAGTTTCTTCAGCTGTGGTCGAATGGGTTGACAGGGAGCATTCTTCCTTCTTTGGGAAACTGCTCGAACTTGCAAGAGTTTAGTTCTCCCCGTAACATTTTGACAGGACGGATTCCACCTGAGTTTGGAGAACTGGGAATCCTGAACACCTTTCAGGTGACTGAGAACGCGTTGACAGGCAGCATTCCTCCTCTGGGAAATTGTTTGTCTCTGGAAATTCTGTATCTTCAAAAGATTTCGCTTTCAGGGTCCGTACCGTCCAACCTTGGTAATTTACATCTTAAAGTTGATGCTTTCTAACAATCAACTTTCGGGCAATATTCCTGGAAATTTGGGGTCCTCTCTACATTCCCTGGACGTTCTGGATGTCTCCCACAACAGATTGGAACGATACATACCAGGGAACCCCGGAGATATCTCTTCTCTAGTTCGACTCAAGTTTGATAACAACAGTCTGATCGGTGCAGTTCCAACCAGTCTTGGATATCGAGGGAGTTCAAAAAAAATCTCACTCTAGCAAATAATAGACTCACTGGTCGGATTCCTGCGTCATACAGTAGTTTTGACAACTTATCAGTGCTGGACTTGAGCAACAACCAGTTCCATGGTTCTTTGCAAGCTAGTTTAAAGAGTCTACCCATGTCGTTGCGAGTTCTTAAAGTGACCTCAAATAACTTGACGAGTCCATTTCCTCACTGAATACTTTCATTGACATCTCTCCAGCTGCTTGACCTGTCAAACAACAAATTCTACGGAGTTCTTCCCAGCGACCTATCAAAGGTGCAGGGTTTCATGGGCGTCAAGGATAGCATTTCCAATAGTGGTGACATCGAGATCCTCCGAGAAGAGATAGTGGTGTCAGCAAAAGGCCTACTACTTCGACTGACATACGTGGAAGTGGATCGAATCTTGTTCGATATAAGTAACAACAATTTCACAGGTTCTATCCGCGATGGACTGGGCGGTCTTCATGGATTACGTTACTTGACACTATCTGGTAATAAGTTCGATGGTCATATCCCATCCCGAACTCAAATTGTTGGAGTCCCTTGATCTGTCGAGGAATAACTTAGCAGGAAACATCCCGTCAAGTTTTGCGGATTCACCACGGTTTGTTATTTCAATTTGAGCTTCAAATAACCTAGAAGGGCAGATTCCCAGTTCTAAGCAGTTCCAGTCGTTCAACAAAGAAATGTCTGATGGAAATCCTGGACTTTGTGGTTTGCCACTAGATCTGTGCACAGAATCTCCGCAGGTTCCGAAGGGAGGAAAAGTAGGATATAGATGACAATGTGCGCTTCAAATAACCTAGAAGGGCAGATTCCCAGTTTTACTCAGTTCCAGTACTTCAACATATAAATGTTTGATGGAAATCCTGGACTTTGTGGTTTGCCACTAGATCTGTGCACAGAATCTCCTCAGGTTCCGAAGAGAGGAAAAGTAGGATATAGATGACTTACTGTCATGGCCCTTTGATGACTGGGTGTCACTTCCTGCATATCTACTAGCATCTGTAGTTAGTTTTTGTGTTTCCTTAGGATCCACCTTTCGTTCAAATCATATCAAACGAACTACTTTCAACATGGCTTCTGCAGTTTACAGGAGACTAGATTTCATTCGCAACCACAAGTATCCGAGATGTATGGGCTCTATAGACTAAGAACGTAATCTGTAAAATGTACATGTGGAGATGGAATTTTGGCGAAGTTGGATTTCACAATTCAATATCCAATATCGGTCAATTATGAAAATTCCAGTTTATTCGACTCGGGAAGTCTTCTTTTGTTTTTTCTTCATTGAACCGTGTTATTAAGATAATCTATCCATTTTAAAGTCTAATTTGATATTTTTTTACGTCTTATGAGTAATGCACAGATTGAGTTCTAACCAGGTACTTTATGTCTGGTGGTCATACACAATGATCACTGGACACAAAGTACACCATCCTGCAGTATTACACCAAATATTGAAAATTATCTCCAAAAATCAAAAAGCGGCTACCAAGTACACAAGTGTGTAATATGGATTACCTGCTTAGTGCATTTGGAAGTTAACCTATTGAATTGGAACGGTAAGGTTTTTTTATTGTCATAGTTTAAATTCAAGAGTGTGGTGAGCCTCTAGGATACGAAAGCCAGATCCATGAATTTGAAAGTTTTCAGTAAGTTGGAGCTAGTTTCTAATCATTAGAAAATTAGTTCCCTTTGTGAAATGAAATGCTAAACATTGTTTAATATTAGTACCTCAAAGATTTTTTTCTCTCAATACTGTTGTTTGTTCCCAATGGATGGCTTTATATGATTATTCACTTGCTAATGACGGCACTATATCTTTCAACTGGAACCTTATCTCCAATCCCTAATTCATTAGATTATTTTGTTGAGAAGAAAATTCCTTTGTCTTTATATGTGATACTAATAATATAAACAGTAAAAACAGGTTGTTCCCACAAGGATACGGTTGGAACTGACTAGAAATAAAGATCAAATATTACAATGTCACTAGTTGTCTATTCTTGCGTGTTTAACCTCGTTGGCAGAAACCACTACCAAAAGAAGATGGGATACCCACTGAGGCATCCTACTAAAAAGATAAATTTATAACCACTCAATTGAAAGATCTAATCTAAGAAGCCCTTGATGATGGTGGTACACTACATGCCTACACGTAGAAGTCCTCTTCCTCCTAAAGAGCCTCTTTTACCTTTGTGGCTAGTCCCTCCCCTAGGTATATTTCACCCCAGAGGTTGGTTTTCAGGCTGAAGGTTCTTTCACCCTCATAACATTGCTGACTTTGCATATCTCTTCCTAGAAAATGCAATCCCAACAAAATTCAAATCAACTGTCTATTTGGCTTTTCTATTGAGTGGTACTCTCAATGCTCCATCTTTCCCAAAACCCTACCTTGCATTGACCTACTTGTTCAAAGTGTCAAAGATAACTTCCTTGATAATGTGAAAATTTCCTACCTAGGTATTCAAGCACTCATTCCCACTAAATGTCAAGGGAAACTTCCTTGATTCGATGCAAATTTCATAAGCAAATACTCAAACACACACTCTTATTGCAGATTCCTCACCTCTACTCAACCAAGTATATAATCAAGGATGTAAGCAAAATCCATTCAACACAAAAGTCTCAGATGAGATGTTTGAGCTGAATGCTTTGTTTATGAAAAAAGTGGACATTTTTCTGTCGGTAGCAACTCCTATATACAGTTTCCTAACTATAGATCGAAGAAGATCAATGGCTGAGGATGCACATAATCTCCTAGCTACACCTACCTATTGATCTTATCCTTAATGCAGTTAAGAAGTGATTGTGCAACACCACCACCCACAACTACTCATTTTCATTTACTTTACAAGTAATTACACTCCGGCAATCATCAGCTACAAAACTAGTCCTAAGTCAAAGAGTATTTCTGGACAAAGATATACATCAAGACAAAGGTAGAGTTCAAGGCCAAAAAGAATTTCAAGCCAAGGGTGTGTTCTATACTTGACACATCTCTACTTATTTCCCTCGGGCTAACAATTATCCTCTTCTTAAAATCTGCCACGAAGAGCTACCTTTGCCTTTGCAAATCTAAATCAGTAATTCCACTTGTTCCAGATACCCCATGATTTCCAACAATAGCAATTTTGTGGTGTCTTCAAATTTTTTTGAAGTGTGCTTCATTAACCTGTCTGCTAATTGCTAGAATTGCTTGTCTAAGTAGGTCTTCATGGCCAAGGCATGTCCTTGTGAGTGGAAATCCTGAGCTTTCAATTTCTCCAAGGAGGCTTCTATAACTTCCTTTGAGGTCTCCTCCAAGTGGTCCCATGGCATCTCTGTCTTTGCCAAAATAGTGGTATTCTCTAGATTAAATTGGTTCCTTTGTTCCTTCATCTCAACTACAATTTCTTCCTGAATAGCTGACTTCTCCTTCTTGCGTTTGTCCTCCTTTCTTCTGCAAGGTCTCCACAAGTTTCTTTACTTGGGTGTCAGCTACTTGTAGTTCCTCTTGAAGGCAAAATTCTGCTGCCATGAGTGACACCCCCATTTTCTCTACGTCTCCTTTAAGCGCATCATTCTCCTCCTCTTGGGCTTTTATCTATTCTTCCAACTTAAGTCATTGAGTTGTTTCTTCCTCCTGTAAGTCAGACATCTTCTTCCTTAAGGCTTGTTCTTCATTGATCTTCTTCTTTAGAGCCTTTCTTCCTTCCCTAAGTTTGGCTGCCTCTTGCGCTGTCATGGGGATTTTTTGGTCTTGAGAGTGCACCGTGCACCTAGCTGCTCATGCTTAGATTGCTCTATTATTATTTGGTTGTATTCTTTGGATCTGCTGGGGTCTGTATCATAGGCCACAAGTTCTTGGCCAGATTCAACCCAGTGCCACCAGGTTTGTGGTATGTTCAGTCTACAAGAACTGGACTGGAAACACCCAAGACAAATTCCCTTTCACATGTGACTCCTTACCAAAAGAAAACTGGTTCGGTTCAACAACACCAAGAATCATGCATTGCTCACCAAAGATCAAGCGCCACAATGTGCAACTCCAATTGATGAAACCAAGTAGCTTCAGATCAAGATAATGACCTCTTTGAAGTTCTTAGCAACTGTTCAATAAGTAAAGAAAGGATCCAGTTACAACTAATTTTTTTATTCCTTACACACAGAAAACCCTTCACCTTGCTTACAGATTTCCCCGTCCTCTGTTCTCTAGAAAACAGTTCTCCTGCTTTCTTTCCTGCTTCTCTTTCTTCTTGAAAAACTCTTCTCCTAGCTCCCTGAATTTCCTGTTTGGCCCTCCTTTGATCTTCAACTTCTCCTCGCTGTTCCTGACTGAACCCCCTTCTCTCCCAATAGTTCCTCATTTGAAATTTCCTTCTGTACCCTCCCTTGTTCCTTACTGACTGAATGAATCTGCTATCTATATTTCCTAAAATTCCCTCTTTCTCGATTCACTCTTTGATAGACATGTGTTTTCTCCATGCATTTCCCGATCTCCTTGTGTTACTCTCAACTCTCTATATTTGCAGCCTTGGGTTTCCCTCCATTTGTTGCACTTTAACTCCTTCCCTTGCTTTCACGACCTTTCGCTAATCCCTTCTCTTTTTGCTCATTCACACTTTCATCAACAAGAAAACCCACTACTCCAATTGCTACTTGAACCATTGGCAATGCAGTTAAAACAGAAATTGTCAGGGCCACGATCTATGAGCTCTTTAGGGGAAAGTCCCGACTAACTATGAAGGCTTTTGTGGAGCAACTCATCAAATGTTGGCAGCAAGGAGCCCAGAGAAAAGTGGTTGGATTTGTATGGAGAGGTAGATAGAGATGCCACAGCGAGCTTGAAGAAATATGAGATGATGAAGCAATCAACAATGATGAGTAGTTCAGTCCCGTTTATGATGTCAAGGCCAGTGAGCATGTAAGGAGATGCAAATGTCAAATGCCTCTAACAACAGCCCTATATGTGAGTGGGTGTCAATCAAACCAGACCGTGGCTGATGTTCTTGTCCCGATGAGGATCCCAATGAAGCCTATGGGTTTTCAGCCATGCCATTAAAATTGTTGTACAAATATACAAGGTAAAATTACAAACAATGATCCCGGTGAGTGGGGCTCAAAAGATGTTTGCAAAGAGTGGAAAGATCCAACGTCCTTGATTATAATGCACTGAAGGCAAGGTGAATGCCAATTTTATCTATGCAGCTTAATTGGACAAAAAAAAGGAAACACGGATTCTGAAGCAAGGACTAAAGTGGAAACATCAAGATACTTGCTGTCCAAATTCAAACACTCAATTTCTGCGTATTCCATTCCAATCCATTTTTGCTTGTCTTCCTTCGGAATCCTCCCTGCTGGTTTCTAGGCCACCTCTTGGAAACTACTCACTGTATACACCTCCTTGGGATTTTTCCGTCTGTCATTGTACAAGATTTAATCAGCCGGTCCTTGATCTTGACTAATGCAGCCCTCCAGCAGGTGGAAGTCAAGCACTTCTAAGCCTAAGTCTCGCAGCTGAAACTAAGGTAACCCAGCTCAACATTTCTTTCTTTCCACTGGATCTTACAACCCAGCTCGTTTAAATTACAAACATCACCGGCAGCAGATAATCAGCAGTTTCTCATTCTGCAGGCCTTTAGCAGCTAAACCCTCCCTGAAAGCACTCCATTTTATGTTTAGTGAACAACTCTTCCAAGACAACATAGAGGATACAGTGCCACAACTGCCTCCTTCTCTCAGCCTTGTTCCTTGATATTCCTTTCCTGCTTAGAATTTCCTTCCAGAATGTCCTCCTTTGATATTTCTTGTCGTGTCCCCAAAACCTCTCGATCCCCCGTCACTCTTCTATCAAACCCCTCCTTAAGATCCTTCTGTCTTTCAAGAGAATCTTTCTCGACCTTCAGCCCTTCCAACTCAAAATCCCTTTCAATACTCTCTGTCTTTCAGAAAACCCTCTTTGATCATATGTCCTTCCAACTCAACACTCCTTTTGATACTCCCTGTCTTTTAGAAAACCCTTCAATCATTTGTCCTTCCAACTCAACACTCCTTTCAAGAGTATGCTATGCTTCAATCAAAATGGGATACAAATGTGAATTGCATCACTCTTGCGGAGGAGAGATCTCAAGAAGGGAGTTTGGCTTCAAAAGGAGAATGGCCAGACCTCAAAATTTTGAAAGTTGAGACATGCTCTAGTAAGAGAAGCATGATCTCAAAGAAGTGAGTACTACTTCTTTGTCTTCATGAAAAGTAAAGAGGCTGCAACCAAAAGTTATTCTTTTTGTGAAGGAGGAGAAAATTCTAGCCAAAGCTAAAGTTAAGGCCTTGCAGAAAGAAATACAAGATGTAGTACAACAAACTTGGGAGATGAGTTTGGATGAAAGTACAAAGATGAAGCCTCTACTGTTTCCGGTTGACATCAAATCCAAAGTCAAGGATCTGATCCAAGCCAAGGTGGGTAAACCCAAAGAACCTCAGGTCAAGACCACTGGTACTCTGGTCACCATCATGAAATGCCTTGAAGTCCAATTTGAACAAGGAGAGACTTCTAACCCAAAGTCAAAGTGAAGAAGATGAAGTCGTGAGGAGTACCCCAATATGACATTGTGGTAGATCTGGCATCCATGTAGGCCAATGTCACATTCAAGCAACTGTGGGAGGACAACAGGCTATACAAGAAAAAATTGAGTTTGGCCCTCAAGAAAGTAAGGGCGATGACCAAGAAAGACTTGCCACCCATATATCATATTGACAAAGAAGATTTAGGATCTCTAGAAGTGGATGTGGAGATCACGGGATGCATAAGGACATTGATACCCATTGATTCAAGTTCTGATGTGAATGTCATAATAGACGACACCAGAAACTGGTTGGGGTATCTTACATTGTCACGGGGATTTGTAGGCCTCGAGAGTGTGCCATGCACCTGGCTGCTTGTGATTAGATTGTCTTAGTCATCGGTGGATTGTAAGTTATTCCGTAGGCTATTCTAGGTTCTGTCCGGAAGTAGCTTCCTCCTGTTGATGGGATAGCCTATCTATGGTTGTTCTATCTGAACCCCTTCCTAGGTCTGTTGTGTTGAGATCCTTTGGCTGATTTAATTCTCATGTTCTTTTAGGGCTTCGCTGCCCGTACACGAGCCAAGGCCAGACTCATTCCAGAGCAGGCAGATCAGCAAGTTGATATGACTATTCATACCAAACTAGAAGCTCCAAGAATGGAGTCATTCTTCCTGACACTACTTACAGTTCACAATGAATACAGTCATCCATGAGCCACTTAGTTCTCTTCACATCCTCTTCTCAATATTTATAAGACTTAGGAGAAACATCCAATTCCAACTAACACAATGGATTACCCTATGCTCTGACATTTGCCAACTGAACAAAAGAAAGGAACTGATAAAGCCAACACAATCTTGGTCATCAACATGTTCTCTCTCGCATGCATATTAAGCTCAGACTAGTCCAGCTGCAAAATTTTTATAACATCCACTTCCACTATCCTAACAAGTTTTGTTGAAAAGAAATCCTCTCCTCCTTACAATATTTCACACTTCAGCAACATCCGAGAATTCTTCACACTCCTATCCTCACCTTCGTGAAGGAGACCTTCCATCTGTCCACACCTCAGCAACTCAGCAACATTTGGGAATTTCTCCTTACACTCTCCTGTCCTCACCTCCGTGATATTCTCATCTTGACAACTTCTGCGAAGCATCTCCAAAGCCTTACTGGTCCATCATTCCCCACTCAAGCATTGTTCTCCTTGCTGTCACTGCCAATTTGCACTGGTCTCCTTTTGAGCATTTGCTTTCCTCACTTCTATCACTGCCAAGCTCTATCAACTCAAAATATTCTCTCAATTGCTTTCTGTCGTGTCAATACACATTGGCTTCTCTTCATGAATTTTCCCTTCACTTATGTTGTCGATCCACATTGGACTCTTTGAACATCTGATCTCCTCACTTCTATCATAGTCAAGACATTCCCCACTAGGAAATTCCAGCCTCTACGATTCTGTCACGGTCAAGATTTCAGCTCATTCAAAAATTCATTCTCTCTGCCCAAGTTTCTAGCTCCTGCACATTTGCACTGTGCTTCAAGAAAACTCTCTCTCTTCCTCTGTCCTGTTCTCTCATCTTCTTACATTTGAAAATTCATCCTCTCTATCTAAGTTTCTAGCTCCTGCACATGGCTTCACACTTCCTTCAAGAACCTCTCAAGCAATTACCACACTCAGTCACATTCGAAAAACTCACTCATTCTCTTGCTCTCACCTTTGTGAAAATTCTCCCTTGGCAACAACTCAGCAAACCCTACAAACTCCTTCTATTCTCCTCTGTCAGTTTCCTTCCTGAAGTTTTCTCCATTGCCAACCTTCACAGCAGCAAATCCTCATTCAAAAGCTCACTTCCTTGTCAACACTCACAACAGCCAACACTCTACATTCAAAAAATTACCTCCTCTCTGCCTAGCCTCTCCTTTGTGAGATTTCTCCATTGCCAACCCTCACAACAGCAACCTTCTTATTTTTGAAAAGTCTTTCCTCTGTCCAGCTCTCTTTCAGCAGCAACCCTCAAACTTTCAAAATTTCTTTCCTCTGTCCAGTTCTCTCACAGCAGCCCTCATACATTCAAAATTTCTTTTCTCTGTCCAACTCTCTCACAGCAGCCCTCATACATTCAAAATTTCTTTTCTCTGTCCAGTTCTCTCGTAGCAGCCCTCATACATTCAAAATTTCTTTCCTCTGCCAGCCTCTCCTTCGTGAGGTTTCTCCACTGCCAATCCGCACTCCTACAACTTTCATTCAAAATTCCTTGCCTCTGCCCACCAGCACTTCTGCAAAACCCTCATTGGAAATTTCCCTTTCTGTCAACACTCACAACAGCCCCTCTACAATTGAAATTTCTCTGTGCCAGCCTCTCTTTCATGAGTTCTCCTTTGCTCTGTCCTATCTCCTGCAAACCCTCATTGGAAATTTCCCTTTCTTTCCACACTCACAATAGCACTTCCTATAGGAAAAACTCTACTCCCTATGCTCTTGCACAGTCACCTCTTATTCTCAAAAATTGATCTCCTGTCCAAGCTTGCACTCAGCCCTTCCTGCGGGAAACCCCTACTCCTTTTGCTCTTGCAGTGTCACCTATTGTACTAAAAAATTCATCTCCTGTCCAAGCTTTCACTCAGGCCTTCCTGCGGGCAAAACCCTACTCACTCTACTCTTGCATAATCACCTCTTATACTCAAAAATTCATCTCCTGTCCAAGCTTGCACTCAACCTTTCCTACGGAAAAAACCCTACTGTCTTCTGCTCCTACACAGTCCTCTTTACACATAAAAATTCATCTCCAATCCAAGCTTGCTCCTTCCTCTCCAGTCTCTCCTTTCGTGAGTTCTCCTTTGCCAACCCTCTCACAACAGCAAACCCTCATTCAAAAGTTCACTTCTGTCCAGCTATCTTCCAACAACAAACCTCATACTTTTGAAAATTCATTTCTATCCCGCTCTCTCCTAGCAACAAACCTCATGCTTTCAAAAATTCACTTCTGTCCACCTCTCTCCCAACAAAAAACCTCATACTTTCCTAAATTCACTTCTGTCCAGCTCTCTTCCAGGTACAAACCTCGTGCTTTCAAAAATTCACTTCTCTCTCGCTCTCTCCCAACAACAAACCTCATCCTTTCAAAAATTCACTTCTGTCCAGCTCTCTCCCAACAACAAAATTCATACTTTCAAAAATTCACTTCTGTCCAGCTCTCTTCCAGCAACAAACCTCATGCTTTCAAAAATTCACTTCTGTCCAGGTCTCTCCCAACAACAAACCTCATACTTTCAAAATTTCACTTTGGTCTAGCTCTCTTCCAGCAACAAACCTCATGCTTTCAAAAATTCACTTCTGTCCAGCTCTCTCCCAACAACAAACCTCATGCTTTCAAAAATTCACTTCTGTCCCACTCTCTCCCAACAACAAACCTCATACTCTCAAAAATTCACTTCTGTCCAGCTCTCTTTTGGCAACAAACCTCATGCTTTCAAAAACTCACTTCTGTCCAGCTCTCTCCCAACAACAAACCTCATACTTTCAAAAATTCACTTCTGTCCAGCTCTCTTCAAGCAACAAACCTCATGCTTTCAAAATTTCACTTCTGTCCAGCTCTCTCCAAACAACAAACCTCATGCTTTCAAAAATTCACGTCTGTCTAGCTCTCTCCCAACAACAAACCTCATACTTTCAAAAATTCACTTCTGTCCTGCTTTCTCACTCCATCCTTCTTGCCGTCCTTTCTCTTGAAGTTCTCTTACAGCCCCTAGGCCCAAGCGAAAAATCCCACAAAATATCTCTCCTCTTTTCACTTTGTCACTCAAAACATGAAATACTCTCCCCAAACTCTTTTGCTCAAAGTGCCCCAACTAAAATACCCTCAGGACTCTTTTGCTCAAATGCACTAAATAAAATACTTTCGAGACTCTTTTGCTCAAATGCTATAAATAAAATACCTCTGGGACTCTTTTGTTTAGATGCATCAATTAAAATACTCTCGAGACTCTTTTGCTCAAATGCACTAAATAAAATACCTCTGGGACTTTTTTAGATGCATCAATTAAAATACTCCCAAGACTCTTTTGCTCAAATGCACTAAATAAAATACCTCCGGGACGCCAAGAACATAACCAAAGTCATGAGTTGGCATAACAGAAATTTAACTCTGAGCTCATGGAAAAAAGTTAAAAGAGACTCTTGATCTTATGTAACATAAAGGATAACTCTTGCTCACCAAATGGCACCAATGATAACCATGAATCATTTTCCCCAATGACAACATTTGAGCCAACACCCCAAATTTTGAAGTTTGAGGACCAGACCAGAAAACGGCCTTTGAGTATGCTGTCAAATATAACTATGATCATTGAAAGGGTGCCCTTCAAGTTGAAATACATCATGTAAAGACCTGTGACCAAATTGGTTAACCATGGTTGATTGGAAGAACTATTGTGCAATGCCCAAGTTGTTGCGGATTGGCACTAACAAAAGCTACATTTCATAGACATATCGTCCGAAGAGTAGAAACTAGTGATTATGAGTTGGACAAAGGTTCCTCATCTCAGGGAAACAACTTCATTGGAAGACAAAGATGAATCCAAGGATTTGTCATCCTCATAAGGAGTAGACTCCAAAGATGAAGTCCAAGTCAATTACTTGGAATGTTATGAGGTGGAGGTCAAAGACTAAGACCCATACCACATTGCCTCGGGTGAAAATTTGGAGGAAGGGAGTTTGACTGCTATTTGACTTGAGCTAAGCCAAGTGAGTCACATTGAAGGAGTCATCAAATCCAATGATTGTCAAGAGATTGTCTTGGCCGAAGGCAAAATTTTGAAAGTTTTGAATAAAGTCACTTTGGATGAGTTGGCAGGATATGTTGCCATGTTTATAGAGTACTAGGATGTATTTGCCTGGTCAATTGATCAAATGCTAGGTATTACACAAAAATTTGGGGAACATCAGATTGATCTAGTTGAAAGTGCAGTTCCAATGCATCAACGACAATATCAATTGAACCTGAAGTATTCACTCTTGGTGAAAGATGAAATCAACAAGTACTTAGGGGCCAAAATAATCTTCCATATCTTGAGCAATGAGTGTGCTTCCTCCATTGTTATTGTTCCGTAGAAGGAGACTAGGAAGATTTGAGTGTGCCAAGACTTTTGCAAGTTGAATGTAGTTACAAGGAAGGATCATCATCCATTACCTTTTATCAATACAATTTTGGACAAAGTAGCTAGTCATCCTTGCTATAGATTTCTCAATGGATTTTTAGGCTATAATCAAGTATCCATTTCAGAAGAAGACAAGAATAGAACCACATTCACCATTGATTGGGGCATTTTTACTTACAATCAAATGCCCTTCAGGTTGTGTAATGCTCTAGCTACTTTCCAGCAGATGATGAATGCAATCTTTAAAGATTTCTTGTGCAAATTTGTGGAAGTCTTCATTGATTATTTTTGTGTTTTTAGGCAAAGAGAAGTACATTTGGATTACCTTCACCAAAATTTTGGAAGGTGTTGTTTTGCCGGTGCAGTGGGGATTGTATGATGTGGTACCCACATTTTTTGGTTTTGTTATATTGTGAAGAAGAAGTGTACTATCAAAGTCAAATTGAACCCAAATGGCAACAAAAGAAGAAGAATTGTGTCTTTGGGTCAAATCTAGAGTAATTTACTTTGTGTATAGAAATGAAGAACTCAGATCTGACTTATCATTGAAGAAACCCAAAGTAAGGAAAATTTGCCTTGGGTGATCAACTATGGTGCCCACATTTTTTTGTTTTTTTGTTTATTAGCATTTGAGGGAAGAAGTAAACACGGAAAGCCGAATTGCAAAAGAAGGAATGGACGGAAGTGGCTTTGGAGGAAATTCAAAGAAGGTGAGAAGGATCTGATGATGGAAGTACTCAAAAGAAGGGTATGGAAGAAAAAGTCCAAAGAGCATCATCTTCGGATCAGAAAGCGCAAGCGATACAAAGACCGTTTAACAACCTTGGTACGTGGCAAGAAAGTACACTTCAAGAAATGGTGGAGGCAGAAGAAGTGTGTCTTGATAGTGACAAGACAACAACACGCAGAAGAAGGAGGAGTCAATTTTTGAAATTGAGTGAAGGATGACTGCAATTCAAGGTAATATAAAATTGCAATTGTGTAGGGACAAGTTGAATATGCCAAGTAAATTTCCAATTCCTCTGTGTAGTTATCCTACAATAATGTGTGTCAAGAAGCCAATTGAGAGTGAAATTTTCCAAAATCCAGAAGGGGTTAGAGTGTCTCGTCCAAGAGAAGGAATAGTCTTTTAGTGCCAAAGAATGAGAGAGCAGAATCATGGCAAAGAAGGTCATGAATGCTCTGTCAGTGCAAAGTTTCGCAATTCGTAGGTTAGATGTGGTAGCCTGAATCAAAGTCTTGAATAGACTTTGTATTACATTTTTAGCATGGAATTGGAATTTCAGTTTCCCAAGAGTGATGGCAGAGATAGCTGCCAATAATTGCAAGGAGGGCCCCGAAGTCTAAGGGAAGAGAGGGAATCTGGCTCGATAGACTGAGTCGGATTGGAGATTAGTGTTGGGGAAGGAAGCAAGAGAACCGACGGATATCACCTTCTATTGGAAGTGTGATGCTATAGAAGAAACGGCGGAAATCTGAAATTCTTTCTTTGCTCCGAGAACAACAAATGGTTACAAGGTGGAGTCCTATCAAGACCCGATTAGAAGAAGTATCGTGGGGATGATTATGGCCATGTTCAAACCAACACGGACAACTTACGTAAACATGCAGCAAGCAGTCTTCTTCCACCAGATGTTTGCAGGGGTGAAGGTGAATTAATGGAAGTGTTTTCACCACCGAATGAGGCAGATGGTGATCAATTGGAGGACAGGTTTGCCTCCACATTATTTTGCACCATTTGCAGCACATTTCTACTTTGGGTTGAACTTGCTGACAATAGAGGAGAGGCATCACATGGTGTTGCATTTCCATCCTGATTTAAGATGGGAAGTGGATGAAGAAGAGCGACAATATATGACACACCTATAGGAGTGCAGATGTCTTTGGAGTTAGAGATGGAAACATTAGAGAAGAGTGGGTCAAGAGATGAAGAGTTAGATAGATTACCCACTAGTGCAATTTCAGATCAGGAAAGAGAATTGCTGGATCCGGTAGAAGAGGTAGAAGATATGAAACCCGAGGAAAGAGTAGTAGGAAGTAAGATTACTTTGGGTTTGGATTTGAAAGCCGATGATGAAGTAGACATCGGATCTGAGTAGTAACAGTTTTGAGATTTGAAGAGGCAGACATGAAGAGGTGCATTGTCATTTCGGATCTGCAGGTTATAAGAGTTGTTGTAGAACGGTATAGTTGTTAGAACTGTCGATTTGTTCACTACTTAAGAGTGACATTCGTAGTATCATGTTGTTCAGTGCTCATTATTTATGAGAATAGATAAAGCAAAGTGTTGTGAAGCAGTGCTCATGGCTTGAGCTTGATTCCGAGTATCAACTTTGTGATTCTGTTTGTGAGTGTTTGGAGAAATTCAAAGTGCAAGTCAGAGTGCTTGTTGGATGTTGGATTCCATAGCCTTGATCTTCATTCTGTGTGTTTGATCTTGAGTGAAGTGCAATCAAAGCAATGCCTTGACAGATCTGAGAGGAATTGTAGTGTTGGTAGTATTCTGCATTTGTGAGTGTAGTGCAAAGTTGATGTGAAGCAATTTTGATTGAGGAAGTTGTGCCTTCATTGGAGGGGTGGAACACAATTTTGAGGTGAAGTCGTTTTGCAGTGAAGTGCTATTTTTGGGAGAGCCTGAATCATCACAATCAAGATTGTTTGGAAAGATTTGATAGAGTTGTGATTAAGGAGTGTTAATTTGTGACAAGACTGCAAATTAGTGCTTGTTACTCTCTTCTGGGTGTGGTTTCTACCTGAGAGATTAAAGAAGAACTCAAGAAGAACTAAATTGTTACTTTGCTTCGTATTTGACCAATTCTGACTTGTATCTCTGCGGGAACAAACTTTACTTACTCAATTATTGCAAAAGTGATATTTGCCGGGTTGTCACATGATTTTTGACGCCACTGCTAGGGATACAAATCTTGGAAGTGGAAGAATACGAAGCCAAATTCAAAATTGGATATCAATGCAATATGAATGTCTGCATCGAGAGAACAACAGGAAGAGAGAGCTCAAAGACAAGCACTTCAGCGTGAAGAAGACAAACGTCTAAACATCCCATCCACTATGGACAAAACCGAACAAGAGGCATTGGATTTTCAACTCCTTCACGAAGTGCAAGAAGCCCTGCGAAAACTTGACCACAAGAAACGTGAAGGCGGTTGGCAAGGCTACTTTGCATCTCCCTCTTCATCCAAGAAGAAGAAAGAATCGAGTGGCCAAACATATGCATTGCGGCCCAATACACCGACTTCCCCTAGAGCTGTAAAGGAAGTCGCGTCCTTGAAGAACTTTGTTCGAGAAAAGACATCACAAGCACTTACTGAAGACGAGTGTCAACATCTTCTACGAACGATTCCTTGGTTGTCCCGAAGGAATTTTGAAGAACCAATCGAAGGTGTTGATCTTGAATCTTCCACTCGGGTTGAAGTCGACACCCTCATAGCAGAAATTGTCAAAGAAGACCCCACCTTGAATTTGATAAATTGGAACCCCTGGGCTAACAACACGGCGTCGATACCAACCAATCCTTCAGTTCCGTCAAGTTCAACACTACCTCAGCCGATCCTAGTGCATCGAACGATGACTTTGTTGCTTGTCACCTGACACGCCTATTAGAAGTACAAGGAGACAGAACAAGACAAAGACCCCGATGAATTCATCAAAGAATTCAAAGTCATCTCCTTTGCTAACAAGGAGCATGACTCGGTGGATTGCCTGAGAATTTTCCCAAGTCTGCTCCAAAAGAAAGCTTGGAGCTCGTACACCCATGTGACCCAGAAGGGGTTCGTACTAGCGGACTAGGCGGACTTGAGAAACAACTTCTTGGAACAATTCTGGGAGGTTGATTACGATATGAGTGTCTTCACGGCACTCAACGATTCAGACCAAGGCAAGAAGGAGAAGTTGAGAGACTACTCTGAGCGGTTCATGGCACTATTGAACCGAGTTCCCAAGCAATCGGGGGTGGTGGGTTACTCCGATGCCCAAGCCATTACCTGGTTCCTCGGGGGACTTTCACCAAAGATACGAATCTTTGTGAGGGAGAGGAATGTAACTTCCCTGGACAAAGTACTCAAACATGTTGCTCGTTATGAGGCGGCCCACTCTCACTCTGTCGGTAACCGGAGAAATTGGGAGAAGAAAGGCAAGAAGCCCAAAAGGAGAGCTTTGTGCAACACATCCCCTTCTTCGGATGAGTCCTCCACGTCTTTGAGCTCTTCTTTAGAATCCAAAGAAGAATCAAAGCCAAGACGAGTCAGAAGACGTGGGGGTAAGAAACCAGTGACTCCTCCAGCAAAGAGTGTACATAGGGCTGATACCAAGCTGGATGCCCTCATCAAGGAGTTTTTGGATTTCAAGATCCAGATGATTGGGGCTAAGGACAGAAGGAAGGCCCTAGCATTTGGGAGATCGAATGTATGGTGCACTGCATGTGGCAAATCAGGCCACGCAAACACAGAATGCAATACTCATAATGCATTCCCGGTGCAACAAATTGATTGGGTTCCGTGATGGAACCAAGACGAGGACAAAGAGGCGGTGTACCAAACAAAAGAAGTACAGCCTCAGGCTAGCACATCGTACTAAGGTCCGAGGTTTGGACCCGGGAGTATAACTCCAATGCTCCTCCACGAAGACCACCGATGAGCAACCAGAATTGCCCTCAAAATGTTGCACTCGGAGCCTGTTATAATTGTGGCTTGATGGGACATTGGTCTCCAAACTGTCCGGAGCCAAGAAGGCAAATTGGGTACGTTCCCCTATGCAAAAATTGTAAAGGATCAGGGCATACGGGCAACCAATGTCCTCACCCACCAAACCCGAAGCCGCCTGTAAAGTATGTATAGACCCCAGCTGAGCGTGTAGCAATTCAACCAAAGGGGGATACTAATGTAAATTGTATCACTCTTGAGGAAGAGAGACCTCAAGAGGGAAGTCCGGCCTCGGAAGGAGAATGGCCAGACCTTGAAATTTTGAAAGTTGAGACACGCTCCAGCAAGAAGAAGCGTGATCTCAAAGAACTAAGTATGACCTCGTCGTCTTCCAGAAAGGTGAAGAGACTGCGCCCAAGGGCAATTCTTTCTGCCAAGGAGGAAAAGATCCTTGCAAAAGCCAAAGCTAAAGCCTTGCAGAAAGAACTAAAGGAGGCACTACTCAGGACTCGGGAACTGAGTTTGGAAGAGGAGATGAAGACGAAGTCTCCAGTTTTTCCGGCGGACATCCGATCCGAAGTAAAGGGTCTGATCCAAGCCGAAGTGGGCCAACCCGAGGAACCTCTGGTTAAGGTCATTAGCAAGCCCGTTACCATTTTGAAGCGTCCCGAAGTCAAGAGGGAACATGGAGAGACTTTGGACCCGAAGCTGAAGGTGAAGATGGTCAAATTGGGAGGAGTTCCCCGATATGATATTGTAGCCGATCTGGCAGCCACAAATGCCAACATTACATTCAAGCAATTGTGGGAAGATAACAAGCTGTACAAGAGGCAGCTGAATTTGGCACTCAAGAAGGTGAGGCCGATGTCAAAGAAGGACCTGCCTGCTATTTATCGTATTGAACAAGAAGATTTGGGATCTCCCAAGGTAGACACGGAGATTGCAGGGTGCATGATCAAATTGATACCCATTGATTTAGGGTCCGGTATGAATGTCATGACCAAAGATACTGCAAATTGACTCGGATATCACACGTTTGAACCAACACCCCGAGTGTTGAAATTTGCAGACCAAACCAGGAGATGGCCTTTAGGCATGCTGTCAAATATAACCACGATCATTGGAGGGGTTCCCTTCAAATTGGACTACATCGTGTTGCGACTAGTGACAAAGACTAATAACCCTCTATTGATCGGAAGACCCTGGTTGTACAGTGCCCAAGTTGTGGTGGATTGGCATCAGCAGAAGTTAAGATTCAAGGACATTTTGTCCGAAGATCAGAAGCTGGTGACTGTAAGTTGGACAAAGGTTCCCCACCTCAGGGAAACAAGTTTGTCGGAAGAGGAGGACAAATCCGAAGACTCATCATCTTTGTCCTTAGACAAATCCAAATACGAAGATCCATATGACCTTGCCTCGGGTGAGCCTGACTTGGAGGAAGAACGTTTGATGGCAGCTCACCTCAGGTTAAGCCGAGTAAGCCACGTTGAAGGAGTCATCAACCCCAATGACTGTCAAGATGTTGTATTGACTAAAGGAAAATTTTTGAAAATCTCGAAGACAGTCACTTTGGAGGAGTTGGCAGGATACACTGCCCTGTTCATAGAATTCCAGGATGTATTCACCTGGTCTATTGATCAAATGCCGGGTATTCCATGAGAATTCAGAGAACACCGGATTGATCTAGTTGAAGGTGCAGTTCCGGTTTGGCAGCGACAATACCGCCTAAACCCGAAGTACTCACTTTTGGTGAAAGATGAAATCGATAAGTACTTAGGGGCTAGAATCATCTTCCTTGTCTTAAGCAGTGAATGGGTTTCCCCCATTGTCATTGTTTCAAAGAAGAAAACAGGGAAGATCTGAGTGTGCCAAGACTTCAGGAAGTTGAACATAGTCACAAGGAAAGATCATCATCCCTTGCCTTTTACCGATACAATTTTAGATCAGGTAGCTGGTCATCCTTGTCATAGCTTTCTTGATGGATTTTTAGGGTACAATCAAGTATCCATTCGAGAAGAGGAAAAGGAAAAAACCATATTCACGACCGATTGGGGCACTTTCGCTTACAATCAAATGCCCTTTGGGTTGTGTAATGCTCCCGCTACTTTCCAGCAGATGATGAATTCAATCTTCAAAGATTTCCAGCGCAAATTTGTGGAAGTTTTCATTGATGAATTTTGTGTGTTTGGGCGAAGAGATGTACATTTAGATTACCTTCACCAAACTTTTGAAAGGTGTCGTTTTGCCAGCTTGTCATCACACCCGGAGAAATGCTTCTTCACAATGAAGGAGGGAATTCTTCTGGGGCATCGGGTGTCAGGCCGAGGTATTGAAGTCGATGTTGAGAAGGTCAAGATAATTGCAGCTTTGGAATCACCAAAGAACCTTCTTGGGACATGTCGGATACTACAGACGCTTCGTGTCAAATTATGAAGTGCTTGCTGCACCACTTACCAAGCTTCTGAAGAAATCCAAAGACTATATGTGGGAAGCAAATCAAGAAGAAGCTTTCCAGGTGTTGAAGAAGAAACTGGTTGAAGCACCTATTATGAGGGCCCCGAATTGGGACGTCCCTTGTCATGTATATGTGGACATTTTGTCCATGGCCATCGGGGTCGTCTTAAGTCAAAAGGACGAAAAGAAGAAGGACTACCCGGTGTATTATGCCAGCCAACAACTTTCAGTTTCTGAAAAGAACTATTTGACAACTGAAAGAGAAGCACTCAGAATGGTGTATGTCAGCAAGAAATTTCACCATTATCTGTTGGGGTACAAGTTTGTCTTTTATGTTGACCATTATGCATTACAACATTTGGTCAAGAAGGCAAATTTATCCGGGTGAATTGCAAGATGGATCTTGTTGTTGCAAGAATTCACATATATTGTACAAGTAAGGAAGGGAGCTTTGCATTTGAATGCGGACTTCCTGTCCAGGTTAGAAACTCAGGACCAAGAGTGGGAAATTGATGATTGGTTCCCTAACAAAGAGTTGTATCAATTATCAGCAATGCGAAGTACGAGGTATGCAGCTGAATATCATTATCTGCATACTCTCCATTGTCCTGAAGGGCTGGATCCAGAGCAGAGGGCAGTCTCTCTCAAGAAAATGGGGCCGTACTAGCTCAAACACAACATTTTATTTAAGATGGGCAAAGACAAAGTACTTCGGCGATGCTTGGAGTCATACGAAGTAGGAGGAGTGATTGAATCTTTACACTCCAAAGCATCGGGAGGACACTATGCTTTGAAGAATACTGTAAAGAAAATTCTTTCGGCAGGGTATTGGTGGCCTACAATGTACAAAGATGTGCATGCTCATATCTGAAGCTGTGATGCTTGTCAAAGAACGGGGAAGCCGATGGCTACTTCTCAATGGCCTTTGAGACCAATTTTGCCTTTGGCCCCATTTGAGAAATGGGGGATTGATTTTGTGGGTCCCATTCAACCAGTGACCCTAGTCACAAGAAAGTGATACATTTTGGTTTGCACTGACTATGGTACCAAAATGGTCGAAGTTGAAGCCACTCGCAAAGATGATGCTAAAACTGTGGCGGAATTTTTCTTTTGAAACATCATCTCCCGATATGGGTGTCCTCTGGAATTAGTCAATGACCGAGGAACACATTTTTTGAACTCTGTAATGGAGGCATTAACCAAGTACTTTCAGATTAAACATTGGAAGACGACTCCTTATAACCCAAAAGCAAATGGCTTAACAGAAAAGGCAAATGGGTTACTTTGCAAAATTTTGAATAAGATGACTGTCAATTATGCCTATCATTGGGATACAAAATTACCAGCCGCATTGTGGGCATATCAAATGACAAAAAATATTACAACCAAACAAACTCCATACTCCTTGACATATGGCTTGCATCCCATATCGCTAGTTGAATTTGAAGTACCAACATATTGAATTCTTTGCAAAGAACAAATGTCGGAAGAAGAAAGTCAAGATCTTCGGATTCATCAACTGATGTGGTGAACTACCTTCTCCTTACTTCCATCCACTTCTAGTTTGTTTTGATGCATCATCAACTTGTCCTTGAATTCTGCCTTTAGTGCCTCCTTCTGTTGCACATATTGGACTAAATGATCTTCAACTCCTGTGAGCAACTCCCACAATCATTCTTCCTCCCAATTACATTCTATCAATTCTCATTGCTAGGCTTGGTCTTTCTTTATCATGCTCTTCCTCAAACTCTCTAGCTCTTGTTCCATCACTTCTGCAATCACTTTTGAGTGTATGACCTCAACTTTTACATCAACAACTTCCTATTTCATGTTCTCGAGCAACTCCCTTTGCTCCTTCAATTCTTTGCTGCACTTCACAAAGTTCTCCTGCAAGGCATCCAAACTTTTACTCCGGAGAATTGCTTCAGCCCCAAATTCTTTGGCTTCCTTCCCTCCTTGGGTTAGCTTGCTCCTTGACTCCAAGGTCTCATCACTCTATTTCTTCACTACCTCCAACTCATCCCTCACTTCCAGATGATGGCTCTTCAACTCTGCTTTCTTATGCTGTAGAAGCACCAACAAAGGACAAAAAAATCTTTGATAGATACTTGACTCTGCCATATTTTCCATCATCATCTCTTTTGTCTTGTCTCTAATAGGCATTTTTTTTGATTGGTGCCTTACCCTGAAGATGCAATCTTTGTATCTGCAATGTCTTGCCTTCCTAGCTCTCTTCTTCATCTTCAGCTTTGCTTGGCCTGGTGACGACCACTTGGGTGTTTCTCTTCATCCTTGCCGCCCTTGGAAATACCAAAGCACCCTCTCCTATTTGTTCATCTTCTAGCTTGTTTGCTGGCAACTCCAGACATAGCTTGTCTCCTACTTCCATGTGGTCAATTGCCTCATGGAACTCACTCCTCTTATCCAGCAATCCCTTCTCTTGATTGCTGAACTTTGGTCTCTCCTTCACTACCACTGCTTGACTCTTTGATCCACAATATAAATTCTTCTTCTGCTCTTTAAGCTTCTCCCTTTGACTCCATTTCTTCTTCAAATTCTTCCTCCAAAGTTGACTCCTTCACTTCCATTGGTGCGGGCTTTGGATTGAGTCTTTGTATCTTTTGGGGCTGCAACGGCACAATTTGTCCTTCCGGTCTACTTCTCTTTTTTGGCTTGGAGATTTCTATTGACATTATCCTCTCTTTTCCACTCTTCAAGTTGTATGCATCTCCTTCACTCACCCGCTCTGTGTAATATCATTCATCTCCATCTGCTTCTCTTTGTAAGTCGAGATGGAAATGGGACACCATCTGTCCTCTCCTCCAAACTAAGTAGGTTTACCCAAAGTAGAAGTGGGCTACAAAGGGTATGAAGCATTGTGGTGGTATATCCATTCTCCAATTGGTGATCATCTGCCCAATCCATTGGTGAAAACACCTTGCCCAATCCACCACCTTTCCTACAAACATCTAGTGAAAGAAGACTGTCTACTGCATTGTTACATAGGTGATTTTCTCTGGCTTGAACAAAGCCATCATCATGCTCATGATCCCTTTTTGCATTGGATCCTTGTAGCTATTCACCTTGTACTCATTCTTAGTGCAAGGTCTTCAGAAAGAATTCCTCACCTTGGTAGTTTCTTCCAAAGCATCACACTTTGACAGAAGGTGATGCCTCCTACCTCTCTTGCTTCCCTTCCTAGGACTGATCTCCAATTCAAGTTTGTCCATCAACCTAGATTTCCTCTCTTCCCTACATGCTTGGGTCTGTCCTTGAAATTGCTGGTAACAATTTCTGCCATGAACCCTGGAAAGCTAAAATTCCAAGTCCAGGCTAGAAATGTGATGCAAACTTTGGACAAGACTTTGCTCCTTGCCACTACATCTAATTGATGAATTGCAAGACCCCTCATTGCACTTTGCTTATTTCCCTTTGGGGCCATTGTGTGCTTCTTCACTCTTTGCTTATGGAAGATTAACCACGAGACTCTAACCCACTCTTCCTGCATAATCGCAATTTGCATTCCTTTGGGTCGACTCTGAATAGGAATAGGATAGCTTCTAGACATTGCAGTGCTTCCTTGTCAAAATCTCAATTTTATAGTCCTTTGCTGATCAGTCATTCTTCAGTCATTCCTCTATTTACCCACCAATTCTACGGGTTGGTTTCCTATGACTTTCAAGATCATCTTGGTTCCGGGGTAGTCACTTTCTTCCCACATACTTTCTTGATTGGTAGAACTTGAGGAAAAGTTGTTATAGATTCTTCAAATCAGGTTGCACATCCCAATGTGAAGTCCTTTGTCTTTGGCTTCATACTTCTGTCTATCTGACCCAAGTCCTTCTTACTTTGACCTGAGGTCGACTTTGGGTTTATACCAAAACACATCATTCTTTGTGTTTCTTCCCCGTTTAGCCCTTCTTTGGCTTTACTAATGCACTTCTTCTTTAAAACTCATAAAAAAACAAAAAATGTGGGTACCACATACCTCATCCGCAAATGTGAGCATCCCTATGAACACCAGCTTTGGTTTCTTTATACAAGTCCGGGTCCATGGTCCAATATTTTTGAACTCTCCACCCATTCACTCAAGTTGCAAATGGATTACCTTCTAGTTTTGCAAGTTGAATAGAGCCATTTTCATAGATGTGCATCATACGGTATGGCCCCATCCACCTTAAGTACAGCTTACTTGGAAAAAATATTCAGAGATTGTCATATAACAACACCAAATCACCCTCCTGAATAGTAATAGGCTTAATTCTCTTATTGTGCTTGACTTTCCATTGTTCTTGTACTTCCTTCATGGTTTGCATTGCATCATCTCTTTTCTCTTCTAAACACATCAATTGATGGATCCGAAGATCCTTACTTTCTTCCTTCCAACCATTCCTCACAAAGAATCTGATATGATGATATTGCAAATTCAATTGGTAGTATGGGATGCAATCCGTATGTCATGAAGTATGGAGTTTTTTTGGTTGTAATTTTTATAGTTGTTCTATATGCACACAAAGCTACAAGTAACTTCATGTCCCAATTGTAGGCATAATTAACCATCACTTTATTCAAAATTTTGCACAACAATCCATTTTCTTTCTCAATTAGGCCATTTTCTTTTGGATTGTGTGATACCCACATTTTTCATTTTGATGAGTTTTGAAGAAGTGTATGAGAAGACCAAATTGTAGCCAAAGGAAGAAGAAGAAAAGAATGGACTTATGTGTCTTTGGAGTAAACCTAAGGAAGTCAACTTTAGGTCGGAAGAAGAAGTACTTAGAGGGGACTTCCAAAGAGACTAACCCAAAGAAGGGCATCTTTGGAGCGAGAAGTTCAGGCTGATATGAAGAAGCTATAATGACTTCTCTTTGGGTCGGGCCAGCCAAGAAATCACACTTAAAGAAATGGCTAAGGCAGGAGAAGAATGCTTTGAGAGTGATAGGAAATAAACACACAAAAGAAGTGGGAGTTGATTTCAAAATTGACTGAAGAATAATTGCACCTCAAAGCGTTATAAAATTAACACTACATCAAGGGAAAATTGGACATTTCAAGAAGATATCATGTTCTTTTGAGTAGTTGTCCTATACAAGTGCAAGTCATGAAGCAAATTGAGAGTGAAAATAGTTAGAGTGTAGTGTCCAGGAGAGGGGATATTCTCCAACTCCAAAGAACTCAGATAATGGCAAAGAAGAGTAAGAAGAATGCACTTGCAATGAAGAGTCTTGCAATTTGGTGATTAGATGTAGTAGCATGGATCAAAGTCTTGAATATACTTTGGATCACATTTTTGGCATAGAATGTTAGTTTTCCAAGTTTTATGGCAAAAATAGCTATTAGTAAATATGAGTAAGGCCTTAAAGTAATGGGGAAGAGAGGAAATCCAGCTTGACAGACTAAGTCAGATTGGAAGCTAGTCTTGGGAAAGGAAGCAGGAGATGCAGCTGGAGTCACCTTCTATTAGAAATGTGAAATTTGGAAGATACTGCAGAAATTAGGAATTCATTCTTTGCTCCTCGAACCAACAATGGCTACAAGGTGGAGTCCAATCAGGACCCAATTAAGTGAAGCATTGTGGGCGTGCTAATGGCAATATTCAAGCCAGAGTGAGTGACATATGTGAATATGCAGTAGGTGGTCTTCTTCCACCAAATGTTTGTAGGAGAGAAGGTGAATTGGCAAAGTGCTTCCATCAGAGAATGAGGTAGATGATTGTCATTGGAAGACAAATTTGCCACTACACTACTTTGTACTGTTTGCATCACATTTCTACTTGGGACTAAATCTGCTGACGATGGAGGAGAAGCATTGGATGGTTTTGCATTGGATGGTTTCACATTTCCATCCCGATCTATGACATGAAGTAGTTGACAAGGAGCAGCAATATATCTTGCAATTGTGGTCTAGTGATGATCATTTCACCAGCACGGGATAGAGGAATATGGTGGAAGGAAGAAATGTGAAGACAAAGAAGCAGGCTAAACCCAAAGAGTAGTATTACCCCTTCCGCCACAAAAGACATGAAGACTAAATCCATGAGGTAAGGAGGTAGTGAGGGACCAGTCTTTGGGCACAGAGTCTGAAGGAGAGATAGAGTCAAAGAGAGAAGACTAAGAAGAAGAAGAACTCACATTGCAAAGCAAGGAGTCTAGTAGTGAGAGTGAAGACTAAGATGAACTCCAACAATCAATCAATGCAAGGATTGCAAAAGATGATGAGGAGTTCCATGCAGCAATTGATCATATGGAGGGAGGATATGCCCCTTTTTTTAAGTTACTTATAGAGGAAATGGACAAAGAGCTAAGGAAGGTAGTCCAGAAGGGAGTGAGGTCAAAGAGGTTACTACAAGCCCCACCAAAAGGTCCGAGCCAAATCAAGGAAGAAGAAGCAAGCTCAAAAGAGATGATGTTGAAGGTACAAAGATCACAACTTTAGGGTAAGGCCCCTGTTGAAGAAGAGCCAAATGGAGGCCAAGTATGAAGACCAAGACCGAGAAGAAGACTTTGATAAAGTGGCGTACTTGTCAATGATTGTGTGTCCATTGTTGCTGCAATTGAAGTAGAGAAAGACAAGATATAGAAAGATCATCTGGAGGTGAAGAATGAGCTGCAAAAAATGAAGTATCTGATCAAAGAAGTAAGAGAATTGAAGGAGAGGTTAACCTAAAGAGAAGAAGAAGCTTAAGAACTTTTGGTAGATGAAGTCTTGAAGAAGAAGACTTTAGAGAACTTCCAAAGAGTTTTGAGAGGTGTGGAAGAGAACTAGACTATTGAGCCAAAGAATTGAAGGACAAGAAGGCAGTGATCAAGAAGATGAAAGGGGAAGTAGGCAAAGCTCATATTGAAGTCATACATGTGAAGGCGATGGTAGCTGTGATAGAGCAAGAGTTAGAAAGCCTAAAGAAGAGCATGATAGAGAAGTACATATAACACCCATTTGTGCATGTGTGTGGTATTGTGATATTTAGCTTGGTATTATAAGTACTTGAGAGATATTATTTATATAAAGATAAAGGATAGTTCTACATTGGTCATGATTATCTAAAGTTAATCCTAGCTAAGATAGAGGGGACCTTACTTTAGAGGAAGTGGAAAAGATGAGCACCACTATTTTGGATTCTAATGTGTTGACTTGATATTATTCTTAGGTGTTTGGCTTTGAGAAAAGAGCTGAGAACTCTTGGGCTCGTAAGTCTTTTTGTTTTGAATTCTTCTATAGTCCAAGGATAGCCCATGTGAAGGAATCCTTGACTTAGTGGTTGGGTCAGGATAAGATCACATGCTTAGTGGAATATGCCCATGTGGATGGATATTCCTTTATACTTTTTGACTTTACTTGACTTTTAGCCTAGTAACTTGAGTTACTCCGATAATTAGTAACTTTGGTGCATAACTATTTCACAAGCATATAAACAAGGGGTGAGAGGTACTTATCATTCTTTGATTTGCAACTATCTCTCTCTCATTGAGTTCTCTAGTGAGCAATGTCTTGAGTCTTGGAGTGTTAGTCTTGGAGGAGTATGATGGAGTTGGGGGTTCCTTGCCTTCTTAGTCCATAGTGCGCTACCATAATAGCCATCAGAGGTTCATCTTGAGTGAGAGATAGGCCGGCTCACATTTTTGGTTCCATTGATGGTACCTCTCTAGAAGGCAAGATAATGTTTTGCGTTTAATTCTACATTAGGCAGAACGAGGGTATGAGAGCTCACTTGGAAAAGAAATTAGGAGAGGAGAGGGCTGACCTTATGTTAGAGAACCAAGATCCATTTGTATACCATGTAGTTCATTATGATGTCTTTGAGGTGATTTTGTACATCTTGTACACATGAGAGGATTTGGAAAGATTGTGTGAGGTGGATTGCAGATTTTGGGCAAAATCTCAAGTTTTAGATCTAGACTTGAAATTTCTACACATGATAGTTTGGGTTGTCCTTCAGTTAATATACTTAGAATTATTATGAGAGCTACTATGTGCATTGGGCTAGAATTTTTGAAAGTTGATAGGGTAAACTGCTCCAGCAAGTGCATGCTCTCTGGAAAATTGTATAGAGTTTACCATTTCTTCAATTTTCAATGGATTTTTGTGAAAACTTAAAAGAAAATTCAGTGCATTTTATCCTAATTGTTGACACAAAAATTAAAGAGAGATCATTTTTGCGAGGGAGTTATGAGGTTTTTGAAGTGAGGGGGTGGTTTTCAGACCAATCTGAAATATGTGTGCTGAATAGAAAGGTGTCTAGGCAAAATGGCTTGATGAAAAAATCTAAAATTTTGCATGGATGGACATCCTAGAGTTGTGATCAATATGCAAAATTTTAGAGGATTGTGACATACTAGTTAAGAGATTTGAGTGACATTGTGAGGAAGGGTCAATTCTATAGAGTGAGATCTCATGCATGAGGAGTTTGAGAGCAACAAAAAACATGTTTAAGTGTTTAGATTCATCTTGGGAACATGGAGGGTCATCAAGAGTGGAATTTGAGACTATGCAAGGTTCCCCAAGAGTTTGAGGTGATTTTAGGGGTAGATTTGAGAAAAAGAGAGTTTATAATAGAATTTGAAGAGAATATTGAGAGGATCCAAAAACCTTCACCACTTGGAGGAAAGAGTGAGTCTAAGTGCTTTCTATGTAGAGAGAAGGGACACAAGGCAAGTCCATGTCCATTGATATTTGAAAAAAGGAGATTGAGGGAAAGGAGAGGCTTACTTGACTTGGGTTTGCATGTTGGACCTTCTTCACCAAGATTGGGAGGGAGAAGATCTAAGACCAAGGAGTTTTGTGAGGTTTGTGAAGTTGAAGGACCTCCAAAAGGATATGAGTGTAATGGAGTAAAAGCACTTTTGGAGACTTTTGGTGAAGGATCTTGGAGAGAGTCTTAGTACAACTAAAAAAATACTATCACCTTCATTAGCTAGTTCTCAAGATTAGTGATAGAGATAATATTTCAACTTATGGATAAACTATCCATGACAGTTTGATTAATATGCACTTTAGGATTTGATATTGCTATAGAAATCTTGGAGCAACCTGAACTTTTTGTGTTCCCTAGGGTGGATTATTCTCAAATGGTGTTAGTCATGTATATACTCTATTAGTTATAGAGTGAGAGAAAAGAAAAGAGAAAAAGAAAAAAATTGAGAGAAAAGAAAGATAGTGAGAGGTTAAGATGGGAAACTTCCAGTTTTCTTTGGCAAGGATAGAGAAGATGTGGAGGCCTTTGTGAGAGACTTCAAGAAGGCTTGCATAGGAAACAATGAAAGGAGGAAGAATGAGTGGGCCTCATTATTACCAAATTTCTTTGAGGATGCAGGACTTACACGATATGAGTCAAAATACCAAAAGAGAGAAAGGAGAGATGGGGAAGAAGAGTCTTGGGAGAGTTTGACTTCAACACTCATTGAGAACTTCCTTCCAGATGAGAGTTATGAGAGATTGATGAGTGAGGTTACCTTTCTCAAACAACAAGATGGAGAGAAAGTGAGTCTATATGGAAAGAATGGAAAAGTTAGATTCCAGATTTTGCATAGTGTTGAGGAAGTGTGAAGATGATGTGGAGACTACTATGATTGGCATAGGGGCCATGCTCACAAATAATTTTGTGAGAGGATTGAGACCACAAATTGGAAACAAGGTGAGATATGAGAAGTCTTCTTCCAAGGTTGAAGCTATCAAGATTACAATTCGTATGGAAGAGAGTTTGAAAGGGGATGAGAGTGATTTGGTGGTGAAGGAGGTTGTGCATCCTCCTCAAGGTTACAAGTATGGTGGAACTTTTGATACTTTGGTGATAGGGGTTGCACCACAAGTAGTAATTGCTCCATTTCTTGCACCTCCACCAAAGGATCCACTTCAAACCATCACAAAACAACTTACAAATCTCAAGATCAATGTGGTGCAACTATGGGAGAAGAGAGAGGTGGATCAGAATGTAGGGAGAGGGTCTAGGAGTTATGGAAACTATACATCTAGAGGAGGCCAACCAGCCAACAATTTCAATGGGAGAAATTGTTTTGGTTGTGGAGGAAGAGGCCATATCTAAAAGAATTGCCCAAATTCCACTTACCATGGAAGAAGGGGTTATGAGGGAGCCAATAGAAGGAAAGAGGGAGGAAATGAAACCTAAGTGGCTCCTAATCCAAACAAAGGTAAGGAGATAGCATCTATAGATGTGGTTGAGAGCAAGTATGAGAAAGGAGAGTGCTCAAACTCCAAGGGTCTTAATTTGGAGCTTTTGGTACAAGAAGAAGAAAGCTCATTTTCCAAAGGATGTTCACTCTTCTCAAGGATTTAATCCAATCAAGGATACTCATATGTCTACTAGGAGCACTTGCACCTCAACACCATCAACAACAAAGACTCCAAGGAAGAAGTTGGGGATGGAGGACTTCTTGATTTCAAAGCAACAATGGAACTATAATGTGTTGGAGGATGTTGGTAGTCACAAGGTTAACATCATAGTGGGCCAATTGATTGCTTTGAACCCTAACTTGAGAAAGGAGCTCAAAGGTGGTTTGAATTCTAAAAGGAGCAAGAGGAAGAAGAAGGCAAAAGCTCCAGTATCAATGGGGGTGGTGAATGCCAAGCTAGCACTATGGGAGGTTTGTAAATATGCCTCCAAGATTGATTTGAGAGTGAATAGTCACAACATCATGGATGCATTGATTGATGGAGGATCAGCAGTGAATGCCATGTCAAAAAGATTGATGAAGAAGTTGGATATGATACCCTCTAGACCTTCAACATTTGTGGTGAGCATGGCAAGAAAGCAACAAGTTTGGCCAGTAGGGGTGCTGGATAAGGTGGTAGTTTCAGTTATGGGAGTTCAAAATCTCATGACTTTTCAAGTCTTGAAGGATTCAAGCTATGACTTACTTCTTGGGAGGCTATGGTTGAGAGCAACATGCACAACTGATCAATGGTACAAAAGGCACTTGAGGATTTGACCATCAAACCATAGAGTCACAGTTCTTATGGCTAACACCATCAACACTTCACATTCAGATATACCATCTTCTGATTATTGGGAATTAGATTCTAAAGAAGGAGCATTAGGTGTGGACACAAGCATGGAGGAGGAGACTTCCATGGAGGAGGATGAATTTGAATTGGATTCAAATGTGCATCCCTTGTGTGCTATGGATTTTGCACCTAAGCCAAAGGTTTTGAAGGACCCATATAAATCACCATTGACACTTGAGGAGGTAGAGAGAAGGTTAGCTACCCTCAAGTATGGTCCAAATGTTACCCAAGAGGAGAAGGTGGATTTGAGGAGATTTTCCGTAAGTTCATCCATGTGTTTGCTTTTAGTTACAAGGATTTGAAGGAAGTCACCTTGGAGGAGCACAAGATCAAAGTGGAGTCACATGCAAGACCAATCCACCAAAAGTAATGTCACATTAGCCCACCAATATCTTTGATTGTGAAGGAGGAGATTGATAAGCTCAAGGAGGCCGGATTTATCTTTGAGGTGGAGAATTCAGAATGGGTGTCTCCAATTGTCATTGTGAAGAAAAAGAATGGCAAGCTTCGGGTAGGTGTGGATTACAAGAAGCTCAATGTTATTGCCAAGAAGGACTACTACCCATTGCCATTCATTGATGAGATTTTGGAGTAGGTTGCAGGTTATGAGAGGTATACATTTGGAATGGTTATAATGGATATAACCAAATCAAGATTACACCAGAGCATCAACAATTCACCACATTCACCACACCTTTGGGAACTTATGCTTTCAAGGTCATGCCTTTTGGGCTTTACAATGCTCCAGCCACATTCCAACGGTTCATGAACAAGGTATTTGAACCTTCCATTGGAAATTTGTGAGAGATTTCATTGATGACATTTGTATCTATGCGAGCAAGGAAGAGCACTTTGAGCACCTAATCAAGGTCTTGTGTGGTACCCACATTTTTGTTTTTGTTGTAATTTTGAAGAAGAAGTGTATAGAAGAATTTGTATTGCATCTATATGGCAGGAGAAGGCAAAGAAAGGTGTCCTTGGGTTGTAACCCAAGGTAAAGTGACTTTGGGTCAGAAGGCAAAGTAGTCAGGAATTGTCCTATCAACCTGCAACCCGAAGTAAGGAGACTTTGTCTTGGGAGCACTCAACCCGAGGTGAGGACAATGTAACAACTTTCCTTCGGGGTGAGACATTCAAGAAGGTACCACACATAAAAATGGTGGTCATATGCATGAGGGAAAATTGATAGTGATAGGAGCATGCATGAGGTATGATTTCTCGCTAGAAAATTGAAGTGAAGAAAGATGAAGGAGGCGTGCCACTATAAAATGTGGGCTAGAGACTAAGTGATGACAAGTAATTTCCCATTGCTGTTAAGAAGTCGTCCTACAGGAGATTGTGGGAAGGGAAGTGTAGTTGCAGATGCGTTGTTGTGTCGAGAGGAAGTCGAGAGAGTTAATCTGGGAATCAATAGGAAGAATAGTCCCCAACCCAGAGTGGAAGAGAGAAAGATGGGAGGTGGGAAGAAGAACTCCAAATTTGTAGTAAGAAATCATGCAATTTGGAGGTTAGATGTGATCGCAAGGATGGAGGTCTTGAGCAGGCTTTGGATCACATTCTTGGCATGGAAATGGAATGTTGGTTTTCTAGGTTTCATGACTGAGATCACCGAGAGTAAGTGTCTTGATGGCCTTGAGGAAGAAGGGAAGAGAGGAAATCCGCCCCGATGGACAGAGTCAGATTGGAGATTAGTACTTAGGAGAGAGGCAGGTGCAAAGCATGGTGTCATGTTCTTGGAGAAGGGAGAAGTAGCCAAAGAAACCCAAGAAGTGAGAGATGCCTTCTCTTCGAAGCGCACAAAGAATGGCTACAAAGTGGAGAGCTATAAAGATCCTATAAAGAGAGGGATTGTAAGTGCACTAATGGTGATCTTGAAGCCAAAGGGAATGATCTATGTGATGAAACACCAAGCGGTGTTTTTCCACAAGATGTTTGCAAGAGAGCCAATTAATTGAGCGAAGTGTTTCTATCAAAGGACAAGACAGATTGTGCAGAATTTGCAAAACAAGTTGCCTCCACATTACATTGTGCCGTTTGCAGCCCACTTCTATCTGGGGCTGAACTTGCTCAATGTGGCAAAGAGACACAAGATGGAGTCACATTTCCACCCCAATTTGAGAAGAGATGTTGATGCGAATGAGTAGCAATACATTCTTCAGATCAGGAGCAGTGATGAGTACTAAGCATAGACAGGGTAGAGTGTGCAGTTGAAGGTGAGCACTCTAAAGTCAAAGAAGAGAAGTAGACAAGGGGATGAAGAAGAAGTAGCGATGGCAAGACCTTGGAAAGCTAGAAAGGTGAACCCAAGGAGAGAATTGGTGGTAATTGCATCAATAGATGAAGAGTTGGAAGGGGAGGCCGAGTGCAAGTCCAAAGACTTAGAGAAGGAAGAAGAACCTGAGTTCACGCTATAGAGTGGGACACAAGTAGCGATAGCAATGATGGAGTGGAGATGAAGTCGGTACCCAAAGAGGAGGAAGCAAAGATAGAGACGGAAGAGAAAGGTAACCCAAAACCTAACGATGAAGTTCCAGAGCAAGAGGAGAAGAGGGTGACAATTCAAAGGGGAGTCTATTCCAAACATAAGGCATAATATGAAGTGGGGCTGAGTAAGGCAAGAGAAGTGGAGAGTGGAAGTTTGGGGAGCAAAGAATCCATTCCAATAAGGCGATTGCGGCTAAGAAGGCGAGTGTCAAGTGAGGAAGAGGCAAAGACGGAGACAAGTCCCCAAGTTGAGGTAAATCCAAGTGAAGGAGTAGAGTATTTGCGAGAGATTGTGTGCCCATTGTTGGTAAAACTAGAGCACAAGAAGAAGGAAATGCAGTAAACATGTTTGGAGGTGAAAATTGTATTGCAGGTGTTAGCTCAATTAGAAGAAGAGAACTCAGAATTGAAAAAGAGTATAATCCAAGGTGAGGAGGAAAGAGAAGTACTACGAGTAGATGCAGTAGTACAAAACCAAGTAATTGAGAACTTGAAGAGAGAAGTGGGGAGTAGAGAGAGAATCATATAGCAAAATGAAATAGCAAGAGGAAGACAAGAAGCGGAGAATGAGATCTTGAAACATCAATTTGCTGATTTGAGATTAGAGATTATTCATGCTATGGTGAGGATAGCAAAGAAGGAGCAAGAGCTTGATAGAGTGATGGAGAGTGTAGAGGAGAAGAAGCAGAAGCAGCTCTGGCAAAGGGAGTTGACTGTATGATATAGAGAAAAAGAAAGACCGAGAGAGTTACTTTGTAATCCGGAAGAGAAGATTGCACAGAAGGAGAAGGAGAAGGAGAAGGAGACAATGAAAGCCAAGTTTGAGGCAAAACTGGCAATGTATAGAGAGGATTGGCTTGCAGATCAAGAACGGGAGAGAAGAATGCGAGTGGAACCATTGAAGGAGGTAGTAACAAAGATGAACGTAATGCTGAGTACAGAAGCCAACATGCAAATTGAAGAGACAAGACTGCACGAGTTGAAGTTGTTGGTGCAGGAGACGAGGAGGAGAAATGCAAAGGATAAAGATTTGAATGCCTTACTTATCAATCTCAGAACTCGTGTAGATAGGAAGATATTAGAAGTAGAAGATAATATCATGATTAGATTAGATTTAGTGAAGCTGGAGATAGATAAACTTTGGAGGGATGTGAGAGCGAAGCCCGAAGTAGATAACATAGGAGTACAAATATCTTTGGAATTACCATCGGAGATATTAGAGAAGAGTGGGTCAAGAGATAGAGAAGTAGAAGAAGTACTTGTGATGGGAATTGTAGATCGGCGTGAAGAAGTAGTAGCATTGGTAGAGGAATTGATAGTTGTGAAACCTGAGGACAATGCAGTGTGTGAAGTTACTTCGGGATTGGAAGCCGAGGAAGAAGTAGACATCAAATCGGAGTAGTAACAAATTTGAGATTTGAAGAGGCAGATATGAAGAGGTGCATTGTCATTTTGGATCTGTAGGTTTGTAGAGTTGTTAGCTAATTTTTTATTGCTTTACTATTTAAAGGAGGCATTTGCATGAAATTGTTGTTCAATGCTCATAATTTTTGAGAATAGATAAAGTGAAGTGTTGATTTCAATGCTCGTCGCTTGAGCTTGATTCCGAGTATCAACATTGTGTTGGTGTTTGTGAGTGTGAGGAGAATTTTGAAGTGCAAATCAATGTGCTTGTTGGATGTTGGAGTTCACAGCTTGATCTTCATTTTGTCTGTTTGATCTTGAGGAAGTGCAATTGAGGCAATGCCTTGACAAATCTGAGAGGAATTGTAGTGTTGGTAGTATTCTGCATTTATGAGTGTAGTGTAGTGTTGATGTGAAGCAATTTTGATCGGGGAAGTTGTGCCTTCAGTGGAGTGGAACACAATTTTGAGGCAAAGTCATTTTGCAATGAAGTGCCATTTTTAGGAGAGATTGAATAATCAGAATCAAGATTGTTTGGAAATATTTGATGGAGTTGTGACTAAGTGTGACAAATTGTTGTGACAAGACGGTGATTCAGTGCTTGTTACTCTCTTCTAGGTGTGGTTTCTACCTAAGAGACTAAAGATGCAACCAAGAAGAACTGAAGTTGTTACTTTGCTTTGTATTTCACCAATTCTGAATGGTATTTCTACTGGAACAAACTTTACTTACCTGATTACGACAAAAGTGATATTTGCCGGGTTGTCACATCTTGCAACACTTGGATGAGGCAAATGCATCACTCAACCCAGAGAAGTGTATTTTTGGATGTGAAGAAGGTCTACTTTTGGGGCACATCATCTCCAAGGATGGAATAGTAGTTGATCTTGGGAAGGTGAGGAAAATCTCAGACCTTCTATTCCCTTCAAGCTTGACAAAGTTATGCTAATTCTTGGGGATGGTTGGGTACTATAGGAGGTTCATCTTCTCATTTCCAATAAGGCTGATGCATTGACCATCTTTATGAAGAAGGGTGTAGATTACATGGTGATTTTGGAGGACAAGGAGGTTCTCAAAGCTTTTGAGGAGCTCAAGCAATCCCTTGTTGTAGCTCCAATTCTTGCTAAGCTTGATTGGAGTAAGCCTTTCATCCTCTACACTAAAGCTTCCAATGTTACTATAGGATGCACACCTAGTCAATTAGACCAAGATGTGCATGATCATCCAATAGCTTATGCTAGTAGGCAGATGGTTTTAGCAAAAAAGAATTACTCTATCATGGAGAGAGAAGGGTTGGTAGTGATCTTTGGTCTCAAGAAGTTTTGACACTACTTGATTGGAGGGAAAACCACCATTGTTATGGACCACAAGGCCTTGAAGTATATCTTCAACAAGCCTAATGAGCAAGGTGGATGATACTCTTGTCTGAGTATGATTACACCATTGAGGATAGGCCAAGAAAGAAATATGTAAATGATGATTTGTTATCTAGGGCCTATGATCATGATGGAGATGAGCCAGTGGATGATTCTCCCCTAGATGAGGAAATCAAGACAATCTCAATCACTCAAGAGGTTCCAATGGAGTACAAGGAGATTGTGGATTTTGTGACAAGAGGTAACTATCTAGAAGGGATGCATGCTAGGGAGAGGAAGGCCCTTGCAGCAAGATCTAGACCTTATACAATGGTTGAGGATATTCTTTTTCACCAAGGAGCAGATGGTATACTTCTAAGAGAAGTGGGTAAGGAAGAGTCTATCCTACTCATAGAGGAGTTTCATGAAGGTTTAGTGTGTGGAGGACACTTTGCAAGAAAGGTGACTGTTTTTAAGATTCTAGATGTAGGTTACCATTGGAGAGGGATTTTCAAGAATTGTCTTGATTATTGCAAAACTTGTCATGTTTGTCAAGCTTTTGCTAGAAAATCCTCTTCCACTCCACCACTTAGATCAATTCCATTGCTAGGACCTTTTGAGAAGTGGGGAATCAATTTTGTAGGTCCTCTCAATAAAACCCCAAGGAACAATTGGTATATTGTGGTAGTTACTGATTATCTTACCAAGTGGGTTGAGGCTAGACCATTGAGGGACAAGAATGAAGATGAAGTTGGTAGATTTCTTTATGAACACATTATCATTAGGTTTAAATGCCCTTTGGAGTTGGTTTTCTATAGAGGAGGAGAGTTTGTAGGAAGCATCACTACAACCATGCTACAACATTTCTCTATCACACATAGAGTAACTACATCCTATAACCCAAATTCCAATGGCTTGGCAGAGAGAACCAATCAGACCTTGTGCATGATGTTGGCCAAAGATGCAAAAATGGAGGGAGCTGAACGTCATTGGGACAAGAGGATTCATGCAGTTTTGTGGGAGTATAGGACAACCATGAAGACTTCTACTGAGTATTCTCCATTTTAATTGGTAAATCGTATTGAGTCTACCTTACCTATTCACTTTGATCTTCCTACCTTCCAAAGCATTCATAGGAGATTAAAGAAAGCACAAGGAGGTGATGCAAAGAAGTTAAGGAGGGAACAACTCATGGAGTTGGAAGAGGAAAGAGCAGTTGCTATGGTTTGAGTGGAGCAAGCCCAAAGGAAACAAAAGGAGAGTTATGACAAGAGGCAAGGCAAGAAGAAGGTGGAGCCTTTCAAAGAAGGTGACTGGATAATGTTGTTTGATTCTATTTGATTCAAGAGAGTGCAAAAGAAGTTTTTACTTAAGTACTTTGGACCTTTCATAGTGGAGAAGGTGTGGGGCAATTATACCTATGATCTCAAGGAGTTGGGAGGAAGACACTTTGATAGGATTAACCATGATAAGTTGAAGATGTATCATGGAAGGTAGAGATACCTTCACTCTGAGGACAAAGTGAAAACTTAGTCCAAGGGTAAATGTAACACCCATTTGTGCATGTGTAGTATTGTGATATTTAACTTGGTATTACAAGTACTTGAGAGATATTATTTATATAGAGATAAATGATAGTTCTACATTAGTCATGATTATCTAAAGTTAATCATAGCTAACATAGAGGGGACCTTACTTTAGAGGAAGTGGAAAAGATGAGCACCACTATTTTGGATTCTAGTGTGTTGACTTGGTATTATTCTTAGGTGTTTGGCTTTGAGGAAAGAGTTGAGAACTCTTGGGCTCGCAAGCTTTTTTGTTTTGGATTCTTCTATCGTCCAAGGTTGCCCATGTGAAGGAATCCTTGACTTAGTGGTTGGGTCAGGATAAGATCACATGCTTAGTGGAATATGCCCATGTGGATGGATATTCCTTTATACTTTTTGACTTTACTTGACTTTTAGCCTAGTAACTTGAGTTACTCCGGTAATTAGTAAATTTGGTGTGTAACTATTTCACAAGCATATAAACAAGGGGTGAGGAGGTTTTCATCATCCTTTGATTTGCAACTATCTCTCTCTCGTTGAGTTCTCTTGTGAGCAATGTCTTGAGTCTTGGAGTATTAGCCTTGGAGGAGTATGATGGAGTTGGGGGTTCCTTGCCTTCTTAGTCCATGGTGTGCTACCAATAGCCATTAGAGGTTCATCTTGAGTGAGAGACAGGCCGGCTCATAGACCAAGCATGGCAGAGGGAGTTGACAACTAGGCATCAAGAAGAAGAGAGACTACATGGTCTAGTAAGAAGTGTTGAGGGTCAGATTGCTCAGTACGTAGAAGAGAAGAAAATGCTAGCAGCCGAATACAAAATTGAGTTGAAGATGTATAGAGAAGGTTGAAGGTGGAATGATCTTAGGGGTATGCATAGGAATCCATAAGAGAAATCATCAGGAGAATGAGAGCAATGTTGAGCATGGAAGCTGAAGGGATGATAGAGCAAGCAAACTGTATTAGTTGAAGTTGATTGTGCAAGAAACTCAAAAGAGGAAGGCAAAGGGTGTAGACATAAACAATTTAATGATTCCCTTGAGAGACAGAGTAGATAGAAAAATGGTAGAAGTAGGAGATAATGTTTGTCAAATTAGATTTAGTAAGATCAGAATTAGAGAAACTACAAAGTAGTGTGAAGGAGGATAAGAAGTCCAAAGTTGTAGAAGTAGGAGTGCAAGTATCTTCGGGTGAGTTATTGAGGCATTAGGAGAGAGTGGGTTACTTGATAAAGAAGTAGATAGATTACCCATGTCTGCAATTGTAGTTCAGAGTGAAGAGATAGTAGAAATAGTTGATGAAGTAGTAGTAGAGAAACCCAAAGAAGGAGAAATACTTGAAGGAACCTCAAGTTTGGAAGCCAAAGTTGAGGTTGACATCAGATCAGATTATTAACCAATTTAAGATTTAAATCGACAGATATGAAGAGTGGGTACGATTTTGGATATGGGGATTGTTAGTGAACGGTATATTAGTTAGTAACTATCAAATTGCTCATCTTATTTAAGGGAAAAATTCACATTTTGTTGTTGTTCAGTATTTATATTTTTGAAGTTGAGTAAAGAGAAGTGCTATAACTCAATACTCTACATTTTAGTTAATTTTGAGCATCAATTTTATGTGTGTGTTTGTGAGTATTTTAAGAATTTTAAAGGCCGGGTCTCTTAACTCTAGCATTAGCTTAGTATGACATTATATTGCACATTTTCTTGTTGTATTGATATAGTTGACCAATACTTTTAACGAGGCAGCCCCTCGCCACAAGTACATATTTCCCCATTTTATCCACTTTACAAAAGTATTATTTTTCACTTGTAAAAGAGTTTGGCATAAACGCTCTGTTAAATGGTGCTTAATTTTCTTGCCTCTTACCATGCGCACAGATCCAATGATGATATTGGTGCATATCCAGTTTTAGACCTAGCCTAATTAGCTAATTATTATTCAGCGTAAAAGAGAAAGCACCTTTTTTAGCCTTTCATGACTGAAAAATTAACAAAATTCAAACGTGGGATTTGATATTAAGTAAGCTCAGGGGTGCTATTCAACGAAGTTGGTCAGATCTTCCGTGCGAGCCCCAACATTGTGCCTTGAGCCGTCCAAATTGCCCAGCTATTTTACCTTTTACCCAAGGGGACATGTCTTTTACCCCGAATACGTGGAATGAGGACACTCAAGATTCAAAGTCCACTTTTCGGGCGAAAGGTGTGAAGGTGTGTAAGCACTATTAGACATCGCGGATTGGTGACGTATCTATAACATGAATGTACACAAATCACACTTGAAAATATTAAAGCAAATGTAGACAAAGAACATTCGTGTTTACCTCTTTCACCCAATGCGCAACACTGCAAAAAGAAAAAATAAATTTGCTTGAGCCCTTTCTATTCTTGTCTTGATCTTTGAAGCACCGTTTAACCGAGCATTTATGCCAAAGTCTTTTACAAGTGAAAAAGAATACTTTTGTAAAATGGACAAAATGGGGAAATATGTACTCGCAGCAAGGGGCTGCCTCGTTGAAAGTATTGGTCAACTATATCAATACGACAAGAAACTGCCTCGTTGAAAGTATTGGTCAACTATATCAAGACGACAAGAAACTATGCGATATAATGTTGTACTAAGCTAATGCTAGGGGTAAGAGACCCGACCGATCTTTGTGTTTGGAAATCATAAAGCCGGTCAGAGGACCTGTAAAGAAGTCTCCTACTGATGAATCGGGCCCACAATAGATGATAATCACATTTCCATTTTAGTCAGATTTGAGTTTGAGCTTTGACCAAGAGGATGTACAAGAAAGGGGAAAGGAGTACAAGGCACTACCAAGTACAAAAGGAAGAAGAAAGGTGCAAGGCTCTACAGTCCCGGCTACCAAGAAAGAGACCAAAACAAGGCCCAATGGCACACAAGGGAAAAAATGAGGGTAGAAGGAGTAGTCAAACAATAGCATAATCTTGATTTATGTGGTAGAGATTCTCATGCATTCATACTTTGAGAATCCCAGAAGGCAAGGTATTTAAGCTTTATAACCCTTAGTGCAGGCTATCACTTTACAATGGAGGACCATTTCTTATCTTTGCTTGGCAATGAATGCCCTTTCTGCTCTTGGCTCCTCCTCTCCTGCCCAAGTCCTGCTTCTTATTCCATTCTAGTGGCTATCGGTTGATTCTGAATTAACACCAACACCTTCATCAATCAACCAACCTCCATATAGTGAACAGAGGTCCTTTTGTGCTTGGGAGTTGAACCCGCAAAGAATAAACCTTTCTACACTTCCAATCCTTCCTCTGTAGCAGCTGTCTCCTCCAATGCGACCCCATTAATGCCAATAGGCTCCTAATCCTTAATTCTAATCCAGACTAGTCTTCTTAAGGCATCAGAGCACCGCCTTTGCATTAATGGCCTACCTAGTTTTGTCCTACTATTCTACATGTGTGCAGAGTTCTAGCTTGTTCTCCCATTTGTCTTCTAGAGAGAATCATGCAGTTGGAGTCCCATAGCAGTTTGCCCTGAAATCCTGTAATATCTATCCGGCAACACCGACTTACTCGCAACCAACAATGCCTTTAGCACCCATTTTATCCGGACAACAACACTTGATTAATAAGTGGTCTTGGTAGATCCAACCATGATTCAATCTGAACCGAGGCCCATGTAGATCATAAGGTCTGAGCCATTGTATCACAAATTGGATCATGATTCTTCACCTACTGTACATAGTAAAAGGTGTGTCACGCCATTTGTAGTGTCGCATCTAGATTGCTCGGACACTAGAGTTCCAATGATAGTAGTTAGAGTTGTTTTAGCAGTTTCTTAGAGACTACTTTCTGACGGTCAGATTTAGTGTTTAGGGTACTGACTTCACGGTGGAGCCCACCGTCACTTTTCACCATTCGCACCATCGAGTGTGCCGTCAGCGGGACCGTTAGGGTTTCAGACCTAGCTCGAGTCCAGGGGGTATACTTTCAAAGAGCAGCTCCAGAGAGCTAACTTCTCTAATGTTGAGCCTTTGAGTTCCTGGCTATGGTGGATAGAGGCCAGCAAGCGTCACCTGGATTCTCTATGCTGGAGTGGGTGTGGCTTGACTGTAATCAATACCCAATTGTTGACAGTTTATAGAGTGACAGATCAAGTATTGATCTGAGTTGAGTTGAGTTGAGAGTGGTGAACAATCTGATTACATCAGAGAAGTGAAGTTAGGGGAAAATTGGTGCAGGAACTTTGAGTGTTGGTGGTATCTCCAAGCTCAGTGGATCGTTGGTAGCTCGATTCAATTTCAGTTTTCCCTAGTGTGCAAAAGCTTATTCAATTGATGTACATTTGGCAGTAAGGTAGACGGTGTACGGAAGTGCTGTCCAATTTTTGAGCAAAGAAGGAGCAAATCTCAAGTAGTGGTTGTGATTTTGAGCTCAAGAGGTGAAGGCAGAACAAATTTATTGCAAGTTGGGCTCAAAAAGTAAAATCGAAGGTGGAGTTGGGAAGCTATTCTTGTGAATTTGTGATTTGGAGAAACCCATGTTTTCAATTTGGCTCGAGTGAAGAGTTAGTGGGGGATTTGGTGGTCAGCCAAATGTAGGGTTTACATCAAATTTTACGTCAGATTTTATGTCAGATTTGGAGGAGTTTTGCTGGTTGGCCAGATTTTGCGGACTTTCGCCAAGTTAGAGGACTTTCGCAAATTTGGAGGAGGCTTCGAGGTATAGAGCTGTGGGCTATGAGAGGCTACGAAGGGCCAGCAAGCCAGATTGCTGGCATGAGGCTAGCTAGTTTAGAGTAGATCTTGGTCATTGGTTGGCAAAATCTACCCATCCTACTAGATTGTGCGCAACAGGGTTTGACCCCCTAGATCTCTTGTTCCTAGATTGGTGCCCTAGCCAATTGGTCCACCCTCAATTGTTGTCCTAGTGACTGCGCCATTGTTTTCTATACACTTGTAACTTTGGCTAGGAGAGGAAGTTTGATCCCATTCTTGGTGATCATGGTAGCTTAGGACTTAGATACAAACTTCTATTATGTCAAATACCAAATGGTGGCAGAGTCAATCTCATGTTGTTTTATGAGATGGAGGGTTTTTGTTTAGATTTCTTGTGATTGGACCTCCTCCATTCTCTATTTCCTATTTGTGCACCACGTTTGTGTCAGGTGCCCTAACTTTTGAGCATTAGCGCTCTAGTGTGCTCTCGGTAGTGAGGCTGGAGTGATGACCAGTCAGACTATCTTTGTTTCTCTTCGGTGAGGCATGAAGTGATGACTTGCAAACCATGAGAGTGCGTGTTGTGATCGTAGGTTACTTGTTGCCTTTTCTCCTAGTGTAGTTATCTCAATTAGAGTAACATTAGTGGGTGGTGTTCCATGGGTGTTGGCACTTGGTGGGGTACTTGCGGTTGCAGTTTGTGGTTCTAGTTTGCGGTTGCAGTTGTGGTTACTTTGTCACGATGGAGTTTGTTGGAGATTCTAGAGGAGTTAGCCCTACAATACGCAGTGGGTTTACTCGGAGTGGTGCTCGGTATCAGCTTGTATCTTAGGTCCTAGTAAGGGAGGAGATTGACTCTCAATTGGAGTTTGACACAAGAGCTGATTCAATTGACAGTGCACTTGGTGTGTCCGCACTGTTGTTGTGGGACATGGATGAGATTTATGGGGCCTCTAAAGGCCCTAAGCATTACTCTGGTATAGTGGGTACCATTGAGTTGGATGACTTCATCCAAGAGTTTGATAGTTGGTGTGATTTGTAATAGATGCAGAACCCGACTTTGTTCACACCCTTCATGGCATGGAAGGGGTTGTTTTAGCACTTGGAGGGTCCACCAATGGATGATACTATGAGTTTAGGAGAGCTCATTTGGAGGAGATCAAGTTATGGAGACAATATTGATCTTTGAACTATGTCTCTATCACTTCAGGTTTGGTGGCCAGGAGTAGATCGGCTATACCTATGAGTTCTAGCTTGAGTAGTGTTGGTGGAGCTAGTGGAGGTGCACTAGCTGAAGATAGTGCTACTACGAGTGGAGGTATCACTGTAGGAGATGATATGGTACCGGGGTTTAATCCCATGGTGGATTCTTCCAATGTTTGAGGCAAAACTACCAAGGCTGACAAGCTAAGGAGCTTGTAGGAGTTCTAGCAAAAGGATGGAGAGAGCATATGCGAGGCATACACTCGCATGAGGCGGCTGATCAGTTTTAATGAGGGAGTTATTGAGGCCCAGGTAGTCCAATTTTGGTATGGGATACTAGATATGGAGTTGCAATGTAGAGTTCGTGATGCTACATTGTTACAGGCTACTTTGCCTACTTTTGTAGTGGTCTTTGGTTTGGCTGTGCGTATTGAGCTTAACATGGTATAGAGGAGAGAGTGGTGACATTTGGATTTGGTAGGGAGAGCTCATCCATGGTTGTGACTTCTTCTAGAGTGCAATAGAGTGCACCACGCCCAATTGGTTTCCAAGGACAGGGTGGACATCCTAGATCCTATGGAGCGAGTGGAGGGCCTATTGTGGTTAGACACTTACCTTCATTTTTGAGTCAGGAGTAGCCAGTGAGTGGTGATGTTGCTTCTCGGACTTGTGGTGGACCTCACTATAGGAGAGAGTGTACTCAAGGCAGCAGACTTGATACCTCTGGTGCATCACAACCAACACAGAGGTAGTGTGAGCATTGCCATAGATTTGGTCACACTAGTGACCAATGTTTTGACCTACACCCGGAGTTACGGAGTGGTAGGGCTGCTATGGCAGATAGTAGAAGAGCTCTAGTTCATGGAGGACAAGGTGGTAGAGGTGGTGGTAGAGGATCTACACCTAGTAGGGGTGCACTACCTGCCCTTACTTCTGATACAACTATGGCTACTCGGATTGAGCAGTTGAAGCAAAGATTGGCTAGTATGGCTATTGCTTAGAGGAGATTAGATTTGGGTGCTGAGGCTTCCACCTCATGTGTGGGTGATAGAGATGCTTTGGACTTCATGTGTGGAGCAACATAGGTGGATGCATTTGCAATAGTGACTAGGAGTGCAGTACGTGCTCTAAAGCCTAGAGGAGCATCAATGGAGTTGGATCAATGGAGAGGAGAGGTTGGGAGACAGGTCAAACTTCCCCAAGTCTTTCACGCTATCGGAGGCATTGTAGACAACATCTATGGTTCCTAGACATCCCAGTGTACGTGTGGTAGGTGGTGATGGAGTACATGATGGACTACCTGCTAGTCAGCCACCTGCTAGTCAGCCACCTGCTACTACATAGATTGAGTCTAGCATGATGTTGGAGGCGGCTCAGCTGATTATGCGGCATCCTTTGTTTTCGACCAATGACATGTTTACATTGGGAGTTGACCCAGCCCTAGTGTTCTAGTTGGCTGCCATGCTTTGTGATAGTAAGGATGATGCAATTCCTACTACTAGAGCAGAGGTGGTTAGTAGTGGAGCTGACTTGGTTAAGGAGCATGTGATCCGTTCAACGACCAATGGTTTATGCCTGTTGGAGGAGTTGCCAGCTAGACCGGCCTTTGAGAGAGCACGGTTCACACCTGATGTTGTCTTATTGGATAACTAGAGGGGGATTTTCCATTTGGTGGGACCTTCAAGGAAGGTCTATACACCACAGAGAGTCTTGTTAGACTCTGGTGCGCAACCCCTTATGTTGGAGAAGGTTGCGAATGTCGGTTTGGAGTTACGGAAGACCAATGTGGAGAGGTGTCCATTTCACATCTAGACATCTCTAGGTGGTGGTTTGACACAATACATCACATGTGGGGAGCTTGTTGTCCAAGTTTAACCTGGTCATCCAACTGATAGCTCGGTGGTGAGAATTCAGGCTATTGTGACGATAGTTGAGTCATATGATGTGCTAGTTGGGGAGCAGTGTTATACCCCATGGGTTTCAACATCAACTATTAGGAGGAGACAACCGCCTATAGATCTGGTTGGCAATCTAGTGAGGGACGGGTATGTCACCTACCAGTATGCTTTAGTAGTGGAAGTCTTGGCTCACTACAGTCCGGGACCATGGTCACATTAGTTTTAGCTTTCAATGGTGTAGTTACTTGGCCTGGTGATTTGTTGGAGTGGAACACCCATGCAAAGGATACTCCAGTACCATAGGAGATCACTCGGATTTGGAGTAAGAGTGAGATGTTCCATCCACCTTGGATGTTCCATTGTGGAATTTAGAGGAGGCATTGCAACAACATGCAAATTGGTTGGTGTAGTGGAAGGGAGCCTTTGTACCATCAAGAGATGAGTGTGAGGATGAGCCTCCAGAGTCAATTGCTTTGACACCTCTGGATACCACACTCATTGCTTGGCAATATCCAATAAAGGGGATATGTCTATTGGAGTTGTTTGGTGGGATTAGCACCAGACTAGTTGCGGTATTACAGGCGGGTATACGAGTACAAAGGTACTTGTATGTAGAGAGAGATGAGATTGCTAGGTGAGTCTCTCTACATCATGTGGCATACTTGGCCTATCGGTATCTAGAGTTATTACCGATGTCAGCAATCAGAGGTTACCAGAAGGCCCTACTAGCAGACATTTCCTTACTAGGGGCAAATGACCTAAAGAGACATGGGCCTATTCACTTGGTGATTTCTAGGTAGCCATATCAAGGATATACACGTGCAGGCCGTGGTTTGGGTCTTTAGGATCCTTGTTCTGGTGTGTTTTAGGAGATGTTACGGATACTATGACATCTCCGAGTTCATCAATCCATTTCTCTAGCTTACCTTTTGGAGAATGTGCCTTTGATGGGTGATTCTCGCACCAGAGTGGTGGCGAGTACACATCAGGTCCATTCTTGCATGGGACCTGCTATATTGTTAGATGCAGCTAGAGTGGGATCACGAGCTCATCATCTTTGTCTTTGGTGGACGAACCTCTTACCCAGAGAGGTTTTACAGCGTGCTTATGATGGGATTAAGCAACTTGACCACATCCTTGTTGATGACATCTTGGATGTTGGGCGTCAGTCTCAGATGGTGGTAGTGGCTGATAGGTCACCTATGGTACTGGTGAACCTAGTGGGACAACCTAGAGCTACATTTCCCACACTCATGAGTTTCCCAAGCTCTCATGCTTTTCGAGAGGTAGGACTTGGACTTGTTTGGGACTCACAGTTATAGCAATTGGTGGAGCCCAATGCCAATGAGAGAGAGCGAGCGATGGGTTTTCGCACCGGTATTACCGTTGTTCTAGCAATGTTAGAGGCATCTAGGCATTAGGTGTTAGGTCAGGCTATGGACCTAAATGGTTTGACCTGGATTGTGAGCCTTGGCTTGGCAGAGCAACGTAGGATGCGCTTGATAGGCATCACCACTCGGACACTTGTGAGCCTTGTGCCTATCGAGACGATTCAGGCACATGCTAGGGGCGATGGACCGAGTGGACATGGTATTCTTGGGACACAACCAGTAGCTACTAGGGAGAGTGGTCTACTTGGAGTCCATCCAAGTGAGCATGGGCTACTTGGATTACACCCTTGGTCCACTTGGGATGCAGCTAGAGGACGTGTGGAGCTTGTAGCCAAAGTGGAGGGAGTTTTCACATAGAGGTTGGGACCTCTAGTGGTTGGGAGCATGACACTATTGCTCCCAAGGGCCCAATGTAGCAGTTAGTCAACACGTCTTCCAATCCTATGATAGTTACAAAGGATACTTGGGAGCCAGATCTTGGACCCAAGCTTGTTGGAGAGGAAAGACGGAGGGTTTGGAGGTTCTTGAGGAGTCGCACGAGCTGTTTTGCTTTTAGTATGAAAGATTTGGGTGCTCTAAAGGGACTTGGTATACGGATTGAGCTTACTAGCGATATACCAATTTCTTGATGTCCTTATTGCTATAGTGACATGGAGAGGACATTGATTTTTGAGGCTGGTTTGGTGGAGATTTCACATGGAGAGTATGCATCAGTGACAATGATGCCAGCCAAGGATATGCATGGCAACTACATAGATAGGCAGATGTGTTGAGATTACCATCCTATCAACCGATAGACCAGGGCTGATTGGTATGCAATGCCTACACCGTAGGAGATTTTTGATGCAATGCAAAGGTCTTCAGTACTTTGGATTTTTGAGCGGGATCATCAGTTGCCAATCAGGGAGGAGGATAAGTCCAAGATAGCATTTTGGGCTATTGATCCTCACGGCAAGGATGTGTTATATCAGTGGAGGTTCTTACCATTTGGGTTGAAGAATGCTCATGCTGAGTTCTAGAGGGTCATGGATAGGATCCTAGCTGGATTGGATTTTGCTCAATGTTATATTGATGACATTTTGGTCTATAACACTATTGTGGAGGAGCATGAGAGACAATTGTTGGAGGTGTTTGAGAGGTTGAGATCTCATGGACTCCAATTAGATCTTGGGAAGTGTAGGTTCTTCCATGAGCAAGTTGAGTATTTGGGTCACACTATCTACCTCGGAGGACTTGGTGTTCAGCAGACCAAGGTGGAGGAGGCTATTGCAAATATTCCTCGACATACGGATATGAGCAGAGTGCGAGCATTCCTTGGGTTGGCAAACTTCTATCACCGCTATGTTAGAGGATTTAGTGCCATTGCCAAGGCCTTGACAAAGCTGACCAAGCTTACACAAGAGTGGTATTGGGGAGATGAGCAGAAGCAAGCTTTTGTAGAGCTCAAGGAAAGGTTGACATATGCTCCTATTTTGAGGAGACAGATCAGAGGATAACCATATTAGGTTCATACTGATTGGAGTAGGTTGGGACTTGGAGTAGTGCTTACCCAGCATGATGATGAGGGGAAGGAGTTTGTGGTGGCCTATGCTAGTTGCTCCAACAATTCAGTGGAGGCAAAGTATAGTTCATATGAGAGAGAGTGCTTGGCAGCAGTTTGGGCAGTAGCAGATTTCCGATGTTACCTATTTGGTAACCCCTTCACTCTCATCACTAATCATTAGCCGCTGAAGTGGTTGATGGAGTCCGACAAGCTTTCAGGGAAGCTTGCACGATGGGCTCTGATTTTATAGGAATATGATTTTGTGGTTGTTCACAGACCTGGAGTGGTGAACCGTGATGCAAATGGATTGACTAGAAACCCATGTCCTAGCCAATAGGATCAGACTGGAGCATGTTGGCATGGTGAGACAGATGAGGAGATGGTGCTCAGTTGGCATGCATTTGCCTTTCTATGTATATTTTTTGAGGCTTTGGTGGTATCTCTCTCAGCGCATATAGGAGGAGTTATTGAGATCACAGATCCAGAGAGTGAAGATATTGGTACAGTTCAGAGAGACATTCATGATGATGTGATGATGTCTTAGTGATGGACTATCTTTGCACTGGTGTTGTCGGTGGCACAGTTGGGGCCAAGGAGAGAGACTATGTCCGTCAGCAAGCCAGACGGTTCAGATTGGAGGGTAGACACCTTTTGCGTGTATGGGAGGATGGTAGAGTACGAGTAGTACCACTTCCATCTCAAAGACCACAATTGGTTTGTCATGCTCATGAGGAGCTAGGACATTTTGGAGTCAAGCATACATATAGCTTACTCCAGAGTCATTATTGGTGGCACGGTATGCAAACCGAGGTATAGCAATTTGTTGCCAGATGTGTGGTCTGTGACTAAGTTAGAGCATCATTTAATGCTCCTACCACAGTTACACCCCTTACCTATCATGGGATTGGTTACTGTTGGAGTTTGGACTAGTCTGGACCTTTACCATTGATTGTGAGACATCATCAATATGTTTTGGTGATGGTGGAGCACTTCTCCAAGTGGATTGAGTTGGTGGCACTTCATGACAAGTGTATTGACGGGATAGCTTACTCATTCTTAAATCGAGTTCTTAGTCATTTTGGTGCACCAGCTGAGGTTTTGACTAATCAAGGTACAGAGTTCTTGGGAGAGTTTCAGGTCTTGTGTGACAAGGCTTTGATTGGTCATCATACTACATCTTGAGATCACCCTAAGGCAGATGGCTTAGCAGAGAGAGTGGTTTAGACATTGAATAGAGGATTGCAAAAGTATGCTTTGCAGAGAGGCCACTTGGGAGGTTGGGATCACCAATTACCTTGGTTGGCCATGGGCTATTGGTTTAGCTGGCAAGCCTCCTTAGCCCCCTTCTCTCTTTACTTCCTACTCTATGGATGAGATCCGGATTTACCTGCAGCCATCGTCAAGATGCTACTGTAGTTTTGGACTTGGATGACCCAGATGTATAGATGAGCACATGTTCTCAATGGGCAAAGATTTTTCGGAGAGTGATGCCGATGGCCTTTGAGAACTTGGCGATTGCTCAGCATAGAGATACTTTATGTTATGCTACCATTCGAGGAGGAGGTTATAGACCCTTGATCCGTTGATTTCATCTAGGAGAGTATGTATATCTACAGCAGATAGCACCAACAACACTTGATGTTTCTACATGCCACACTATCTTGAAAGTGCGTGAGGTTTTGCTATTTGAAGACCTTGTGTTGGAAGGACGTGATGGTGTTGTTTGGAAGGATCATGTGCACAATTGTGTGCCATGCCACCTCCCAAACATTGATGGTTCTATGGACCCAAGCTTGGCACTAATATGTGCAGGCTTGAGGTGTATGTTATGTGGCTCTTCTAGTGGAGCTGCTACTATGTTAGTGTGTGATAGCTATTTGAGAGGATGGCACATGGCATGTATGACTCCTCCTCTCACGGTGGTTCCTTAGGACAATGGTTATGTCCTAGATGTACTTGACCTATAGCTAGTTTATTCTTCATATGGTATAGATTGCAGATAGGCGACTAACAATGGGGCTCTATAGCACCCGGCCTCCTAATCTTTGCCCATCATAGGGTATACCATATACTTAGAGTAGATGGCTATCTAGAGTTAGAGGGACCTAACCGCCAGCTAGGGGGTGATTGTGGCACTTTAGAGTCTATGTATGACTTATGTAGGGGTTGTGCTTCTATAGTGTATGATGTTGACAGCAATGTATGTTGTATAGCAATGTTTATATGCACAACAAGTGTAAAAATTGTGGAAAGTGTATATACCACAAGAAATACCACAAGTTAGTGCAGCCTAAGGAAGTCAATAGTAGTTGTACAAGGGATATATAGAGCTTAGATCAAAGACATTTTAGTACAATGACCTTTGGCCTGAAAGACCATTGGCATTGAAACTTTTTGGCATCATCAACCTTTAGCCTTGGAAGACCTCTGGCCTAGTCTGGTACCCAAAATTTTGTTTTTGAAAATTTTTAGGATAGAAAGTGTATTTTTAAGTAGAAAAGGAGGTTAGAAAAGAGAATTGGCATACTCAGATCCAAAGTAGGGGATCCCATCCAATCCAAGGAAGTCTACTTCATATTGAAGGAGAGGAAGACTCGGATCAGACTTGGGAGGATCAAAGACCCAAAGTGAAGATACTTTGTATCACAATGAAGTCACCCTATGTGAGGATCTTTAACAACCTTGACTTGGGCCATACCAACCAAGAAGGTACACTCAACATGAACAGTTACTTCATGTGGGGCTATACAAGATAGTGGTAGGAGTAAAACATGCATTAGGTGTGATTTTTGAATGAGTTTTGACTAAACAATGACTGAGATTAGGATAAGTATAAAATCCAGATGGGGTCAAGAAGATTTTGCAATGTTGAAAGATTATCTTGCACCTTTGGGTAGTCTAGAGAATCATGTTTGAATCGCAAGCTGAGTCATGGGATTCTTGTGTGTGAAGCCAAGTGAGGAGGAGAGAAACACAATGTCATTCAAGGAAGGATGTCAAGATTTGGCCATTTTGGTCCAAAATCTTGTGATTAGACAGATTGATATGGTGGCCTCATTCAAAATCTTGAGCTGACTTCAGATCACTTTCCTTGCATGGAATTGGAACTTGAGTTTTCTAGGGTTCATGATAGAAATAGCTATCAGTAATTGTGAGGAAGGCCCGAGTGAGGTAGGGAAGAGAGGAAACCTAACCTAATGGATTGAGGCTGATTGGAGGCTAGTCTTAAGGAGTGATGCAAGAGAGCCCATGGGGATCACCTTCAATTGGAAGTGTGATCCTTTGGAAGAAATGGAGGAATTGAAGGAGTCCTTCAGTGAACCTCACAAGAAGAATGGGTATAAGGTAGATGCCTTTGTAGACCTGATGAGATGAAGTATCATTGGGGCAGTGATGGCTATGATGAAGCCAGAGTGAACTACCTATGTAATGGAGTAGTAGGTGGTTTTCTTCCACCCAATTTTTGCAGGAGTGAGTGTGAACTGGGCAGAGTTTCTACCAGAAGATGAGGCAGATGGTGGGGCAGTGGAAGATGGCCATGCCACCCCACTAATTTTTACCTTTTGGAGTGCACTACTATTTGGGGTTGAACCTACTTACCCCCAAGGAATGACATCACATTTTTATCCAAACCTACAACAGATCGCAGATCAGGAAGAAAATTGGTACACGGTGGAAGTAAGGGAGAACAACCTGTACTCCACCAGGACAGGATGAGAGAAGACATTGTCAGTCCCAATACCCCAACCAAAGAAGAGGACCCAACCCAAGGACACTGTCTCCCCAATGAATAGAAGGACTACTTGGTGTTTGAACTTGAGTCAAGCGGTCATAGTGGTCGACCTGTCCTCTGGAGAAGAAGAGGAAGAAGAAGCAGAGTACACCCAAAAGAGCATGAGGAAGAGCTCACTCTTAAGAGCAAAGAGTCAAGCAGCAAGAGTGAAGGAGAGCCCAAGGTCCAGTGACCAACTGAGGGCATAACCAAAGATGGATTAGATCAGGAATTTTATGAGGAGATCAAGCAGCATGGAGGGTGGTGATGCCTCATGCATGGACCTGCCAGACGTAGACATTCTAGAGGAGAAGGAAGAAGAGCCAAAGATGGTATTCCAATGAGGAATATGATCTCATCAAATTGCCAAGGCAGTTTGAGCCAAGCCGAGTGGACCCAAGGAGGAGGAATAAAGTTTAGAGGAGATGAGCTTGAAGGTACAGAGATCCTGACTTTGGGCTAAGGAGCAGGCAATTGCATATGAAGAAAATGGAGGACAGGAAGATGACACTTTCAAAGGATTCAACTACCTATCAAGTGTTGTCAATCCTCCATTGGTACACTTGCAAGAGTGGATGAAAGAAGCCAAGGAAGAACATCTGGAGGTGAAGAACAAGCTTCAAATGGTGCAGGCATTTAGTGCAAAAGTACTATACTTGAAGGCAATGTTGGTTCAAAGTAGACATGAAGCCAAGGTACTTAGGGTCAACATTGTAGTACAACAACAAAGCTTAACCAACTTGCAAGGCAGTTTTGAGCAATGTGGCCAATACTTGGAGTGTCAATAGGAAGAATTGGCAAAGCAAAAGGAGGCAATTGAGAGGTTGAAGGAGGAGTTGGAGGGAGTGCAAAACAATCTAGTGCATCATACTACAGAAGTTTGATATACAAGAACAGAGTATGGTGGAATTATGATGAGTCATCACAAAAAAAGAGCAAGATTGGCAAAAGGAAATAGCAAGCCAAGGTCAAGAGAAACAACACCTTCATGATCTCATCAAGCAAGCCGAAGCTCATGTTGCCAATGCCGAAGTGGAGAAGAAGGAGTGTCATGGTGATGAACTGCAGCAACTTCATACATAGCTAGAAGAAGAGGCAACTCAATGCAAGTTACTCTTAGTGAAGGAGGGTTTGGGTTTGATGAGCAAAGCCACTACAAGATTCAAGGTGATGTGTAGTACCAAAGCCAAGGCAGAGTTGGAGGAAGCATATCAGCACAAATTGAAGTTGTTATGCAAGAAACAAGGAGGAGGAAGGCAAAGGAAGTAGACTTGAATACCTTGTTGATTTGCCTTAGAGATAGAGTAGATATGAAGATGATTGAAGTAGGAGATAATATTTTTCTTAGGTTAGATTAATTAAGAAAAGTGTAGATAATCTCACTTGCACTGTATTGAGAATAGAGTGACCCAATCCAAAGTAGTCAAGATCAGAGTGCAGGTGACCTTGGCTAACTTACCCAAGCCATCTTAGATGATTAGAGTAGAGAAGGAAAAGACAATTACAATATGACTTCCAATTCAATATAGACTGTTGAGAAGGAGGTAATAGAGGAAGTAGATGAAGAACTTAAGGTGCAGGAGATACTTGTTGTGGATTCTAGTGAAGAAGCTGAAGCTTAAGTCCAAGTAATACTTGGTTCGGACCCAAGTCAATTGTCATTACAGAACCAAAATGGTATATTTGTAAGTAAGATACTTTGTATCTAAAACTTGGTAGAAAATAGTTATAACCATTTAGACAGTTTCTGTAACTCCCATGTGGTCTGCCTCTTTAAAGAAATCATTTGAAGGATGTTATATTCAATATTTGAGCATCAGAATAACTAAAGCAAAGTGCTGAAGAAGTACTTATTGTTTCACTTTATTCTGAGTATCGGTCAAATGTCTTCATCTTTGAGTGTATGGAGAAATTAAGATTGCAATTGAGAAGTTGTTAGATGTTGGATTCTACAACTTTGCATTATATTTTGTGTGTTCTATCTGAAATGGAGCGCATCCAACTCAATACCTTGATAGATATGTGAGAACTGTAGTGTTGTTAGTATTTGTCATTTATATTTGCAGACAAGAGACTGATGCAAAGTCATTTCAAATTGGGAAGTTGTACCTTTGAAGGAGGAGTATAATACAATTCTGAGGCAAACTCACTTTATGGTGAAGTAGCCTTCTTTGCATTGACTAAATCATCAAAATTGAAGTCAATTTGGAATAAAACTGAATAATTGTGATTTTGTCTGACAATTAATTGTGGCAAGATTGTTGATGAGCATTTTCTACTCTCTTTTGGGTGTAGTTTCTGCCCAAGAGTTTAAAGATGTAACCAAAAAAATTATTAAGTTACTTTCACTTTGTATTTGACCCTTTCTAACTTGTACCTCTATGGGAACAAATGATTACCCACCCATTATTGCAAAAGTGATACATGTTGGGTTGTCACACCTAGAACCATTTGGCACAAGATGTTTTTGGCCTGCTAGCCAATTCAAATGGACCCTGATGACATGAATGTGGGGCTGCCAGAACAAGAACTGAAGTTAATAACAATTTGATGGTACCAAAATATTTACATGTGTGGTCACAACTGCTCACCTAGGTTGTACCTACCAAAATTTTGTAATACTTACACCAACACCATAAAACTTGGACCAAGCTAACCACTTTTCAATTTTCTTGAATCAAATAAGTGCAATACTAAGATGTGGTACCCATGTCTTTTTATTTTTGTTAATGATTTAGAGTAGACTTAGTTATAAGAGGCGGAAAGAGTTAGAAAAGGAGTAAAGATGTAGGTTAAGTCTATATAAGTTCAGATAGGAGGAGTAGTAAAAGGAATCCAACCAAAGGATAATTTGCATTAGAAGGGAATAAGGATGCAAGGATACATAATCCGATCCAAGGATAGAATGGAAGGTAGAAACCAAGGATATAGATACTTTGGGTCATAAGGCAGATTTTGAGGGTTAGAGTTAGAGTTAGAGTTAATTTGGCTTGGGATGATGATGATCTGATCCAATCTGACGCAAACTGATCCAAAGTACATTACTAACGTGTTGCCTTGGGCCATACCATGTTGAATTCAAGGCCACAGAACGGCTAACTCATGTGAGCATAGATTCAAATGGGACTTGTCAAGGAAACACATAACAAGCATGATTTTGTTACTCATGAATAAGTGGAAATCAGTGAATGATAAATTTGGGAAGAAGCATTGCAAATTTCATTTTTTCAATCTAGGCAAGTTTGAGCTAGATCAAACCACATACAAATCCAAGAACAAGAAGTTAGGTTGTTGTTTGCAAGAGTTAGTGAAGTTCAGGGTAGCAAAATGCATACAAAGTCCAGGAGAAGAATGCTTGCCATTTTGTTCAGGAATCCTATGATTCATAGGCTGGTGTGGTACCCACATTTTATGTGCTTTTGTTGTTTTATGTGTTTTCTGAAAGAAAGTGTATAGTTGAAGGTGAATTAAAATTGAATGGTGAAGAAAGAAGAAGAATCATGTCTTTAGGTCAGACTTGAAGGAGCTTACTTTGTGTCAGGAGAAGGAGAACTTGGATTGGACTTGTCAAGTGTTAAACCCTAAGTAAGGAGACTTCATCTTAGGGTGATCAACATGATGCAAAGATACCATAACATCTTTCCTTTGGGTGAGCCAGTCAAGATGTACAACTAAGAAAATGGCTAAGTCTGGAGTGGGAGAAAGGTTAAGAGTGATAGTAGGAATCCATGCAGAAAGCATGATTTGCAAGTGAAGAGTGATTGACAAATGATTGTGCATTGTAACACTATAAGGTTAAGACTTGGTAGAGGAATCTTTGAGATGTCATGCAACTATCTTGTGCCTCTTAGTAGTCATCCCAAAGTAGTGCATATTACAAAGCCAACTAAGAGTTTAATTTTCAAGAATCTTGAGGGAGTGAGCATTTTGCATCCAAGGGAAGGGATAGTTTTCCAAAGACCAAGAGTTAGAGATACCATGATGCCAATGAGGGATGGCAAGAAGAATCCCTCACTTAATGAATCATGTTGTTTGGAGCTTAGATGTTATTGCAAGGATTGAGGTTCTTACCAGACTTTGGATCCCCTTTTTGGCATGGAATTGGAACTTGAGTTTTCCAAGGGTCATGAAAGAAACTGAGGCAAATAATTTTAAAGATGGTCCAAAGAAAGAAAGCAAAGGATGTGAATCTGAATAAATTGTTGATTAGTTTAAGATAGAGAGTAGATAGGAAGATGTTAGAGGCATGAGATAATGTTTGTCTTAGATTAGATCTAGCTAAATGTGAGTTAGATGAGCTTTGGAGTAAAGGAAGGAAAAATACCTAATGTGAATTAGCATAAGTAGGAGTGCAAGTGTCTTTGGGTGGGTTACCTGAGGCATTAGAAGAGATTGGGTTGGAGGATAAGAGGTAGATAGATTACCCATGACTCCAATTGCAGTCCAGGCAGAAGAGGTGATAAGAATTGGTGGAGAAATAGTAGTTGTAGATAGAACCAAAGTGCAGGATGGAAAGGAAGTTACATTAAGTTGAGAAGCCAAAGTATATCTAGATATCGGATCGGGTTAAGAACCTATTTGAGATTTGAATCAACAAATATGAAGGAGTGGGTTGTCATTTTGGATCTAGAGATTGTTAGGGAGATACTTAGGAGGTTAGATAACTATTAGTGCTCTTTCTATTTAAAGGAGGCATTCATAGTAAATTGTTGTTTAGTATTCATATTTCTGAAGTTGATAAAGCAAAGTGCTATAACTTAGTGCTTGTCATTCAGCTTAATTATGACTATCAATCATGTGTATGTGTTTGTGAATGTTTGAAGAATTTTGAAGTGCAGTCAATGTGTTTGTTGGGTGTTGGACTCCAAAGCTCTAATTCCATTTTTTGTGTTTGATCTTGAGTGGAGTGCTTATCTTACACTAAGTGTCCAACAAATATGCCAGATCTTACACTAAGTGTCCAACAAATATGCCAGATCTTACACTAAGTGTCCAACAAATATGAATGTCTACACCAAGAGAACAACAAAAGGAGAGAGCTTGTAAACTAACCTTGCATTGTGAAAAAGAAGAATGCCAAAAGAGCCAATTCACCATTGAAAAATCTGAAACATTGGATCTATTGCTTCTTCATAAACATTGGATCTACTGCATTGGATCTACTGCTTCTTCATAAAGTTCAAGAAGCCTTGCAAGAGCTTGAACAAAAGAAACACAAAGTTGGGTGGTAAGGCTACTTTTCATCTTTGAATTCCAAGAAGAAGAAAGATGCAAGCAGACAAACATATTTGTTGTGCCCCAGTACATCAAATTCCTCCAAAGCTACCAAGGGAGCCATGTTCATTAAAGAATTCATTTTTGAAAAGACAACATGAGTCTTGATGGAAGAAGAGTGTCAACACCTCTTATGTATAATTCCTTGGCTGGTTTGAAGGGATCTTGAAGATCACTCTAAGGGTGTTGAACCTCTTCCTCTAACTCGGGTTGAAGTCAACATACCCACATAAGAAGTACCTATTGACAAAGACCCATCTTCAAACTTGGTGAATTGGAACCCCTCGGTGGACCAAGAACTGCCATTACCAGCCAGTTCCTTGGGCCCATCAAGTTCAACACTACCGTAGCCTACTCTGTAGAGTTACAGAATGACTTTGTTGCCCATCACCCAAAACGCATATCAAAAGTATAAGGGGATGGAACAAGATGAAGATACTGATGAATTCATCAAGAATTTGAAGTCATCTCCTTTGCCAACAAGGAGCATGACTTTGCTGACTGGCTGCAATTTTTCCCAAATTCTACCTTGAAAGAAAGCTCGGAGCTAGTACACGCATGTGACCCAAAAGGGATTCAGACCAGCTGACTGGGCAACATTGCGGGAGAACTTCTTGGAAAATTTTTGGGAGGTTGAATATGATACTAGTGTCTTTGCGGCACTCAATGATTTAGACAGAGAAAAGAATGAGAAGTTGAGAAAGTAGTCTGCGTGGTTCATGGCATTATTAAACCAAGTGCTTAAGCAATCTAGTATGGTGGGTTACTCTAATGTCCAAGCTATCACCTAGTTCCTCAGTGGATTGTCACCATAGATTTGAATCTTTGCTAGGGAGAGGAATGTAACTTTCTTGGATAAGGTGCTCAAACACATTGCAAGATATGAGGTGGCCCACTCTCACTCTTTGATAACCAAAGAAATCAAAAGAAGAAAGGCAAGAAGCCTAGACAAAGAGCTTCTTGCAGTACATCTCCTTCTTTGGCAGAACCCAAAGTCAAAGGAGAAGAAGGTAAAGTTGGTGGGAGTACCCCAATATGATATTGTGGTAGATCTGGCATCCATGCGGGCCAATGTCACATTCAAGCAATTGTGGGAGGATAACAAGCTATACAAGAAGTAGCTGAGTTTGGCCCTTAACAAAGTAAGGGTGATGACCAAGAAAGACTTATCGGCCATCTATTGTATTGAGAAAGAAGATTTGGGTGGATGCATAGGTTGCGGGCTACATAATTACATCGATACCCATTGATTTGGGGTTTGGTGTGAATGTCATGACAAAGGACACCATGCACCGATTGGGGTACCATACATTTGAACCTACACCCCAAATCTTGAAATTTTCAGATCAAAATAGGAGATGACCTTTGGGCATGTTGTTGAATATTACTACAATCATCAAAGGAGTGCACTCCAAGTTGAACCACATCGGATTGAGACCTATAAAAAGATTTGGTTATCCATTGTTGATCAAAAAACCCTAATTGTAAGTGCCCAAGTTGTGTTGGGTTGGCACTGTGAGTAGGCCTATCTCTCACTTAGGATGAACCTCTAATGGCTATTATGGTAGCACATCATGGACTAAGAAGGCAAAGAACTCCAACTCTATCATATTCCTCCAAGGCTAACACTCCAAGACTCAAGACATTGCTCACTAGAGAACTCAATGAGAGAAAGATAGTTCCAAATGAAAGGATGATGAGTCCCTCTTCACCCTTAGTATATATACTTGTGAAATAGTTATGCACCAAAGTTACTAATTACTAGAGTAACTCAAGTTACTAGACTAAAGTCAAATAAAGTCAAAAAGCTAAAGGAATATCCATACTCATTGGAATATTCTCCTAAGTATGTGGTCTTATTTTGATCCAACCACTAAGTCAAGGATTCCTTCACATGGTTATCCTTGGACTATAGAAAAGTCCAAAACAAAAAGGCTTGTGGGTCCAAGAGTTCTCAATTCTTTCCTCAAAACCAAACACCTAGGAATAATACCAAGTCAACAGACTAGAATCCAAAATAATGGTGCTCATTTTTTCCACTTCCTCTAAAGTAAGGTCCTCTCTATCTGAGCTATGACTAACTTTAGCTAATCATGACTAATTTAGAACCATCCTTTCTCTTTATATAAATATTATTTCTCAAGTACTTATCATGCCAAATTTAATATCACAATAACATATACATGCACAAATGGGTGTTATATTTACCCTTGGACTAAGTTTTTACTTTGTCCTCAAAGTGAAGGTCTCTCTACCTTCTATGATACATCTTCAACTTATCATGGTTAATCCTATCAAATTGTCTTCCTCCCAACTCCTTGAGATCATAAGTGTAATTGCCTCCCACCTTCTCCACTATGAAGGATTCAAAGTACATAGGCAAAAACTTCTTTTTCATTGTCTTGAATCAAATGGAATCAAACAACATTACCCAATCACCTTCTTTGAAAGGTTCCACCTTCCTCTTGTCTTGCCTTTTGTCATAGTTCTCCTTTTGTTTTCTTTGAGCTTGCTCCACTCAAACCATAGCAATTGCTCTTGCCTCCTCCAACTCCATGAGTTGTTCCTTCCTTGACTTCTCTACATCACCTCCTTGTGCTTTCTTCAATCTCTTATGAATGCTTTGGAAGATAGGAAGGATCAAAGTGAATAGGTAAGGTAGACTCAATACCATATACCAATTGAAATGTATTTGGTAGAAGTTTTCATGGTTGTGTCACACCATTTGTAGTGCCGCATCTAGATGCTCAGACACTAGAGTTCCAGTGATAGTAGTTAGAGTTATTTCAGCAGTTTCTCAAAGACTACTTTCCGACGGTTAGATTTTGTGTTCGGGGTATTGACTTCACGGTAGAGCCCACCGTCACTTTGTACCGTTTGCACCGTCAAGTGTGCCACTAGCAGGACCATTAGGGTTTTAGAGCTAGCTCAAGTCGTGGGGTATAGTTTGAAGTGAGCTCTAGAGAGCTCACTTCTCTGATGTTGAGCCTTAGAGTTCCTGGCTATGGTGGACAAAGGCCGGCGAGCTTCACCTGGATTCTCTATGCTTGAGTGGGTGTGGCTTGACTGTAATCAGTGCCCAGTTATTGGCAATTAATAGAGTGACAAATCAAGTACTGATCTGAGTTAAGTTGAGTTGAGAGTGGTAAGCAATCTGATTACATCAAAGAGGTGAAGTCAGGGAGAAATTGGGTGCAAGAACTTTGAGTGTTGGTGGTATCTCCAAGCTCGGTGGATCGTTGGTAGCTCGATTCAAATTCAGTGTTTCCCTAGTGTGCAGAAGCTCATTCAAGTGATGCAAATTTGGCAGTTAGGCGGATGGTGTGCGGAAGCGTTGGCCAAATTTTGAGCAAAGAAGGAGCAATTTTCAAGCAGTGGTTGTGATTTTGAGCTCAAGAGGTGAAGGCAAGATCAATTTGTAGTGAGTTGGGCTCAGAAAGTCAAATTTAAGGTAGAGTTGGGAAGCTCTTCTTATGAATTTGTGATTTGGAAAAACCCGTGTTGTCCATTTGGCTCAAGTGGAAAGTTAGCGGGGGATTTGGCGGACAACCATCTTTAGGGTTTATGTCAGATTGTACATCAAATTTTGGCCAGATTTGGAGGAGTTTTGCTGTTTGGCCAGATTTGGAGGAGTTTTGCTAGTTTGGAGGACTTTCACAGATTTGGAGAAGTTTCGCTGTTTGGCCAGATTTGGAAGAGTTTTGCTAGTTTGGAAGACTTTTGTAGATTTGGAGAAGTTTCACCAATTTTGGAGGAGGTTCAAAGTGGCAACAAGAAGAGGCTTTGAGGCATAGGGTTGTGGGCTATGAAGGCCTAGAAGGGCCAGCAAGCCAGCTTGCTAGCGTGAGGCTAGCTAGTTTAGAGTAGATCTTGGTCATTAGTTGGCAAAATCTGCCTTTCCTGCTAGATTGTGCGCAACAGGGTTTGACCCCTAGATCTCTTGTTCCTAGACTGGTGCCCTAGCCAACTGGTCCACCCTCACTTGTTGTCTTAGTGACTATGCCACTGTTATCTATACATATGTAGCTTTGGCTAGGAGAGGCAGTTTGATCCCATTCTTGGTGATCCTGGTAGCTTAGGACTTAGATACAAACTTCTCTTATGTCAAATGCCAAATGGTGGCAGAGTCAGTCCCGTGTTGTGTTATGAGATGGAGGGTTTTCATTTAGATTTCTTGTGATTGGACCCCCTCCATTCTCTGCTTCTTGTTTGTGCACCACGTTTGTATGAGATGCCTTGACTTTTGAGCATTGGTGCTCTGGTGTGCTCTCGGTGGTGAGGCTGGAGTGATGACCAGTCAGACTACCTTTGTTTCTCTCCGATGAGGCAAGAAGTGATGACTTGCAGATCGTGAGAGGGCGTGTTATGATGGCAGGTTACAAGTTTCCCTTTCCCCTAGTGTAGTTATCTCAATTAGAGTTACATTAGTGGGTGGTGCTTAGTTGGTACTGGCACTTGGTGGTGTTGGCACATGGTAGTGTTGGCACTTGGTGGAGCACTTGCGGTTACTGTTGGTGGTTCGGGTTTGCTATTGCGGTTACTTTGTCACGATGGAGTTCTTTGGAGATTCCAGAGGAGTAAGCCCCGTAGTACGTAGTGGGTTTACTCGGAGTGGTGCTTGGTATCAACATGTATCTCAGGTCCCAATGAGGGAGGAGATTGACTCTGAGTTGGAGTTCGACACAGGAGCTGATTCAGTTGAGAGTGCACTTGGTATGTCGGCACCGTTGTTGTGGGACATGGACAAGATTTATGGGGCCTCCAAAGGCCCTAGGTGTTACTCTGGTACAGTGGGTACCATTAATTTGGATGACTTCATCCAGGAGTTTGATAGTTGGTGTGATCTGCACTAGATGTGGAACCCGACTTTGTTCACACCCTTCATGGCATGGAAGGGGTTGTTTTAGCACTTAGAGGGTCCGTTGATGGATGACTACCATGAGTTTAGGAGAGCTCATTTGGAGGAGATCGAGTTATGGAGACAGTATTGGTCTCCACATTATGTCTCCATCACTTCAGGCTCGGTGGCCAGGAGTAGATCGGCTGTACCTACGAGTTCTAGCTCGAGTAGTGTGGGTGGAGCTAGTGGAAGTGCATTAGCTGGAGATAGTGCTACTACGAGTGGAGGTACTGCTGCAGGAGGTGGTGTGGTATTGGTTTACACCCATGGTGGAGTTCTTCCTGTGTTTGAGGCAGAACTACCAGGGAGTGCGGATTGACAAGCTAAGGAACTTGCAAGAGTTCCTTCGGAAGGCTGGAGAGAGCCTATGTGAGGCATACACTTGCATGAGATGGCTGATCAGTTTCACTCAGGGAGTTACTAAGGCCCAAGCAATCCAATTTTGGTATGGGATATTGGATAGGGAGTTACGACATAGAGTTCAAGATGCTACGTTGTTGCAGGCTACTTCACCCACTTTGGCAGTAGTCTTTGGTTTGGCTGAGCGTATTGAGCTCAATATGGTGGAGAAGAGAGTGGTGACATCTGGATTTGGTAGGGAGACCTCATCCACGGCTGTGACTTCTTCTAGAGTGCAGCATAGTGCACCATGCCCAATTGGGTTTTGAGGATAGGGTGGACAGCCCAGATCCTATGGAGCGAGTGGAGAGCCTAGTGGAGTTAGACCCTTACCCTCATTTTTGGGTCAGTAGCAGCCAATGAGTGGTGGTGTTGCTTGTTGGACTTGTGGTGCACCTCACCATAGGAGAGAGTGTACTCAGGGCAGCGGACCTGATACCTCTAGTGCATCACAGCTAGCATAGAGGCAATGTGAGCACTGCCACAGATTTGGTCACACTAGTGATCGGTGTTTTGACCTACATCCGGAGTTACGGAGTGGTAGAGCTGCTATGGCATGTCGTAGAGGAGCTCCGGTTCATGGAGGACGAGGTGGTAGAGGATCTACACCTAGTAGGATGTAGTACCTGCCCTTACTTTTGACACCGCTATGGCTACTCGGCCCGCAACTCCAGACCGACAATTGCAGCCTTCCCCAACATAAAGGGCTGCGCACCTGAGTCTAACAAGACTCTCTGTGGTGTATAGACCTTCCCTGAAGGTCCCACCACACAAAAAATCCCCCTCTGGTTATCCAATAGGACAACACTAGGTGTAAACCGCGCTCTCTCAAAGGCCGGTCTAGTTGGCAACTCCTCTAGTCTAGCCGTTGCTACTTGCCATAAACCATTGGTCACTAAATGGATCCCATGCTCCTCAACCAAGTCAGCTCCACAACCAACCACCTCTACTCTAGTAGTAGAAACTGCACCATCCCTACTCTCACACAACGTGGCAGCCAACCAGAACACTGGGGCTGGGTCAACTCCCAATGTAAACATGTCACTAGTTGAAAACAAAGGATGCCACATAATCAACTGAGCCAGCTCCAACATAATGCTAGACTTAGTCTATGTAGTAGTAGGTGGTTGACTAGCAGATAGTCCATCATGTACTCCATCACCACCTACCACACCTACACTGGGACGTCCAGGAACCATGGATGTTGTTTGCAATGCCTCAGATAGCGTGAAAGATTAGGGAAGTCTGACCTGTCTCCCAACCTCTCCTCTTTGTAGGTCCAACTCCACTGATGCTCCTCTAGGCTCTGGAGCACGTACTGCACTCTTAGTCACTGCTGTAGATGCATCCGCCTGTGCTGCTCCGCACATGAAGTCCAAAGCATCTCTATCAGTAGCAAATGAGGTGGAAGCCTCAGCACCCGAATCTGATCTCCTTTGAGCAATAGCCATACTAGCCAATCTCTGCTCCAACTGCTCAATCGACCGATGTGGAGAGGTGTCCATTTCAGATCCAGACATCTCTAGGTGGTGGTTCAACACAGTACATCACACGTGGAGAGCTTGTTTTCCAGGTTCAGCCTGGTCATCCGACTGATAGCTTGGTGGTGAGAGCTCAGGCTATTGCGACGATAGCTGAGTCATATGATGTGCTAGTTGGGAGAGCAGTGTTATACCCTATGGGTTTCAGCATTGACTATTGGGAAGAGACAACCTCTTATAGACCTGGTTGGCAATCTGGTGAGGGACGGGTATGTCGCCTACCAGTACGCTTCAGTAATGGTAGTCTTGGCTCACAACAGTCCGGGACCATGGCAACATCAGTTTTAGCTTTCAGCGGTGCAGTTACTTGGCCTGGTGACTTCTTGGAGGGAAACGCCCATGTAGAGGATACTCTAGTACTAGAGGAGATCACTTGGCTATGGAGTACGAGTGGGATTGTTCCATCCACCTTGGATGTTCCATTGTGGAGTTCAGAGGAGGCATTGTAGCAGCATGCAGATTAGTTGGTGCAGCAGGCTTGGAGTGGGGCCTTCATACCATCAGGAGATGAGTGTGAGGATGAGCCTCCACAGGCATTGCTTTGACACCTTTGGATACCACACTCATTGCTTGGCAGTATCCAGTTGAAGGGATATGCTTATTGGAGTTGTTTGGTGGGATCAGCATCAGACTAGCTGCGGTGTTACAAGCGGGTATCCAAGCACAGAGGTACTTGTATGTAGAGAGAGATGAGACTGCTAGGCGAGTCTCTCTACATCATGTGGCACACTTGGCCTATCAGTATCCGGAGTTATTACCGATGTCAGTAGTCAGAGGTTACCAGAAGGCCCTACCAAGAGACATTTCCTTACTGGGGGCACATGACCTAGAGAGACATGGGCCTATTCACTTGGTGATTTTTGGATGGCCATGTCAGGGACATACATGTGCAGGCCGCGGTTTGGGTCTTTAGGATCCTTGTTCTGGTGTGTTTTGGGAGATGTTACAGATACTACAACATCTCCAAGTTCATCAGTCTGTTTCTCTAGCTTACCTTTTGGAGAACGTTCCTTTGATGGATGATTCTTGCATTAGAGTGGTGGCAAGTACACATCAGGTCCATTCTTGGATGGGACCTGCTGTATTGTTAGATGCAGCCAGAGTGGGATCACAGGCTCATCATCTTCGTCTTTGGTGGACAAACCTCTTACCCAGAGAGGTTCTATAGCGTGCTTATGATGGGATTCAACGACTTGACCACATTCTTGTTGATGATATCTTGGATGTTCGGCATCAGTCTTAGACAGTGGTAGTGGCTGATAGGTCACCTATGGCAGTGGTGAACCTAGTTGGATAGCCTATAGCTGCATTTCCTACACTCATGAGTTTCCCAAGCTCTCATGCTTTTTGAGAGGGAGGACCTGGACTTGTTTGGGACTCACAGTTACAGCAGTTGGTGGAGCCCAACGTTGATGAGAGAGAGCAAGTGATGGGTTTTTGCATTGGTATTACCGCTGTTCCACCAGTGTCAAAGGCATCCAGGCGTCAGGTGTTAGATCAGGCTATAGACCTGAACTGTTTGACCTAGATTGTGAGCCTTGGCTTGGTAGAGCAGCGTAGGATGTGCTTGATAGGCATCACCACTCAGACACTTGTGAGCCCTATGCCTATCGAGACAATTCAGGCACATGCTGGGGGCGATGGACCGAGTGGACATGGTATTCTTGGGACACATCTAGTAGCTACTAGGGAGAGTGGTCTACTTGGAATCCATCCAGGTGAGCGTGGGCTACTTGGATTACACCCTTGGTCCACATGGGATGCAGCCAGAGGACGTATGGAGCTTGCAGCCAAAGTGGAGGGAGTTTTTCACACAGAGGTTGGGACCTCACATGGTCGGGAGCATGACACTATTGCTCCTAAGGGCCTAGTGTAACAGTCAGTACGTCTTCCACTCCTACTATAGTTACAAAGGATACTTGGGAGCCAGATCTTGGACCCAAGCTTACTTGAGAGCAAAGATGGAGGGTTTGGAGGTTCTTGAGGAGTCACACAAGTTGTTTTGCCTTCAGTATGAAGGATTTGGGTGCTCTAAAGGGACCTGGTATACAGATTGAGCTGACTAGTGACACACCAGTTTTCTGACGTCCTTATCTATATAGTGAGATGGAGAGGACATTGATTCAGAGCCGGAGTAGTGACCTTTTTGAGGCTGGTTTGGTAGGGATTTCACATGGAGAGTATGCATCAACGACAGTGATGCCAGCCAAAAAGGATATGCATGGCAACTATACAAATAGGCGGATGTGTGGAGATTACCGTCCTATCAACCGATAGACCAGAGCTGATCGGTATGCCATGCCTACACCATAGGAGATTTTTGATGCGATTGGGCATGCAAAGGTCTTCAGTACTTTGGATCTTCAAGCGGGATATCATCAGTTGCTGATCAGGGAGGAGGATAAGTCCAAGACAGCATTTTGGGCTATTGATCCTCACGGCAAGGATGTGTTATATCAGTGGAGGTTCTTACCATTTGGGTTAAAGAACGCTCTTGTTGAGTTCCAAAGGGTCATGGATAGGATCCTAGCTGGATTGGATTTTGCTCAATGCTATATTGATGACATTTTGGTTTATAGCACTACTGTGGAGGAGCATGAGAGACAATTGTTGGAGGTGTTTGAGAGGTTGAGATCTCATAGACTCAAATTACATCTTGGGAAGTGTAGGTTCTTCCACGAGCAGGTTGAGTATTTGGGTCACACTATCTACCGTGAAGGACTTGGTGTTCAGTAGACCAAGGTGGAGGCTACTGCACGTATTCCTTGGCCTACGGATGTGAGCAGAGTGCAAGCATTCCTTGGGTTGGCGAACTTCTATTGCCGCTATGTTAGAGGATTTAGTGCCATTGCCAAGGCCTTGATGAAGCTGACCAAGCTTACACAGGAGTGGTGTTGGGGAGATGAGCAGGAGAGAGCTTTTGTAGAGCTCAAGGAGAGGTTGACATCTGCTCCTATTTTGAGGAGACTGATCAGGGGATGACCATTTCAAGTTCATACTAATTGGAGTATGTTGGGGCTTGGAGCGGTGCTCACCCATCATGATGATGAGGGGAAGGAGTTTGTGGTGGCCTATGCTAGTCGCTCCAACAATTCAGTGGAGATGAAGTATAGTTCATATGAGGGAGAGTGCTTTGCAATAGTTTGGGCAGTAGCACATTTCCGATGTTACCTATTTGGTAACCCCTTCACTCTCATCATTGATCATCAGCCGGTGAAGTGGTTGATGGAGTCCGACAAGCTTTCAGGGAAGCTTGCACGATGGGCTCTGATTTTACAGGAGTATGATTTCACGGTTGTTCACATACCTGGAGTGGTGAACCATGATGCAGATGGGTTGAGTAGAAACCCATGTCCCAGCCAACATGATCAGACCGGAGCACGTTGGCATGGTGAGACAGATGAGGAGATGGTGCTAGGTTGGCATGCATCGGCCTTTCTATGTATATTTGCAGAGGTTTTGGTGGTATTTCTCTCAACGCATACAGGAAGAGTTATTGAGATCATAGATTCAAAAAGTGAAGATATTGGTACAGTTCAGCGAGACATTCATGATGATGTCTTAGTGATGGACTATCTTTGCATTGGTGTTGTGGGTGGCACAATTGGGGCCAAGGAGAGAGAGCATGTTCTTCAGCAAGCCAGACGGTTCAGATTGGAGGGTCGACACCTTTTGCATATATGGGAGGATGGTAGAGTGCGAGTAGTACCACTTCCATCACAGAGACCACAGTTGGTCCGTCATGCTCATGAGGAGCTAGGACATTTTGGAGTAAAGCGTACGTATAGCTTACTCCAGAGTCATTATTGGAGGCACGGTATGCAGACCAAGGTACAATAGTTTTTGCTAGATGTGTGGTTTGTGACCAAGTTAGAGCATCATTCAATGCTCCTACGCCACAATTACACCCATTACCTATCATGGGATTGGGTTACCATTGGAGTTTGGACTTCACCGGACCTTTACCGCTGACTGTGAGACATCATCAGTATGTTTTGGTGATGGTGGAGCACTTCTCCAAGTGGATTGAGTTGGTGGCACTTCTTGACAAGTCTAGTGAAGGGACAACTTACTCGTTCTTGGATCGAGTTCTTAGTCATTTTGGTGCACCAACTGAGGTTTTGACTGATCAGGGTACAGAGTTCTTGGGGGAGTTTCAGGTCTTGTGTGACAAGGCTTTGATTGATCATCATACTACATCTCGAGATCACCCTAAGGCAGATGGCTTAGCAGAGAGAGTGGTTCAGACGGTGAAGAGAGGATTGCAAAAGTATGGTTTGTAGAGAGGCCACTTGGGAGATTGGGATCTCCAATTACCTTGGTTGGCCATGGGCTATCGGTTCAGCTGGCAAGCCTTCTTAGCATCCTTCTCTCCATACTTTCTACTCTATGGACGAGATCTAGATTTACCTGCAGCCATTTGTCGAGATGTTACTGTCGTTTTGGACTTGGATAAGCGCATGTTCTCAACGGGCAGAGATCTTTCGGAGAGTGATGCCGATGGCCTTTGAGAACTTGGTGATTGCTCAGCATAGAGATCCTTAGCTATGCTGAGCAATCCCCTTAAGCTATGCTACCATTCGAGGAGGAGGTTATAGACCCTCAATCCGTCGATTTCATCCAAGCAACTATGTATATCTACAACAGACAACACCAACGACACTTGATGTTTCTATAGGCCGCACTATCTTGAGAGTGTGTGAGGTTTTGCCATCTGGAGTCCTTGTGTTAGAAGGATGCGATGGTGTTGTTTGGAATGATCATGTGCGCAATTGTGCGCCATGCCACCTTCCAAACATTGATGGTACTATGGACCCAAGCTTGGCACTTGTACGTGCAGGCTTGAGGTGTATGTTATGTGGCTCTTCTGGTGGAGCTGCTATTATGTTAGTGTGTGATAGCTGTTCGAGAGGATGGCATATGGCATGTATGACTCCTCCTCTCATGGTGGTTCCTCAAGGACAGTGGTTAGGTCCTACATGTACATGACCTATAGCTAGTTCATTCTTTATGTGGTATAGATTGCAGATAGGCGATTAACAATGGGGCTCCATAGCACCTGGCCTCTTGATCTTTGCCCATTAGAGGGTATACCATATACTTAGAGTAGATGGCTCTCTGGAGTTAGAGGGACCTAACCGCCAGCTAGGGGGGCGATTGTGGCACTTTAGAGTCTATGTATGACTTATGTGTGAGTTGTGTTTCTATAGTGTATGATGTTGACAACGATGTATGTTGTGTAGCGATGTATATACGCATGACAGCTATCACGCCATTTGTAGTGCCGCATCTAGATGCTTGGACATTGGAGTTCCAGTGATAGTAGTTAGAGTTATTTCAGCAGTTTCTCAGAGACTACTTTCCGACGGTTAGATTTTGTGTTCAGGGTACTGACTTCACGGTGGGGCCCACCATCACTTTGCACCATTTGCACCGTCAAGTGTGCCATCAGCGGGACCGTTAGGGTTTCAGAGCTAGCTCAAGTCCAGGGGGTATAGTTTTGAAGTGAGCTCCAAAGAGCTCACTTCTCTGATGTTGAGCCTTAGAGTTCCTAGCTATGGTGGACAGAGGCCGGCAAGCGTCACTTGGATTCTATATGCTTGAGTGGGTGTGGCTTGACTATAATCAGTGCCCAATTGTTGGCATTTTATAGAGTGATAGATCAAGTACTGATCTGAGTTAAGTTGAGTTGAGAGTGGTAAGCAATCTGATTATTGTGGCACTTTAGAGTCTATGTATGACTTATGTGGGAGTTGTGTTTCTATAGTGTATGATGTTGATAGTGATGTATGTTGTGTAGCAATGTATATACGCACAATAGTTGTCCTATACTCCCACAAAACCATATGAATCCTCTTGTCTCATTGATATTTAGCTCCCTCCGTTCTGCATCTTTGGGCAACATTATGCACAAGGTCTGATTGGTTCTCTCTTCCAAGCTGTTGGAATTTGGCTTATATGATGTAGTTAATCTATGTGTGAAATGTCATAGCATGGCTATAGTAATGCTTCCTATAAAATCTCCTCCTCTATCAAAAACCAACTCCAAAGGGCGCCCAAATTAAGTGATAATGTGTTCATAAAGAAATCTCTCAACTTCATCTTCATTCTTGCACTCAATGGTTTAGCCTCAACCCACTTGGTAAGGTAATCAATAACTACCACAATATACCAATTGTTCCTTAGGGTTCTATTGAGTGGACCTACAAAATCAATTCCCCACTTCTCAAAAGGTCCTAGCAAAGGAGTTGATCTAAGTGGTGGGGTGGAGGTAGACTTTCTAGCAAAAGCTTGATAAACATGACAAGTTTTGCAATAATCAAGACAATCCTTTAAAATCCCTCTCCAATGGTAACTTGCATCTAGAATCTTGAAAGTAGTCACCTTTCTTGCAAAGTGTCCTATACACACTAAACCTTCATGAAACTCCTTTATGAGTAAGATAGACTATGACAACCGAGCAAATATCACTTTTGCGGTAATCGGGTAAGTAAAGTTTGTTCCCGTAGAGATACAAGTCAGAAATGTCCAAATACGAAGCAAAGTAACAATTTCAGTTCTTCTTGGTTGCGTCTTTAATCTCTCAGGTAGAAACCACACCCAGAAGAGAGTAACAAGCATTGACTTGCAGTCTTGTCACAAATTCACACTCCATAATCACAAATCCTTCAAATCTTTCCAAAAAATCTTGATTGTGATGATTCAGGCTCTCCCGAAAACTGCACTTCACTGCAAAATGACTTCGCCTCAAAATTGTGTTCCACCCCTCCACTGAAGGCACAACTTCCTCGATTGAAATTGCTTCACATCAACTTCACATTGTACTCACAAATGCAGAATACTACCAACACTACAATTCCTCTCAGATTTGTCAAGGCATTGCTTTGATTGCACTTCACTCAGGATCAAACACACAGAATGAAGATCAAGGCTGTGGAATCCAACATCCAACAAGCACTCTGACTTGCACTTCAAATTTCTCCAAACACTCACAAACACAATTGCAAAGCTGATACTCAGAATCAAGCTCAAGCGACGAGCACTACTTCATAGCACTTTGCTTTATCTATTCTCAGAAATAATGAGCATTGAACAACATTTTCCTGCGAATGCCACTCTTAAGTAGTGAACAATCGACAGTTCTAACAACTATACCATTTCTACAACAACTATTCTAACTTGCAGATCCGAAATGACAATGCACCTCTTCATATCTGCCCCTTCAAATCTCAAATCGGTTACTAATCCGATCTGATGTCTGCTTCTTCCTCGGCTTTCAAACCCAAACCCGAAGTAATCTTACCTCCTACTATCTTTTCCTCGGGTTTCAGATCTTCTACTTCTTCTACCAGATCCAGCAATTCTCTTTCCTGAGCTGAAATTGCACTAGTGGGTAACCTATCTAACTCTTCATCCTTCGACCCACTCTTCTCTAATGTCTCTGAGGGCAACTCCAAAGACATTTGGATTCCTATGTTATCTACTTCGGGTTTTGCCTTAACATCCTGCCGAAGCTTTTCTAACTCTATTCTCACTAAGTCTAATCTAATTGAAATATTGTCTTCTACTTCTAAGATCTTCTTGTCTACACGAGTTCTGAGATTAATTAACAAGGCATTCAAATCAGTATCTTTTGCTTGTCTTTGCCTCGTCTCCTGCACCAACAACTTCAACTTGTGCAGTCTTGTTTCTTCAATCCAAACGCTGGCTTTTGTACTTAACATTGCGTTCACTCTGAGGACTATTTCCTTCAATGGCTCCAATCTTGTCTTTTGTTCTCGTTCCCGATCTGCAAGCCATTCCTCTCGATACATCGCCAATTCTTCTTCAAACTCGGCCTTCACCACTTCCTTCTCTTTCTCCTTCTGTACGATTTTCTCTTCTTGATTACAAAGTAATTTGCGTAATCTCTCTTCTTCTCTATACCGCACAGACAACTCTCTTTGCCAGAGTTGCTTCTTCTCCTCCATACTCTCCATCACTCGATCGAGCTCTTGATCCTTCGATGCTACCCTCGCCATAGCATGGATAAGCTCTACTCTTGAATCAACAAACTGCTGCTTCAAGATTTTGAATTCCGCTACCTGTCTCTCCCTTGCGATGTCACTCTTCCTCGCAAGATCCTCTCGATAACTCACTTCTCTCTTCAGGTCTTTGATTACTTGACTTCTCTCTACTGCTTCCGCTTGCAGTACTTCTCTCTCTTCCTCACCTCGGGTTACACTCCTCTTCAACTCCGAGTTCTCTTCTTCTAATCTTGCTACCACCTGCAATACAGTCTTTACCTCAGGACAAGTCGACTGCATCTCCTTCTTCTTCTTCTCCAACTTCACCAACAGCGGGCATACTACCTCTTGCAGGTAATCTACTCCATTATTGGCAACTTCTTCCTCCCTCGGAGTGGTCTCTCTTCTCTCTTCGTGTTCTCCCGATACTCACCTTCTTCTCTGGAGTCTCCGTATCGGAATTGACGCCTCACTGCTTGAGCTTTCTTCTACTTCTTTGTTCACTCTACTCGGCCCCGCTTCACACTTCGCCTTACGTCTCAAGCAAACTCCTCGCTGTACTGCAATCTTGTTCTCCTCGAGCACCGATACTTTGTCTTCTAGCGCCGCATTGTCTTTGGCTTCTACTTTGGCTTGCATTTCTTCTTCGTATTCTTCAGCCACTGGTGCCGAGGTCATTTCTCCACCATCTTCATTGTCACTGCTAGTATCTCCACTCTGCAATGTCAGCTCAGGTTTCTCCTCACGTTCCGAGTCCTCCGTCTTGAGCTCGGCTTTGCCTTCTGAGTCTTCATCTTCTGACTCAATCACCACCATTCCTCGCCTCGGGTTATTTTTCTGCATCTTCCGAGGTTTCTTGTTTTCTTTAGCTTCTGCTTGCCGAGTTCTCTTCTTTGTTGAGGTACTTACCACGACCTCCACGTTTTTCCCTGTCTTTGCGTAGTAATCATCCGTGCTCCGGACTTGGAGAATGTATTGCCGCTCCTCCGCGTCGACTTCTCTTCTCAAGTCAAGATAGAAATGAGACACCATTCTATTGCACTCCGCCAAATTGAGCAAATTCAACCCAAGGTAGAAATGTGCTGCAAATGGTATGATGTAGTGTGGAGGCGACTTATCCCGCAGATTCCACACCATCTGCCTCGTTCTCCAGTGAAAGCACCTTGCCCAATTGATTGGTTCTCCTGCAAATAACTTGTAAAAGAACACCGCTTGGTGTTTCATCACATAAGTAGTTCTCTCCGGCTTCAGGATGGCCATTAGTGCACTTACAATTCCTCTACTCATAGGGTCTTTGTAGCTCTCAACTTTGTACCCATTCTTCGTCCTCTTTGACGAGAAGGCATCTCTCACCTCCTGCATTTCTTGGGCTATCTCTCCTTTCCCCAAGAACATGGCTCCCTGCTCCAAACCTACCTCCTTCTCGAGTACGAGTCTCCAATCCGACTCTGTCCAGCGAGCCGGATTTCCTCTCTTCCCTTCTTCCTTGGGACCATCGAGACATTTACTCTCGATGATTTCTGTCATGAATCTTGGAAAACTTACATTCCAGTTCCATGCCAAAAAAGCGATCCAAAGTGGGCACAAGACTTTGATCCTTGCTACTATATCTAATCTCCGAATTGCATGATTTCTCATTGCAAATTCGGAGTTCTTCTTCCCTCCTCCCATCTCTTCTATTTTCTTACTGTCTCTTGATTTCTCTCTCGTGACTTCTCCCTTGCGCACTAACACGAGCCCAACTCTATTTCCCTTTCCCCGATCACCTGCAAGACAACTCCTTAACGGGCGAAGGAAAATTGCTCGACATTTCATCGTTGTAGTTTTGATTTTTATAGGGTTGTACTTCTTCGTCTTCCGTCACTTCGAGTTTCTACCAAGAAATCACACCTCTAGCATGCACCTATCACTGTCAGTCAACCTTTGCGCGTATGAGCCGCTAGTTTTGAAACGGCCCCCTCTTGAATTTCTCGCCCCGATGAAAGGTTGTTAGACTGTCTTTGCCTCGGGTTGAGCTCCCCCCAATCCGAAGACAAGTTACTTTGTATTGTATGCTGACACGGCATTTCCGAGTACTTTGCCTTATGGTCCAAAGTCACTTTACTTTGGGTTTCATCCCGAAGACAATTTTCTTTGCCTTCTTCGGCCATACAGGCGCAATCCGACTTCTTTATACACTTCTTCTCCTTTATTTTGAAAAAAACAAAAAATGTGGGCACCACATAGACTCTTCCTTACCCATTGCTCTTCAAAGTAGACCATCTGCTCCTTGGTGAAGAAGAATATCCTCCACCATTGTATAAAGTCTAGATCTTGCTACAATAGGCTTCCTTTCCTTGACATGCACCCCTTGTGGATAGTTACCTCTTGTCACAAAATCGACAATCTCCTTGTAACCCATTGGAACCTCTTGAGTGATTCAGATTGTCATGAGCTCATCATCTAAGAAGGAATCATCCACTAGCTCTTCTCCATCATGATCATAGGCCCTAGATAACAAATCAATATTTGCATGTGTCTTCCCTAGCTTATCCTCAATGGTGTAGTCATACTCAAACAAGAGTATCATCCACCTTGCTAGCCTCCCTTCCATATAAGGCTTGTTGAAGATGTACTTCAAAGCCTTGTGATCCATGACAGTGGTGGCTTTCCTTCCAATCAAGTAGTGTCTAAACTTTTTGATACCAAAGATCACTGCCAACCCTTCTCTCTCAATGAAAAAGTAGTTCTTTTTTGTTGAAACCATCTACCTATTAGCATAAGCTATTGGATGATCATGCACATCTTGGTCTAATTGACTACAAGTGCATCCTATAGCTTCATTGGAAGCATCAATGTAGAGGATTAAAGGCTTACCCCAATAAGGTCTAACAAGAATTGGAGCTACAACAAGGGATTTCTTGAGCTCCTCAAAAGCTTTGAGAGCCTCCTTGTCTTCCAAAATCACCATGTAATCTACACCCTTCTTCATGTACATGGTCAATGCATAAGCCTTTTTTGAAAATGAGAAGATGAATCTCCTATAGAATCCAACCATCCCAAAGAATTGGCATAACTTTGTCAAGCTTGAAAGGAATAAAAGGTTTGAGATTTTCTTCACCTTCTCAAGATCAACTACTATTCCATCCTTGGAGATGATGTGCCCCAAAAGTAGACCTTCTTCATATCAAAAATGCACTTCTTTAGGTTGAGTGATGCATTTGCTTCATCCAAGCATTGCAAGACCTTGATTAGGTGCTCAAAGTGCTTCTCCTTGCTCCCATAGACACAAAAGTCATAAATGAAGCCTCTCACAAATTTTCAAATGAAAGGTTCAAACACTTTGTTCATGAACTGTTGGAATGTGGCTAGAGCATTGCAAAGCCACAGAGAAGGCATGACCTTGAAAGCATAAGTTCCCCAAGGTGTGGTGAATTTGATGAGTTGTTGATACGCTAGTGCAATCTTGATTTGGTTATATCCACTATAACCATCTCCAAAACTATACCTCTCATGACCTACAACCTCCTCCAAGATCTCATCAATGAATGACAATGAGTAGTATTCCTTCTTGGTAACAATGTTGAGTTTCTTGTAATCCACACATACCCAAAGCTTACCATTCTTTTTCTTCACAATCACAATTGGAAACACCCATTCTGAATTCTCCACCTCAAAAATAAATCCTGCCCCTTGATATTATCAATCTCCTCCTTCACAACCAAAGCTATTGGTGGGTTAATGCGACGTTGCTTTTGGAAAACTGGTCTTGCATGTGACTCCACCTCTATCTTGTGCTCCTCCAAGGCGACTTCAATTAGATCCTTGTAATTAAAGGAAACACATGGATGAACTTGTAGAAAATCTCCTCAAATCTTACTTTCTCCTCCTTGGTAACATTTGGACCATACTTGAGGGTAGATAACCTCCTCTCTACTCCTCAAGTGTCAATGGTGATTTATTTGGGTCCTTCAAAACTTTTGACTTAGGTGCAAAATTTATAGCACACAAATGATAAACATCTAAATCAAATTCAAATTCACCCACCTTCATGGAAGTCTCCTCTTACATGCTTGTGTCCACACCTGGAGCTTCTTCTTTAGACTTGATTCCTAATAACTAGAAGATGGTGTATATCAATGTGAAGTGTTGGTGGTATTAGTCATAGGAACTATGACTATGGTTTGATGACACAATCCTCAAATACAATTTGTGCCATCAATCAATTGTGCATGTAGCTCTCAACCATGGCCTCCCAAGGAGTAAGTCATAGCTTGAATCCTTCAAGACTTGGAAAATCATGAGATTTTAACCTCCCATAATTGAAACTACCACCTTATCCAACAAGCAACAAGTTAGACCAGTAGGGGTCCCTATTGGTTGAACTCGTTACTTGTTTGCCATGCTCACCACAAATGTTGAAGATCTATAGGGTACCATACCCACCTTCTTCATCAGCCTTTTTGACATGGCATTCATTATTGATCCTCCATCAATCAATGCATCCTTGATGTTGTAGCCATTCACTTTCACATCAATCTTGGAAGCATATTCACAAGCCTCCCATGATGCTGGTTTGGCATCCACCACCCCCATTGATACTAGTACTTTTTCCTTCTTCTTCCTCTTGCTTCTTGTAGAACTCAAACCACCTCTAAATTCCTTTCTCAAGGTAGGATTCAAAGCAATCAGTTGGCCCATTGTGATGTTAGCCTTGTGACTCCCAACATCCTCCAACACACTGTAGTTCTATTGTTGCTTTGAGATCAAGAAGTCTTCCATCTCCAACTTCTTTCTTGGAGTTTTTGTTGTTGATGGTGTACAAGTGCTCCTACTAGACATAGAAGTATCCTTGCTAGGAGTAAATCCTTGAGAAGAGTGTACAATCTCTGCAAAACAAACTCTCTTCTTTTCTTGTGCCAAAAGCTCTAAAGTAAGACCCTTGGAGTTTGAGCACTCTCCCTTCTCATACTTGCTCTCAATCACATCTATGGATGCTATCCCCTTACCTTTGTTTAGACTAGGAGCCACTTGGGTTTCACTACCTCTTTCCCTCTATTGGCCCTCTCATAACCCCTTCCTCCATGGTAAGTGGAATTTGGGCAATTCCTTTAGATGTGACCTCTTCCTCCACAACCAAAACAATTTTTATCATGGAAATTGTTGGCTGGTTGGCTTCTTCTATATGGATAGCTTCCATCTCCAAGGCTCTCTCCCTACATCCTGATCTATCTCTCTCTTCTCCCATAATTGCATTGCATTGATCTTGAGATCTGCAAGTTGTTTTGTGATGGTTTGAAGTGGGTCTTTTAGTGGAGTTGCAAGAACTTGAGAAAATACTACTTGTGGTACAACCCTTGCCAGCAAAGTATCAAAAGTTTCCCCATAGCTTGAGGAAGATGCACAACTTCTTTCACCACCAAATCACTCTCACCCCCTTCTAAACTCTCTTCCATATGAATTGCAATCTTGATAGCTTCAACCTTGGAAGAAGGTTTCTCATATACCACCTTACTTCTAATCTATGGTCTCAACCCTCCCACAGAATTCTTGGTGAGCATGACCCCTATGCTAATCATAGTAGTCTTCACATCATCTCCACCCTTCCTCAACAATATACAAAATCTGGACTCCAACTTCTTCACCACTTTTACATAGACTCTCACTTTCTCTCCATCTCCTTGTTTGAGAAAGGTAACCTCACTTATCAATCTCTCATAACTCTCATCTGGAAGAAAGTTCTCAATGAGTACTGAAGTCAAACTCATCCAAGACTCTTCTTGCCCATCTCTCCTCACTCTCTCTTTGTATTTTGACTCATACCATGTAAGTGTTACATCCTCAAAGAAATATGGTAATAATGAGGTCCACTCATTCTTCCTCCTCTTAATATTTCCTAGGTAAGCTCTCTTGAGTCTCTCAAGAAGACCTCCACATCTTCTCCATTTTTGCCAAAGAAAACCGAAAGGTTCCCCATCTTAACTCCTCACTATCTTTCTTTTCTCTCACTCTATAACTAATAGAGTATGTATATGACTTACACCATTTGAGAGTAATCCGCCATAGGGAATACAAAAGATTCAGGTTGCTACAAGATTTTTTATAGCAACACCAATTCCTAGAGTGCATATTAATCAAACTCTCATGGATAGTTTATCCATAAGTTGAAAGATTATCTCCATCAGTAAACTTGAGAACTAGGTAATGAAGATGGTAGTATTTCTATAAATATACTAAGACTCTCTCCAAGATCCTTCACCAAAGGCTTCAAAAGTGCTTTTACTCTACTACACTCATGTCTTTTTGGAAATCCTTGCACTCCACAAACCTCACACAACTCCTTGGTCTTAGATATTTTCCCTCCCAATCTTGGTGAAGAAGGTCCAACATGCAAATCCAAGTCAAGTAAGTCTCTTCTTTTCCTTAATCTCTTGCTCTTAGAGGTCAATGGACATGTGCTTACCTTATATCCCTTCTCTCTACATAAAAATCACTTAAACTTACTCTTTCCTCCAAGTGGTGTACATTTTTGGATCCTCTCAACACTCTCTTCAAATTCTATTTTAAAATCTCTTGCCTCAAATCCACCCCTACAATCACCTCAAACCCTTGGGAAACCTTGCATAGCATCAATTTCCACTCTTTGTGACCCTCCATGTTCTCAAGATGAGTCTAAACACTCAAACATACTTTTTGTTGCTCTCACACTCCTCATGCATGAGATCTCAACTTTGCACAATTGACCCTTCCTCACAATATCACACAAATCTCTCAACTAGTATTTCACATTCTTCTAGCATTCTTCACACTTGATAACAAGTTGCAGGTGTCCCTGACTGCAAAATTTCAGATCTTTTAATTGAGCCATTTGGCCTAGGCACCTTTGTATTCATCACACATATTTCAGATTTGGTCTGAAAACTACCCCCTTCACTTTAAAAACTAATTACTTTTTTTGCAAGAATGATCTCTCTCTAATTTGTGTGGAAATAGGTAGGATACAATGCATTTACTTTTCTTGAAAAGTTTCAAAAAAATTCACTAAAAAATGAATAAATGCCAAACTCTATAAATTTTTCCAAAAATCTTGCAATTATAGGAGCAATCTACCCTATCAACTTTCAGATATTCTAGCTTAGTGGGCATATTAGCGCTCACAATAATTTGAAATTTGCTCACTGAAGAACAATCCAAGCTATCATGCATAGAGATTTCAAATGTAGATCTTAAACTTGAGATTATGCCTAAAATCACCATAATCTCCAAAATCTACAATCCACCTCACACAATATCTCCAAATTCTCTCATGTGTACAAGATATACAAAATCACCTCAAAGACATCATAATGAACTATAAGGTATACAAATGGGTCTAGGTTCTCTAACATAAATTTAACCCTCTCCTCCCCTAATCTCCTTTCCAAGTGAGCTCTCATAGCCTCCTTTGTCTAATATAAAATTGTATATGGAATATTATCTTGCTTTCTAGAGAGGTCTTGGCAACAAAAACAAAAATGTTAGCCAACTTGTCTCTCACTCAGCATGAACCTATGATGGCTATTATGATGACACACAATGGACTAAGAAAGCAAAGAACCTCAACTCCATCATACTCCTCCAAGGCTAACACTCCAAGACTCAAGACATTGTTCACTATATAACTCAATGAGAAAAAGATAGTTACAAATGAAAGGATGATAACTATCTCTTCACCCTTAATGTATATACTTGTGAAATAGTTATATACCAAAGTTACTAATTACTAGGATAACTTAAGTTACTAGGCTAAAAATTAAAAAAAATTAAAAAGCTAAAAGAATATCCATATCTATGTGAATATTCTCCTAAGCATATGGTCTTATCTTGACCCAACCACTAAGTCAAGGATTCCTTCACATGGGCTATCCTTGGACTATAAAAAAATCCAAAACAAAAGGGCTTGTGGGTCCAAGAGTTCTCAACTCTTTCCTTAAAACCAAACACCTAGGAATAATACCAAGTCAACACACTAGAACCCAAAATAGTGGTGCTTATTTTTTCCACTTCCTCTAAAGTAAGGTCCTATCTATCTTAGCTATGACTAACTTTAGCTAATCATGACTAATGTAGAACCATCATTTATCTTTATATAAATAATATCTCTTAAGTACTTATCATGCCAAACTAAATATCACAATAACACATATATGCAAAAATGGGTATTATAGCACCAATAGAAGTTGCACTTTTAGACATATCATTTGAAGACCAAAAGTTGGTGATTGTAAGTTAGACAAAGGTTTTGGAATATGGGGAAGCAAATTTGTTAGAAGATGAAGATGAATCTCAAGATTTGTCCTCTTCATCTAAAGAACACTTGGAGGAAGAACTCCAAGTCACTTACTTGGAATGCTATGAGGTAGAGGTCAAAGACAAAGACCTATATGGCATCACATTGGGTGAAAATGGTTTGGAGGAAGGAGGTTTGATTGCTATTTGACTCAGGTTAAGCTGAGTGAGCCATTTTGAAGGAGTTACCAACCCCGATGATTGTCAAGATGCTATTCTATCCAAAGGAAAATTTTTGAAAATTTCAAAGAAAGTCACTTCAGACAAGTTGGCAGGATACAGTGCACTGTTTATAGAGTACCATGATGTATTTTTCTAGTCTATTTGATCAAATTCTAGGTATTCCATGACAATTAGGAGAACATCAAATTGATTGTATTGAAGGTGCAGTTCTGGTTTGGCAATAATAGTATTGATTGAACCCAAAGTACTCACTTTTAGTGAAACATCAAATCAATAAGTACTTAGGGACTGGAATAATCTTCCTCATCTTAAGCATTGAGTGGGTTCTCCCATTTTCATTGTTCTGAAGAAGAAGCCTAGGAGAATTCATGTGTGCTAGTAATTGAATGCAATTATAAGGAAGGATCATCATCCTTTTCCTTTAACCAATACCATTTTGGATCAAGTAGTTGTGCATCCTTGCTATAGTTTTCTTGATGAATTTTTGGGCTATAATCAAGTATCCATTCAAGAAGAAGAAAAGGATAAAACCACCTTCACTACTGATTGGGGCACATTTTCTTACAAACAAATGCAATTTGTGTTGTGTAATGCTCCTTTCCAATGGATGATGAATGCAATTTTTAAGGATTTTTTGCAAAAATTTGTGGAAGTGTTTATAGATGAATTTGGTGTGTTTGGCTGAAGAGATGTACATTTAAATTACCTTTGCTAAACTTTTGAAAGGTGTCATTTTGCTAGCTTGTCAATACACCTAAAGAAATGCTTCTTTGCAATGAAGGAGGGAATTCTTTTGGGGCATTGGGTCTCAAGTTGAGGTATTGAAGTTGATATCAAGAAGGTGAAAGTAATCTCAACTTTAAAATCTCCTAAGAACATTTGGGAGCTAAGAGCCTTCTTGGGACATGTCAGATACTATAGATGCTTCATGTCTATGTGGTGCTAGCTGCACCTTTAACAAAGCTTCTGAAAAAGTCCAAAGACTATGTATAGGGAGTGGAACAAGAAGAAGCTTTCTAAGTATTGAGGAAGAAAATGGTGGAAGATCCAGTAATGAGAGCCCCAAATTGGGATGTCCTTTTTCATGTGTATGTGGAACTTCATCCATGGCAATTGGAATGGTCTTGAGTCAAAAGGATGAGAAGAAGAAAGACTACCCAATTAACTATGCCAGCCGACAACTTTTGGTTAAAAAGAGGACTTTGAAATGGTGTATGACTCCAAGAAGGTTTGCCACTATTTGTTGGGATACAAGTTTGTCTTCCATGTAGACCATTATGCTTTGCAGTACTTGGTGAAGAGGGCGGACTTGTTTGTGTGAATTGCAAGATGGATCTTGTTATTACAAGAATTTACATACACTATACTAGCAAGGAAGGGAGCTTCACATGCAAATGTGGACTTCCTATCTAGGTTAGAAACTCAAGACCAGGATTCTGAGGTCAATGACCGCTTTCCTGATCAAGTATTGTACCATTTGATGGCAATGCAAAATATCAGGTATGCAGAAAAATATCATTATTTGCATATGTGCTAGTGTCCTATAGGACTGGACCTGGAGCAATGGGCAGTCTTTCTCAAAAAAATGGGACTGTACCAACTGAACACAACATTTTATTTAAGATAGTGAGGAAAAAGTACTTTGGAGATGCTTGGAAGCATACAAAGTTGGTGGAGTAATAGAGTCCTTACACTTGGAAGCATCAGGAGGACACTATGTCTTGAAGAATACAAGAAAGAAAATTCTTATAGCAGGATACTAGTGGCCTATGATGTACAAGGATACTCAAACCCATATCTGAAGTTATGTTGTATCAAAGAACATGGAAACCGATGCCTATTTCCCAATGGCCTTTGAGACCAATTTTGCCATTGGCCCCATTTGAGAAATGGGAATTGATTTTGTGTGTCCAATTCAACTTGTGACCCAATTGACAAAGAAGAGATACATCTTGGTCTGCATTGATTATGCTACCAAGATTGTGGAACCGGAGGCAACTCAAAGAGATGTTGTGGAAAATACTACAGAATTTTTCTTCCAAAATATCATTTCATGTTGCGGATGTCCTCTAGAATTGGTCAGTGTTCAAGGGACTCATTTTTTGAACTCCATGGTAAAAGTGTCATCCAAATACTTCCAGATTAAACATTGGAAGATGACTATTTATAACCCAAAAGCAAATGGACTAATAGAGAAAGCAAATGGGTTGTTGTGTAAAATTTTTAAAAATGTGATTGTCCATGATGCCTATTATTGGGACACAAAGTTACTTGCAATATTGTAGACATATCAAATGATAGAAAAGATCACAACCAAGCAAACTCCATACTTCTTGACATACGGATTGCATCCTATACTGCCGCTTGAATTTGAAGTACTATCATATCGGATTCTTTGTGAGGAATGTTTATTGGAAGAAGAGAGTCATGATCTTTGGATCCATTTATTGATGTGATTAGAAGAAAAGAGAGACAATGCAATGCAAACCAAAAAGGAAGTACAAGATCAGTAGAAAGTTAGGCATGATAAGCAAATAAAGCATGTTGTTGTTTGAGAGGGTGATTTGGTATTGTTAAATGATAATTACCAAATATTCTTTCTAGGTAGGCTACACCTCCAATGGATGGGGCCCTATTGTGTAGTCTAGATCTATGAAAATGGCTCTATTCAACTTGTAGACTTGGATGGAAATCCATTTGCCACTCAAGTGAATGGATGGAGAGTCCAAAAATATTGGAATGTGGACTCAAACATGTATAAAGAAGGAAGTGTTGGTGTCTGCAAAGACACTCACATTTGAGGGAGGGAGTATGTGGTACTATAAGCTGGCCTATCTCTCACTCAAGATGAACCTCTGATGGTTATTATGGTAGCGCACCATGGACTAAGAAGGCAAAGAACCCCAACTCCATCATACTCCTCCAAGGCTAAAACTCCAAGACTCAAGACATTGCTCACTAGAGAACTCAATGAGAGAGATAGTTGCAAATGAAAGGATGATGAGCACCTCCTCACCCCTAGTTTTTATACTTGTGAAATAATTATGCACCAAATTTATTAATTATCGGAGTAACTCACGTTACTAGGCTAAAAGTCAAGTAAAGTCAAAACTATAAAGGAATATCCATCCACATGGGTATATTCTACTAAGCATGTGATCTTATCTTGACCCAACCACTAAGTCAAGGATTTCTTCCCATGGGCTATCTTTGGGCTATAGAAGAATCCAAAACAAAAAGGCTTGCGGACCCAAGAGTTCTCAACTCTTTCCTCAAAGTCAAACACCTAGGAATAATAAGTCAACACACTAGAATCCAAAATAGTAGTGCTCATCTTTTTTACTTCCTCTAAAGTAAGGTCCCCACTATCTTAAATTTGACTAACTTAGCTAATCATGACTAGTGTAGAACCATCTTTTATCTTTATATGAATTGGACAAGAGGAGGTGCATTTAGATTACCTTCTCCAAAATTTTGAAAGGTGTCAATTTTTTGGCTTGTCATTACACCCAAAGAAGTGTTTCTGTGCAATGAAAGAAAAAATTATATTGAGGCATTGGGTGTCTAGCAAAGGAATTGAAGTGGATGTGGAGAAGGTGAAAGTGATCTCAACTCTAGAATATCTTAAAATTATTAGGGCACTGAGAGCCTTCTTGGATCATGTCAAATATTATAGATACTTTGTGTTGAACTATGTGGTGTTGGCTGCACCCTTGACAAAATTGTTGAAGAAATCTGAAGACTACTTGTGGAAGGCAGATCAAGAAGAAGCCTTCCAAGTGTTGAAAAAGAAATTGGTGGAAGCACCAGTTATGAGGCTCCAAATTGGGATGTCCCTTTTCATGTGTATGTGGATACTTCATCCACGGCAATTAGAGTAGTCATGAGCCAAAAAGACAAGAAGAAGAAAGACTTGTGAGCTAGCCTTTCTCTCACTCAAGATGAACCTCTAATGGCTATTATGGTAGCACACCATGGACTAAGAAGGCAAGGAACCCCAACTCCATCATACTACTCCAAGGCTAACACTCCAATACTCAAGACATTGTTCACTAGAGAACTCAATGAGAAAGAGATAGTTGCAAATGAAAGGATGATGAGTATCTCCTCCACCCCTTGTTTATATACTTGTGAAATAGTTACGCACCAAAGTTACTAATTAATGGAGTAACTCAAGTTACTAGTTTAAAAGTCAAGTAAAGTCAAAAACTATAAAGGAATATCCATCCACATGGGCATATTCCACTAAGCATATGATCTTATCTTGACGAAACCACTAAGTCAAGGACTCCTTCACATGGGCTATCCTTAGACTATAGAAGAATCCAAAACAAAAAGGCTTGCGGACCCAAGAGTTCTCAACTCTTTCCTCAAAGCCAAACACCTAGGAATAATACCAAGTAAACAAACTAGAATCCAAAATAGTGGTGTTCATCTTTTCCACTTCCTCTAAAGTAAGTTCCCCTCTATCTTAGCTATGACTAACTTTAGCTAATCATGACTATTGTAGAACCATCCTTTATCTCTATATAAATAATATCTCTCAAGTACTTGTAATACCAAGCTAAATATCACAATACCACACACATGCACAAATAGGTGTTACATATTATTCTATCTATTACACAAGCAAACAACTTTTAGTTGTAGAGAAGAATTATACCACTACAAAAGCACTCAGAATAGTGTATGCTTGAAAGAAGTTTTGACACTACTTGTTGGGATACAAGTTTGTATTTCATGTGGACCATTATGTGCTGTAACATTTGGTAAAGAAGGCTGATATGTCATAATGAATTACACAATGAATCTTGTTATTGCAAGAATTCACATACATTGTACAAGTGAAGAAGGGGGCTTTGCATGCAAATGCAGACTTCCTATCCAAATTAGAAACTCAAGACCAGGATCTGGAGGTAGACAACTAGTTCCTTGATGAAGAACTTTATCATTTGATGGCAATGGAAAGATGAGGTATGCTACAAATATCATTATCTACAAACTTGCTAATGTCCAGAGGAATGGACCCAGAACAAAGGGCAGTCTTTCTCAAGAAAATAAGACCATATTAGCTCAAGCATGCTATTTTTTTTAATATGGGAGAAGACAAAGTACTTTGTAGGTGCTTGGAAGCATAAGAATTAGTAGGAGTAATCAAGTTCTTACACTCAGAAGCATGAGGAGGTCATTATGCCCTAAGAAACATAGTGAAGAAAATCCTTGTAGTAGGATATTGGTGGCCTATGATGTATAAGGACATTCAAGCCCATATTAGAAGTTGTGATGCTTGTTATGGAATGAGAAAACCAACAGTTACTACATAGTGGCCTTTGAGACCAATTTTGCCATTGGCCCCATTTGAGAAATGGGGTATTGATTTTGTGGGCCCGATTCATTGGTCACCTAATTCACAAGGACAAGATACATTTTAGTATGCACTGATTATGCTACTAAGAAGCTGAGGCAACTTGGAAAGATAATGCAGAAATAGTAGCCAAATTTTTCTTCTAAAAAATCATCTCTAGATATGGTTGTCCTTTGGAATTAGTTAGTGATTGAGGGATGCATGTTTTCAACTCACTAGTGGAAGCATTCCAGGTAAAACATCAGAAGATGACTCCTTGCAATCCAAAAGCAAATGGGTTGATAGAGAAGGCAAATTGACTACTTGTAAAATTTTGAATAAGATGCCTATCAATTATGCCTATGTTGGGACATGAAGATACCTGCAACTTTGTGGGCATATAGAACAACTGAAAAGATTACCATTAAGAAGAATCCATACTTCTTAACCTATGGATTGCATCCCATATTACCAATAAAATTTGAAGTACCATCATATTGTATCCTATGTGAGGAACTTGTTGGAGGAAGAAAGTCAAAATCTTTGGATCCAACAGTTGATATGGTTGGAAGAGAAGATGCATGCAAATGATGAAAGAAATACAAGGTCAAAGAAAAGCCATGCATGATTAGAGATTATGGCCTATGACTGTTCGGGCGGGCAACTTAGTACTATTGTATGAAAACCACCACACACTTTTTCCAGACAAGCTAAACTTAAGGTGGATGGTGCCATATCAGGTGTTTTACATTTTGAAAAATGGCTCTATTCAATTGGTAGACTTGAAGGGAAATCCTTTTGCCACTCTAGTAAAAGGGTGGAGAGATTGGACCATGGACACAAAAGTGCAAGAAAAAGATGAAGCCTATATTCACTAAGATGCTCACATTGAGGAAGAGGTATGTGGTACACACATTTCTTTTTTGGTAGTTTTTAGAGAAGAAGTGTATTTTTGAAGCCAAATTCAAGCCGAATTGGAAGAAAGAAGGGAAGAATCTTGTGTTGAGGTAGAAGAAGGAAATCTGATTTGACCCAAAAAAGTCAACTTTTTGTTAGAGGAAGAAGGACTTGGATTGGAATGGAAGAGTGATAGACCCAAAGTAAGAATAATTTGCATTGAAATGATCAACCCAATCCAAAGACACCTTAACCACTTTGACTTGGGCCGTATTGTAACACCCATTTGTGCATGTGTGCAGTATTGTGATATTTAGCTTAGTATTACAAGTAATTGAGAGATATTATTTATATAGATAAAGGATGGTTTTACATTAGTCATGATTAGCTAAAGTTATTCATAGCTAAGATAGTGGGGACCTTACTTTAGAGGAAGTGGAAAAGATGAGTACCACTATTTTGGATTCTAGTGTATTGACTTGGTATAATTCTTAGATGTTTGGCTTTGAGGAAAGAGTTGAGAACTCTTGGGCCCGTAAGCCTTTTTGTTTTGGATTCTTCTATAGTCCAAGGATAGCCCATGTGAAGGAATTCTTGACTTAGTGGTTGGGTCAAGATAAGAGCACATGCTTAGTGGAATATACCAATGTGGATAGATACTCCTTTATAGTTTTTGACTTTACTTGACTTTTAGCCTAGTAACTTGAGCTACTATAGTAAATAGTAACTTTAGTGCATAACTATTTCACAAGTATATATTCATTTGCAACTATCTCTCTGTCATTGAGTTCTCTAGTGAGAAATGTCTTGAGTCTTGGAGTGTTAGCCTTGGAGAAGTATGATGGAGTTGGAGTTCCTTGCCTTCTTAGTCCATAGTGCGCTACCATAATAGCGATCAGAGGTTCATGTTGAGTGAGAGACCGGCTGGCTCACAATACCAACCAAGAAAGTTCATTCAACAAAAATGGCTACTTCATGTGAGGATAAATTTGAGAGTGACAGGAGCAAGTCATGTAGAAGGCATGAGTTTTGACTAAATTTTGACTAAAGAGTGACTACAAATCAAAGAAGTATAAAATTGAGACTTCACCAAGGACATTCTACAATGTTGAAGCTATATTCTGTCCCTAAAAAGAGTTTTCCTAGAGAGTTAGGATCACGAGGTGAGTCACAATATTGCTTTGTGATAAACCAAGAGTGAGTGACACAAAATGCTGCTGAAGGGCAGTAGATAGGCTCCGACACTCTTGGTCCAAAATCTTGCAATTTGGAGATTAGACATGTTTGCATGGACTGAAGTCTTAAGCCAACTGTGTATTACCTTTTTGGCATGGAATTGAAACTTGAGTTTCCCTGGGTTCATGGAAAAGATCACAATGAGCAATTGTATAGACGGTCCCAAGGTGGAAGGGAAGAGAGGAAATGAAACTTGATGGACTGAGTTGGATTGGGGACTTGTGTTGGGTAGAGATTCAAGAGAGCCTATAGGAATCACCTTCAATTGAAAGTGTGATCTTGTAGAGGAAATTGAGGAGCTGAAAAGTACTTCTAGTGAACCTTGCATGAAGAATGGGTATAAGATAGAAACATATAGAGACCCGATGAGGTGAAGTATCATCCGGGCAGTGATGGCTATGTTGAAGCCGGAGCAAATCACCTACATCATGAAGCAAAAAGCAGTTTTCTTTCACCTCCTATTTGTAAGAGAGAGTGTGAACTGGGCAAAATGTTTCTATACTAGGACACACCGAATTATTTGGCATTGACAAGATGAGTGGCCACCCCATTACTTTGTAACTTTTGAAGCGCATCTCTACTTGGGCGTAAACTTACTCAGCCTAGAGGAGAGGAAAAAGATGGTGTCACATTTTCATCCAGATCTTTGTTGAGATGCAAATGAAGAAGAATGACATTACATGGTGGAAGTCAAAGAAGGAGATGTGTTCTTTGCCAAGATCGGATGGGAAAAGATGATGATAGTTTCCATGCCAAAGTCAAAGAAGCAAAGTAGACCCAAGGATATGGTGTCCTTGGTGAAGAGAAGGACTACTTGGAGGTTGGATTTGAGCTGAGAGACTATGGTGGTGGACTTGTCATCCAAAGCTGAGTCAAAGGAAGAAGGAGAGTCTAATTTTGGAGACTCCAAGGAGGAGCTCCCTCTAAAGAGTAAGGAGTCAAGTAATGAAAGTGAAGGTAAACCTCAGTTCTAGCAGTCAGCCAAAGAAGTGGCCAAAGAGGGATCAAATTGGGAGTTCCATGCGGAGATTGAGCACATAGAGAGAGGAGACACTCCTTGTTTGGAATTACTTAAAGATGATATTCCAGAAGAGTGAGAACAAGAACCAAGAAGTGTATTCTAAAGGAGAGTAAGATCAAGAAGAAGTATGCAATCTATAAGTGCAGGACCAAGTGGACCCAAGAAATATGAAGAAAGCTCAAAGGGGATTATTTTGATGGTGAGAAGATTGTGACTTTGTAGTAAGGCACCAGCAAATACATTAGCTACCAAAGGTGGTGATGAAGACACATTCAAGGCAGTGAATTATCTATCAAGTGTTGTATGTCCCTTATTGGTGCATTTGTAGGAGAAGATGCAATAGATAAAAGAAGAGCATCCAGAGGTGAAGAACAAACTTTAGATGGTGAAGGTGTTGAGCAGTGAAGTCCTGCAATTAATGGCACAATTAGCCCAATGTTAGGAGGATGTTGAAGTACTTTGGGTTTATGGCATAATACAACAACAAAGTTAAAATGACTTGAAAAAGAGTTTTTAGTAGCATGAAGGTTTCTTGGAACAACAAAAGGAGGCATTCAAGAAGTTGAAAGGCGAGTTTGATGTTCTCAAATTGAATTGACACATTCTAAGACCAGAACACGAAAGCATGAATAGGCTGTGGAGGAGTTGAGATCAGTTGTAGTAGAGAAGGATTGGGCTAGCAAAAAGAACTTATGAGTTGAGAGTGTGAATAACAACATTTTCATGATCTGGTTGAGTGCACAAAATCTCAAGTAGATCACTAGACCAAAGAACAAAAAAAGATGGCGGCAAAGCACGCTGAGGAGTTGCAGGTGCTTTAAGAGAAGTTGAAGGAGGAGATTACTTTAGGCTTGTCCATCTCACAGAAGTAGGAATTGGGTTCAATGGAAGAGATTTTCATCAACTTGAAGGTGATGCTCAACACTAGTGTCAAAGTTCAATTGGAGGAATCCTAATTGCATGAGTTGAATTTACTAGTGCAAGAGACTAGTAGAGGTAAGACAAAGGACATAGAGTTGAACCATTGTTAATTTTTCTTAGAGATAGAGTATATAGAAAGATGACTGAAGCAGTGGATAATGGATTTCTCAGATTAGATTTGGTTAGAAATGATATAAAAAAGACTTACTCATGCTCTAAGTGAGAGTAAAGCAATTCAATCTAAAGTTGATCTATGAGCTGGCCTATCTCTCACTCAGGATGAACCTTTGATGGCTATCGTGGTAGCACATCATGGACTAAGAAGGCAAAGAAACTCAACTACATCATACTCCTCCAATGCTAACACTCCAAGACTCAAGACATTGCTCACTAAAGAACTCAATGAGAAAGATATAGTTGCAAATGAAAGGATGATGAGTACCTCCTCACCCCTTGTTTATATACTTGTGAAATAGTTACACAATAAAGTTACTATTTACCATAGTAACTCAAGTTATTAGGCTAAAATTCAAGTAAAGTCAAAAAGTATAAAAGAGTATCCATCCACATGAGCATATTCCATTAAGCATATCATCTTATCTTGACCCAACCACTAAGTCAAGTATTCCTTCACATGGGCTATCCTTGGACTATAGAAGAATCCAAAACAAAAAGGCTTGCGTGCTTGAGAGTTCTCAACTCTTTCCTCAAAGCCAAACACCTAAGAATAATACTACTAGAGTCAACACACTAGAGTGGTGTTCATCTTTTCTACTTACTCTAAAGTAAGGTCCCCACTATCTTAGATATGACTAACTTTAGCTAATCATGCCTAACGTAGAACCATCTTTTATCTCTATATAAATATTATCTCTCAAGTATTTATAATACCGAGCTAAATATCACAATACCACACACATGCACAAATGGGTGTTACAGGTCTGAGTCTCATTTTACTCTAATATGAATGCAACTTCCTTGGCTTGGATTGTATTGCCTACTTGGGATCCAAATCCAACTTTTTTCCTACATCTAACCCTCTTTTCTACTCCAAATATCACTTCCAACTCTAAAATTGACAAAACAAAAATTTAGGTACCATAGTGGGGCTTGAGGGTTTGGGCTCTAGTCCAATCACCTCCTTTTTGGTTTCATTGTCCTTCTCATTATCTTCCTTCTCTTCCGCATAGTCTTTGGATACTAGGAGTTTGGGAGCAGACTAAGCATCCTCAAACTGGTCTTCTTCTTCATGGTCCTCCACCTCTGACTATAGAGTGAAGGACCCTTCTTCTTCTTCTTCTTCTTTTCCCTCTGAACCAACTTCTTCCTCTTCTTTGGGTTTGATGGCCATTTTGATGATCAAAGGGTTCTTCTTTGTTGGTATGGCAATTTGGGCCCGTGGTGCTCATTTCTTCTTTGGCTTGGTATTCATCACCTCCTCCTTCACAAGCATAGACTTGCTTGTCTAGGAAAATTCTGCACCTATCTCTTCATATTTCTTGATCTTGACTTCCCCTTGGGCTGGGAAGTAAAGTAATCTGCAGCAGGATAATGACTCAAAAATTTCATGTGCTCCTCCTTGTTTAAAAAATTGAGACCCATGTAGAAATGGATTGCAAAGGGGGCTAGGTAAGTGGCTCCTCTCTCATCTAAGAAATCATGTTGAAGGGTTTGGGCTTATAAACAGAACATGTGAGCCCAATTCATAGGCCTGCCTTTTTACATCTTATGAAAAAAGACAGCTTGGATATTGGTTCAATAAGTTGTCCATTTGTGATGGAACAACTTCATAACCACTTCTACAATTGCTTTTTGAGTTGGGTGCTTATCATTAATAACTTGCCAACCATTGTTGTGGTTGTGAGGGTCCCTAAAGGTGTCTTTGGTCTCTTGGGTCAGCTCTTGATTAAAGAACTTGGTATCAATTGGCATCACTCCAATTGGGCCTACATCTAGTCCAAGGACATTCCTCCAGTTCTCTTTTATATAGCCCATGGGATTCCCTTGAATGTCCTCACTGCTTCTCTCTTTTGGGCTCATAGTCTCATGGATAATCTTGAAATTGGTTGCATCCCAATCCCAAAGCAAGAACCCCATACGCTTACTCTAAATTAACTCTCTTCTACAATACACCACCTAAGTATTCATTGCTAGGCTTTAGAGGATGGCTTTTGGGGCCTTCCTCATGATTTTTTGAACAAACACCGTTCTCTCAAAGACTATGGAATAAAAGTGAACGTTGGTTTGGCTTTCAAGACTAGAAAACTATTAGAAAAAAGGCTCAATCAAGGCTTAGTCAATCTCTTGCAATGAAAAAAGTGGAAATGGTAATTTCCCACTTTGTTTTATAGGCAAAGTCTTTATCATTCTTTGTTCAAAAAGTGGTTGGGTCATCCTTGTTCCTTGTTAGACATTCAATTTTGAGTATTGCTTGTGCATGCAAAGTATCACTCTCCCCCAATGGTCCAAGTTCAGATGTGGGCCAAATGCCAATAGTGGCATAGTACAACACACAAATGCGCCACTTCCACCTCTTCACAATGAAAACCACTCCTCTTGATTTGGGATGTTCATCCTTAAATTTTTTGGGAGTGCATTCAAATTGGTGTTAGATGCTTGCCATGTGTTGGATCTAGAAAGAAATGCAGCAAGGTGAACTCATTTGGCTGAGTTTCAATTGTGGGGCAAAGTTCTACCGAGCCAAATGACATTTTGTATAGAGACCTATGGGCCAAAGTCCTTCCTCCCAAAATCATTTGCCTTTGAGCATCCTTTGGTCCCAAGTTGAGTTCATGCATTATTCCTCCACGTGTTCCTCCTACCCAGACCTTATCTTTTGTATTGGTAGCTCATGAGTCACTACTTGAAGAGTGCACTATCTATAGGTTTTCCTATCTAATTGGTAGAATAGACTAGTACTTCCTCACAAACAAAGTTTAATTAAAACACAAAAAATTAGCAAAAAAAGGTGGGCACCACAATCATATTAACTTGACTAGGCAATCTGGGTAAGGGATCCTCAAGTTACCACAAACATACATAATGATTTTCATTTTGTACTTAGATATGATAAAGTTCACCCTATAAGTGTCTATTTCCAAGGCCATTCAGGAATGATGGTGCTCATGGACACTTTGTTGTGTTTGCTGTTGTTGGGTACCCAAGGTCCCACATCTAATTTCATTATAGTAGCAAACATGGAGAGAATAGGCCTTCCCATGCCTTTGGACTCCATTCCTAGAGGCCTAAAGGAGAAGCTTGAGGAAAGATTGGATCTGAGGATACTCCGGTCAGATCCAATCCAATATCTTGAGTATGGAAGAAACTTCATGCCTGGTCTCATATGGTAAAGATGCCTAGAGGGAGACTGAGAGACCATGGAAATGTTAGAGGATTGTTGGCAAAAATGGTGTATGGCTCAAGATCCCATAGTTCTCCAAGTGAGTGTCTATTGTAAGGTCCTTGCCCAAGTATATCATTGCATAGCTTGAGGTGACATCAAGGAGGAGAGCACCTTCAGTTCCTTTCACCAAGAAATCAAGTGCACACTCTTCATGTACCTCCTACAAAAAGCTAGTATGTGGGGATGTCTTTTGAGGAGAGCTCTAGAGTTGGCCCATATGGAGGGTTCCATAGATATCCAAGAGTGCATATTCAAAGACTACCAAGCAAGAGACTTGATGGGAACATTCTACATGATGCAGAGTGAATTCTTCCCAAATTCAATCAAGGGCAAGAAGATGAGGTTGCATCAACAGGCTTGCCTAGAGTGCAAGGATTTAGAAGAGGTTTGAGTTAATGGTCAAAAGGAGCGATGTTTAAGGTGAGAAATATCATTAGTGGGATTGTACTAAAGGCATAGGATAAAGAGCTACTACAAGAACCTCAAACAATGGGAGACACTAGGAAAATATCTATTGTGAGATCCAACTATATAGGATGTGCGATAGAGTCACATATGGGCTTAGTAAGTGAAAGATAAATCCCCCTTGGGTTTATATTAGTGCAAGATGAATCCAACACGGGATGAATCCTTTGCAAGATAGTGCTTTACTAAAATAGGTAGGTAGGTAAATTAAGGCCAAGATGGTGCTTTCACTATTTCAGAGGTGTAATCTAGTAGAGATGACCAAGGGTTAGGAGCCAATTGGCATTAATGGTAGAAATGCAAGGAGCAAACAACGCCATAGAAGAAGTAGTATCAGGGGATAGAAAATTATTTTTATTGTTAGTTTTATTAGTATATAAGGGAGAAAACTCATGCTACTCAGTGGGGGTTCATCATCCCTACTTCATAACTATTAATTTCTTAACCCCTATAATCCAAGAAATGAGAGACTAGGGTTTCAGTTTTGTTCTTTGAGAGGAATCCAACTTGATTGAGTCAAATGTTAGTAAGTCTATTGAGGAGCTTGTGTATCATTGGGCCACGGGCTGAAACCAATACTAATTGTGGTTGTAGGAGTGATCAATGTGACTTTTTTCTGACTGAACTAAGCAATAGCTATTATAAAGAAAAACATTCCATCTATTATGATGTTTGAGTGTTGAGTCCTATTTCCAATTTATGAATGTGTATTATGTGTAGTGAAGATCCTTGCTAACCTCCTTGCATTCTTGTTTAGATTATAGAGTTTTTGCAATACTACCTGTAGCGTTTCATTACTTAACCACAGGGTTATAACTAAGAAAACCAAATGACTCACAATAGGACAGATTTGCAAGTCAATTCCTAGGTGAAGTGTCCAAGGATGAACCGTGTCTTGCAGTCAAGCTAGGATTGCTGTAGATCTCTACCCACAGACCATTATGGAAACTTTGTCCATAGATGGAATCTTTTGCCTACAATGTGTGGCAGGATTGTCTTGTACTTCTCCCATCCCATGAGTCCCGTACCCCTTAACCACAGGATTGGATTAACCTGCTGACATGGGGCACATCCATGGCTATGAAATTCCATGATCTCATGAGTAACTCTGAGCTAATTAAGGTTAACCCTAACGTACCTGCCCTGTCATGCTAATTAAATGTTGTGATGGTGCAACCTGCAAAAGACACTTTGCTATACACTCTACCAGTCACAAGACTCCACTTAGGTATAAAGAAATGGTCCTGATGACATGGCACTACAAAAATGTTCTATCTACATCAGTTACTATCATACAAAGTCAAATGTTGCAAAAAAAAGTCAGAACTTGTATCTACATCAGTTTATATCATACAGAGTCAAATGGTGCATAACAAATGTCAAAATTTGGCAGTGATACCACTCTGATGATGATCTGACCTTGATGACATCTCACCTTGATTATGTTCAACAATAATGATCTCCTGCCTTGATGATGGTTGACTTCAATGATCTCCCATCATGATGTTGTCTCATCACAATGATGCTTGACTCTGATGGTATCCCCGTGATGATGATGCCGGACCCCCAATGATCATGACTTATTAAACATATAGACATAGTTAATAGTTGATACCATGGTTCCTATTGCACCAATCTTCTCTCACCTCTACACCTTCAAATCAACTCTTTTGCACGTTTGTTATACCCTTCATATTTCTTGTGGACATTAGCATTGGTATCCCTCTGCAATTGGTCAATCAGATTGGCTAATTGCTAGTTCTAGCATACTTTAGCCTCCAAAGCATAGATCTCCAGACTTTAGCTCCCTCAACTTCATGTAATGAGCTTGAGGCACAACCAACATTTCCACTTGCACTTTAAGTCAATTTGCAGCATCTTCTACAACAATCAGAACCCTCATCTATTCTAGATCCAGAGTATATCAGGTGCATCATAACTCCATCTCTACTTCTTGCTTGACTTGTATACAAAGGATTTGCTCCTTTTCTTTGTGGTTTTTGCCAATCATGGTCAATTCCTCAATGCACATTTGGCCTTCTCACTACCAGTGTTATGGGCTTGTTGGTCCTTAGCACCTTGGAGGCAAAGAACCTCCAATTTTTATTTAAGGGATGTGACTTCCTCATCCCCAGCAATCTGCTGTTATTTTTGCTTTTTCTTCATCTCTTCAGCACAACACTATGACCTCCCCCAAATCACAATAAGTTTGAATCTAGTTGGGTGATCTGCAATTGAGATCCTACTCTTAGCTTAGAAATGTCTTTGTCCTTGTTGCTCAGTTTCTTTTCTTGAGCTGCCTTATAATCCAAAAATGCCTTCTTGCATTGGGTTGTACCAAGCTTCAACACCTGACCTTGGCCTTGGTACTATGCAACTCTTCTTGGTATTGTCCCCCAATAGGTCACCGCTATCTTTCTTCCAAACCTTGTAGCTCTTTGAGAAGGAATCATACTCCATCTTCTTACAATGCAGCTTTGTCTCATTAGCTGCAAGTGTCATTTCCAATTCTTGGACCCTGAGCCATCCTCCAACTTTGGCTACATCCCCATCTTGGTTTTCCCAAACCTGGTCGTGTGAATGACCCTTCTCCTCAACTATTGCAAGCCGCTCTTGGAGTTGCATGAGCTCTTAGTTATCTCCATGGCTTAGACATTGTTCTTGATATTTACATTGTTCTTGAGCTGTAATGAGATGAGCCTTCAGCCAAGTGATAGCCTTGCTCAATTTCTCTCCAATCCCAACTTCTCCTAGACAGCAATTTGTATGTGATAGTGTAGGTATTCCATCAACCTCCTACTTTCTCTCACTGTAGTGTCTATCTCTTGGTAAGCATCAAACAATTCCTCCAGAGCCTTCAAGATTGGCCCCAACACCTGAACTACCCACAACAACAAAGGTGGATAATCTAGTATGGGCCCTCACATGTTCCTCAAAACCAAGTCCCAATTAGTTTCCTCTCTTTGTGGGACTTGTGTTTCTTCCCTTCTAGGCAAGTGATCCCGAGTTGTTGTTGCTCTCTGCTGCTAGCACTGCAAGGGAGCTTGAAGCTTCTCCCTTTCCTTCCTCCATTTATTCTACCACCACTGCTTCAGTTGCTACCACAGTTTGGTAACAGTAGTTATTACTGCAAACAAGTTGTCCAAATCTAAGGACACTCTTTTCCTTGGCCATTTACCTTCTTTTGCACTCAGGAATTTTCCCCTTCCAGTTGATTTCCCTCCACCCAACTGTGATGATATTGCTTGGGTATCCTCAGTCATGTGTTCTTGAGGTGGAGTTGCTACCCTTTGTTCTTCAAGTGGCATGACAGTCAGAACTTGCACAATCTCCACTTCCAATTCTTGTGTTGGAGGAGCTGCCTTTTGCAAGTGCAATACTGAGATGTACTCCTCTTCATCTACCTGAGTCCTTCACTCCTTTGGACTGCACTTGTCTGGTATTTCCTGCTCCACTATTGATGTGGGAGTGGATTGAACTTCCATGCTTGGCTCTGCATCACCTCTCTCCCAATTAAAACAATTCAATTTAGGAGAAAGAAATTGCCTGCCTTGGGGGTGATTGTACCATGGTTGGAGATGGTTCTTTCTCTCTAGTGTTAGGTATTGATGTCACATTGGGAGTACCCTCTAAATTGTGGTCATTTCACAGTTCACTTCCCGATCCTGATTTTGACTTAGATGGAGAATTGCTATCATCCAAAGAATTCAAAACTTGGGGATTAGGCTTGCATCTATTTGCGGTATGCACTGGCACCATAGCCAATTTTCTCTTGCTGGTACTCACCTCAGCAGACTTGGTGATCTTAACCCATTTTTTGGTCCAGTGGTATTTGATCAATGCCTCCTTGTACTTCTTTGTTTCCATAGCATTCTCTGGTTAAGTTTGATGATACCCCGATGGATAATAATGCACTACAAGGAGCTTCTTCTCTTCCTTCCATAGCAGTTACATCCTGTTGTAAAAATGTGGGACAAATGGGAAGAGAAAAGTATTTCCACCACTCATTTATAATTGCTCAGTCAATTTGCAGGTTTGATGGTAAAACATCTTTGTCCAATCCACGGTTTCCCTTCATGTAATAGGTGGCCTGCCAATTGTTGATGTAATTGGTTTGGGTCAACTTGAAATCTTCATGAGCAAGGTCACCATGGTGCTTCTGATGGAATTGTTTTACCCATTCACCTTCCAAACATTCCCTATCTTCTTTGATTTGAACTAGGCCTCAAACTTCCTTGTCATATATTCTATTGCTCAAGGCCACTCTTGCTTGAGATAGATTGCTCCAAGCATCAAATTGTACCTGAGAACCTTCTGCCAATGTTCCTCAATCCAGGCAAGCACATTGCTTGCAAGTCAGCAAAATTTGGATTCTTTGTCTCCTTGATCTCTAGTATCATTGAGAGATGAGTGAAATCCCCTATCCACAACAAGTGACATATTCAACATAGCACTAATGTGCCCATTTCTCCACTCTTGGAGAGCGCAAAGTGATTCTGGTTGGCTTTTTTTTTTTTCAGAGACATTGCCCAATGTTAACAATGCAAATTCCTGTCGCAAAATTCCTTTTCATTCTCTCAGGCCCAATCATCCTCTCACACAATCTCTCATGCTGAATCAAAAATGCTACTTCACTGCTAGGAGAGTTTGTTCTAATGTTGTTCTACAATTCTATTGGAATTCAATTCTTGGTGGAAGAATGATCTCAATTTGACTGAACCATCCTCCTTCCCAAGGTGAAGTACTTGTACCTGTCAAAAACTCATTTCAGAATTTTGGCAGGTACTCGTGGTGAAATGTCATTGTTACCACATGTGTGAAATGTTGCAATGACTGAAAGTTGCCAAAATCAGTTCTTTGTCTTGCATGGCAGTTTTTTTGCTTGGATGAATGCCAACATGGTCTACCGACTGCCTGCTGCTGATGTGGTAACCCGTACTTGTGACCATGATTGTGTCCCACTCCGATGGTCTTTGGGTAGTCATACTCTGATGGTTTGACTACTCCTCCCATTATCTGTGTACATTTCTGTAGGTGTTCTGTGGCAATTAGGGTACCAGCCAGAAATCCCTTCTAGTGATAACACTATAATCTAAAGACTTAACAAATTACTATGAGAAAAGGGATAAAAGTTTTGGGATAAGGAGACACAAGATGGATTACCACAAGTACTCAATGTCCCCGAGTTCTCTGGAGCACCCAGATTTGTCACGCCGAACCCAAAGTGTCTCAAATACTCACAAAATATGAGGTTAGATTATACTATTTACACTAAACTTTTACTAACCCTCTTGGAGATGTGCTCTTTCTGGAAAAGATTTTTGCACGCTCCAACCTTTGGTCAGGATTTCACCCGCCTCACATTATAAGAGCTCTTGCTTTGGCTTAGAGGTGCATAGAGGATAAAGTGTAAATTCATCCTCTGCGCAAGTAACACCTGCATCCTTTTGGGATAACAGAGGATAAAGTGTAAATGCATCCTCTGCGCAAGTAACACTTGAATCCTTTTGGGATAACAGTAGTGACCAAAAAGAATAAGAGGGTTAGCTTTTTCTCAAGATTTCTTCCTTTTTTAGGTATTACTCTTCTTCATCATGTAACTATTGGACAAATAACTCAGTTGGTTCTTTCTTATTTTATTACACCTATGCTTGTCAAAAAGAAGAAGCCAGATTAAGGAAATTCTCGGAATTCCTTCTGGATTGATTTCATTAAGTAAATTCTCGGGATTCCTTCTCGATTAATTTAATTGGGTAAAGGCTAGAGCGTCCTCCTGCGCCATCATCGAGAAATAATAAAGCTAATAAACATAGGCAAAGTGTCTTTTGATGAGTAACTAAAGCAAGGGAGCGGTTATAGAAGAAATAACAAATGAAAAAATACAGTGCTTGCTAGGTTAGCACTGTCTTTTATTAATCGATATTGTTTACCATCCAGACCCCGGATATAGGCCAAATTGTCTGAGCAATTGTATGTGCTTGCCCTAAGGCCCCTATATCTTCATGGCAAAGCCCTTCCCGGGCATAGGATAAGTATCTACGTTGGGAAGCAAAGTGCATAAAAGCATTATGTTGCGCGACAGAAAAGATGATTTTCGGTCCTACCTTGTCTTAGTAACTGAAAACTCTTCATCTATTAAGTCTCAGGGGAACCGTCCCAAAGGCGCATAGTGCAAGGAAAGGAAGGTATAAGGGTTTACTTCACTATATGCTGGAAATGCTCTGGACAATCAGGAGGGACGTAGAAAGTACCCCTCAGAGACTATACGTGGAGCGAGCTTCAAGCTTGAGGAAATAGTCTAGGAAACTCCAGAAGTCTAGTTCGGGCTAATTTAAGGCGCCAAATGATAAGCTTGATGCTTGTTTGGCTGGTTTAATAGAAGGGGATGGCTCTAGATAACCTCTGAAAGCAATAGGGGCTATAGGGGTGGGTGGGCCGGCAAAGTGATATACTTTGACCAAGGGGTCCGTATCCATGGGAGATTTGTTCTCCTTTCCAGGGTCAATGGGTCGGAAATGGTTTGACAATTTCAACACAGGGGAACTCGACGGGATTCCAACGCACGCGACGGCATTTTAGCTCAAGAGACCCCACGCGTCTTCGTCTGTTTTCTCATTCCCAGTTTGTCTTCGTCGGAAAACCCTTCATCTTTTAAAACATCTTTCGACACACGAAGAACCGACGGGCCCAAACGTCACGACACTTTTTGTGTGAGCGGCGCTGCGCACATTGGGCCAAAGAGTTCCGGTCGAAGACTTTTCCCGGGGGCCTGCGGACCGGTTTTGATCGAAGCGAAATCAACTTGTTTATTCTTCAAACTTTGCAATTGACTTTTATTGCTTCTTCTCAAAGAGACATGGACCAAATAGTCTATTTTGAAGGATAAAAGAAAAATGGATACAAGGCACTAACAAACACAAAAGAAAAAATGATCACAAGGCCCGTCTAAAAAGATTTGCATTTCTATGTTGACCGAGAACCCAAAATAGAACAAGGGGTACCAGACAAAGTAAGAGTTGCATTTCTATGGTGACTGAGAACCCAAAATAAAACAAGGGGTACGAGACAAAGTAATCTACTGCTGAACTGAGGGATTTAGATTCTTCAGTAAATGGGGGAAGGATTTTGGATGTGATGGGAACTCCTATTATCATTGCCTTACTAAGTCGCCTGACTATAAAGATCCTATGTCCAAGACTACAAAGGACTCAGGCTACCTCTCGAAGGATGCCAAAGGTACAAAAAATACTTCTCTTTGGCTTCAAAATATGCCATAGGTACAAAAATATCAAAGAATAATTGTTGTGCATAGTGGTCTTACTTCCCTATATTGCAATGATAATGGAGGTTCTTGCTTGAATGTTGGCTCATGCCAATGATTTGGCTTGTAGAATGTGTCACGCCATTTGTAGTGTCGGATCTAGATTGCTCGGACACTAGAGTTCAAGTGATAGTAGTTAGAAGCATTTTGGCAGGTAATTGTATACTTTCCGACGGTCAGCTTTCAGGTTTAGGGTATTGACTTCAAGGTGAGGCCCACCGTCACTTGGATTGTCTGCACCGTCGGGTTTGCCGTCAGCAGGACCGTTGGGATGAGACCTAGGTAGAAATCAGGAGTATACCCTGGGAGTGGAGCTCCAGAGAGCTCACTGTTCTGATGTTGATCCTCCGTGTTCCTGGCTATAGTGGACAGAAAGTCGGCGAGCGGCATTTGGAGTCTCTTAGCTAGAGTGGGTGTGGCTTGAGTGTAATCAATGCTCTATTGTTTGTAGTTTATAGAGTGAAAGATCAAATACTAATCCGAGTTGAGTTGAGTTGAGAGTGGTAAACAATCTGATTACATCAGAGAAGTGAGTCAGGGGGAAATTGGGTGTAGAAACTACGAGTGTTGGTGGTATCTCCAAGCTCGGTGGATCGTGATGTCTCGATCAAATAGTTTAGATTTCCTTAGAAAGTGTGTGTACGGAAGCGTTGGTAAAATTTGGAGCCAAAGAAGAAACAATTTTCAAGCGGTAGTTGTGATTTTGAGCTCAAGACCAATTTGTTATGAGTTGAGCTCAAAAACTAAAATTGAAGGCCAAGTTGAGAGCAGATCCTCACAAATTGAAGATAGGACGGAACCATTTTTCCAATTTGGCTTGAGTGAAGAGTTAGTTGAGGATTTAGTGGTCAACTATTTTTAGGGATTTATGTCAGATTTTATGTCAGATTTATATTAGATTTAACGTAAGATTTTACGTCAAATTTTGTGAAGAGTTATGTCAGATTTTGGTGAGAAAAACTTGAATCTGATTCTTGATGATCTTCAAAGCACCAAAAATAGAAAGATACTCCGATTATATCAAATACCAAATAATGGTAGAGTTAATCCTGTGTTGATTTATGAGATGGAGTGTTGTTGTTTAACATTCTTGTGATTGGACCCCCTCTATTATTTGCTTCCTGTTTGTGCAATGTGTTTGTGTGAGGTGCCTTGAATTTTGAGCGTTGGTGCTATGGTGTGCTCTCGATAGTGAGGATGGAGTGATGACAAGTGAGATTATCTTTGTTTCTCTCCGATGAGGCAGGAAGTGATGACCTACAGACTATGAGAATGCGTGTTGTGATGGTAGGTTACAGGTCACCCTTGCTCCTAGTGTAGTTGTCTTAGTTAGAGTTACATTAGAGGACAATGTTCCATAAGTTTTGGCATTAGGTGGTGCTCAGTTGGTATTGGCAGTTGGTGGTGCTCGGTTGGTGTTGGCAGTTGATGGTGCTTGGTTAGTGTTGGCACTTGGTGGTGTTGGCACTTGCGGTACTTGCTATTGCAATTTGCAATTGCGGTTGTAGTTGCAGTTGCGGTTAGGGTTGCAATTGCGATTACTTTATCACAACGGAGTTCTTTGGGGATTCCAGAGGAGATAGCCTTGTAGTATGCAGTGGGTTTACTCAGAGTGGCGCTCAATATCAGCCCGTATCTTAGGTCTTAGTGAGTGAGTAGATTGACTCTAAGTTGGAATTTGACACAAGAGTTGATCCAATTGAGAGTGCACTTGTCGTGTTTGCACCGTTGTTGTGGGACATGGATGAGATTTATGGGGTCTCCAAAGGCCCTAGGTGTTACTCTAGTACATTGGATACCATTGAGTTGAATGATTTCATTCATGAGTTTGATAGTTGGTGTGATTTACAGCAGATGCAGAACTTGACTTTGTTCACACCTTTCATGGCATGGAAAGGGTTATTTTAGCATTTGGAGGGTCCACCGATGGATGACTACCATGAGTTCAAGAGACCTCATTTGGAGAAGATTGAGTTATGGAGACAATATTGGTCTCCAAATTATGTCTCTGTCACTTCAGGCTTGGTGGCCAAGAGTAGATCGGCTATACCTATGAGTTCTAGCTTGAGTAGTGTTGGTGGAGCTAATGGAGATGCACTAGCTGGAGATAGCATTATCACAAGTGGATGTACTGTTGCAGGAGGTGGTGTGGTACCAAGGTTTAACCCCATGGTGGAGTTCTTCTAATGTTTGAGGCAGAACTACCAAGGAGTACGGACTGACAAGCTTAAGAGCTTGTAGGAGTTCATGCGGACTGTTGGAGAAAGCTTACACAAGGCATACACTCGCATGATGCAGCTGATCAGTTTCACTAAGGGAGTTACCGAGGCCGAGGCAGTCCAATTTTGGTATGGGATACTGGACAGGGAGTTGTGATATAAAGTTTGTGATGCTACGTTGTTATAGGCTACTTCACCTACTTTGGCAGTGGTCTTTGGTTTGGTTGAGCATATTTAGCTCAGCATGGTGGAGGAGAGAGTGGTGACATCTGGATTTGGTAGGGAGACCTTATCCACGGTTGTGACTTCTTCTAGAATGCAGTAGAGTGCACCATGCCCAGTTAGTTTTTGAGGACAGGGTGGACAACCCTAATCCTATGGAGTGAGTGGAGAGCCTATTGTAGTTAGACCCTTACCTTCATTTTTGGGTTAGTAGTAGCTAGTGAGTGGTAATGTTGATTGTTGGACGTGTGGTGGACCTCACCAAAGGAGAGAGTGTACTATGGCGTGGCGTTTGTTTCCACCCAACCATAGCAATTGGCATATCAGTGCAAGATTGCCCTAATTTGTCTATTTGCTTCACTTTGGGGTAAGCTTATCAAGCCGCTTACCAAGTTTGGTAGAGGATCCAGATTCCCAGCAAGGTAAGCCTACGGGTTCATGTCTGCATCCATGGTGAGGATGACGTTCCTTTTTATCGTGCATCGCCAACCCTCTTAGGCCTAGTAATTTTGTTTCATGTGTACTAGTCGGCGTCCAATACTGTGCCCCATGAAAGGAATTCCCACGGATATGCGTTTCATGTGGGTCTTTTCCATGTTCTCACACTTTCATAAGTTTTCATACTTGATTGAAAATTCACCTAATAATATATAAACCATATGATTTATATAACTCTATGGATACTATCGGGGTTTAGTTTAATAATATTAACCTTTGCTTAATATATTAGATGTAATAGAACATATTTCTCATATCGATACTAGTGAGGTTTAGTTGGATTTTATCTCTTATATTTGACCTTTGGATAATTTGATATGTTGTCTTCCAACAGTTCTTATTATTTAGTTTGATTTTATCTCTTATATTTTACCTTTGTACAGTTTGATGGTGTCTTCTCACCCTTCTTATTAGCCTACGGAGTCGCCATTCTGTCATAACCCATGTGTCGAGGCCCATTGAACAATCATTTCTGGCATGAATTTCTTAAATAGTGAAAATGCCAAATGAGTACGAGCATGCAAATACTCTTCTTAGCGAGAACAAGCATCGATATTACAAACAGAAAAAATATGAAAAAAGAAATGTCATTATGTAATTCAATTATTTTCGACTGGTAGACCCTTAAGGGCTTTCCCCCGAAAGAGCTCTGCTTGAAAATTTACCTTCATATAGCTCTATTTCATTCTCAAAACTCCCTTCCTACGCACCAATGTGACGAGTTTCCCGCTCGAGCACTATAGGGAGAGGCACTACGTGTGACCTTCTTTCTCATCCATTTCGGCGAAGAGTGTCCTTCAAACAATCGACCAAAGAGAGGAGGCGTTCTAAGATTCATTTGCGAATTTGTGTCACGGGTAAAAGCAGCTTACTTTCATGTGGTGCAGATACATCTGTTCCCATTGTGTCATCAGTAATGGGAGATGGCGGCGTATATAGCAAGAACCAGTTAAAGTGTATTTGCAGGCTAACACAAACCTCTCAGGGAAAAATATTGAGGGATGTTAGTAACATCATAATTTACAGACTACTAGATGTATTGAAGGACAGTGATTTAGACTTTTACAATGACCAGATAAAGAGGATACGAAAAATATGCATCGAAGGTAATCGGATCTTACCTCCCTCTTAGACGTGGACCTGTAGCCCATTTGTGCACATGGAACAACTGGGGATACCACATCTGCAACTATACTGGACGTAGCAATCTGGAAGAACGGAAGATCTTGACTTAAGGTTTGTTCCCATGCATGTTAGGCGACAGCATGAAGGGTATCATGCAAATAGTATATATTACACCATGTGCACTGCCATGTATCACGTCATGCTAACAAAACTGTTGCTCGTGTTTCACCTATAAGAAAGCCCAGAGGTTCTGTAACTTCAGACTGAACCACATTTTCGTTTGTTTCTGAGTTTTAGTTTTTTCTCCGTTCTAGTACTCGAGCGAGCTGCCGTCAAGCAAAGAGAATGACCAAGGGAGAAGGTTTGATTAACATGAGGAATATTCTCTTGTTTTCGATGTGGACGCTGGTTGTCAATCAGTGCCTTCGTACGAAGTACCTCACTTTCGGGATGAGAAACGAGACTAGTGACCTGGAAAGTGGAGAAAGGAGGGGTTCCAGACTCCATCCCTTGCAAGATAGGTTTAAAAATAGACACTATTCTAGCCTTCCAAGCGAGGATATAACCATATTATCGGCTACCCAGTTGTCTGAGGTGGAGATGTTATTTAGTTTCAAAATGCCGATTCAAGATCCAAGGAGAGAGTTAGCGAACTGGGAGTTGAATGACAGTAACCCCTGCTTATGGAGGGGTATACACTGTAATTCTGATTTGGGGGAGGTTGTTAGGATCGATTTGACTGGCATGCAGCTGAGTGGTCATCTGTCATATCCCTAATGCAACCTTTCGTCTCTTCAAGTTTTAAATCTGTCCAATAATTCGTTCTCAGGTTCTATACCAAAGTTCATAGCGGTCTGTGCCAGAATACAAGAAGTTGATTATTGTCAGAATATTTGACAGAACTGATACCATCTGAGTTAGGTGAATTGGGAGAGCTGCAGCTTCTTTTCCTGGGTTGAATGCGGTTGACAGGCAGCATTCTTCCTTCTTTGGGAAATTGCTCCAACTTGCAAGAGCTTCGTCTCCACGATAACAATTTAACAGGGCACGGTACCATCTGAGCTGGGAGAGTTGGGACAGCTGCAGGTTCTTTACCTGTGGTCGAATGGGTTGGCAGGTAGCATTCCTCCTTCTTTGGGAAACTGCTCCAACTTGCAAGAGCTTGATTTCACCGAAAACAATTTGACAAGCCGGATACCATCTGAGCTGGGTGAATTGGGACAGCTGCAGGTTCTTTACCTGTGGTGAAATGGGTTGACAGGCAGCATTCCTCCTTCTCTGGGAGACTGCTCCAACTTGCAAGAGCTTGCTCTCTACGGAAACAATTTGACAGGACGGATACCATCTGAGCTGGGAGAACTGCAGCTTCTTTACCTGTGGTCGAATGGATTGACAGGCAGCATCCCTCCTTCTTTCGGAAACTTCTCTTAATTGCAAGAGCTTGATCTCGCCCAAAACAATTTGACAGGACGGATACCATCTGAGCTGGGTGAGTTGGGAGAGCTGCAGATTCTTTCCCTGTGGTCGAATGGGTTGACAGGCAGAATTCCTCGTTCTTTGGGAAACTGCTCCAACTTGCAAGAGCTTGATCTCGCTCAAAACAATTTGACAGGACGGATACCATCTGAGCTGGGTGAATTCGGAAAGCTGGAGCATCTTTACCTGTCGTTGAATGGGTTGACAGGCAGCATTCCTCGTTCTCTGAGAAACTGCTCCAACTTGCAAGAGCTTGATCTCGTCCAAAACAATTTGACAGGACGGATACCATCTGAGCTACAGCTTCTTCAGCTGTGGTCGAATGGATTGATTGATAGGCAACATTCCTCCTTCTTTGGGGAACTGCTCCAACTTGCAACTGCTTAGTCTCACCAATAACAATTTGACAGGACGGATACCATCTAGCTGGGTGAGTTGGGAGAGCTGCAGTTTCTTCAGCTGTGGTCGAATGGGTTGACAGGCAGCATTCCTCCTTCTTTGGGAAACTGCTCCAACTTGCAAGAGTTTAGTTCTCCCCGTAACATTTTGACAGGACGGATTCCACCTGAGTTTGGAGAACTGGGAATGCTGAACACTTTTCAGGTGAGTGAGAACGCGTGGACAAGCAGCATTCCTCCTTCTCTGGGAAACTGTTTGTCTATGGAAATTCTGTATCTTCAAAAGAATTTACTTTTAGGGTCCGTACCGTCCAACCTCGGTAATTTACGACGTCTTAAAGAGTTGATGCTTTCCAACAATCAACTTTCGGGCAATATTCCTGGAAATTGGGGGTCCTCTCTACATTCCCTGGACGTTCTGGATGTCTCCCGTAACAGATTGGAAGGATACATACCAGGGAACCTCGGAGATATCTGTTCTCTAGTTCGACTCAAGCTTGATAGCAACAGTCTGATCGGTGCAGTTCAATCAGTCTCGGATATCGAGGGAGTTCAGTAAAATGTCTCACTCTAGCAAATAATAAACTCACTGGTCGGATTCCTGCGTCATTGAGTAGTTTTGGCAATGTATCAGTGCTGGACTTGAGCAACAACCGGTTCCATGGTTCTTTGCAAGCTAGCTTAAAGAGTCTACCCATGTCGTTGCGAGTTCTTAAAGTGAGCTCAAATAACTTGACGGGTCCATTTCCTCAGTGGATACTTTCATTGACATCTCTCCAGCTGCTTGACCTGTCAAACAACAAATTGTACGGAGTTCTTCCCAGCGACCTATCAAAGATGCAGGTTTCATGGGCTTCAAGGATAGCATTTTCAATAGTGGTGACATCGATATCCTCCGAGAAGAGATAGTGGTGTCAGCAAAAGGCCTACTACTTCGACTCACATACGTGGAAGTGGATCGAATCTTGTTCGATATAAGTAACAACAATTTCACAGGCTCTATCCCCGATGGACTGGGCGGACTTCATGGATTACATTACTTGACACTATCTGGCAATAAGTTCGATGTTCCTATCCCATCCCGTCTCTCCGAACTCAAATTGTTGGAGTCCCTTGATCTGACGAAAAATAAATTATCAGGAAACATCCCGTCAAGTTTTGCGCAATTCACCACGGTTAGTTATTTCAATGTGAGCTTCAATAACCTAGAAGGGCCGATTCCCAGTTCTACTTAGTTCCAGTCGTTCAACAAAGAAATGTTTGATGGAAATCCTGGACTTTGTGGTTTGCCTCTAAATCCGAGCACAGAATCGCCCCAGATGGCGACTATAGGTTTCGAAGCGAGGGAAAGTAGGGATATTAATGACTTACTGTCATGGCCCTTTGATGACTGGGTGTCACTTCCTGCATATCTACTAGGATCTGTAGTTATTTTTGGTGTTTCCTTAGGATTCACCGTCGGTTCAAATCATATCAGACGAACTACTTTCATATTGCTTTTGCAGTTTACAGGAGACTACATTTCCTCCGCAGTCCACAAGTATCCGACATGTATGGGCTCTATAGACTGAGAATGTAATCTGCAAAATTGTACATGTGGAGTTGGATTTTTAGCGAAATTGAAAATCCGACTCCACATTTCAATGTCCAATTTCGGTCTATTATGAAAAGTCCAGTTTATTCGACTCGGGAAGTCTTCTTTTGTTTTTTCTTCATTGAACATTATTATAGATAATGTATCCATTGTAAAACTCTAATTTGATTTTTTTTTTAAATCTTATGAGTAATGCACAGATTGAGTTCTAACCAGGTACTTTGTGTCTCTTGGTCATACAATGATCACCGGACACAAAGTACACCATCGTGCAGTATTACACCAAATATTAAAAATTATCGTCAAAAATAAAAAAGCGACTACCAAGTACCAAGTACACAAGTGTGTAATATGGATTACCTGCTTAGTACATTTGGAAGTTAATCTATTGATTTGGAACGGTAACGGTTTTTTATGGTCGTAGTTTAAATTTAAGAGTGTAGTGAGCTTCAAGGATATGAAAGCCAGATCCATGAATTTGAAAGTTTTCCGTAAGTTGGAGCTACTTTCTAATCAGTAGAGAATTACTTCCTATTGTGAAATGAAATGCTAAAAACTGTTTAACATTAGTACATTAGTACCTCAATGATTTTTTCTCTCAATACTATTATTTGTTTCCAATGGATGGATTTATATGATTCTTCACTTGCTAAGGATGGCTCTGTATCTTTTCAAGTAAGGAACCTTATCTCCAATACCTAATTCATATTCAGGATTATGTGAAGGAGAAAATTTCTGTAAATGTATATGTGACAACCCAATGTTTGACCTATTATTTTGACCTACTAATAATATAAATGGTAAGAACAGGTAATTCCTACAAGGAAGATACGGTTGGAACTAACTAGAAATAAAGATCAAATATCACAATGTCACTAGTTGTCTATCCTTGGGTGTTTAACCTCTTGGGCAGAAACCACTACCTGAAGATGATAGGGATACCCACTATGGCATCCTACAGAAAAGATAAATTTGTACCCACTCAATTGAAAAATCTAATCTAAGAAGCCCTTGATAGTGGTGGTACACTACATGGAAAAGGCCTCTTCCTCCTGAAGAGCCTCTTTGACCTTGGCGGCTAGTCCCTCCCTAGGTATATTTCACCCTGAAGGTTGGTTTTCAGGCTGAAGGTTCTTTCACCCTCATGCCACTGCTGACTGTGCACATCTCTTCCTAACTATCTATAGAAGAGCATTTATGGCTGAAGATGCAGATAATCTCCTAGCTACTCCTATTCCACTTAATGCTAATTATACCTATTGATCATATCCTAAGTGCAATTAAGAAGTGATTGCTCAACCACCAACACCCACAACTACTCATTCTCATTTACTTTACAAGTAATTACATCCCACAATCATCAGCTACAAAACTGGTCCTAAAACAAAAATTATTTTTGGACAAAGATATACATGTGGACAAATGTGGAATTCAAGGCCAAAGAAAATTCAAGCCAAGGGTGTGTTCTATACTTAATGCATTTCTACTTATTTCCCTTGGACTAACAATTACCTCTTCTTAAAATCTACCATAAAGAGGTACCTTTGCCTTCACAAATCTTAATCAGTAATCCCATTTGTTTCTGATACCGCACAATTTCCAACAATAGCACTTTTGTGGCATCTTCAAATTTCTTTGAAGTGTGCTCCATTAACCTGTTGGTTAATTGCTACAATTGGTGGTTTGAGTAGGTCTTCATGGTCAAGGCATGTCCTTGGGATTGGGAACCCCAAGCTTTCAGTTTCTCTAATGAGGCTTCTACTACCTCCTTTGTGATCTCCTCCAAATGGTCCCACCTCATCTCCATCTTTGCCAAAATAGTGATAATCTCTAGATTCCTTTGTTTCTTTGGTTCCTTTGTTCCTTCATCTCAACTACAATTGCTTCCTAAATAGTTGTCTTCTCCTTCTTGCATTTGTCCTCCTTTCTTCTTCAAGGTCTCCTCAAGGCTTTTTACTTGGGTGTTAGCTACTTGTAGTTCCTCTTGATGGCAAACTTCCACTGTCATGGTGACATCCCCATTTTCTCTACTTCCCCTTTAACCTCATATATATCTTCCTCTTGGACTTTTATCAATTCTTCCAACTTAAGTCATTGACTCGTTTCTTCTTCCAATAAGTCAGATGTCTTCTTCCTTAAGGCTTTTTCTTCATTGATCTCCTTCTTTAGAGCCTGACTTTCTTCCCTGAGTTTGGCTGCCTCTTGCACCAACTCATTACTCTGTTTTCTCATCTCCAAATGCTTAGCACAAACTTCTTGCAATTCTTCCCCTCCTTTCATTGTTTCTTTGGTTACTCCTTGTGTGAGTTGTTGAAGATTTAGGATGAGGGTTACAAAGTCAGTGATTCCCTTGTTAGACTTTGCATATATGGGAAGAAGCTACTCCATTAATTTGAGAGCCAGGCCCACCTTGTGCACTATTAGATAGCTAAGTGGAACTACTACAATCTGCCTAATTTCCTTCTTGCATGAGCTTTCTCCTCTCTTGATCTTGAATGAGGCTGAGGGCCCACTCTCTTCTACAAAGACAGTTGGCTCCCATTGCTTGGATATCAGTTTGCTGAGGGTGGGTGTCTCTGTCTTGGACAACCCTTTGTCCCACCTTTGGTTGCTCTTGTGAAGCTAACCTTTGGCCTAAATATCTTCATAGTCTCAACAAGAACCTGCATCTTCTGCCTCAAGTACCTCTTCAGCCGGAAGGACTCCTTCCTCTCTTAGCACTACTTCTCCCACTGTTGGGAATAAAGGGGACTTTGTCATCCCCAAATCCTCTGTCATACTTTTCTTTGGGTTGGAAGGTCCGGCTTTCTGATCATAGTGCTTGGAGGTTGGTGTTCCTTTTTCCTCTAATAAGTTGGTCATTTGGGGAAGGTTTTTGGCTAGGGTCATGTCCAGCTCAACAAGTATCACTTTTACAGTTATCAATAAGTAAGAGGTCGTTCCCAAAGAGATATGAGTCAGAAATGGTCAAACACAAAGTAAACAATAACCAAGTAGTTCTTCTTGAGTTCTTCTTTAGTCTCTCAGGTATAAACCACACCCAAAAGAGATTAACAAGTACTAGATTGTAGTCTTATCACAATGAAATGTCACCCATAAATCATAATACATCAAATCTTTCCAAATAATCTTGATTGTGATGATTCAAATTCTCCTATAGAAGGCTTCTTCACTACAAAATAACTTTGCCTTAGAAGTCACCTACACTAAGTGCACAACTTATGCCAATGTAGATGCAGAATATGCAAAATACTACCAACATTATAATTCCTCATGGATCTCTCAAGGCATTGCTACAAATTGCACTCCACTAAGGATCAAACATAAAAAATGGAATCAGAGGTGTGGAATCCAACATCCAACAAACACACTTTCTGCACTTCAAAATTTTTCAAACACTCATAAACACACACACAATATTGATACTTGGAATTAAGCTGAAATAATGAGCATTGAGTTATAGCACTTTGCTTTATCAACTTCAGAAATATAATACTTAACAACACTTTGCTATGAATGACTCCTTTAAAAAGGTAGAGCATTGATAGTTATCTAACATCCTAAACCACTTCTTAGCAATCTCTAGATCCAAGATGACAACCCACTTCTTCATATCTGTCAATTTAAATCTCAAATTGGTTGTTAACCCGATCCGATGTTTTACCTAGACTGCAATTCGAGTCATGGGTAATCTATCTACCTCTTTATCCTCCAACCCAATCTCTTCTAATGCCTCAAGTTACTCACCTGAAGACACTTGCACTCCTCCCTCTACTATTTCACATCAAGTATTCTTACTTCCTTTACTCCAAAGCTCATCTAACTCACATTTAGCTAGATCTAATATGAGACAAACATTATCTCTTGCTTCTAACATCTTCCTATCTACTCTCTCCCTTAAACTAATCAATAGTTTATTCAGATTTACATCCTTTGCTTTCTTTCTCCAGACCATCTTTATCTTTACTCATAGCAATTTCTGCCATGAACCCTGGAAAACTCAAGTTCTAATTCCATGCTAGAAAGGTGATCCAAAGTCTAGTAAGAACCTCAATGATTGCAATAACATCTAACATCCAAACCACATGATTCCTCACTACAAGTGAGGGATTCTACTTCCCACTCCTCATTGGCATCCTGCTATCTCCAACTCTTAGTCTCTAAAAAACTATCCCTTCCCCTAAATGCAAAATCCTCACTCCCTTAGGATTCTTGAAAATTAAAATTTCAATTGGCTTTGTAATACACACTACTTTGGGATGACTACTAAGAGGTTGAGGATAGTTGCATGACATCTCAAAAATTCCTCAACCAAGTCCTAATCTTATAGTGTTACAACACCCAGTCATTCCTCAATCACTCTTCACTTGCAAATGACACTTTTTGCATGGATTCCTCCTATCACCCTCAGTCTTTCTCCTCCTCTAGATTCAGCCATTTTCTTGGTTTACATTCTTGACTGGCTCACCCAAAGGAAAGCAATTATGGTGTCTTTGCATTAGAGATCACCCCAAGGCAAAGTCTCCTTACTTTGGGTTTAATGCCTAACAAGTCAAATTCAAGTTCTCCTTCTCCTTACAAAAAGTAAGCTTCTTTGTGTCTGACCCAAAGACAAATTCTTCTTCTTCCTTTGCCATTTGATTTCAGTTTGCCTTCAACTATACATTTTCTTTTCAAAGACACTTAAAACAATGAAAAATGAAAAATGTGGGCACCACATACTCCCTCCCTCAAATGTGACATCCACACAAACACCGGGACTGCCTCCTTTATACATGTTTGAGTCCACAATCCAATATTTTGGACTCTCCACCCATTCACTTGAGTGGAAAATGGATTTCCATCCAAGTCTACAAGTTGCTATTCTCATAGATCTGGATTACACGATATGGCCCCATCCACCAGAGGTGCAGCTTGCCAAGAAAGAATATTTGGTGAGTTTCATATAACAATACCAAATCACCATCCTAAAAAACAACGAGCTTTGTTTGATTATCATGCCTGACCTTCCACTGATCTTGTACTTCCTTTGTGGTTTGCATTGCATCTTCTCTCTTCTCTTCTTACCACATTAGTTGATGGATCCAAAGATCTTGACTCTCTTCTTCCAACAAACATTTCTCACAAAGAATCCAATATGATGGTACTTCAAACTCAATTGGCAGTATGGGATGCAATCCAAGTGTCAAGAAGTATAGAGTTTGGTTGGTTGTGATCTTTTCTATAAGTTTGATATGCCCACAATGCTGTAGGTAAGTTTGTTTTCCAATCATAGGCATAATTGACAATCACATTGTTTAAAATTTTACAAAACAATCCATTAGTCCATTTGCCTTTGGGTTGTAAGGAGGTTATCTTCCAATGTTAAATCTGGAAATACTTGGATAATGCTTTAACCATGGAGTTCAAAAAATGAGCCCCCTGATCACTGACCAATTCCAAAGGACATTCATAACCTGAAATGATGTTTCAGAAGAAAAAAATTGCAATAGTTTCCACAACATCTCTCCGAGTTACCTCGGCTTCCACCATCTTGGTAGCATAATCAATGCAGACCAAGATGTATCATGAATTGGGTCACATGTTGAATTGGACTCACAAAATCAATTCCTTATTTCTCAAATGGGGCCGATGGCAAAATTGGTCTCAAAGGCCATTGGGAAATAGTTGTCGGCTTCTTTGTTCTTTGACACATCACAACTTTGGATATGGGTTTGTGCATCCTTGTTCACTGTAGTACCTTGCCATAAGAAATTTTTTACTATGTTCTTCATGGCATAGTGTCCTCCCGATTCTTTTGAGTATAAAGACTCAATTACTCTTCTGACTTTGTATGCTTCCAAGCATCTCCAAAGTACTTTGTCTGCCCATCTTAAATAAATGTTGTGCTTTAGCTGGTATGGTCCCATTTTCTTGAAAAAGACTGCCCATTGCTCTGGGTCCAGTCCTTCAAAACACCAGCATGTATTCAAATAACAATATTCTGCCATATACCTTATGCTTTGCATTGTCATCAAATTGTACAGTACTTCATCAGGAAACCGGTCATTGACCTCAAATTTTTGGTCTTGCGTTTCTAACCTGGATAGGAAGTCTGAATTTTTATGCAAAGATACCTTCCTTACTTGAATAGTGTATGTGAATTCTTGTGACAACAAGATCCATCTTGCAATTTGCCCATACAAGTCCACCTTCTTCACCAAGTACAGCAAAGCATAATGGTCTACATGGAAGAAAAAATCATATCCCAACAAATAGTAGCAAAACTTCTTGCAAGCAAACACCATTCTAAGGGCTTCTCCTTTAGTCATCAAATTATTCTTCTCTACAACCAAAAGCTGTCGGTTGGCATAATAAACTGGGTAGTTTTCCTTCTTCTCATCCTTCTGACTCAAGACTACTCCAAGCTAGTGACAAAGTATCCACATACACATGAAAAGGGACATCCCAATTCAAGGCCCTTATTGCTAATGCTTCCACCTATTTGTTCTTCAATACCTAGAAAGCTTTTTCTTGTTCCACTCCCCATACATGGTCTTTGGACTTCTTCAAAAGCTTTGTTAAAGGTACAACTAGAACTACATAGTTAGACATGAAGTGTTTGTAATATCTTACATGTCCCAAGAAGTCTCTCAGCTCCCAAATGTTCTTAGGAGATTCTAAATCTGAGATTAATTTCATCTTCTTGACATCAACTTTAATACCTCAACTTGAGACCCAATGCTCCAAAAGAATTCCCTCCTTCATTACAAAGAAACATTTCTTTGAGTGTAATGACAAGCCATCAAAAATAACACCTTTCAAAAGTTTTGCAAGGTAATTTGTACATCTCTTTGGCCAAACACACAAAAGTCATCTATAAACACTTCACAAAGTTTCATAGGAAATCTTAAAAAATTGCATTCATCATCCATTGGAAAGTATTGGGAGCATTACATAGCTTGAAGGGCATTTGATTGTAAGTAAATGTTCCCCAGTCAATAGTGAAGGTGGTTTTATCCTTGTCTTCTTCTCAAACGGATACTTGATTATAGCCCAAAAATCCATCAAGAAAACTATAGCAAGGATCCCAACTACTTGATCCAAAATGGTATCAGTAAAAGGCAAAGGATTATGATCTTTCCCTGTAACTACATTCAATTTGTGGAAGTCCTTGTGCACTTGAATCTTTCTAGTCTTCTTCTCTGGAACAATGAAAATGGGGGAACCCGATCATTGTTTAAGATGGGAAAGATTATTGTGGTCCCTCACTACTGATCAATTTCATCTGTCACTAAAGTGAGTACTTTGGGTTCAATTGATATTGTCGTTGCAAAACCAGAACTACATCTTCAATAAGATCAATCTGATATTCTCCAAATTATTGTGGAATATCAGGCACTTGATCAATAGACCAGGCAAATACATCTTGGTACTCTATAAATAGTGCAGTGTACCCTGCCAACTTGTTTGAAGTGACTATCTTCCAAATTTTCAAAATTTTTCCTTTGGATAGAACAACATCTTGACAGTCATTGGGGTTGATGACTCCTTCAACCTGGCTGACTTAGCTTAACCTGAGTTGAACGGTAGTCAAAACCCCTTCCTCCAAATCGTTTTCACTGTGAGTCTATATATGGGTCTTGGTCTTTGACCTATACCTTGTAGCTTTCCAAGGAATTGACTTGGGCTTCTTCCTCCGAGTCTTCTTCAGACAAAGATGACAAATCTTCAGATTTGTCTTCATCTTCAGACAAACTTGTTTCCTTGTGGTGGGGAACCTTAGTCCAACTCACAATCACTAGCTTTTGCTCTTCAGACAATATGTCCATAAAGTGCAACTTCTACTAGTGCTAATCCACCACATCTTGGGAATTGTACAACTAGGGTCTTCCAATCAACAACAGATAACCAATTTTTGTCACGGGTCTCAACACAATGTTGTTCAACTTGGAGTGCACTCCTTCAATGATCATAGTAATATTTGTAGTATGTGTGGTGTCCTCTATCATCACATTCACACCAGACCCCAAATCAATGGGTATTGATGTGATCATGCAGCCCATGATCTCCACATCCACTTTGGGAGATCCCAAATCTTCTTGCTCAATATGATAGATGGCCGGTAAGTCTTTCTTGGTCATTGCCCTTACTTTCTTAAGGGCCAAACTCAGCTGCTTCTTGTACAGCTTGTTATCCTCCTACAATTGCTTGAATGTAACATTGGCCTGCTTGTACACCAGATCTACCACAATATCATATTGGGGTACTCCTCTCAACTTGACTTTCCTTCCCTTTGACTTCACGTTTGAAGTCTCACCCTGCTCCGACTTTATGTTGGGTCTCTTGAGGATGGTGATCAGAGTACCAGTGGTATGGACCCAAGGTGTTTTGGGTTTCCCCATCTTAGCTTGAATCAGATCTTTTACTTTGGATTGGATATCAGCCACAAACACTAGAGTCTTCATCTTTGGGTCTTCCTCCAAGCTCACTTCTTGAGTATTGCCTCATCAATTTCCTTCTGCAAGGGTTTAGCAATAGCTTTTGCCAAAATTTTCTCCTCCTTTGCAGATAGGATAGCTTTTGGGCACAACCTCTTTGCCTTTCATGAAGACAAAGAAGTAGTACTCATTTCTTTGGGATCACGATTCTCCTTTCCTAAGCATGTTTCAACCTTCAAAATTCTGAGGTCTGGCCATTCTCCTTTTGATGCTGGGCTCCCTTCTTGAGGTCTCTTCTCCTCAAGAGTTATACAAGTTACATTAGTATCCCCTTTTGATTGGAGCACAACACCCTCAGCTGGGGTATGTTCATACTTCACCGGTGGCTTTGGGTTGAGTGGTTGAGGGCACTGGTTTTGGATGTGGTCCAAACCTTTACAATTTCCACATAGAGGAACATACCCAATCTGATGCCTCAACTCATGATAATTTGGAGATCAATGGCCCATGGAGCTGCAATTGTAACATGCCCCTAGTGTAACATTTTGAGGCCTATTTTGGTTGCCCATTGGTGGTCTTCATGGAGGAGCATTGTTTTCATACTCCCTTGGTCCATACCTCAGACCTTAGTACAATGTGCTTGCCTGAGGTTGTACCTCTTGTGTTTGGTACACTACCTCTTCTTCCTCATTTTGGTCCCAACCTGGAACCCAATCAACCTACTGCACTAGAAATGCAGTTTTGGTTAAGCACTTTGTGTTGGCATGGCCTTATTTACCACGTGTAGTGCACCATACATTTGGTCTTCCAAATGAAGGAGGCTTTCTTTGGCCCTTCATCCCAATCATTTGAATGTTAAAATCCAAAAACTTGTTTATAAGACTCTTAAGCTAAGTGTCTGTTTTATTTACAACTTTTGTTGGGAGTGTTGATACTTTCTTTCCTCCTTGCCTTAATATACTTCTTGGTTTTGAGTCTTCTTTGGATTCCAAAGAAGAATTGGAAGACGTGGAGGATTTGGCCAAAGATGGGGATGTACTACAAGAAGCTCTTCATCTAGGCTTCTTGCCTTTCTTCTCCCAATTTCTTTGGTTACCAGAAGAGTGGGAGTGGGCCACCTCATATCTAGCAATGTGTTTGAGCACCTTACCTAGGGAAGTTATGTTCCTCTCCCTGGAAAATATTCAAATCTCTAGTGACAATCCGCCAAGGAACCAGGTGATAGCTTGGGCATTGGAGTAACCCACCACATTGGATTGCTTCAAAACTTGGTTCAATAATGCCATGAACCGCTCAAAGTAGTTTTTCAACTTCTCATTCTTCCCCCGGTCTAAATCATTGACTGCTGCAAATACACTTGTATCATAGTCAACCTCCCATAATTGTCCCAGGAAGTTCTCCCACAAGGCTGCCCAGTCAGCTGGTCTGAACCCTTTCTGGGTCACATGTGTACACCGGCTCCGGGCTTTCTTTTGGAGTAGACTTGGGAAAATTTGCAGCCGGTCAGTAGAGTCATGCTCCTTGTTGGCAAAGGAGATAACTTTGAATTCCTTAGGGTCTTCATCTTGTTATATCCCCTTGTACTTCTGATATGCATGTTGGGTGATGGGCAACAAAGTCATTTTGTAACTCTACGGTGTAGGCTGTGGTAGTGTTGAACTTGATGGGCCCAAGGGACTGGCTGGTAATGGTGCTTCTTGGCACCACAGCCAAGGAATTGTATGTAAGAGGTGTTGACACTCTTCTTCCATCCAGACTCATGCTATCTTTTCATGAATGAATTCTTTAATAAACCCGACTCCCTTGATAGCTTTAGAGGAAGTCGGTGTACTAGGGCACAACAAATATGTTTGTCTGCTTGCATCTTTCTTCTTCTTGAAATTCGTAGAGTGCAAAGTAGCCTTACCAACTGACCTCATGTTTCTTTTGTTTGAGCTCTCACAAGGCTTCTTGAACTTTGTGAAGAAGCATTAGACCCAACACCTCCTTTTCAGATTTGTCAATGGTGAATTGGCTCTTCTAGCATTCTTTCTTCTTCACGATGTAAGGTTCATTTACGAGCTCTTTTCTTTGTATTGGTCTCTTGGTGTAGACATTCATATTTGTTGGACACTTAGTTTAAGATTTGGCTTCATATTCTTCAACTCCCAAGATTTGTATCCTCTACAATGGTGCCAAAATCATGTGACAACCTGGAAAGTATCACTTTTATGGTAATTAATAAGTAAAAGTTTGTTCCCAAAGAGATACGAGTTAGAAATAGTCAAACATAAAGTAAAAAATAAACAAATAGTTCTTCTTGAGTTCTTCTTTAGCCTCTCAGGTAAAAACCACACCTAGAAGAGACTTACAAGTACTAATTTGTAGGTTTGTCACAATGGAATGTCACCCATAAATCACAATACATCATATCTTTCCAAACAATCTTGATTGTGATGATTCAGATTCTCCCAAAGAAGGTTACTTCGTTGCAAAATGACTTCACTATCAGAATTGTGTTCCACTCCTACACTAAAGGCACAACTTCCTTGATCAAAGTTGCTTTGTATCAATCCAATATTGTACTCAAAAATGTAGAATACTACCAACACTACAATTTCTCATGGATCTGTCAAGATATTGCTACAAATTGCACTCCACTCAAGATCAAACACACTGAATGGAATCAGACCTATGGAATCCAACATCCAACAAACTCACTGACTGCACTTAAAAAAATTTCAAACACTCACAAAAACACATACATGATTGATACTTGGAATTAAACTGAAATAATGAGGATTGAGTTATAGCACATCACTTCATCAACCTCAAAAATATGAATACTAAACAAAAATTTAATGCAAATGCCTCCTTTAAATATGCATATCACTAATAGTTAGCTAGCCTCCTAAACCTCACTAACAATTTCTAGATCCAAAATGACAACCCACTACTTCATATTTGTCGATTCAAATCTCAAATTGGTTGTTAACACAATCCGATGTCTACACCTACTTTGGGTTATAAAACCAATGTAACTTCATTTGCATCTTGCACTTTGGGTCTTTCTACAACTGCTACTTCTCTATCGATTCCTATCACCTCTTCTACTTCCTCTAGATGCAAAATCCTCACCCTTTGGATTCTTGAAATTAAACTCTCAGCTGGCTTTGTAATACACACTACTTTGGGACAACTAGTAAGAGGAATAGGATAGTTGCACAACATCTCAGAAATTCCTTGACCAAGTCTTAACCTTATAGTGTTACAACGCACAATCATTTGTCAGTCACTCTTCACTTGCAAATCATGCTTTCTACATGGATTCCTCCTATCACTCTCAGCCTTTCTCCCACTCCAGACTTAGCCATTTTCTTTGTTGTACATTCTTGACTGACTCACTCAAAGGAAAATTGCTATGGTATCTTTGCATCATGTTGATCACCCTGAGGCAAAGTCTCCTTACTTAGAGTTTAATGATTGACAAGTCTGATCCAAATTCTCCTTCTCCTGACACAAAGTAAGCTTCTTTGGGTCTGACAAATGGCATGATTCTTCTTCTTTCTTTGCCATTTGGTTTCAATTTGCTTGAATTGTATTTGCAATTGAAGTGAAGTATCCTTGAATTCAATTCCTTTTACTAATCTTCCTAAATGAACTTATATAGACTTAACCTACACATTACTTCTTTTTTAAATAATAACTAATTTTACTCTAAATCTTTAACAAAAATATAAAATGGGGGTACCACATCTTAGTATTGCACTTTTTAATTCCAAAAATGTGAAAAGTGGTTAGCTTGGTCCAAGTTTTATGGTGTTGGCTCAACCATTACAAAATTTTGGTATGTGCATCCTAGGTGAGCAATTGTGACCATACATGTAAATATTCTGGTACCATCAAATTGTTATTAACTCAAGTTCTTGTTTTGGCAGCCCCACATTCATGTCATCAGGGTCCATTTGAATTGGCTAACTTTCAGGCCAAAAACATCTTGTGCCAAATGGCTCCGAGGTGTGATAACACAACATGTATCACTTTTTCAATAATGGGTGACTAATCATTTGTTCCCAGAAAGATACAAGTTAGAAATAGTCAAATACAAAGTAAAATTAATTTAATAATTCTGTTGGTTACATCTTTAAACTGTTGGGCAGAAACAACACCCAAAAGAGAGAAGCAAATGATCATCAACAATCTTGCCACAATTAATTGTCACACATAATCCCAATTTTTCAGTTTTATTCCAAATTGACTTCAATTTGCAATGATTTAGTTGTTACAAAAAAGGCTACTTCACCACAAAGTGAATTTGCCTTGGAATTGTATTACACTCCTCCGTCAAAGGTACAACTTCCCAGTTTGAAATGACTTTGCATCTGTCTCTTGTTTGAAAATACAAATGAAAAATAGTAATAACACTACAGTTCTCACATATCGATCAAGATATTGAGTTGGATGCGCTCCATTAAAGATAGAACACACAAAATGAAATGCAAAGTTGTAGAATCCAACATCTAACAACTTCTCAGCTGCAATCTTAATTTCTCCATACACTCAAAGATGAAGACATCTGACTGATACTCAGAATAAAGTGAAACAATGAGTACTTCTTCAACACTTTGCTTTACTTATTTTTATGCTCAAATATTGAATATAACATCCTTCAAATGTCTGCTTTAATTAGGCAGACCACTTGGAAGTTATAAAAACTGTCTAAATGGTTATAACTATTCTCTATGAAGTTTTGGATACAAAGCATTATACTTACAAATCTACCACTTTGGATCTGTTATGACAATTGACTTGAATCTGATCTGAGTACTACTTTGATTTCAGCTTCTTCACTAGAATCCACTACAAGTATCTCATGCACTTTAAGTTATTCATCTCCTTCTTCTACTACCTCCTTCTCATCAGTCTATACTGAAATGGAAGTCATAGGTATTGTAATTGTCTTTTCCTCCTCTACTCTAATTGTCTCAAATGTAAGTTAGCCGAGGTCACCTACACTCCAATCTTGACTACTTTGGATTGGGTCACTCTGTTCTCAACAGAGAGCAAGTGAGATTATCTACATTTGTCTTAATTAATCTCACCTAAGGAAAATATTATCTACTACTTCAATCTTCTTCATATCTACTCTATGTCTAAGGCAAATCAACAAGGTATTGAAGTCTACATCTTTTGCCTTCTTCCTCCTTGTTTCTTGCACTAACAACTTCATTTCATGCAGACATGCTTCCTCCAACTCTGCCTTGGCTCTGGTACTGAGCATCACCTTGAATCTTGTAGTGGCTTTGCTCATCAAACCCAAATTTTCCTTCACTAAGGGTAACTTGCATCATGTCGCCTCTTCTTCTAGCTAGATACAAAGTTGCTGCAGTTCATCGGCATCACACTCCTTCTTCTCCACTTTGGCATTGGCAACACGAGCTTTGGCTTGCTTGATGAGATCATGAAGGTGTTGTTCTTCTTGAGCTTGGCTTGCTGTCTCCTTTTGCCAATCTTGCTCTATTTCTGTGATGACTCATTGTAATCCCACCATACTTTGTTCTTGTAGACAAACTTGTGTAGTATGATGCACCAGATTGGTCTGCACTTCCTCCAACTCCTCCTTCAACCTCTCAATTACCTCCTTCTGCTCCACCAATTCTTCCTACTGACGCTCCACAGTATTGGCCACATTGTTCAAAACTGCTCTGCAAGTCGGTTAAGCTTTGTTGTTGTGCTACAATGTTGAACGTAAGTACCTTGCCTTCATGTCTACTTTCAACCAATGTTACCTTCAAGTATAGTACGTTTGCACTCAATACTTGCACCACTTGAAGCTAGTTCTTCACCTCCAGATGTTCCAACAACTTGGCTTCCTGTATCCGCTCTTGCAAATGTACCAATGGAGGATTGACAACACTTGATAGGTAGTTGACTCCTTTGAAAGTGTCATCTTCATGTACTCCTTTGTCTTCATAGGCAACTGCCTGCTCCTTAGCCCAAAGTCCGGATCTCTGTACCTTCAAGCTCATCTCCTATGAACTCTCTTCCTCCTTCTTGGGTCTACTTAGCCCAGCTCAAACTGCCTTGGCAATTCCATGAGACCTATTCCTCATTGGAATACCATCTTTGGCTCTTCTTCCTTCTCCTCCAAAATGTCTACTTCTGGCAGGTCCATGCATGAGGCATTCACCACCCTCCATGTGCTTAATCTCCTCATAAAATTCCTGACATAATCCATCATTGGTTATGCACTCAATTGGTTCTTGGACCTCGGGCTCTCCTTCACTCTTGCTGCTCCAACTCTTTGCTCTTAAGAGTCAGCTTGTCCTCAGGCTCTTTTGAGTGTGACTCTGCTTCTTCTTCCTCTTCTCTTCCGGAGGACAGGTCAACCACTGTGACCACTAGACTCAAGTTCAAACACCAAGTGGTCCTTCTATTTATTGCGGAGACAATGTCCTCAGGCTGGGTCCTCTTCTTTGGTTGGGGTACTGGGACTGACAATGTCTTCTCTCATCCCGTCCTAGTGGAGTTTTGTTTGTTCTCCCTTACTCCCTGTGGGCTCTCCTGCATCGCTCCCTAAGACTAGCCTCCAATCAACCTCAACCCATTTGGTTGGGTTTCCTCTCTTCTCTACCTCACTCTGGCCTTCCTCACAATTATTGACAGCCATTTCTATCATGAACCTTGGAAAACTCAAGTTCCAATTCCATGCAACAAAAGTGATATGAAGTCAGCTCAAGACTTTGAATCAGGCCACCATATCAATCTGTCTAATCACAAGATTTTGGACTGAAATGGCCAAAACCTGACATCCTCCCTTCAATGGCATCATGATTCTCTCCTCCTCACTTGGGTTCACACACAAGAATCTCGTGACTCAGCTTGTGATTCCAACACGATTCTCCAGACTATGCAAAGGTTCAGGGTAATCTTTCAACATTGCAAAATCTTCTTGACCCAATCTCAATTTTATAGTTATCCTAATCTCAGTCATTCTTCAGTCAAAACTCATTAGAAAAACACACCTAATGCATGTTTTACTTCTGCCACTATCTTGTATAGCCCTACATGAAGTATCTGTTCATGCAAGTGTACCTTCTTGGTTGGTATGGCCCGAGTCAAGGTTGTTAAAGATCCTCATATAGGGTGTCTTCACTTTGGGTCTTCCATCCTCCCAAGTCTGATCAGAGTCTTCCTCTCCTCCAATATGAAGTCTTCGTGCCTTGAGCCGTGCAAAGTGCTCACCTATTTTACCTTTTAACCAATGGGACTCATCTTTGACCCTGAAAACGCAGAGTGAGGACACTCGAGATTCAAAGTCCACTGTTTGGACGAACGGTCCGAAGGTGGGTAGGCACTATTAGACACTGCGGATTGGCGACGTATCTATGCCATGAATATACACAAATCACATTTGAACATATTAAATGAGAATGCAGACGAATTCAAAGAACCTTCTTTCACCCAATGCGCGACAGAGAGGAGAGAAAGGGAAAATATTGCTTCAGTCCTTTCTGTTCCCGTCTTGCTGCGCTCGGCAATATCTACTAAAGCGTAGAACCTCGCTCCATGGCTACGAACCTTGTTAATTATCCATTTTACGTTTCCCGAAGCAAGCTTATCCTCTCCTTCGTAATCCAACTGTAATTTGATGACCCGGAATCAACCCGTAATGCCAGTGTGAGACAGTTATAATTTCTGTGGCGGTCAGCGCTCACGCATGATTCATATGTTCCATTATTCGAACGGAGGCCTCCTATTCTGACCCGGAATCTGCAACGAAGAAAAGCATAATGACCAGACTATGACACTATGACATCACTAACCATAGTAAACATCTTCTCTTTTATTGACATCCATCTTCTCTTTTATCCAAATCGAGTTCAAATTGCACAAACTCGATGTGATGGCACGCTTCAATGTATACACTTTGTGCGTCTCGCCTTGAACTCTGCCTCTTCAGAAACAGGGCCAAAATATTTCCAATAATCCACTTTCTTACGTTTCTTCTTAGACATGACGAACTCGATTACAGACGAAGGCAAACAACAGTCTTCAATATAGTTGATACCACTCACAATTTGATGAATTTTGCATCAGTTCCAGCTTACTTGTTAGTCAAAAACATGTCATAAAAGGAATGTATTAAGATCATAAAAACGTTTGAAACGCACACGAAAGTTCACTTTCTCGCAAACTTAAAACTTAAAAAGAACGTCTCCATACGAATAAATGGATCTACTATCTCGTCCATAGAAAAAAGAAAAGAAGACGAAGTTTTTGCAATAAGCATTGGAATAAGATTTGGAAATTAGATAGAGTAAACTTTCACCTCATTATAATATTAATCAAGTGCTCTCCTAACCTTATGAGCGCATCACCATGCTATGGCTCACAAACTCGACTTACTTTGAATTACTTTCCGAGTTCAGATAGCGGGGCTGGCGGAGTCTATCAGTTGCCTGGTAGGCACCTAGAAGGAAAGTGCGGCGATACGCGCTTTTTTGACCCGAAGGATACTTGTTTAGCTTGTAGAGCCCCTTCGGCTTTGCAGTTTTCGCTAACTTCTTCGCCTGTAAAGGCAAAGAAGTCTTTGGACTCATAGCACTGATTGCGAGGATATTGGGAGAAGTCAAAGAGGGGCCGGGCCCGCATCTGATATTTACATTGTCCGGCGATCGTCCAAATGAGATTCTTTTTTCTCCAGCAGAACGCCATAGGAGTAGCGCGTCATTGGTTCAGTTGAAACTGCACCTACACCACTGTAACCGTACTTCCGAACCATGAGTATTCACACTAAAAAGGTTTCCATGAACCGTCCCTAACTATTGACAGTTATATGATTCCAGAGGATGACGTAGAACTTGGTCAATTGTGTTTATTAGAAGTGGAAAATCGAGTGGTTGTATCAGCACAAGTCATCTAAATATGAATATTACTTCAGCTGAAGTATATAAGCAGAACTAATAAACTTTGAGGTATTTGATAATATATAAATTCAAGATATTTTTACTTTTCTAGTGTTTATTTTATTTTAAATAATATATTTCCATTGCTTTAAAGGTATGAGTGACAGGTGCAATTCCTAGTCAAGCAATCACAAGCGATCAGCAAAGCGATCACATCAACTGATAAGTTTTTAGATATTACGCCGGAATGTACACCATACAATTTAGAAAACTCAGATATCTTAAGTGCATTAGAACATAGGTTAGATATCTAACGGCATTAGAACACAGGTTAGATATCTTAGATGCTTTAGAACAGATTTCTCATATTGATATTATTAAGGTTAAACCTTATTTTTTATTCTTGTATTTAATATTTATAAAGTTCATGAGGTCTGATTGTCCTAGTAGGGTAAATAGTTGTCATGTGCTTTATCTCGGTATGGCTTGACGGTGTCTTCCTATCTTTCTTATTAGTTTACTGGTCCGGAGTCTTTCATTCAAGATAGTTGGGTGTACTTCCTTACATGTGTTTTGTCTTTGTACGGCTTGGATTTACGGGTGTTCCTCTTTCTTGTAATTTTTACATGGTCACATTCTTTACTTCATAGTTGGGTTGTACTCCCTTGCGATTTAAACTTGGTCGTTTAAATCAAACTTCTATTTCTTTTGAATGTTCGGGTTCCTTATTGACCATAATTTTTTCTTTAGAGGTTCTAGTTGTCTGTAGACTTGCATAAGATTTGCATAACTTAGATATGTTAGGTGTCATAAGGCAGATTCTTCCTGCCGAATCTATTAGGACTTAACTCCGTTACTCTTTATGCCTTTTCCTTATAAGGCTTGATAGAGTCTTCCCATTCCTTATTGGTTTTACACGCGATCGCTTTTACTCTAGTTTCAATAAACGAGAAGATGTTTACTATGGTCATAATGTCATTTCTGGTCATTATGCTTTTCCTTCGTTGCAGATTCCGGGTCAGAATAGCAGGCCTCCGTTCGAATATGGAACATATGAATGATGCGTCAGCGGTGACCGCCACAAAATTTAGAACTGTCTCGCACTCGAATTACGGTATGATTCGGGGTCATCAAATTACAGTTGGATTATGCAGGAGAGGATAAGCTTGGTTCGGGAAACGTAAAATAGATAACTAACAAGGTTCGTAGCCATGGAGCGAGGTTCTACGCTTTAGTAGATATTGCCGAGCGCAGCAAGACGAGAACAGAAAGGACTAAAGCAGTATTTTATTTTTCTTTCCGCTCTTCCGCGCATTGGGTGAAAGAGGTAAACACGAAGGTTCTTTGAATTCGTCTACATTTCTTTAAATATTTTCAAATATGATTTGTGTACATTCATGTCATAGATACGTCGCCAATCTGCGGTGTCTCACAGTGCTTACCACCTTCGGACCTTTCGCCCAAAAAGTGGACTTTGAATCTCGAGTGTCCTCGCTCCGCGTTTTCTGGGTAAAAGATGCGGCCCCTTGGGTAAAAGGTAAAATAGCTGGGCACTTTGCACGGCTCAAGGCTAGAATTCGAGGCTCGCGCAGAAGATGCGGTCAACTTTGTTGAATAGCACCCTGGAGCTTACTCAATATCAGATCCCACCAGAGGACCTGTAAAGAAGTCTTCTACAGACCCTTCGGGTCACAGGAGATAATAATCACGTTTCCATTTTAGTCAGATTCGAGTTTGAGCTCTGACCAAGACGGTGGGTGTTTGATATGCAAATATAGTACTCTCAGGAAAAGGAGTACAAGGCATTACCAAGTGCAAAAGAAAGAAGAAAGGTGCAAGGCTCTAGTCCTTGGTTACCAAGAAAGAAACCAAAACAAGGCCCAATGACACACGAGGGAAAAAGTCAAGATAGAAAATAGTAATCAACACTAGCCTGATCTTGAACTATCCGGTAAAGGTCCTCTAATGGTATGCAAGGTAGTGGGAAGAAAAAACCCCTAGTCACAATAGGTGTGCTTTTTCAGCTGAACTCGAATGATGAACTAGATTACATATGAATGCAAACAACAGTCAATATAATTAATACCACCCACAATTTGATGAATTTTGCATCATTTCCTGCTTACTTGTTAGTTAAAACTTGTCATGAAAGAATGAATTAAGATCATAAAAAACGTTTAAAATGCATACGTTGAAAACTGCGGGTTCATGTCTTCAACTGGTTCATGTCTGCGTCCATGGTGCGGATAACTTTCCTTTCTATCTCGCATCGCCAACCCTCTTAGGCCTAGTACTTTCGTTTTATGTGTACTACTCGGCGTCCGATACGGTGCCCCATGAAAGGAATTCCCACGGATATACGTTTCATGTGGGTCTTTTCCATGTTTATAGAAAATTGAGTTTCTCTCTTAGGAAGGTATCGTATTCTCGAGGAAGGGTTTAGGGCGGATTTAGCATCAGATAGGAGCACATATAGTTATGAGGAAGTCTATCTCCGTATCGTATGGTCTGTACTCCATATTTCTAAACAATGGGTCGAAAGGGTCAATGTTTTACGCATCTTTCCATGTTCCCGAAGCAGCACCCAGCTGCAATTTTCCTTCCTTCCCAGGTTGTACTGCTGGATGAGGCCTTCTATCCCTATGTAGAACTCGTATCATATATCATATACATACGCTTCCCTTTGCTATTTAGTGTCTCATGACTCAGGCGTCCATAGTGCTTGTTGTGATATACTTTATATTTTGTTCTCGGACGGTTCACTCTCATGATACTTCGACCCACTTTTGGAATCACACCGCTTCTCTCTCATTACACTTCGATCCATTTTTGCAATCACACCATTCGATAACTCTTGTATTGTTCCACTCCTCCATTCTCCACTTATTTCCCTCCTTAGTGCTTTTCCTTTGCTCTTTGACTGATACCTGGTTTGACCACTCATTTTTACTGTGTTCCTACTCTACTCCAGTCCAAGTTCATATTCATTATCATTCACGCACTGGCGGGCTCTAACCTGATGTTTCCTATTTCTCATAGTTGTTTGCATAAATGCTCTCGATTCCACGTTGTTTACCAGTCCCTTGGTCATCTGTTATTTCCAATTTATTTCAATTATGCCTTCACTGCAAATTACATTTGATGCATTCTACCGTAGGGATTTAACACCTTGGGGATTTAACACTGTCTTTTAGATTTGTGAATCATGTACATGATGTTTATCTATCATTTACATTTCATGAATTCTGAATAACCCATTCTGAGAACGATTTATACTCTCAAATTCATATATTTAGGACAATATTGGATTTAGTTTTACCTTCCGTGGTTATGAAATTTGACTCAATGTTCCCATAGTGTATGGATATCTTCGATTTCAATCGGCAGGAGGGCCGATTTCTCATACCAATATTATTGTGGTTATCTTCTTTTTACCTTGGTTTTATCCTTATATGACTTTCCATCCTTCTTGTTATCTTACACGGTTGAATTTTAATAGTGTTTTTTTTTTCTCAGATCTTCCGTCTCGCGTAGTTACTTTTTTGCAACCCATTCATATGGGCTTTCGTGATTCTTGTTATCTTACACGGTTGAATTTTAATAGTGTTTTTTTTTCTCAGATCTTCCGTCTCGCGTAGTTACTTTTTTGCAACCCATTCATATGGGCTTTCGTGAGCAATCAGTTTAGGCTCCCACCACTTACGTGGCAAGCATGAGTCGCGGAAAATAAAATAGACTCGCATGGTTTAGAACCTTAGGAGAGCAATCCCATTAGTCAAGGCTTGGAATGCCCATGTAAATATTTTAGGTCCATAGGATAGGTATAGTTCTATGGTCTCCCACTACTTATGTGGCAAGCATGAGTCAGCACTCGGAAGATAGACTCACATGGTTTAGAACAATCACATTAATCAAGGTTTAGATGCTCAGGCAGATATTTTAGGTGCATAGGTTTTTATATAGTCTGGATATTTCAGATGCTATAGGGACTGTTTTCCATATTATTATTGGAATGTAGATTCTTTGGTATGTTCATAAATTCTTCTACAAGTATTTCAGTCATATGTTATTTGTATAGTTTAGATATGTTAGATGCGGTGGGATAAATTTTTCATACTTTATTGAAACTTAACCTCATAAAATATAAACCATATGATTTATATAACTCTATACATATTATCGGGGTTGAGCTTAATAAAACTAACCCTTGCATGATATATTAGATGTAATAGAACCGACTAGATTCTCAATCGATACTATTGAAGGTAGTTTTATTTTGTCTCTTCTATTTTACCTTTTGGACAGTTTGATATGTTGTCTTCTCATCCTTCTTATTATTTAGTTTGATTTTATCTCTTATATTTTACCTTTGTACATTTTGATGATGTATTACCCTTCATATTATCCAACGTGGTCGCCATGCGGTCAGAACCCATGTGTCGAGCCCCATGGACACAACTGTGGGTGACCTAACGGCTTCCCTCCCAATAATTCATATAGTATTTCCATGAACAATCGTTTCTGGCATGGATTTCTTAAATTGTGAAAATGCCAAATCGTCTTGCCTCTTACCGTGCGCACATGGAAGATCCGATGACGAGATCGGGTGCGTTTGCAGTATGTACCTAAAAAATGGAAAAAGCGAGAACGAGCATCCATATTACAAATAGAAAAAATGATTAAAAAGAAAAAATATCGTTATGTAATTCAATTATTTTCGATAAAGTACTTTACGGGTTTTCCCCCGAAAGAACTGTGCGTGAAAATTTGCCTTCATACAGCTCTATTTCATTCTCAGAACGCCTTCCTACGCACCAATGTGACAAATTCCCCGCTTGAGCACTATAGGGAGAGGCACTACGTACGAAGACCTTCTTTCTCATCCGTTTCGGCGAAGATTGTCCTTCAAACAATCAACCAAAGAGAGAAGGCATTCTAAGATTCATTTGAAAACTGTGTCACGGGTAAAAGCAGCCTACTTTCATGTGCTGCAGATACATCTGTTCCCATTGTGACATCAGCAATGGGAGATGGCGGCGTATATAGCAAGAACCAGTGAAGAGTTTTTGCAGGCTAACACAAACCTCTCAGGGAAAGTTATTGAGAGGGTGTTAGTAACATCATCATTTACAGACTATTGGATGTATGGAAGGACAGTGATTTAGACTTTGACAATGACCAGATAAAGATGATACAAAAGTATGCATCGAAGGTAATCGGATCTTACCTACCCTCTTAGAAGTGGACCTGTAGTCCATTTCTGTACATGGAACAACTGAGGATGCCAAATCTGCAACTATAGTGGACGTAGCCATCTGGAAGAACGGAAGATCTTGTCCTCAGGTTTGTCCCATGCATGTCTGGTGACAGCATGAAGTGTATCATGCAAATCGTATATATAACACCATGTGCACTCTCCATGTATCACGTCATGCTAAAAAAACTGTCGCTCGTGTTTCACCTATAAGAAAGCCCAGAGGTTCTGTAACTTCAGACTTGAACCCGTCCACATCTTCCTTTGCTTCTGAGTTTTAGTTTTTTCGTCGTTCTAGTACTCGAGCGAGCTGCCGTCAAGCAAAGAGAATGGCCAAGGGAGAAAGTTTGATTAACATGAGGAAGTTTCTCTTGTTTTCGATGTGGACGCTGGTTGTCAATCAGTGCCTTCATATGAAACACCTCGCTTTCGGGATGAGGAACGAGATTAGTGACCTAGAAAGTGGAGAAAGGAGGGGTTCCAGTCTCCATCCCTTGCAAGATAGGTTTAAAAATAGACACTATTATAGTCTTCCAAGCGAGGATATAACCATACCATCGGCTACCCAGTTGTCTGAGATGGAGATGTTGTTTAGTTTCAAAATGTCCATTCACGATCCAAGAGGAGGGTTAGCGAACTGGGATTTGAATGACAGTAGCCCATGCTTATGGAGGGGTATACACTGTAATTCTGATTTGGGCGAGGTTGTTACAATCGATTTGAGTGGCATGCAGCTGAGTGGTCATCTGTTATATCCATTATGCAACCTTTCATCTCTTCAAGTTTTAAATCTGTCGAATAATTCGTTCTCAGGTTCTATACCAAAGTTCATAGCGGTATGTGCCAGAATAAAAGAAGTTGATTTATCTCAGAACCATTTGACAGGACGGATACCATCTGAGCTGGGTGAATTGGGGAAGCTGGAGCATCTTTACCTGTCGTTGAATCGGTTGACAGGCAGCATTCCTCGTTCCTTGGGAAACTGCTCCAACTTGCAAGAGCTTGGTCTCAGCAGAAACAATTTGACAGGACGGATACCATCTGAGCTGGGTGAATTGGGACAGCTGCAGCTTCTTAACTTGTGGTCGAATGGGTTGACAGGGAACATTCCTCGTCCTTTGGGAAACTGCTCCAACTTGCAACTGCTTCATCTCACCGATAACAATTTGACAGGACGGATACCATCTGAGCTGGGTGACTTGGGGAAGCTGGAGCATCTTTACCTGTCGTTGAATGGGTTGACAGGCAGCATTCCACGTTCCCTGCAAAACTCCTCCAATTTGCAAGAGCTTGATCTATCCGGAAACAATTTGACAGGACGGATACCATCTGAGCTGGGTGAATTGGGACAACTGCAGGTTCTTTACCTGTGGTCGAATGGGTTGACAGGGAGCATTCCTCGTTCTTTGGGAAATTGCTCCAACTTGCAAGGCCTTGGTCTGCACAGAAACAATTTGACAGGACGGATACCATCTGAACTGGGTGAATTGGGACAGCTGAAGGGTCTTTACCTGTGGTCGAATGGGTTGACAGGGAGCATTCCTCGTTCTTTGGGAAACTGCTCCAACTTGCAAGAGCTTGATCTCTCCGAAACCAAGTTGATAGGACGGATACCATCTGAGCTGGGTGAATTGGGACAGCTGCAGCTTCTTTACCTGTGGGGGAATGGGTTGACAGGGAGCATTCCCCGCTCTTTGGGAAACTGCTCCAACTTGCAAGACCTTGGTCTCAGCAGAAACAATTTGACAGGACGGATACCATCTGAGCTGGGTGAATTGGGACAGCTGCAGGTGCTTAATCTGTTGTTGAATGGATTGACAGGGAGCATTCCTCGTTCTTTGGGAAACTGCTCCAACTTGCAAAAGCTTCTTCTCACCAGGAACAATTTGACAGGACGGATCCCATCTGAGCTGGGTGAATTGGGACAGCTTCAGGGTCTTTACCTGTGGTCGAATGGGTTGACAGGGAGCATTCCTCGTTCTTTGGGAAACTGCTCCAACTTGCAAACGCTTGATCTTGCCATAAACAATTTGACAGGACGGATACCATCGGAGCTGGGTGAGTTGGGAGAGCTGCAGATTCTTTCCCTGATGTCGAATGGGTTGACAGGGAGCATTCCTCGTTCTTTGGGAAATTGCTCCAACTTGCAAGACCTTGGCCTGAACGGAAACAATTTGACAGGACGGATACCATCTGAGCTGGGTGAATTGGGACAGCTGAAGGGTCTTTACCTGTGGTCGAATAGGTTGACAGGGAGCATTCCTCGTTCTTTGGGAAACTGCTCCAACTTGCAAGTGCTTGATCTCTCCGAAACCAAGTTGATAGGACGGATACCATCTGAGCTGGGTGAATTGGGACAGCTGCAGCTTCTTTACCTGTGGGGGAATGGGTTGACAGGGAGCATTCCTCCTTCTTTGGGAAATTGTTTGTCTATGGAAGTTCTATATCTTCAAAAGAATTCGCTTTCAGGGTCCTTACCGTCCAACCTCGGTAATTTACAACGCCTTAAAGAGTTGATGCTTTCCAAAAATCAACTTTCGGGCAACATTCCTGGAAATTGGGGGTCCTCTCTACATTCCCTGGACGTTCTGGATGTCTCCCACAACAGATTGGAAGGATACATACCAGGGAACCTCGGAGATATCTCTTCTCTAGTTCGACTCAAGCTTGATCACAACAGCCTGATCGGTGCAGTTCCAACCAGTCTCGGATATCCAGGGAGTTCACTAAAAAGTCTCACTCTAGGAAATAATAAACTCACTGGTCGGATTCCTGCGTCATTGAGTAGGTTTGACAAGTTATCAGTGCTGGACTTGAGCAACAACCAGTTCCATGGTTCTTTGCAAGCTAGCTTAAAGAGTCTACCCACGTCGTTGCGAGTTCTAAAAGTGAGCTCAAATAACTTGACGGGTCCATTTCCTCAGTGGATACTTTCATTGACATCTCTCCAGCTGCTTGACCTGTCAAACAACAAATTCTACGGAGTTCTTCCCAGCGACCTATCAAAGATGCAGGGTTTCATGGGCGTCAAGGATAGCATTTTCTATAGTGGTGACATCGATATCCTCCGAGAAGAGATAGTGGTGTCAGCAAAAGGCCTACTACTTCGACTGACATACGTGGAAGTGGATCGAATCTTGTTCGATATAAGTAACAACAATTTCACAGGTTCTATCCCAGATGGACTGGGCGGTCTTCATGGATTACGTTACTTGACACTATCTGGTAATAAGTTCGATGGTCCTATCCCATCCCGTCTTCCCGAACTCAGAGTGTTGGAGTCCCTTGATCTGTCGAGGAATAACTTAGCAGGAAATATCCCGTCAAGTTTTGCACAATTCACCACGGTTAGTTATTTCAATGTCAGCTTCAATAACCTAGAGGGGCCGATTCCCAGTTCTACTCAGTTCCAGTCGTTCAACAAAGAAATGTTTGATGGAAATCCTGGACTTTGTGGTTTGCCACTAGATCCGTGCACAGAATCTCCCCAGACGGCGACAGCAGGTTCCGAAGCGAGGAAAGTAGAGATATAGATGACTTACTGTCATGGCCCTTTGATGACTGGGTGTCACTTCCTGCATATCTACTAGGATCTGTAGTTAGTTTTTGTGTTTCCTTAGGATTGACCTTTGGTTCAAATCATATCAGACGAACTACTTTCAATATGGCTTTTGCAGTTTACAGGAGACTAAATTTCATCCGCAGTCCACAAGTATCCGAGATGTATGGGCTCTATAGACTGAGAACGTAATCTGTACAATGTACATTTGGCGAAATTGGATTTTCCATTTCAATATCCAATTTCGGTCTATCATGAAAAGTCCAGTTTATTCGATTCCGGAAGTCTTCTTTTGTTCTTTCTTTGTTGAATCATTATAACATATGATGTATCCATTTTCAAACTCTAATTTTAAAATTTTAAAAATCTAATGAGTTATGCACAGATTGAGTTGTAACGAGGTACTTTTTGCCTGGTGGTCATACAATGATCACCGGACACAAAGTAAACCATCGTGCAGTATTACACCAAATATTAAAATTTATCGCCAAAAATCAAAAAGCCGCTACCAAGTATACAAGTGTGTAATATGGATTTCCTGCTTAGTACATTTGGAAGTTAATCAAGCGATTTGGAACGGTAAGGTTTTTTTATGGATGCAGTTTAAATTTAAGAGTGTGGTGAGCTTAAGGATACGAAAGCCAGATCCATCAATCTGAAAGTTTTCTGTAAGTTGGAGCTACTTTCTAATCATTAGAGGATTACTTCCCTTTGTGAAATGAAATGCTAAAAACTTGGCAGCTAGTCCCTCCCCTAGGTATATTTCACCCCAAAGGTTGGTTTTCAGGCTGAAGGTTCTTTCACCCGGTGTTCAGGATAACTTCCTTGATAATGTGCAAATTTCCTACCTAAGTACTCAAGCACTCATTCCCACTAAATGTCAAGTGTAACTTCATTGATTCGTGCAAATTTTATAAGCAAATACTCAAACAAACACACAGTCCTTCTGCAAGATTTCTCACCTCGACTCAACCAAGTATACAATCAAAGATGTAGGCAAAATCCATTCGACACAAGAGACTCAGAAGAGATGTTTCAGCTGAATGCTTTGTTCATGAATGAAATGGACATTGTTTTTGTGGGTCTCAACTTCTGTATACAGTTTCCTAACTATTGATTGAAGAACATCAATGGCTGAGGATGTACACAATCTCTTAGCTACTGCTACTCCACTTAATGCTAATTTTACCTATTGATCTTGTCCTAAGTGCAATTAAGAAGTGGTTGTGCTACCACCACCCACAATTACTCCTTGTCATTTACTTTACAAGTAATTACACTCCCGCAATCATCAGCTACAAAACTGGTCTTAAGTCAAAAAGTATTTCTGGACAAAGATAGAGTTCAAGGCCAAATAGAATTTCAAGCCATGGGTGTATTCTATACTTGATGCATTTCTACTGATTTCCCTCGGGCTAACAATTACCCTCTTCATAAAATCTACCATGAGGAGCTATCTTTGCCTTTACGGATCTTAATCAGTAATTCCGTTTGATCCTGATAGCCCACAATTTCCAACAATAGCACTTTCGTGGTACATTAAAATTTCTTTGAAGTGTTCTCCATTAACCTATCTGCCAATTGCTACAATCCATTGTCTTAGTAGGTCTTCACGGCATGTACTTGTGATTCGGAATCTTGAGCTTTCAATTTCTCCAAGGAGGCTACTACTACCTCCTTTGCAATCTCCTCCAAATGGTCCCATTCCATCTTTGCCAAAATAGTGGTATTTTCTAGGTTAAATTGGTTCCTTTGTTTCTTCATCTCAACTATAATTTCTTCTTAAATAGTTGTGCTATCCACATGTTTTATCTTATAGTTGTTAGGATAGAAAGTGTATTTTTAAGTAGGAAAGGAAATTAGATGAAGAGAATTGGTGTGTTTTGGATCCAAATCAAGAGATTCAATCTGACCCAAGGAAGTAGACGTTGGCTGGGAGGAGATGAATACTTAGATCAGACTTGGAAGTGCAAAAGACCCAAAGCGAGGACACTTTGCATCGGAGTAAAGAACCCAATCTGAGTATCCTTAACAATCTTGATTCAGGCATTAACAGCCAATAAGGTACACTTGAGAATGGTTACTTTGTGTGAGGATAAATTTGGAAGTAACAAGAGTAATGCATGTATAATAAGGGATTCTCAATGGAGGTTTGACTGAAGTATGACTATGAATTGAGACTTTGTCAAGGAGAGTCTACAATGTTGTAAGAAAATCATGTGCCTTTGAGTAGTTTTCCTGATCATGTTAGAATCAAAAGCTGAGTTGTAGGATTTCTTTATCAAAGCCAAGTGAAGAGAGAAACACTATGCTGTTTAAGGGAGGAAGACAGGTTTTGGCCATCTTGGCATGAAACCCTATGATTAGATGATTTGATATGGTAGCCAAAGTCAAAGTCTTGAACTTCCTTTGGATCACTTTCTTGGCATGGAACTGGAATCTCATGGTTTCCAAGGTTCATGACCAAGATTGCAGCTAGCAATTGTGACAACGGTCCAAATAAGGAGATGAAGAGAGGAAACCTGAGTTGTTGGAGGCTAGTCTTAGGAAAAGATGCAGGAGAACCCATGGGAATCACTTTTGATCAGAAATGTGATCTTGCAGAAGAAACAGAGGAGCTGAAGAATTCCTTTAGAGAACCTCACAAGAAAAACAGATACAAGGTATACACCTATGTAGACCCAAGGAGTTGAAGTATCATGAGGGTAGTGACTGCAATGATGAAGCCAGAGCTGACTACCTATGTCACCAAGCAACAAGCCATGTTCTTCCATCTCATATTTGCAGGAGAGAGTGTAAACTAGGGAAGGTGTTTCTACCTAAGGATGAGGTAGATGATAGTGCAGTGGATGATAGACCTGCCGCCTCACTACTTTTACCTTTTGCAGCTTATTTTTATTTAGGATTGAATTTTCTCAACCTTGAGGACAGAAGACAATAAGTAGGCCTGCATAGGGCAGAACTAGTTACAAGCGAAGCATTCCATTAGGAAGGGACTCAAGAGAGTGCTTGTGAGAATAGTAGATATCATAGCAAGTTTCTGGATCTCTTGAGACGCACACCAACAGAGACATCAACCCACATACCCTCCAAATTCATATTAAGACCGTTGACTCCTTTTGCGTGGAGCTTCTTCTTGTACTCGAATTCGATCTGTGTGGAGAGACTCGGAGTATCCTGGTGAGCTTTGCTTCCAAGTGCCCTTACGGCCAGTTATGAAGTGAGTTTGGAGTCTCTGGGGTACTTGGAACTGATCATCAGAGTCCTTCCTAGAAATTCGTCTATTAACGATTCCGTTTAGACCAGGTGGTGTTAGGTCTCAAAGCGTTTACCAGGGTCAAGTTCCTTCAAATACATCCACTTGCTCAAAATGACCAAGATACTGAAACGAATGTGCCAAAGGATGTGTGAATTTTAGTGCGATCGGTTGTTTGCATCTGTCGAATCCTCTGTAATATGCATATGTCCCCGTTTAGATCCAACTTAGAAAATCCTCTATCCTCTCTATGTAAACTGTGAGCTTACAATGTCCTTTTTGACATGCACGCCTGGTTCCTATCTTTCTGCGCAATTAACGTATGTTAACGACTTATTTAGGAGCAAATGTTGCCGCTTCTGGTCGGTCTTTCTCGTAGATCCGGCGGAGCTTGTGCATCTGGTTGCTTTAAGTGTTCGTCAACTCTCATCTGAGAAAACCGAATCGATAACATATTATAAATAATATTTGAACCGTTAAGTTTAATAGCTTGGTCGTCTGAATGATAAGATATTTATTTGTTCAATATCTTGTTGACCTGGATGATAAGATACTTATTTGTTCAATACTAGTTAATTCTGGCTATATGTTCTGTCTACTTAAGTATCTTGTTGGTATGGATGATAAGATATTTATTGGGATAGGATTATCCTTGGTTCAAGTGATTATAGCACAGACCTTCATCTCTCGATCGACTCGGCCCTCTGTTCCGTTATCTTTTAACTTGGGGATATACTACTTGGCTTCTTTTGGGGCACTTCACACTCCACCCTGTGTTGAAGAGAGTTGTTGCAGTTACTGTGGTTATTGTGGAACTTCTGCGGAGTATTGGGGGGAAGGTCAAGGGTGTCAAAGCAACTGCGATGAGAGTTCAAAAGCATATCCAGCAGAGTGACAGATAAAGATGATACGAAAAGTATGAATCAAAGATAATCGGATCTTACCAACATCCATAAAGTTATCCTCTCATACTTCCTCCGCAAAAGACATAACATGGTACAAATGGAAACTCCTAGAAAAGAAGTGAAATGAATGATTGAGAAAGAAGGCAACCGTGTAGAAAAAACAAAGGATGAGAAGACCCCATCAAGCCTCACAAGGGAGAGACAAAAAAGGTAAAATGGGGCTAAGCCCCAATAGAGTCTATATGAGAAATATGTCCTACCACACCTAAGATATCCAAGCTATGCAAGTTATACGCTCTACACACAACTGGAGCATCCGAAGAAACATCACCTAATGTGATTGCTCTCCTATGGATTGCACCTGCCACTGCAGTCAGTAGAGCAATGAACACATGCTGTCTAAAATATGCTATAAAGTATGAGAGTGAGAGGGGTACCTCTTGGCGCCTAGCATGATAAGCTCTTGTGCACTCCTTGACAAATGTGTCAAATGTCGTGTCCATCACTCCATATAACTCCAAGGCTAGAGGAACAAAGAGGTGACCTCGCTGCATGCCCGTATACTTGGAGACCTTACAACATGTTGCTGCACTTGCCACCCATCCAAGAGAATGGGTAATCACTCCCTTCAAAACTGTATCCCGTGTAGGGTCCGTAACCACAACATACGCTATTGTCACCTGATCATCTCAAACAAAGTATAAGTCTGCCCTAACATGTGTCGTCTGCAAAGCATACAAATGCTCTCTCCAAGCCACGTATCCACTCTATCGTGCCATAGCAAACACTATGTCCCTAATAGCATCATGGGTAGTTATCCTCTATCCTCCAAAAGGACACCGTGTCATGTGGATCATTGCTACATCTAGTGTAGAACAACACTCATAAGTGAATAATGGAGATGTAGATGGGTGGACCAAACCTAGGTGAAACCTCATCGTTGCATAGAAAGTAGTCAGAATGCTCTAATGCACGATAAAGCTAGGATCCAAGAGCCTACACCCTTGCCGGAGCAAGAGCAAAGAAGTGCTCTAGTAGCTTGAGGAATTGACTAAGAAAGAATGTAGCATATGCTCACACTATCATTCCATCAAGTAAGACTTGTAAACCTCTAGTCCAATCTGATGAGAGTGAAGCAAAAGGTGAAAAATCCTCCCGTGCCCGGGGGATAGACTATCTCTCATCTGCCGTAATGAAATCTGGAGAAAAAAGATCCTCCCTCCACCTCTATCACACAGGTCTCCAAAATTGGCCTATTAGCAACCACAAAAGGAGAGGACAGTAAGGGTGCTGAGAGAGCCCACTACCCAAAAATGCTATAGGTGTTATCTCCTCCATTGATAGCAAGCTCACCCCACCACATGAGATCAGCTGAGCCGTCTATCTATATGCCAAATCCCCAGTCATACACTCAAATGTCTTTGGTCCAATAATATAACCAAAGACTCCCATAATCCTCCTATCAAATGCTCCCAAACGCGATAGGAAGGACGGCGAGGGAGAACTATATGTGATGATTGACTGTTAGTGTTTTCAACAATGCTCAAGAAGACATTTAGGACATCAAACACATTCTTAGCTACTGCTATCCACTAACATTGTGTACACTTTCACCAAGGTTTTGTTAAGAAGTATATATAAGACGGGTACTAGATTCCATAGCATGTGTACAAATAGACATGATGCAGCAAAGAACTCCACAAAAAAGTGGCCAAGTGAGGACTTTGTAGCAGAAGTCCAACCTCATTCCATATTTCTCCAGTGCAGTAGACCTTCTTCAGATGGTCTTCCAGATTCTGATGAAGACGTTGCCTAACAAGCGGGGCAGCGTTAACTGAAGAATGTGTTCGGCAATAGGCCTAACCCAGTGTCTTAATTTATTATACCTTCGAATAAACCTATGAGAAATATGCTCAGAACGTCTTATGCGGATGCCCTATGTGCCCTCCGTTTACTTTCTGAACAAGAAGAAGAAAAAGCAGATTATCTTGGAAAGCTGTAACCCTCGGGTTCTTACCTGCTTATGCACGCTTGACAACTCGTTATAAGCAACAAGGGAACATGCATGAGTTCAAACCCGGTTCTCATTACACTTCTTCTATTATGAAAGAAATAAACTAGCCGTTATTCCACTATTAAGCTCCCTAACTATGTGGGTGAAAAAGGATGTTATAAACATAATTCATTGGTTGGTTCTCAATGCTGAGAGGATGGAAATGCCAGAAGAATACGTATCATACTTATTGTTCTGTGTATTACAGTAAGAACGGGTAATATTGGATATATATGAAAGGTTGGAAGCCAGTAAGAATGAAGAAATGTTGATAGACATGGCACGCAAGGAATTAGTTAACAGGCACCCTTGGAGTCAGACGTTTTGATTCCAATTATTCTTTCATAGTCTTTGGAAGTTGAATGCATCCGGTGTCCACGGCAACTGCAGATGTATGAGCTCTACAGTAAACACTATTCTGTCGAGTTGAATTTTTCCACATTTTAAAATCCAGGATCTCATCCTCAGTACATTGTGTTAGAAACTTCCTGAGCTGAGTTCACCAAGGAGCATTGCATTGGGATATGCTTTCGAAGAATTTGCTGTTGCAAAGAGTTTCTTCCGGAAAAATATAATCAACATTGATAATTATTCTTTAGTTGCCAAGATTCGGCATTCCCCTCATCTCATTTCCTTAGAGATCGTTTATGATGCGAGACACTGAATGTTGAAGCTTTCAGTATGACATGGCATAAAGTTGCAATCTTGTAAACATCTAGGAAACTGTGAAATTACATATTACTCTTCTCACGGTTTGAAATCGTCTAACTCCCTTGGTATGTGGTGTCGCAGTTGAGATTGACGAACAAATGCTCTAACACATCTCGATATCAAAGCAAGAAGATGGAAAGTTGTCTCATTTTGAAATTCAGTCTCCTTGCCTTTGCTTGAAGGACCTGATCAAAGTCATTCCCAAATGGTCCCGGATCTTCGAGTCATTGTTCCCAATTTCGACATAATTCCTTCAAGGCTATATAAACAAGGTCCCGGTATATAATAATATTGCGTGCCAGTTTTTCCCTAGTTATCTATAAGTACCTTCATGTTGGGATGAGGGGAAACATAGATTTTTAGAGTATCTTGGACCAGCCTTTTTAATACGAAACAAATATATTGATTTGATAAAAAATATAACGAAACTTGAAGAAAAGAGAAGGTTGCCCTGAATACCAAATATCGCAAAGTTGAGCCGTTGCAACTACTAGAGACAACTTACAGGGTCGGGATTGATATTTAAAAGTAAGATCGAAACGGATCATGAATATTCATGGACAGTGACAAAGTTGGTTAGATAAGTTTCTTGAAAGCTTAACTTTAAGTTGCATCTACTATGTTTAAAACTCGTGATCATAAGCACCTCGCGTTAACATCGATATCCATATACACCATGTACGGAGTCTAGCAAAAGTTATGATGTTTATTCAGGAGTTTCCTTATGTACATTTCGTTACCTCAACGGGACTCAAACTAAGATTATCATAGATACTGCAAGTTCTACATCAATGGGGCCATGTACAGGTACTCCCCTTCTAGTTCAGCATTTAGTCGTGCTTTCACTTGAAAAGCTCTATAAATTACCCCCTAACTAGAGTACAATTGAATTTTGTCTGATCATGCTCTAATTTATTAATAGTAGCAGCAGAATCCCCGATTCTTCGGGAGTGATTTCGGATTGTTCCTGCTATTTCTTGTTATTAGACACTATAAAATGAATAATACCTTCCGAGCTGAGATACTGGTCCAATCCGTGGGCCTGTAGCCCATTTCTTTACATGGAACAACATGGGATGCCAAATCTGGAACTATACCGGACCTAGCAATCTGGAAGGACGGAATATCTTGTCCTAAGGTTAGTTTCCATAGATGTTAGTTGACAGCATGAAATGTCTTGAGTTGAATGAGTTAGTGGGCGTTGAATGACAGTTGCCCATGCTTATGGAGGGGTATACACTCTAATTCCGATTTGGCCGAGGTTGTGAGGATCTACTTGGCTGGCATGCAGCTGAGTGGTCATCTGTTATATCCATTGTGCAATCTTCCATCTCTTCAAGTTTTAAATCTTTCTAATTATTCTGTCTCAGGTTCTATACCAAAGTTCATAGGGGTCTGTGCCAGAAGAGAAGAGGTTGATTTATCTCAGAACCATTTAACAGGATGGATACCATCTGATTTGGGTGAGTTGGGAGAGCTGCAGCGTCTTTCCCTGGGATGGAATGCGTTGACAGGCAGCATTCCTCTTCATTGGGAAACTGCTCCAGCTTGGCAAGAGCTTAGTCCCGTGACAATTTGACAGGACGGATTCCACCTGATTGGAGAATGAGCGTACTGCAGACTCTTCAGGTCAGTGAGAACGCGTTGAATGCAGCATACCTCCTTCTTTGTGAAAGTGCTCCAACTTGCAAGAGCTTAGTCTCTCCCGTAACACTTTGATAGGACGGATTCCGCCTGAATTGGGAGAGTGCTGCAAACTCTTCAGGTGAGGGTGGTGAACGCCTTGACTGGCAGCATTCCACCTTCTTTGGGAAACTGCTCCAACTTGCAAGAGCTTAGTCTCTCCCGTAATAATTTGAGAGGACAGGTACCATCCGAGCTGGGTGAGTTTGGAGAGCTGCAGCTTCTTTACCTGTGGTCGAGTGTGTTGACAGGCAGTATTCCTCCTTTGAGAAACTGCTTGCAAGAGCTTGATCTCTCTTGATTTAACAGGACGGATACCATCTGAGCCGGGTGAGTTGAGAGAGCTGCAGCGTATTTACCTGTTGTCGAATGCGTCGACAGGCAGCGTTTCTCCTTCTTTGGGAAATTGCGTCGACTTTAGAACACCCAAGTTCTATTCAGTAACAAGTTGACAGGCAGCATTCCTCCTTCTTTGGGAAATTGCTTTAACTTAAAACGCCTAGTTCTATCCAGCAACAAGTTGACATGCAGCATTCCTCCTTCTCTGGGATATTTGTTTGTCCATGGAATTTCTGTATCTGCAAAATAATAGGCCTTCAGGGTCTGTACCTTTCAACCTCGGTAATTTTGAACTTCTTAAAAGGTTGATACTTTTAAACGATCAACTTTCGGGCAATATTCCTGGAAATTAGGTGTCCTCTCTACATACCCTGGAAGTTATGCATGAATCCCACAACAGATTGGAAGGATACACACCAGGAAACCTCGGACATATCTCTTCTCTAGTTCGCCTCAAGCTTGATAACAACAGTCTCATGGGTGCAGTTCCAACCAGTCTCGGACATCGAGGGAGTTCAATAAAAAGTCTCACTCTTGCAAATAATCAACTCAATGGTCGGATCCCTGAGTCATTGAATGGCTATGACAACTTAATAGTGCTGGACTTGAGCAACAACCAGTTCCGCGGTTGTTTGCAAGCTAGTTTACAGAGTCTACCCGTTGCGAGTTCTTAAAGTGAGCTCAAATAACTTGACGGGTCCGTGTCCTCACTGGATACTCTCATTGACATCTCTCCAGCTGCTTGACATGTCAAACAACAAATTCCACAGAGTTCTTCCCAGCGACCTACCGAAGATGCAGGGTTTCATGCGCGTCAAGGATAGCTTCTCGAATTGTGGTGACATCGAGATCCTCCGAGTGTAGTGTCAGCACAAGCCCTACTACCTTGACTGACATATGTCGAAGTGGATCAAATCTTGTTCCATATACATAACAACAATTTCACAGGGCCTATTCTCGATGGATTGCGCGATCTTCATGGATTATGTTACTTGACACTATCTGGTAATAAGTTCTATGGTCCTATCCCGTTCCGTCTCTCCGAACTCAAACTGTTGGAGTCCCTTGATCTATCGAGGAATACCTTATCAGGAATGATCCCGTCCAATTTTCCGCAACTCACCATGATTAGTGATTTCAATGTGAGCTGCAATAATCTAGAAGGCCTATTCCTAGTTCTACTCAGTTCCAGTAAACAAGCAAATGTTTGATGGAAATCCTGGACTTTGTAGTTTGCCATTGGATCCATGCGCAGAATTTACGAAAACCGCGACCGCAGCTTCCGAAGCGAGGAAAAGTAGAAATATAGATGACTTGCTGTCATGGCCATTTGATGACTGGGTGGCACTTCCTGCATTTGTAACGGGAGATGTAGTTAGGTTTTGTGTTTCTTTAGGATTTGCCTATGGTTTAAATTTTATCAGACTAGTTTAAATTTTGCTTTTGCTGTCCACAAGCTCCGGAGATGTATGGACTCTACATAGGGAGAACGTAAATTGTAAAATGCACAAACATTCTGGCGAAGTTGGACTTCACATTTCAATGCCCAATTGCCTCCGCCATCGACATTGTTCTAGCAACTGTAATGCTCAGATGCGCTGACATTTGTTTGGACTTTTGAAGAAAGCCCGGTTTTGTGTCTTGTTTTAGTTACAGTAGAGATAGTTTTCAGTGTGAGGATAGATATAGTTAAGCTCCCAAGACGATTGCCATAAAGCTTCCAATCTTCTAAAGATCTAAGAAGCTATGGCATCATAGAGTATCTAAATTTTGTCGTGTCCGATGTAATAACAACTTCTAATTTTATGTATCTCATGTGTCATGCCCGTTGTAGCATTGCATCTAGATTGCTTAGACACTCGAGTAATAATGCTAATAGTTAGAGGTATTTTGGCAATTACTCATAGATTACTTTTTAATGATCTGATTTTATGTTCAGGGTAATGACTACATGGTGGGGTTTATCATCACTTGCACCATTTACACCATCAGGTGTGCCATCAATGGGACCCATTGAGGTGAAACCTAAGTCAAAATCAAGAGTATATCTTGGAAGTGCTCACTTCCAAAGATATTCTAAAGAGCTCACTTCTATAATGTTAAACTTTCAAGTTCTTGGTTGGAGTAGCTAGAATGATGAAGAGTGTCACATAGAGTCTCTTTGCTAGAGTGTGTAGTTTGATTTTAATCAGTACTATATTATTGGCAAATTGTTGAGTGACAAATCGAGTATTGATCTGATTAAGTATGATTTGAGTTATATAAATAAACTAATTACATTAGAGAAATGAGCTCTTTGGAACTACATTTTAAATGTAACACTTTAGAGTTCATGTATGACTTATGTGTAAGTTGTACTTCTATAGTGGACAATGTTGACAACAATATATGTTATATAGTGATATGTGTATGCATGACATTTGATTGAGTGTGCCAGATTGATATATAAGGGGTGAGAAGTAGCTTTGAAACAACATAAACAAAGAATCTATTTTGGTAGCAATTTTGGAAAATAATTGACAAAGAGGTTGCGTTGCAATCAATGATGTTAATGATAAAGGGTTAATTCAAACAATAAGAGATGGGTGTTGCACTAGAACTACAACTATCAAATGAGTGGAGGTTATAAATAAATCTTCCCTCTTAGTACTTCTAGAAGTATTGCCCTAGTGACTCCCTTATTGAGAATTGGGAAATAGGTTCTTATATTATGGTTATTTTTCTTTTTGGGTTCCTGTCTCTATTCAAACACTTATGATTTCCAATCATACTTGTACTTAGCTCACAAACTATTCCTTTGCCTTGCATGCATAACACTCTTTGTTTTTATACACTTTGTATCGCTACATTCCATAAGATTAAGGTGGACTTTAGTGATCATGTGCAACCCTTATAAGCATCTTCATTGATTTGCCTTTATTTGACAAATTAAAAATTTGTTTGTAATAAAGGCTACAAAGTTTGGCTTCATGCTCCCTTTTAATTGAGTATTTTTACTTCACCTTCACAAAGTTTACTATGATATATATATATATATATATATATATATATATATATATATATATATATACCACATCCAACACTTCTAAAATTACCAGACTAGTGTATCTATGGATCACCATTAGACACATAGGACATACACACTTTAAGATGTAGTATAGAAAGCAAGCACACTAAAGTTCATGTTGCTGTAAAGTTATTGTGACACAAATCATACAATCTACACTGTCCCAAGTATAGATTGAGAGATGATTAGATTTACTTGAACCACCTTCTTGACATGTGAGTAAATATAGTCACGTTTGTAGACTATCACTATACTTTGTTTGATGTGATGGTTGCAAACATTCTACAAGCCAAATCATTGGCATGAGCCAACATTCAAGCAAGAGCCTCCATGATCATTGCAATATAGGGAAGTAAGACCACTCTGCACAACAATTATTCTTTGATATTTTTGTACCTTTGGCATTTTTTGAAGCCAAAGAGAGGTATTTTTTGTACCTTTCGCATCCTTTGAGAGGTAACCCGAGTCCTTTGTAGTCTTGGACACTGTATCTTTATAGTCAGGCAACGTAGTAAGGCAATGATAATAGGAGCTCCCATCACATCCAAAATCCTTCCCCATTTACTGAAGAACCTAAATCCCTCAGTTTAGCAGTAGATTACTTTGTCTCATACCCCTTGTTTTATTTTAGGTTCTCGGTCAACATAGAAATGCAAATCTTTTTCGACGGGCCTTGTGATCATTTTTTCTTTTGTGTTTGTTAGTGCCTTGTATCTAATTTTTCTTTTATCCTTCAAGATATACTATTTGGTCTATGTCCCTTTGAGAAGAAGCAATAAAAGTCAATGGCAAAGTTTGAAGAATAAACAAGTTGATTCCGCTTCGATCAAAACAGATCCGCAGGATCCGAGAAAAGTCTTCGACCTGAACTCTTTGACCCAATGTGCGCAGCACCTCTCACACAAAAAGTGTCGTGACGTTTGGGCCCGTCGGGTCTTCGTGTGTCAAAAGATGTTTCAAATGATGACGAGTTTTCCGACTAAGACAAACTGGGAATGAGAAAACAGACGAAGACGCGTGGGGTCTCTTGAGGTAAAATGCCGTCGCGTGCGTTGGAATCCCGTTGAGCTCTCCTGTGTTGAAATCGCCAAACCATTTCCGACCCATTTGTACGGCTTGAGGGGGTCTTCCCATCTTTCGTGTTTCCTACGCGGTCGCCCTTTTTCTTTCCGCCCATTGACCCTGGAAAGGAAAACAAATCTCCTCTGGACACGGACCCCTTGGTCGAAGTATATCATTTTGCCGGCCAACCGACCCCTACAGCCCCTATCGCTTTCAGGAGTTATCTAGAACCATTCCCTTATTATTTGGCGCCTTAAATTAGCCCGAACTAGACTTCTGGAGTTTCCTAAACTATTTCCTCAAGCTTGAAGCTCGCTCCACGTATAGTCTAAGAGGGGTACTTTCTGCGTCCCTCCTGATTATCCAGAGCATTTCCAGCATGTACCTTCCTTTCCTTGCACTATGCGCCTTTGGGACGGTTTCCCTGAGACTTAATAGATGAGGAGTTTTCAGTTATTAAGACAAGGTGGGACCGAAAATCATCTTTCTTGTCGCGCAGCATAAGGCTTTTATGCACTTTGCTTATCCCACCGTGGATACTTATGCTATGCCCGGGAAGGGCTTTGCCATGAAGATCTAGGGGCCTTAGGGCAAGCACATACAATTGCTCAGACAATTTGGCCTATATCAGGAGTTTGAATGGTAAACAATATCGATTAATAAAAAACAGCGCTAACCTACCAATCACTGTCTTTTTCATTTCTTATTTCTTCTATAACCCGTCCCTTGCTTTACTTACTAATCAAATGACACTTTGCCTATGTTTATTAGCATTATTATTTCTCTATGATGGCGCAGAAGGACGCTCTAGCCTTTACCCAATCAAATTAATCGAGAAGGAATCATGAGAATTTACTCAATGAAATTAATCCAGAAGGAATCCCGAGAATTTCCTGAATCTGTCTTCTTCTTTTTGACAAGCATGAGTGTAATAGCAAAAGGAAGAACCAACTGAATTATTTGTCCAATAGTTATGTGATGAAGAAGAGTAGCACCTATAAAAGGAAGAAATCTCGAGAAAAAGCTAACCCTCTTATTCTTTTTGGTCACTACTGTTATCCTCTCAAAAGGATTTAGGTGTTACTTGCGCACAGGATGCATCTACACTTTATCCTCAATGCACCCCTAAGCCGAAGCAAGAGCTCTTATAATGTGAGGCGGGTGAAATGCTGACCAAAGGTTGGAGCGTGCACAAATCTTTTCCAGAAGGAGCACATATCCAAGAGGGTTAGCAAAAGTTTAGTGTAATTAGTATAATCTACCCTCATATTTTGCGAGCATTTGAGACAATTTGGGTGGGCGTGACAAATCTGGGTGCTCCAAAGAACTCGAGGACATTGAGTACTTGTGGTAACCCATCTTGTGTCTCCTTATCCCAAAACTTTTTTCCTTTTCTCAAAGTAATTTGTTAAATCTTTAGATTATAATGCTATCAGTAGATGGGATTTCTGACTGGTACTCTAATTGCCATAAAACACCTACAAAAATGTACACAGATAACGAGAGGAGTAGTCAAACCATCAGAGTAGACTACCCATACACCATCGGTGTGGGACATGATCATGGTCACAAGTACCGGTTGCCACATCAGCAGTAGGCAGTCAGAAGACCCTGTTGGCATTCACCCAAGCAAAAGAACTGCCATGCAAAACAAAGAATTGATTTTGGCAACTTTCAGTCCTTGCAATGTTTCACACATGTGGTAACAATGAAGTTTCAACACTAATGCCTGCCAAAATTCTAAAATGAATTTTTGACAGGTACAAGTACTTCACCTTGTGACGGAGTATGGTTCAGTCAAATTAACATCGTGCCTCCACCAAGAATCAAATTTCAATAAGATTGTAGAAGCACATTAGAACAAACTCGCCTAGCAGTGAAGTAGCATTTTTTATTCAGCATGAGAGATTGTGTGAGAGTGTGATCAGGACTGAGAGCATGAAAAAAATCTAGTGACAGGAATTTGCATTGGTAGCATTGGGCAATGTCTCTGAAAAAGAGAAGCCAACCAGAATCACCTTGTGCCCTCCAAGAGTGGAGAAATATGTCACTTGTAGTTCTTGTTGTGGATCCGGAATTCACTTATCTCTCAATGATACTAGAGATCAAGGAGAAAGAATCCAAAATTTTTCTGACTTGCAAGGCAATGTGCTTGCCTCGATCGAGGAACATTGGTAGAAAGTTATCAGGTCCAATTTGATGCTTGGAGCAATCTACCTCAACCAAGAGTGGCCTTGAGCAATAGAAGAAAACACTACCAAGTGCAAAAGGAAGAAGAAAGGTGCAAGACTCTACAGTCCTTGGTTACCAAGAAAGAGACCAAAACATGGCCCAATGACAGACAAGGGAAAAAGTGAACTTAGAAAATAGTAGTCAACACTAGCCTAATCTTGAACTATGTGGTAGAGGTCTAATGTGATACAGGAACTAACGGTATGCAAGGTAGTGGGGAGGAAGAACCCTAGTCACAATAGGTGTGCTTCTTCAAATGAACTCCAATGATGAACTCGATTACATATGAAAGCAAACAACAGTCCTTAATATAGTTGATACCACTCACAATTTGATGAATTTTGCATCATTACCTACTTACTTGTTAGTTAAAACTTGTAATAAAAAGAATGTATTAAGATCATAAAAAATGTTTAAAATGCGGGTTCATGTCCTCAACTGGTTCATGTCTGCATCCATGGTGAGGATAACTTTCCTTTTTATCGTGCATCGCCAACCCTCTTAGGCCTAGTACTTCCGTTTTATGTGTACTACTTGGCATCCGATACTGTCCCCCATGAAAGGAATTCACACGGATATGCGTTTCATGTGGGAGTTTTTCATGTTCATAGGAAATTGAGTTTCTCTCTAAGGAAAGTATCGTATTCTCGAGGAAGGGTTTAGGGTGGATTTAGCATCAGATAGGGCACATATAGTTATGAGGAAGTCATCTCCGTATCGTCTGTATTCCATGTTTCTATACAATGGTCGAAAGGGTCACCGCTTTAAGCATCTTTCCCTGTTTCCTAAGCAGCACCCAGCTGCAATTATCCTTCCTTCCCAGGTTGTATTGCTAGATGAGTAATTCTATCCATACGTAGAACTCGTATACATACATATATCATATACATACGCGTCCATTTGCTATTTAGTGTCTCAGGACTCAAGCGACTATAGTGCGTGATAGTGAGGAAGTCATCTCCGTATCGTCTGTACTCCATGTTTCTAGACAATGGGTCGAAAGGGTCACCGCGTTAAGCATCTTCCCTGTTTCCGAAGCAACACCCACCTGCAATTATCCTTCATTCCCTGGTTGTACTGCTGGATGAGTCCTTCTATCCATATGTAGAACTCGTATACATATATCATATACATATGTTCCCTTTTGCTATTTAGTGTCTCAGGACTCAAGCATCTATAGTGCTTGATGTGATATACTTTATATCCTGTCCTGTGACACTTCGACCTATTTTTGCAATTACGCCATTCGATAATTCTTGGATTGTTTTATTTTTCTTTTCTCCACCTAATTTCCTCCCTAGTTTTTTTCCATTGCTCTTTGATTGATTCTTGGTTTGACCTCTTGTGTCTATAGTCCTACTGGGCTCCAGTCCATCTTTGTATTCTTCATCATTCACACACTGTTTACTAGTAGGCTCTTATAGGATATTTCCTATTTTTCACTATCATTTGTATATATGCTAAATATTGTTTATTAGTCCGTTGGTCATATGTTATGTTCAATTTATTTCAATTATAATTTTATTATAAATTATTTTTGATATATTTTATTTTAAAATTTTAACACTATTCTAGTATTATGAATTATAAATATATTATTTATTAATTATTTACATTTTATGAATTCTGAATAACCCGTTTTGGAAATTGTTTATACTCTCATTCATATATAGAATAATATTGGATTTAGTTCTGCTTTCCCGGGGTTATGAAGTGTGACTCAATGTTCCCATAGAGTATGGGTATCTTCGCTCTCAATCCGCAGTAGGATCGATTTCTCATACCAATATTATTGTGGTTATCTTCTTTTTACCTTGGTTTTATCCTTATATGACTTTCCCATCCTTCTTGTTATCTTACGCGGTTGAATTTTAATAGTGTTTTTTTATCTCAGATCTTACGTCTCGCGTAATTACTTTCTTGCAACCCGTTCATATGGGATTTCGTGACCAATCAGTTTAGTCCCCCACCACTTACGTGGCAAGCATGAGTGATGCGCGGAAAATAGACTCGCATGGTTTAGGACCATAGGAGAGCAATCATATTAGTCAAGGCTTGGAATGATCATGTAGATATTTTAGGTGCATAGGTCTCCCACTACTTACGTGGCAAGTATGAGTTGGCGCGCGTAAAATAATCACATGGTTTAGAACAATCACATTAGTCAAGGTTTAGATTCTCATGCAGATATTTTAGGTGTACAGGTTTTATATAGTCTGGATATTTCAGATGCTCTAGGACCCGTTTTCCATATTATATTATTGGGCTTTAGATTCTTTGGTATGTTCATAAATTCTTCTACAAGTATTCCAGTCATATGTGATTTGTATAGTTTAGATATTTAATATGCGGTGGGATGAATTTTTCATACTTTATTGAAACTCAACCTAATAATATATAAAGCATATGATTTATATAACTCTATAGATACTATGGGGGTTTAGCTTAATAAAACTAATCCTTGCATAATATATTAGATGTAATAAAATCGATTAGATTGGCAACCGATACTAGTGAAGTTAGTTGGACTTCGTCTTTTATATTTTACCTTTGGACAGTTTGATATGTTGTCCTCCCACCCTTCGTATTATTTAGTTTGACTTTATCTCTTATATTTTACCTTTGTACAGTTTGATTGTGTCTTCTCACCCTTCTTATTATCCTACGTGGTCGCCATTCGGTCAGAACCCATGTGTCGAGCCCCATGTGGGTACCTAACGCCCTCCCTCCCATGTAGTATTTCCATGAACAGTCGTTTCTGGCATGGATTTCTTAAATAGTGAAAATGCCCAAAGCGAGAACGAGCATCCACATTACAAATAGAAAAAATGATTAAAAAAAAGAAGAATATCGTTATGTAATTCAATTATTTTCGATAAGTAGACCCTTACGGGCTTTCCCCCGAAAGAACTATGCGTGAAAATTTGCCTTCATACAGTTCTATTTCATTCTCAGAACGCCTTCCTACGCACCAATGTGATAGTTCCCCGCTTGAGCACTATAGGGAGAGGCACTACGTACCGTACGAAGACCTTGTTTCTCATCCATTCCTGTGAAGATTGTCCTTCAAACAATAGACGAACGAGAGAAGGCATTTCAAGATTCCTTTGCAAATTTGTGTCACGGGTAAAAGCAGCCTACTTTCATGTGGTGCAGATACATATTTTCCCATTGTGGCATCAGAAATGGGAGATGGCGGCGTATATAGCAAGAACCAGTTAAAGAGTATTTGCAGGCTAACACAAACCTCTCAGGGAAAGTTATTGAGAGGGGTGTTAGTAACATCATCATTTACAGACTACTGGATGTATTGAAGGACAGTGATTTAGACTTTGACAATGACCAGATAAAGATGATACGAAAAATATGCATCGAAGGTAATCGGATCTTACCTACCCTCTTAGACGTGGACCTGTAGTCCATTTCTGTACATGGAACAACTGGGGATGCCAAATCTGCATCTATACTGGACGTAGCAATCTGGACGAACGGAAGATCTTGTCCTAAGGTTTGTCCCATGCATGTTAGGTGACAGGATGAAGTGAATCATGCAAATCGTATATATTACACCATGTGCACTCTCCATGTATCACGTCATGCTAACAAAACTGTTGCTCGCGTTTCACCTATAAGAAAGCCCAGAGGTTCTGTAACTTCAGACTGGAACCCGCCCACATTTTCGTTTGGTTCTGAGTTTTAGTTTTTCCTCCGTTCTAGTATTCGAGCGAGCTGCCGTCAAGCAAAGAGAATGGCCAAGGGAGAAGGTTTGATTAACATGAGGAATATTCTCTTGTTTTCGATGTGGACGCTGGTTGTCAATCAGTGCCTTCGTACGAAGTACCTCGCTTTGGGGATGAGAAACGAGATTTGTGACCTAGAAACTGGAGAAAGGAGGGGTTCCAGTCTCCATCCCTTGCAAGATAGGTTTAAAAATCGACACTATTCTAGTCTTCCCAGCGAGGATATAACCATACCATCGGCTACCCAGTTGTCTGAGGTGGAGATGTTGTTTAGTTTCGAAATGTCGATTCAAGATCCAAGAGGAGAGTTAGCGAACTGGGATTTGAATGACAGTAGCCCATGCTTATGGAGGGGTATACACTGTAATTCTGATTTGGGCGAGGTTATTAGGATCGATTTGACTGGCATGCAGCTGAGTGGTCATCTGTTATGCCCATTATGCAACCTTTCATCTTTTCAAGTTTTAAATCTGGCCAATAATTCGTTCTCAGGTTCTCAGGTTCTCTACCAAACTTCATAGCGGTTTGTGCCAGAATAGAAGAAGTTGATTTATCTCAGAACCATTTGACAAGACTAATACCATCTGAGTTAGCTGAATTGGGAGAGCTGCAGCTTCTTTTCCTGGGGTGAATGCGTTGACAGGCAGCATTCCTCGTTCTTTGGGAAAGTGCTCCAACTTGCAAGAGCTTGATCTCTCCTGAAACAATTTGACAGGACGGATACCATCTGAGATTCACCCTGGAGCATCTTTACCTGTGGAGGAATGGGTTGACACGGAGCACTCCTTGTGCTTTGGGAAACTGCTCCAACTTGCAACTGCTTAGTCTCACCGGAAACAATTGGACAGGACGGATACTATCTGAGCTGGGTGAATTGTGAAAGCTGGAGAATCTTTACCTGCCGTTGAATGAGTTGACAGGCAGCAGTCCTCGTCCCTTGGGAAACTGCTCCAACTTGCAAGCGCTTGGTCTCAGCAGAAAAAATTTGACAGGACGGATACCATCTGAGCTGGGTGAATTGGGGAAGCTGGAGCATCCTTACCTGTGGTCGAATGGGTTGACAGGCAGCATTCCTCTTTCTTTGGGAAAGTGCTCCAACTTTCAAGAGCTTGATCTCTCCGGAAACAATTTGACAGGACGGATAACATCTGAGCTGGGTGAATTGGGGAAGCTGGAGCATCTTTACCTATGGTCGAATGGGTTGACAGGGAGCATTCCTCGTTCTTTGGGAAACTGCTCCAACTTGCAACTGCTTAGTCTCACCGACAACAGTTTGACAAGCCGGATACCATCTGAGCTGGGTGAATTGGGTAAGCTGGAACATCTTTACCTGTGGTCGAATGGGTTGACAGGCAGCATTCCTCGTTCTTTGGGAAATTGCTCCAACTTGCAAGAGCTTGATCTCTCCGGAAACAATTTGACAGGACGGATACCATCTGAGCTGGGTGAATTGGGACAGCTGGAGCATCTTTACCTGTGGTGGAATGGGTTGACAAGGAGCATTCCTCGTTCGTTGGGAAAGTGCTCCAACTTGCAAGAGCTTGATCTCTCCGGAAACAATTTGACAGGACGGATACCATCTGAACTGGGTGATATGGGGAAGCTGGAGCATCTTTACCTGTGATCGAATGGGTTGACAGGGAGCATTCCTCGTTGTTTGGGAAACTGCTCCAACTTGCAAAACCTTAGTCCCACCAGAAACAATTTGACAGGACGGATTCCACCTGAGTTTGGAGAACTGGGAATGCTGCACACTGTTCAGGTGAGTGAGAACGCGTGACAGGCAGCATTCCTCGTTCTTTGGGAAATTGTTTGTCTATGGAAATTCTGTATCTTCAAAAGAGTTCGCTTTCAGGGTCCGTACCGTCCAACCTCCGTAATTTACAACGCCTTAAAGAGTTGATGCTTTCCATCAATCAACTTTCGGGCAATATTCCTGGAAATTGGGGGTCCTCTCTACATTTTCTGGACGTTCTGGATGTCTCCCACAACAGATTGGAAGGATACATACCAAGGAACCTCGGAGATATCTTTTCTCTAGTTCGACTCAAGCTTGATAACAACAGTCTGATCGGTGCAGTTCCAACCAGTCTCGGATATCCAGGGAGTTCACTAAAAAGTCTCACTCTAGCAAATAATAAACTCACTGGTCGGATTCCTGCGTCATTGAGTAGTTTTGACAACTTATCAGTGCTGGACTTGAGCAACAACCAGTTCCATGGTTCTTTGCAGGCTAGTTTAAAGAGTCAACCCACGTCGTTGCGAGTTCTTAAAGTGAGCTCAAATAACTTGGCGGGTCCATTTCGTCACTGGATACTTTCATTGACATCTCTCCAGCTGCGTGACCTGTCAAACAACAAATTCTAGGGAGTTCTTCCCAGCGACCTATCAAAGATGCAGGATTTCATGGGCGTCAAGGATAGCATTTTCAATAGTGGTGACATCGATATCCTCCGAGAAGAGATAGTGGTGTCAGCAAAAGGCCTACTACTTCGACTCACATACGTGGAAGTGGATCGAATCTTGTTCGATATAAGTAACCACAATTTCACAGGTTCTCTCCCCGATGGACTGGGCGGTCTCCATGGATTACGTTACTTGACACTATCTGGTAATAAGTTCGATGGTCCTATCCCATCCCGTCTCCCCGAATTCAGAGTGTTGGAGTCCCTTGATCTTTCGAGGAATAACTTAGCAGGAAATATCCCGTCAAGTTTTGGCGCTATTCACCACGGTTCGTTAATAGTAGCAAGAGAATCCACGATTCTTCGGGAGTGATTCCGGATTGTTCCTGCTATTTCTTCTTATTAGACATTATAAAATGAATAATACCTTCCGAGCTGAGATACTGGTCCAATCCGTGGGCCTGTAGCCCATTTCTTTACATGGAACAACATGGGATGCCAAATCTGGAACTATACCGGACCTAGCAATCTGGAAGGGCGGAATATCTTGTCCTAAGGTTCGTTTTCATTCATGTTAGTTGACAGCATCAAATGTCTTGAGTTGAATGAGTTAATGGGCGTTGAATGACAGGTGCCCATGCTTATGGAGGGGTATACACTCTAATTACGATTTGGCCGAGGTTGTTAGGACCTACTTGGCTGGCATGCAGCTGAGTGGTCATCTGTTATATCCATTGTGCAACCTTTCGTCTCTTCAAGTTTTAAATCTGTCTAATAATTCTGTCTCAGGTTCTATACCAAAGTTCATAGGGGTCTGTGCCAGAATAAGAAGTTGATTTATCTCAGAACCATTTGACAGGATGGATACCATTTGAGTCGGGTGAGTTGGGAGAGCTGCAGCGTCTTTCCCTGGGATGGAATGCGTTGACAGGCAGCATTCCTCTTCATTGGGAAACTGCTCCAACTTGGCAAGAGCTTAGTCTCTCGCGTAACAATTTGACAGGACGGATTCCACCTGATTGGAGAATTGGGAGTGCTGCAGACTCTTCAGGTGAGTGAGAACGCGTTGAATGCAGCACACCTCCTTTGTGAAACTGCTCCAACTCGCAAGAGCTTAGTCCCTCCCGTAACACTTTGACAGGACAGATTCCGCCTGATTGGAGAATTGGGAGTGCTGCAAACTCTTCAGGTGAGGGTGGTGAACGCCTTGACTGGCAGCATTCCACATTCTTTGGGAAACTGCTCCAACTTGCAAGAGCTTAGTCTCTCCCGTAATAATTTGACAGTACAGGTACCATCTGAGCTGGGTGAGTTTGGAGAGCTGCAGCTTCTTTACCTGCGGTCGAGTGGGTTGACAGGCAGTATTCCTCCTTTGAGAAACTGCTCCACCTTGCAAGAGCATGATCTCTCTTGATTTAACAGGACGGATACCATCTGAGCCGGGTGAGTTGGGAGAGCTGCAGCGTATTTACCTGTTGTCGAATGCGTCGACAGGCAGCATTTCTCCTTCTTTGGGAAATTGCGTCGACTGTAGAACACCTAAGTTCTATTCAGTAACAAGTTGACAGGCAGCATTCCTTCTTTGGGAAATTGCTTCAATTTAGAACGCCTAGTTCTATCCAGTAACAAGTTGACAGGCAGCATTCCTCCTTCTCTGGGATATTTGTTTGTCCATAGAATTTCTGTATCTCCAAAATAATAGGCTTTCAGGGTCTGTACCTTTCAACCTCTGTAATTTTGAACTTCTTAGAAGGTTGATACTTTTAAACGATCAATTTTCGGGCAATATTCCTGGAAATTAGGTGTCCTCTCTACATGCCCTGGAAGTTATGCATGAATCCCACAACAGATCGGAAGGATACATACCAGGAAACCTCTGACATATCTTTTCTCTAGTTCGACTCAAGCTTGATAACAGCAGTCTCATGGGTGCAGTTCCAGCCAGTCTCGGACATCGAGGGAGTTCAATAAAAAGTCTCACTCTTGAAAATAATCAACTCAATGGTAGGATCTCTGAGTCATTGAATAGCTATGACAACTTATTAGGGCTGGACGTGAGCAACAACCAGTTCCACGGTTGTTTGCAAGCTAATTTACAAAGTCTACCCGTTGCGAGTTCTTAAAGTGAGCTCAAGTAACTTGACGAGTCCATGTCCTCACTGGATACTCTCATTGACATCTCTCCAGCTGCTTGACCTGTCAAACAACAAATTCCACGGAGTTCTTCCCAGCGACCTACCTAAGATGCAGGGTTTCATGCGCGTCAAGGATAGCTTCTCGAATTGTGGTGACATCGATATCCTCCGAGGAGAGATAGTAGTGTCAGCAAAAGCCCTACTACTTTGACTGACATATGTCGCAGAGGATCAAATCTTGTTCGATATACATAACAACAATTTCACAGGGCCTATTCTCGATGGATTGGGCGATCTTCATGGATTATGTTACTTGACACTATCTGGTAATAAGTTCTATGGTCCTATACCGTCCCGTCTCTCCGAACTCAAACTGTTGGAGTCCCTTGATCTGTAGAGGAATACCTTATCAGGAATGATCCCGTCAAATTTTCCGCAACTCACCATGATTAGTGATTTCAATGTGAGCTGCAATAATCTAGAAGGCCGATTCCCAGTTCTACTCAGTTCCAGTCAACAAGCAAATGTTTGATGGAAATCCTGGACTTTGTGGTTTGCCACTGGATCCATGCGCAGAATCTACCAAAACGCGACTGCAGCTTCCGAAAGCGAGGAAAAGTAGAAATATAGATGACTTGCTATCATGACCATTTGATGACTGGGTGTCACTTCCTGCATTTGTAATGGGATCTGTAGTTAGAGTTTGTGTTTCTTTAGGATTTGCCTATGGTTCAAACCATATCAGACTAGTTTAAATTTTGCTTTTGTTGTCCACAAGCTCCGGAGATGTATGAACTCTACAGAGAGAGAACGTAAACTGTAAAATGCACAAACATTCTGGCGAAGTTGGACTTCACATTTCAATGTCCAATTGCCTTCCGCCATTGACATTGTTCTAGCAACTGTAATGCTCAGATAACGCTGACATTTGTTTGGAGCTGTGAACTAAGTCGGGGTTTGGGTCGCCGTTACCGTAGAGATAGTTTTCGGTGTGAGGATATATATAGGTAAGCTCCCAAGGCGATCGCCATAAAGCTTCCAATCTTCTAAAGATCTAAGAAGCTATAGCATCATAGAGTATCTGAACTTCTCACTGTCTGATATAGCAGCAAGTTCTTGTCCTATGTATCTCAGGATTGAGTGTGCCCGATTGATATATAAGGGGTGAGAAATAGCTTTGAAACAACATAAACAAAGAACCTATTTTGGTAGCAATTTTGGAAAATAATTGAAAAAGAGGATGCGTTGCAATCAATGATGTTAATGATAAAGGGTTAATTCAAACAACAATCGATGGGTGCTGCACTAGAACTACAATATCAAATGAGTGGAGGTTATAAATAAATCTTCCATCTTAGTATTTCTAGAAGTATTGGCCCTAGTGACTCCCTTATTGAGAATTGGGAAATAGGTTCTTATATTATGGTTATTTTTCTTTTTGGGTCCCTGTCTCTGTTCAAACACTTAAGATTTCCAATCATTCTTTTACTCACAATCTGTTCCTTTGCCTTGCATGCACAACACTCTTTGTTTTTATACACTTCTTATCACTAGACTCCATAAAGATTAAGGTGAACTTTAGTGAGCATATGCAACCCTTATACGCGTCCTCGTTGTTTGGTCTTTATTTGACAAATTAAAATTTCTCTTGTAGTAAAGGCTACAAAGTTTGGCTCCATGCTCCCTTTTGATTGAGTATATTTTACTTCACCTTCAAAGAGTTTACATGATATTACATTTATATTTTTATTTACCACATCCAACACTTCTAAAGTTACCAGACTAGTGTATTTTTTGATTACCAATAGACACAGAGGACATACACACTTTAAGACGTAGTATAGAAAGAGAGCACACTAAAGTTCATGTCGCCATCAAATATTGTGACACAAATCTTACAATCTACACTGTCCCAAGTATAGATTGAGGGATGATTAGATTTACTTGAACCACCTTCTTGAAATATGAGTAAATATATTCATGTTTGTAAACTATCACCATACCTTGTTTGATGTGGTGGTTGCAGACATTCTACAAGCCAAATCATTGGCATGAGCCAACATTCAAGCAAAAACCTCCATGATCGTTGCAATATAGGGAAGTAAGACCGCTATGCACAACAATTATTCTTTGAGATTTTTGTACCTTTGGCATTTTTTGAAGCCAAAGAGAGGTATTTTTTGTACCTTTGGCATCCTTTGAGAGGTAGCCTGAGTCCTTTGTAGTCTTGGACACTGGATCTTTATAGTCAGGCAACGTAGTAAGGCTTTGATATAAGGCAATGTTAATAGGAGCTCACATCACATCCAAAATCCTTCCCCCATTTACTGAAGAACCTAAATCCCTCAGTTCAGCAGTAGATTACTTTGTCTCGTACCCCTTGTTTTATCTTGGGTTCTCGGTCAGCACAGAAATGCAAATCTTTTTCGACGGGTCTTGTGATCATTTTTTCTTTTGTGTTTGTTAGTGCCTTGGATCCATTTTTCTTTTATCCTTCAAGATATACTATTTCTTCCATGTCCCTTTGAGAAGAAGCGATAAAAGTCAATTGCAAAGTTTGAAGAAAAAACAAGTTGATTTCGCTTCGATCAAAACCGGTCCGCAGGCCCCCGGGAAAAGCCTTCGACCGGAACTCTTTGGCCCAATGTGCGCAGCACCTCTCACACAAAAAGTGTCGTGACGTTTGGGTCCGTCGGGTGTCGAAAGATGTTTTAAAAGATGAAGAGTTTTCCGACTAAGACAAACTGGGAATGAGAAAACAGACGGAAACGCGTGGGGTGTATTGAGGTAAAATGCCATCGCGTGCGTTGGAATCCCGTCAAGTTCTCCTGTGTTGAATCGTCAAACCATTTCCGACCCATTGACCCTGGAAAGGAAAACAAATCTCCTCCGGCCACGGAACCCTTGGTCAAAGTATATCACTTTGCCGGCCCACTGACCCCTACAGCCCCTATCGCTTTCAGGAGCTATCTAGAACCATCCCCTTCTATTAAACCAGCCAAACAAGCATCAAGCATATCATTTGGCGCCTTAAATTAACCCGAACTAGACTTCTGGAGTTTCCTAGACTATTTCCTCAAGGTTGAAGCTCGCTCCAAGTATAGTCTTTGAGGGGTACTTTCTACGTCCCTCCTGATTGTCCAGAGCATTTCCAGCATATAGTGAAGTAAACCCGTATACCTTCCTTTCCTTGCACTATGCGCCTTTGGGACGGTTTCCCTGAGATTTAATAGATGAAGAGTTTTCAGTTACTAAGACAAGGTGGGACCGAAAATCATCTTTTTTGTCGCGCAGCATAAGGCTTTAATGCACTTTGCTTATCCCACCGTAGATACTTATGCTATGCCCGGGAAGGGCTTTGCCATGAAGATCTAGGGGCCTTAGGGCAAGCACATACAATTGCTCAGACAATTTTGCCTATATCCGGGGCTTGAATGGTAAACAATATCGATTAATAAAAAACAGCGCACATCTTCAAGAGGATTAGCAAAAGTTTAGTGTAATTAGTATAATCTACCCTCATATTTTGTGAGCATTTGAGACAATTTGGGTGGGCGTGGCAAATCTGGGTGCTCCAGAGAACTCGGGGACATTGAGTATTTGTGGTAACCCATCTTGTGTCTCCTTATCCTGAAACTTTTTTCCCTTCTCTCATAGTAGACGGGATTTCTGGCTGGTACTCTAATTGCCATGAGACACCTACAGAAATGTACACAGAGAATAGGAGGAGTAGTCAGACCATCAGAGCAAGACTCCCAAAGACCATCGGAGTGGGACACGATCATGGTCACAAGTAGGGTTGCCACATCAGCAGGAGGCAGTTGGTAGACCATGTTGCATTCACCCAAGCAAAATAACTGCCATCCAAGACAAAGAACTGATGTTGGCAACTTTCAGTCCTTGCAATGTTTCACACAGGTGGTAACAATGACATTCACCACTAATGCCTGCCAAATTCTGAAATGAGTTGTTGACAGGTACAAGTACTTCACCTTGGGAAGAAGTATGGTTCAGTCAAATTGAGATCGTGCCTCCACCAAGAATTGAATTCTGATAGAATTGTAGAAGCACATTAGAACAAACTTGCCTAGCAGTGAAGTAGAATCTTTTATTCAGCATGAGAGATTGTGTGAGAGGGTGATTGGGACTGAGAGCATGAAAAGAATTAGTGACAGGAATTCGCATTTGTAGCATTGGGCAATGACTCTAAAAAACAAAAATCCAACCAGAATCACCTTGCACTCTCCAAGAGGGGAGAAATGGGCACATGAGTGCTATGTTGAATATGTCACTTGTAGTTCTTGGTGTGGATAGGGAATTTCACTTATCTCTCAATGACACAAGAGATCAAGGAGAAAAAAAATCCAAATTTTGCTGACTTGCAAGGCAATGTGCTTGCCTGGATTGAGGGACATTGGTAGAAGGTTCTCAGGTCCAATTTGATGCTTGGACCAATCTACCTCAACCAAGAGTGGCCTTGAGCAATAGAATGAATGACACGGAAGTTTGAGGCCTAGTTCAAATCAAAGAAGATGGGGATTTCTTGGAAGGTGAATGGGTAAAACAATCCCATCAGAAGCACCATGGTGACCTTGCTCATGAAGATCTTCAAGTTGGCACAAACCACTTACATTAAAAATTGGCAGGCCACCTATAACATGAAGTGAAACTGTGGATTGGACAAAGATTTTTGCCATCAAACCTGTAAATTGGCTGAGCAACTACAAATGAGTAGTCTAATACTGGAATACTTTTCTCTTCCTATTTGTCCTACAGTTTTACAACAGGATGTAATTGCTATGGAAGGAAGAGAAGAAGCTTGTCCTAGTGCATTACTATCCGTCGGGGTATCATCAAACTCAACCAGAGTATGCGGTGCAAACAAAGAAGTAGAAGGAGGCATTGATCAAATACCACCAGACCAAAAAATGGGTTAAGATCACCAAGTCTGCTGAGGTGAGTACCAGCAAGAGGAAATTTGCTACGGTGCCTGTGCATACCACAAATAGACACAAGCCTAATCCCCAAGTTGTGGTTTCTTTGGATGATAGCAATTCTCCTACTTAGTCAAAATTAGGATCAGGAAGTGAAGTGTGAGATGACCACAATTTAGATGGTGCTCCCAATGTGACATCAATATCCAACATTTTAGAGAGAGAACCATCTTGAGTTGTGGTACAATCACCCCGAGGCAAGAAATTTCTTTCTCCAAATTTGAATTTTTTTGATTGGGAGAGAGGTGATGAAGAGCCAAACATGGAAGTGCAATCCACCCCCACATCAATAGTGGAGCAGGAAATACCAGACAAGTGCACTCCAAATGAAGGAAGGACTCAGGTAGATGAAGAGGAGGACATCCAAGTATTGCAATTGCAAAAGGCCACTCCTACAACACAAGAATTGGAAATGGAGATTGTGCAGGTTCTGACTGTCATGCCACTTGAAGAACAAAGGGTGGCAACTCTGCCTCAAGAACACATGACTGAGGATACCCAAGCAATATCATCACAATCAGGTGGAGGGAAATCAATTGGAAGGGGAAAATTCCTGACTGCAAAAAAGGTAAATGACCAAGAAAAAGAGTGTCCTTGGATTTGGACAACTTGTTTGCAATACCAACTACTGTTACCAAAACCGTGGTAGCAACTGAAGCAGTGGTGGTAGAATGAATGGAGGAAGGAAAGGAAGAGGCTTCAAGCTTCTAGTTCTCTTCTGCAGTGCTAGCAGCAGAGAGCAACAACAACTTGAGATCACTTGCCTAGAAGGGAAGAAACATAAGTACCACAAAGAGAGGAAACTCAATTGGGACTTGATTTGGAGGAACATGTGGGGCCTGCACTAAATTATCCATCTTTGTTGTTGTGGGTAGTTTAGGTGTTAGGTCTTGAAGGCTCTGGAGGAATCACTTGATGCTTACCAAGAGATAGACACTACAGTGAGAGAATGCAAGAGGTTGATAGAATATCTACACTATCACATACAAACTGCTGTCTGGGAGAAGTTGGGAGTGGAGAAAATTGAGCAAGGAAAAGGGTAGTATCACCTGGCTGGAGGCTCATCTCACTACAACTCAAAAACAATGTAAGTATCAAGAACAATGTCTAAGCATGGAGATAACTAAGAGCTCACACTACTCCAAGAGCAGCTTGTGATAGTTGAGTAGAACCATTCACAGGACCAGGTTTGGGAAAACCAAGATGGGGATGTGGCCAAAGTTGGAGGATGGCTTAGGGTCCAAGACTTGGAAATGACACTTGCAGCTAATGAGATAAAGCCGCATTGTAAGAAGAAAGAGTATGATTCCTTCTCAAAGAGCTACAAAGTTTGGAAGAAAGATAGTGGTGACCTACTCGGAAAATACCAAGAAGAGTTGCATAGTACCAAGGCCGAGGTCAGGGTGTTGAAGCTTGGTGCAACCCAATGCAAGAAGGCATTTTTGGATTACAAGGCAGCTCAAGAGAAGAAATTGCTACAAGGAGCGGCAAGGACAAAAGACATTGCTAAGCTAAGAGTAGGAGTGATTGGGTCTCAATTGCAGATCACCCAACTAGATATAAACTTATTAATGATTTGGGAGAGGTCTTAGTGTCATGCTGAAGAGATGAAGAAGAAGCACAAAGAGCAGCTGATTTCTGGGGATGAGGAAGTCACATCCCTCAAATAAAAGTTGGAGGTTCTTTGCCTCCAAGGTGCTAACAACCAACAAGCCCACAACACAGGTAGTGAGAAGGCCCAAATATGCATTGAGGAACTGATCATGACTGTCAACAATCATGAAGAAATGGAGCAAATCCTTTGTATGCAAGTCAAGCAAGAAGTAGAGATGGAGCTATGATCCATCCAAGATCATCTAGATGTAGAACAGATGAGGGTTCTTCTTGTTGTTGAAGATGCTGCAAATTGACTTAAAGTACTAGTGGAAATGTTGGTTGTGACTCAAGCTCATTACATGAAGTTGAGGGAGCTAAAGTCTGGAGATCTATGCTTTGGAGGCTAAAGTATGCTCAAGCTAGCAATTAGCCAAGCTGGTTGACCAATTGCAGAAGGATACCAATGCTAACTTCAAGCAGGTTTTGGAAAATGTCCACAAGGAATATGAAGGGTATAATAAATGTGCCAAAGAGTTGATTTGAAGGTGTAAAGGTGAGATCGGATTGGTACAATAGGAACCATGGTATCAACTATTATCTAGGTTCATATTTATAATAAGTCATGATCATTGGAGTTAGGTATGATCATTGGATACCATCAAAGTCAAGCATCATCAGGATGAGACAACATCATGATGGGATTGTTGAAGGCAACCATCATCAAGGGAGAAGACCGTTATTGTTGAACATCATCAAGGTGAGATACCATCAAGGTCAAATCATCATCAGAGTGGTATCACTACCACTCTGATGATATTTTTTTTGCAACATTTGACTCTATATGATAGTAACTGATGTAGATACAAGTTCTGACATTTGTTTTGCAACATTTGACTCTCCATAATAGTAACTGATGTAGATATAAGTTCTGACAATTTTTTCCAACATTTGACTCTGTATGATAGTAACTGATGTAGATACAAGTTCTGACATTTATTTTGTAACATTTGACTCTGTATGATAATAACTGATGTAGATACAAGTTCTGACATTTGTTTTGTAACATTTGACTCTATATGATAGTAATTGATGTAGATACAATTTCTGACATTTGTTTTGCAACATTTGACTCTATATTATAATAACTGATGTAGATAGAACAATTTTGTAGTGCCATGTCATCAAGACCATTTTTTTATACTTAAGTGGAATCTTGTGACTAGTAGAGTGTATAGCAAAGAGTCTTTTGCAGGTTGTGCCATCACAACATTTAATAAGCATGACAGGGTACGTACATTAGGGTTAACCTTAATTAGCTCAGAGTTACTCGTGGAATCATGGCATTGCATAGCCATGGATATGCTGACATAGCCCATGTCAACATGTTAGTCCAATCCTGTAGTTAAGGGGTATGAGACTCCATGGGATGGGAGAAGTACAAGACAGTCCCACTACACATTGTAGGCAAAAGATCCAATAGCAATCTATGGAAAAAATTTCCTATAGCAATCCTAGCTTGACTGTGAGATAGGACACTTACCCTTGGACACTTCACCCATGAATTGACTTGAAAATCTGTCCTATTGCGAGTCATTTGGTTTTCTTAGTTATAAACCGGTGCTTACGTAATCAAATACTACAGGACTACAAACACTTTATGATCTAGACAAGAATGCAAGGAGGATAGCAAGGATCTTCACTACACATATTCACATTGATAAATTGGAAATGGGACTCAACACTCAAACATCATAAAAGATGGAATGGTTTTCTTTATAATAGCTATTGCTTAGTTCAGTCAGCAGAAGGCCCCACTGATCACTCCTACAACCACAATTAGTATTGGCTTCAGCCAGTGTTCCAATGATTACACAAGCTCCTCAATAGACTTATTAGCATGTGACTCAATCAAGTTGGATTCCTCTTAAAGAACAAAACCAAAACCCTAGTCTCTCATTTCTTGGATTATAGGGGTTCAAAATGAATAGTGGCTATGAAGTAGGGAGGATCAACCCCAACTAAAGGGCATGAGCTAGCTCCCTTATATGTTAGGAAACCTAACCATAAAAATAATTTTCTATCCCTTGATACTACTTCTACTATGGTCATTGTTTGCTCCTCGCATTTCTACCATCAATGCCAATTGGTTCATGACCCTTGATCATCTCTACTAAATTACAACTCTGAAATAGTGAAAGCACCAACTTGGCGTTAATTGCCTACCTAACTAGTTTACTAACTATCCTGCAAAAGATTCATCCCATGTTGGATTTGTCTTGCACTAATATACATCCCAAGGAGGATTTATCTTTCACTTACTAAGCCCATAGGTGACTCTACCGGACATCCTATATAGTCGGATCCCACAATAGATATTTTCCTAGTGTCTCCCATTGTTTGAGGTTCTTGTAGTAGTTCTTTATCCCATGGCTTTAGTACAATCCCACTAACGATATTTCTCAACTTAAACATAGCTCCTTTTTGACTATCAACTCAAACCTCTTCTAATCCTTGCACTCTAGGCAAGCCTTTTGATGCTACCTCATCTTCTTGCCCTTGATTGCATTTGAAAATTATTCACTCTGCATCACATAGAATGTCCCCATCTAGTCTCTTGCTTGGTAGTCTTTGAATATGCATTCCTGGATCTCTATGGAACTGTCCATGTGGGCCAACTCGAGAGCTCTCCCCAAATGACATCCCCACATACTAGCTTGTTGTAGGAGGTACATGAAGAGTGTGCACTTGATTTCATGGTGAAAGGAACTGAAGGTGCTCTCCTCCTTGATGTCACCTCAAGCTGTGCAATGATTTACTCGAGGAAGGACCTTACAATAGACAATCACTTGGAAAACTATGGGATCCTGAGTCATACACTCTTTTTTCCAACAATCCTCTAACATTTCTTTGGTCTCTCAATCTCACACTAGGCATCTTTACCGTATGAGGCCAGGTGTGAGGTTACTTCCATACTCAAGATATTGGATTGGATCTGACCGGAGTATCCTCATATCCAATCTTTCCTTAAGCCTCTCCTATAGGCCTCTAGGAATGGAGTCCAAAGGCATGGGAAGGCCCATTTCTCTACATAATTGCTACTGTAATGACATTAGGCGTGGGACCTTGGGTACCCAACAACAGCAAACACAACAAAGTGTGTGTGGGCACCACTGTTCTTGCATGGTCTTGGAAATAGACACTTATAGGGGGAACTTTATCATATCTAAGTAAAAAGCGAAGATCATCATGTATGGTTGTGGGAACTTGAGAATCCCTTACCCAGATTGCCTTGTCCAGTCAATATGATTGTGGTGCCCACCTTTTGTGCTATTTTTTTTTAATTCAACTTTGTTTACGAGGAATTACTAGTCTATTCTACCAATTAGACAGGAAAACCTATAGATAATAGACTCTTCAAGTTGTGACTCATGAGCTACCAATCCAAAAGACAAATTATGGGTAGGAGGAACACATAGAGGAAGAATGCATGAAATCAACTTAGGACCAAAGGGTCCTCAAAGACAAATGATTTATGGGAGAAGGACTTTGGCCAAAGGTCTCTATACAAAATGTCATTTGGCTGGGTAGCACTTTGCCCCACAATTGAAACTCAGCTAGATGAGTTCACCTTGCTGCATTTCTTTCCAGATCCAACACATGGCAAGCACCAAACACCAATTTTAATGCACTGCCAACAAATTCAAGGATGACCATTCCAAATCAAGAAGGGCGGTTTGCATTCTGAGGAGGTGAAAGTGGCACATTAGTGTGCTGCACTATGCCACTATTAGCATTTGGCCCAATGTCCACATTGGAACTTGGACCATTGAGGGAGAGTGATAGTTTGCATGCACAAGCAATTCTCAACATTGAATGTCTGACAAGGAACAAAGATGACCTAACCACTTTTTGAACAAAGAATGACTAAAGACTTTGCCTATGCAACAAAGTGGGAAATGACCATTTCCACTTTTTGCATTGTGAGAGATTGACTAAGCCTTGATTGAGCCTTTGTTGTTATAGTTTTCTAGTCTTGAAAGCCAAACCAACCTTCACTTCTATTCCAGTCTTTAAAAAAATGGTGTTTGTTCAGAAACTCATGAGGAAGGCCCCAAAAGCCATCCTCCAAAGCCTCGCAATGAATACTTGGGTGGTGTATAGAAGAGAGTTAATTTAGAGTAAGCATATGAGGTTTTTGCTTTGGGATTGGGATGCAACCAATTTCAAGAGACCATGAGCCAAAAAGATAGTAGTGAGGACATGCAAGGGAACCCCATGGGCTACATAGAAGAGAACTGGAGGAATGTTCTTGGCCTAGATGTAGGCCCAATTGTAGTGATAAAAATTGACACCAAGTTCTATAATCAAGAGCTGACCCAATAGACCAAGGACACCTTTAGGGAACCTCACAACCACAACAATGGTTGGCAAGTTCTTAATGATAAGCACCAAAATCAATGAGCAATTTTAGAAGTGGTTATGAATTTGTTCCATCACAAATGGACAACTTATTGAACCAATACCCAAGCTGTCTTTTTTCATAAGATGTACAAAGGCAAGCCTATGAATTGGGCTAACATTTTCTATTTATAAGCCCAAACCCTTCAACATGATGTATAGATGAAAGAGGAGCCACTTACCCACCCCCCTTTGCAATCCATTTCTACATGGGTCTCGATTTTTAAACAAGGAGGAGCATATGAAATTTCTGAGTCATTATCCTGCTGCTGATTACTTTACTTCCCAGCCCAAGGGGAAGTCAAGATCAAGAAATATCAAGAGGTAGATGCAGAATTTGCCCAAACAAGCAAGTCTATGCTTTTGAAGGAGGAGGTGGTTAATAACAAGCCAAAGAAGAAATGAGCAGCACTGGCAAAAATTTCCATACGAATGAAGAAGTAGGCAAAGAACAACCCTTTGATCGTCCACATGGCCACCAAATCCAAAGAAGAGGAAGAAGTTGGTTCAGAGGAAGAAACAAAAGAAGAAGAAGAAGAAGAAGAAGGGGTCCTTCACTCTATAGTCAAAGGACCATGAAGAAGAATATGAGTTTGAGGATGCTTAGTCTGCTCCCAAACTCCCTGTATACAAAGACCATGTGGAAGAGAAGAAAGATGATGAGAAGGAGAATGAAACCAAGGAGGAGATGACTGGACTAGAGCCTAAACCCTCAAGCCCCAGATTTTCTTGTTTTTGTCAGTTTTTAGAGTAGGAAGTGGTATTTGGAGTAGAAAAGAAGGTAAGATGGAGGAAAAAAGGTGGATTTGATCCAAAGTAGGCAATCCAATCCAAGCCAAGGAATTTCAACTCATATTGGAGTAAAATGAGACTCAGATCAGACTAGGAAGGATCAAAAATCCAAAGTGAGGATACTCAAATCAAGGTCAAGGTGAGATACTTGAAACAATTGAGTGGATGGAAGGTGTCAATATTTCTTGCATGGACTTGCCAAAAGATGACATCTTGGAAGAGCAAGAAGAGGAGCCAAGGATGGTGTTCCAGCATGGAACTTGAACACATTGGAGTAAGAAGCGGAGTCATGTTGGGTTGTGTGGTACCCACACTTTTTGTTTTTGTTGAGATTTAAAGAAAAAGTGTATTGTTGAAGCTGAATTGAAGCCAAATGGAGAAAAGAAGAGAATATCATGTGTTTGGATCTGACCCAAGGAAGTTGACTTTATGTCAAAGGAAGAAGGACTTGGATCAGGCTGGAAGGGTGGTAGACCCAAAGTAAAGATACTTTGCATCGGAATGATCAACCCGATCCAAAGGAACCTTAACAACTTTTACTCGGGCCATACCAACCAAGAAGGTACATTCAACAGAAATTTTCTACGTTGGGAGTAGGATAAAGTTGAAAGTGATAGGAACAAATCATGCAGAATTTGTGATTTCAGTAGATGTTAGATTGGGAATGGAAGTTATATAAAATCAAGACTTTGTTGAGTGAAATCTACAATGCTAAATCATTATCCTATTCCTCTGAAACAAGTATCACTTTTGAGTAATTGATAGGTAATCATTTGTTCCCATAGAGATAATGATACAAAATGATCAAATATGAAGTACATAGTAACAATGAAGTCCTTCCTAATTGCATCTTTAATCTCTTGGGTAGAAACCACACCCAAAAGAGTGTAACATGTCCTCAATTTGCAATGTTGCCACAATAAAAGTCATCCATAAATCACAATTCCAAGACTCTTTCCAAATCAATATTGATTGTGACGATTTAGTTGCATCAAATAAGGCTACTTTACCACAAAGTGACTTCACCTTGGAATTGTATTCCACCCCTCCACTAAAGGTACAACTTCCTTTGTCAAAGTTGTTTTGCATCAATCTAGTGCTTTTAATTACAGATACAAAATATTAATACTAGAATTCTTTGTAGATTCATCAAGGCATTGCTTTGTGTGACAAATCGACAAATATCACTTTTGCGTAATTGGGTAAGTAAAGTTCGTTCCCATAGAGATACAATTCAAAATTGGTCAAATACAAAGCAAAGTTACAATTCCAATTCTTCTTGGTTGTGTCTTTAGTCTCTTAGGTAGAAACCACACCCAGAAGAGAGTAACAAGCACTGATTCGTAGTCTCATCACTAATTAACACTTCTTAATCACAACTCCATCAAATCTGTCCAAACAATTTTGATTATGATGATTCAGGCTCTCCCAAAAATAACACTTCATTGCAAAACAACTTCACCTCCGAATTGTGTTCCACCCCTCCATGGAAGACATAACTTCTTTGATCTAAATTGCTTCATATCAACATTGTGCTACACTCACAAAGGCAGAATACTACCAACACTACAATTCCTCTCAGATCTCTCAAAGCATTGCTCCAATTGCACTTCACTCAAGATCAAACACACAATGAAGATCAAGGTTACGAAATCCAACATCCAACAAACACACTAATTTTCACTTCAAATTTCTCCACACACTCACAAACACAATCACAAAGTTGATACTTGGAATCAAGCTCAAGCAACAAGCACTAAAATCAGCACTTTGCTTTATCTATTCTCAGAAATTATGAGCATTGAACAACATTTTACTGTGAATGCCATTTAAATAGGCAAAGATCTTGATAGTTATCTAACAACTATATTGTTCTACAACAACTCTTCTAACCCATAGATCCCAAATGACAATGCACCTCTTCATATCTGCCTCTTCAAATCTCAAAACTATTACTACTCCAATCCGATGTCTACCTCGTCATCGGCTTTCAATCCCAAAGTAACTTCACACACTACTCTATCCTTGGGTTTCACAACTCCTAATTCCTCTACCATTGTTACTACTTCTTCACTCTGATCTACAATTCTTGTCATAGGTAATCCTTCTAAATCTCTATTTCCCGACCCACTCTTCTTTAATACCTCCGATGGTAATTCCAAAGACATTTGCACTTTTATGTCATCTACTTTGGGTTTTCCTCTTACATCCTTCTGAAGTTTATCTATCTCTAATTTCACTAAGTCTAATCTAATCCTGATAGTGTCTTCTACTTCCAATATCTTTCTCTCTACATGAGTTTTGAGACTGATAAGTAAAGTGTTCAAATCCTTATCCTTTGCATTTCTCCTCCTCGTCTCTTGCACCAACAACTTCAATTCGTGTAGTCTCGTCTCTTCAATTTGCACATTGGCTTCTGTACTTAGCATTGCGTTCATCTTTGTCACTATCTCCTTCAATGGCTCCAATCTCATTCCTCTCTCCCGTTCTCAATCTGCAAGCCAATCTTCTCTATACATAGCCAATTCCGCTTTGAACTCGGCTTTCACTATCTCCTTCTCCTTCTCCTTCTGCACAATCTTCTCCTCCAGATTGCGAAGTAACTCTCTTAATCTTTCTTCCACTCTATATCTTATTGTCAACTCTCTTTGCCAAAGTTGCTTCTTCTCCTTTATACTCTCCATCACTCTATCAAGCTCTTGCTCCTTCTCTGCTATTCTTGCCATAGCATGGATAATCGCTAATCTCAAATCAGCAAACTGCTGCTTCAAGATTTGATTCTTCGCTTCTTGTCTTCCTCTTGCTATGACATTCTGCTCTATAATTCTCTCTCTACTCTCCACTTCTCTCTTCAAGTTCTTGATTACTTGATTCCGTATTAGTGCATCTACTCATAGTACTTCCCTTTCCTGCTCACCTCGGATTATACTCTTCTTCAATTCTGAGTTCTCTTCTTCTAATCAAGCTAACACCTGCAATATAGTCTTCACCTCCGGACACTTTGACTACATTTCCTTCTTCTTGTGTTCTAACTTCACTAACAATGGGCACACAATCTCCCTCATATACTCTACTCCTTCGCTCAGATTTATCTTGACTTGCGGACTTGTCTCCTTCTTTGCCTCTTCCTTACTTGGCACTTGCCTTCTCAGCCACAATCACCTTATAGGAATGGATTCTTTGCTCCCCAAACTTCCATCCTCCTCTTCTCTTTCCTTACTCAGCCCCGCTTCATACTTCACCTTACGTCTGGAACAAACTCCCCTTTGAACTGTAGCTCTCTTCTCCTCTTGCTCTAGAACTTTGTCTTCTAGTTTCAAGTTACCTTTCTCCTTTGTCTCCATCTTGGCTTCCTCCTCTTTGGGTACCAACTTCATCTCCACTCCATCATCGCTATCACTACTTTTGTCCTCACTCTACAGCGTGAACTCGGGTTCTTCCTCCTTCTCCGAGTCTTCGGACTTGCACTCAACCTCCCATTCCGACTCTTCGTATGATGACACAATTACCACCAGTTCTCTCCTTGGGTTCACCTTTCTAGCCTTTCAAGGTTGTGCCTTCTCTACTTCTTCTTCTCCTTGTCGACTTCTCTTCTTTGACTTTGAAGTACCTTCAACTGCACACTCTGCCCCATTTGCTCATAGTACTCATCACTGCTCCTGATCTGAAGAATGTATTGTTGCTCCTCCGCATTGACATCTCTTTTCAAATTGGGGTGGAAATGGGACACCATCTTGTGTCTCTCCGCCGCATTGAGCAAGTTCAGCCCCAGATAGAAGTGGGCTGCAAATGGCACAATGTAATGTGGAGGCAACTTGTCTCGCAAATTCCACACCATTTGTCTTGTCCTTTGATGAAGATACTTCGCCCGGTTAATTGGCTCTCCTGCAAACATCTTCTGGAAGAACACCACTTGGTGCTTCATCACATAGGTTATTCTCTCCAGCTTCAAGATCGTCATTAGAGCATTCACAATCCCCCTCTTTATAGGATCTTTATAGCTTTCCACTTTGTAGCCATTCTCCGTGCGCTTTGAAGAGAAGACATCTCTCACTTCTTGGGTTTCTTCAGCTACTTCTCCCTTCCCCAAGAGCGTGGCACCATGCTCTGTGCCTGCCTCTCTCCCGAGTACTAATCTCCAATACGACTCTATCCATCGAGTCGAATTTCCTCTCTTCTCTTCTTCTTCAAGGACATCAAGACACTTACTCTTGATGATCTCAATCATGAAATCGGGAAAACTTACATTCGAGTTCCATGCCAAGAATGTGATCCAAAGCTTGCTTAGGACCTCTATTCTTGCAATCACATCAAACCTTTGAATTGCATGATTTCTCACTACAAATTTGGAGTTCTTCTTCCCACCTCCCATCTTTCTCTCTTCCACTCTAGGTTGGGGACTATTCTTCATACTGATTCCCAACTTAACTCTCTGGACTTCCTCTCAACACACGAGTGCGTCTATGACTACACTTCCCTTCCCACAATCTCCTGCAGGCCGACTTCTTAACGGCAATGGAAAATTGCTTGTCATCACTTCGTCTTTAGCCCAAATTTCTTAGTGGCATGCCTCCTTTGTCTTTCTTCACTTCGAGTTTTCTAAAAAGAAATCACACCTCCTACATGCTCCTGTCATTGTCAATTGTCCTTCATGCGTATGCCCGCCGGTTTTGTGAATGGTACCTTCTTGAATGTCTCACCCAAAGGAAAGTTGGTACACAATCCTCGCCTCGGGTTGAGCACCCCCGAGACAAAGTCTCCTTACTTCGGGTTTCTGGTTGAGAGGGCAATTCTGAGTACCTTGCCTTCTGACACGAAGTTACTTTACCTCGGGTTACAACATGAGGACACTTTTCTTCACCTTCTTTTTCCATACAGGCACAATATGACTTCTTCTGTACACTTCTTCTTCAAAATTACCAAAAAAACAAAAATGTGGGTACCACACTTTGCTTACTATCCACTCAGGATCAAACACATAGAGTGGAATCAGAGTTGTAGAATCCAACATTCAACACACTCCAATTGAAATTCAAACTTCTCCCATACATTCATAAACACACACATAGGATGATACTCAAAATTAAGCTAAAACAATGAGCATTGAGCATCAGCACTTTGCTTTCCTCAACTTCAAAATTGAATATAGAACACTACATATGCTTGCTTTAAATACATAGAGCACCCAATAGTTATCAAACTGCTCAATTTGCATCAACTACTTCCAACAAATTGTCAAAGCCAAATCTACACTCTACCACTTCAAATCTATTGCTTCAAATCTCAAAATAGCTACTCCTAACCCAATCTAACTTCTACTTCTACTTCTACTTTGGATTCTATCCCCAAATTACCTACAAGTGCCTCTTGCACTTTGGGTTCATCTACTATTTCTATTATCACATTTGTAGGTTGAACTGCAACTGAAGTCATCATCGGTCTAACTATCTCCCCTTTCTCTACCCTCACTTCTTCAGCTAGCTTAGGTACTTCATCCAGAGTTACCTACACTTCTACTTCCACTACTTTGCATTGGGTTTCTAAGCTCTCCTTCAAACTATTGCAAAGTTGATCTAACTCTGATCTTACTAAATCTAATCTAAGACAAACATTGTCTCCTACTTCAATCATCTTCCTATATACTCTATCTCTAAGACAAATCAATAGGTTATTCATGTCAATGTCCTTCACCTTATAGTTCCAAGTCTCATGCACCAACAAGTTAAACTCATGCAGTCTTGACTCCTCCAATAAAACTTTTGTCTAAGTATTGAACATCATCTTTACTCTACTAATGATTTCCTCCATTGATCCCAACTTCTTCTTTTGCAAGACTGGCTCATCCCATGTCATCTCCTCCAACATTTTTCTTGAAGCACCCTTAACTCCTCAACATGATTCACTTCCGACATCTTCTTCTCTTCTGCTTGGTGTGCCACTTGAGCTTCTACATGCTTAATCAAATCCTATAACCTTTCTTCCTCACGTCTTCTGCTCGCCAATTCTTGTTGCTAGGCTCAATCTTTCTCCACTGCAACTGATCTCAACTCCTCCACTGCCCAATCACTTCCCATTGCTCTGGTCTTGGAGTGTATTACTTCATGTTGATCATCATTGAACTCTTCCTTTAGTTTCTCAAATGCCACCTTCTGCTCCTTCAATTCTTCTTTCTTAGATTCCACAACCCCTCTACACTTTTAAAAACTCTCTTACAGATCCTTCAGACTCTGCTTACAAATTACCACATCAACCCAAAGTACTTCTTCACCTCATGTTTGTTGTTTCTTCAACTACAGGACTTCATTGCTCAAATGGTTCACAACTTGAAGCTCATCCCTCACATTCAGATGATCTTTCTTTGTCTCTTTTCTCTTTTCCTGCAAATACATTAGTAAAGGACAAATAATCTTAGACATATAACTCACTCCTCTAATCTCTTCCTTGTCCTTGTCTTCAGTAGGTGATTCTTTTACTGGTGCCTTACCCCTTGACTTCTTACCTTCAGGTTGATCTCCTCTGGGCTTTCTTTGTCTTCTTTGGCTTGGCTTGGTCTTGCATTTATAAACTATAGACTTCTTCTTGACCACACCCCTCTTTGGAATACCAGTATTGGCTGTTCATCATGTTCTTTTGGGATTTCCACTTCAGGTAACTCTAGATATTGGGTATCTCCTCCTTCTATATGTTCAATCTCCATGTGGAACTCCCAATCTTCCTCCTCAATCACTTCTTTCGCTGACTATTGAACCTCAGGTTCTCCTTTGCTGCAGCTGCTTCACTCCTTACTCTTCAGAGTGAGCTCTTCTTCTTCAGAATCCCCATAGTTGGATTTTGCCTCTGCCTTTGACTCTGCCCTTCATGACAAATCCACCACTTCCATCTCATGCTTGGGGCTCAGTTTCCAAGTTGTTCTTCTCTGGACTAAGGACACCATATCCTCAGGTCTACTTTGCTTCCTTCAGTTTGGGATGGAGACTAAAATTATATTCTCTCATCCAGTTTTGGCAAATTATGCATCTCCTTCTTGAATCTCCACCATGTAATGTTGCTTCTCTAAGTCTGCATCTTGATGAAGAGCCAAGTGAAAGTACAAAACCATCTTCTTCTTCTCTTTAGGATTAAGCAGGTTCAAACTCAATTCTAGATGTGCTAAGAATGGTATGAATTAAAGAGGTGGCAAGCTCATCTTCCAATTTATGATCATCTATCTCATCCGCTGGTAGAAACACTTTGCCTAGTTCACGTTGTCTCATATGAACATAAGGTGAAGAAAACCGCTTGTTGCTTTGTCATATAGGTGGTTCCCTTTGGCTTCATCATGGCCATCATCCCCAACAACATTTCACCTCATTGGGTCTTTGCAAGTGTCTACCTTGTAACCATTCTTTGTGCGATGGGCACTGAAAGTATTCTTCAACTCCTCAATCTCCTTTATAGGATCACACTTCCTATAGGAAGTGATTCCTGTCACATCTCTTGCCACTCTTCCTAACACAAGTTTCCAATCCAACTTAGTCCAATGAGTTGGATTTCCTCTCTTACTGGTAGTGATTTCTGGTAGTGATTTCTGCCATGAAAGCTAGAAAACTCAAGTTCCATTTCTAGGCCAAAAATGTGATCCAAAGTCACCTCAAGACTTTGATCTTAGCTACCATGTCTAACCTTCAAATTGTAGGATTCCGCATTGCAAGTGTCGGAACTTGTCTATTGCACTTCATTGGCATTGTGTGCTTTATCTCTCAATTTCTTACCAATTAAAGCCATGACTTGGCTCATAATTCTAACTCCTTCAAGGAACCTCTTAATAGTAATAGGATAGCACTCAGCAGAAGTGCTATAGTTTGATGAACTTAATCCAACTTAGTCCCCCGAAGAAGTCTTGATTTTATACTTCTTTGATTCTCAATCATTCTTCAATTGATCATCAATTAAAACTCACATATTTTGCATGACTTATTCTTGTCACTATCAACTATATCCTAATCATAAAGTAGCCATTCTCACTAAATATACCTTCTTGATTGGTATAGCCTGAGTAAAAGTTGTTAAGGTATCTTGGGATCGGGTTGATCATTCCAATGTGAAGTAACCTTACTTTGGGTCTACTGCCCTTCCAGTCCAATCTGAGTCCTTCTTTCTTTGACATGAAGTTGACCTCCTTGAGTCAGATCCAAACACACAATTTTTCTCTCTTTTTCTCCATTTGGCTTCAATTTGGCTTAAACAATTCACTTCTTTAAAACTCAACAAAAACAAAAGATGTGGGTACCACACTCACAAAAAAATACATAGGACTAATCCTTAGAATTAAGCTAAAACAACAAGTATTGAGTTCAAGCACTTTTCTTTACTCAGCTTCTGATCAAAATATTAGACACAATACACTATAAAAGACTACTTTAAATTGTTAGAGCTCTTAGCAGTTATATTGTAGTGCGTATATACATCACTGCACAACATATATTGCTATCAACATCATACACAATAGAAGCACAATTCACACATTAGTGATACATAGACTCTAAAATGCCACAATGATGTAATCAGATCTTCACTTCTTTGATGTAATCAAATCGTTCACCACTCAAATCAATCGAACTCAGATCAATACTTGATTAGATCCTCAATAACTTACAAACAATTGGGCAGTGATTACAGTCAAGCCACACCCACTCCAGCATAGAGAATCCAAGTGATGCTCGCCGGCCTCTGTCCACCATAGCCAAGAACTCGAAGGCTCAATATCAAAGAAGTGAGCTCTCTGGAGTTGCACTTCTAAAGTATACCCCCTGGACTTGAGCTAGGCTTGCAACCCTAATGGTCCCATTGACGGCACAATCAACGGTGCGAATGGTGCAAAGTGATGATGGGCCTCACCATGAAGTCAGTACCCTGAACACCAAATCTAACCGTCAGAAAGTAGTCTCTAAGAAACTACTGAAATAACTCTACCTACTATCACTAGAACTCCAATGTTTGAGCAATCTAGATGTGACACTACAAATGGCATGACAATAGAAACTATCTAAACTACTTAACTACTTCCGACAAATCTTTAAATATGAAATGACAAACTACCACTTCGGATCTACTACTTCAAATATGAAATGTGTTACTCCCAATCTGATCCAAGTACTACCTTGACTTCAACTTCTTCACCCAAATCCACTACAAGTGTCTCCTGCACTTTGCGTCCATCAACTACTTCTACATCTTCTTCTATTGTTGTCTTATCTTCAGTCTGAACTAAGACTAAGATCATAGTCAACCTATCTGTATTCTCTTGCTTTGTCCTAAATGTTTTTGATACATTGGATAATGCACCCAACTTAACCTATACTCCTCCAACCTCAACTAATTTAGGTTGAATTACTTTACTCTCACTTAGAGTATGAGTAATGTTTTTATATCATTTCTAACCAAATCTAATCTGAGAAATACATTATCTTCTACTTCAATCATCTTTCTATCCACTTTATCTCTAAGATGAATTAACAAATTGTTCAACTCTATGACCTTTCCTTACATCTATGAGTCTCTTGCACTAGTAACTTCAACTTGTGCAAGTAGAATTCCTCCAATTGAACTTTGACACTAGTGTTGAGCACCACCTTCAAGTTGATGAAAATTCATCCATTGAACCTGATTCCTCCTTCTATGAGATCAATGGGCCTCAAGTAATCTACTCCTTCAACTTCCCCTAAAGCACTTGCAACTCCTCAGCATGCTTTACCTCCATCTTTTTGTGTTCTTCAGTTTGGCAATTGACTTGAGATTCTGCACACTCAACCAGATCATGCAAATGTTGTTATTTGCACTGTCAACTCACAAGTTCTCTTTGCTAGGCCCAATCCTTCTCTACTGCAACTAATCTCAACTCCTCCACAGCCTATTCATGGATTAGCATTCTGGTCTTAGAATGTGTCAATTCAATTTGAGAATCATAAAACTCGCCCTTCAACTTCTTGAATACCTGCTTTTGTTATTCCAAGAAACCTTCATGCTACTAAAAACTCTTTTGCAAGTGATTTAAAATTTGTTGGTGAATTATTGCATCAACCCAAAGTACTTCCACATCCTCCTCACATTGGGCTAATTGTGCCTTTAACTGCAGGACTTCACTGCTCAACACCTTCACTATCTAAAGTTTGTTCTGGATGCTCTTCTTTTGTCTCTTGCATCCTCTCCTACAAATGCACCAATAAGGGAAATACAACACTTGTAGATAATTCACTCCCTTGAATGTGTCTTCATCACCGCCTTTGGTAGCTAATGTATTTGCTGGTGCCTTACTCCAAAGTCACAATCTTCTCACCATCAAACTAATCCCATTTGAGCTTTTTTCATCTTCCTTGGGTCCACTTGGTCCTGCACTTATAGATTGCAAACTTCTTCTTGATCTTACTCTCCTTTGGAATATGCTTCTTGGTTGTTGTTCTCACTCTTCTGAAATATCATTCTTCCAAAGGAATGTCTCCTCTCTCCCTGTGCTCAACCTCAAATGGAACTTCTGATTTGATCCCTCTATGGCCACTCCTTTGGCAAACTGCTAGAACTCAGGTTCACCTTCACTTTCATTAATTGACTCCTTACTTAGAGTAAGCTCCTCCTTAGAGTCTCCAAAAATTAGACTCTCCTTCTTTTTTTGACTCAGCTCTGGATGACAAGTCCACCACCATCGTCTCTTGACTCAGATTCAACCTCTGAGTAGTCCTTCTCTTCACCAAGGACATCATATCCTTGGGTCTACTTCGCTTCTTTGACTTTGGTATGGAAACTATCACCATCTTGTCCCATCCAATCTTGGCAAAGTACACATCTCATTCTTTGAGCTCCGCCATGTAATGTCAGTCTTCTTCATCTGCATCTGGACAAAGATCTAGATGAAAATGTAACACCATCTTCTTTCTCTCCTCTAGGTTGAGTAAGTTTAAACCCAAGTAGAGATGTGCTTCAAAAGCTACATAGTAATGGGGTGGCCACTTGTCTCATCAGTGCCAAATCATTTGATGTGTCCTAGTATAAAAACATTTTGCCAGTTCACGATGGAGTTTGTTGGAGATTCTAGAGGAGTTAGCCTTGTAGTACATAGTGGGTTTACCCGGAGTGGTGCTCATTATTAGCCTATATCTCAAGTCCCAGCAAGGGAGGAGATTGACTCTGAGTTGGAGTTTGACATAGGAGCTGATTCAATTGAGAGTGCACTTGGTGTGTCCGCACCATTTTTGTGGGACATGGATGAGATTTATGGGGCCTCCAAAGGCCCTAGGCATTACTATAGTACAGTGGGTACCATTGAGTTGGATCACTTCATCCAGGAGTTCGATAGTTGGTGTTATCTACAATAGATGCGGAACCCGACTTTGTTCACACCTTTCATGACATAAAAGGGGTTGTTTCACTATCTGGAGGGTCCGTCGATGGATGGCTACCATGAGTTCAAGAGAGCTCATTTAGAGGAGATTGAGTTATGGAGACAATATTGGTCTCCAAACTATGTCTCTATCACTTTAGGTTTGGTGGCCAAGAGTAGATTGGCTATACCTATGAGTTCTAGCTCGAGTAGTGTTGGTGGAGCTAGTGGAGGTGCACTAGCTGGAGATAGTGTTACTACGAGTGGATTTACCGCTGTAGGAGATGGTGTGGTACTGGGGTTTAACCCCATGGTGGAGTTCTTCTTATGTTTGAGGTAGAACTACCAGGGAGTGTGGACTGACAAGTTGAGGAACTTGCAGGAGTTCTAGCGGAAGGCTGGAGAGAGCCTACGTGAGGCATACTCTCGTATGAGGTGGCTGATCAGTTTCACTCAGGGAGTTACTGAAGCCTAAGGCAATACCTGCCCTTACTTCTAATACAGCTATGACTACTTGGATTGAGCAGTTGGAGTAGAGACAGGCTAGTATGGCTATTGCTCAAAGGAGATCAGATTTGGGTGTTGAGGCTTCCACCTCATATGCGGGTGATAGAGATGATTTGGACTTCATGTGCGGAGCAGCACAGGTGGATGCATTTGCAACAATGACTAGGACTGCAGTACGTGCTCTAGAGCCTAGAGGAACATAAGTGGAGTTGGACCCACAAAGAGGAGAGGCTGGGAGACAGGTCAGACTTCCCTAGTCTTTCACGCTATCTGTAAAAGACCGAAATCGAGGAGAGAAATAGGAGAATGGAAACTCACATTGGGACACTAGAATGAGGGAAAACTCCGAATGCCTAGCATGAGCTTCGGCCTTGGTATTTATAGGTAGCATACAAGACCCTTGAAGCTTCTCAAGAAGCTTCCTTGAGCCGCTTTCTTGGAGTGCAAGCCAAGTTAACTAGGAAGCTTCTCAAGAAGCTTCCTTCTAGAAGCCGCCTACTTGGCGTGCAAGCTAAGCTAGTTAGAAGCTTCTAGAAGCTTCCTTCTAGAAGCTACCTGCTTAAGGTGCAAGTTAACTAGTTGGGAAGCTTCCTAAGAAGCTTCTTAGATGCTTCTAGAATATTCTAGGCTATTTTGTCTTATTCTTTACTTCGTAAGCCCGACTAACTTCCTCACTAAACTCCATAATGTTACACTATCTGAGGCATTGCAGACGATATCCATGGTTCCTAGATGTCCCAATGTAGGTGTGGTAGGTGGTGATGGAGTACATGATGGACTACCTACTAGTCAACCACCTACTACTACACACACTAAGTCTAGCATGATGTTGGGGGTGCCTCAGTTGATTATGTGGTGTCCTTTGTTTTTGGCATGTTTACATTGGGAGTTGACCCAGCCCCAGTGTTCTGGTTGGCTGCCACGGTTGTGAGAGTAGGCATGATGCGGTTCCTACTACTAGAGCAGAGGTGGTTGGTAGTGGAGCTGACTTGGTTGAGCAGCATGGGATCCGTTTAGTGACCAATGGTTTATGGCAGGCAATAGTGGCTAGACTGGAGGAGTTGCCAGCTAGATCGGCCTTTGAGAGAGCATGGTTCACACCTGGTGTTGTCCTATTGGATAACCAAAGGGGGATTTTCCATTTGGTGGGACCTCTAAGGAAGGTCTATACACCACAGAGAGTCTTGTTAGACTTTGGTGCGCAACCCCTTATGTTGGGGAAGGCGGCAATGGTCGATCTAGAGTTACGGAAGACCGATGTGGAGAGGTGTCCATTTCAGATCCATACATCTCTAGGTGGTGGTTTAACACAATACATCACATGTGGGGAGCTTGTTGTCCAGGTTCAGCCTGGTCATCTAATTGATAGCCTGGTGGTGAGAGCTCAAGCTATTGCAACAATAGTTGGGTCATATGATGTGCTAGTTGGGGAAATAGTGTTATACCCCATGGGTTACAACATTGACTATTGGGAGGAGACAACCTCCTATAGACCAGGTTGGAAGTTTGGTGAGGGACAAGTATGTCACCCCCCGGTACGTTTCAGTAGTGGCAGTCTTGGCTCACTACAATTCGGGACCATGGCAACATCATTTTTAGCTTTCAGTGGTGCAATTACTTGGCCTGGTGATTTGTTGGAGGGGAACAACCATGCAGAGGATACTCTAGTACCAAAGGAGATCACTCGGATTTGAAGTAGGAGTGGGATTGTTCTATCCACCTTGGATGTTCCATTATGGAGTTCAGAGGAGGCATTGTAGTAGCATGTAGATCAGTTGGTGCAACAGGCTTGGATTGGAGCCTTCGTGCCATCAGGAGATGAGTGTGAGGATGCACCTCTAGAGTCAATTGCTTTGACACCTCTAGATACCACTCATTGCTTGGCAGTATCCAATAGAGGGGATATGTATATTGGAGTTGTTCGGTGGGATTAGCACCGGACTAGTTGCGGTATTACAGACGGGTATACGAGTACAAAGGAACTTGTATGTAGAGAGAGATGAGACTTCTAGGCAAGTCTCTCTACATCATGTGGCACACTTGGCCTATCGGTATTTGGAGTTATTACCGATATCAACAATCAGAGGTTACCAGAAGGCCCTACCAGCAAACATTTCCTTATTGGGGCGCATGACCTAGAGAGACATGGGTCTATTCACTTGGTGATTTTTGGATGGCCATGTTAGGGATATACACGTGCGGGCTACAGTTTGGGTCTTTAGGATCCTCATTTTGGTGTGTTTTGGAAGATGTTACGGATACTACAACATCTCCATGTTCATCAGTTCGTTTCTCCAGTTACCTTTTGGAGAACATTCCTTTGATGGGTGATTCTTGCACCAGAGTGGTGGCGAGTACACATCAGGTCCATTCTTGGATGGGACCTGATGTGTTGTTAGATGCAGCCAGAGTGGGATCATGGGCTCATCATCTTCGTCTTTGGTGGACAAACCTCTTACCTAGAGAGGTTTTACAATGTGCTTATGATGGGATTCAGCGACTTGACCACATCCTTGTTGATGACAATCTTGGATGTCGGGTGCTAGTCTCAGACGGTGGTAGTGGTTGATAGGTCACCTATGGCAATGGTGAACCTAGTGGGATAGCCTAGAGCCGCATTTCCCACACTCCTGAGTTTCCCAAGCTCTCATGCTTTCTGAGAGGCAAGTCTTGGACTTGTTTGGGACTCACAATTATAGTAGTTCGTGGAGCCCAATGCCGATGAGAGAGAGCGGGTGATGGGTTTTTGCATTGGTATTATTGCTATTCCAACAATGTCTGAGGCATCAAGGTGTTAGATGTTAGGTCAGGCTATGGACCTAAACTGTTTGACCTGGATTATGAGCCTTGGCTTGGTAGAGCAGCGTGGGATGTGCTTGATAAGCATCACCACTCGAACACTTGTGAGCCTTGTGTTGATCGAGACAATTCTGGCACATGTTGGAGGCGATGGACCGAGTGGACATGGTATTCTTGGGACACACACAGTAGCTACTAGGGAGAGTGGTCTACTTGGAGTCCATCCAGGTGAGCATGGGCTACTTGGATTACACCCTTGGTCCACTTGGGATGCAACTAGAGGACGTGTGGAGTTTGCAGCCAGAGTGGAGGGAGTTTTTCACACAGAGTTTGGGACCTCTAGTGGTCGGGAGCATGACACTATAGCTCCCAAGGGCCCATTGTAGCAGCCATTCAGCATGTCTTCCACTCCTACGACAATTACAGAGGATACTTGCGAGCCAGATCATGGACCCAAGCTTGTTGGAGAGGAAAGACGGAGGGTTTGGAGGTTCTTGAGGAGTCACAAGAATTGTTTTGCCTTCAGTATAAACAATTTGGGTGCTCTAAGGGGACTTGGTATACGGATTGAGTTGACTAGCGATACACCAGTTTTCCGATGTCCTTATTGCTATAGTGACATGGAGAGGACATTGATTCAGAGTTGGAGTAGTGACCTTTTTGATGTTGGAGATTTCACATGGAGAGTATGCATTAGTGACAATGATGTTAGCCAAGAAGGATATGCATGGCAACTATACAGATAGGCAGATGTGTGGAGATTACCATCCTATTAAATGACAAACTAGGGCTGATCGATATGCCATGCCTACACCAAAGGAGATTTTTGATGTGATTGGGCATGCAAAGATCTTCAATACTTTGGATCTTTGAGTGGGATATCATAATTGCCGATTAGAGAGGAGGATAAGTCCAAGACAACATTTTGGGTTATTGATCCTCAGAACAAGGATGCGTTATATTAGTGGAGGTTCTTACTATTTGGGTTAAAGAATGCTTATGTTGAGTTCCAGAGGGTCATGGATAGGATCCTAGCTAATTGGATTTTGCTCGGTGCTATATTGATGACATTTTGGTCTATAGCACTACTGTGGAGGATCATGAGAGACAATTGTTGGAGGTGTTTGAGAGGTTGAGATCTCATGGACTCAAATTACATTCGGGGAAAGGTAGGTTCTTCCATGAGCAGGTTGAGTATTTGGGTCACACTATCTACTCCAAAGGACTTGGTGTTTAGCAGACCAAGGTGGAGGCTATTGCACGTATTCCTCGGCCTATGGATGTGAGCAAAGTGTAAGCATTCCTTGGGTTGGCAAACTTCTATCACCACTATGTTAAAGAATTTAGTGGCATTGCCAATGCCTTTATGAAGTTGACCAAGCTTACACATGAGTGGTGTTGGGGAGATGAGTAGGAGAGAGCTTTTGTAGAGCTCAAGGAGAGGTTGACATTTGCTCTTATTTTGTGGAGACAAATCAGAGGAAGACCATTTTAGGTTCATACTGATTGGAGTATTGGGGCTTGGAGCAGTGCTCACCAAGCATGATGATGAGGAGAAGGAGTTTGTGGTGGCCTATGCTAGTCGCTCCAACAATTCAGTAGAGGCAAAGTATAGTTCATATGAGGGAGAGTGCTTGGTAGTAGTTTGGGTAGTAGCATATTTTTGATGTTGCCTATTTGGTAACCCCTTCACTCTCCTCATTGATCATCAGCCGCTGAAGTGGTTGATGGAGTCCGACAAGCTTTCAGGGAAGCTTGCATGATGGGCTCTGATTTTACAGGAGTATGATTTCACGGTTGTTCACAGACCTGGAGTGGTGAACCATGATGCATATGCGTTGAGTAGAAACCCATGTCCTAGCCAGCAAGATCAAACCGGAGCTTGTTGGCATGGTGAGACAGATGAGGAGATGGTGCTAGGTTGGCATGCATGGCCTTTTTGTGTATATTTTCTTAGGCTTTGGTGGTATCTCTCTCAACGCATCTAGGAGGAGTTATTGAGGTCATAGATCCAGAGAGTGAAGATATTGGTATAGTTCAGCGAGACATTCATGATGATGTCTTAGTGATGGACTATCTTTGCACTAGTGTTGTGGGTGGCACAGTTGGGGCCCAGGAGAGAGACGTGTTCTTCAGCGAGCCAGACGGTTCAGACTTGAGGGCAAATACCTTTTGCGTGTATGGGAGGATGGTAAAGTGAGACTAGTACCACTTCTATCTCAGAGACCACAGTTGGTTCATCATGCTCATGAGGAGCTAGGACATTTTGGAGTAAAGCGTACATATAGCTTACTCCAGAGTCATTATTGGTGGTGTGGTATGCAGACCAACGTATAGCAGTTTGTTGCCAGATGTGTGGTTTGTGACCGAGTTAGAGCATCATTCAATGCTCCTATGCCACAATTACACCCATTAACTATCATGGGATTGGGTTACCGTTGGAGTCTGGACTTCATTGGACCTTTACCATTGACTGTGAGACATCATCGATATGTTTTGGTGATGGTGGAGCACTTCTCCAAGTGGATTGAGTTGGTGGCACTTCCTAACAAGTCTAGTGAAGGGACATCTTACTTGTTCTTGGATCGAGTTCTTAGTCATTTTGGTGCACCAATTGAGGTTTTGACTAATCAGGGTACAAAGTTCTTGGGAGAGTTTCAGGTTTTGTGTGACAAAGCTTTGATTGATCACCATACTACCTCCCAAGATCACCTTGAAGTAGATGGCTTAGCAGAGAGAGTGGTTCAGACAATGAAGAGAGGATTGCAAAAATATGGTTTGCAAAGAGGCCATTTGGGAGATTGGGATCTCCAATTACCTTGGTTGGCCATGGGCTATTAGTTCAGTTGGCAAGCTTCCTTAGCATCCTTCTCTCCTTACTTCCCACTCTATGGACGAGACCCAGATTTACCTGCCGCCATTTGTCGAGATGTTGTTGTAGTTTTGGACTTGGATGACCCAGATGTATGGATGAGTGTATGTTCTCAACGGGTAGAGATCTTTCAGAGAGTGATGCTGATGGCCTTTGAGAACTTGGTGATTGCTCAACATAGAGATACTTTACGCTATGCTACCATTCAAGGAGGAGGTTATATACTCTCAATCCATCAATTTCATCAAGGAGACTATGTATATCTATAGTAGATAGCACCAACAACACTTGATGTTTCAACATGCCCCACTATATTGAGAGTGCGTGAGGTTTTGTCATTTGGAGTCCCTATGTTGGAAGGATGTGATGGTGTTGTTTGGAAGGATCATGTGCGCAATTGTGCGCCATGCCACCTCCCAAACATTGATGATACTATGGACCCAAGCTTGGCACTTGTACGTGCAAGCTTGAAGTGTATGTTATGGAGCTCTTCTGGTGTAGCTACTACTATGTTAGTGTGTGACAGCTGTTTGAGAGGATGGCATATGGGATGTATGACTCCTCCTCTCATGGTGGTCTCTTAAGGATAGTAGTTATGTCCTAGATGTACTTGACCTATAGCTAGTTCATTCTTTGTATGGTATAGATTACAGACAAGCAACTAACGATAGGGCTCCATAGCACTCCGCCTCTTGATCTTTGCCCATCATAGTGTATACCATATACTTAGAGTAGATGGCTATCTGGAGTTAGAGGGACCTAACCGCCAGCTAGGGGGGGATTGTGTCACTTTAGAGTCTATGTATGACTTATGTGTGAGTTGTGCTTCTATTGTGTATGATGTTGATAGTGATGTATGTTGTGTAGTGATGTATATATGCACGATAGCTGTCACACCATTTGTAGTGTCGCATCTAGATTGCTCGGACACTAGAGTTCTAATGATAGTAGTTAGAGTTATTTCAACAATTTCTTAGAGACTACTTTCCGATGGTCAGATTTAGTGTTCAGGGTACTGAATTCACGGTGGGGCCCACCGTCACTTTGCACTGTCAAGTGTGCCATCAGCGGGACCGTTAGGGTTGCAGGCCTAGCTCAAGTCCAAGGGGTATACTTTTGAAGTGCAGCTCCAAAGAGCTCACTTCTCTGATGTTGAGCCTTCGAGTTCTTGGCTATGGTGGATAGAGGCCGGTGAGCATCACTTGGATTCTCTATGATGGAGTGGGTGTGTCTTAACTGCAATCAGAGGCCATTTGTTGGCAAGTTATTGAGGATCAGATCAAGTATTGATCTAAGTTTGATTGATTCAAGTGGTAAACGATCTAATTATTGTGGCACTTTAGAGTCTATATATGACTTATGTGTGAGTTGTGCTTCTATTGTGTATGATGTTGATAGTGATGTATGTTGTGTAGCGATGTATATACGCATGACATATAGCTTCAATATTGTAGAATGTCCTTGGTGAAGTCTCAATTTTATACTTCTTGGATTTGCAGTCATTCTTTAGTCGAACCTTAGTCAAAACTCAAGCCTACTACATGACTTGCTCCTGTAAGTCTCAAATTTATCCTCACATGAAGTAGCCATTTTGGTTGAACATACCTTCTTGGTTGGTATGGCCCAAGTCAAAGTGGTTAAGGTGTCTTTGGATTGGGTTGATTATTCCAATGTATCCTTACTTTGAGTCTATCACTCTTCCATTTTAGTTCGAGTGCTACTTCCTTTGACACAAAGTCAACTTCCTTGGGTCAAATCAGGTTTCCTTCTCCTAACACCAACACACAATTCTTTCCTTCTTTCTTTCAATTTGGCTTGAACTTGGCTTAAAAAATGCACTTCCTCTCTAAAAACTACCAAAAACGAAATGTGGGTACCACATACCCCTCCTCAAATCTAAGCATCCTTGTGAACACCAACTTCATCTTTTTCTTGCACTTTTGTGTTCATGGTCCAATATTGACAGACTCTCCACCCGTTAACTCGAGTGGCAAAAGGATTTCTCTCCAAGTTTACCAGTTGAATAGAGCCATTTTTTAGAGTGTGCAAGAATGGACATGGTCCCATCCACCTTAAGTTTAGCTTGCCCGGAAAAATTATGCGGCAATTGTCATTAGTACTAAGTTGCCTGCTTGAACAGCCATAGGCTGTAATCTGTCATCATGCATGGCTTTTCTTTGACCTTGTATCTCTTTCATCATTTGCATGCATCATCTCTCTTCTCTTCCAACCACATCAACAGTTGGATCCAAAGATTCTGACTTTCTTCCTCCAACAAGTTTCTCATATAAGATACAACATGATGGTCCTTCAAATTTAATTGGCAATATGGGATGCAATCTATAAGTTCAGAAATACGGAGTCTGCTTAATGGTAATATTTCAATTGTTATGTATGCCCACAAAGCTACAGGTAGCTTTGTGTCCCAATCATAGGCATAATTGATAGGCACCTTATTCAAAATTTTACAAAGTAGTCTATTTGGTTTCTCTATCAACCCATTTGCTTTTTGATTACAAGGAGTCATCTTCTGATGTTTTATTTGGAATGCTTCCACTAGTTAGTTCAAAAAATGCATTCCTTGGTGACTAACTAATTCCAAAGGACATCCATATATAGAGATGATGTTTTGGAAGAACAAATCACTACTATTTCAGCATTATCTCTCCAAGTTGCCTCAACTTCTTAGTAGCATAATCAATGCATACTAAAATGTATCTCTTCCTTGTGAATTGAGTGACCAATGAATCGGACCCACAAAATCAATACCCCATTTCTCAAATGGGGCCAATGGCAAAGTCTCAAAGGCCACTAGGTAGTAACTGTTGGTTTTCTCATTCCCTAACAAGCATCACAACTTCTAATATGGGCTTGTATGTCCTTATAAATCATAGGCTACCAATATCCTACTGCAAGGATTTTCTTCACTATGTTTCTTAGGGCACAATGACCTCCTGATGGTTATGGGTGTAAGGACTTGATTACTCTTCCTACTTCATATGCTTCCAAGCACCTACAAATTACTTTGTCTTCTCCCATCTTAAACAAAATAGCATGCTTGAGCTCAAGCATGTTATTTTCTTGAGAAAGACTGCCCTTTGTTTTGGGTCCAATCCCTCCAAACATAGGCAATTATGCAGATAATGATATTTGTAGCATACCTCATACTTTGCATTGCCAACAAATGGTAAAGTTCTTCATCAAGAAACTGATCGTCTACCTCCAGATCTTGGTATTGAGTTTCTAACTTGGATAGGAAGTCCACATTTGCATGCACAGCCCCCTTCCTCACTTGTATAGTGTATGTGAAATTTTGTAATAATAAGATCCATCGTGCAATTTATCCTAACAGATCAGCCAAATGTTCTTTACCAATTGTTGCAGCACATAATGGTCCACATGAAATACAAACTTGTATCCCAACAAGTAGTGTGAAATTTTTTTTCAGGCATACACCATTCCGAGTGCTTCTCTTTCCATAGTAGTATAATTCTTCTCTGCAACTAAAAGTTGTATGCTTGTGTAATAAATGGGATAGTCTTTCTTCTTCTTGTCTTTCTGACTCATTACTACTCCAACTTCCATGGATGAAGTATCCACATACACATGGAAAGGGAAATCCCAATTTGGAGCCCTCATAATTGGTGCTTCCACCAATTTCTTTTTCAACACCTGGAAGGCTTCTTCTTGATCTGCCCTCCACAAGTAGTCTTCAGATTTCTTCAACAATTTTGTCAACGGTGCAGCAAACACCACATAATTAGACACAAAGTGTCTATAATATCTGATTTGACCCAAGAAGGCTCTCAGCTCCCAAATATATTTGGGATATTCTAGAGTTGAGATCACTTTCACCTTCTCCACATCGACTTCAATTCCTTGGCTTGGCACCCAATGTCCCAACAAAATTCCTTCTTTCATTGCACAAAAACACTTCTTTGGGTGTAATGACAAGCCAGAAAATTGACACCTTTCCAAAGAGGAGGTGCATTTGGAGAAGGTTCTCCAAATGCACCTCCTCTTGTCCACACATACAAAATTCATCAATAAACACTTCCATGAACTTCCACATAAAATCTAAAAAATTGCATTCATCATCCGCAGGAAAATAGCTCAAGCATTACACAACCTAAAGGGCATCTGGTTGAATAAAAATGTGCCCTTATTGGTAGTGAAAGTAGTATTTTCCTTGTCTTCTTCTTGAACGGACACTTGATTATAGCTTGAAAATCTATCAAGAAAACTATAACAAGGATGAGTTGCTACTTGGTCCAAAATTTTTTGTGAAGAGTAGAGGATGATGATCCTTTGTTGTGATTGTGTTCAACTTGTGGAAGTCTTGGCACACCCGGATCTTCCGTGTCTTCTTCTTTGGAACAATGACAATGAGAGAAACCTACTCATTGCTCAAGATTGGAAAGATAATTCTGACTCTCAAGTACTTGTCAATCTCATCTTTCACCAAGAGTGGTACTTTGGGTTTAGTCGGTACTGATGTTGCTGAACCAGAACCACACCTTCTATCAAATCAATCCAATACTCCCAGATTGTCTGGGGATTCTTGTCTTCCGATCAATAGGCAAATACATCTTGGTATTTGATAACAAGGCAATATAGTCTACCAATTCATCTTGAGTGATTGTCTTGGATATTCTCAGTATTTTTCCTTCTTTCAAGATAACATCTTGATAGGCATTTGGAGAATACCTCCTTCCACATGGCTAACATGGCTGATAACCCTAGTCAAATGGAGTTCAAAACCCCTTCCTCCAAATCACTACTACTTGGAGCTACATAAGATATTATTTTCTTCTTCTACATCCACCTTGTAGCACTCCAAGTAGTTTACTTGGACTTCTTCATCTGAGTCTTCTGAAGACAAAGATGGAGAATCATTGGATTGATCTTCATCTTCTGAAAAGTTAGTTTCCCTGAGTTGAGAACCTTAATCCAACTCATTGTCACCAACTAGTGTCCTTGAGACAAAATGTCTTTGAATCGCAACTTCTGTTGGTGCCAATCCACCACAACATGTGCACTGTACAACCAAGGTCTTCCAATGAACAAGGGATAACTAGTTTTGATCACTGGTCTCATTAAAATATATTCTAGTTTAAATGATACTCCTCCAATGATCATTACTATATTGGACAGCATGCCCAAGGGTCTATTCTTGGATTGATCCACAAATTTTCTGATTCAGGGTGTAGGTTCAAAGGTATGATACCCCAACCTATGTGCGGTATCCTCCATCATTGCATTCATACCTGAACCCAAGTCAATGGGTATAGATGTGATAGTACAACTTGTGATCTCTGCATCTACATCCAAAGATCCAAATTCTCTTGCTCAATATGATATATAGTTGGGAGATCCCTCTTGAGGATCATCCTTACTTTTTTCAAGGCCAAACATAGTTTCATCTTGTAAAACTTGTTGTCCTCCCACAAAAATTTGAATGTTATGTTCACCTATGTGGATGCAAGATCTGCCACAATATCATATTGGGGTACTCCCCCAAGTTTCACCTACTTTGACTTCGGCTTTTGGGTTTGATTTCTCAACCCAATCCAAAGTAACTTCAAGTCTCTTATGGATGGTAATTGGAGTACTGGTGGTCCAAACCCAAGTGACTTTGGGTCTACACACCTTGGCTAAATCAGATCTTTGAATTTGGATCTGATATCAGCCACAAACACTAGAGGTTTCTCCTTTGGGTCTTCCTGCAAGACCATTTCAGTTTCTTTGCATTGCATCCTTGATTTCTTTTTGCAAGGCTTTTGCCTTGGGCTTGGCCAAGATCTTTTCCTCCTTTGCAGACAAGATTGATTTAGGATGCAATCTCTTTGCCTTCCTCGAAGACAACAAACTTGTGCTCACTTCTTTAGGATCACATTTCTTCTTTCCCCAAACATATTTCAACTCGCAATAATTCAATATCTTGCCATTCCCTTCCAAGGTTAGATTCAATTTTTTTGCAACTTCATCCTCCAAAGTTATACAATTCATTGTTGCCTCCACTTTGGCTTGAGGTGGTGGATGTTCTAGTGGGGTTTGAACATACTTCATTGGAGGCTTTGGATTTGGGAGCTAAGGACACTAACTAGGCACATGACCCGAGCCCTTACAATTACCACATAATGGACATGCCCAATTTGCCAGCAAGGCTCGGGATAGTTTGGAGCCCAATGTCCAAACAACCTGCAATTATAACAAGCCCCAATCGCAGCATTCTAGGGATGATTCTGGTTTGGCATTGGCAGTCTGGTGGTGGACCATTACTTGTATACTCCCTTGGCCCAAAACGTGAACCTTGGAATGCCATGCTTGATGTTAGGTGTACTTCTTGAGTCTGATAGACTAACTCTTCCTGCAATTCTTGATATAGGTTTTGATCCTAAGTTGGAGCCCACTCAATCTGTTGTAGCAGGTCTGTGGTTCAAGCACTCTGTGTTGGCACACCCTGATTTCCCACATGAACTGCACCATAGTTTTGGTCTTGCAAATGAGGGGGTTCTCTTCTTTTCTTTGCCCCAATGATTTGAATTCAAAAATCCACAAACTCTTTTATAAGAGTCTCCAACTTAGTGTATGTCTTGTTGACACTCTTGGTTGGGGGTATGCAGTATGTTCTGTCCACCCCATCATCTATTCTTCCTTGGCCCGTTGTCTCTTCCAAGTCTAAGGAAGAGCTTGACAAGGTAGACAATTCATCCAAAGAAGGGGCGGTAGTACATGGTGCTCTTCATCTTGCCTTCTTGCCTTTCTTCACAGGTATGTCAAGGCATTGCTTTGATTTCTATCCACTCAAGATTAAACATAGCATTAGAACTACAGAATCTAACATCTAACACACTCAAAATTGCACTTTGAATTTCTACAAACACTCACAAACACACGCATAGGATTGATACTCGGAATTAAGCTGAAACAATGAGCACTAAGTTATAACACTTTGTTATACTCAGCTTAAAAAATATTAATACTAAACAACAACATGCTACAAGTGCCTCCTTTAAATAGGTAGAACAATGCAACAATTATCTAATTGCATATTGTTTCATCTACAATCTTACCAACCTACAAATCTGAAATGACAATCCACCTCTTTATATCTACCTCCTTCAAATCTGAAAGCTGTTACTGATCCAATCTAATGTCTACTACTTTGGCCTCTACACAATATGTAACTTCCTTTGTATCTTGTACTTTAGGTTCATCTATTAATACCAAGTCTATCATATCTTCAATCTAAATTGGAATTGAAACCATGGGTTTCCTACCACCATCTTCTTTCTCTACTTTAACTACTTCTAATGTCTTAGATAACTCCCCCAAAAATACTTGCACTCTTACCTTTCCTTCTTTGTATCAGATTTCTAATTTCATGCTACTCCAAATCTCATCTAATTTTGATATAACAAAATCTAATCTAAGACAAACATTGTCTCCTATTCTACTTTGACTATTGCACTAGACTCAAGTAACTCACCTGACATCACATGCATCTGATGCATGACTACCTTGGATTGGGTCACCTTCAACCTGAGGCGAAGTAGCTTCTAACCCCAAAGAACCTATACCCATAGTTTCTCAACCCAAAGTTCTCAACTACTTTAGAAACTTCAAATGCTTGTAACTTTGGCTACAGACCTCCAAACTCTGCAATTTTGGTGGCAAAAGAAATCCCTAAAATAGACACTCCCAATGAGATATATCATGCACAATTATTTTTTTCTGATCTTGTATTTCCTTCATGGTGTGCATTGCATCATCTCTTTTCTCTTCTAACCACATTAGTTGATGGATCCAAAGATCTTGAATTTCTTGCTCCAATAGTTGTTCCTAGAGGATATGATATAAGAGTACTTCAAATTCAATTGGTAGTATGGGATGCAATCTGTATGTCAAGAAATATGGAGTTTGCTTGGTTGTAATATTTTTCATGGTTTTGTATGCCCATAAAGTTGGAGGTAACTTTGTGTCCCAATCATAGGCATAATTCATAGACACCTTATTCAAAATTTTGCACAACAATCCATTCACCTTCTCTGTTAGTCCATTAGCTTTTGGGTTGTAAGGCACCGTCTTCCAATGTTTGATTTGGAAGTACTTGGTTAGTGCCTCCACAAGTGAGTTCAAAAAATGAGTCCCTCAATCACTAACCAATTCTACTGGACATCCACAACATAAAATGATGTTTTGGAAGAAAAATTCAGCAACAATTTCTGCATCATCTCTCCAAGTTGCCTTGGCTTCATCCATCTTGGTAGCATAATTAGTGCAAACCAAGATGAATTGTTCCTTGTGAATTGGGTCACCGGTTGAATTAGACCCACAAAGTCAATTCCCCATTTCTTGAATGGGGCCAATGGCAAAATTGGTCTCAAGGGCCACTAAGAAATAGCCATTGGCTTTCTTTTTCTTTGAAAGGCATCACAACTTTAGATATAGGTTTGATTATCCTTGTACATTGGAGGCCACAAATACCTGCAAGAATTTTACTTACTGTATTTTTCAGGGCATAGTGCTCTCCCGATGCTTTAGAGTGCAAGGACTCAATTACTCCAATTTAATATGCTTCCAAGCATCTCTGAAGCATATACTAAGGAAGACTTCCCTCTGCTCTGGGTCTAGTTCCTCAAGACATTGGCAAGTATGCAGATAGTGATATTGAGCCACATACCTTGTACTTTGCATTGCCATCAAATGATATAACTCTTCATTAGGAAATTGACCATTGATTTCTTGGCCTTGAGTTTCTAACCTGGATAGGAAGTCCACATTCAAATGTGAAGCTCCCTTCCTTACTTGTACCGTGTATGTGAATTCATGTAACAACAACATCCATCTTGCAATTTGCCTAGAGAAATCTGACTTCTTTAGCAAATGTTTCAAAGCATAATGGTCCATATAGAAGAGAAATTTTTATCCCAATAAATAGTTGTGAAACTTCTTGCAAGCATACACCATTCCAATTTTATACTTCTGTGATTCTCAATCATTCTTCAATTGAACTTCAATTGCAACTCATAGATTTTGCATGACTTGTTACTATCACTCTTAATTTAATCCTTTCCCAAAGTAGCCATTTTCTTTGACTTTACCTTCTTGATTTGTGCTGCACAAAGAAAAGTAGTTACAATTTCTTTGGATTGGGTCAATCACCCCGATGCAAAGTATCCATACTTTGGGTCTACAACCCTTTAAGTCCAATCCCACTCCTTCTTCCTTTGACATAAAGTCTACCTCCTTGGGTTGGATCCACACACACAATTCTTCTCTCTTCTTTTCAATTTGACTTCAATTTGGCTTCAACAACACACTTCTTCTTAACAACTCATCAACAATGAAAAATGTATGTACCACACTTATCATCTCAGATGACTTGGGTAAGTCAGCCGAGGTCACTCTGATTTTGACTACTTTGGATTGGATCACTCTATTCTCAACAGAGTGAGAGTGAGAGTGAGATTATCTAGATTTTTCTTCATTAAATCTAATCTAAGGTAAATATTATCTCCTACTTCAATCATCTTCCTATCTACTCTATCTGTAAGGCAAATCAACAAGGTACTCAAGTCTACTTCTTTTGCCTTCTTCCTCCTTGTTTCATGCACTAACAACTTCAATTCATGCAGATATGCTTCCTCCAACTCTGCCTTGGCTTTGGTATTGAGCATCACCTTGAATCATGTTGTGGCTTTGCTCATCAAACCCAAACCCTCCTTCATTGAGAGTAACTTGCATCGGGTGACTTCTTCTTCCAATTGCATATGATGTTGCTACATTTCATCAGCATGACACTCCTTCATCTCCTTCATCTCCACTTTGGCATTGAAAACATGAGCTTTGGCTTGCTTGACAAGATTGTGAAGGTGTTGTTCTTCTTGAGCCTGGATTGCTATTTGATTCTGCCAATCTTGCTCTTTATCTGCAATGACTCATCATAATTCCATCATACTCCATTCTTGTAGACAAACTTGTGTAGTATGATGCTGTATGATGTTCCCTACAACTCCTTCTTCAACCTCCCAATCTCCTCCTTCTGCTCCACAAATTCTTCCTATTGACACTCCAATTATCAGCCATGTTGCTCAAAACTGCCCTGCAAGTTGGTTAAGCTTTGTTATTGTACTACAAAATTGATCCAAAGTACCTTGGTTCTGTGTCTAGCTTTGAACCAACATGACCTTCAAGTATAGTACTTTTGCACTCAATACCTGCGACATTTGAAGCTCATTCTTCACCTCACATGTTCCTCCTTTGATTGCAGCATCCTCTCCTGCAAATGTACCAACAGAGGACAAACAACACTTGATAAGTAGTTGACTCAGTTGAAAGTGTCATCTTCTTGTCCTCCTTCATCTTCAGATGCAATCACCTGCTCCTTAGCCCAAAGTCAGGATCTTGGTGCCTTCAAGCTCATCTCCTCTAAACTCTCTTCCTCCTCCTTGGGTCCACTCGGCTTGGCATGAACTGCCTTTGCAATTCAACAAGATCATATTCCTTGTTGGAATACCATCTTTGGCCCTTCTTCCTTTTCCTCCAGAATTTCTACTTCTGACAGGTCCATGCATGAGGCATCCCCGTCCTCCATGCGCTCAATCTCCTCATGAAATTCTGTATCTGATCCACCTTCAGTTATGTCCTCAGTTGGTTGTTGGACATCGGGCTCTCCTTCACTCTTGTTGCTTTACTCTTTGCTCTTAAGAGTCAGCTCTTCCTCAGACTCTTTTGAGTTTGACTTGCTTCTTCTTCCTCTTCTCCTCCAGAGGACAGGTCTACCACTATCAAGTGAGTCAAGTGGTCACTTGACTCAAGTTCAAACACCAAATAGTCCTTCTATTTGTTGGGGAGACAGTGTCCTTTGGCTGGGTCCTCTTCTTTGGTTGGGGTATTGGGACTGAAAACATCTTCTCTTGTCAAATCTTGACAAAGTACTGGTCAGTCTCCCTTACTTCCACCATGTCACAATTCTCCTCCTGATCCGCAGCCCGTCATATGGTTGGATGAAAATATGATGTCATTCCTTGGGGGTGAGTAGGTTCAACCCCGAATAGTAGTGCACTCCAAAAGGAACAAAGTAGTGGGCTGGCATATCCATCTTCCATTGCCCCACCATCTGCCTCGTCTTCTGGTAGAAACACTCCGCCCAGTTCACACACTCCTGCAAACATTAGGTGGAAGAAAACCACCTATTGCTCCATCATATAGGTAGGTCACTCTGGCTTCCTCATAGCCATCGCTGCCCCAGTGATACTTCATCTCATTGGGTCTACGTAGGTATCTAACTTATATCCATTCTTCTTGCAAGGTTCGCTGAAGGACGCCTTCAGTTCCTCCATTTCTCCCAAAGGATCACACTTCCAATAAAAGGTGATCCTTGTGGGCTCTCCTACATCACTTTCTAAGACCCGCCCCCAATCAGCCTCAGTCCATGGGGGTTGGGTTTGCCCTCTTCTCTACCTCACTTGGACCTTCCTCACAATTACTGGTAGCTATTTCCATCATGAACCCTGGAAAACTCAAGTTCTAGTTCCATGCAAGGAAAGTGATCTGCAATCAGCTCAAGACTTTGAATCAGGTCACCATATCAATCTGTCTAATCACACGATTTTGGACCAAAATGGCCAAAATGTGCCATCCTCCCTTGAATGGCATTGTATTTCTCTCCTCCTCACTTGGCTTTGCACACAAGAATCCTGTGACTTGGCTTGTGATTCTAACACGATTCTCCAGACTACAAAAGGTGAAGGATAATCTTTCAACATTGCAATTGAAAGAGAGAAGTGCTTGCCGTGTAAGGTTTTGGTTGCCTACATCACCACTTTGACGGTCTCTTGAGTGCTGCAACCCAAGGTTTTTTGCCAAGGAGAAGGGTCTGGGCACTCTCTCTAGCCATGCTCACATCCCACTACCTGTAACACAATTAGTCACTTTACAACACACTCTGAGTCTTGATTGATGAGCAGTTGAAAAACATACCTATTGTGACTAGGGTCCTCCATCTCCACTACTGGACATACCATTGGAGTACCTCTACCATATAATTCAAGATTCAACAATTGACCAAATTATAAGTCATCCTCTGGAATCATATAACTGTCAATAGTTAGGGACTGTTCATGGAAACTGTTTTAGTATGAATACTCATGGTTCGGAAGTACTACTGACAAATATATCTATCTGACATATAACTGTCAATAGTTAGGGACTGTTCATGGAAACCGTTTTAGTATGAATACTCATGGTTCGGAAGTACTCCTAACATATATATCTGTCCAACATATAACTGTCAATAGTTAGGGACTGTTCATGGAAACCCTGATAGTATGAATACTCATGGTTTGGAAGTACTATTGACATATATCTGACCGACATATAACTTTCAATAGTTCGGGGCTGTTCATGGAAACAGTTTTGGTATGATTACTCATGGTTCGGAATAACTATTGACAGGTTTATGATTCCAGAGGATGACTTAGAATTTGGTCAATTGTGTTTATTAGAAGTGGAAATTCGAATGATTGTATGAGCACAAACTCATCTAAGTATGATTATTACTTCAGCTGATGTACATCAGCAGAAGCTATAAACTTTGGCATATTTGAAAGCTTAATATATATAAGTCAAGATAATTTTGCTTTTCTATTAAGCTAATAATTTTTTTCTATTGCTTAAAAGTAGTAGAGTGACAGGTGCAATTCCTAGTAAAACGATCACACCAACTGATAAGTTCTTGGATATTCCGCCGGTATGTACACCATAGAATTCAGATAATTCAGATATCTTAAGTGCATTAGAACAAATTTCTCATCTTAATACTATTAAGGTTAAACCTTATTTTTTTCTTCTTGTGTTTTATATTTATAAAGTGTGATTAGGTCTGGTTGTCCTTGTAGGAATTTTTTTTTTCATGTGCTTTATCTTTGTATGGCTTGACGGTGTCTTCCTATCTTTCTTACTATTTTACTGGGAAGGGTTCTTTCATTCAAGAATCCATAGTTGGGTGTACTTCCTTACATGTATTTTGTCTTTGTACGGCTTGGGTTTACGGGTTTTTCATCTTTCTTGTAATTGTACATGGTCACATTCTTTGGTTGCAGAAATGAGTTCAAATGAAATGTCCAAGGACAGGATATAAAGTATATCACAACAAGCACTATGAACGCTTGAGTCTTGAGACATTAAATAACAAAGGGAAATATATGTATATGATATATGAATACAAGTTCTACCGGATAGAAGGGCTCATCCAACAACCTGGAAAGGAAGGATAATTGCAGCTGGGTTCGGCTTCGAAACAGGGAAAGATGCTTAAAGCAGTGACCCTTTCGACCAATTGTATAGAAACATGGAGTACAGACGATACGGAGATGACTTCCTCATAACTATATGTACCCCTATCTGATGCTAAATCAACCCTAAACCCTTCCTCAAAGCACAGTATCGGACGCATAGTACACATAAAACGAAAGTACTAGGCCTAAGAGGATTGGCGATGCACGATAAAAAGGAATTTATTCTCACCATGGACGCATACATGAACCAGTTGAATACATGAACCCGCAGTTTTAAACGTATGCGTTTTAAACGTTTTTTATGATTTAATATATTATTTTTATGAAAAGTTTTAACTAACAAGTAAGCAGGAAATGATGCAAAATTCATCAAATTGTGAGTGATATCAACTATATTAAGGACTGTTGTTTGCATTCATATGTTTGCATTCATATCGAGTTCATCATTCGAGTTCAGTTGAAGAAGCACACCTATTGTGACTACGGTTCTTCCTCTCCACTCTCTTGCACACCATTGGAAGACCTCTATCACATAGTTTAAGATTAGGCTAGTGTTGACTACTATTTTCTACCTTTTTTTCTACTTTTTCCCTTGTGTGTCATTGGGCCTTGTTTTGGTCTCTTTCTTGGTAACCAAGGACGGTAGAGTATTGCACTTTTCTTCTTCTTTTTGTACTTGGTAGTGCCTTGTACTCCTTTCCCTTCTCTTGAGCGTACTATATTTGCATATCATACACCCACCCTCTTGGTCAGAGCTCAAAGTGGAATCTGACTAAAATGGAAACGTGATTATCATCTTCTGTGGACCCGAAGGAAGGGTCTGGAGGAGACTTCTTTACAGGTCCTCTGGCCGACTTTACGATTTCCGTATACGAAGATCGGCCGGGTCTCGTAACCCTAGCATTAGCTTTGTACGACATTATATCGCACAGTTTCTTGTCGTATTGATTTGGTAGACCAATACTTTCAACGAGTCAGGCCCTCGCCGTGAGTACATATTTCCCCATTTTACAGAAGTATTTTTCATTTATAGAAGAGTTTGGCATAAACGTTCTGTTAACGGTGGTTAATCGTCTTGCCTCCTACCATGCGCACATGGGAGATCCGATGACGAGATCGGTGCGTAGCCAGTTTTAGACCTAGCCTAATTAGATAATTACCGTTCGGCGTAAAAGAGAAAGTACCTTTGACTTTTAATGATGAATAATGAATTTCATGACTGAAATTAACCAAATACGAACGTGGGATTTGATATTAAGTAAGCTCCACGGTGCTATTTAACAAAGTTGACCGGATCTTCTGCGCGAGCCTCGAATTCGAGCCTTGAGCCGTGCAAAGTGCCCAGCTATTTTACCTTTTACTCAAGGGGCCGCGTCTTTTACGCAGGAAACGCGAAGTGAGGACACTCGAGATTCAAAGTCCACTTTTTGGGCGAAAGGTCCGAAGGTGGTAAGCACTATTAGACACAGCAGATTGGCGACGTATCTATGACATGAATGTACACAAATCACATTTGAAAATATTAAAGAAAATGTAGACGAATCCAAAGAACCTTCGTGTTTGCCTCTTTCACCCAATGCGCGGAAGACCGGAAAGAACAAAAAAATATTGCTTTAGTCCTTTCTGTTCTCGTCTTACTGCTCGGCAATATCTACTAAAGCGTTGAACCTCGCTCCATGGCTACAAACCTTGTTAGTTATCTATTTTGCGTTTCCCGAAGCAAGCTTATCCTCTCCTTCAGAATCCAACTGTAATTGGATGACCCGGAATCAAACCGTAATTCGAGTGCGAGACAGTTCTAATTTTTGTGGCGGTCACAGCTCACGGATGATTCATATGTTCCATTATTCGAACAGAGGCCTGCTATTCTGACCCGGAATCTGCAACGAATGAACAGCATAATGACCAGAAATGGCACTGCGACATCACTGACCATAGTAAACATCTTCTCGTTTATTGACACTAGAGTAAAAGCAATCGCGTGTAAAACCAATAAGGAATGGGAAGGCTCTATCAAGCCTTATAAGGAAAAGACATAAAGAGTAAAATGGAGTTAAGTCTTAATAGATTTGGCAGGAAGAATCTTTTGACACCTAAAATATCTAAGCTATGAAAGCATATGCAAGTCTACAAACAACTAGAACCTCTAAAGAAAAAATATAGTCAATAAGGAACCCGAACATTCAAAAGAATAAGAAGTTTGATTGAAATGATCAAGTTTAAATCGCAAGTGAGTACAACCCAACTGTGAAGTAAAGAATGTGACCATGCAAAATTACAAGAAAGATGAAAAACTCGTAAATCCAAGCCGTACATAGACAAAACACATGTAAGGAAGTACACCCAACTATGGATTTTTAAAGGAAAGAACCAGGCCCAGTAAAATAGTAAGAAAGATAGGAAAACACCGTCAAACCATACAAAGATAAAGCGGATGAAAATTTTTATCCTACAAGGACAACCAGACCTAATCACACTTTATAAATATTAAACACAAGAAAAAAAAGGTTTAACCTTAATAGTATTAATATGAGAAATCTGTTCTAATGCGTCTAAGATATCTGACCGTTGTTCTAGTGCACTTAAGATATTTAACCCATGTTCTTATGCACTTAAGATATCTGAGTTATCTGAATTGTATGGTGTACACACCGGCAGAATATTCAAGAACTTATCAGTTGATATGATCACTTTACTAGGAATCGCAGCTGTCACTCCTACCTTTAAAGCAATAGAAAACAAATTATTAACTAAAAAATAAAAAAGTAAAAATATATTGACTTGATATATTAAGCTTTCAAATATGTCAAAGTTTATTGCTTCTGCTGATGTACTTCAGCTGAAGTAATCATATTATACAACCACTCAATTTTCCACTTCAAATAAACACAATTGACCAAATTCTAAGTCATCCTCTGGAATCATAAAACTGTCAATAGTACTTCCGAACCATGAGTATTCATACTAAAACTGTTTCCATGAACAGTCCCTAATTATTGACAGTTATATGCTGGACAGATATATGTCAATAGTACTTCCGAACCATCAGTATTCATGGTAAAATGGTTTCCATGAACAGTCCCTAACTATTGACAGTTATATATCGGACAGATATATATGTCAATAGTATTTCCAAACCATGAGTATTCATATTAAAACGGTTTCCATGAACAGTCCTAACTATTGACAGTTATATGATTCCAGAGGATGACTTAGAATTTGGTCCATTGTTGAATCTTGAACTATATATATTGATTGTCTTGGATATTTTCAGTATTCCAGACAATCACTTGAGTTGATAGTAATGATTTTCAGTATTCCAGACAATCACTTGAGTTGATAGTAATGATTTTCAGTATTCCAAGACAATCACTTGAGATGAATTGGTAGACTATATTGCCTTGTTTATTGAATACCAAGATGTATTTTCCTAGACAGATATCAGGAATCCCTAGATAATCCAGGATCATTGGATTGATTTGATATAAGGTGAAGTTCCACTCCAGCAACATCAGTATCGACTGAACCCAAAGTACTCACTCTTGGTGAAAGATGAGATCGACAAGTACTTGGGAGCCAAAATTATCTTTCCAATCTTGAGCAGTGAGTGGGTTTCTCTCATTGTCATTGTTCCAAAGAAGAAGACGGGGAAGATCCGGGTGTGCCAAGACTTCCACAAGTTGAAGAAAATCACAAGGAAGCATCATCACCCTCTACCCTTCACAAAATTTTTTGGACCAAGTAGCAATTCATTCTTGTCATAGTTTTCTTGCTGGATTTTCAGGCTATAATCAAGTGTCCATTCAAGAAGAAGACAAGGACAAGATTACTTTCACTACCAATTAGGCACATTTGCAAACAACCAGATGCCCTTAAGGTTGTGTAATGCTTCTGATACTTTCCAGCAGATGATGAATGCAATTTTTAAGGATTTCATGTGGATATTTTTCATGAATTTTGTGTGTGTGGACAAGAGGAGGTGCATTTGGACAACCTTCTCCAAAATTTTGAAAGGTGTCAATTTTCTGGCTTGTCATTACACCCAGAGAAGTGCTTTTGAGCAATGAAAGAAGAAGAAGTTTTGTTGGGACATTGGGTGTCAGGCCAAGGAATTGAAGTGGATGTGGAGAAGGTGAAAGTGATCTAAACTCTAGAATATCCCAAAAATATTTGGGAGCTCAGAGCCTTCTTGGGTCATGTTCGATATTATAGAAACTTTGTGTCTAATTGTGTGGTGTTGGCTGCACCCCTGACAAAATTGTTGAAGAAATCTGAAGACTACTTGTGGAAGGCAGATCAAGTAGAAGCCTTCCAAGTGTTGAAAAAGAAATTGGTGGAAGCACCAGGCTCCAAATTGGAATGTCCCTTTTCATGTGTATGTGGATACCTCATCCACAAAAATTGGAGTAGTCATGAGTCAGAATGACAAGAAGAAGAAAGACTATCCCATCTATTACACAAGCAAACAAATTTTAGTTGCAAAGAAGAATTATACTACTCTGGAAAGAGAAGCACTCAGAATGGCGTATGCCTGAAAGAAGGTTGGGATACAAGTTTTTATTTCATGTGGACCATTATGCACTGCAACATTTGGTAAAGAAGACTGATCTGTCAAGATGAATTGCACGATCAATCTCATTATTACAAGAATTCACATACATTGTACAAGTGAGGAAGGAGGCTTTGCATGCAAATGCAGACTTCCTATCCAGGTTAGAAACTTAATACCATGATTTGGAGGTAGACAACTAGTTCCTTGATGAGGACTTTACCATTTGATGGCAATGCAAAGTATGAGGCATGCTACAGATATCATTATCTGCATACTTGCCAATGTCCGGAGGGACTGGACCCAGAACAAAGGGCAGTCTTTCTCACGAAAATAACATGCTTGAGCTCAAGCATGCTATTTTGTTTAAGATGGGAGAAGACAAAGTACTTTGTAGGTGTTTGGAAGCATACAAAGTAGGAGGAGTAATCAAGGCCTTACACTCATAAGCATTAGGAGGTCATTATGCCCTAAGAAGCATAATGAAGAAAATCCTTGTAGTAGGATATTGGTGGCCTATGATGTATATGATGGCCTTACATGCAAGCCCATATTAGAAGTTGTGATGTTTTTTAGAGAATAAGAGAACCAACAGTTACTACCCAATGGCCTTTGAGACCAACTTTGCCATTTGCTCCATTTGAGAAATGGAGTATTGATGTTGTGGGTCTGATTCATTGGTCACTCAATTCACAAGGAAGAGATACATTTTAGTATGCATTGATTATGCATGGAAAGATAATGCAGAAATAGTAGCATAACTTTCTTCCAAAACATCATCTTGAGATATGGATGTCCTTTGGAATTAGTTAGTGACCAAGGAATGCATTCTTTGAACTTGTTGGTGGAAGCATTCCATATAAAACATCAGAAGATGACTCTTTGCAATCCAAAAGCAAATGGGTTGATGGAGAAGGCAAATGGACTACTTTTTAACATTTTGAATAAGGTGCCTATCAATTATACCTATGATTGGGACACAGAGCTACCTGCAGCTTTGTGGGCATACAAAACAATTGAAAAGATTAACTTTAAGCAGACTACGTATATCTTAACTTATGGATTGCATCCCATATTACGGATTAAATTTGAAGTACCATCATATTGTATCCTGTGTGAGGAACCTCTTGGAGGAAGAAAGTCAGAATCCTTGTATCCAACAGTTGATGTGGTTGGAAGAGAAGTGAGATGATGCATGCAAATGATGAAAGAGATACAAGGTCAGAGGAAAGCCATGCATGATAAGAGATTAAAACCTATGGCTGTTTGGGTGGGCAACTTAGTACTATTGTATGACAACGACCGCATACTTTTTCCAGGAAAGCTAAACTTAAGGTGGATAGGGCCATATTGCACATTTTTGGAGAATGGCTCTACTCAATTGGTAGACTTGGAGGGAAATCCTTTTGCCACCTGACTAAACAGGCGGAGAGTCTATAAATATTGGACCACTAAAGTGCAAGAAAAAGATGAAGCCAATTTCCACAGGGATGCTCAAGTTTGAGGAGAGGGTATATGGTACCCAAATTTCATTTTTGGTAGTTTTTAGAGAAGAAGTGTGTTTTTGAAGCCAAATTGAAAGAAAGAAGGGAAGAATCGTGCATTGGGGTTAGAAGAAGGAAATCTGATTTGACCCAAGGAAGTCAAATTTTTGTCAAAGGAAGTAGCACTTGGATTGGAATGGAAGAGTGATAGACCCAAAGTAAGTATTCTCTGCATTGGAATGATCAACCCAATCCAAAGACACCTTAACCAGTTTGATTCAGGCTGTACCAACCAAGAAGGTACATTCAACCAAAATGGTTACTTCATGTGAGGATAAATTTGAGAGTGACAGGAGCAAGTCATGTAGTAGGCATGAGTTTTGACAAAGGATTGACTAAAGCATGACTGCAAATCCAACAAGTATAAAATTGAGACTTCACTGAGGACATCCTACAATATTGAAGCTATATCTTGTCCCTCTGAAGAGTTGTCCTGGAAGTTAGGATTACAAGCCAAGTTGCAGTAATGATTTGTGATAAACCAAGAGTTAGTGAGCACACAATGCTGCTTAAGGGCAGCAGATAGGTTCCGGCACTCTTGGTCTGAAATCTTGCAGTTTGGAGATTAGACATGTTAGTATGGACTGAAGTCTTATTCCAACTCCGTATTACCTTTTTGGCATGGAATTGGAACTTGAGTTTCCCAAGGTTCATGGAAAAGATCATAGTGAGCAATTGTATATATGGTCCCAAGGTGGATGGGAAGAGAGGAAATGCAACTTGATGAACTGAGTTGGATTGGAGACTTGTGTTGGGCACAGATACAGAGAGCCTACAGGAATTAGCTTCAATTGCAAGTGTAGAGGAAATTAAGGAGGTGAAAAGTACTTTCAACGAACCTTGCATGAAGATTGTGTATAAGATAGAAAACTATAGAGACCCGATGAGGTGAAGTATCATCCGGGCAGCGATGGCTATGTTGAAGTCGGAGCAAACCACCTATATCATGAAGCAACAATCAGTTTTCTTTCACCTCTTGTTTGTAGGAGAGAGTGTGAACTAGGAAAAATATTCTATACTAGGACACATCAAATGATTTGGCATTGATGAGATGAGTGGCCACCCCATTACTTTGTACCTTTTGAAGCACATCTCTACTTGGGCTTAAACTTACTCAGCCTAGAGGAGAGAAAGAAAATGGTGTCACATTTTCATCTAGATCTTTGTCCAGATGCAGATGAAGAAGAATGACATTACATGGTGGAAGTCAAAGAAGGAGATGTGTACTTGCCAAGAATGGAAGGGAAAAGATGGTGATATTTTCCATTCCAAAGTCAAAGAAACAAAGTAGACCCAAGGATATGGTGTCCCTAGTGAAGAGAGAGACTACTTGGAGGTTGAATCTGAGTTGAGAGATGATGGTGGTGGACTTGTCATCCAGGAGCTGAGTCAAAGGAAGAAGGAGAGTCTAATTTTAGAGACTCCAAGAAGGAGCTCACTCTAAAGAGTAAGGAGTCAAGTAGTGAAAGTGAAGGTGAACCTGAGTTCTAGCAGTCAGCCAAAGAAGTGGCCAAGGAGGGATCAAATCATGAGTTCCATACTGAGGTTGAGCATAGGGAGAGAGGAGACACTCCTTGTTTGAAATTACTTGAAGATGATATTCCAGAAGAGTGAGAACAAGAACCAAGAAGTTTATTCCAAAGGAGAGTAAGATCAAGAAGGAGTATGCAATCTATAAGTGCGAGACCAAGTGGACCTAAGGAAGATGAAGAAAGCTCAAAGGGGATTAGTTTGATGGTGAGAAGATTGTGACTTTGGAGTAAGGCACCAGCAAATACATAAGCTACCAAAGGTGGTGATGAAGACACATTCAAGGGAGTGAATTATCTATCAAGTGCTGTATGTCCCTTATCGGTGCATTTGTAGGAGAGGATGCAAGAGACAAAAGAAGAGCATCCAGAGGTGAAGAACAAACTTTAGATGGTGAAGGTGTTGAGCAGTGAAGTCCTGCAGTTAAAGGCACAATTAGCCCAATGTGAGAAGGGTGTTGAAGTACTTTGGGCTGATGCAATAATTCACCAACAAAGTTTAAATGACTTGCAAAAGAGTTTTCAGTAGCATGAAGGTTTATTGGAACAACAAAAGGAGGCATTCAAGAAGTTGAAGGGTGAGTTTGATGATTCTCAAATTGAATTGAGATATTCTAAGACCAGAACACTAATGCATGAATAGGCTGTGGAGGAGTTGACATCAGTTGCAGTAGAGAAGGATTGGTCCTAGAAAAGAGAACGTATGAGTTGAGAGCACAGATAACAACATTTGCATGATCTGGTTGAGTGCGCAGAATCTCAAGTCAATCGCTAGACTGAAGAACACAAAAGGATGGAGGCAAAGCATGCTGAGGAGTTGCATAAGCTTTAGGAGAAGTTGAAGGAGGAGATTACTTGAGCCCTGTTGATCTCATAGAAGGAGGAATCAGGTTCAATGGAAGAGATTTTTATCAACTTGAAGGTGATTCTCAACATTCGTGTCAAAGTTCAATTGAAAGAATCCTACTTGCACGAGTTGAAGTTTGTGATAACTTGGAAAATATCACTTTTGTGGTAATCAAGTAAGTAAAGTACATTCCCATAGAGATACAATTCAGAATTGGTTAAATACAAAGTCAAATAAAAACAAACAATTCTTCTTGGTCGCGTGTTTAATCTCTAAGGTAGAAACTACACCCAGAAGAGAGTAACAAGAATTGGAATATAGTCTCATCACACTTCTCACTCCATAATCACAATACTATCCAATCTTTACAAACAAACTTTGATTGTGATGATTCAGACTTTTTTGAAGATGGCTACTTCATTGCAAAATGACTTCACCTCATAATTGTGTTGCACCTCTCCACTAAAGGCACAAATTCCTCAATCAAATTGCTTTGCACCAGCCTTGTGCTACATTCACAAATCTAGAATACTACCAACACTACAATTCCTCTCAAATCTATCAAGGCATTGCTTTGATTGCTATCCACTCAAGATCAAACACACAAAATGAAGATAAAAGTTGTAGCATCCAACATCTATCAAGCACACTGACTTGCACTTCAAGTTTTTCCACACACTCACAAACACAATCACGGGATTGATACTTGAAATTAAGCTCAAGGGATGAGCATTGAACTCAGCACCTTGCTATATCTATCTTCAAAATTACAAATGCTAAACAACATAACTTTGTGAATGCCTCCTTTAAATAACTCTATAAATGCCTCCTTTAAATATTAGAGCAATCAATAGTTACTAACAAAAATACCAGTCTACAACAACTCTACAAATTTGTAAATCCAAGACAATGCACTTCTTCATATCTATAGATTCATATCTACCTCTTTATATCTCAAATCTATTTCTAATATGATCCAATGTCTACTTCTACTTCTACTTCCAAACCCAATGATCCGCCTATCACTTCTCCTTCTTTGGGTCTATCTAATTCTACTATATCTTCACCCTGAACTACAATTTCACTAATGGTTGACTTCTCTATCTCCTTTTTTCCCAATCCAATCTTGTCTAATGTCTCCGGAAATTGATCCAAAAACACCTACACTCCTACTTCTGGTACTTCGGACTTCTTAACTTCCTTCATACTACTCCAAAGTCTCTCTAACTCTGAATTTACTAAGTCTAATCTGAGACTTACATTTTTTCTTACCTCAATTATATTCCTATCTATTCGTTCCCTTAGATGAATCAAAAGAGTGTTCATATCCACATCTTTCACGATCCTCTTCCTCATCTCCTACACTAGCAACTTCAATTCATGCAGTCTCCCTTCTTCCAACTTTCCTTTGGACTCAGTGCTCAGCATTGCTCTCAGTCTCCCAATAACTTCTTCTACTGACTCTGATGCATACCCTCAAGATTGTCCTGCCTTCAACTCTTCTCTGTACATCTTCAACTCATCTTTGTACTCGGCTGCAAGCATCTTCTTTTCCTCCACATATTGAGCACTTTGCATCTCAGCACTTCTTACCAAACTTTGCAATCTTTCCTCCTCTTGGTGCCGGATTTCTAACTCCCTCTGCCATGCTTGATCCTTCCCGGCCGCACTCTTCTTCAAGCTCTTTAACTCCTGCTCCATCACAGTCACCATCGCCTTCACATGTATGCTTTCAATGCAAACTTTGCTGACTTCACCTTTTGTCTTCTCCACCAACAATTTCTGCTCTTTCAACTCTTTGGCTTGAATGTGCATCTTGATGCACAGTCAAGCTTCTCAAAACTCTCTTGCAAGTTCTCTAAAGTCTGCTTCTTCAAGACTACATCCACTCAAAGTTCTTCAGCTTCTTCTTGCCTTCAAGTTACAACCTCCTTTAATTCCTTTGTTTTGTCCAGCAGATACTTCATCACCTACAACTCATTCTTCACCTCCATATGATCTTTTTGGATCACCTTCTTCTACTTCTCAACAGCACCAACAATGGACACACAATTTGCAAAAATACTCCACCCCATCAAAGTCTTCTTTGTCTTTTGCTCCATCTTTGTACTTCAAGCCACTCTTGGAGTTGTGTGAGCTCTTAGTTATCTCCATGGCTTAGACATTGTTATTGATACTTACATTTTTTTGAGCCGTAGTGAGATGAGCCCCCAGCCAGGTGATACTACCGTTTTCCTTGCTCAATTTCTTCTCCACCCCCAACTTCTCCCAAGCAGCAGTTTGTATGTGATAGTATACGTATTCTGTCAACCTCCCACATTCTCTCACTGTAGTATCTATCTCTTGGTAAGCATCAAAAAATTCCTCCGGAGCCTTCAAGATTGGCCCCAACACCTGAACTATCCACAACAACAAAGGTGGATAATTTAGAGTGGGTCCTGTATGTTCCTCCAAACCAAGTCCCAATTGAGTTTCCTCTCTTTGAAGCTTCTCCCTTTCCTTCTTCCATTCATTCTACCACCACTGCTTCAGTTGCTACCACGGTTTGGGTAACAATAGTTGGTATTGCAAACAAGTTGTCCAAATCCAAGGACACTCTTTTTCTTGGTCATTTACCTTTTTTTCACTCGGGAGTTTTCCCCTTTCAATTGATTTCCCTCCACCCAATAATGATGATATTGCTTGGGTATCCTCAGTCATGTGTTCTTGAGGTGGAGTTTCCACCCTTTTTTCTTCAAGTGGCATGACAATCAGGACCTGCACAATCTCCACTTCCAATTCTTGTGTTGGAGGAGCGAGCTTTTGCAGTTGCAATACAAGGATGTCCTCCTCTTCATCTACCTGAGTCCTTCCTTCCTTTGGAGTGCACTTATCTGGTATTTCTTGCTTCACTATTGATGCAGGGGTGGATTGCACTTCCATGCTTGGCTCCACATCACCTCCCTCCCAATCAAAACAATTCAATTTTGGAGAAAGAAATTGCCTGCCTTGGGGGTTATTGTACCACAGTTGGAGATGGTTCTTTCTCTCTAATGTTAGGTATTGATGTCACATTGGGAGCACTCCCTAAATTTTTTTCATCCAACACTTCACTTCCCAATCCTAATTTTGACTTAGAAGGAGAATTGCTATCATCCAAAGAGTCCACAACTTGGGGATTAGGCTTGTGTCTATTTGAGGTATGCACAGGCACCATAGCCAATTTTCTCTTGCTGGTACTCACCTCATCAGACTTGGTAATCTTAACCCACCTTTTTGTCTGGTGGTATTTGGTCAATGCCTCCTTGTACTTCTTTGTTTCCACCACATACTCAGGTTGAGTTTGCTGATACCTTGACAGAAAGCAATGCACTAGGAAGAGCTTCTTCTCTTCCTTCCATAGCAATTACATCCTGTTGTAAAAGTGTAGGACAAATGGGAAGAGAAAGGTATTTTTCCCACTCATTTGTAATTGCTCAGTCAATTTGCAAGTTTGATGGTAAAACATCTTTTTCCAATCCACAGTTTCCCTTCATGTAATAGGTGGCATGCCAATTTTTGATGTAATTGGATAGGGTTGACTTGAAGATCTTCATTAGTGAGGTCACCATGGTGCTTTTGATGGGATTTTTTTATCCATTCACCTTCCAAACATTTCCTATCTTCTTTGATTTGAACTAGGCCTCAAACTTCCTTGTCATTTCTTCTATTGCTCAAGGCCACTCTTGGTTGAGGTAGATTGCTCTAAGCATCAAATTGGACCTGATAACCTTCTATCAATGTTCCTCAATCGAGGCAAGCACATTGCCTTGCAAGTCAGAAAAATTTGGATTCTTTTTCTCCTTGATCTCTAGTATCATTGAGAGATAAGTGAAATCCCCGATCCACAACAAGAACTACAAGTGACATATTTCTCCACTCTTGGAGGGCACAAGGTGATTCTGGTTGGCTTCTCTTTTTCAGAGACATTGCCCAATGCTACCAATGCAAATTCCTGTCACTAGATTTTTTCATGCTCTCAGTGCCAATCACACTCTCACACAATCTCTCATGCTGAATAAAAAATGCTACTTCACTGCTAGGCAAGTTTGTTCTAATGCGCTTCTACAATCTTCTTGGAATTTGATTCTTGGTGGAGGCACGATGTCAATTTGACTGAACCATGCTCCGTCACAAGGTGAAGTACTTGTACCTGTCAACAACTCATTTTAGAATTTTGGCAGGCATTAGTGTTGAAACTTCATTGTTACCACATGTGTGAAATGTTGCAAGGACTGAAAGTTGCCAAAATCAGTTCTTTGTTTTGCATGGCAGTTCTTTTGCTTGGGTGAATGCCAACAGGGTCTTCTGACTGCCTGCTGCTGATGTGGCAACCGGTACTTGTGACCATGATTGTGTCCCACTCCGATGGTGTATGGGTAGTCTTACTCTGATGGTTTGACTACTCCTCCTATTATCTGTGTACATTTTTGTAGGTTTTTTGTGGCAATTAGAGTACCAGTCAGAAATCCCATCTACTGATAGCATTATAATCTAAAGACTTAACAAATTACTTTGAGAAAAGGAAAAAGTTTCGGGATAAGGAGACACAAGATGGGTTACCACAAGTACTCAATGTCCTCGAGTTCTTTGGAGCACCCAGATTTGTCACGCCCACCCAAATTGTCTCAAAATGCTCACAAAATATGAGGGTAGAATATACTAATTACACTAAACTTTTGCTAACCCTCTTGGATATGTGCTCCTTCTGGAAAAGATTTTTGCACGCTCCAACCTTTGGTCAGCATTTCACCCCCTCACATTATAAGAGCTCTTGCTTCGGCTTAGGGGTGCATCGAGGATAAAGTGTAGATGCATCCTGTGCGCAAGTAACACCTAAATCCATTTGAGAGGATAACAGTAGTGACCAAAAAGAATAAGAGGGTTAGCTTTTTCTCGAGATTTCTTCCTTTTGTAGGTACTACTCTTCTTCATCACATAACTATTGGACAAATAATTCAGTTGGTTCTTCCTTTTGTTATTACACTCATGCTTGTCAAAAAGAAGAAGACAGATTCAGGAAATTCTCGGGATTCCTTCTGGATTAATTTCATTGAGTAAATTCTCATGATTCCTTCTCGATTAATATAATTGGGTAAAGGCTAGAGCGTCCTTCTGCGCCATCATAGAGAAATAATAATGCTAATAAACATAGGCAAAGTGTCATTTGATTAGTAAGTAAAGCAAGGGACGGGTTATAGAAGAAATAACAAATGAAAAAGACAGTGATTGGTAGGTTAGCGCTGTTTTTTATTAATCGATATTGTTTACCATTCAAACTCCGGATATAATCCAAATTGTCTGAGCAATTGTATGTGCTTGCCCTAAGGCCCCTAGATCTTCATGGCAAAGCCCTTCCCGGGCATAGCATAAGTATCCACGGCGGGATAAGCAAAGTGCATAAAAGCTTTATGCTGCGCGACAAGAAAGATGATTTTCGGTCCCACCTTGTAACTGAAAACTCTTCATCTATTGAGTCTCAGGGAAACCGTCCCAAAGGCGCATAGTGCAAGGAAAGGAAGGTACATGCTGGAAATGCTCTGGATAATCAGGAGGGACGCAGAAACTACCCCTCTTAGACTATACGTGGAGCGAGGATCGAGCTTGAGGAAATAGTCTAGGAAACTCCAGAAGTCTAGTTCGGGCTAATTTAAGGCGTCAAATAATAAGGGAATGGTTCTAGATAACTCCTGAAAGCGATAGGGGCTGTAGGGGTCGGTAGGCCGGCAAAATGATATACTTCGACCAAGGGGTCCGTGTCCAGAGGAGATTTGTTTTCCTTTCCAGGGTCAATGGGTCGGAAAGAAAAAGGGCGACCGCGTAGGAAACACGAAAGATGGGAAGACCCCCTCAAGCCGTACAAATGGGTCGGAAATGGTTTGGCGATTTCAACACAGGAGAGCTCGACAGGATTCCAACGCACGCGACGGCATTTTACCTCAAGAGACCCCACGCGTCTTCGTCTGTTTTCTCATTCCCAGTTTGTCTTAGTCGGAAAACTCTTCATCATTTGAAACATCTTTCGACACACGAAGACCCGACGGGCCCAAACGTCACGACACTTTTTGTGTGAGAGGTGCTGCGCACATTGGGTCAAAGAGTACAGGTCGAAGACTTTTCTCGGAACCTGCGGACCTGTTTTGATCGAAGCGGAATCAACTTGTTTATTCTTCAAACTTTGCCATTGACTTTTATTGCTTCTTCTCTAAGGGACATAGACCAAATAGTATATCTTGAAGGATAAAAGAAAAATGGATACAAGGCACTAACAAACACAGAAGAAAAAATGATCACAAGGCCCGTCGAAAAAGATTTGCATTTCTATGTTGACCGAGAACCCAAAATAAAACAAGGGGTTTGAGACAAAGTAATCTACTGCTAAACTAAACTCAGGGATTTAGGTTCTTCAGTAAATGGGGAAGGATTTTGGATGTGATGGGAGCTCCTATTATCATTGCCTTACTACGTTACTACTACTAACGATACAGTGTCCAAGACTACAAAGGACTCGGGTTACCTCTCAAAGGATACCAAAGGTACAAAAAATACCTCTATTTGGCTTCAAAAATTGCCAAAGGTACAAAAATATCAAAGAATAATTGTTGTGCAGAGTGGTCTTACTTCCCTATATTGCAATGATCATGGAGGTTCTTGCTTGAATGTTGGCTCATGCCAATGATTTGGCTTGTAGAATGTCTGCAACCACCACATCGAACAAGGTATAGTGATAGTCTACAAACGTGACTATATTTACTCACATGTCAAGAAGGTGGTTCAAGTAAATCTAATCATCTCTCAATTTATATTTGGGACAGTGTAGATTTGGGCTTAGCCCATTTTACCTTTTTTGTCTCTCCCTTGTACGGCTTGATGGGGTCTTCCCATCCTTTGTTTTTTCTACACGGTTGCCTTCTTTCTCAATCATTCATTTCACTTCTTTTCTAGGAGTTTCCATTGTACCATGTTATGTCTTTTGCTAAAGGAAGTATGAGAGGGTAACTTTATGGATGTAGGTAAGATCCGATTATCTTTGATTCATACTTTTCGTATCATCTTTATCTGCCACTCTGCTGGGTATGCTTTTGAACTCTCATCGCAGTTGCTTTGACACCCTTGACCTTCCCCCAATACTCCGCAGAAGTTCCACAAGAACCATAGTGACTGCAACAACTCTCTTCAACACAGGGTGGAGTGTGAAGTGCCCCAAAAGAAGCCAAGTAGTATATCCCGAAGTTAAAAGATACCGGAACAAAGGGCCGAGTCGATCGGGAGATGAAGGTCTGTGCTATAATCACTTGAACCAAGGATAATCCTATCCCAATAAATAACTTATCATCCATACCAACAAGATACTTAAGTATACAGAACATATAGCCAGAATTAACTAGTATTGAACAAATAAGTATCTTATCCTCCAGATCAACAATATATTGAACAAATAAATATCTTATCATTCAGACCACTAAGCTATTAAACTTAACGGTTCAAATATTATTTATAATATGTTATCGATTCGGTTTTCTCATATGAGAGTTAACGAACATTTAAAGCAACCAGATGCACAAGCTCCGCCGGATCTACGAGAAGACCGACCAGAAGCGGCAACATTTGCTCCTAAATAAGTCCTTAACATACGTTAATTGCGCAGAAAGATAGGAACCAGGCGTGCATATCAAAAAGGACATTGTAAGCTCACAGTTTACATAGAGAGCACAGAGTTTTCTAAGTTGGATCTACACGGGGACATATGCATATTACAGAGGATTCGACAGATGCAAACAACCGATAGCACTAAAATTCACCCATCCTTTGGCACATTCGTTTCAGTATCTTGGTCATTTTGAGCAAGTGGATGTATTTGAAGGAACTTGACCCTGGTAAACGCTTTGAGACCTAACACCACCTGGTCTAAACGGAATCGTTAATAGACGAATTTCTAGGAAGGACTCTGATGATCAGTTCCAAGTACCCCAGAGACTCCAAACTCACTTCATAACTGGCCGTAAGGGCACTTGGAAGCAAAGCTCACCAGGATACTCCGAGTCTCTCCACACAGATCGAATTCGAGTACAAGAAGAAGCTCCACGCAAAAGGAGTCAACAGTCTTAATATAAATTTGGAGGGTATGTGGGTTGATGTCTCTGTGGGTGTGCGTCTCAAGAGATCCAGAAACTTGCTATGATATCTACTATTCTCACAAGCACTCTCTTGAGTCCCTTCCTAACGGAACGCTTCGCTTGTAACTAGTTCTGCCCTACGCAGGACTACTTATTGTCTTCCGTCCTCAAGGTTGAGCAAATTCAATCCTAAATAAAAATAAGCTGCAAAAGGTAAAGTAGTGAGGCGGCAGGTCTGTCATCCACTGCACTATCATCTACCACATCCTTGGTAGAAACACCTTCCCTAGTTTATACTCTCTCCTGCAAATATGAGATGGAAGAACATGGTTTGTTGCTTGGTGACATAGGTAGTCCGCTCCAGCTTCATCATTGCAGTCACTGCCCTCATGATACTTCAACTCCTTGGGTCTACATAGGTGTATACCTTGTATCTGTTTTTATTGTGAGGTTCTCTAAAGGACTTCTTCAGCTCCTCTGTTTCTTCTGCAAGATCAAATTTCTGATCAAAAGTGATTCCCATGGGTTCTCCTGCATCTTGTCCTAAGACTAGCCTCCAACAGCTCAGGTTTCCTCTCTTCATCTCCTTATTTGGACCGTTGTCACAATTGCTAGCTGCAATCTTGGTCATGAACCTTGGAAACCATGAGATTCCAGTTCCATGCCAAGAAAGTGATCCAAAGGAAGTTCAAGACTTTGACTTTGGCTACCATATCAACTCATCTAATCATAGGGTTTCATGCCAAGATGGCCAAAACCTGTCTTCCTCCCTTAAACAGCATAGTGCTTCTCTCTTTACTTGGCTTTGATACAGAAATCCTACAACTCAGCTTGTGATTCTAACATGATCAGGAAAACTACTCAAAGGCACATGATTTTCTTACAACATTGTAGACTCTCCTTGACAAAGTCTCAATTCATAGTCATACTTCAGTCAAACCTCTCTTTAGAATCACTTATTATACATGCATTACTCTTGTTACTTCCAAATTTATCCTCACACAAAGTAACCATTCTCAAGTGTACCTTCTTGGCTGTTTATGCCTGAGTCAAGATTGTTAAGGATCCTCAGATTGGATTCTTTACTCCAATGCAAAGTGTCCTCACTTTGGGTCTTTTGCACTTCCAAGTCTGATCTAAGTATTCATCTCCTCCGAGCCAACTTCTACTTCCTTGGGTCAGATTGAATCTCTTAATTTGGATCCAAAACACACCAATTCTCTTCATCTAATTTCCTCTCCTACTTAAAAATACACTTTCTATCCTAACAACTATAAGAAAAAACATGTGGATAGCACAACTATTCATGAAGAAATTGTAGTTGAGATGAAGAAACAAAGAAACCAATTTAACCTAGAAAATACCACTATTTTGGCAAAGAGGGAGTGGGACCATTTGGAGGGGATTGCAAAGGAGGTAGTAGAAGCCTCCTTGGAGAAATTGAAAGCTCAAGATTCCTAATCACAAGTACATGCCGTGAAGACCTACTTAGACAATGGATTGTAGCAATTGGCAGATAGGTTAATGGAGCACACTTCAAAGAAATTTTAAGGTACCACAAAAGTGCTATTGTTGGAAATTGTGGGCTATCAGGATCAAATGGAATTACTGATTAAGATTTGTAAAGGCAAAGGTAGCTCCTCATGGTAGATTTTATGAAGAGTGTAATTGTTAGCCCGAGGGAAATCAATAGAAATGCATCAAGTATAGAACACACCCATGGCTCGAAATTCTATTTGGCCTTGAACTCTACCTTTGTCCAGATGTATATCTTTGTCCAGAAATACTTTGTGACTTAGGACCAGTTTTGTAGCTGATGATTGCGGGAGTGATATTACTTGTAAAGTAAATGACAAGGAGTAATTGTGGGTGGTGGTAGCGCAACCACTTCTTCATTGCACGTAGGACAATATCAATAGGTAAAATTAGCATTAAGTGGAGTAGGAGTAGCTAAGAGATTGTGTACATCCACAGCCATTGATGTTCTTCAATCAATAGTTAGGAATGGATTTTGCCTACATCTTTGATTGTATACTTGGTTGAGTCGAGTTGAGAAATCTTGCAGAAGGTGTGTGTGTTTGTTTGAGTATTTGCTTATAAAATTTGCATGAATCAATGAAGTTACACTTGAAGTTTAGTGGGAATGAGTGCTTGAGTACTTAGGTAGGAAATTTGCACATTATCAAGGAAGTTATCCTGAACACCGGGTGAAAGAACCTTCAGCCTGAAAACCAACCTTTGCGGTGAAATATACGTAGGGGAAGGACTAGCCGCCAAGTTTTTAGCATTTCATTTCACAAAGGGAAGTAATCCTCTAATGATTAGAAAGTAGCTCCAACTTACAAAAAACTTTCAGATTGATGGATCTGGCTTTCGTATCCTTTAAGCTCACCACACTCTTAAATTTAAACTGCATCCATAAAAAAACCTTACCGTTCCAAATCGATTGATTAACTTCCAAATGTACTTAGCAGGAAATCCATATTACACACTTGTATACTTGGTACTTGGTAGCGGCTTTTTGATTTTTGGCGATAAATTTTAATATTTGGTGTAATACTGCACGATGGTTTACTTTGTGTCCGGTGATCATTGTATGACCACCAGGCAAAAAGTACCTCGTTACAACTCAATCTGTGCATTACTCTAAGATTTTTAGAATTTTAAATTAGAGTTTGAAAATGGATACATCATATATAATAATGATTCAACAAAGAAAGAACAAAAGAAGACTTCCGGAATCGAATAAACTGGACTTTTCATGGTAGACCGAAATTGGATATTGAAATGGAAAATCCAATTTCGCCAAATGTACATTGTACAGATTACGTTCTCAGTCTATAGAGCCCATACATCTCGGATACTTGTGGACTGCGGATGAAATTTAGTCTCCTGTAAACTGCAAAAGCCATATTGAAAATAGTTCGTCTGATATGATTTGAACCAAAGGTCAATCCTAAGGAAACACAAAAACTAACTACAGATCCTAGTAGATATGCAGGAAGTGACACCCAGTCATCAAAGGGCCATGACAGTAAGTCATCTATATCTCTACTTTTCCTCGCTTCGGAACCTGCTGTCGCCGTCTGCGGAGATTCTGTGCACGGATCTAGTGGCAAACCACAAAGTCCAGGATTTCCATCAAACATTTCTTTGTTGAACGACTGGAACTGAGTAGAAGTGGGAATCGGCCCCTCTAGGTTATTGAAGCTGACATTGAAATAACTAACCGTGGTGAATTGTGCAAAACTTGACGGGATATTTCCTGCTAAGTTATTCCTCGACAGATCAACGGACTCCAACAATCTGAGTTCCGGGAGACGGGATGGGATACGACCATCGAACTTATTACCAGATAGTGTCAAGTAACGTAATCCATGAAGACCGCCCAGTCCATCTGGGATAGAACCTGTGAAATTGTTGTTACTTATATCGAACAAGATTCGATCCACTTCCACGTATGTCAGTCGAAGTAGTAGGCCTTTTGCTGACACCACTATCTCTTCTCGGAGGATATCGATGTCACCACTATTGAAAATGCTATCCTTGACGCCCATGAAACCCTGCATCTTTGATAGGTCGCTGGGAAGAACTCCGTAGAATTTGTTGTTTGACAGGTCAAGCAGCTGGAGAGATGTCAATGAAAGTATCCAGTGAGGAAATGGACCCGTCAAGTTATTTGAGCTCACTTTAAGAACTCGCAACGACGTGGGTAGACTCTTTATACTAGCTTGCAAAGAACCATGGAACTGGTTGTTGCTCAAGTCCAGCACTGATAAGTTGTCAAAACTACTCAATGACGCAGGAATCCGACCACTGAGTTTATTATTTCCTAGAGTGAGACTTTTTAGTGAACTCCCTGGATATCCGAGACTGGTTGGAACTGCACCGATCAGGCTGTTGTGATCAAGCTTGAGTCGAACTAGAGAAGAGATATCTCCGAGGTTCCCTGGTATGTATCCTTCCAATCTGTTGTGGGAGATATCCAGAACTTCCAGGGAATGTAGAGAGGACCCCCAATTCCAAGGAATGTTGCCCGAAAGTTGATTGTTGGAAAGCATCAACTCTTTAAGGCGTTGTAAATTACCGAGGTTGGACGGTAAGGACCCTGAAAGCGAATTCTTTTGAAGATGCAGAACTTCCATAGACAAACAATTTCCCAAAGAAGGAGGAATGCTCCCTGTCAACCCATTCCCCCACAGGTGAAGAAGCTGCAGCTGTCCCAATTCACCCAGCTCAGATGGTATCCGTCCTGTCAAATTGTTTCTCCTGAGAGCAAGGTCTTGCAAGTTGGAGCAGTTTCCCAAAGAACGGGGAATGCTCCCTGTCAACCCATTCGACAACAGGGAAAGAATCTGCAGCACTCCCAACTCACCCAGCTCAGATGGTATCCGTCCTGTCAAATTGTTTATGGCAAGATCAAGCGTTTGCAAGTTGGAGCAGTTTCCCAAAGAACGAGGAATGCTCCCTGTCAACCCATTCGACAATAGGGAAAGAATCTGCAGCACTCCCAACTCACCCAGCTCCGATGGTATCCGTCCTGTCAAATTGTTTATGGCAAGATCAAGCGTTTGCAAGTTGGAGCAGTTTCCCAAAGAACGAGGAATGCTCCCTGTCAACCCATTCGACCACAGGTAAAGACCCTGAAGCTGTCCCAATTCACCCAGCTCAGATGGGATCCGTCCTGTCAAATTGTTTCTGGTGAGAAGAAGCTTTTGCAAGTTGGAGCATTTTCCCAAAGAACGAGGAATGCTCCCTGTCAATCCATTCAACAACAGATTAAGCACCTGCAGCTGTCCCAATTCACCCAGCTCAGATGGTATCCGTCCTGTCAAATAGTTTCTGCAGAGACCAAGGTCTTGCAAGTTGGAGCAGTTTCCCAAAGAGCGGGGAATGCTCCCTGTCAACCCATTCCCCCACAGGTAAAGAAGCTGCAGCTGTCCCAATTCACCCAGCTCAGATGGTATCCGTCCTATCAACTTGGTTTCGGAGAGATCAAGCTCTTGCAAGTTGGAGCAGTTTCCCAAAGAACGAGGAATGCTCCCTGTCAACGCATTCGACCACAGATAAAGACCCTTCAGCTGTCCCAATTCACCCAGCTCAGATGGTATCCGTCCTGTCAAATTATTTCTGTGCAGACCAAGGTCTTGCAAGTTGGAGCAATTTCCCAAAGAACGAGGAATGCTCCCTGTCAACCCATTCGACCACAGATAAAGAATCTGCAGTTGTCCCAATTCACCCAGCTCAGATGGTATCCGTCCTGTCAAACTGTTTCCGGATAGATCAAGCTCTTGCAAATTGGAGGATTTTTGCAGGGAACGTGGAATGCTGCCTGTCAACCCATTCAACGACAGGTAAAGATGCTCCAGCTTCCCCAAGCCACCCAGCTCAGATGGTATCCGTCCTGTCAAATTGTTATCGGTGAGATGAAGCAGTTGCAAGTTGGAGCAGTTTCCCAAAGGACGAGGAATGTTCCCTGTCAACCCATTCGACCACAGGTGAAGAAGCTGCAGCTGTCCCAATTCACCCAGCTCAGATGGTATCCGTCCTGTCAAATTGTTTCTGCTGAGACCAAGCTCTTGCAAGTTGGAGCAGTTTCCCAAGGAACGAGGAATGCTGCCTGTCAACCGATTCAACGACAGGTAAAGATGCCCCAGCTTCCCCAATTCACCCAGCTCAGATGGTATCCGTCCTGTCAAATGGTTCTGAGATAAATCAACTTCTTTTATTCTGGCACAGACCGCTATGAACTTTGGTATAGAACCTGAGAACGAATTATTCGACAGATTTAAAACTTGAAGAGATGAAAGGTTGCATAATGGATATAACAGATGACCACTCAGCTGCATGCCACTCAAATCGATTGTAACAACCTCGCCCAAATCAGAATTACAGTGTATACCCCTCCATAAGCATGGGCTACTGTCATTCAAATCCCAGTTCGCTAACTCTCCTCTTGGATCTTGAATGGACATTTTGAAACTAAACAACATCTCCATCTCAGACAACTGGGTAGCCGATGGTATGGTTATATCCTCGCTTGGAAGACTATAATAGTGTCTATTTTTAAACCTATCTTCCAAGGGATGGAGACTGGAACCCCTCCTTTCTCCACTTTCTAGGTCACTAATCTCGTTCCTCATCCCGAAAGCGAGGTGTTTCATATGAAGGCACTGATTGACAACCAGCGTCCACATCGAAAACAAGAGAAACTTCCTCATGGCCATTCTTCCTTCTCCCTTGGCCATTCTCTTTGCTTGACGGCAGCTCGCTCGAGTACTGGAACGGCGAAAAAACTAAAACTCAGAAGCAAAGGAAGATGTGGACGGGTTCAAGTCTGAAGTTACAGAACCTCTGGGCTTTCTTATAGGTGAAACACGAGCGACAGTTTTGTTAGCATGACGTGATACATGGAGAGTGCACATGGTGTTATATATACGATTTGCATGATACACTTCATGCTGTCACCAGACATGCATGGGACAAACCTTAGGACAAGATCTTCCGTTCTTCCAGATTGCTACGTCCACTATAGTTACAGATTTGGCATCCCCAGTTGTTCCATGTACAGAAATGGACTACAGGTCCACGTCTAAGAGGGTAGGTAAGATCCGGTTACCTTCGATGCATACTTTTTGTATCATCTTTATCTGGTCATTGTCAAAGTCTAAATCACTGTCCTTCCATACATCCAGTAGTCTGTAAATGATGATGTTACTAACACCCTCTCAATAACTTTCCCTGAGAGGTTTGTGTTAGCCTGCAAAAACTCTTCACTGGTTCTTGCTATATACGCCGCCATCTCCCATTGCTGATGTCACAATGGGAAAAGATGTATCTGCACCACATGAAAGTAGGCGGCTTTTACCCGTGACACAATTTTCAAATGAATCTTAGAATGCCTTCTCTCTTTGGTCGATTGTTTGAAGGACAATCTTCGCCGAAATGGATGAGAAAGAAGGTCTTCGTACGTAGTGCCTCTCCCTATAGTGCTCAAGCGGGGAATTTGTCACATTGGTGCGTAGGAAGGCGTTCTGAGAATGAAATAGAGCTGTATGAAGGCAAATTTTCACGCATAGTTCTTTCGGGGGAAAACCCGTAAATTACTTATCGAAAATAATTGAATTAAATAACGATATTTTTTCTTTTTAATCATTTTTTCTATTTGTAATATGGATGCTCGTTCTCGCTTTTTGGCATTTGCACTATTTAAGAAATCCATGCCAGAAACGATTGTTCATGGAAATACTATATGAATTATTGGGAGGGAAGCCGTTAGGTCACCCACAGTTGTGTCGATGGGGCTCGACACATGGGTTCTCACCGAATGGCGACCACGTTCGATAATATGAAGGGTAATACACCTTCAAACTGTACAAAGGTAAAATACAAGAGATAAACTCAAACTAAATAATAAGAAGGATGAGAAGACAACATATCAAGCTGTCCAAAGGTAAAATAGAAGAGACAAAATCAAACTACCTTCAATAGTATCGGTTGAGAGTCTAATCGGTTCTATTACATCTAATATATCATGCAAGGGTTAGTTTTATTAAGCTAAACCCCGATAATATGTATAGAGTTATATAAATCATATGGTTTATATTTTATTAGGTTAGTTTCAATAAAGTATGAAAAATTTATCCCACCGCATCTAACATATCTAAACTATACGAATAACATATGACTGAAATACTTGTAGAAGAATTTATGAACATACCAACGAATCTACATTCCAATAATAATATGGAAAACGGGCCCTATAGCATCTGAAATATCCAGACTATATAAAACCTATGCACCTAAAATATCTGCCTGAGCATCTAAACCTTGACTAATGTGATTGTTCTAAACCATGTGAGTCTATTTTCCGAGTGCCGACTCATGCTTGCCACGTAAGTAGTGGGAGACCATAGAACTATACCTATCCTATGGACCTAAAATATTTACATGAGAATTCCAAGCCTTGACTAATGGGATTGCTCTCCTAAGGTTCTAAACCATGCGAGTCTATTTTATTTTCCATGACTCATGCTTGCCACGTAAGTGGTGGGAGCCTAAACTGATTGCTCACGAAAGCCCATATGAATGGGTTGCAAAAAAGTAACTACGCGAGACGTAAGATCTGAGAAGAAAAAACACTATTAAAATTCAACCGTGTAAGATAACAAGAAGGATGGAAAGACCCTTCAGGTCATATAAGGATAAAACCAAGGTAAAAAGAAGCTAACCACAATAATATTGGTATGAGAAATCGGCCCTCCTGCCGATTGAGATCGAAGATATCCATACACTATGGGAACATTGAGTCAAATTTCATAACCACGGAAGGCAAAACTAAATCCAATATTGTCCTATATATTTGAATTTGAGAGTATAAATCGTTCTCAGAATGGGTTATTCAGAACTCATGAAATGTAAATGATAGATAAACATCATGTACATGATTCACAAATCGAAAAGACAGTGTTAAATCCCTAAGGTTGCAGCAAATTAAGGTTGCAGCAAATGTAACTTGCAGTAAAGGCATAATTGAAATAAATTGGAAATAACAGATGACTAGTGGATTAGTAAATAACATGGAATCCAGAGCATTTATGCAAACAACTATGAGAAATAGGAAACATCATGTTAGAGTCCGCCAGTGCGTGAATGATAACGAATATGAACTTGGACTGGGTCCGAGTAGGAACACATTAAAAATGATTGGTCAAACCAGGAATCAATCAAAGAGCATAGGAAAAACACTAGAGAGTGAAGTAAGTGGAGGATGAGGAGATGGAACAATACAAGAGTTATCGAATGGTGTGATTGCAAAAATGGACCGCAGTGTAATGAGAGAGAAGCGATGTGATTCCAAAAGTGGGTCGAAGTGTAATGAGAGTGAAGCGTCCGAGTAAAAGATATAAAGTATATCACAACAAGCACTATGGACGCCTGAGTCCTGCGACACTAAATAGCAAAGAGAAGCGTCCGTCTATGATATATGATACGAGTTCTACATAGGGATAGAAGGTCTATGATATATGATACGAGTTCTACATAGGGATAGAAGGCCTCATCCAGCAGTACAACCTGGGAAGGAAGGATAATTGCAGCTGGGTGCTGCTTCGGGAACATGGAAAGATGCTTAAAACATTGACCCTTTCGACCCATTGTTTAGAAACATGGAGTACAGACCATACGATACGGAGATAGACTTCCTCATAACTATATGTGCTCCTATCTGATGCTAAATCCGCCCTAAACCCTTCCTCGAGAATACGATACCTTCCTAAGAGAGAAACTCAATTTTCTATAAACATGGAAAATACCCACATGAAACGTATATCCGTGGGAATTCCTTTCATGGGGCACCGTATCGGACGCCGAGTAGTACACATAAAACGAAAGTACTAGGCCTAAGAGGGTTGGCGATGCGAGATAGAAAGGAAAGTTATCCTCACCATGGACGCAGACATGAACCAGTTGAAGACATGAACCCGCAGTTTTAAACGTATGCGTTTTAAACGTTTTTTATGATCTTAATTCATTCTTTCATGACAAGTTTTAACTAACAAGTAAGCAGGAAATGATGCAAAATTCATCAAATTATGGGTGGTATTAATTATATTGACTGTTGTTTGCATTCATATGTAATCTAGTTCATCATTCGACTTCAGTTGAAAAAGCACACCTATTGTGACTAGGGGTTTTTTCTCCCCACTACCTTGTATACCATTAGAGGACCTTTATCGGATAGTTCAAGATCAGGCTAGTGTTGATTACTATTTTCTATCTTGACTTTTTCCCTTGTGTGTCATTGGGCCTTGTTTTGGTTTCTTTCTTGGTAACCAAGGACTAGAGCCTTGCACCTTTCTTCTTCCTTTTGCACTTGGTAATGCCTTGTACTCCTTTTCCTGAGAGTACTATATTTGCATATCAAACACCCACCGTCTTGGTCAGAGCTCAAACTCGAATCTGACTAAAATGGAAACGTGATTATCATCTCCTGTGGACCCGAAGGGTCTGTAGAAGACTTCTTTACATGTCCTCTGGTGGGATTTGATATTGAGTAAGCTCCAGGGTGCTATTCAACAAAGTTGACCGCATCTTCCGCACGAGCCTCGAATTCGAGCCTTGAGCCGTGCAAAGTGCCCAGCTATTTTACCTTTTACCCAAGGAGCCGCGTCTTTTACCCAAAAAACGCGGAGCGAGGACACTCGAGATTCAAAGTCCACTTTTTGGGCGAAATGTCCGAAGGTGGTAAGCACTGTGAGACACCGCAGATTGGCGACGTATCTATGACATGAATGTACACAAATCATATTTGAAAATATTTTTTAAAATGTAGACGAATTCAAAGAACCTTCGTGTTTACCTCTTTCACCCAATGCGCGGAAGAGCGGAAAGAAACATAAAATACTGCTTTAGTCCTTTCTGTTCTCGTCATGCTGCTCGGCAATATCTACTAAAGCGTAGAACCTCGCTCCATGGCTACGAACCTTGTTAGTTATCTATTTTACGTTTCCCGAACCAAGCTTATCCTCTCCTTCATAATCCAACTGTAATTTGATGACCCGGAATCAAACCGTAATTCGAGTGCGAGACAGTTCTAATTTTTGTGGCGGTCACTGCTGACGCATCATTCGTATGTTCCATATTCTAACGGAGGCCTGGTATTCTGACCCAGAATCTGCAACGAAGGAAAAGCATAATGACCAGAAATGACACTATGACCATAGTAAACATCTTCTCGTTTATTGAAAGTAGAGTAAAAGCGATCGCGTGTAAAACCAATAAGGAATGGGAAGACTCTATCAAGCCTTATGAGGAAAAGGCATAAAGAGTAACGGAGTTAAGTCCTAATAGATTCGGCAGGAAGAATCTGCCTTATGACACCTAACATATCTAAGCTATGCAAACCTTATGCAAGTCTACAAACAACTAGAACCTCTAAAGAAAAAGTATGGTCAATAAGGAACCCGAACATTCAAAAGAAATAGAAGTTTCATTTAAACGACCAAGTTTAAATCGCAAGGGAGTACAACCCAACTATGAAGTAAAGAATGTTACCATGTAAAATTACAAGAAAGAGGAACACCCGTAAATCCAAGCCGTACAAAGACAAAACACATGTAAGGAAGTACACCCAACTATCTTGAATGAAAGAATCCGGACCAGTAAACTAATAAGAAAGATAGGAAGACACCGTCAAGCCATACAGAGATAAAGCACATGACAAATATTTACCCTACTAGGACAATCAGACCGCATCAACTTTATAAATATTAAATACAAGAATAAAAAATAAGGTTTAACCTCAATAGTATCAATATGAGAAATCTGTTCTAAAGCATCTAAGATATCTAACCTGTGTTCTAATGCAGTTAGATATCTAACCTATGTTCTAATGCACTTAAGATATCTGAGTTTTCTAAATTGTATGGTGTACATTCTGGCGTAATATCTAAGAACTTATCAGTTGATGTGATCGCTTTGCTGATCGCTTGTGATTGCTTGACTAGCAATTGCACCTCTCACTAATACCTTTAAAGCAATGGAAACATATTATTTAAAATAAAATAAAAACTAGAAAAGTAAAAATATTTTGACTTTTATATATTATCAAATATCTCAAAGTTTATTACTTCTGCTGATATACTTCGGCTGAAGTAATAATCATATTTAGATGAGTTGTGCTGATACAACCACTCGATTTTCCACTTCTAATAAACACAATTGACCGAGTTCTACGTCATCCTCTGAAATCATATAACTGTCAATAGTTAGGGACGGTTCATGGAAACCGCTTTAGTGTGAATACTCATGGTTCGGAAGTACGGGTACAGTGGTGTAGGTGTAGTTTCAACTGAACCAATGGCGCGCTACTCCTATGGCGTTCTGCTGGAGAAAAAAAGAATCTCAATTGGACGATCGCCGGACAATGTAAATATCAGATGCGGGCCCGGCCCTCGTTGGCTTCTCCCATTATCCTCGCAATCAGTGCTATGAGTCCTAAGACTTCTTTGCCTTTACAGGCGAAGAAGTAAGTGAAAACTGCAAGGGGCTTGTAGAGCCGAAGGGGCTCTACAAGCTAAACCAGTATCCTTCGGGTCAAAAAAGCGCGTATCGCCGCACTTTCCTTCTAGGTGCCTACCAGGCAACTGATAGACTTTGCCAGCCCCGCTATCTGAACTCGGAAAGTAATTCAAAGTAAGTCGAGTTTGTGAGCCATAGCATGGTGATGCGCTCATAAGGTTAGGAGAGCACTTGATTAATATTATAATGAGGTGAAGTTTACTCTATCTAATTTTCCAAATATTATTCCAATGCTTATTGCAAAACCCTTCGTTTTCTTTTCTTTCTTCTATGGACGAGATAGTAGATCCATTGATTCGTATGGAGACGTTTTTTTAAGTTTTAAGTTTGTGAGAAAGTGAACTTTCGTATGCGTTTCAAACGTTTTTATGATCTTAATACATTCTTTTTATGACAAGTTTTAACTAACAAGTAAGCAGGAACTGATGCAAAATTCATCAAATTGTGAGTGGTATCAACTATATTGAAGACTGTTGTTTGCCTTCGTCTGTAATCGAGTTCATCATGTCTAAGAAGAAACGTAAGAAAGGGGATTATTGGAAATATTTTGGCCCTGTTTCTGAAGAGGCAGAGTTCAAGGCGAGAGGCACAAAGTGTATACATTGAAGCGTGCCATCACATCGTGTTCAAATTGCACAAAAAACCAAAATAGATAGCTCTGACTTATAGAAATTTAGTGCTATCTTTAGTGTTAAACTTTTCGTTCAATAGAGCTTATTTTAGAACGCTTTTTAAACATTTTAAAACGTTTCATTTCAAAATGAAAGTTTTAGTATCTATTGGACACCACTGGCATTACACTCATGAGTATTCATACTAAAACGGTTGCCATGAACAGTCCCTAACTATTGACATTTATATGATCCCAGAGGATGACTTAGAATTTGATCAATAGTGTTTATTAGAAGTGGAATTTCGAGTGGTCGTATGAGCACAAACCATCTAAATGATTATCATGATTGTGATTATTTCTTCAGCTGAAGTACATCAGCAGAAGTATTAAACTTTGACATCTTTGAAAGCTTAATATATAAACGTCAAGAACCTTTTAGTTTCTATTTTTTTGTTTATTTTAAATTATATGTTTCTATTGATTTAAAGGTAGAAGTGACAGGTGCAATTCCTAGTAAAGCGGTCACATGAACTGATAAGTTCTTGGATTTTCCGCCGTTATGTACACCATACGATTTAGATAACTCAGATATCTTGAGTGCATTAGAACATAGGTTAGATATCTCAGAACACAGGCAGATGCATTAGAACAGATTTCTCATATTGATACTATTAAGGTTAAACCTCAATTTTTATTCTTGTGTTTAATATTTATAAAGTAGAATGAAGTCTGGTTGTTCTTATAGGATAAAAAATTTCATGTGCTTCGAATATGAAAAAATTCATGTGGTCTACTCAATCAATAAGACAAGAAACTGTGCAATATAATGCCGTACTAAGCTAATGATAGGGTTAAGAGACCCTGCCGATCTTCGTATACGGAATTTAAAAAGCCGGCCAGAGGACCTGGAAAGAAGTCTCTTACAGACCCTTCGGTTCCACAAAAGATGATAATCAGGTTTCCATTTAGTCAGATTTGAGTTTGAGGTCTGACCAAGAGGGTGGGTGTATGATATGCAAATATAGTACTCTCAGGGGAAGGGAAAGGAGTACAAGGCACTGCCAAGTGCAAAAGGAAGAAGAAAGGTGCAAGACTCTACAGTCCTTGGTTACCAAGAAAGAGACCAAAACAAGACCCAATGACACACAAGGGAAAAGTGAAGGTAGAAAAGAGTAGTCAACATTAGCCTAATCTTGAACTATGTGGTATGCAAGGAAGTGGGAAGGAATAACACTAGTCACAATAGGTGCTTCTTCAACTGAACTCGAATGATAAACTCGATTACATACGAAGGCAAACAACAGTCCTTAATATAGTTGATACCACTCACAATTTGATGAATTTTGCACCATTTCCTGCTTACTTGTTAGTTAAAACTTGTCATAATAAGAATGTATTAAGATCATAAAAAACGCTAAAAACGCATACGTTTAAAACAGCGGGTTCATGTCTTCAACTGGTTCATGTCTGCGTCCATGGTGAGGATAACTTCCCTTTTTATCTCGCATCGCCGACCCTCTTAGGCCTAGTAGTTTCGTTTTATTTGTACTACTACTCGGCGTCCGATGCTGTGCCCCATGAAAGGAATTTCCACGGATATGCGTTTCATGTGGGTCTTTTCCATGTTCATAGAAAATTGAGTTTCTTTCTTAGGAAGCTATCGTATTCTCGAGGAAGGATTTAGGGTGGATTTAGCATCATATAGGGAGGGGCACATATAGTTATGAGGAAGTCATCTCCATATCGTCAGTACTCCATATTTCTAGACAATGGGTCGAAAGGGTCACTGCTTCAAGCATCTTTCCCTGTTTCCGAAGGAGCACCCAGCTGCAATTATCCTTCCTTCCCGGGTTGTATTGTTGGATGAGCCTTCTATCCGTTTGTAGAATTCATGTACATATACAAATGCTTCCCTTTGCTATTTAATGTCTCAGGACTCAAGTGGCCATAGTGCTTGTTTTGCTATATTTTATATCATATACTCGGACGTTTCATTCTCAATACACTTCGACCCATTTCTGCAATCACACCATTCGATAATTCTTGTATCCACTCCTCCATTCCCCATCTACTTCCCTGCCTATTATTTTTCCTTTGCTCTTTGACTGATTCCTGGTTTAACCTCTCGTGTCTCCTGTGTTCTTACTCAACTCCGGTCCACGTTCATATTCTTGATCATACACGCACTGCTTACTGGCGGGTTCTTACATGATATTTTCTATTTCTCACCGTTGTTTGAATAGATTCTCTCTATTTCATGTTGTTTATTAGTCCGTTGGTCATATGTTATTTTCAATTTGTTTCAATTATATCTTTGTTGCAAGCTACGTTCAATGGATTTTACATTAGAAATTGAACACTATTCTAGCATTGTAAATCATGTACATTTTACATACATGATTTTATTTATCAATCATTTATATTTCATGAGTTCTGAATAACCCGTTCTCATGAGTTCTAAATAACCCGTTCTGGAACGATTTATGCTCTCATATATATAGAGGATAGTATTAGATTTAGTTATGCGTTCCCAGGTTATAAAATTTGACTCAATGTTCCCATAGTGTCTGGGTATCTTCGCTCTCAATCCGCAGTAGGACCAATTTCTCAGACCACTATTTTTGTGGTTATCTTCTTTTTACCTTGGTTTTATCCTTATATGATTTGAAGGGTCTTCCAATCCTTCTTGTTATCTTACACGGTTGAATTTTAATAGTGTTTTTTTATCTCAGATTTTACGTCTCGTGTAGTTACCTTTTTGCAATCAGTTTAGTCTCCCACCACTTACGTGACAAGCATGAGACTATGCGCGGAAAATAGACTTGCATGGTTTAGAACCATAGGAGAGCAAACACATTAGTCAAGGCTTGGAATGCTCGTGTAGATATTTTAGGTGCACATGATAGGTATAATTCTGTGGTCTCCCACTACTTACGTGGCAAGCATGAGTCGGTACGTGGAAAATAGACTCACATGGTTTAGATCACATTAGTCAAGGTTCAGATGCTCATCCAGATATTTTAGGTGCAAAGGTTTTATATAGTCCGGATATTTCAGATGCTATAGGACCCGTTTTCAATATTATATTATTGGAATTTAGATTCTTTGGTATGTTCATAAATTCTTCTACAAGTATTTCAGTCATATGCGATTTGTATAGTTTAGATATGTTAGATGCGGTGGGATAAATTTTTCATACAATATTGAAACTTAACCTAATAATATATAAATTACATGATTTATATAACTCTATAGATACTAACGGGGTATACCTTAATAAAACTAACCCTTGCATAATATATGAAATGTAATAGAATCTATTTAACCAAAGTCAATGTAAAAAACTCACCCTGATCTGGTTGCAAGCTCCATATGTCCTCTAACCACATCCCAAGTAGACTAAGGGTGTAATCCAAGTAGCCCATGCTCACTTGGATGGACTCCAAGTAGACCACTCTCCCTAGTAGCTATTGGCTGTGTCCCAAGAATACCCTGTCTACTTGGTCCATTGCCCCTTAGCATGTGCTTGAATTGTCTCGATAAGCACAATGGTCATAAGTGTCTGAGTAGTGTCAAACCTTATTGCCTTCTGCAAAAAAAATCCAAAAAGCCTCACATTCTTTTCCCAAAAACTTCACGTTCCATTCTCTCCAAACAGTTTCACTCCTCTTGAAAGCTTAAGTCATCTGCCATTCTCTAGCTCTTCAAACAACTTCACATTCTTTCTCAAAAACAACTGCTCCTGCCATTCTCCCCAAAAACTCTCACACTCTTCTCCCAAAAACTTCCCATTTGCATCCTCTCCAAACAGCTTACTCCTCTCGAAAGCTTAACTCATCTGCCATTCTCCACTGTCCAAAACCTCTAAACCTCCCAAAGTATTTCCAAACTCAAAAAAAATTCTTTTTGCTCTCTATTAAGGAAAATACTCTTCACTCCAATAACGTAAAACAAAACCTGAGCTTGTGGAACCCGACATTATTTCTCGACTCAAGCCACATTAAAAGAATCCTTGAGCTTATAACACCACAAACTATTTCAGGGCTTCACAATAATATAGCAAATATCTCCCACGACATAAACAACACCTAAGACATATTGACATAAATCCAAGTTCCTTACACGAAGAAGAGAAAAAAAAATTTTATCACACCAAAGAAATCAAGGGTACTCGTGGGCTATTTTCCCAATGACACCATAAGGACATTGAAAAATTGTAATAGAACCGATTAGATTCTCAGCCGATACTAGTGAAGTAAGTTTGATTTTGTCTCTTATATTTTACCTTTGGACAGTTTGCTATGTTGTCTTCTCACCCTTCTTATTCTTTAGTTTGAGTTTATTTCTTATATTTTACCTTTGTAGAGTTTGATGGTGTCTTCTCACCCTTTTTATTCTTTAGTTTGATTTTATTTCTTATATTTTACCCTTGTACAGTTTGATGATTTCTTCTCACCCTTCTTATTATCCTACGTGGTCGCCATTCGGTCAGAACCCATGTGTCGAGCCCCATCGACACAACTGTGGTGACCTACCGGCCTCCCTCCCAATAATTCATATAGTATTTCCATGAACAATCGTTTCTGGCATGGATTTCTTGAATAGTGAAAATGCCAAAAAGCGAGGACGGGCATTCACATTACAAATAGAAAAAATGATTAAAAGAAAAAAATTTCGTTATGTAATTCAATTATTTTAGATAAGTAGGCCCTTACGGGCTTTCCCCCTAAAGAACTATGCGTGAAAATTTGCCTTCATACAGCTCTATTTCATTCTCAGAACGCCTCCCTACGCACCAATGTGACCAATTCCCCGCTTGAGCACTATAGGGAGAGGCACTACGTACGAAGACCTTCTTTCCCATCCATTTCGGCGAAGATTGTCCTTCAAACAATCGACCAAAGAGAGAAGGCATTCTAAGATTCCTTTGCAAATTTGTGTCACGGGTAAAAGCAGCCTACTTTCATGTGGTGCAGATACATCTGTATTGTGACATCAGCAATAGGAGATGGAGGCGTATATAGCAAGAACCAGTTAAAGAGTATTTGCAGGCTAACACAAACCTCTCAGGGAAAGTTATTGAGAGGGGTCTTAGTAACATCATCATTTACAGACTACTGGTTGTATTGAAGGACAGTGATTTAAACTTTGACAATGACCAGATAAAGATGACACGCAAAATATGCATCGAAGGTAATCGGATCTTACCTACCCTCTTAGACTGGACCTGTAGTCTATGTCTGTACATGGAACAACTGGGGATGCCAAATCTGCAACTATACTGGACGTAGCAATCTGGACGAACGGAAGATCTTGTCCTAAGGTTTGTCCCGTGCATGTTAGGTGACAGCATGAAGTATATCATGCAAATCTTATATATTACACCCTGTGCACTCTCCATGTATCAAGCCATGCTAACAAAACTGTTGCTCTTGTTTCATCTATAAGAAAGCCCAGAAGTTTTGTAATTTCAGACTGGAACCCGTCCACAGTTTTGTTCAGTTCTGAGTTTTAGTTTTTTCTCCGTTCTAGTATTCGAGCGAGCTGCCGTCAAGCAAAGAGAATGACCAAGGGAGAAGGTTTGATTAACATGAAAAATATTCTCTTGTTTTCGACGTGGACCCTCGCTTCCCATCCCGAAACCTCGCTTTCGGGATGAGAAACGAGATTAGTGACCTAGAAAGTGGAGAAAGGAGGGGTTCCAGTCTCCATCCCTTGCAAGGTAGGTTAATAAATAGACACTATTATAGTCTTCCAAGCGAGGTTATAACCATACCATCGGCTACCCAGTTGTCTGAGGTGGAGATGTTGTTTAGTCTCAAAATGTCGATTCAAGATCCAAGAGGAGAGTTAGCGAACTGGGAGTTGAATGACAGCAGCCCATGCTTATGGAGTGGTGTACACTGTAATTCTGATTTGGGCGAGGTTGTTAGGATCGATTTGGCTGGCATGCAGCTGAGTGGTCATCTGTCATATCCATAATGCAACCTTTCGGCTCTTCAAGTCTAAAAACTGTCGAATAATTCGTTCTCAGGTTCTATACCAAAGTTCATAGCGGTCTGTACCAGACTAGAAGAAGTTGATTTATCTCAGAACCATTTGACAGGACTGATACCATCTGAGCTAGGTGCATTGGGAGAGCTGCAGCTTCTTTTCCTGGGGTTGAATACGTTGACAGGCAGCATTCCCCCTTCTTTGGGAAATTGCTCCAACTTGCAAGTGTTTCGTCTCCACGATAACAATTTGACAGGGCAGATACCATCTGAGCTGGGAGAGTTGGGAGAGCTGCAGATTGTCTACTTGTGGTTGACTGGGTTGACAGGCAGCATTCCTTGTTCTTTGGGAAACTGCTCCAACTTGCAAAAGCTTAGTCTCAGCAGAAACAACTTGACAGGACGGATACCATCTGAGCTGGGTGAATTGGGACAGCTGCAGGTTGTTTACCTGTGGTCGAATGGGTTGACAGGGAGCATTCCTCGTTCTTTGGAAAACTGCTCCAACTTGCAAGAGCTTCGTCTCCACGATAACAGTTTGACAGGACGGATACCATCTGAGCTGGGTGAATTGGGAAAGCTGGAGAATCTTTACCTGCCGTTGAATGGGTTGACAGGCAGCATTCCTCGTTCCTTGGGAAACTGCTCCAACTCGCAAAGGCTTGATCTCTCCCGGAACAATTTGACAGGACGGATACCATCTGAGCTGGGTGAATTGGGACAGCTGAAGGTTTTTTACCTGTGGTCGAATGGGTTGACAAGGAGCATCCCTCGTTCTTTGGGGAACTGCTCCAACTTGCAAAACCTTGCTCTCAGAACAAACAATTTGACAGGACGGATACCATCTGAGCTGGGTGAACTGGGACAGCTGCAGCGTCTTAACCTCTGGTTGAATGGGTTGACAGGCAGCATTCCTCGTTCCTTGGGAAACTGCTCCAACTTGCAAGAGCTTGGTCTCAGCACAAACAATTTGACAGGGCAAATATCATCTGAGCTGGGAGAGTTGGGAGAGCTGCAGATTCTTGCCCTATGGTCGAATCGGTTGACAGGGAGCATTCTTCGTTCTTTGGGAAACTGCTCCAACTTGCAAGAGCTTAGTGTCATGGATAACAATTTGACAGGACGGATTCCACCTGAGTTTGGAGAACTGGGAATGCTGCACACTTTTCAGGTGAGTGAGAACGCGTTGACAGGCAGTATTCCTCCTTCTCTGGGGAATTGTTTGTCTATGAAAATTCTGTATCTTCAAAAGAATTCGCTTTCAGGGTCCGTACGTCCAACCTCGGTAATTTACAACGCCTTAAAGAGTTGATGCTTTCCATCAATCAACTTTCGGCAATATTCCTGGAAATTGGGGGTCCTCTCTACATTCCCTGGACGTTCTGGATGTCTCCCACAACAGATTGGAAGGATACATACCAGGGAACCTCGGAGATATCTCTTCTCTAGTTCGACTCAAGCTTGATAACAATAGTCTGATCGGTGCAGTTCCAACCAGTCTGCTCAAATAACTTGACGGGTCCATTTCCTCACTGGATACTTTCATTGACATCTCTCCAGCTGCTTGACCTGTCAAACAACAGATTCTACGGAGTTCTTCCCAGCGATCTATCAAAGTTGCAGGGTTTCATGGGCGTCAAGGATATCATTTTCAATAGTGGTGACATCATATCCTCCAAGAAGAGATAGAGGTGTCAGCAAAAGGCCTACTACTTCGACTCACATAAGTGGAAGTGGATCGAATCTTGTTCGATATAAGTACAATTTTTACAGGTTCTATCCCCGATGGACTGGGCGGTCTTCATGGATTACGGTACTTGACACTATCTGGTATAAGTTCGATGGTCCTATCCCATCCCGTCTCTCCGAACTCAGAGTGTTGGAGTCCCTTGATCTGTCGAGGAATAACTTAGCAGGAACTATCCCGTCAAGTTTTACGCAAATCACCACTGTTAGTTATTTCAATGTGAGCTTCAATAACCTAGAAGAGCAGATTCCCATTTCTACTCAGTTCCAGTCGTTCAAGAAAGAAATGTTTGATGGAAATCCTGGACTTTGTGGTTTGCCACTAGATCTGTGCACAGAATCTCCCCAGACGGCCACAGCAGGTTCCGAAGTGAGGAAAAGTAGAGATATAGATGACTTACTGTCATGGCCCCTTGATGACTGGGTGTCACTTCCTGCATATCTACTAGGATCTGTAGTTAGTTTGTGTGTTTCCTTAGGATGCACGCTTGGCTCAAATCATATCAGACGAACTACTTTCAATATGGCTTTTGCAGTTTACAGGAGACTAAATTTCATCCGCAGTCCACAAGTATCCGAGATGTATGGGCTCTATCGACAGAGAACGTAATCTACAAAATGTACATGTGGAGTTGGATTTTTGGCGAAATTGGATTTCACATTTCAATATCCGATTTCGTTCTATTATGAAAAGTCCAGTTTATTCTATTCGGAAAGTCTTTCTCTTTCTTTTTCTTTATTGAATCATTATTATAGATGATGTATCCACTTTGAAACTCTAATATTGACATTTTTAAAAATCTTATGAGTAATGCACAGATTGAGTTTTAACCAGGTACTTTTTGCCTGGTGGTCATACAATGATCACCGGACACAAAGTACACCAGCGTGAAGTATTACACCAAATATTAAAGATTATCGCCAAAAATCAAAAAGCCACTACCAAGTACCAAGTATACAAGTGTGTAATATGGATTACCTGCTTAGTACATTCGGAAGTTAATCGATTGATTTGGAACGGTGAGGTTTTTTTATGGTCGTAGTTTAAATTTAAGAGTGTGGTGAACTTAAAAACATACGAAAGCCAGATCCATGAATCTGAAATTTTTCCGGAAGTTGGAGCTACTTTCTAATCATTAGAGGATTACTTCTCTTTGAAAAATGAAATGCTATAAACTGCGTAACATAACTATCTCAAATATTTTTTCTTTCAATACTGTTATTTGTTTCCGATGGATGGATTTGTATGATTATTCACTTGCTGTATAGCACTATATTTTTTCAAGCAGGGAACCTTATCTCTAATCCCTAATTCATACCATGGTTTTGTGAAGAATAAAATTTCCTTAAATGTATATTTAACAACCCAATTTTCAACCCACTAATAATATAAAAAGTGAGAACAGGTCCCCACACAGAGAATACAGTTGGAACTGACTAGAAATAAAGATCAAATGTCACAATGTCACTAGTTGTCTACTCTTGCATGTTTAACCTCTTGGGAAGAAGCCACTACAAGAAGAGGATAGGAATACTCAATATGGCACTCTACCGAAAAGAGAAATTATAACCACTCAACTGAAAGATCTAATCTAAGAAACCCTTAATAGTGGTAGTACACAACATGCAGAAGGCCTCTTCCTCTTGAAGAGCGTCTTTTACCTTGGCTGCTAGTCCCTCCCCTAGGTATATTTCATCCCAACGGTTGGTTTTCAGGCTGGAGTGTCTTTCACCTTGTGTCAAGGATAACTTCCTTGATAATATGCAAATTTCCTACTAGGTACTCAAGCACTCATTCCCACTAAATTTCAAGTGTAACTTTCTTGATTCAGTGCAGATTTCATAATCAAATACTCAAACACACACTCCTATTGCAAGATTCCTCACCTCTACTCAACCAAGCTAACAATCAAAGATGTAAGCAAAATCCATTCAACACAAAAGACTCAGAAGAGATGTTTCAGCTGAATTCTTTGTTCAAGAAAGAAGTGGACATTCTTTTTGTGGGTTGCAACCCCTGTATACAGTGTCCTAACTATTGATTGAAGAATATCAATGGCTGAGAATGTACATAATCTCCTGATCTCCACTTAATGCTTAATTTACCTATTGATCTTGTCTTAAGTGCAATTAGAAGTGGTTGCACTACCACCACCCCTAATTACTCCCTGTCATTTAGTTAACAAATAATTACACTCCTGCAATCATCAGCTACAAAACTGGTCCTAAGTCAAAAAGTATTTTTAGACAAAGATATACATCTGGACAAAGGTAGAGTTCAAGGCAAAATAGACTTTCAAGCCAAGGGTGTGTTCTATGCTTGATGCATTTCTACTTATTGCCCTCAGGCTAACAATTATCCTCTTCATATATCCACAATGAAGAAATACCTTTGCCTTTACAAATATTAAGCAGTAATTCCACTTGTTCTTGATACCCCACAATTTCCAACAATAGCACTTTGGTGGTACCTTCAAATTTCTTTGAAGTGCGCTCTATTAACCTGGCTGCCAATTGCTACAATCTATTGTCACAAGGTCTTCATGGGATGTACTTGTGATTAGGAATCTTGAGCTTTCAATTTCTCCAAGGAGGCTTCTATTACCTCATTTGCAATCTCGTCCAAATGGTCCCACTCCATCTCCATCTTTGCCAAAATAATGGTATTCTCTAGGTTAAATTGGTTCCTTTATTTCTTCATCTTAATTACAATTTCTTCATGAATAGCTGTGCCATCCACTTTTTTTTTTGCAAAGTTGTTAGGATAGAAAGTGTATTTTTAAGTAGGAAAGAAAGTTAGATGAAGAGAATTGGTGTGTTTTGGATCTGAAGTAAGAGATCCAATCTGACCCAAAGAAGTAGACTTTGGCTTGGAGAAGATGAAGACTTAGATCAGATTTGGAAGGCAAAAGACACAAAGTGAGGACCTTTGCATTAGAGTAAAGAACCCAATCCATGGATCCTTGACAATCTTGACTCAGGCCTTACCAGCCAAGAAGGTACACTTGAGAATTGTTACTTTGTGTGAGGATAAATTTGGGAGTGACAAGAGTAACACATGCATAATAAGTGATTCTCAACTGAGGTTTGACTGAAGAATAACTATGAATTGAGACTTTGTAGAGGAGGGTCTACAATGTTGAAAGACTATCATGTGCCTTTTCCATGTGTCCTAATCACGTTGGAATCACAAGCCAAGTTGTGGGATTTTTGTATGCAAAGCCAAGTGAAGAGAGAAGCACAATGCTGTTTAAGGGAGGAAGACAGGTTTTGGCCATCTTGATCTGATCTAAACCCTATGATAAGATGAGTTGATATGGTAGCCAGAGTCAAAGTCTTAAACTTCCTTTGGATCACTTTCTTGGCATGGAAGTGGAATCTCATGGTTTCCAAGGTTCATAACCTAGTTGCATCTAGCAATTGTGATGACGGTCCAAATAAGGGGATGAAGAGAGGAAACCTGAGTTGTTGGAGGCTCGGCTTAGGACAAGATGCAGAAGAACCCATGGGAATCACTTTTGATCAGAAATGTGATCTTGCAGAAGAAACAGAAGAGGAGCTGAAGAAGTCATTCAGGGAATCTCACAAGAAAAACAGATACAATGTATACACTTATGTAGACCCAAGGAGTTAAAGTATCATGAGTGCAGTGATGGCAATGATGAATCTGGAGCAGACTACCTATGCTACCAAGCAACAAGCCACGTTCTTCCATCTCATGTTTGCAGGAGAGAGTGTAAACAAGGGAAGGTGTTTCTACCTAAGGATGATAGTGCAGTGGATGACGGACCTGCCGCCTCACTACTTTTACCTTTTGCAGCTCATTTTTATTTAGGATTGAATTTGCTCAACCTTGAGGACAGAAGACAATAATTAGTCTGCGTAGGGCAGGAATACTTACAAGCGAATCATTCCGTTAGGAAGGGACTCAAGAGAGTGCTTGTGAGAATAGTAGATATCATAGCAAGTTTCTGGATCTCTTGAGACGCACACCAACACAGACATCAACCCACATACCCTCCAAATTCATGTTGAGACCGTTGACTCCTTTTGCGTTGAGCTTCTTCTTGTACTCGAATTCGATCTGTGTGGAGAGACTCGGAGGATCCTGGTGAGCTTTGCCTCCAAGTGCCCTTATTGCCACTTATGAAGTGAGTTTGGAGTCTCTCGGGTACTTGGAATTGATCATGAGAGTCCTTCCTAGAAACTCGTCTATTAACAATTCCTTTTAGACCAGGTGGTGCTTGGTCCCAGAGCGTTTCCCAGGGTCAAGTTCCTTCAAATACATCCACTTGCTCAAAATGACCAAGATAGTGAAACGAATGTGTCAAAGGATCGTGTGAATTTTAGTGCTGTCGATTGTTTGCATCTGTCGATCCTCTGTAATATGCATATGTCCCTGTTTAGATCCAACTTAGAAAATCCTCTGTGCTCTCAATGTAAACTGTGCGCTTACAATGTCCTTTTTGATATGCACGCCTGGTTCCTATCTTTCTGCGCAATTAATGTATGTTGACGACTTATTTAGCTGCAAATGTTGCCGCTTCTGGTCGGTCTTCTCGTAGATCCGGCCGAGCTTGTGCATCTGGTTGCTTTAAATGTTCGTCAACTCTCATCTGAGAAAACCGAACCGATAACATATTATAAATAATATTTGAACCTTTAAGTTTAATAGCTTGTTCGTCTGAATGATAAGATCTTTATTTGTTCAATATCTTGTTGATCTGGATGATAAGATACTAATTTTTTCAATACTAGTTAATTCTGGCTATATGCTCCGTATACTCAAGTACTTTAAGTATCTTGTTGGTATGGATGATAAGGTATTTATTGTATGTTATTTTTTTGGGAAAGGATTAATCGTGGTTGAAGTGATTATGGCACAGACCTTCATCTCCCGTTCGACTCCGCCCTCTGTTCCTTTGTCTTTGAATGTCGGGATATACTACTTGGCTTCTTTTGGGGCACTTCACACTTCACACTCCACCCTGTGTTGAAGAGAGTTGTTGCAGTCATTATGGTTACTGTGGAACTTCTGCGGAGTATTGGGTGGAAGGTCAAGGGTGTCAAAGCAACTGCAATGAGAGTTCAAAAGCATACCCAGCAGAGTGACAGATAAAGATGATACGAAGAGTATGAATCAAAGATAATCGGATCTTACCTACATCCAGAAAGTTACCCTCTCAGAGACGTAACACTGTACGAATGGAAACTCCTAGAAAAGAAGTGAAATGAGTGATTGACTGTTAGTGTTTTCAACTATGTTCAAGAAGACGTTCAGGACATCAAACACATTCCTAGCGACTGCTATCCACTAACATTGTGTACACTCTCACCAAGGGTTTGTTAGGATATATATATATATATATATATATATATATATAAGACGGGTACTAGATTCCATAGCATGTGTACAAACAGACATGATGCAGCAAAGAACTCCACAAAAAAGTGACCAAGTGAGGACTTTGTAACCGAAGTCCAACCTCATTCCATATTTCTCCAGTACAGTAGACCTTCGTCAGATGGTCTTCCAGATTCTGATGAAGAGGTTGCCTAACAACTGAGACAGCGTTCAGTGAAGAACGTGTTCGGCAATATGCCTAACCCACTGTCTTTATTTATTATACCTTCGAATAAACCTATGAGCAATATGCTCAGAACGTCTTACAAGGAAGCTCTATGTGCCCTCAGTATACTGTCTGAACAAGAAGAAGAAAAAGCAGATGATCTTGGAAAGCTGTAACCCTCGGATTCTTACCTGCTTATGCACGTTTGACAACTCATTATAAGCAACAAGGGAACATGCCTGAGTTCAAACCCTGGTTCTCACTACACTTCTTCTATTATGAAAAAAATAAACCAACCGTTATTCCATTACTAAGCTCCCTAACTATTTGGGTGAAAAAGATGTTATAAACATAATGCATTGGTTGGTTCGCAATGCTGAGTAGATGGAAATGCCAGAAGAATACGTATTGTACTTATTTTTCTGTGTATTACAATACGAACGGGTAATATTGGATATATATGAAAGGTTGGAAGCCCGTAAGAACGAAGAAATGTTGATAGACATGGCACGCAAGGAATTAGTTAACAGGCACCCTTGGAATCAGACGTATTGATTTCAATTATTCTTTCATAGTCTTTTCAAGTTGAATTCATCCGGTGTCCACGGCAACTGGAGATGTATGAACTCTACAGTGAACACTATTCTGGCGAGTTGAATTTTTCCACATTTTAGCATCCAGGATCTCATCCTCAGTACATTGCGTTAGAAACTGTCGTGAGCTGAGTTCACCAGGAGCATTGCATTGGGATATGCTTTCGAAGAATTTGCTGTTGCAAAGAGTTTCTTCCGGAAAAATATAATCGACATTGATAATTATTCTGTAGTTGCCAAGATTCAGCATTCCCCTCATCTCATTTCCTTAGGGATAGTTTATGATGCAAGAGACTAAATGTTGAAGCTTTCAGTATGACATGGCATAAAGTTGCAATCTTATAAACATCTAGGAAACTGTGAAATTACATATTACTCTTCTCACGGTTTGAAATCGTCTACTTCCCTTGGTATGTGGTGACGCAATTGAGATTGACGAACAAATGCTCTAACACATCTCGATATCAGAGCAAGAAGATGGATGTTGTGTCATTTGAAATTCAGACTCCTTGCCTGTGCTTGAAGGACCTGATCAAAGTCATTCCCACTTGGCCCCGGATCTTCGAGTCATTGTTCCCAATTTCGACATAATTCCTTCAAGGCCATATAAACAAGGTCCCGGTATATACTAATATTGCGTGCCAGTTTTTCGCTAGTTATCTCTAAGTACCTTCATGTTGGGATGAGAGGAAAAATACATTTTTAGAATATCTTGGAACAGCCTTTTTAATACGAAACAAATATTGATCTGATAAAAATTTTCACGAAACTTGAAGAAAAGAGAAGGTTGCCCTGAAGACCAAATATTTCAAACTTGAGCCGTTGCAACTACTTGAGACTATTCCAGGGGCGGAATTGATTTTTAAAAGTATGATCGAAACGGAACATAAATATTCCTGGACAGTGTCAAAGTTGGTTAAATGGTTTCTTGAAAGTGTAACTTTAAGTTGCATCTACGATGTTTAAAACTCGTGATCATAAGCACCTCACGTTACATCGATATCCATATACTCCATGTACGGAGTCTAGCAAAAGTTATGATGTTTATTCAGGAGTTTCCTTATCTACATTTCCTTACCTCAACGGGACTCAAACTAAGAAGATTCTCATAGATACTGCGAGTTCTACATCAATGGGGCCATGTACAGGTACTTCCCTTCTAGTTCAGCATTTAGTCGTGCTTTCACCTGAAAATCTCTATGAATTACCCCCTAACTAGAATAAAATTGAATTTTGTCTGATCGTGCTCTACTTTATTCATAGTAGCAACAGAATCCACGATTCTTCGGGAGTGATTTTGGATTGTTCCTGCTATTTCTTGTTATTAGACACTATAAAATGAATAATACCTTCCGAGCTGAGATACTGGTCCAATCCGTGGGCCTGTAGCCCATTTCTTTACATGGAACAACATGGGATGCCAAATCTGGAACTATACCGGACCTAGCAATCTGGAAGGACGGAATATTTTGCCGTAAGGTTTGTTTCCATACATGTTAGTTGACAGCATGAAATGTCTTGAGTTGAATGAGTTAGTGGGCGTTGAATGACAGTAACTCATGCTTACGGAGGGGTATACACTCTAATTCCTATTTGGCCGAGGTTGTTAGGATCTACTTGGCTGGCATGCAGCTGAGTGGTCATCTGTTATATCCATTGTGCAACCTTTCGTCTCTTCAAGTTTTAAATCTGTCTAATAATTCTGTCTCAGGTTCTATACCAAAGTTCATAGGATATAACAAAGTTCATATTCAGTAACAAGTTGACAGGCAGCATGCCTCCTTCTTTGGGAAATTGCTTCAATTTAGAACGCCTAGTTCTATCCAGTAACAAGTTGACACGCAGCATTCCTCCTTCTCTGGGATATTTGTTTGTCCATGGAATTTCTCTATCTCCAAAGTCATAGGCTTTCAGGGTCTGTACCTTTCAACCTCAGTAATTTTGAACTTCTTAAAAGGTTGATACTTTTAAACGATCAACTTTCGGGCAATATTCCTGGAAATTAGGTGTCCTCTCTACATGCCCTGGAAGTTATGCATGAATCCCACAATAGATTGGAAGGATACATACCAGGAAACCTCCGACGTATCTCTTCTCTAGTTCGACTCAAGCTTGATAACAACAGTCTCATCGGTGCAGTTCCAACCAGTCTCGGACATCGAATGAGTTCAGTAAAAACTCTCACTCTTGCAAAATAATCAACTCAATGGTCGGATCCCTAAGTCATTGAATGGCTATGACAACTTATTAGTGCTGGAGTTGAGCAACAACCAGTTCCACGGTTGTTTGCAAGCTAGTTTACAGAGTCTACCCGTTGCGAGTTCTTAAAGTGAGCTCAAATAACTTGACTGGTCCATGTACGCACTGGATACTCTCATTGACATCTCTCCAGCTGCTTGACCTGTCAAACAACAAATTCCACGGAGTTCTTCCCAGTGAACTACCGAAGATGCAGGGTTTCATGTGCGTCAAGGATAGCTTCTCGAATTGTGGTGACATCGATATTCTCCGAGTGTAGTGTCAGCAAAAGCCCTACTACTTTGACTGACATATGTCGAAGTGGATCAAATCTTGTTCGATATACATAACAACAATTTCACAGGGCCAACTCTCCATGGATTGAGAGATCTTCGTGGATTATGTTACTTGACACAATCTGGTAATAAGTTGTATGGTCCTATCCCGTCCCGAACTCAAACTGAACTCAAACTGTTGGAGTCCCTTGATCTGTCGAGGAAAACTTTATCAGGAATGATCCCGTCAAATTTTCCGCAACTCACCATACTTAGTAATTTCAATGTGAGCTGCAATAATCTAGAGGGCCGATTCCCAGTTCTACTCAGTTCCAGTAAACAAGCAAATGTTTGATGTAAATCCTGGACTTGTAGTTTGCCACAGGATCCATGCGCAGAATCTACCAAACCGTGACTGCAGCTTCCGAAGCGAGGAAATGTAGAAATATAGATGACTTGCTGTCATGTCCATTTGATGAGTGGGTGTCACTTCCTGCATCTGTAACGGGATATGTAGTTAGAGTTTGTGTTTCTTTAGGATTTGCCTATGGTTTAAATCATATCAGACTAGTTTAAATTTTGCTTTTGCTGTCCACAAGCTCCGGAGATGTATAGACTCTGCAGACGGAGAGCGTAAACTGTAAAATGCACAAACATTCTGGCGAAGTTGGACTTCACATTTCAATGTCCATTGCCTTCCGCCATTCACATTGTTCTAGAAACTGTAAGCTCAGATAGCGCGCTGACATTTGTTTGGAGTTGTGAAGATAGCGCTGATATTTGTTTGGAGTTGTGAACAAAGTCGGGTTCAGTGTGAGGATAGATATGTTCGAAAATACAGTCTCAAGGATCGCTCGCAATAGCACATCATAAAGCACATTAAACATAAATCAGAGGACTAATAGTAAATAACGTGGTTCACCCCTTGTCCCGGAAGCGACCTCCACGGGTTGAAAGAGGCTCACACTAACCTTCACTCCTTGTCCCGGAACCTATCTCCCCGGGTTGAAACAGGCTCACACCAACCATCGAACCTTTATTTCTCATTGCACATAGATATATATACACATAAAGGGAGATAGTCTCTCAGCATTGTCATCCTACGGAACTCCTGAATATTGACTTGCGTGATTCAATGAGTATTGACCACTCAAGATATCTAGTCACTTTAATACTAAGCCTTAGTAACGACTGACCATATCTAGGCAAGTGACTATTGACTTGCGTGACTTCATGAGTATTGACCACTCAAGATATCTAGTCATTTTAATACTAAGCCTTAGTAATGACTGAACATATCTAGGCAAGTGACTATCCTTGTCCTCACTGCATGTTTCATCAATCAAGTTTGCTTTTGATCAGTAAGTCCTTGGTAACAAGCCAAACATAACAAGATATAGTTAAGCTCTCCAGACGATCGCCATAAAGCTTCCAAAGATCTAGCAAGCTATAGACTCATAGAGTATCTGAACTTCTCACTGTTCAATAAAGCAGCAAGTTCTTGTCATATGTATCTCATGTGGTATGCCACATGAGAAATGCAACTCTTACTTTGTCTCGTACCCCTTGTTTTATTTTGGGTTCTCGGTCAATATAGAAATGCAACTCTTTTCGACGGGCCTTGTGATCATTTTTTCTTCCGTGTTTGTTAGTGCCTTGTATCCATTTTTCTTTTATCCTTCAAGATATAGTATTTGGTCCATGTCTCTTTTGATCAAGTGCGTTGTCCGGGCGTGGACCATGTCTCCCGAAATTGATGAATCAGTACATATGGTCTAAGACGATTTCGCATAGCTAGGTCGAAATGGGTATATACATCTTTATTGAAGCTCCCAGTCAAACTCCTAGCCTAGATAGAACCTCAACAGTTTGTGAGAAACCCGCCTGCTATGACCTAAATTTTGTGAACGAGGCGTCATATCCTTCCTGACTCCGAAAGGGAAAGTTCACGGAAAGTTGTTATATAGAATGGGAACGACAGCAGTCAATATTGTTGCGCTTTTCGGCTCCGAAGCTTGTCTTCATGGTCCCCTGATCAGCATACTGAGCAAGGTAAATCTGATGGCTCGCACCGTATCTCCGTATCTCCGAAAAGTGTGGCTTCTAGAGCTTCGCATCAGTCTTGCTTGAATCTATATCGAACGGAACGGTTTCGCATAAAAAAAATAAAACTGACTTTAACCCCATTTTGTCGAGATTTCGTACTTCTCTTTTCAAAAGCAATAGTTTACAGATTGCCTCAAAGCGTCTAGTGAACTTGTTCAGATATGCCGCAGAGCGATGGCACTATAGGATGGGTTTTATGTACAAAGGACTTCAATTTCCTGATCAAAGAGATCTAGAGCTCATGATCAGGTCCACAATTTCTTTCTGTCTGACCTGACCTACAATTAACCAGGATGAACGTACAGGTATACTGAAGTTCTTATCCCCACAGAAAAAGTGGTTTTACAGAACTTTCGAGCATCGTTTCAAGTGTTCCAATTATATTGACTTGGAAAATGCAGATCTGATTTTCCTTTCCAGAACTCAGACTTCCACACGCATCTTTCGTTAGATTTCGTAAGCACTTTCTGTATTGCAGCAAAACCCAAATATTCTTTCTTCTCCGAATGATACCATGATCTTCGTGCACGTGGCCGCCTTCACAGTAAAGCTGCCATTCAAGCTCAAGGTAGTCACATATCACGTGTGTGGCCTTCTGCAATTGATTTCCACCTCAGTATCCAACCTAATCTAATGATTAAGCTTATGAGTACCTATCCACTAGGCAAATTGCCCGACGGAGAAGTCGTTTCTCTGTCAACTTAGAGTTACGGAATTCGAAAAGTTAAAGATCATTCCTGTGCTACATGTTTTGCTCACCACTGCTGGCTTTCAGCAAATGCGAGATGTTACAACAGCCTCAGTTGAGGAATTCATCCGTAAAATCCAGGATCATACGCTTTCTTAATCGAAGGATTGTTGCCCGAAACGGCATCGACATTATAGGTGTCTTAGACAGCAAAGATCTTATTTACATCAGTGCGGAAGCAACAACGACTTTCAGCTTGATTAACAAATTGACCCCTTGAATTTCCCCATTATTCTAACTGCACTAGGTAAAAGAAAATCCGTATCAAGCTTAAGGGGAAACTAGACCAATCTCTTTGTTTCCCCGTCCATGTTTATCCATGCCACGCTTCGTGCGCGCATGCACAACAACTTTGCTGCACTCGATTGAAATCTGATATTATCCGGAAGTAGGACAAGGCGGTAGTGTAGAGCTCAGAACTGTCAACGTTGAAAATTTCGGGGAACGACTTGCTTCTTTTCGAGTTTCCCTTTGTTGAAAAGTACAAATGGATATCAGCAGAAGAAATGTTTTTGCGAATACTAGAGTCATTCTTTAGACAGAAAGAAGCTCAACGCGCAAGAGGAATCAGCAGTCTCCAGATTTCTATTTGTGCTGGTATTCCTACTTCCCTTTTAGTAAGTCTGTACCCTAATCCGTCCAGCTTCCTGTCCCACGACCCCTAGGGGATTTCTGTCGTCATTAGAATTCGTTCACTCGTTTTCTGCAGCTGGGAAAGACCTGGCCCACATTCGGATGCGGTGTAGTACGAAATTGAGGCCTCAAATTCTAACTTTCGTTGTGTCTAGTTTCTGCGTATATAGACGACTATCAAAGGAAGGCTGTGACCATTTGAGATTATTTTGACTTCGCAAAATCTATTGGGGCTACTGCGAAATGCTACTAGAGCACAGTTCCCTAAGGCTTATAGTTTACGGTTGAGTGTAAGTTTCCTCAACTGTTACATAATCAATGCAACCCAAAAGTGATAGACCAAACACACAATGTGCTATGGAATAAAGACATGGGTGGTCCGTGTTCTTGTCAAAGGTGAGATTCAGCTACTGGACGATGAGAAGAAGATTCTCGTGACATTGAAACGTTTTCGATTAGCCTGTTGTGAGGTCAAAGCTACCGTACCCAGTTCAAACACTTAACCATGAATAGAGTATTCTTTCCAGCTAGTTAAAGTAGTAAGTTGAAGGCTGAGGAGCACTGACAATAATGCGTTCTCCGCGAATTTCATATACCTTGTTCTCAGAACTGAAGAGCTGAGCATGTAGACCATATCTACCTAAGGTAACTTGGACCTTAGGGATCATTTATCAGTTAATATCGCGAAGTTGATGGTTTCTGATGTCACAACTCTGGGATCAATGTTTACAAACGAGTCGTTTATGTGATTGCAATTCTCCCTCACAGATGAAACTCATGATCAACCACAATATTTCCTACAGAGTAAAACGGTTCGAACCTAGAACTTTCTAGAACATGCCCTGCATTTTATTGATCTCCTTGTTGAGCAGCCGTTTCTACTTCTTCGTCAGCCCTTGACAATGTTTTGTTGCATTCTCTTCGATTAAAACTACTCTTTCTCCAGGTCTTGATTGGCGCCTGCTGCTTTGCTGCGGGGTAGGCAGAGAGCATGATACGAGATTCGCAACTTGATCTGATATAATATATTCTATCCGGAAGATTCAGGGTCATCTTACATTCTACAGTCCATACGTACCGATTGACAACTTGGTCTCGTATGATGATTGAACCTTTTAAGTTAACTCATGTACGTACTGTCAGTGATTTCAAGAGGCATGTTACGTCAACTTGGTCTATCTTCTATAGATAGCTTGCGTTGATCATCATCAACTCAATGATTTAGGTTTATTTCATATTCTTTAACCTGAGATAGAACAATCTAACTCAAAGCACTGAATCTTTACGTGCGCTTTTTCCATCGTAACAAGTCAATTTGAAACTAGGAAGCTGTAGCCCGCTTTGCTCAACCAAATAAGCAATCATCAACTGCAATCCAAAATCCTTAACTGGAGGTTATATTTACATGAGTACTATGTGTTAAAGTTTCTCCGAATTCCATGTATGCGTGGCCCGAGCTCGGAAATCGAGAAACTAGTGAATCGATGAGGATTTCACCATGCCCAAAGACGAGAATCCACTATTTTGGTAAGTGTCTTGAACTGAAGTTTAGATAGGGAAGAACTCTTTGCTCTAGATGAAATGTTCGTAGTTGTGCCTCTCATAGAAACGTATATGAGGCGACCAAATTGAGTCTACAGCGTTTGCATTGGTTCATCTGAATAAGGTCCCACATGCTGGGTTAACCTGCATCATTCAGCGAGAGTCCAGTATGATTTCAAGTTTTGGTAGTAACTGGACACCCCATATTCTTGGTATGGTATTCTAAGGAACTAAATTATAGTTAACGAATGCATGGTCTTCTTTTTCTGATTTATAACTCGGTTGCTTGGATCGAAAACAGAAAGGCTTCAAAGTTTGCTCGTTTCGTTATGAAACACTTCAATTTTTAATCTGTCTTCCTGTGCAGCTTCTAATAAAATTTCCTTGATTCACTACAATCAGATTAGGTCCAATTTAAAATACAATGGACACCTCCACTGTGTTTTAAACTGGCGGGACTCTGATTGTAGTGAACCCGAATTGCGTCCACACCAGAGAAGAGAATTGTTTATGCTAGCCTGTTTTAGATTGGAAAGGAGTAGAAGCTGACGATACTCAAAGATGTGAGAACAGCCTGACTGTCTCTCTCGCACACGAATTGCACCCGAGCAGTGCTCAGAATATGATCGCGTACATAGCTACATAAATTGCATGGAGCTGAGGGCACAGATGAAGCAGTGTGTCACATTGGTCATTGTAGGTTCGATCAAAGCAAGGGTCATAGAAAAGATATTGTGGCTCTTGATGGTGATCTTTATTCGGTAGCATGTTTACACAGCATAGGCAAAACCAACCGTTCCAGCAACGTTAACCCACACTAAATATGTCGACTGGAACCTCATACGATCACCGAGAGAAGCAGATGATTGCTTTATAAACGTACTAGAAAATCAATCCGGCACGGATGCAAGAAAATTTTCACTCTCAATTTCGTTGCAGGAAGAGAACCATGGCAATTCGGAAAGCAATTCTTTGTGTATCGTTCTTTACGCTTTGAGAAGAAGCAATAAAAGTCAATTCCAAAGTTTGAAGAATAAACAAGTTGATTTCACTTCGATCAAAACAGGTCCGCAGGACCCGGAAAAAGTCTTCGACCGGAACTCTTTGGCCCAATGTGCGCAGCACCTCTCACACAAAAAGTGTCTTGTGACATTTGGGCACGTCAGGTCTTCGTTTGTCGAAAGATGTTTTCAAGAGATGAAGAGTTTTCCGAATACGACAAACTGGGAATGAGAAAACAGACGAAGACGCGTGGGGTCTCTTGAGGTAAAATGCCGTCTCGTGCGTTGGAATCCCGTCGAGTTCTCCTGTGTTGGAATCGTCAAACCATTTTCGACCCATTGACCCTGGAAACGAAAACAAATTTCCTCTGGACACGGACCCCTTGCTCAAAGTATATCACTTTGCCTGCCCACCGACCCCTACTGAAGCCCCCCTTGAAGCTCGCACCACGTATAGACTCTGTGGGGACTTTCTACGCCGCTCCTGATTGTGCAGAGCATTTCCAGCATATAGTGAAGTAAACCCTTATACCTTCCTTTCCTTGCACTATGCGCCTTTGGGACGGTTTCGCTAAGACTTAATAGATGAAGAGTTTTCAGTTACTAAGACAGGGTGGGACCGAAAATCATTTTTTTTGTCGCGCAGCATAAAGCTTTTATGCACTTTGCTTATCCCACCGTAGATACTAATGCTATGCCCGGGAAGGGCGTTGCCAGGAAGATCTGGGGGCTTAGGGCAAGCACATACAATTGCTGAGACAATTTGGCCTATACCCGGGTCTTGAATAGTAAACAATATCGATTAATAAAAAACAGTGCTAACCTAGCGATAACTGTCTTTTTCATTTTTTATTTCTTTTATAATCCCTCCCTTGCTTTAGTCCCTAAACTCAAATGACACTTTGCCCATGTTTATTAGCTTTATTATGTCTCTATGATGGCGCAGGAGGACGCTCTAGCCTTTACCCAATATAATTAATCGAGAAGGAACCCCGAGAATTTACTTAATGAAATTAATCCAGAAGGAATTCCGAGAATTTCCTTCATCTGGCATCTTCTTTTTGCCAAGCATGGGTGTAATAACAAAAGAAAGAACCAACTGAGTTATTTTTCCAATAGTTACATAATGAAGAAGAGTAGTACCTATAAAAGGAAGAAATCTAGAGAAAAAGCTAACCTCTTATTCTTTTTGGTCACTACTGTTATCCTCCCAAAAGGATTCAGGTGTTACTCCAACACAAGAATGGGAAGTGGAGATTGTGCAGGTTCTGACTGTCATGCCACTTGAAGAACAAAGGGTTGCAACTCTACCTCTCAAGAACACATGACTCAGGATACCCAAGAAATATCATCACAATTGGGTGGAGGGAAATCATTTGGAAGGGAAAAATTCTTGAGTGCAAAAAAGGTAAATGACCAAGAAAAATAGTGTCCTTGGATTTGGACAACTTGCTCGCAATACCAACTATAGTTACCAAAACCGTGGTAGGAACTGAAGTAGTGGTGGTAGAATGAATGGAGGAAGGAAAGGAAGAAGCTTCAATCTCCCTTATAGTGCTAGCAGCAGAGAGCAACAACAACTTAAGATCACTTATCTAGAAGGGAAGAAACACAAGTCCCATAAAGAGAAAAAAGTCAATCAGGACTTGGTTTGGAGGATCATGCAGGGCCCACACTAAATTATCCACCGTAGTTGTTGTGGGTAGTTCATGTGCTGGGTCCAATCTTGAAGGCTCTGGAGGAATCTCTTGATGCTTAACAAGAGATAGACACTACAGTGAGAGAATGTAGGAGGTTGATAGAATATCTACACTATCACATACCAAAGTGCTGTCCGGGAGAAGCAAGGGGTGGAGAAGAAGTTGAGCAACAAAAAGGGTAGTATCACCTGGCTGGAGGCTCATCTCATTATGGCTCGAAAACACTTTATGTATCAAGAACAATGTCTAAGCCATGGAGATAACTAAGAGCTCACACAATTCCAAGAGCAGCTTGCAATAGTTGAGAAGGGTCATTCACACAACCATGTTTGGGAAAACCAAGATGGGGACATGGCCAAAGTTGGAGGATGGCTCAGCGTCCAAGAATTGGAAATGACACTTGTAGCTAAGGAGACAAAGCTGCATTGTAAGAAGATAGAGTATGATTACTTCTCAAAGAGCTACATAGTTTGGAAGACAGATAGTGGTGACCTATTAGGGAAAACCAAGAAGAGTTGCATAGTGCCAAGGCCAAGGTGTTGAAGCTTGGTCCAACCCAATGCAGAAAGGCATTTTTGGATTATAAGGCAGCTCAAGAGAAGAAATTGCTACAAGGAGAGACAAGGACAAAGATATTGCTAAGCTAATAGTAGGAGCGATTGAGTCTCAATTGCAGACCACCCAACTAGATTCAATCTTATTAATGATTTAGGAGAGGTCTTAGTGTTGTGCTGAAGAGATGAAGAAGAAGCACAAAGAGCAGCTGATTGCTGGGGATGAGGAATTCACATCCTTAAATAAAAATTGGAGGTTCTTTGCCTTCAAGGTGCTAAGGACCAACAAGCCCACAACACTGGTAGTGAGAAGGCCCAAATATGCATTGAGGAATTGACCATGAGTGTCAATAATCACAAACAAAAGGAGCAAATCCTCTATATGCAAGTCAAGCAAGAAGTATAGATGGAGTTGTTATCCATCCAAGATACTCTAGATATAGAATGCATGAGGGTTCTTATTGTAGTGGAAGATGCTGCAAATTGACTTAAAGTGCAAGTGGAAACGTTGGTTGTGACTCAAGCTCATTACATGAAGTTGAGGGAGCTAAAGACTGGAGATCTTTGCTTTGGAGGCTAAAGTATGCTCAATCTGGTTGACCAATTGCAGACGGATACCAATGCTATCCTCAACAATGAGGTGTTGGCAAATGTCCACAAGGAATATGAAGTGCATTACAAATGTGCCAAAGAGTTGATTTGCAGGTGTAAAGGTGAGAGTGGATTGGTAGAATAAGAATGATGGTATCAACTATTAACTATGTCTAATAAGTCATAATCATTGGAGTGAGGCATCATCATCATGGGATACCATCAGAGTCAAGCATCATCGTGATGAGACACCATCATGATGGGAGATTATTGAAGTCAACCACCATCAAAGGATGAGACTGTTATTGTTGGACATCATCAAGGTGAGTTGTCATCAAGGTCAGATCGTCATCAGAGTGGTATCATTGCCAAACTCTGACATTTTTTTTTGCAACATTTGACTATGTATGATAGTAACTGATGTTGATTCAAGTTCTGACATATTTTTTGCAACATTTGACAATGTAATATAGTAACTAATGTAGATAGAATATTTTTGTAGTGCCATGTCATCAACACCATTTTCTTTAAACTTAAGTGGAATCTTGTGACCGGTAGAGTGTATAGCAAAGTGTCTTTTGCAGGTTGTGCCATCACAACATTTAATTTAGCATCACAAGGCAGGTACATTATAATTTAACCTTAATTAACTCAGAGTTATTCATTTGATCATGGCATTGCATAGCCATGGATGTGCCCCATGTCAGCATGTTAATCCAATCCTGTAGTTAAGGGGTACGGGCCTCCATAGGATGGGAGAAGTACATGACAATCCTGCTACACATTGTAGGCAAAAGATCCCATAGCAATCTATGGACAAAGTTTCCATAATGGTCTTTGGGTAGAGATCCTATAGTAATCCTAGCCTGACTGCAAGATAGGGTTTACCCTTGGATACTTCACCCAGGAATTGACTTGCAAATCTATCCTATTGTGAGTCATCTGGCTTTCTTACTTATAAGCAATGAAATGCTATAGGCAGTACTGCAAACATTATATGATCTAAACAAGATTGCAAGGAGGATAGCAAGGATCTTCAATACACATATACACATTCATAAATTGGAAATGGGACTCAACACTCAAACATCATAATAGATGGAATTGTTTTCTTTATAATATTGCTTAGCTCAGTCAGCATAAATTCATATTGATCACTCCTACAGCCACAATTAGTATTGGCTTCAGGCAATGACCCAGTGATTACACAAGCTCCTCAATAGACTTACTAACATTTGACTCAATAAAGTTGGATTCCTCTCAAAGAATAAAACCGTAGTCTCTCATTTCTTGGATTATAGGGGTTCAAAAATAAATAGTGGCTATGAAGTAGAGAATAAACCCCACCAAGTGGCATGAGCTATCTCCCTTATATACTGTAAACCTAGCCATAAAAATAATTTTCTATCCCTTGATACTACTTCTACTATGGTCATTGTTTGCTCTTTGCATTTCTACTATCAATGCCAATTGGCTCGTAACCCTTGATCATCTCTAGAAGATTACAACTCTGAAAAAGTGAAAGCACCATCTTGACCTTAATTTCCTACCTAACTATTGTACTAACTATCCTGCAAAGGATTCATCTTGCACTAATATACATCCTAAAAATGATTATCTTTCACTTACTAAGCCCATAGGTGGCTCTAATACACATCCTATATAGTCAGATCCCACAATAGATATTTTCCTAGTGTCTCCCACTGTTTGAGGATCTTGTAGTAGCTCTTTATCGCATGCATTTAGTACAATCCCTCTAATGATACTTCTCAACTTAAACATGGCTCCTTTTTGACCATCAGCTCAAACCTCTTTCTAATCCTTGCACTCTAGGCAAGCCTTTTGATGCTACCTCCTCTTCTTGCCCTTGGGAATAATTCACTCCACATCATGTAGAATGTTCCCATCTAGTCTCTTGCTTGGTAGTCTTTGAATATGCACTCCTGGATCTCAATGGAACCGTCCATGTAGGCCAACTCTAGAGCTCTCCCCAAATGCAATCCCCACATACCAGCTTGTTGTAGGGGGTACATGAAGAGTATGCACGTGATTTTCTGTTGAAAGGATTTGAAGGTGCTCTCCTCCTTGATGTCACCTCAAGCTATGCAATTATATACTCAAGCAAGGACCTTACAATAGACAATCACTAGGAAACTATGGGATCTTGAGTCATACACCATTTTTTCCAACAGTCCTCTAACATTTTCATGCTCTCTCAATCTCACTCTGGGCATCTTTACCATATGAGGCCAAGCGTGAGTTTTCTTCCATACTCAACATATTAGATTGGATTTGACTGGAGTATAATCAGATTCAATCTTTCCTTAAGCCTCTCCTATAGGCCACTAGGAATGGAGTCCAAAGGCATAGGAAGGCCCATTCTCTCCATATTTGCTACTGTTATGACATTTAGGTGTGGTATCTTGGGTACCCAACAACAGCCAACACAACAAAGTGTCCGTGTGCACCATTATTCTTGCATGGCCTTGGAAATAGACACTTATAGGGGGAACTTTATCATATTTAAGTACAAAATTAAAATCATCATGTATGGTTGTGAGAACTTGAGAATCCTTTACCCAGATTACCTAGTCCAGTCAATATGATTATGGTGCCCACCTTTTTGTGCTAATTTTTTTGTTTTAATTTGACTTTTTTGTGAGGAAGTACTAGTCTATTCTCCCAATTAGACAGGGAAACCTATAGATAGTGCACTCTTCAAGTTGTGACTCATGAGCTACCAATCCAAAAGAAAAATTATGGGTAGGAGGAATACATGGAGGAAGAATGCATGAAATCAACTTGGGACCAAAGAGTGCTCAAAGACAAATAATTTAGAGGGGAAGGACTTTGCCTAGAGGTCTCTAAACAAACTGTCATTTGGCTGGGTAGCGCTTTGCCCCACAATTGAAATTCAGCTAGATGAATTCACCCTACTGCATTTCTTTCCAGATCCAAGACATGGCAAGCACCAAACACCAATTTGAATTTGATGCCAAAAAGTTCAAGGATGACCATTCCAAATCAAGAAGGGTGGTTTGCATTTTTAGGAGGTGGAAGTCCCACATTAGTGTGCTACACTATGCCACTATTGGCATTTGGCCCAATGCCCACATTGGAACTTGGACCATTAGGGGAGAGTGATAGTTTGCATGCGCAAGCAATACTAAACATTGAATGTTTGACAAGGAGCAAGGATGACCTTAAACCCTTCTTCCCAACCACTTTTTGAACAAATAATGACTAAAGACTTTGCCTATAAAACAAAGTGGGAAATGACCATTTCCACTTTTTGCATTGCAAGAGATCAACTAAGCCTTGATTGAGCCTATTTTGTTATAGTTTTCTAGTCTTGAAACCGAAACCAACCTTCACTTCTATTCCATACTCTTTGAGAGAACGGATTTTCTTCAAAAACTCATAGGAAGGTTGCAAAAGCCATCCTTCAGATCCTAGCAATGAATATTTGGGTGGTGTATTGTAGAAGAGAGTTAATTTAGAGTAAGCAGATGAGGTTCTTGCTTTGGGATTGGGATGCAACCAATTTCAAGATTATCCATGAGACCATGAGCCAAAAAGAGAGAAGTAGTGAGGACATGCAAGGGAACCCCATGGGCTACATAGAAGAGAACTAGAGGAATCTCCTTGTCCTAGATGTATGCCCAATTGGAGTGATGAAAATTGACACCAAGTTCTATAATCAAGACTGACCCATGAGACCAAAGATACCTTTAGGGAAACTCACAACCACAACAATAGTTGGGAAGTTCTCAATGATAAGCACCCAACTCCTTGAGCAATTGTAGAAGTGGTTATGAAGTTTTTCCATAAAAAATAGACAACTTATTGAACCAATACCCAAGCTGTCTTTTTTAGTAAGATATACAAAGGCAAGCCCTATGAATTGGGCTCACTTGTTCAATTTATAAGCCCAAACCCTTCAACATGATTTCTTAGATGAGAGAGGAGTCACTTATCTAGCCTCCTTTTCAATCCATTTCTACATGGGTCTCAATTTGTTAGACAAGGAGGAGCACATGTAATTTCCAAGTCATTATTCTGCTGCAGATTACTTTACTTCCCAGCCCAAGAGGAAGTCAAGATCAAGAAATATCAAGAGGTAGATGCAGAATTTGCCCAGACAAGCAAGTCTTGGCTTGTGAAGGAGGAGGTGGTGAATACCAAGCCAAAGAAGAAATAAGCACCACCTGCCCAAATTGCCATACCAACAAAGAAGCAGGCAAAGAAGGACCCTTTGATCATCAACATGGCCACCAAATCCAAAGAAGAGGAACAAGTTGGTTCAGAGGAAGAAGAAGGGTCCTTCACTCTATAGTCAAAGGAGGAGGACCATGAAGAAAAAGACCAGTTTGAGGATGCTTAGTCTGCTCCAAAACTCCCAATATCCAAAGACCATGTAGAAGAGAAGGAAGATGATGATAAGGACAATGAAACCAAGGAGGAGGTAACCGGACAAGAGCCTGAACCCTCAAGCCCTATTAACATACCCATATTTTTTGTTTTTGTTAGTTTTTAGAGTAGGAAGTGATATTTGGAGTATAAAAGAGGGTAGATGTAGGAAACAAGGTGGCTTTGGATCCAAAGTTGGCAATCCAATCTGAGCTAAGGAAGTTGAATTCATATTGGAGTAAAATGAGACTCAAATCAGACAAGGAAGGATCAAAGATCCAAAGTGAGGATACTCAAATCAAGGTCAAGTCAGGATACTTGAAGCAACCAAGCAGATGGAAGGTGTCAATGTTTCTTGCATGGACTTGCCAAACTATGATATTTTGGAAGAGCAAGAAGAGGAGCTAAGGATGGTGTTCCAGCATGGAACTTGATCACATTGGAGTAAGAAGCCAAGTCATGTCGGGTTCTGTAGTACCCACTTTTTTTTTTTGGGTTTTAAAGAAAAAGTGTATTTTTGAAGCTAAATTGAAGCCAAATGGAGAAAAGAAGAGAAGGTCATGTGTTTGGATCTGATCCAAGGAAGTTGACTTTTCTTTAGAGGAAGAAGGACTTGGGTCAGGCTTTAAGGGTAGTAGACCCAAAGTAAGGATACTTTGCATTGGAATGATCAACCCGATCCAAAGAAACTCTAACAACCTCTACTTGGGCCATACCAATCAAGAAGGTACATTTAACAAAATGGCTACTTTAGGAGTAGGATAAATTTGAGAGTGATAAGAACAAATCATGCAGCAATTGTGGTTACAATTGATGCTCAACTGGGAATGGAAGTTGTATAAAATAAAGACTTCATTGAGTGAAATCTACAATGCTATATCATTATCTTGTTCCTCTAAAGCAAGTATCACTTTTGCAATAATTGATAGGTAATCATTTATTTCCATAAAGATAGTGGTCCAAAATGATCAAATATGAAGTAAACAATAACAATGAAATCCTTCTTGATTTCATTGTTAATCTCTTGGGTAGAAACCACACCCAAAAAAGAGTAACAAGCCCTCAATTTGCAATCTTGTCACAATTAAAATCCCCCATAAAGCACAATTCTTCAGAATCTTTCCAAATCAATATTGAGTGTGATGATTTAGTTGCATCAAAGAAGGCTACTTCACCACAAAGTGACTTCATCTTTGAATTGTATTCCACCCCTCCATTGAAGGCACAACTTCCTTAGTCAAAGTTGCTTTGCATCAATCTAGTGTTGTAATCACAAATGCAAAACACTACCAACACTACAATTTTTTGTAGATTTTTCAAGGCATTGCTTTGCTTACTATCCACTCAGTATCAAACACATAGAGTGGAATTAGAGCTGCAGAATACAACATCTAACACACTTCAACTGAAATTCAAACTTCTCCATACATTTACAAACATACACAAAGGATTGATACTCAAAATTCAGCTAAAACAAATAGCATTGAGCATCAACACTTTGCTTTACTCAACTTCAAACTGAATATAGAACACTACAATTGCTTGCTTTAAATAGGTAGAGCACTCAATAGGTATCAAACTGCTTAAACCGCATCAACTACTTCTAACAAATTCTCAAATCCAAATCAACACTCTGCCACTTCAAATCTATTGCTTCAAATCTCAAAATAGTTACTCCTAACTTGATCTAACTTCTACTTCTACTTCTACCCCTAAATTACCAACAAGTGTCTATTGCACTTTGGGTTCATGTATTACTTCTACTATCACATTTGTAGGCTGAACTGCAACTGAAGTCATAATTGGTCTAATTTTATCCTCTTTCTCTACTTTCACTTCTTTTGCTAACTCAAGTACTTCACCAAGAGTCACCTGTACTCCTACTTTCACTACTTTGCATTGGGTTTGTACACTCTCCTTCAAACTATTGCAAAGTCTATGTAACTCTGATCTAACTAAATCTAATCTGAGATAAACGTTGTCTTGTACTTCGATCATCTTCCTATATACTCTATCTCTAAGACAAATCAATAGGTTATTCATGTAAGCATCCTTCACCTTACAATTCCAAGTCTTGTGCACCAACAACTTCAAATCATGCATCTTGACTCCTCCAGTCAGACTTTTGCCTTAGTACTGAACATCATCTTCACTCTGCAAATGATCTCCTCCATTCATCTCAACTTCTTCTTTTGCAAGACTGGCTCATCCCAAGTCATCTCCTCCAACATTTTTCTCAAAGCACCCTTAACTTCTCAACATGATTCATTTCCAACATCTTCTTCTCTTCTGCTTGGTGTCCCACTTGACCTTCTACATGCTTAATCAAATCCTATAACCTTTCTTCCTCACATCTTGTTCTCGCCAATTCTCATTGCTAGGCTCACTCTTTCTCCACTGCAATTGATCTCAACTCCTCTGCCATCCAATCACTTTCCATTGCTCTAGTCTTGGAGTGTATTAGTTCATGTGATCATCATTGAATTCTTCCTTTAGTTCCTCAAATGCCACTTTCTGCTCCTTCAATTCTTCATTCTGACATTCCACAACCCCTCCACACTTCTCAAAACTCTCTTGCAGATCCTTCAGACTATGCTTACAAATTACCACATCAGCCCAAAGTGCTTCAGCTTCTTCTTCACCTCAAGTTTATTGTTCCTTCAACTATAGGGACTTCATTGCTCAAATGCTTCACCAATTGAAAGCTCTTCCCTCACCTCTGGATGACCTTTCTTCATCTCTTTTCTCTTTTCCTGCAAATACACTAGTAAAAGACAAACAGTCTTAGACAGATAACTCACTCCTCTAAACCCTTTCTTGTCCTTGTCTTCAGTAGGTGAGTCTTTTATTGGTGCCTTACCCCAAAGTCTTGATCTCCTTACCTTCAAGTTGAACTCCTCTGAGATTTCTTTGTCTTCTTTGTCTTGGCTTGGTCTTGCACTTATAAATATAGACTTCTTCTTGACCACACTCCTCTCAAGAATACCAGTCTTGGCTCTTCATCACATTCTTTTGGGATGTCTACTTTAGGTAACTCTTGATATTGGGCATCTCTTCCTTCCATGTGCTCAATCTCCACATGGAACTCCCAATCTTCCTCCTCAATCACTTCTTCTGCTGACCACTGAACCTTAGGTTCTCCTTCAGTGCTATTGCTTGACTCCTTACTCTTCAAAGTGAGCTCTTCTTCTTTAGAATCCCCATAGTTGGATTTTGCCTCTGGATTTGACTTTGCCTGTCATGAAAAATCCACCATTTCCGTCTCATGCTTGGGGTTCAGTTTCCAAGTTGTTGTTCTTTGGACCAAGGACACCATATCCTCCGGTCTACTTTGCTCCCTTTACTTTGGGATGGAGACTAACACTATGTTCACACATCTTGTCTTGGCAAAGTATGCATCTCCTTCTTGAATCTCCACCATGGAATGTTGCTTGTCTTAGTCTGCATCTTGTTGAAGATCCAAATGAAAGTGCAATAACATCTTCTTCTTCTCTTTAAATTTTAGCAGGTTTAAACTGAATTCTAGATGTGCTAAGAATGGTATGAAGTAAAGAGGTGGCAAGCCCATCCTCCAATTTATGATCATCTATCTCAGTTACTGGTAGAAACACTTTACCTAGTTCACCTTCTCTCCTATGAACATAAGGTGAAAGAAAACTGCTTGTTTCTTTGTCACATAGGTGGTGAGCTCTGGCTTCATCATGGCCATCAGAGCCTCAACAATATTTCACCTCATTGGGTCTTTGTAAGTGTCTACCTTGTAACTCTTGTTTTTGCGATGTGCATTAAAAGTATTCTTCAACTCCTCAATCTCCTTTATAGGATCACACTTCCAATAGAAGGTGATTCCCATCACATCTCTTGCCCCTCTTCCAAACACAAGTCTCCAATCCAACTTAGTTCAATGAGTTGGATTTCCTCTCTTTTGCTCTGCTTTGAGACCATTTGTCAAATTATTGGTAGTGATTTCTCCCATGAAAGCCAGAAAACTCAAGTTCCAGTTTTGGGCCAAAAATGTGATCCAAGTCACCTCAAGACTTTGATCTTATCTACCAATACTAGCGTTAAAATTGTAGGATTCCGCACTACAAGTGCCAGAAATTGTCTATTGCACTTTCTTAGCATTATGTGCTCTATCTCTCAGTTTCTTACCAATTAAACCCATGACTTGGCTCATAATTCTAACTCCTTCAAGGAAACTCTTAATAGGAATAGGATAGCACTTCAGATGGAGTTCTGTAGTGTGATGAACTTAGTCCAACTTAGGCCCTCTATGAAGTATTGATTATATACTTCTTTAATTCTCTATCATTCTTCAATTGAGCATCAATTAAAACTCACACATTTTGCATGACTTATTCTTGTCACTCTCAAATTTATCCTAACCACAAAGTAGCCATTCTCACTGAATTTACCTTCTTGATTGGGACAGCCTGAGTAAAATTTGTTAAGGTGTCTTGGAATTGGGTTGATCATCTCCAATGTGAAGTAACCTTACTTTGGGTCTACTTCCCTTCCAGTCCAATCTGAGTCCTTTTTCCTTTGACATGAAGTTGACCTCCTTATGTCATATCCAAACACACAATCCTTCCCTTCTTTTCTCTATTTGGCTTAAACAATTAACTTCTTCTCTAAAACTCAACAAAAACAAAAGCTGTGGTACCACACTCACAAAAAACACAAAGGACTAATACTTAGAATTAAGCTAAAACAACAAGTATTGAGTTCAAGCACTTTGCTTTACTCAACGTCTGATCAAAATATTGCATTTAATACACTATAAAGGACAACTTTAAATTGTTAGAGCTCTTAACAGTTATAGGAATTGTCTAGACTACTTAACTACTTCCTACAATCTTCAGATATGAAGCAACATACTACCACTTCAGATCTATTGCTTCAAATCTGAAATCTATCACTCCTAATCTGATCCAAGTACTACCTTGACTTCAGCTTCTTCACCCAAAGCCACTACAAGTGTCTTGCATTTTGGGTCCATCAATTACTTCTACATCTTCTTTTATTGTTGTTTTATCTTCAATCTAAACTGAGACTTAGATCATAGTCAACCTATCTACATTTTCTTGCTTTGTCCTAAATTCTTTTGATACGTTGGATAATTCACCCAACTTGACCTATACTCCTTCAACCTCAACTACTTTAGGTTGAATTACTTTACTCTCACTCAGAGTATGCGTAAGTTTTTTTATATCATTTCTAACCAAATCTAATCTAAGAAATACATTATCTTCTACTTCCATCATCTTTCTATCTACTCTATCCCTAAGATGAATTAACAAATAGTTCAACTTTATGTCCTTTACCTTACATCTACAAGTCTCGTGCACAAGTAACTTCAACTCATGCAAGTAGGATTCCTCCAATTGAACTTTGACACCAGTGTTGAGCATCACCTTCAAGTTGATGAAAATCTTTTCCATTGAACCTAATTCCTCCTTTTGTGAGATCAATGGGCCTCAAGTAATCTCCTCCTCCCAATTTTCCTAAAGCACATGCAACTCCTCAGCATGCTTTGCCTCCATCCTTTTCTGTTCTTTAGTCTAGCAATTGACTTGAGAATTTGTGTACTGAACCCAATCATGCAAATGTTGTTATTCATGCTCTCAACTCATAAGTTCTCTTTACTAGGCCCAATCCTTCTCTACTGCAATTGATCTCAACTCCTCCATAGCCTATTCATGCATTAGTGTTCTGGTCTTAGAATGCATCAATTCAATTTGAGAATCATCAAACTTGCACTTCATCTTCTTGAATGCCTCTTTTTCTTGTTACAAACCTTCATGCTACTAAAAAATCTTTTGCAAGTCATTTAAAATTTGCCGGTTTATTATTGCATCCACCCATAGTAATTCAACATCCTACTCATATTCGGCTAATTGTGCCTTTAACTACAAGACATCAATGCTAAACACCTTCACCATCTAAAGTTTGTTCTTCACCTTTGGATGTTCTTCTTTTGTCTCCTACATCCTCTCCTACAAATGCACCAATAAGGTTTTGTAACACCCATTTTTGCATGTGTGTGGTATTGTGATATTTAGCTTGGTATTATAAATACTTGAGAGATATTATTTATATAGAGATAAATTATGGTTTTACATTAATCATGATTAGCTAAAGTAATTCATAGCTAAGATAGAGGGGACTTTACTTTAGAGGGAGTGGAAAAGATGAGAATCACTATTTGGGATTCTAGTGTGTTGACTTGGTATTATTCCTAGATACTTGGCTTTGAGGAAAGAGTTGAGAACTCTTGGGCCTGCAAGCCTTTTTGTTTTGGATTCTTCTATAATCCAAGGATAGCCCATGTGAAAGAATCCTTCACTTAGTGGGTGGGTCAAAATAAGATCACATGCTTAGTGGAATATGCCCATGTGGATGGATACTCTTTTATAATTTTTGACTTGACTTGACTTTTAACCTAGTAACTTGAGTTAATATGGTAAATAGTAACTTCAGTGCATAAATATTTCACAAATATATGAACAAGGGGTGAGGAGATACTCATCATCCTTTCATTTTCAGCTATCTCTTTTCCATTGAGTTCTCTAGTGAACAATGTCGTGAGTCTTGGAGTGTTACACTTAGAAGAATATGATGGAGCTGGGGTTCTTTGTCTTCTTAGTCCATGGTGTGCTACCATAATAGCCATCAAAAGTTCACCTTGAGTGAGAGATAGACCAGCTCACAATACATACAACACTTGATAGATTATTCACTCCACTGAATGTGTCTTCATCACCGCTTTTGGTAGCTAATGTATACATTGGTGCCTTACTCCAAATTCACAATCTTATCACCATCAAACTAATCTCCTTTGGGCTTTCTTCATCTTCCTTGGGTCCACTTGGTGGTGCACTTATAGATTGATACTTCTTCTTAATCTTACTCTCCTTTAGAATACACTTCTTGGTTTTTGTGCTCACTCGTTTGGAATATCATCTTCAAGTAATTCCAAACAAGGAGTGTCTCCCCTCTCCCTATGCTCAATCTCAGTATGAAACTCCCAATTTGGTCCCTCCTTGGCCACTTCTTTGGCTAAATGCTAGAACTCAAGTTCACCTTCACTTTTATTACTTCACTCCTTACTCTTTAGAGTGGGCTCCTCCTTGGAATCTCCAAAATTAGACTTTCCTTCTTCCTTTGACTTAGCTCTGGATGACAAGGCCACCACCATTGTCTCTCAACTCAGATTCAACCTCCAAGTAGTCCTTCTCTTCACAAGAGATAACCATATCCTTGGGTCTACTTTGCTTCTTTGACTTTGGTATGGAAAATTATTACCATCTTTTCTTGTCTAATCTTAGCAAAGAACACATCTCCTTCTTTGACTTCCGCCATGTAATATCATTCTTCTTCATTTGCATCTTGACAAAGATCTGCATGAAAATGTGACACCATCTTCTTTCTCTCCTCTAGACTGAGTAAGTTTAAACCCAAGTAGAGATGTGCATCAAAAGGTAAAAAGTAATGGAGTGGCCTCTTGTCTCATCAATGCCAAATCATTTGATGTGTCCTAGTATAGAAGCATTTTACCCAGTTCTCACTCTCTCCTACAAAAAAAGAGGTGAAAGAAAACTTCTTATTGCTTCATGATATAGGTGGTTTGCTCTAGCTTCAACATAGCCATCATTGCTTGGATGATACTTCACCTCATTGGGTCTCTATAGATTTTTATCTTATACCCATTCTTCTTGCAAGGCTTATTTGAAAGTACTTTTCAGCTCCTCAATTTCCTCTACAAGATCACACTTGCAATCAAAGGTGATTCTTGTAAGCTCTCTTGCATCTCTACCCACTAGAAGTCTCCAATCCAACTCAGTCCATCAAGTTGCACTTCCTCTTTTCCCTTCCACCTTGGGACTGTCAATACAATTGCTCACTATGATCTTTTCTATGAACCCAAGGAAACTCAAGTTCCAATTCCATGCCAGAAAGGAAATATAAAGTCAACTTAAGACTTTAGTCCAAGCTAACATGTCTAACCTCCAAATTGCAAGATTTTGGACCAAGAGTGTCAAAACCTATCTACTGCCCTTTGCTAGCATTGAGTGCTCACTCACTCTTGGTTTATCACAAAGCAATAGTGCAACTTTGCTTGGGATCCTAACTTTTAGGACAATTCTTCATAGGGACAAGATATAGCTTCAATATTGTACAATGTTCTAAGTGAAGTCTTAGTTTTATATGTCTTGGATTTGTAGTCATTCTTTAGTCAAGCCTCAGTCAAAACTCAGGCCTATAATATGACTTTCTCTTGTCATTCTCAAATTTATCCTCCCATGAAGTAGCCATTTTGGTTGAATGTACCTTCTTGGTTGGTACGGCCCAAGTCAAGTGGTTAAGGTGTCTTTGGATCAGGTTGATCATTCCAATGCAAAGTACCCTTACTTTGGGTCTATAACTCTTCCATTCCAATCTGAGTGCTACTTCCTTTGACACAAAGTTGACTTCCTTGGGTGAAATCAAATTTCCTTCTTCTAACCCCAACACCTGATTCTTCACTTCTTTCTTTTAATTTGGCTTAAAATATACAATTCTTCTCCAAAAAATACCAAAAAAGAAATGTGGGTACCACATACCCCCTCCTCAAATTTGAGCATCCCTGTGAACATTAGCTTCATCTTTTTCTTGCACTTTAGTGTCCATGGTTCAATAGACTCTCCACTCGTTTACTCAAGTGGCATAATGATTTCTCTCCATGTCTACTAGTTGAATAGAGCCATTTTTCAAAATGTGCAACACCTGATATGTAAAAGATCCAAGACCAAGGAGGGAAATAGAAGAATGGAAGATCACATTGGGACACTTGAATGAGAGAAACTCCAAATGCCTAGTATAAGCTTCAGCTTTGGTATTTATAGGGAGCAAACAAGATTCTTGCATCTCTATTGGAAGACTTAAAGTAGTATATCCATGAGCAAGGATGATAAGCTTATAAACTTATTTTATTGAAATATCAAGAAAAAAAAGGTGAAAAGTGACACCTTTTTTTTTGCAAAATATCAAACACTGTGACAACCCGACAAATATCACTTTTGCGGTAATCGGGTGAGTAAAGTTTATTCCTGCAGAGATACGAGTCAGAATTGGTCAAATACAAAGTCAAATAGTAACAATGTAGTTCTTCTTGAGTTCTTCTTTAGTCTCTCAGGTAGAAACCACACCCAGAAGAGAGTAACAAGCATTGACTCGCAGTCTTGTCATGAATTAACACTCCTTAATCACAAATTCTTCAATTCTTTCCAAACAATCTTGAGTGTGATGATTCAGGCTCTCCCAAAAATGCCACTTCATTGCAAAACGACTTTGCCTTAGAATTGTGTTCCACCCTTCCATTGAAGGCACAACTTCCTCGATCAAAATTGCTTCACATCAACCTCGCATTGTACTCACAAATGCAGAATACTACCAACACTACAATTCCTCTCAGATCTGTCAAAGCATTGCTTTGATTGCACTTCACTCAAGATCAAGCACACAAAATGAAGATCAAGGCTATGGAATCCAACATCTAACAAGCACATTGACTTGCACTTTGGAATTCTCCACACACTCACAAACACAAACATGAAATTAACAATCGGAATTAAGCTTAAGCGACAAGTATTGAGAACAACACTTCGCTTTATCTATCTTCAGAAAGTTGAATATTGAATAACATCGTATTGCGATCGCTCCACTTAAATACTGAAGCAAATGGTAGACTTGCCTACCTAGGCACCGCTTCCTGACATCTCTTCCTACTTGTAGATCCTAATTGACAATCTATCTCTTCATATCTGCCCCTTCCTATCTCAAAATCAACTTTTTATCCCGATCCGATGTCTACTTCTTCCTTGGCTTTCAAACCCAAACCCAAAGTAATCTTACTTCCTACTACTTTGTCCTTGGGTTTCATAACTTCTAATTCTTCCACTAAATTTTAACATTTTTCCTTTCTGATCTGAAATTCCTATCATAGTTAAGCCTTCTAAATCTCTATCTCCCGACCCACTCTTCTCTAATGTATCAAATAACAGATCTGATGACACCTGCACTCTTATCTGTCTTACTTTGGGTTTAACTATTATCAATTCCTTTACTAATTCTATTGTATAATCATCAAGAATTATAATTGAAAGCATGGGTACACTATCTATACCTTCAATTTGTAACACATTTTCCACTAATCACTCATGTTACTAACCCGAAGATATTTACTGTCTGATCTTGCATTTCAGGTTTATTCACTACCGTTACTTCTCTTTCAATTCATGTTCCATCTTCAATTAGAACTGAAATTGAAGTCATGGGTATTCTAACTATCTTCTTTCCCTACTCTAATTTCCTCTAATCCCTCTCGCAAGATTCCCAAAGTCATCTTCACTACACTCTGAGGTCCGACTATCTCGGATTTAGTCATTTTCACCTTGAGGCACAATGTTTAGACCCAAAGTCATGTAAACCCAAAGTCCAAAGTCAGAAATACAAAGTCACGTTGACCCAAAGAACCTCAACCCGAAGTACATCTACTCCCAAAACTTCAAATGCTTGTAACTTCTTCTACAAACCTCCAAACTTTGCGATTTTGGTGCCAATGGAAAGCCCTGAACAAGACGCTTGTAACGAGATATAACAAACTCTATTTGGACTTGTGGTCACTGAGATATGACCACCGCAAGAATCTTGACTTGTAACCTTCATTCCGATGCGAAGAAACCTTCTTTCGACGTTTGATCCGAGTTTTTCACTCCTCTGAGACAAAGTAAGCTTCTTTGGGTTTGATCTAGTCCAAATCTTTCTTTCTCTTATATGAAGTTGACTTCCTCGGGTCTGATCAAAACACAAGTTTCCATTCATTTCTTATCCATTTGGTTTCAATTTAGTTTCAACAAGGCATTTCTTCTTCTAAACTCGTCCAAACTGAAAAATGTGGGTACCACAAACACATAGAATGGAAATCAAAGCTGTAGAATTTAGCGTCTAACACTCTTAGATGTGCAATTTGAACTACTCCAAACACTCACAAACACACATAGCCTTGATACTCAAAATTAAGCTAAAATGATGAGCATTAAGTTTTAACACTTTGCTTTACTCAACCTTGAAAATAAGATTATTGAACAACACCCCATTATGAATGCTTCCTTTAAATAGGCAAAGAACTCCACTACATCCAACAAATCTTTATATACATATCATCTTACTATTGTTCTAAATCTCTAATTTCAAATTTGTAGATTGTGACAACCCAGAAAATATCACTTTTGTGTTAATCAATAAGTAAAAGTTTATTCCTAGCAAGATACAATATAAAAATGGTCAAAAACAAAGTAAAAAATAACCAAATAGTTCTTCTTGAGTTCTTCTTTAGCTTCATAGGTAGAAACCACACCCTAAAGAGAATAACAAACATTGACTTGCAATCTTGTCATAATAAAATATCACCCATAAATCAAAATATACCAAATATTTCCAAACATACTATGTTTGTGATGAATTAGTTCTTCCCAAAGAAAGCTACTTCACTAAAAAATGACTTCACCTTGTGACAACCAAAAAATATCACTTTTGCGGTAATTGGTTAAGTAAAGTTTGTTCCCGTAGAGATACAAGTCAAAAATGTCCAAATACAAAGTCAAAGGTCACAATGTAGTTCTTCTTGGTTGCATCTGTAATCTCTCAAGTAGAAACCACACCCAAAAGAGAGTAACAGGCACTGATTCACAATCTTGTCATGGATTAACACTTCTCAATCACAACTCCATCAAATCTTTCCAAACAATCTTGATTGTGATGATTCAGGCTCTCCCACTTCATTGAAAAACAACTTTACCTCAGAATTATGTTCTACCCCTCCCTTGAAGGCACAACTTCCTTGATCAAGATTACTTCATATCAACTTTGCGCTGCACTCACAAATGCAGAATACTACCAACACTACAATTCCTCTCAGATCTATCAAGGCATTGCTTCGATTGCACCTCACTCGAGATCAAACACACAAAATAAAGATCAGGGCTGCAGAATCCAACATCTAAAAAACACATTGACTTGCACTTTGAATTTCTACACACACTCACAATTATAGACACAACATTGATAATCAAAATCAAGCTCAAGCAACAAGCACTACTTCACAACACTTCACTTTATCTATTCTCATAAATTATGAGCACTAAACAACATAAGATTGCAAATGCCACTCTTAATAGTAAAGCAAACAACAATTATAGTGAGGACCCTAAAACTACATAAACTCTAAAACTCTACAAACCTGCAAATCCAAAATGGCAATGCACCTCTTCATATTTGCCTCTTCAAATCTCAAAATTGATACTAATCCAATCCAATGTCTACTTCCTTGGCTTTCAAACCCGATCCCAAAGTAACTTCACTCATTACTACTCTATTGTCAGGTTTCATAACTCCTACATCTTCTACCAAATCTAACAATTCTCTTTCTTGATCTGAAATTTCACTAGTAGGTAATCTATCTAACTCCTTATCTCCCGATCCACTCTTCTCTAATGTCTCCAATGGTAATTCCAAAGACATCTGCACTCCTACTTCATCTACTTTAGGTTTTTCTCTAATATCTTTCCAAAGTTTATCTATCTCTAATTTCACTAAGTCTAATCTAATATTGATATTGTCTTCTACCTCCAATATCTTCCTATCGACATGAGTTTTGAGATTGATCAACAAAGCATTCAAATCTGTGTCCTTCGCATGTCTCCTCCTTGTCTCTTGCACCAACAACTTTAAACGTGTAGCCTCGTCTCTTTAATACACACTTTGGCCTCTGTACTTAGCATCACATTCATCCTCATTATGATCTCCTTTAATGGCTCCAATCTCATTTTCCTCTCCCATTCCTGATCTGTAAGCCAATCTTCTTGGTACATTGCCAATTTTGCTTCAAACTCAACTTTCACAATCTCCTTCTCCTTCTCCTTCTGTACAATCTTCTCCTCCTAAAGTTGTGAATTAACTCTCTCAAGCTCTCTTCTTCTCTATACCGCATTGTCAACTCTTGTTGCTATAGTTGCTTCTTCTCTTCTACACTCTCCATCACCCTATCGAGCTCTTGTTCCTTCTCAGCTATTCTTACCATAGCATGAATAATTTTTAATCTCTAATCATCAAATTGCTGCTTCAAGATCTCATTCTCAACTACTTGTCTTTTCCTTTCTATGTCACTTTGCTTTACAAGTTCCTCCTGATTCCTTGCTTCTCTCCTCAAGTTCTCAATCACTTGATTCTGTACTACTGCCTCACTTGTAGTACTTTCCTTTCCTCCTCTCCTCTGTTGTGCGTATATACATTGCTACACAACATACATCGCTATCAACATCATACACTATAGAAGCACAACTCACACATAAGTCATACATAGACTCTAAAGTGCCACAATAATCAGATTGCTTAATACTCTCAACTCAACTCAGCTCAGATCAGTACTTGATCTATCACTCTATAAATTGCTAACAATTGGGCACTGATTACAATCAAGCCACACCCACTCAAGCATAGAGAATCCAGGTGACGCTCACCGGCCTTTGTCCACCATAGCCAGGAACTCGAAGGCTCAACATCAGAGAAGTGAGCTCTCTGGAGCTCACTTTGAAACTATACCCCCTGGACTCGAGCTAGCTCTGAAACCCTAACGGTCCCACTAACGGCACACTCGACGGTGCAAATGGTGCAAAGTGATGGTGGGCCCCACTGTGAAGTCAATACCCCAAACACAAAATCTAACCGTCAGAAAGTAGTCTCTGAGAAACTGCTAGAATAACTCTAACAACCATCATTGGAACTCCAGTGTCCGAGCATCTAGATGCGGAACTACAAATGGCGTGACAGTTGTCGTGCGTATATACATCGCTACACAACATACATCATTGTCAACATCATACACTATAGAAACACAACTCACACATAAGTCATACATAAACTCTAAAGTGCCACAATCGCCCCCCTAGCTGGCGGTTAGGTCTCTCTAACTCTAGATAGCCATCTACTCTAAGTATATGGTATACCCTCTAATGGGCAAAGATTAGGAGGCCGGGAGCTATGGAGCCCCATTGTTTGTCGCAATCTATACCATATCAAGAACAAACTGGCTATAGGTCAAGTACATCTAGGACATAACCACTGTCCCTCAGGAACCACCGTGAGGGGAGAAGTCAAACATGCCATATGCCATCCTCTTGAACAGCTATCACACACTAACATAGTAGCAGCTCCACCAAAAGAGCCACATAACATACACCTCAAGCTTGCACGTACAAGTGCCAAGCTTGGGTCCATAGTACCATCAATGTTTGGGAGGTGGCATGGCACACAATTGCGCACATGATCCTTCCAAACAACACCATCACGTCCTTCTAACACAAGGACTCCATTTTGCAAAACCTCGCGCACACTCAAGATAGTGCGGCCTGTAGAAACATCAAGTGTTGTTGGTGTTGTCTGCTGTAGATATACATAGTCGCTTGGATGAAATCGATGGATCAAAGGTCTATAACCTCTTCCTCAAATGGTAGCAGAGCGTAAAGTATCTCTGTGCTGAGCAACCGCCAAGTTCTCAAAGGCCATCGGCATCACTCTCCAAAAGATCTCTACCCGCTGAGAACATGCACTCATCCATAAATCGGGGTCATCCAAGTCCAAAACTACAGTAGCATCTCGACAAATGGTTGCAGGTAAATCTGGATCTCGTCCATAGAGTAGAAAGTATGGAGAGAAGGATGCTAAGGAGGCTTGCCGGCTGAACTAATAGCCCATGGCCAACCAAGGTAATTGGAGATCCCAATCTCCCAAGTGGCCTCTCGACAAACCATACTTTTGCAATCCTCTCTTCATTGTCTGAACCACTCTCTCTGCTAAGCCATCTGCCACAGGGTGATCTTGGGATGTAGTACAATGATTAATCAAAGCCTTGTCACACAAGACCTGAAACTCCCCCAAGAACTCTGTTCCCTAATCAGTCAAAACCTCAGTTGGTGCACCAAAATGACTAAGAACTCGATCCAGGAACGAGTAAGTTGTCCCTTCACTAGACTTGTCAAGAAGTGCCACCAACTCAATCCACTTGGAGAAGTGCTCCACCATCACCAAAACATACTGATGATGTCTCACAATCAGCAGTAAAGGTCCGGCGAAGTCCAAACTCCAATGGTAACCCAATCCCATGATAGGTAATGGGTGTAACTGTGGCGTAGGAGCATTAAATGATGCTCTAACTTTGTCACAAACCATACATCTGGCAACAAACTGCTGTACCTCGGTCTACATACCGCGCCATCAATAATGACTCTGGAGTAAACTATACGTACGCTTTACTCCAAAATGTCCTAGCTCCTCATGAGCATGACGGACCAACTGTGGTCTCTATGATGGAAGTGGTACTACTCGCACTCTACCATCCTCCCATACACGCAAAAGGTGTCTACCCTCCAATCTAAACTGTCTAGCTTGCTGAAGAACACGGTCTCTCTCCTTGGCCACAACTATGCCACCCACAGCACCAGTGCAAAGATAGTCCATCGCTAAGACATCATCATGAATGTCTCACTGAACTGTACTAATATCTTCACTCTCTGGATCTGTGACCTCCATAACTCCTCCTGTATGCGCTGAGAGAGATACCACCAAAGCCTGTGCAAATATACACAAAAAGGCCGATGCATGCCAACCTGGCACCATCTCCTCATCTATCTCCCCATGCCAACGTGCTCCGGTCAGATCCTGCTAGCTGGGACATGGGTTTCTACTCAACCCATCTGCATCATGCTTCACCACTCCAGGTCTGTGAACAACCGTGAAATCATACTCTTGTAAAAGCAGAGCCCATCGTGCAAGCTTCCCTGAAAACTTGTCGGACTCCATCAACCACTTCAGCGGCTGATGATTAGTGATGAGAGTGAAGGGGTTACCAAATAGGTAACATCGGAAATGTGCTACTACCCAAACTGCTGCCAAGCACTCTCCCTCATATGAACTATACTTTGCCTCCACTGAATTGTTGGAGCAACTAGCATAGGCCACCACAAACTCCTTCTCCTCATCATCATGCTGGGTGAGCACCACTCCAAGCCCCAACATACTCCAATCAGTGTGAACCTGAAATGGTCATCCGCTGATCGGTCTCCTCAAAATAGGAGCAGATTTCAACCTCTCCTTGAGCTCTACAAAAGCTCTCTCCTACTCATCTCCCCAACACCACTCCTGTGTAAGCTTGGTCAGCTTTGTCAAGGCCTTGGCAATGGCACTAAATTCTCTAACATAGCGGCGATAGAAGTTTGCCAACCCAAGAAATGCTTGCACTTTGCTCACATCCGTTGGCCGAGGAATACGTGCAATAGCGTCCACCTTGGTCTACTGAACACCAAGTCCTCCGGGGTAGATATTGTGACCCAAATACTCAACTTGCTCATGGAAGAACCTTCACTTCCCAGGATGTAATTTGAGTCCATGAGATCTTAACCTCTCAAACACCTCCAACAACTGTCTCTCGTGCTCCTCCACAATAGTGCTATAAACCAAAATGTCATCAATATAGCAACGAGAAAAATCCAATCCAGTTGGGATCCTATCCATGTCCCTCTAGAACTCAGCAGGAGCATTCTTTAACCCAAATGGTAAGAACCTCCACTAATATAACACATCCTTGCCGTGAGGATCAATAGCCCAAATTGTTGTCTTGGACTTATCCTCCTCCTTGATCGGCAATTGATGATATCACACTCAAAGATCCAAATTACTAAAGATCTTTGCATGCCCAATCGCATCAAAAATCTCCTCCGGTGTAGGCATGGCATACCAGTCAGCCTTGGTCTGTCGGTTGATAGAACAGTAATCTCCACACATTCGCCTATGTGTGTAGTTGCCATGCATATCATTCTTGGCTGGCATCACTATTGCTGATGCATACTCTCTATGTGAAATCTCCACCAAACCAGCCTCAAAAAGGTCACTACTCCGGCTCTGAATCAATGCCCTCTCCATATCACTATATCAATAAGGACGTCGGAAAATTGGTGTGTTGTTAGTCAGCTCAATCCGTATACCAGGTCCCTTTAGAGCATCCAAATCCTTCATACTGAAGGCAAACCAACTTATATGACTCCTCAAGAACCTCCAAACCCTCCGTCTTTCCTCTCCAGTAAGCTTGGGTCCAAGATTTGGCTCCCAAGTATCCTCTATAACTGTAGTAGGAGTGGAAGACGTACTGACTGACTGCAACACTGGGCCCTTGGGAGCAATAGTGTCATGCTCCCGACCACTAGAGGTCCCAACCTCTGTGTGAAAAACTCCCTCCACTCTGGCTTCAAGCTCCACACGTCCTCTACCTGCATCCCATGTGGACCAAGGGTGTAATCCAAGTAGCCCACGCTCACCTGGATGGACTCCAAGTTGACCACTCTCCCTAGTAGCTACTGGATGTGTCCCAAGAATACCATGTCCACTCGGTCCATCACCCCCAACATGTGCCTGAATCGTCTCGATAGGCACAAGGCTCACAAGTGTCCGAGTGGTGATGCCTATCAAGCGCATCCTACGCTGCTCTACCAAGCCAAGGCTCACAATCCATGTCAAACAGTTCAGGTCCATAGCCTGACCTAACACCTGATGCTTGGATGCCTTTGACACTACTGGAACAGCGGTAATACCGGTGCAAAAACCCATCACCCGCTCTCTCAAATCATTGTTGGGCTCCACTAACTGCTATAACTATGAGTCCCAAACAAGTCCAGGTCCTCCCTCTCAAAAAGCATGAGAGCCTGGGAAACTCACGAGTGTGGGAAATGCAGCTCTAGGCTGTCCAACTAGGTTCACCACTACCATAGGTGACCTATCAGCCACTATCACTGTCTGAGACTGACGCCCAACATCCAAGATATCATCAACAAGAATGTGGTCCAGTCGCTGAATCCCATCATAAGCACGTTGTAGAACCTCTTTGGGTAAGAGGTTCGTCCACCAAAGACGAAGACGATAAGCCCATGATCCCACTCTGGCTGCATCTAACAATACAGTAGGTCCCATCCAAGAATGGACCTGATGTGTACTCGCCACCACTCTAGTGCAAGAATCACCCATCAAAGGAACATTCTCCAAAAGGTAAGCTGGAGAAACAGACCGATGAACCTAGAGCGTTGTAGTATCTGTAACATCTTCCAAAACACACCAGAATGAAGATCAAGAAGACCCAAACCACAACCCGCACATGTATGTCCCTGACATGGCTATCCAGAAATCACCAAGTGAATAGGCCCATGTCTCTCTAGGTCATGCGCCCCCAGTAAGGAAATGTCTCCTAGTAGGGCCTTTTGGTAACCTCTGACTGTTGACATCGGTAATAACTCCGGATACCGATAGGCCAAGTGCGCCACATGATGTAGAGAGACTCGCCCAATAGTCTCATCTCTCTCTACATACAAGTACCTCTGTACTCGTATACCCGCCTGTAACACCGCAGCTAGTCCGGTGTTGATCCCACCAAACAACTCCAATAGGCATATCCCCTCTACTAGAAACTGCCAAGCAATGAGTGTGGTATCCAAAGGTGTCAAAGCAATCGCCTCTGGAGGCTCATCCTCACACTCATCCCCTGATGGTACGAAGGCTCCACTCCAAGCCTATTGCACCAACTGATCTGCATGCTGCTGCAATGCCTCCTCTAAACTCCACAATGAACATCCAAGGTGGATGGAACAACCCCATTCATACTCCAAAGACGAGTGATCTCCTCTGGTATTGGAGTATCCTCTACATGGGCGTTCCCCTCCAACAAGTTACCAGGCCACGTAACTACACCACTGAAAGCTAAAACTGATGCTGCCATGGTCCCAAACTATAGTGAGCCAAGACTGCCACTACTAAAGCGTACTAGTTGGCAACATACCTATCCCTCACCAGACTGCCAACCAGGTCTATAAGAGGTTGTCTCCTCCCAATAGTCAATGCTGAAACCCATGGGGTATAACACTGCTCCCCCAACTAGCACATCATATGACTCAACTATCGTCACAATAGCCTGAGCTCTCACCACCGAGCTATCAATCGGATGATCAGGCTGAACCTGGACAACAAGCTCTCCATGTGTGATGTACTGTGTCGAACCACCACCTAGAGATGTCTGGATCTAAAATAGACACCTCTCCACATCGGTCTTCTGCAACTCTTGACCGACAACTGTAGCCTTCCCCAACATAAGGGGCTACGCACCAGAGTCTAACAAGACTCTCTGTGGTGTATAGACCTTCCCTGAAGGTCCCACCAAACAAAAAATCCCCCTCTGGTTATCCAATAGGACAACATTAGGTGTAAACCGCGCTCTCTCAAAGGTCGGTCTAGCTGGCAACTCCTCCAGTCTAGCCGCTGCTGCCTGCCATAAACCACTCGTCGCTGAATGGATCCCATGCTCCTCAACCAAGTTAGCTCCACTACCAACCACCTCTGCTCTAGTAGTAGAAATTGCACCATCCTTAGTCTCACACAACGTGGCAGCCAACCGGAATACTGGGGCTGGGTCAACTCCTAATGTAAACATGTCACTGGCTGAAAGCAAAGGATGCCACATAATCAGCTGAGCGGCCCCCAACATCATGCTAGACTCAGTTTGTGTTGTAGTAGGTGGTTGACTAGCAGGTAGTCCATCATGTACTCCATCACCACCTACCACACCTACACTAGGACGTCTAGGAACCATGGATGTCGTCTGTAATGCCTCAGACAGCATGAAAGACTAGGGAAGTCTGACCTGTCTCCCAACCTCTCCTTTTTGTGGGTCCAACTCCACTGATGCTCCTCTAGGCTCTACAGCACGTACAGCACTCCTAGTCACTATTGCAAATGCATCCATCTATGCTGCTCCGCACATAAAGTCCAAAGCATCTCTATCACCAGCATATGAGGTGGAAGCCTCAGCACCTGAATTTGATCTCCTCTGAGCAATAACCATACTAGCCAATCTCTGCTCCAACTGCTCAATCCGAGTAGCCATAGCTGTGTCAGAAGTAAGGGCAAGTACTGCACCCCTACTAGGTATAGATCCTCTATCACCACCTCTACCACCTCGTCCTCCATGAATTGGAGCTCCTCTACTACCTGCCATAGCAGCCCTACCACTCCGTAACTCTGGACGTAGGTCAAAACACCGGTCACTAGTGTGACCAAATCTGTGGCAATGCTAACACTACCTCTGTGCTAGCTGTGATGCACCTGAGGTATCAGGTCCGCTGCCTTGAGTACACTCTCTTCGATGGTGAGGTCCAACACAAAGTCCAACAAGCAACACCACCACTCATTGGTTGTTGTTGACCCAAAAATGAGGGTAAGGGTCAAACTCCACTTGGCCCTCCACTCGCTCTATAGGATCTGGGCTGTCCACCCTGTCCTTGAAAACCAACTGGGCGTGGTGCACTCTGCTGCACTCTAGAAGAAGTCACAGCTGTGGATGAGGTCTCCCTACCAAATCCAGATGTCACCACTCTCTCCTCCACCATATTGAGCTCAATACACTCAGCCAAACCAAAGACTACTGCCAAAGTGGGCAAAGTAGCCTGCAGCAACGTAGCATCACGAACTCTACGTCGCAACTCCTTGGCGAGTATCCCATACCAAAACTGCTTGGGCCTCAGTAACTCCCTGAGTGAAACTGATCAGCCGCTTCATGCAAATGTATACCTTGCGTAGGCTCTCTCAAGCCTTCCGCTGGAACTCCTGCAAGCTCCTCAGCTTGTCAGTCCGCACTTCTTGGTAGTTCTACCTCAAACATAGGAAGAACTCCACCATGGGGTTAAACTTTGGTACCACACCACCTCCTGTAGCGGTACCTCCAATCATAGTAGCACTATCTCCAGCTAGTGCACCTCCACTAGCTCCACCCACACTACTCAAGCTAGAACTCATAGGTATAGCCAATCTACTCCAGGCCACCCAGCTTGAAGTGAAAGAGACATAGTGTGGAGACCAATATTGTCTCCATAACTCAATCTCCTCCAAATGAGCTCTCCTGAACTCATGGTAGTCATCCATCGGCATACCCTCCAGATGCTGAAACAACCCCTTCCATGCCATGAAAGGTGTAAACAAAGTCAGGTTCCGCATCTGCTACAGATCACACCAACTATCGAACTCCTGGATGAAGTCATCCAACTCAATGGTATCCACTGTACCAGAGTAACGCCTAGGGCCTTTGGAGGCCCCATAAATCTTGTCCATGTCCCACAACAACGGCGCGGACACACCAAGTGCACTCTCAACTGAATTAGCTCCTGTGTCAAACTCCAACTCAGAGTCAATCTCCTCCCTCATTGGGACCTGAGATACAAGCTGATACCAAGCACCACTCCGAGTAAACCCACTAAGTACTGCAGGGCTAACTCCTCTAGAATCTCCAAAGAACTCCATCGTGACCAAGTAACCACAACAGCAAACCCGAACCACCAACTACAACCGCAAGTACCCCACCAAGTGCCAACAACACCAAGTGACAATACCAACTAAGCACCACCCACTAATGTAACTCTAACCAAGATAACTATACTAGGGGAAAGGGCAACTTGTAACCTGCCATCATAACACGCACTCTCACAATCTGCAGGTCATCACTTCCTATCTCACCGGAGAGAAACAAAGGTAGTCTGACTGGTCATCACTCCAACCTCACCACCAAGAGCACACCAGAGCACCAATGCTCAAAAGTCAATGCACCTCACACAAACCTGGTGCACAAACAAGAAGTAGAGAATGAAGGAGATCCAATCATAAGAAATCTAAACAAAAACCTTCCATCTCATAACACAACACGAGATTGACTCTGCCACCATTTGGCATTTGACATAAGAGAAGTTTGTGTCTAAGTCCTAAGCTACCAGGATCACCAAGAATGGGATCAAACTGCCTCTCCTAGCCAAAGCTACATGTGTATAGATAACAGTGGCACAGGCACTATGACAACAAGTGAAGGTGGACCAGTTGGCTAGGGCACTAGTCTAGGAACAAGAGATCAAGGGGTCAAACCTTGTTGCGCACAATCTAAGCAAGAAAGGCAGATTTTGCCAACCAATGACCAAGATCTACTCTAAACTAGCTAGCCTCACGCCAGCAAGTTGGCTTGTTGGCCCTTCTGGCCCTTTTAGGTCTTTGTAGCCTCTCATAGCCCATAGCCCTATGCCTCAAAGTTGCTCCTTCTTTGCTCTGTAACACCCATTTGTGCATGTGTATGATATTGTGATATTAGCTTGGTATCACAAGTACTTAAGAGATATTATTTATATAGAGATAAAGGATGGTTCTATATTAGTCATGGTTAGCTAAAGTTAGTCATAGCTAAGATAGAGGGGACCTTACTTTAGAGGAAGTAGAAAAGATGAGCATCACTATTTTGGATTTTAGTGTGTTGACTTGGTATTATTCCTAGGTGTTTGGCTTTGAGGAAAGAGTTGAGAACTCTTGGGCCCGCAAGCCTTTTTGTTTTGGATTCTTCTTTAGTCCAAGGATAGCCCATGTGAAGGAATCCTTGACTTAGTGGTTGGGTCAAGATAAGATCACATGCTTAGGGGAATATGCCCATGTGAATGGATATTCCTTTCTACTTTTTGACTTTACTTGACTTTTAGTCTAGTAACTTGAGTTACTACGATAATTAGTAACTTTGGTACGTTACTATTTCACAAGTATATAAACAAGGGGTGAGGAGGTACTCATCATCCTTTCATTTGCAACTATCTTTCTCTCATTGAGTTCTCTAGTGAGCAATGTCTTGAGTCTTGGAGTGTTAGCCTTGGAGGAGTATGATGGAGTTGGGGTTCTTTCCTTCTTAGTCCATGGTGCGCTACCATAATAGCCATCAGAGGTTCATCTTGAGTGAAAGATAGGCCGGCTCACATTTTTGGTTCCGTTGTCTGGACCTCTCTAGAAGGTAAGATAATGTTCCGCGTTCAATTCTACATTAGGCAGAAGGAGGCTATGACAGCTCACTTGGAGAGAACATTAGAAGAGGAGAGGGTTGAACTGATGTTAGAGAACCAAGATCCATTTGTATACCCTATAGTTCATTTTGATGTCTTTGAGGTGATTTTGTACATCTTGTACACATGAGAAGAATTGGAGAGATTATGTGAGGTGGATTGCAGATTTTGGGGATTAAGGTGATTTTGGGCAAAATCTCACATTTGAGATCTGGACTTGAAATTTCTACACATGATAGATTGGGTTATCTTCCAGTTAGCACACTTGAAATTATTGTGAGAGCTACTATGCACACTAGGCTAGAATTTTTGAAAGTTGATTGGGTAAAGTGCTCCCGCAACTGCATGCTCTCTAGAATATTGTACAGAGTCTGCCATTTCTTCAATTTTTAGTGAATTGTCCTAAAAATTTTTAAGAAAATTTAGTGCATTGTATTGTACCTATTTCCATAAAAATTAGAGAGAGATCATTCTTGTGCATGGAGTTATGAGTTTTTGAAGTGAGGGGGGTGGTTTTGAGACCAAATCTGAAATATGTGTGTTGAATAGAAAGGTGTCTAGGCCAAATGGCTCAATGAAAAGATCTGAAATTTGTAGGGAGGGACGCCCTAGAGTTGTGATCAAGTGTGCAAAATTTTAGAGGACTGTGACATACTGGTTTGGAGATTTGAGTGACATTGTGAGGAAAGGTCAATTCTGCAAAGTGGAGATCTCATGCATGAGGAGTTTGAGATCAACAAAAAGCATGTTTGAGTGTTTAGATTCATCTTGGGAACATGGATGGTCATCAAGAGTGGAAATTGAGATTATGCAAGGTTCCCCAAAGGTTTGAGGTGATTGTAGGGGTGGATTTGAGAAAAAGAGAGTTTACAATAGAATTTGAAGAGAATGTTGAGAGGATCCAAAAACCTACACCAATTAGAGGAAAGAGTGAATCTAAGTGCTTTCTATGTGGAGAGAAGGGACATAAGTCAACTTCATGTCCATTGACCTTTGAGAGCAAGAGATTGAGAGAAAGGAGAGGCTTACTTGACTTAGGTTTGCATGTTGGACCTTCTTCACCAAGATTGGGAGGGAGAAGATCTAAGACCAAGGAGTTGTGTGAGGTTTGTGGAGTTGAAGGACTTCCAAAAAGACATGAGTGTAGTGGAGTAAAATCACTTTTGGAGACTTTGGTGAAGGACCTTGGAGAGAGTCTTAGTACAGCTACAGAAATACTACCACCTTCATCAACTAGTTTTCAAGATTAGTGATGGGGATAATCTTTCAACTTATGGATAAACTATCCATGAGAGTTAGATTAATATGCACTCTAGGATTTGATGTTGCTATAGAAACCTTGGAGCAACCTGAACCTTTTGTGTTCCCTAGAGTGAATTATTCTCAGATGGTGTTAGTCATGTATATAATCTATTAGTAATAGAGTGAGAGAAAAGAAAAGAGAAAGAAAAAAGAATTTGAGAGAAAAGAAAGATAGTGAGGGGTTAAGATGAGGAAACTTCAAGGATCAACCCATGGAGTTGGAAGAGTCAAGAGCAGTTGCTATGGTTCGAGTGGAGCAAGCCCAAAGGAAACAAAAGGAGAGCTATGACAAGAGACAAGGCAAGAACAAGGTGGAGCATTTCAAAGAAGGTGATTGGGTAATGTTGTTTGATTCCATTCGATTCAAGAGAGTGCAAAAGAAGGTACATTACTTGTAAGTTGAAGTTTAATATCTCTTAAGTACCATAGAAGGTAGAGAGACCTTCACTTTGAGAACAAAGTGAAAACTTAGTCCGGGGGTAAATGTAACACCCATTTGTGCATGTGTGTGATATTGTGATATTTAGCTTGGTATTACAAGTACTTAAGAGATATTATTTATATAGAGATAAAGGATGGTTCTATATTAGTCATGGTTAGCTAAAGTTAGTCATAGCTAAGATAGAGGGGACCTTTCTTTAGAGGAAGTAGGAAAGATGAGCACCACTATTTTGGATTTTAGTGTGTTGACTTGGTATTATTCCTAGGTGTTTGACTTTGAGGAAAGAGTTGAGAACTCTTGGGCCCGCAAGTCTTTTTGTTTTGGATTCTTCTTTAGTCCAAGGATAGCCCATGTGAAGGAATCCTTGACTTAGTGGTTGGGTCAAGATAAGACCACATGCTTAGGGGAATATGCCCATTGTGACAACCCGGCAAATATCACTTTTGCGGTAATCGGGTCAGTAAAGTTCGTTCCCGTAGAGATACTATCCAGAATTGGTCAAATACGAAGACAAACGTCACAATTGCGGTTCTTCTTGAGTTTTTCTTTAATCTCTCAGGTAGAAACTACACCCAGAAGAGAGTAACAAGCTCACAATCTTGACAACTTGTCACAAATACACACACATAATCACATCATAGTCAATTCTGTCCAAACAACTCTTGATTGTGATGATTCAGATTCTCCCGAAAACGGCACTTCACTGCAAAGACCGATTTCACCTCAAAATTGTGTTCCACCCCTCCACTGAAGGCACAACTTCCTCGATCAAAATTGTTTCACATCAACTTTGTGTTATAATCACAAATGCAGAATACTACCAACACTACAATTCCTCTCAAACCTATCAAGGCATTGCTCCGATGCACTTCACTCAAGATCAAATACACAGAATGAAGATCAAGGCTATAGATTCCAACATCCACACACACACTGACTTGCTCTTTGGAATTCTCCACACACTCACAAACACAAACACAAAATTGACAATCGGAATTAAGCTTAAGCGACAAGTACTAAGAACAGCACTTTGCTTTATCTATCTTCAGAAAGATGAATACTGAATAACATTGTACTTCGATTGCTCCACTTAAATACTAAAGCAAACGGCAGATTTTCCTACCTAGACACCTCTCCCTAACATCTTTTCCTACTTACAGATCCGAAGTGATAGTCTATCGTTTCATATCTGCCTTTTCCTTTCTCCAAATTGACACTTAGCCCGATCCGATGTCTGCCCCATCATCGGCTTCCAAACCTGATGACCTTCTTGCTATTTCTCATCCTTTGGGTACGACTGATTCTATGAATTTCTTCACTGATTCTACCACTTCTTCAATACAATCTACAATTGAGTTCACGGGTAATCTATCTACACTCTTATTTTCCGACCCACTCTTCTCTAATGTGTCAATCCTTAAATCCGATGACATTTGTACTCCTACATCTGCGACATCGGGCTTCCTCTCCGTTGTCACACTATTCCAAATTTCTCTAACTCCGAATTGACTAAATCTAATCTGAGACTAACATTGTCTTCTACTTCTAACATCTTCCTATCTACGCGTTCCCTCAATCGGATCAACAAGGTGTTCATGTCCACGTCTTTGGCTTTTTGTTTCCGAGTCTCCTGCACAAGTAACTTCAACTCATGTAGACGAGCTTCTTCCAATCTTCCTTCAGCCTCCGTGCTTAAGAGTACTCGTAATTTCCCTGCAATGTCTCCTACTGATTCCGATGCATATCCCCAAGAACGTTCTACCTTCAACTCCGCTTGATACATCTTCAACTCGTCTTTGTAGTCTGCAGCAAGCATCTTCTTCTCCTCTACATACTACATCTTCTGCTGTTTCGCACTCTTGACAAGTTCTCGCAAACACTCTTCTTCTTCTTGCCTGGACGCCAATTCTCTCTGCCATGCTTGATCTTTTGTTGGGGCACTCTTGTTCAAGCTGTCCAACTCCTGCTCCATCACAATGGTCATCACCTTCAGATGAACATTTTCGATGCGCACATCACTCACTTCCTCCTTCACCTTGCTGAGCCACATCGCCTGCTCCTTCAACTCTCCGGCTTGCTTTTGCAGTTCTTTCTCTTTCTCTGCGCAACTCCCTTGTAGCACGCTCAGCGTTTTCTTACTCAAATCTTCCTCCCTCTAAAGATCTCCAATTTTTGTGCTTCTTCAAACTTCTTGTTCCTGCAATTCCTTCACCTTACTCACCAAATACTTCACCATCTGCAATTCGTTCATCCTCTTCCTTCAATCTTGGGGAATTACACTTCGATTCTCCTATAGCAACTCCAGCAATGGGGTAACTATCCTTGATAAGTACGAGATGCCGACAAAGTGTTCCGCTTCTTCCTTGCCACCTTTGTCTGGAGCCTTCTCCTCCGTCATCGGCTCCGTCATCCGAAGTCGCGATCTTTGTATCTTCATCGTGTCAGCACTGTCTTCATCTTTGCCTCTTGAACTGGGCCCCGCGAGATTCTCTGCCTCCTCCTCTGGTCTTGACATGTTCTCCACCATCGCCTAACCAGCTTCACTTACCACCACCGATTGCTGGACTTTTGGTTCTCCCTCACTGTTGCTCCCAGACTCCTCACTTTTCAACGTGAGCTCTTCTTCGTCCGAGTCCTCTTCTTGCGACTCATTTTCTTCATCCGACTCCGATCCTGATGATGCCCTCCTTACGACGTTAGTAGTCTTCAACATCAGCCTCTGAGTCTTGCATTGGATGGTGATGATTTGGCTTCTTTGGGTTTACTTTGCTTCTTTGTCTTCGGACTGGCAACATCTTCAATCTACCACTGTCATGTCCTTGCAAAGTACTCATCATTCGCTCGCAGATGAAGCATATACTGTCGCTCCTCTTCATCTGCTTTGTCTGCTCCCGACTCAAATCGGGGTGCATGTGCGAGACCATATGATGACACTCGTCTTTGGACAACAAGTTCAGCCCGAAGTAGAAATGAGCCGCAAACGGTGCAAAATAATGCGGTGGCGAGCCCATTCTCCAATTCACCACCATCTCCCTTGTTCGGTGATGGAAGCACTTCGCCCAATTCACTAGTACTCTTGCAAACATTTGATGGAAGAAGACTGCCTATTGCATGGTTACGTAGGTTGTTTGCTCTGGCTTGAACATGGCCATCATCACCCCCACGATACTTCTTTGGATCGGGTCCCGATAGGATTCCACCTTGTAACCATTCATAGTTCTTGGAGCGAAAAACAAATTGCAAATCTTCGCCGTCTCCTCTGCAGCATCACACTTCCGATAGAAGGTGACCCCTGTCGGCTCTCCTGCTTCTCTCCCCAATACTAATTTCCAATCCGACTCAGTCCATCGAGCCGGATTGCCTCTCTTCCCCTCTACCTTGGGACTCTCCTCACAATTACTGGCAGCGATCTCTGCCATCACTCCCGAGAAACTGAAATTCTAGTTCCATGCTAAAAGGGTAATACGAAGTCTAACCAAGACTTCGATTCTAGCTACTACATCCACTCTTTGAATTGCAAAACCTCTCACTGCCAGTGCGTTGGCCACCTTCTTCGCCATGATTTGTTCTCTTGTTCTACGCTGTTGGAAGATCAGCCCCTCTCCTGGACGAGACACTCTAACTCCCTCAGGGTTCCGGAAAATTTCACTCTCGACGGGCTTCCGGACACGCATTACTGCAGGACGACTACTCAAAGGAATTGGAAATTGACTCAGCAAATTCAACTTCCCCCTGCGCAGTCCCAATTTTATATTGCCCCAAATCGCAGTCATTCTTCATTTGATTTCGTCGGTGATTTTCTCTCTTCTGCGTGCACTTCCGGTCACTATCAAGACATGATTCTTCTGCCCCCGCCTTTTCTTGAAATGTACTTTCTTGCCACGTACTGTAACACCCATTTGTGCATGTGTGTGGTATTGTGATATTTAGCTTGGTATTACAAGTACTTAAGAGATATTATTTATATAGAGATAAAGGATGGTTCTATATTAGTCATGGTTAGCTAAAGTTAGTCATAGCTAAGATAGATGGGACCTTACTTTAGAGGAAGTAGAAAAGATGAGCACCACTATTTTGGATTTTAGTGTGTTGACTTGGTATTATTCCTAGGTGTTTGGCTTTGGGGAAAGAGTTGAGAACTCTTGGGCCCGCAAGCCTTTTTGTTTTGGATTCTTCTTTAGTCCAAGGATAGCCCATGTGAAGGAATCCTTGCTTTAGTGGTTGGGTCAAGATAAGGGGAATATGCCCATGTGAATGGATATTCCTTTCTACTTTTTGACTTTACTTGACTTTTAGTCTAGTAACTTGAGTTACTACGGTAAATAGTAACTTTGGTACGTAACTATTTCACAAGTATATAAACAAGGGGTGAGGAGGTACTCATCATCCTTTCATTTGCAACTATCTCTCTCATTGAGTTCTCTAGAGAGCAATGTCTTGAGTCTTAGAGTGTTAGCCTTGGAGGAGTATGATGGAGTTGGGGTTCCTTGCCTTCTTAGTCCATGGTGCGCTACCATAATAGCCATCAGAGGTTCATCCTGAGTGAGAGACAGGCCGGCTCACATTTTTGGTTCCGTTGCCGAGACCTCTCTAGAAGGCAAGATAATGTTCCACGTCCAATTCTACATTAGGCAGAAGGAGGCTATGAGAGCTCACTTGGAGAGAACATTAGGAGAGGAGAGGGCTGAACTTATGTTAGAGAACCAAGATCCATTTGTATACCCTGTAGTTCATTATGATGTCTTTGAGGTGATTTTGTACATCTTGTACACATGAGAGGAATTGGAGAGATTGTGTGAGGTGGATTGCAGATTTTGGGGATTAAGGTGATTTTGGGCAAAATCTCAAGTTTGAGATCTGGACTTGAGATTTCTACACATGATAGCTTGGGTTATCTTTCAGTTAGCACACTTGAAATTATTGAGAGAGCTTCTATGCGCACTGGGCTAGAATTTTTGAAAGTTGATAGGGTAAAGTGCTCCCGCAACTGCATGCTCTCTGGAAAATTGTACAGAGTCTGCCATTTCTTCAAGTTTTAGTTAATTGTCCTGAAAATTTCCAAGAAAATTAAGTGCATTGTATCCTACCTGGTGCCACAAAAATTAGAGAGAGATCATTTTTGCGCAGTGCGTTATGAGTTTTTGAAGTGAGGGGGGTGGTTTTCAGACCAAATCTGAAATATGGGTGCTGAATAGAAAGGTGTCTAGGCCAAATGGCTCGATGAAAAGATCTAAAATTTTGCAGGGAGGGACACCCTAGAGTTGTGATCAAGTGTGGAAAATTTCAGAGGAGTGTGACATATTCGTTGGGAGATTTGAGTGACATTGTGAGGAAGGGTCAATTCTGCAGAGTGGAGATCTCATGCATGAGAAGTTTGAGATCAACAAAAAGCATGATTGAGTGTTTAGATTCATCTTTGGGAACATGGAGGGTCATCAAGAGTGGAAATTGAGATTATGCAAGGTTCCCCAAGGGTTTGAGGTGATTATAGGGGTGGATTTGAGGAAAAGAGAGTTTACAATAGAATTTGAAGAGAGTGTTGAGAGGATCCAAAAACCTACACCACTTGGAGGAAAGAGTGAGTCTAAGTGCATTCTATGTGGAGAGAAGGGACATAAGGCAAGTTCATGTCCATTAACCTTTGAGAGCAAGAGATTGAGGGAAAGGAGAGGCTTACTTGACTTGGGTTTGCATGTTGGACCTTCTTCACCAAGATTGGGAGGGAGAAGATCTAAGACCAAGGAGTTGTGTGAGGTTTGTGGAGTTGAAGGACTTCCAAAAGGACATGAGTGTAGTGGAGTAAAAGCACTTTTGGAAACTTTGGTGAAGGATCTTGGAGAGAGTCTTAGTACAGCTACAGAAATACTACCACCTTCATCAGCTAGTTCTCAAGATTAGTGATGGAGATAATCTTTCAACTTATGGATAAACTATCCATGAGAGTTAGATTAATATGCACTCTAGGATTTGATGTTGCTATAGAAATCTTGGAGCAACCTGAACCTTTTGTGTTCCCTAGAGTGGATTATTCTCAGATGGTGTTAGTCATGTATATACTCTATTAGTAATAGAGTGAGAGAAAAGAAAAGAGAAAAAAAAAATTAAGAGAAAAGAAAGATAGTGAGGGGTTAAGATGGGGAAACTTCCGGTTTTCTTTGGCAAGGATGGAGAAGATGTGGAGGCCTTTGTGAGAGACTTCAAGAGAGCTTGCATAGGAAACAATGAGAGGAGGAAGAATGAGTGGGCCTCATTATTACCAGATTTCTTTGAGGATGCATCACTTACATGGTATGAGTCAGAATACCAAAAGAGAGAGAGGAGAGAGGGGGAAGAGGAGTCTTGGGAGACTTTGACTTCAGCACTCATTGAGAACTTTCTTCCTGATGAGAGTTATGAGAGATTGATGAGTGAGGTTACATTTCTCAAGCAAGGAGATGGAGAGAAAGTGAGGGTCTATGTGGAAAGAGTGGAAAAGTTGGAGTCCAGATTTCGCATAGTGTTGAGGAAGGGTGGGGATGATGTGGAGACTACAATGATTGGCATAGGGGCCATGCTCACCAAGAATTTTGTGGGAGGATTGAGACCACAAATTAGAAGCAAGGTGAGATATGAGAAACCTTCTTCCAAGGTTGAAGCTATCAAGATCGCAATTCGTATGGAGGAGAGTTTGGAAGGGGATGAGAGTGATTTGGTGGTGAAGGAGGTTGTGCATCCTCCTCAAGGCTACAAGTATGGTGGAACTTCTGATACTTTGGTGACAAGGGTTGCACCACAAGTAGTAGTTGCTCCAATTCTTGCACCTCCACCAAAAGATCCACTCCAAACCATCACAGAACAACTTGCGGATCTCAAGATCAATGTGGTGCAACTATGGGAGAAGAGAGAGGTGGATCAGAATGTAGGGAGAGGACCTAGGAGTTATGGAAACTATCCATATAGAGGAGGCCAACCAGCCAACAATTTCAATGATAGAAATTGTTTTGGTTGTGGAGGAAGAGGCCATATCCAAAGGAATTGCCCAAATTCCACTTACCATGGAGGAAGGGGTTATGAGGGAGCCAATAGAGGGAAAGAGGGAGGTAGTGAAACCCAAGTGGCTCCTAATCCCAACAAAGGTAAGGGGATAGCATCCATAGATGTGGTTGAGAGCAAGTATGAGAAGGGAGAGTGCTCAAACTCCAAGGGTCTTAATTTGGAGCTTTTGGCACAAGAGAAGAAGAGAGCTCGTTTTGCAGAGGATGTTCACTCTTCTCAAGGATTTACTTCAAGCAAGGATACTCCTATGTCTACTAGGAGCACTCGCACCCCAACACCATCAACAACAAAGACTCCAAGGAAGAAGTTGGGGATGGAGGACTTCTTGATCTCAAAGCAACAATGGAACTACAATGTGTTGGAGGATGTTGGTAGTCACAAGGCTAACATCACAGTGGGCCAATTAATTGCTTTGAACCCTACCTTGAGAAAGGAGCTTAGAGGTGGTTTGAGTTCTACAAGGAGCAAGAAGAAGAAGAAGGCAAAAGTTCCAGTATCAATGGGGGTGGTGGATGCCAAGCCAGCACCATGGGAGGCTTGTGAATATGCCTCCAAGATTGATGTGAGAGTGAATGGTCACAACATCAAGGATGCATTGGTTGATGGAGGATCAGCAGTGAATGCCATGTCAGAAAGGTTGATGAAGAAGTTGGGTATGATACCCTCAAGACCTTCAACATTTGTGGTGAGCATGGCAAACAAGCAACAAGTTCGACCAGTAGGGGTGATGGATAAGGTGGTAGTTTCAGTTATGGGAGTTCAAAATCTCATGACTTTCCAAGTCTTGAAGGATTCAAGCTATGACTTACTTCTTGGGAGGCCATGGTTGAGAGCAGCACGCACAACTGATCGATGGCACAAAGGGTACTTGAGGATTGGGCCATCAAACCATAGAGTCACTGTTCCTGTGACTAACACCACCAACACTTCACATTCAGATACCCCATCTTCTAATTATTGGGAATCAGATTCTGAAGAAGGAGCTTCAGGTGTGGACACAAGCATGGAAGAGGAGACTTCCACGGAGGAGGATGAATCTGAATCTGATTCAGATGTGTATCCCTTGTGTGCTATGGATTTTGCACCTAAGCCAGAGGTTTTGAAGGACCCAGATAAATCACCATTGACACTTGAGGAGGTAGAGAGAAGGTTATCTACCCTCAAGTATGGCCCAAATGTTACCAAGGAGGAGAAGGTGAGATTTGAGGAGATTTTCCGCAAGTTCATCCATGTGTTTGCTTTTAGTTACAAGGATTTGAAGGAAGTCACCTTGGAGGAGCACAAGATAGAGGTGGAGTCACATGCAAGACCAATCCGCCAAAAGCAACGTCGCATTAGCCCACCAATATCTTTGGTTGTGAAGGAGGAGATTGATAAGCTCAAGGAGGCTGGATTTATCTTTGAGGTGGAGAATTCAGAATGGGTGTCTCCAATTGTCATTGTGAAGAAAAAGAATGGCAAGCTTCGGGTATGTGTGGATTACAAGAAGCTTAATGCTGTTACCAAGAAGGACTACTACCCATTGCCATTCATTGATGAGATCTTGGAGGAGGTTGCAGGTCATGAGAGGTACAGTTTTGGAGATGGTTATAGTGGATATAGCCAAATAAAGATTGCACCAGAGCATCAACAACTCACCACATTCACCACACCTTGGGGAACTTACGCTTTCAAGGTCATGCCTTTTGGGCTTTTGGGCCTTTTGGGCAATGCTCCAGCCACATTCCAACGGTTCATGAACAAGGTATTTGAACCTTTCATTGGGAAATTTGTGAGAGATTTCATTGATGACTTTTGTGTCTATGGGAGCAAGGAGGAGCATTTTGAGCACCTAATCAAAGTCTTGCAACGCTTGGATGAGGCAAATGCATCACTCAACCCAGAGAAGTGCATTTTTGGATGTGAAGAAGGTCTACTTTTGGGGCACATCATCTCCAAGGATGGAATAGCAGTTGATCCTGAGAAGGTGAGGAAAATCTCAGACCTTCCATTCCCTTCAAGCTTGACAAAGTTACGCCAATTCTTGGGAATGGTTGGGTACTATAGGAGGTTCATCTTCTCATTTTCCAACAAGGCTTATGCATTGACCATCTACATGAAGAAGGGTGTAGATTACATGGTGATTTTGGAAGACAAGGAGGCTCTCAAAGCTTTTGAGGAGCTCAAGCAATCCCTTGTTGTAGCTCCAATTCTTGCTAAACCTGATTGGAGTAAGCCTTTCATCCTCTACACTGATGCTTCTAATGTAGCTATAGGATGCACTCTTAGTCAATTAGACCAAGATGGGCATGATCATCCAATAGCTTATGCTAGTAGGCAGATGGTTTCAGCAGAGAAGAACTACTCTGTCACAGAGAGAGAAGGGTTGGCAATGATCTTTGGTCTCAAGAAGTTTAGACACTACTTGATTGGAGGGAAAGCCACAATTGTCACGGATCACAAGGCTTTGAAGTACATCTTCAACAAGCCTAATGTTGAAGGGAGACTAGCAAGGTGGATGATACTCTTGTCTGAGTATGACTACACAATTGAGGATAGGCCAGGAAAGAAACATGCAAATGCTGATTTGTTATCTAGAGCCTATGATCATGATGGAGATGAGCCAGTAGATGATTCCTTCCCGGATGAGGAGCTCATGACAATCTCAGTCACTCAAGAGATTCCAATGGAGTACAAGGAGATTGTGGATTTTGTGACAAGAGGTAACTATCCAGAAGGGATGCATGCTAGGGAGAGGAAGGCCCTTGCAGCAAGATCTAGACCTTACACAATGGTGGAGGATATTCTTTTTCACCAAGGAGCAGATGGTCTACTTCGAAGAGCAGTGGGTAAGGAAGAGTCTATCCTACTCATAAAGGAGTTTCATGAACGTTTAGTATGTGGAGGACACTTTGCAGGAAAGGTGACTGCTTTCAAGATTCTAGATGCAGGTTACCATTGGAGAGGGATTTTCAAGGATTGTCTTGATTATTGCAAAACTTGTCATGTTTGTCAAGCTTTTGCTAGAAAGTCTACATCCACTCCACCACTTAGATCAATTCCATTGCTAGGACCTTTTGAGAAGTGGGGAATTGATTTTGTAGGACCTCTCAATAGAACCCCAAGGAACAATCGGTACATTGTGGTAGTTACTGATTACCTTACCAAGTGGGTTGAGGCTAGACCATTGAGGGACAAGAATGAAGATGAAGTGGGTAGATTTCTTTATGAACGCATTATCACTAGGTTTGGATGCCCTTTGGAGTTGGTTTCTGATAGAGGAGGAGAGTTTACAGGAAGCATTACTACAGCCATGCTACGACATTTCTCTATCACACATAAAGTAACTACATCCTATAAGCCAAATTCCAATGGCTTGGCAGAGAGAACCAATCAGACCTTGTGCATGATGTTGGCCAAAGATGCAGAAATGGAGGGGGCTAAACATCATTGGGACAAGAGGATTCATGCAGTTTTGTGGGAGTATAGGACAACCATGAAGACTTCCACTGGATATTCTCCATTCCAATTGGTGTATGGTATTGAGTCTACCTTACCTATTCACTTTGATCTTCCTACCTTCCAAAGCATTCATAGGAGATTGAAGAAAGCACAAGGAGGTGATGTAGAGAAGTCAAGGAAGGATCAACTCATGGAGTTGGAAGAGGCAAGAGCAGTTGCTATGGTTCGAGTGGAGCAAGCCCAAAGGAAACAAAAGGAGAGCTATGACAAGAGGCAAGGCAAGAAGAAGGTGGAGCCTTTCAAAGAAGGTGATTGGGTAATGTTGTTTGATTCCATTCGATTCAAGAGAGTGCAAAAGAAGTTTTTGCCTAAGTACTTTGGACCTTTCATAGTAGAGAAGGTGTGGGGCAATTACACCTATGATCTCAAGGAGTTGGGAGGAAGACACTTTGATAGGATTAACCATGATAAGTTGAAGATGTACCATAGAAGGTAGAGAGACCTTCACTTTGAGGACAAAGTGAAAACTTAGTCCGGGGGTAAATGTAACACCCATTTGTGCATGTGTGTGGTATTGTGATATTTAGCTTGGTATTACAAGTACTTAAGAGATATTATTTATATAGAGATAAAGGATGGTTCTATATTAGTCATGGTTAGCTAAAGTTAGTCATAGCTAAGATAGATGGGACCTTACTTTAGAGGAAGTAGAAAAGATGAGCACCACTATTTTGGATTTTAGTGTGTTGACTTGGTATTATTCCTAGGTGTTTGGCTTTGGGGAAAGAGTTGAGAACTCTTGGGCCCGCAAGCCTTTTTGTTTTGGATTCTTCTTTAGTCCAAGGATAGCCCATGTGAAGGAATCCTTGCTTTAGTGGTTGGGTCAAGATAAGGGGAATATGCCCATGTGAATGGATATTCCTTTCTACTTTTTGACTTTACTTGACTTTTAGTCTAGTAACTTGAGTTACTACGGTAAATAGTAACTTTGGTACGTAACTATTTCACAAGTATATAAACAAGGGGTGAGGAGGTACTCATCATCCTTTCATTTGCAACTATCTCTCTCATTGAGTTCTCTAGTGAGCAATGTCTTGAGTCTTGGAGTGTTAGCCTTGGAGGAGTATGATGGAGTTGGGGTTCCTTGCCTTCTTAGTCCATGGTGCGCTACCATAATAGCCATCAGAGGTTCATCCTGAGTGAGAGACAGGCCGGCTCACAGTACAGAGGTTGTTAAACGGTGTCGTGGGGATCGTATGGTCTCGAGATTGTGCTGGGCACCTGGCTGCCTGCGCTTAGGCTTTTGGAGTGTTTTGTCCTTCTTGTACCATCTATTATTAGTCCCGGCTCATTATTCTTGACCTCTTGGTTGGTCTATTATCCTCGGCTTTAATTTGTTTTGGGTTTGGTGGATTTTGCAGTTCTGGTCCAGACTGATCTTCCAGAGAGAATGATCTAGTGGGGTTTTGTGGAGTTGTCTACAAGTTATGCAACTGGACTCAATCCCATAATTTGGTTAAATGTGCTGACCCATCTACATAATCCGGACTGAGGGTAAAAAAAGAAGTAAAATAAAAAACATTATTATTATCTTCCCTACCGCTGTTTGCACATCAAGTACACACACTCAATCACTAGGAATCTCATTTCCATCTCAATTCCAAGTTTCACAATTTATAATCCTTTGAGCCATGACACACGGCTCCTAACCAAACAGTGACCAAACTGAAGCACACTGACTAGCCAAGCACATGAAGAAAGAAAAGGAATTGAGCAGGTCCTATTTCTTATTCCTTACAACTCGTCATCTCACTGTTCTGCAGCATCTCCAATTTGTCGTTCTTTTCGAGTCTCCACTGTCCAATAGGTCCTTCCTCGGGATTCTCCTTTCTCTTCGATATTCCGGTATGTTAGATCCTCCCGAACGCTCTGCACTGCTCTTGCCAAAGGTCTCTACGCCTTGTAGAAGCTCCTGACAAATCCCGTATCGAGCTTCTATATCCAGTCCTCGTATGATCTTGAGCTGAACATGACTTCTCTCTTCTTTTGGTTCATGTCCACCTTTCCCTTGCAAAGCTAGTCTGGCCTTTACCAAAACCTCTCTACTGTCATTTCCCAAAAGCTCTCTGTCCAGCCCTCATTTTTCTCGAAAAATTTCACCCACTGTCATCATGTGCACTCCCGCAAACTTCTCCTTTGAAAATTCTCACGTAGATCCACTAAAAAACCCCTGTTCAGCCCTTCTCCTTCTTGAAAATCCTGCAACCTCTCCTTTGCAAAGCTAGTCTGGCCTTTCCCAAAAACTCTCTACTGTCATTACCCGAAAGCTCTCTGTCCAGCTCTCATCTTTCTTGAATTTTTCACACTGTCAGCATGTGCACTCCCGCAAACTTCTCCTTTGAAAATTCTCATGAAAATCCACTGAAAAACCCTTGTTCAGCCCTTCTCCTTCTTGAAAATCCTGCAACCTCTCCTTTGCAAAGCTAGTCTGGCCTTTCCCGAAAACTCTCTACTGTCATTACCCAAAAGCTCTCTGTCCAACTCTCATCTTTCTTGAAATTTTCACACTGTCAGCATGTGCACTCCCGCAAACTTCTCCTCTGAAAATTCTCATGAAAATCCACTGAAAAACCCCTGTCAAGCCTCACAATTGCAGAGAAAGCATTGCAATTCAAAAACAATGATGGCAGATCAATGTAGACTAATCTGCCAAAATCTACCTACTTTGAATGCTATCACGCCAGCAAAGCGAAAACAATCCACTTGATGCTGATTTCTTCCTACGTCCCACGCAAATAGAGCTGCCAGTAAGGTAACCATCTATACTCCCTAACATGCTGATGTCTTCCGGACAGAAGTCACCTAGTGTAATATCCATCACCTATTCTTGAATGGGTTCCTCTTTGCTTAGCACTTAAACTTTATAGATTTCCAGTCTCCTTGAGATCCCATATCCAACGTCCACTATGAGAGAGTTTTGAGACGCCTACTGTCCACATTGATGTGAGTATCTGCTCCACGGCATGCCCGTCCACTTTAGCATCCCTAGTGAAATTTTCACCAGCTTGACGTGCCTTCCTAGTGACACTTTGTCTTTAGACACAATTCCACAACTTCCGTATACTACAAGATAGCTTCCACCCTTTCCATTCAGAGAGCCACCAACTCCCAGAAGTAAAATCCAAATCCCTTGGACCAGCTTGTGTCTCTCGTTCAATCTCTGTCTACTATCTTGCTGACACTAAACCAGTGTCAGGAATAACTCCTGGCCCCAACCTCCATCACCAAGACGTCTGCTTCCTCTATCTTCGGAACTTTTACTGCTCTCAACCCTTACCAGCAACTCTGTTGATCACCATTTAAAGACAGCACAACATAGATCTCTCCAGATAATCTCTAACGGTGAGATCACCTGTCACCATCCCGGTCTACTCAATGATGAAAGGTTGTTTGCAGTACACAACTATATTTGACATGAGCTCGTAAGAAGGGCACGCTCCCCTGATTCTAACGAATTTACCCCAGCAGGCATAGAAGCAAGTCAGTAGTTCACATCCGATATTCCTTCAACGGCATTTCGCATTTCACAACCTCTCATCTTCCACAACATCTGTAATCCCTACCCCAACATCCCATCATCTCAACAAACAACCACTCCTATCCCTGATCTTTATCTCTCCGTGAGAATCAAAAGCCCTACCTTTCCTCACTATCCTCGATCCAGCACTCCAATTTTTTTTCTCCATTTCTGTTTTTTCTTCCCTTTTGTTTTTCCCTTCTTGATTCCTCGTTTGCAGAAAACCTTTTCATGTTCCTGTCCTTTGCAAAACCTTTTTCTGTTCCTGTCCTTTGCAAAAAACCTTTTCCTGTTACTGTCCTTCGCAAAAAACCTTTTTCTGTTCCTGTCCTTTGCAAAACCTTTTTCTGTTCCTGTCCTTTGCAAAAAACCTTTTTCCTGCTCCTGTCCTTTGCAAAACCTTTTTCTATTCCTTTCGTGAAAATTCCAACTACCACTCCTTACCAAGCTCATCTGACATTCTTTCTCCAAAACTCTCTGCTGTCCAATCCTCATCTGTCCCAAATTTTCATACCCTGTCAGCATGTGCCCTCCCGCAAGACTTTCAGTGAAAGAAAAAAAAAACCCTCTACTGTCCAGCCCTCCTCTTCTCAAAATCCTGCAACCACTCCATACCACTCTCATCTGGCCTTTTCCTGACGACAACGGTCTTCGTCTTTCCTGTGTTTTCCAACCCAAAGACGGTGATCTTCGGACTATTCCCGGCGTACTCCTCTTCCGAGTACCTCCATCATCGGATCCAATGTCATCTTCTTCGGCTTTCCTCCGAAGTTACTTCTGTCAATTCTTTGTCCGCAATTCAACTTTTCCGTGCTTACTTTGTCTCTTAAACACTACTAACCATAAAAAAACAAAAAATGTGGGTACCACACCCATGTGAATCGATATTCCTTTCTACTTTTTGACTTTACTTGACTTTTAGTCTAGTAACTTGAGTTACTACGGTAATTAGTAACTTTGGTACGTAACTATTTCACAAGTATATAAACAAAGGGTGAGGAGGTACTCATCATCCTTTCATTTGCAACTATCTTTCTCTCATTGAGTTCTCTAGTGAGCAATGTCTTGAGTCTTGGATTGTTAGCCTTGGAGGAGTATGATGGAGTTGGGGTTCCTTGCCTTCTTAGTCCATGGTGCGTTACCATAATAGCCATCAGAGGTTCATCCTGAGTGAGACATAGGCCGGCTCACAGCTCAAAATTTGGCCAGTGCTTCCGCACACTGTCTACCTAATTGTCAAATCTGCATCACTTGAATGAGCTTCTGCACACTAGGGATACAAAGAACTTGAATTGAGCTACCAGCAATCCACTGAGCTTGGAGATACCACCAACACTCACAGTTCCTGCACCCGATTTCTCCCTGACTTCACTTCTTTGATGTAACCAGATTGCTTAACACTCTCAACTCAACTCAACTCAGATCAATACTTGATCTATCACTCTATAAACTACCAACAACTGGGCACTGATTACAGTCAAGCCACACCCACTCAAGCATAGAGAATCCAAGTTACACTCACTGGCCTCTGTCCACCATAGCCAAGAACTCGAAGGCTCAACATCAGAGAAGTGAGCTCTCTGAAGCTCACTTTGAAACTATAACCCCTGGACTCGAGCTAGCTCTAAAACCCTAATGGTCCTGCTAACGGCACACTTGATGGTGCAAAGTGACGATGGGCTCCACCGTGAAGTCATACCCCGAACACAAAATCTAACCGTCAAAAAGTAGTCTCTGAGAAACTACTAGAATAACTCTAACTACCATCACTAGAACTCCAGTGTCCAAGCATCTAGATGCGGAACTACAAATGGCGTGACACCTCAGATTATACTCTTCTTCAATTCCGAGTTCTCTTCTTCCAGTTAGGCTAACAACTACAACACAATCTTCACCTCCGGACACTTCAACTACATTTCCTTCTTTTGGTGTTCCAACTTCACCAATAAAGGACACACAACTTCCCACAAGTACTCCACTCCTTCACTTGTGGCTACTTCAACTTGTGGAGTGATCTCCTTCTTCACCTCTTCTTCTCTTGATACTTGCCTTCTTTGCTACAGTCATCGTATTCGAACTGATGCTTCACTTCCCAAACTTGCATTCTCCTCTTCTCTTACCTTGCTTGGAGACACTTCACACTTTGTCTTTCTCCTAGAACAAACTCCTTTTTCAATGGTAAATTTTCTCTTCTCCTGCTCTGGCACTTCATCTTCTAACTTCACATTACCTTCCTCCTCTATCTCCATCCTGGCTTCTTCTTCTTCTACGGGTACCGACATCATCTCTCCTCCATCTTCACTATCACTACTTGTGTCTCCACTCTACAGTGTGAGCTCAGGTTCTTCTTCTTGTTCCAAGTCTTTGGACTTGCACTATGCTTTGCCTTCCGATTCTTCCTCCAACGATGTGATTACTACCATACCTTTCCTTGGGTTTACCCTTCTGGTCTTCCAAGGTCTTGTTCTCTTGACGTTTCCTCCTCCTTGTTGACTCCTCTTCTTTGACTTTGGAGTACTCACGTCCACTTGCACACTCTTCCCCGTCTGCACGTACTACTCATCACTACTCCTGATTTGAAGAATGTACTACTGTTCCTCTGCATCCACCTCCTTTCTTAAGTCGGGAAGGAAATGCAACACCATTCTGTTGTGCTCTACCGCATTGAGCAAACTCAGCCCGAGATAGAAATGTGCTACAAATGGCACAATGTAATGTGAAGGTGATTTATCCCGCAAATTCCACACCATTTGTTGTGTTTGCCCATGGAAGCACCTCGCCCAATTAATTGGTTCTCCTGAAAACATCTTATGGAAGAACACCGCTTAGTGCTTCATCACATAAGTTGTTCTCTCCGGCTTCAAGATCACCATGAGAGCACTCACGATCCCTTGCTTGACAGGATCCTTGTAACTCTCTACTTTGTACCCATTCTTCATACGCTTTGAGAAAAATGGATCTCTCACTTCTTGGGTTTCTTTTGCTACCTCAAGAATGTGGCACCCTACTCCGTGCATGCTTCTCTTCCGAGTACTAATCACCAATCTGCCTCCGTCCAGCGAGTTGGGTTTCCTCTCTTCCCTTCTTCCACGGGGTCATTGAGACATCTACTCTTGATTATCTCAGTCATGAATCCTGGAAAGCTCACATTCCAGTTCCACGCTAAGTTCTTGCCGTACCGCCCAACCGATAGCTATGGGACTAGTATCAACTGTGAGTATTACGGGCTTGTTGTTCTCATAACTGATCCGTTGTAGTATAGGTGGAGAGGACAGCAATTGTTTCAGCTTCTGAACCGCTTTTGTGTGTCTCTCCTCCCATCTAAACTTTTGACCTTCCGCAGTAAACCGTAGAGAGGATCTGCTTTGTGGGCAAAGTGTGGAATCCATACATGATAAAACACACAAGCTCCCAAGGATCTCCTGACTTTTGTTCGTGAGTTGCATGTGTCCTTCATTCGCTGAATTCCATCCACTTTGCTTGGATCAGGTTTGCGTCCAAACCATCCACATAAATGCCCAACAATAACCACCTCTTCAACACCAAACTTGGATTTAGCACCCGATAATGTCAAATGAACCTCCTCAAGCCATGATAGGATCTGATCACAATCTGAAATGTGATCAGATCCAAACTTGCGGCAACCCCTCTGATCCAGAACTTCATCCTTCTCTTCTTCTATACACCCTTTTATTGGAATGTCATCCATAAAAGGCATTTTCTTCTCTAGAATGAAATCCTTCAGAACCTTATTCATTCCATTCATAATATGTGCGACAAAATTTGTTGCTCCTTGTGGCAACATGCACATCCTCATCAATCCCAAGGGCATCCTCATTGTGGTAACATCTCTACTCCCTTCAGCAAGTTGGAACTGGTCATAACCAGAGTGTAGATCTCCCAACGAATATATTGCTCTACCCGCAAATGCTTCCGCAAATTCTCTAACAATCTGCCCTATTCTTGTGTTTCTGATTGTCACTCGATTCACCGGATGCATGTCTTGAATGAACCTCAATGCTCCATTCTTCTTAGGCACTATAAACCAGCGGCTAGAGTAAGGTGCAAACGACGGCTCTAGGATCTTTGCATCAGTTTTCTCCTTCAAAAGATCCATCAATTTTGACATGTAGGCTCTTGGTACCGGAATGGGTCTCAAGTCCCAAGGTGCATCTAGAACTATAAAAATGATCATCAGAGCCACCACATTTGGATCTACAAACCCAATTTTAGAAAGTTCAAAGGAGAAAGCTTTCCCATGCTGACTCAACATTTCTCAAAACCTTTTCTCCTCCGGTGGTAGAAGAAAATTGGCTAAACCAACCGTCAATCTCTTGAGTGTAGCTTCGGTGAAGTTGTGACCTATCTGATTTGGATCCCTTAAGCTCCTTTGCTTCTGAGCAAGTTGTACATGATGATCAGAGTCACTTGGAAGTGGTTCAGCCACACCTCTGACCTTTTTCTCCACACCCTTGTATGCAGTTGTCACCCTATCCTCAGAACCGTAAAAAGACTCTATCGTAGAATAAAGCTCTCTTGAATGAATTTCCACCACCTGATCCTCATGTTTGTGCTCAGGCTCCATCCTTTCAAGCTCTCTTAGAGGATCTCCAATCCACATCTCCATGTACACCCCTGATATGGTGTCATTTTTATCAATCAACCCCACTATTTTTAGCTCTTTTTCTTATTTTTGCACAACTTTCTGCTCCCCTTTGTGTAAATTTGCAAGTTGTGTGTACACACTAAACCCACTCCAAGAAAATCGCACCACTCATGTACATAAGGTACCTCCCCTCTGAAGAAAGAGCACCTTTCCTGATGTACCACCATATTCTTGCCCTATAGTGGTACTTGGAGAAAATCCTTGAAGTCTACCGTCACTTTTGGTAGAAAACCACTCCTCAAGTAATCCCGGTTGCGCTCATGGTTTGCAGGTACAGTGAGGAATTGCACCGCTTTCTTTCCATCTTGGCTTTTGATCCGAGCATAGGAGGAACCATCATCAAGAACTTTGGTCTCCATCCTCACCGCCGTAATGAATGGTTGCCCAAGGATCATCGGGTATGATGTAGTCTCTTGAACAAAGAAATTTTGTTCGGTGACTACATCTCCAACCTTCACCTTCACAGCTGGGCAGGCACTATAGAGCTCTCCCTTGGTGTTGTTTGCAGCCCTTATCACCCAACCATGCTCTGTATCAATTGGCCATTTTCCCGTTTGTAGAGCTCCTTGGAAACAATGTTGATTTCTGATCCATGATCGATAAGAGCAACCACGGGATCTGTCATGGTACCAATATTGACTAGGGTTTCAGTGGTAGCTCTGGCCCAATATCGTCTAGTATAGTGACTAGAGATCTCACTATCATCACTCTCATCATCTACAAATCTGACTTGATGGTTGTTGCAGCATCAAGCAAGCTCTCACTCTTCTTCTTTTGTTACCGTGGTATCAAGAGCTTTTGATAGAGCAACCTCTCTTGTCAATCGCCACTTGCGCTTGAGGGTGTCTATGATGACATCATGAAACTCCTTCTTGGCAATTCCAAGGATCTCCCGAAGAGCAAACTCCACCTTAGCATTGAGTACTCTCTCCTCTAATACTCCTTTTAGATCAGTCGCTGCTTCAATATCAGATTGAAGTTTATAAGTGGGTGGTTTACTCTTCTCCTTCCCCTTTCCCTTCACTGATTTTTCAGAATCAGAAGGTAAGGTATCCTCCATGACCTCCTCTCGTGAAGGTACCACTCTTTGACGTGGGAGAGCACTCTCTTGATGGAGTCTATCTCCTCTCAACTGTCACTTTTGAGTTGATCTCTCATCCCCAAACTCTACGTCTTTTCTCCTTCGTTTCTCTTCAAGGAGAGCTCCATGTTGGTTTCTTGCCATGTAAGTATGAACTGACATGGTATCCACTAGATGAGCCCATTGAGTGGCCTGCCTGATTGCATTAGCAACCCGTAGTAGTTCTCCTCTTGCGGTGTTCCCTTTTTACAATGTATGTAAAGCATTGCTCCATGTGTTTCCCTTCTCTACATGCTTCACAAATGCATCTTCTCCATCCCCTACTACCTCCACTCCATAGGCAGCGGCTTCAACTGATGATGTAGCTTATTGTGACAAGAAATCATCCAACAACCTCCACATTCCTCCCTTCCCGAAGTTGGTTTTTAGGATTTCCCCCGTGTCTTTCAACGTAATCTTCCCATCCTTCAAAAAAACCATTCCTTGCTGAATAGTATCAACAAAATCACCACACTCCTGTCTGGTGTGTTCAGCACCATCACACCAAATACACCTTTGTACATACCCTTGCTTTGTCTCCATTCTGGTGTCAGGACCGCTTCCTTTCTCCTCCAACCTTGCCAATTTGATTTGCAAATCTCGCATCCCTTTTACCAAATCATTGATGGTGGTTTTCTTTAATGGAGTGGTGAAAAATGGATTAGTGACAGCCAGTGCTATGGCAATAGGTATCTTGGGCTATCTTGGAGCCCTTGCAACCACCGGTGGTACTACTTCTGGTCTTACTACCACCTTTCCCCTACAGTATTCTCGCTTGGCAAGAATACTCATGGCTTCCGAGACCTTCTTCCAATCAGATTTTAGTCCACAGATCCATCCTTGAGCAAGACCATCAACTCCCTTTGTAGCTCACTATTTGCTGATTGAAGGAATAGCTCCACCTTGTCACTCTCGAGCATGAGTTTCTCCATTTGAGACAATTGTGAATATTGCCTCTCAAACTCCCAAAATACCTCAGTTGCACTCAAGCCCTTTGGAGCCTTGTTCACCCATTCTATGAATGACTTTTTGGTTACCCTATCTGCATCCTCCAAGCAATATTTCTTTTTCAAATGAAGAGAAAATCTCTCCCAACTACCTCCATGAGCTTGAATAATCTCCTTTATGTGTACACAAAGCTCCAAGATAACCGCAAGCTCAAATGTAGCTATCATCTCACGTTCATGAACCTTGTTGAGCTCCATCTCCCTGGAGTAATACTTCATGTACTTTGAAATGTTCTTCCCATCAAATTGATCTAACTTCTCAACAACCGATTGCAAAGCTTTAGAAGCCAATGCCTCCTTACGTTCAACAATTTGGTGTTGTTGCATATACAATGCAAATGCTTGAAACATTTGTGCTGTAGCCGGATCAAGCTGTAATGTTGGTGCCTCTCCAGAGTTGCTAGCACCCAGATCCCCTAAACTCTTGTCTGATCTCCTATCCATGTCCACCAACCACTTCCTTTCTGACTCTCCACCCCAGAAGTTTCACGTCGAGTTCACCAACTGTCGTACTTTCCTTTTCTCTCTCCGGGAACACACAGGGTGCTTAGCTGTGGAGACTACAGATCAGAGGCTAGAGATAAACCCGTAATGACTCAACAAAACACGCATGTGACCCTTATCACCGGAACCATCTTTTCTCATGACTAATATTCTTGCTATCGGGAAGGATAGTACCGGGCAACCTGACTTGTCATCACAACACGCACTCTTGGTCTGCTGGTCATCACTTCCAACATAACCAAGGAGAAATACACAGCACTCCTAGAAGGAAATAATCTGAGCGCAACGCCTACACACCAATCCAAGCCAACTGGGCATACAAATAGGCATACAAGTACAGAGAGGATCCAATCACAAGAAAAAGGTAGCAACTCTGTACTTTTTGTTGGGAAAGAGCTTCAAAGCCTTTGTGCTTTGTCATCAAGCTCATTCCAACCTGCACTCCAAGCCTCCTCCCATTTGTACTTCAAATCTCAACAAATTTCTACTTCATGTAGGGATTTTCTATATCTTTTTGATGAGGAAAACTTTGTGCAGCTCATATACAAGTAACTCTTTCTACGTAGCTTAGATTGAAGTGATCTAGGATTCAATATAGACCTGTAAGATAAGCTTTCCAATGATATAAAATATATTTCAATTGGATCACTACAAATCTCCTTACAATCTCTCAAAGTTGGCCAGGGTTTTTTTTTTACTTCACCCTAATTTTGAAATCTTCTTTATAGGGTTTGCTCCTGGTTCTTGGCAAAATTTCCCCTAATTTCTGATTTAGAAATACACTTGATCCTCACAAACACTATGGCAACCTGAAACTCTCAATCATAGTCACAAGACATCAAACTTGGTATCCAATCAAGATGAAAGGAAAATTTGCTCTACCAAGCTTATGAGAGTTTTTAAGCATGATGTTTTGCATCAGATCTCACTCTGCATAGATCTAAAACCACCCAAATTTTCCACAAAAGCTGTTTGTGTTTTTCTTTAAACACTTGCAAATTTTTGTAGCCTAATCTAACTGCAAGCTTTAGATGTGGATCAATTCCTGAGCTGGGCTAACTTGTGAGCTCTATAGACCCAAGTATACTTGATCCAAGCCCTTGATTTCTCTATTTGAAAAATTGACATGAAACTTTCACATAGAGGAGCTAAACCTATCCACCAATAACTCTGGAGATTTTCATGAGGAATTCAAACTGCAACTTGGAGAGTGACCAAAACTCCAAACCTGATCATTAGCTCTTCTCCAACACCTTACATCCCATAAGCTTCAACTTCAATCAATTGGATCTGATTAGAGGTTGACCCAAAACTGGAATTTATTGCACTCACTACTGTAAGAACATTATTGACTCTCCAATCACATTGACAAATAGTTAGAAAGTCTCAAGAAGCTCCCTCAATTGACTACTTTGTATTCTTGGATAGGAATTCAACCTCCCTTCAGTTAATTGATCATATCACTCTCATACTCAGCTCAAATTGTGTGATATATGTCTACAAATTGTAGCATATGATCTCCTCTTCCAACCATATCCTCCATTCCTTGAATGGCCTCACCAAACTCCCTTGATGGTTGAAAAACTCCATGATTTCTCTCTTGGGACCCAGCTCTTGCACATTTGTCCTTTACTCTTTTTACTTTTTGACAAATAGATCCTACAACTCCACCTTGAAGCTTATGAGCGAAATTTTAGGCATTCCCCAACTATAGAAGAACATAAATTGTCAAGTCCCAGACATTCTCATAAGTAAGCACCGGAAGGACGAAAGGATCTGGGTTTCCCATCACTGACTCCGCAAACACCACCCCAAAACGTGCTACCAACCAATCTCGTAAGTTGTCACGGTGTAAAATCTGAATCCTGATGAGAAAAGGATTTGGGAGTGGCAGATCGGGAGCATGGGACATCTCATGCTCAAATGCTTCTTTCGATGCTCTAACACTTGCTCTCGACTACAACTCTCTCCCAACTTCCTTCTGTCCTCGAGACTCTCCAGACTTAAACACACCATCTCTCTACTCGCCCTCATCTTTATTCATCAGAGCTCTCAAACATGATAAGATTGTAACCCATGTGGCCAATCACATACATGTACATAGATGGCTCACATGGCAACATCTCATCTGTTGGATCTAGCATACAACCTACCCCACTAACATGGAGATAAACTATGATAAGTCATTGTTTATGGCTACGCAAACCACAACAAAACAACGCTAGAAAGGTAACTCCCAACTTTACAAACAAATCAAAACACACAATCATATCCAGACTATGAATCATAGATTCCTGAACAAAATGGCAGGTATTCTTCTCCTGCACTTGTCTACATTTTTCTGCGCTCAACTTCACTAACTCTTGCAAACAACAACCTTATTTCTGATTCTTAGATTTCTTTGTGGTTTTGATCTAGCCCAAAATTTCCTAGACTAAACAAAGTGAAATTTTTATTTCTTCTTCCCAAATTTATCATTCTCTGATTTCCACTCATTCTTCACAAAATTATGCTTGTTATGTGTTTCCTTGAGAAGTCCCTTTTGAATCTATGCTTACATGGGTTAGCACTTTTGTGGCAATGCCTTGGATTTAACCTGGTATGGCCCAAGGAAAGTCTTTAGTAATGTAGTTTGGATCAGTTTGGATTGGATTGGATTGGATCAATTCATCATCATCTTAACCCAAAGTAACTCTAACTCTTACGCTAACTCTAACCCTAACAATGTTACCTTATTACCCAAAGTATCTATATCATTGGCTTCTACCTTCCATTCTATCCTTGGATTGGATGATGTATCCTCACATCCTTGCTTCCTTAATTCCCTCTAATGTATAGTATCCTTGGATTGGATTCCTTCTATTACTCTTCCTATCTGAACTTATATAGACTTAACCTACATCTTTACTCCTTTTCCAACTCCTTCCACTTCTTATAAGTAATTTTACTCTAAAATTTTTACAAAATAAAAAACGTGGATACCACATCTTAGGATTGCACTTTCTTACTCCAAAAAAGTGAAAATTGGTTAGCTTGGTCCAAGTTTTATGGTGTTGGCTCAACCATTACAAATTTTGTGTAGGTGCACCCTAGGTGAGCAGTTATGACCACACATGTAAATATTTTGGTACCATCAAATGGTTATTGACTCCAGTTCTTGTTCTTACAGCCCCACATTCATGTCATCAGGGTCCATATGAATTGGCTAACTTTCAGGCCAAAAGAGTCTTGTGCCAAATGGTTCCTAGGTGTGACAACCCAACATGTATCACTTTTACAAAAATGGGTGACTAATTGGTTGTAACCATAAAGATATAGGTTAGGAATGGTCAAATACAAAGTAAAAGTAACCTAATAGTTCTGTTGGTTACAGTTTTAATCTCTAAGGAAGAAACAACACCCAAAAGAGAGTGGCAAATGCTCATCAGCAATCTTGCCCCAATTAATTGTCACACAAAATCACAGTTATTCAGTTTTATTCCAAATTAACTTCAATCATGATGATTTGGTTGATACAAAGAAGGCTACTTCACCACAAAGGGACTTTTCCTCGGAATTATATTACACTCCTCCATCAAAGGTACAACTTCCCAATTTGAAATGACTTTGCATCAATCTCTTGTCTGCAAATACAAATGACAAATACTAACAACACTACAGTTCTCTCACATCCATCAAGGTATTGAGTTGGATGCATGCCATTCAAGATCAAACACAAATAATAAAATGCAGAGTTGTAGAATTGAACATTTAACTTCTCAATTGCAATTTAAATTTCTCCATACACTCAAAGATGAAGCTATTTGACTGATACTCAGAATTAAGCAAAACAATGAGTACTTCTTCAACACTTTTGTTGACTCATTCTTATGCTCAAATATTGAATATAACATCCTTCAAATGATTGCTTTAAATAGGCAGACCACTTGGAAGTCATAGAAACTGTCCAAATGGTTATAACTATTTTCTACCAAGTTTTAGATACAAAGCATCTTACTTGCAAATCTACCACCTTGGATCTGTAACAATTGACTCAGATCTGATCCGACTACTGCTTTGACTTCAGCTTTGGCTTCTTCACTCAAATCCATTAGAAGTGTCTACTACACTTAAAGTTCTTCATCTACTTCTTCTACTCCTTCTTCGCATAAGTCTATACTGAAAGGGAAGTCATAAGTATCATAACTGTCTTCTCTTTCTCTACTCTAATTGTCTCAAATGACTCATGTAAGTCAGCCAAGGTCACTTGCACTACTATCTTGACTACTTTGGATTGGGTCACTCTATTCTCAGCAGAGTGCAAGTGAGATTATCAACATTTTTCTTAATGAAATCTAACCCAAGGCAAATACTATCTCCTACTTCAATCATCTTCCTATCTGCTCTATCTCTAAGGTGAATCAACAAGGTATTCAAGTCTACTTCTTTTGCATTCTTCCACCTTGTTTCCTGCACTAACAGCTTTAATTGTGCAGATATGCTTCCTCCAACTCTGTCTTGGCTCTGATAATGAGAATCACCTTGAATCTTGTAGTGGCTTTGATCATCATTCACTAAGAGTTACTCGCATTGGGTCACCTCTTCTTCCAGCTATGTATGAAATTGCTGCAGTTCATCAGCATGACACTCCTCCATCTTCTTCTTCTCCACTTTGGCATCGGAAACATGAGCTTTGGCTTGCTTGACAAGATAAAAAAGGTGTTGTTCTTCTTGAGCTTAGCTTGCTATATCCTTCTACCAATCTTGCTCTTTCTCTGTGATGATTCATCATAATTCCACCATACTCTGTTCTTGTAGACAAACTTGTGTAGTATGATGCACCAGATTGGTCTGCACTCCCTCCAAATCCTTCTTCAACCTCTCAATTGCCCCCTTCTGCTCTGCCAATTCTTCCTATTGATGCTCCAAGTATCAGCCATGTTGCTCAAAACTGCCCTGCAAGTAGGTTAAGCTTTCTTGTTGTGGCATAATGTCACAATACCACAGTGTACCCTTAATACTTGGCTTCATGTCTACTTTTGAACTGTAACACCCATTTGTGCATGTGTGTGGTATTGTGATATTTAGCTTGGTATTACAAGTACTTAAGAGATATTATTTATATAGAGATAAAGGATGGTTCTATATTAGTCATGGTTAGCTAAAGTTAGTCATAGCTAAGATAGATGGGACCTTACTTTAGAGGAAGTAGAAAAGATGAGCACCACTATTTTGGATTTTAGTGTGTTGACTTGGTATTATTCCTAGGTGTTTGGCTTTGGGGAAAGAGTTGAGAACTCTTGGGCCCGCAAGCCTTTTTGTTTTGGATTCTTCTTTAGTCCAAGGATAGCCCATGTGAAGGAATCCTTGCTTTAGTGGTTGGGTCAAGATAAGGGGAATATGCCCATGTGAATGGATATTCCTTTCTACTTTTTGACTTTACTTGACTTTTAGTCTAGTAACTTGAGTTACTACGGTAAATAGTAACTTTGGTACGTAACTATTTCACACGTATATAAACAAGGGGTGAGGAGGTACTCATCATCCTTTCATTTGCAACTATCTCTCTCATTGAGTTCTCTAGTGAGCAATGTCTTGAGTCTTGGAGTGTTAGCCTTGGAGGAGTATGATGGAGTTGGGGTTCCTTGCCTTCTTAGTCCATGGTGCGCTACCATAATAGCCATCAGAGGTTCATCCTGAGTGAGAGACAGGCCAGCTCATATTTTTGGTTCCGTTGCCGGGACCTCTCTAGAAGGCAAGATAATGTTCCGCGTCCAATTCTACATTAGGCAGAAGGAGGCTATGAGAGCTCACTTGGAGAGAACATTAGGAGAGGAGAGGGCTGAACTTATGTTAGAGAACCAAGATCCATTTGTATACCCTGTAGTTCATTATGATGTCTTTGAGGTGATTTTGTACATCTTGTACACATGAGAGGAATTGGAGAGATTGTGTGAGGTGGATTGCAGATTTTGGGGATTAAGGTGATTTTGGGCAAAATCTCAAGTTTGAGATCTGGACTTGAGATTTCTACACATGATAGCTTGGGTTATCTTTCAGTTAGCACACTTAAAATTATTGAGAGAGCTTCTATGCGCACTGGGCTAGAATTTTTGAAAGTTGATAGGGTAAAGTGCTCCCGCAACTGCATGCTCTCTGGAAAATTGTACAGAGTCTGCCATTTCTTCAAGTTTTAGTTAATTGTCCTGAAAATTTCCAAGAAAATTCAGTGCATTGTATCCTACCTGGTGCCACAAAAATTAGAGAGAGATCATTTTTGCGGAGTGCGTTATGAGTTTTTGAAGTGAGGGGGGTGGTTTTCAGACCAAATCTGAAATATGGGTGCTGAATAGAAAGGTGTCTAGGCCAAATGGCTCGATGAAAAGATCTAAAATTTTGCAGGGAGGGACACCCTAGAGTTGTGATCAAGTGTGGAAAATTTCAGAGGAGTGTGACATATTCGTTGGGAGATTTGAGTGACATTGTGAGGAAGGGTCAATTCTGCAGAGTGGAGATCTCATGCATGAGAAGTTTGAGATCAACAAAAAGCATGATTGAGTGTTTAGATTCATCTTTGGGAACATGGAGGGTCATCAAGAGTGGAAATTGAGATTATGCAAGGTTCCCCAAGGGTTTGAGGTGATTATAGGGGTGGATTTGAGGAAAAGAGAGTTTACAATAGAATTTGAAGAGAGTGTTGAGAGGATCCAAAAACCTACACCACTTGGAGGAAAGAGTGAGTCTAAGTGCTTTCTATGTGGAGAGAAGGGACATAAGGCAAGTTCATGTCCATTAACCTTTGAGAGCAAGAGATTGAGGGAAAGGAGAGGCTTACTTGACTTGGGTTTGCATGTTGGACCTTCTTCACCAAGATTGGGAGGGAGAAGATCTAAGACCAAGGAGTTGTGTGAGGTTTGTGGAGTTGAAGGACTTCCAAAAGGACATGAGTGTAGTGGAGTAAAAGCACTTTTGGAAACTTTGGTGAAGGATCTTGGAGAGAGTCTTAGTACAGCTACAGAAATACTACCACCTTCATCAGCTAGTTCTCAAGATTAGTGATGGAGATAATCTTTCAACTTATGGATAAACTATCCATGAGAGTTAGATTAATATGCACTCTAGGATTTGATGTTGCTATAGAAATCTTGGAGCAACCTGAACCTTTTGTGTTCCCTAGAGTGGATTATTCTCAGATGGTTTTAGTCATGTATATACTCTATTAGTAATAGAGTGAGAGAAAAGAAAAGAGAAAAAAAAAATTAAGAGAAAAGAAAGATAGTGAGGGGTTAAGATGGGGAAACTTCCGGTTTTCTTTGGCAAGGATGGAGAAGATGTGGAGGCCTTTGTGAGAGACTTCAAGAGAGCTTGCATAGGAAACAATGAGAGGAGGAAGAATGAGTGGGCCTCATTATTACCAGATTTCTTTGAGGATGCATCACTTACATGGTATGAGTCAGAATACCAAAAGAGAGAGAGGAGAGAGGGGGAAGAGGAGTCTTGGGAGACTTTGACTTCAGCACTCATTGAGAACTTTCTTCCTGATGAGAGTTATGAGAGATTGATGAGTGAGGTTACATTTCTCAAGCAAGGAGATGGAGAGAAAGTGAGGGTCTATGTGGAAAGAGTGGAAAAGTTGGAGTCCAGATTTCGCATAGTGTTGAGGAAGGGTGGGGATGATGTGGAGACTACAATGATTGGCATAGGGGCCATGCTCACCAAGAATTTTGTGGGAGGATTGAGACCACAAATTAGAAGCAAGGTGAGATATGAGAAACCTTCTTCCAAGGTTGAAGCTATCAAGATCGCAATTCGTATGGAGGAGAGTTTGGAAGGGGATGAGAGTGATTTGGTGGTGAAGGAGGTTGTGCATCCTCCTCAAGGCTACAAGTATGGTGGAACTTCTGATACTTTGGTGACAAGGGTTGCACCACAAGTAGTAGTTGCTCCAATTCTTGCACCTCCACCAAAAGATCCACTCCAAACCATCACAGAACAACTTGCGGATCTCAAGATCAATGTGGTGCAACTATGGGAGAAGAGAGAGGTGGATCAGAATGTAGGGAGAGGACCTAGGAGTTATGGAAACTATCCATATAGAGGAGGCCAACCAGCCAACAATTTCAATGATAGAAATTGTTTTGGTTGTGGAGGAAGAGGCCATATCCAAAGGAATTGCCCAAATTCCACTTACCATGGAGGAAGGGGTTATGAGGGAGCCAATAGAGGGAAAGAGGGAGGTAGTGAAACCCAAGTGGCTCCTAATCCCAACAAAGGTAAGGGGATAGCATCCATAGATGTGGTTGAGAGCAAGTATGAGAAGGGAGAGTGCTCAAACTCCAAGGGTCTTAATTTGGAGCTTTTGGCACAAGAGAAGAAGAGAGCTCGTTTTGCAGAGGATGTTCACTCTTCTCAAGGATTTACTTCAAGCAAGGATACTCCTATGTCTACTAGGAGCACTCGCACCCCAACACCATCAACAACAAAGACTCCAAGGAAGAAGTTGGGGATGGAGGACTTCTTGATCTCAAAGCAACAATGGAACTACAATGTGTTGGAGGATGTTGGTAGTCACAAGGCTAACATCACAGTGGGCCAATTAATTGCTTTGAACCCTACCTTGAGAAAGGAGCTTAGAGGTGGTTTGAGTTCTACAAGGAGCAAGAAGAAGAAGAAGGCAAAAGTTCCAGTATCAATGGGGGTGGTGGATGCCAAGCCAGCACCATGGGAGGCTTGTGAATATGCCTCCAAGATTGATGTGAGAGTGAATGGTCACAACATCAAGGATGCATTGGTTGATGGAGGATCAGCAGTGAATGCCATGTCAGAAAGGTTGATGAAGAAGTTGGGTATGATACCCTCAAGACCTTCAACATTTGTGGTGAGCATGGCAAACAAGCAACAAGTTCGACCAGTAGGGGTGATGGATAAGGTGGTAGTTTCAGTTATGGGAGTTCAAAATCTCATGACTTTCCAAGTCTTGAAGGATTCAAGCTATGACTTACTTCTTGGGAGGCCATGGTTGAGAGCAGCACGCACAACTGATCGATGGCACAAAGGGTACTTGAGGATTGGGCCATCAAACCATAGAGTCACTGTTCCTGTGACTAACACCACCAACACTTCACATTCAGATACCCCATCTTCTAATTATTGGGAATCAGATTCTGAAGAAGGAGCTTCAGGTGTGGACACAAGCATGGAAGAGGAGACTTCCACGAAGGAGGATGAATCTGAATCTGATTCAGATGTGTATCCCTTGTGTGCTATGGATTTTGCACCTAAGCCAGAGGTTTTGAAGGACCCAGATAAATCACCATTGACACTTGAGGAGGTAGAGAGAAGGTTATCTACCCTCAAGTATGGCCCAAATGTTACCAAGGAGGAGAAGGTGAGATTTGAGGAGATTTTCCGCAAGTTCATCCATGTGTTTGCTTTTAGTTACAAGGATTTGAAGGAAGTCACCTTGGAGGAGCACAAGATAGAGGTGGAGTCACATGCAAGACCAATCCGCCAAAAGCAACGTCGCATTAGCCCACCAATATCTTTGGTTGTGAAGGAGGAGATTGATAAGCTCAAGGAGGCTGGATTTATCTTTGAGGTGGAGAATTCAGAATGGGTGTCTCCAATTGTCATTGTGAAGAAAAAGAATGGCAAGCTTCGGGTATGTGTGGATTACAAGAAGCTTAATGCTGTTACCAAGAAGGACTACTACCCATTGCCATTCATTGATGAGATCTTGGAGGAGGTTGCAGGTCATGAGAGGTACAGTTTTGGAGATGGTTATAGTGGATATAGCCAAATAAAGATTGCACCAGAGCATCAACAACTCACCACATTCACCACACCTTGGGGAACTTACGCTTTCAAGGTCATGCCTTTTGGGCTTTGCAATGCTCCAGCCACATTCCAACGGTTCATGAACAAGGTATTTGAACCTTTCATTGGGAAATTTGTGAGAGATTTCATTGATGACTTTTGTGTCTATGGGAGCAAGGAGGAGCACTTTGAGCACCTAATCAAAGTCTTGCAACGCTTGGATGAGGCAAATGCATCACTCAACCCAGAGAAGTGCATTTTTGGATGTGAAGAAGGTCTACTTTTGGGGCACATCATCTCCAAGGATGGAATAGCAGTTGATCCTGAGAAGGTGAGGAAAATCTCAGACCTTCCATTCCCTTCAAGCTTGACAAAGTTACGCCAATTCTTGGGAATGGTTGGGTACTATAGGAGGTTCATCTTCTCATTTTCCAACAAGGCTTATGCATTGACCATCTACATGAAGAAGGGTGTAGATTACATGGTGATTTTGGAAGACAAGGAGGCTCTCAAAGCTTTTGAGGAGCTCAAGCAATCCCTTGTTGTAGCTCCAATTCTTGCTAAACCTGATTGGAGTAAGCCTTTCATCCTCTACACTGATGCTTCTAATGTAGCTATAGGATGCACTCTTAGTCAATTAGACCAAGATGGGCATGATCATCCAATAGCTTATGCTAGTAGGCAGATGGTTTCAGCAGAGAAGAACTACTCTGTCACTGAGAGAGAAGGGTTGGCAGTGATCTTTGGTCTCAAGAAGTTTAGACACTACTTGATTGGAGGGAAAGCCACAATTGTCACGGATCACAAGGCTTTGAAGTACATCTTCAACAAGCCTAATGTTGAAGGGAGACTAGCAAGGTGGATGATACTCTTGTCTGAGTATGACTACACAATTGAGGATAGGCCAGGAAAGAAACATGCAAATGCTGATTTGTTATCTAGAGCCTATGATCATGATGGAGATGAGCCAGTAGATGATTCCTTCCCGGATGAGGAGCTCATGACAATCTCAGTCACTCAAGAGATTCCAATGGAGTACAAGGAGATTGTGGATTTTGTGACAAGAGGTAACTATCCAGAAGGGATGCATGCTAGGGAGAGGAAGGCCCTTGCAGCAAGATCTAGACCTTACATAATGGTGGAGGATATTCTTTTTCACCAAGGAGCAGATGGTCTACTTCGAAGAGCAGTGGGTAAGGAAGAGTCTATCCTACTCATAAAGGAGTTTCATGAAGGTTTAGTATGTGGAGGACACTTTGCAGGAAAGGTGACTGCTTTCAAGATTCTAGATGCAGGTTACCATTGGAGAGGGATTTTCAAGGATTGTCTTGATTATTGCAAAACTTGTCATGTTTGTCAAGCTTTTGCTAGAAAGTCTACATCCACTCCACCACTTAGATCAATTCCATTGCTAGGACCTTTTGAGAAGTGGGGAATTGATTTTGTAGGACCTCTCAATAGAACCCCAAGGAACAATCGGTACATTGTGGTAGTTACTGATTACCTTACCAAGTGGGTTGAGGCTAGACCATTGAGGGACAAGAATGAAGATGAAGTGGGTAGATTTCTTTATGAACGCATTATCACTAGGTTTGGATGCCCTTTGGAGTTGGTTTCTGATAGAGGAGGAGAGTTTACAGGAAGCATTACTACAGCCATGCTACGACATTTCTCTATCACACATAAAGTAACTACATCCTATAAGCCAAATTCCAATGGCTTGGCAGAGAGAACCAATCAGACCTTGTGCATGATGTTGGCCAAAGATGCAGAAATGGAGGGGGCTAAACATCATTGGGACAAGAGGATTCATGCAGTTTTGTGGGAGTATAGGACAACCATGAAGACTTCCACTGGATATTCTCCATTCCAATTGGTGTATGGTATTGAGTCTACCTTACCTATTCACTTTGATCTTCCTACCTTCCAAAGCATTCATAGGAGATTGAAGAAAGCACAAGGAGGTGATGTAGAGAAGTCAAGGAAGGATCAACTCATGGAGTTGGAAGAGGCAAGAGCAGTTGCTATGGTTCGAGTGGAGCAAGCCCAAAGGAAACAAAAGGAGAGCTATGACAAGAGGCAAGGCAAGAAGAAGGTGGAGCCTTTCAAAGAAGGTGATTGGGTAATGTTGTTTGATTCCATTCGATTCAAGAGAGTGCAAAAGAAGTTTTTGCCTAAGTACTTTGGACCTTTCATAGTAGAGAAGGTGTGGGGCAATTACACCTATGATCTCAAGGAGTTGGGAGGAAGACACTTTGATAGGATTAACCATGATAAGTTGAAGATGTACCATAGAAGGTAGAGAGACCTTCACTTTGAGGACAAAGTGAAAACTTAGTCCGGGGGTAAATGTAACACCCATTTGTGCATGTGTGTGGTATTGTGATATTTAGCTTGGTATTACAAGTACTTAAGAGATATTATTTATATAGAGATAAAGGATGGTTCTATATTAGTCATGGTTAGCTAAAGTTAGTCATAGCTAAGATAGATGGGACCTTACTTTAGAGGAAGTAGAAAAGATGAGCACCACTATTTTGGATTTTAGTGTGTTGACTTGGTATTATTCCTAGGTGTTTGGCTTTGGGGAAAGAGTTGAGAACTCTTGGGCCCGCAAGCCTTTTTGTTTTGGATTCTTCTTTAGTCCAAGGATAGCCCATGTGAAGGAATCCTTGCTTTAGTGGTTGGGTCAAGATAAGGGGAATATGCCCATGTGAATGGATATTCCTTTCTACTTTTTGACTTTACTTGACTTTTAGTCTAGTAACTTGAGTTACTACGGTAAATAGTAACTTTGGTACGTAACTATTTCACAAGTATATAAACAAGGGGTGAGGAGGTACTCATCATCCTTTCATTTGCAACTATCTCTCTCATTGAGTTCTCTAGTGAGCAATGTCTTGAGTCTTGGAGTGTTAGCCTTGGAGGAGTATGATGGAGTTGGGGTTCCTTGCCTTCTTAGTCCATGGTGCGCTACCATAATAGCCATCAGAGGTTCATCCTGAGTGAGAGACAGGCCGGCTCACAGAACCAACATCACCTTCAGACATACTTCTTTTTCACTCAATGCCTGCATCATTTGAAGCTCCTTCTTCACCTCCAGCTGCTCCTCCTTTGCTTCCTGCATCCGCTCTTGAAAATGTACCAAAGGAGGACCAAAGATGCTTGATAGGTGGTTGACTCCTTTGAAAGTGTCATCTTCTTGTCCTCCTTCATCTTCAGATGCAATTGCCTGCTCCTTAGCCCAAAGTTAGGATCTTTGTACCTTCAAGCTCATCTCCTCTGAACTCTTGTCCTCCTCCTCAGGTCCACTCAGCCTGGCACAAACTGCCATGGCAACTCGATGAGATTGTATTCCTCATTGGAATACCATCTTGGGCTCTTCTTCCTTCTCCTCCAAAATGTCTACTTCTGGCAGGTCCATGCACGAGGCATTATGCACTCAATCTCCTCATGAAATTCTTGATCTGATCCATCTTTGGTTCTTGGACCTCAGGCTCTCTTTCACTCTTGCTGCTTGACTCTTTGCTCTTAAGAGTCAGTTCTTCCGCAAAGTCTTTTGAGTTTGACTCTGCTTCTCCTTCCTCTTCTTCTCCAAAGGACAGATTGACCACTATGTCCGATCAATTGAAGTTCAAACACCGAGTAGTCCTTTTTTTCTTGGGAGACAATGTCCTTGGGTTGGGTCCTCTTCTTTGGTTGGGGTATTGAGATTGACAACATCTTCTTTCATCCTATCCTGACCTCCTGGTTGTCCTCCCTTACTTCCATCATGTACCAATTCTCCTCCTGATCTGTGACCCATAGTAGGGTCAGATGAAAGTGTGACCCCAATATAAGTAGGTTCAACCCCAAAAAGTAATGCACTGTAAAAGGTAGTGGGGTGAGGCATGTCCATCTTCCGCTGCCCTACCATCTGCCTCACCTTCTGGTAGAAACACCTCACCCAGTTCACACTCACTCCTGCAAACATTAGGTGGAAGAAAACCACCTACTGCTCCATCACATAAGTAGTTCACTCCGGCTTCATCATATCCATCACTGCGCCAATGATACTTCATCTCATTCAGTCTACATAGGTATCTACCTTATACCCCCATTCTTCTTGCAAAGTTCACCGAAGGACATCTTTAGGTCCTCCATTTCTTCCAAAGGATCACACTTCTAACTGAAGGTTATCCCTCTGGGCTCTCCTGCATTGCTTCCTAAGACTAGCTGTGAATCAGCCTCAGTCCATCGGGTTGGGTTTCCTCTCTACTCTTTCTCACTTGGGCCTTCCTCACAATTATCGACAGATATATCCATCGTAAACCCTGGAAAACTGAAGTCAGCTCAAGACAATGAATCAGCCACCATATCAATCTGTCTAATCACAAGATTTTGGACCAAAATGGTGAAACCTGACGTCCTCCCTTGAATGGCATTGTGTTTCTCTCCTCCTCACTTGGCTTTGCACACAAGAATCCCATGACTCAGCTTGTGACTCTAACATGATACTTCAGACTACACAAAGGTGCAGAATAATATTTCAACATTGTGAAATCCTATTGACCACATCTCTATTTTATACTTATCCAAATCTCAGTCATTCTTCAGTCAAAACTTATTCAAAATCACACCTAATGTATGTTTTACTCCTGTCATTATCTTGTGTAGCCCCACATCAAGTAACCTGTTGTGTCAAGTGTACCTTTTTAGTTGGTATCTCCCAAGTCAAGGTTGTTAAGATCAAGGTTAGGATGTCTTCATTCTGATACAAAGTGTCTTCACTTTGTAACTAAACTTCTTCATTCTTTTCTATCCTCACTTTTTCCCTTGTGTGCAATTTAGCCTTGTTTTGGCCTCTTTCTTGGTAGCCAGGGACTGCAGAGTCTTGCACCTTTCTTCTTCATTTTGTACTTGGTAGTGCTTTGTACTCCTTTCCCCTTTCCTGAGAGTACTATATTTGCATATCATACCCCATCCTCTTGGTCAGAGCTCAAACTCAAATCTGACTAGAATGGAAACGTGATTAATATCTATTGTGGACCCGAAGGTCTGTAGGAGACTTCTTTACAGGTCCTCTGGCAGGCTTTACGATTTCCGTACACGAAGATTGCCCGGGTCTCTTAACCCTAGCATTAGCTTAGTACGACATATTATCGCAAAGTTTCTTGTCGTATTGATTTGGTATTCCAATACTTTCAACGAATCAGGCCCTCGCCGTGAGTACATATTTCCCCATTTTATCCATTTCACAAAAGTATTCTTCTTCACTTATAAAAGAGTTTGGCACAAACATTCTGTTAAATGGTGCTTAATCGTCTTGCCTCCTAGCATGCGCACATGGAAGATCCAATGACGAGATCGGTGCGTAGCCAGTTTTAGACCTAGCCTAATTAGCTAATTACCGTTCAGCGTAAAAGAGAAAGCATCTTTAACTTTTAATGATGAATAATGAATTTCATGACTGAAAAGTAACAAAATACGAACGTGGGATTTGATATTAAGTGAGCTCCAGGGTGTTATTCAACAAAGTTGGCAGGATCTTCCGCGCGAGCCTCGAATTCGCGCGAACCGCGCAAAGTGCTCAGCTATTTTACCTTTTACCCGAGGGGACGCGTTTTTTACCCGGAAAACGCGGAGTCATGATACTCGAGATTCAATGTCCACTTTTTGGGCGAACGGTCCGAAGGTGGGTAAGCACTGTTAGACACTGCGGATTGGCGACGTATCTATGACATGAATGTACACAAATCACATTTGAGAATATTAAAAGAAAATGTAGACGAAATCACAGAACCTTCGTGTTTACCTCTTTCACCCAATGCGCGACAGAGCGAAAAGAAAAAGAAAATATTGCTTCAGTCCTTTCACCTATTATAATATTATTCAAGTGCTCTCCTAACCTTATGAGCACATCACTGTGCTATGTCTCACTAACTCGACTTACTTTGAGTTACTTTCCTAGTTCAGATAGCGGGGCTGGTGGGCACCTAGAAGGAAAGTGCGGCGTACGCGCTTTTTTGGCTCGAAGGATACTTGTTTAGCTTGTAGAGCCTCTTTGGCATTGCAATTTTCGCTAACTTATTCGGGTCTCTGGGCCTGTAAAGGCAAAGAGAAGTCCACGAGGGGCCGGTCCCCACATCCGATATTTACATTGTCCGGCGATCGTCCAAATGGGACTCTTTTTCTTTCCAGCAGAACGCCACAGGAGTCATTGGTTCAGTTGAAACTACACCACTGTACCCGTACTTCCGAAATTCTGCGTGCTCTTGGCAATATATATCTGCTTTATCGCTCAGTCCAATAACGCTTTTACGTGTGTTCTTGTTAATGGTGAAAAAAGCCGACCTCATAGAACACATGTTAATACATCTCTGCTTTCTACCTCAGGCCAATCAACGCTTTTTCGTATGTTGGATAAGTCTGCTTCGGACCTTGTTCGGTTACGAATCTACCAAAAGCCCAGGATGTCTCTACGCGTACCCTTCCCAATCACAGACTGTTGCCAAGTTTCCACTGGTGAGTCAGACTCCCATTGGATATCGGGTATCCTACCTACCTGCTATCTCGGATATCTTCCATAAAGAGTGAAGTTTATCAAGCCGAAGTTTGGTAGAGGATCTCCATTCCCACCAAGGTAAGCCTGTGGGTTCATGTTTACATCCATGGTGAGGATAACTCTCCTTTTTATCGTGCATCGCCAACCCTCTTAGGCCTAGTACATTCGTTTTATGTGTACTACTCGGCGTCCGATACTGTGCCCCATAAAAGGGAATTTCCACGGATATGCGTTTCATGTGGGTCTTTTCCATGTTCATAGAAAACTGAATTTCTCTCTTAGGAAGGTATCGTATTCTCGAGGACAGGTTTAGTGTGGCTTTAGCATCAGATAGGGGCACAGATAGTTATGAGGAAGTCATCTCCGTATCGTCTGTACTCCATGTTTCGATACAATGGGCCGAAAGGGTCACTGCTTTAAGCATATTTCCCTGTTCCCGAAGCAGCACCCAGCCGCGGTTATCCTTCCTTCCTAGGTTGTATTGCTGGATGAGGCCTTCTATCCATATGTAGAACTCGTCTACATATATATTGGATAGTATTGGATTTAGTATTTTGCCTTCCGGGGTTATCAAGTTTGACTCAACGTTCCCCTAGGGATAGGGTATGGGTACCTTCGCTCTCAATCCGCAGTAGGTGCAGTAGGATCGATTTCTCATACCAATACTATTGTGGTTATCTTCTTTTCACCTTGGTTTTATCCTTATATGACTCGAAGGATCTTCCCATCCTTCTTGTTCAATTTTAATAGTGTTTTTATCTCAGAACTTCCGTCTCGCGTAATTTATACTTCCATTCATATGGGCTTTCGTGAGCAATCAGTTTAGTCTCCCACCATGCTTGCGCCGAAAATAGACTCGCATGGTTTAGAACCATAGGAGAGCAATCACATTAGTCAAGGCTTGGAATGATCATGTAGATATTTTAGGTGCATAGGATTGGTATAGTTCTTTCGTCTCCATTACTTACGTGGCAAGCATGAGTCGGCACGCGGAAAATAGACTCACATGGTTTAGAACAATCACATTAGTCAAGGTTTAGATGCTCATGCAGATATTTTAGGTGCATAGTATGTATATAGTCCGGATATTTCACCAGTTTTCCATACTATATTATTGGGATTTAGATTCTTTGGTATGTTCATGGATTCTTCTACAAGTATTTCAGTTATATGTGATTTGTATAGTTTAGATATGTTAGATGCGGTGGGATAAATCTTTGCTACTTTATTGGAACTTAAATCTAATAATATATAAACCATATAATTTATATAACTCTATGGATACCATCGGGGTTTAGCTTAAAATAATAACCCTTGCATAATATATTAGATGTAATGGATCAGATTTCTCATATCGAATACTAGTGAAGTTTAGTTTTATTTTATCTCTTACATTTTACCTTTGGACAGTTTGATATGTTGTGTTCCCACCCTTCTTATTATTCAGTTTGATTTTATCTCTTATATTTTACCTTTGTACAGTTTGATGGTGTCTTCTCACCCTTCTTATTATCCCTACGTGGCCGCCATTCGGTCAGAACTCATGTGTCAAGCCCCATTGACACAACTATGGGTGACCTAACGGCCTCCCTCCCAATATTTCATATGGTATTTTCATGAACAATCGTTTCTGGCATGGATTTCTTAAATAGTGAAAATGCGAAAAGCGAGAACGAGCATCCGTATAACAAACAGAACAAATGATAAAAAAGTCAAAAATATCACTATGTAATACAATTATTTTCGACAAGTAGAGCCTTACGGCTTTCCCCCGAAAGAACTATGCTTGAAAATTTACCTTCATGGAGCTCTATTTCATTCTCAAAACTCCCTTCCTACGCACCAATGTGACGAGTTCCCCGCTCGAGCACTATAGGGAGAAGCACTACGTGCGAAGACCTTCTTTCTCATCCTTTTCGGCGAACAGTGTCCTTCAAATAATCGACCAAAGAGAGAAGGCATTCTAAGATTCATTTGCAAATTTGTGTCACGGGTAAAAGCAGCCTACTTTCATGTGGTGCAGATACACCTGTTCCTATTGTGACATCAGCAATGCGAGATTGCAACCAGTTAAAGAGTATTTGTAGGCTAACACAAACCTCTCAGGGAAAGTTATTGAGAGGGGTATTAGTAACATCATCATTTACAGACTACTGGATGTATTGAAGGACAGTGATTTAGACTTTGACAATGACAAGATCAAGATGATACGAAAAATATGCATCGAAAGCAATCGGTTCTTACCTCCCTCTTAGACGTGGGGCTTAGCCCCACGCCACGTATTGTGGTATAGCCTCATTTTACCAATTTTGTTTCACCCTTGTACGACTTGATGGGGGTATTCCCGTCCTTCGTGTTTTCTACGCGGTCGTCCTTTTCTGTTCTTAAACGTGGACCTGGTTTCTCTATATGGGACAATTGTCCTTTTCTGTTCTTAAACGTGGACCTGGTTTCTCTACATGGGACAATTGTGGATGCCAAATCTGCCACTGTACTGTACGTAGCAATCTGGAAGAACGGAAGATCTTGTCCTAAGGTTTGTTCCCACGCATGTTAGGTCACAGCATCAAGTGTCTCATACAATTAGTATATATTACACCATGTGCACGCTCCATGTATCACGTCATGCTAACAAAACTGTTGCTCGTGTTGCGCCTATAAGAAAGCCCAGAGGTTCTGTAACTTCAGACCGGAACCCGTCCACATTTTCGTTTGGTTCTGAGTATTAGTTTTTTCTCCGTTCTAGTAGTACTCGAGCGAGCTGCTGTCAAGTAAAGAGAGAAGGTTTGATTAACATGAGGAATATTCTCTTGTTTTCGGTGTGGACGCTGGTTGTCAATCAGTGCCTTCGCACGAATTACCTCGCTTTCGGGATGAGAAACGAGATTAGTGACCTAGAAAGTGGAGAAAGGAGGGATTCCAGTCTCCATCCCTTGCAAGATAGGTTTAAAAATAGACACTATTATAGTCTTCCAAGCGAGGATATAACCACCCCATCAGCTACCCAGTTGTCTGAAGTGGAGATGTTGTTTAGTTTCAAAATGTCGATTCAAGATCCAAGAGGAGAGTTAGCGAACTGGGAGTTGAATGACAGTAGCCCATGCTTATGGAGTAGTATACACTGTAATTCTGATTTGGGCGAGGTTGTTAGGATCGATTTGGCTGGCATGCAGCTGAATGGTCATCTGTCATATCCATTATGCAACCTTTCGTCTCTTCAAGTTTTAAATCTGTCCAATAATTCGTTCGTAGGTTCTATACCAAAGTTCACAGCGGTCTGTGCCAGATTAGAAGAAGTTGATTTATCTCAGAACCAATTGACAGGACTGATACCATCTGAGTTAGGTGAATTGGAAGAGCTGCAGCATCTTTTCCTGGGGTTGAATGCGTTGACAGGCAGCATTCCTCCTTCTTTGAGAAATTGCTCCAACTTGCAAGAGCTTGATCTCTCCGTAAACAATTTGACAGGACGGATACCATCTGAGCTGGGTGAGTTGGGAGAGCTGCAGATTCTTTCCCTGTGGTCGAATGCGTTGACAGGCAGCATTCCTCGTTCTTTGGGAAACTGCTCCAACTTGCAAGAGTTGATCTCACCGATAACAACTTGACAGGACGGATACCATCTGAGCTTGGTGAATTGGGACAGCTGCAGGTTCTTTACCTGTGGTCGAATGGGTTGACAGGCAGCATTCCTCTTTCGTTGGGAAACTGCTCCAACTTGCAAGAGCTTGATCTCGGCCAAAACAATTTGACAGGACGGATACCATCTGAGCTGGGTGAATTGGGACAGCTGCAGGTTCTTTACCTGTGGTCGGATGGGTTGACAGGCAGCATTCCTCTTTCTTTGGGAAACTGCTCCAACTTGCAAGAGCTTAATCTCGGCCAAAACAATTTGACAGGACGGATACCATCTGAGCTTGGTGAGTTGGGACAGCTGCAGATTCTTTCCCTGTGGTCGAATGGGTTGACAGGCAGCATTCCTCGTTCTTTAGGGAACTGCTCCAACTTGCAAGAGCTTGATCTCGCCCAAAACAGTTTGACAGGATGGATACCATCTGAGCTGGGTGAATTGGGAAACCTGGAGCATCTTTACCTGTCGTTGAATGAGTTGACAGGCAGCATTCCTCGTTCTTTAGGGAACTGCTCCAACTTGCAAGAGCTTGATCTCGTCCAAAACAATTTGACAGGACGGATACCATCTGAGTTGGGTGAGTTGGGAGAGCTGCATGTTCTTCAGCTGTGGTCGAATCGATTGATAGGCATCATTCCTCCTTCTTTGGGGAATTGCTCTAACTTGCGACTGCTTAGTCTCACCAATAACAATTTGACAGGACGGATACCATCTGAGCTGGGTGAGTGGGGAGAGCTGCAGGTTCTTCAGCTGTGGTCGAATGGATTGATAGGCATCATTCCTCCTTCTTTGGGGAATTGCTCTAACTTGCAACTGCTTAGTCTCACCAATAATAAACTCAGTGGTCGGATTCCTGCGTCATTGAGTAGTTTGTACAGTTTACTAGTGCTGGACTTGAGCAACAACCAGTTCCATGGTTCTTTGCAAGCTAGTTTAAAGAGTCTACCCACATCGTTGCGAATTCTCAAAGTGAGCTCAAATAACTTGACGGGTCCATTTCCTCACTGGATACTTTCATTGACATCTCTCCAGCTGCTTGACCTGTCAAACAACAAATTCTATGGAGTTCTTCCCAGCGACCTATCAAAGATGCAGGGTTTCATTTTCAATAGTGGTGACATCGATATCCTCCGACAAGAGATAGTGGTGTTGGCAAAAGGCCTACTACTTCGACTCACATACGTGGAAGTGGATCGAATCTTGTTCGATATAAGTAACAACAATTTCACAGGTTCTATCCCCGATGGACTGGGCGGTCTTCATGGATTACGTTACTTGACACTATTTGGTAATAAGTTCGATGGTCCTATCCCATCCCGTCTCTCCGAACTCAAATTGTTGGAGTCCCTTGATCTGTCGAGGAATAACTTATCAGGAAACATCCCGTCAAGTTTTGCGCAATTCACCACGGTTAGTTATTTCAATGTGAGCTTCAATAACCTAGAAGGGCCGATTCCCAGTTCTACTCAGTTTCAGACGTTCAACAAAGAATGGTTTGATGGAAATCCTGGACTTTGTGGTTTGCCACTAGATCTGTGCAAAGAATCTCCCCAGACGGCGACTGGAGGTTCCGAAGCGAGGAAAAGTAGAGATGTAGATGACTTACTGTCATGGCCCTTTGATGACTGGGTGTCACTTCCTGCATATCTACTAGGATCTGTTGTTAGTTTTTGTGTTTCCTTAGGATTCACCTTTGGTTCAAATCATATCAGACGAACTACTTTCAATATGGCTTTTGCAGTTTACAGGAAACTAGATTTCATTCGCAATCCACAAGTATCCGAGATGTATGGGCTCTATAGACTGAGAACATAATCTGTAAAATGTACATGTGGAGTTGGATTTTTGGCGAAATTGGATTTCACACTTAATGACCTTTCGGTCTATTATGAATATTCCAGATTATTCGATTCGGAAAGTCTTTCCTTTTTTTCTTGAATCATTATTATAGATAATGTACTCATTTTGAAACTCTAATTTGATTTTTTTTATATCTTATGAGTAATGCACAGATTGAGTTCTAATCAGCTACTTTGTGTCTGGTGGTCATACAATGATCACCGGACACAAAGTACACCATCGTGCAGTATTACACCAAATATTGAAAACTATTGCCAAAAACCAAAAAGCGGCTACCAAGTACACAAGTGTGTAATATGGATTACCTGCTTAGTACATTTGGAAGTTAATCTATTGATTTAGAACGGTAAGTATATTTTTTCGTTCCCATGAGGATCCGGCTGGAATTGACTAGAAATAAAGATCAAATATCACCATGTCACTAGTTGTCTATTATTCTTGCATGTTTAACCTCTTGAGCAAAAATCACTACCAGAAGAGGATAAGGATACTTACTATGGCATACTAGTTGTCTATTATTCTTGCATCTTTAACCTCTTGAGCAAAAATCACTACCAGAAGAGGATAAGGATACTTACTATAGCATACTAGTTGTCTATTATTCTTGCATCTTTAACCTCTTGAGCAAAAATCACTACCAGAAGAGGATAAGGATACTTACTATGGCATCCTGCAATATAGAGAAATTTGTAACCACTCAATTGAAAGATCTAAGAAGCCCTTGAGAGTGGTGGTACCATGCCTAAATGCCGAAGGCTTCTTTCTCTTAAATAGCCTCTTTTACCTTGGTGGCTAGTCCCTCCCCTGGATATATTTGACCCCGAAGGTCAGTTTTCAGGCTGAAGATTCTTTCACCCTCATGCCATTGCTTACTGTGCACATCTCTTCCTAAAAAAACAAAATCCCAACAAAATCCAAAATAGACTGTCTACTTGGCTTTTCTATTCCATGGTACTCTCAATACTCCATCATTCCAAGAACCCTCCCTTGCATTGACTTGCTTGTTCAAAGTGTCAAGGATAACTTCCTTGATAATCTGCAAATTTCATGCCCAAGTACTTAAGCTAAAAACTCATTTGCACTAAATGTCAAGGGAAACTTCTTTGATTTAGTGAAAATTTCATAAGCTTGCTTGTTCAAAGTGTCAAGGATAACTTCCTTGATAATGTGCAAATTTCCTACCTAGGTACTCAAGCACTCATTCCCACTAATTTCAAGGGAAAATTCCTTGATTCAATGAAAATTTCATAAGCAAAATACTCAAACACACACTCCAACTGCAAGGTTCCTCACCTCTACTCAACCAAGTATACAATCAAAGATGTAAGCAAAATCCATTCAACACAAAAGACTTAGAAGAAATGTTTGAGCTGAATGCTTTGTTCATGAAAGAAGTGGAAATTGTTAATGTGGGTCTCAACCCCTATATATAGTTTCCTAACTGTAGATTGAAGAATATCAATGGCTGAGGATGCACATAATCTCCTAGCTACTTGTACTCCACTTAATGCTAATTTTACCTATTGATCTTATCCTTAGTGCAATTAAGAAGTGATTGTGCAATGACCGTTACCCACAAATACTCATTGTCATTTACTTTACAAGCAATTATCAGGTACAAAACTGGTCCTAAGTCAAACAGTATTTCTGGACAAAGATAACATCACGACAAAGGTAGAGTTTAAGGCCATAGAGCATTCAAGCCAAGGGTGTGCTTTATACTTGAATCATATCTACTTATTTCTCTTGGGCTAACAATCATCCAAGGCTTCCATCTCCAAGGCTCTCTCCAGGATAGCTTCCATCTCCAAGGCTCTCTCCTTACATCCTGATCCATCTCTCTCTTCTCCCATAATTGCATCACATTGATCTTGAGATCTACAGGTTTTTTTGTGATGGTTTGAAGTGTGGATGCAAGAACTTGAGCAAATACTACTTGTGGTGCAACCCTTGCCACCAGAGTATCAAAAGTTTCCCCATAGCTTGAGGAAGATGCACAACCCCTTTCACCACCAAATCACTCTCACCCTCTTCTAAACTCTCTTCCATATGAATTGCAATCTTGATAGCTTTAACCTTGGAAGAAGGTTTCTCATATACCACCTTACTTCTAATCTATGGTCTCAACCCTCCCACAGAATTCTTGGTGAGCATGACTCCTATGCTAATCATAGTAGTCTTCACATCATCTCCACCCTTCCTCAACCATATGCAAAATCTGGACTCCAACTTCTCCACCATTTTTACATTCTCTCACTTTCTCTCTATGTCCTTGTTTAAGAAAGGTGACCTCACTCATCAATCTCTCATAACTCTCATCTGGAAGAAAGTTCTTAATGAGTGCTGAATTCAAACTCATCCAAGACTCTTCTTGCCCATCTCTCCTCTCTCTCTCTTGGTATTTTGACTCATACTATGTAAGTGTTACATCCTCAAAGAAATATGGTAATAATGAGGTCCACTCATTCTTCCTCCTCTTATTATTTCCTAGGTAATCTTTCTTGAAGTCTGTCAAAAAGACCTCCACATCTTCTCCATTCTTGCCAAAGAAAACTGAAAGGTTCTCCATCTTAACTCCTCACTATCTTTCTTTTCTCTCAATTTCTCTTTTCTTTTCTCTCACTCTATAACTAATAGAGTATGTATATGACTTACACCATTTGAGAGTAATCCACCCTAGGGAATACAAAAGATTCAGGTTGCTACAAGATTTTTTATAGCAATATTAATTCCTAGAGTGCATATTAATCAAACTCCTGTGGATAGTTTATCCATAAGTTAAAATATTATCTCTATCATTAATCTTGAGAACTATGTAATGAAGATGGTAGTATTTCTATAGCTATACTAAGACTCTCTCCAAGATCCTTCACCAAAGGCTTCAAAAGTGCTTTTACTCTACTACATTCATATCTTTTTGGAAATCCTTGCATTCCACAAACCTCACACAACTCCTTGGTCTTAGATATTCTCCTTCTCAATCTTGGTGAAGAAGGTCCAACATGCAAACCCAAGTCAAGTAAGTCTCTCCTTTTCCTCAATCCCTTGCTTTTAAAAGTCAATAGACATGAGCTTACCTTATGTCCCTTCTCTCTACATAAAAAGCACTTAGACTCACTCTTTCCTCCAAGTGATGTATATTTTTGGATCCTCTCAACACTCTTTTCAAACTCTATTTTAAAATCTTTTTCCTCAAATCCACCCCTACAATCACCTCAAATCCTTGGGGATCCTTGCATAGCATCAATTTCCACTCTTGGTGACCCTCCATGTTCCCAAGATGAGTCTAAACACTCAACATGTTTTTTGTTGCTCTCACACTCCTCATGCATGAGATCTCAACTTTGCACAATTGACCCTTCTTCACAATGTCACACAAATCTCTCAACTAATATGTCACATTCCTCTAACATTCTTCACACTTAATCACAAGTTGTGGGTGTCCCTCACTGCAAAATTTCAGATCTTTTCATTGAGCCATTTGGCCTAGGCACTTTTGTATTCATCACACATATTTCAGATTTGGTCTGAAAACTACCCCCTCACTTTAAAAACTAATAATTTTTTTTGCAAGAATGATCTCTCTCTAATTTGTGTGACAATAAGTAGGATACAATGCACTCAATTTTCTTGGAAAGTTTCAGAAAAATCCACTAAAAACTGACAAAATGCCAAACTCTGTAAAATTTTCCAAAAAGCTTGCAATTATGGGGAGCAATCTACCCTATCAACTTTCAAATATTCTAGCTTAGTGGGCATAGTAGTGCTCACAAAAATTTGAAGTTTGCTACTTGAAGGACAATCCAAGCTATCATGCATAGAGATTTCAAATGCAGATCTTAAATTTGAGATTTTGCCCAAAATCACCGTAATCTCCAAAATCTGCAATCCACATCACACAATATCTCCAAATTCTCTCATGTGTAAAAGATATACAAAATCACCTCAAAAACATCATAATGGACTATCCAAATCCTCTCATGTGTACAAGATATATGAAATCACCTCAAAGACATCATAATGAACTATAAGGTATACAAATGAGTCTAGGTTCTCTAACATAAATTTAGCGCTCTCCTCCCCTAATCTCCTTTCCAAGTGGGCTCTCATAGCCTCCTTTTCTCTAATATAGAATTGTATATGGAATACTACTTTGCCTTCTAGAGAGGTCTTGGCAACAAAACCAAAAATGTGAGCCAACTTGTCTCTCACTCAGCATGAACCTATGATGGCTATTATGGTAACACCTAATGGACTAAGAAGGCAAAGAACCTCAACTCCATCATACTCCTCCAAGGATAACACTCCAAGACTCAAGACATTGCTCACTATAGAATTCAATGAGAGAAAGCTAGTTCCAAATGAAAGGATTATGAGTATCTCTTCACCCTTAATTTATATACTTGTGAAATAGTTATGCACCAAAGTTACTAATTACTAGAGTAACTTAAGTTACTAGGCTAAAAATAAATAAAAATTAAAAAGCTAAAGGAATATCCATATTCATGTGAATATTCTCCTAAGCATGTGGTATTATCTTGACCCAACCACTAAGTCAAGGATTCCTTCACATGGGCTATCTTTGGACCATAGAAAAATCCAAAACAAAAGGGCTTGTGGGTCCAAGAGTTCTCAACTCTTTACTTAAAACCAAACACTTAGGAATAATACTAAGTCAACACACTAGAATCCAAAATAGTGGTGCTCAGTTTTTCCACTTCCTCTAAAGTAAGGTCCCATCTATCTTAGCTATGATTAACTTTAGCTAATAATGATTAATATAGAACCATCATTTATCTTTATATAAATAATATCTCTTAAGTACTTATCATGCCAAACTAAATATCACAATAACACATATATGCAGAAATGGGTATTATATCACCAACAGAAGTTGCACTTTAGGACATATCATCTGAAGACCAAAAGTTGGTGATTGTAAGTTAGACAAAGGTTTTGGAACATGGGGAAACAACTTTGTTAGAAGATGAAGATGAATCTTAAGACTTGTCCTCTTCATCTAAAGAAGACTTGGAGGAAGAAGTCCGATTCAATTACTTGGAATGCTATGTGGTAGAGGTCAAAGACAAAGACCTATATGACATCACATTGGGTGAAAATGATTTGGAGGAAGGAGGTTTGTTTACTATTTGACTCAGGTTAAGCTGAGTGAGCCATGTTGAAGGAGTTACCAACCCCAATGATTGTCAAGATGTTGTTCTATCCGAAGGAAAATTTTTGAAAATTTCAAAGATAGTTACTTCAGACAAGTTGGCAGGATACAATGCCCTGTTTATAGAGTACCATGATGTATTTTCCTGGTCTATTTGATCAAATGCTAGGTATTCCATGACAATTAGGAGAACATCAAATTGATTGTATTGAAGGTGCAGTTCTGGTTTGGCAACAATAGTATTGATTGAACCCAAAGTACTCACTTTTAGTGAAACATGAAATCAATAAGTACTTAGGGATTGGAATAATCTTTCTCATCTTAAGCATTGAGAGGGTTTCCCCCATTTTCATTGTTCTGAAGAAGAAGCCTAAGAGAATTCAAGTGTGCCAGTAATTGAATGCAGTTATAAGGAAGGATCATCATCCTTTTCCTTTTATCGATACCATTTTGGATCAAGTAGTTGTGCATCCTTGCTATAGTTTTCTTGATGGATTTTTGGGTTATAACCAAGTATCCATTAAAGAAGAAGACAAGGATAAAACCACCTTCACTATTAATTGGGGCACATTTGCTTACAAACAAATGCAATTTGTGTTGTGTAATGTTCCTTTGAAGTGGATGATGAATGATTTTTTAAGAGTTTTTGCAAAAATTTGTGGAAGTGTTTATAGATGACTTTGGTGTGTTTGGATGAAGAGATGTACATTTAAATTACCTTTGCTAAACTTTTGAAAGGTGGTTTTTTGCTGGCTTGTCAATACACCTAGAGAAATGCTTCTTTGCAATGAAAGAGGGAATTCTTTTGGGGAATTGGGTCTCAAGTTGAGGTATTGAAGTTGATGTTGAGAAGGTGAAAGTAATCTAAACTTTAAAATCTTCTAAGAACATTTGGGAGCTAAGAGCCTTCTTGGGACATGTCGGATACTATACATGCTTCATGTCTATGTGGTACTAGCTGCACCTTTAACAAAGCTTCTGAAGAAGTCCAAAGACTATGTGTAGGGAGTGGAACAAGAAGAAGCTTTCTAAGTATTGAAGAAAAAATTGGTGGAAGCACCAATAATGAGAGCCCCAAATTGGGATGTCCTTTTTCATGTGTATGTGGAACTTCATCCATGGCAATTGGAATAGTCTTGAGTCAAAAGGATGAGAAGAAGACAGACTACCCAATTTACTATGCCAGCCGACAACTTTTGGTTAAAAAGAAGCCTTTGAAATGATGTATGCCTTCAAGAAGGTTTGCCACTATTTGTTGGGAGACAAGTTTGTCTTCCATGTAGACCATTATGCTTTGTAGTACTTGGTGAAGAGGGCGGACTTGTTTGTGTGAACTGCAAGATGGATCTTGTTATTACAAGAATTTACATACACTACACAAGTAAGGAAGGGAGCTTCACATGCAAATGCGGACTTCCTATCTAGGTTAGAAACTCAAGACCAGGATTTTGAGGTCAATGACCGATTTCTTGATGAAGTATTGTACCATTTGATGGCAATGCAAAATATGAGGTATGTAGTGAAATATCATTATTTGCATACGTGCTAGTGTCCTGAAGGATTGGACCTGGAGCAATCGGCAGTCTTTCTCAAGAAAATGGGACCGTACCAATTGAAGCGCAACATTTTATTTAAGATGGTGAGGACAAAGTACTTTGGAGATGCTTGGAAGCATACAAAATTGGTGGAGTAATAGAGTCCTTACACTTGGAAGCATCAAGAGGACACTATGTCTTGAAGAATACAAGAAAGAAAATTCTTACAGCAGGGTACTGGTGGCCTATGATGTACAAGGATACTCAAACCCATATCTGAAGTTGTGTTATATCAAAGAACATGGAAACCGATGCCTATTTCCCAATGGCCTTTGAGACCAATTTTGCCATTGGCCCCATTTGAGAAATGGGAATTGATTTTGTGGGTCCAATTCAACTTGTGACCCAATTCACAAAGAAGAGATACATCTTGGTCTACATTGATTCTGCTACCAAGATTGTGGAACCTAAGGCAATTCAAAGAGATGTTGTGGAAAATACTACAAAATTTTTCTTCCAAAATATCATTTCATGTTGCGGATGTCCTCTAGAATTGGTTAGTGATCAAGGGACTCATTTTTTGAACTCCATGGTAAAAGTGTCATCCAAGTACTTCCAAATTAAACATTGGAAGATGACTATTTATAACCCAAAAGAAAATGGACTAATAGAGAAAGCAAATGGGTTGTTGTGTAAAATTTTAAACAAGGTGATTTTCCATTATGCATATGATTGGGACACAAAGTTACTTGCAACATTGTAGACATATCAAATGATAGAAAAGATCACAACCAAGCAAACTCCATACTTCTTGACATATGGATTGCATCCCATACTGCCACTTGAATTTGAAGTACTATCATATCGCATTCTCTGTGAGGAATGTTTATAGAAAGAAGAGAGTCATGATCTTTGGATCCATTAATTGATGTGGTTAGAAGAAAAGAGAGATATGACAACCCGGCAAATATCACTTTTGTGATAATCCGGTAAGTAAAGTTTGTTCTAGTAGAGATACGAGTCATAAATGTCCAAATACAAAGCAAAGTAACAATTTAGTTCTTCTTGAGTTCTTCTTTAGTCTCTCATGTAGAAACCACACCCAAAAGAGAGAGACAAGCACTGATTTGCAGTCTTGTCACAAATTTACACTCCTTAATCACAACTCCATCAATCCTTTCCAAACAATCTTGGTTGTGATGATTCAGGCTCTCCCAAAAACGGCACTTCATTGCAAAATGACTTCGCCTCAGAATTGTGTTCCACCCCTCCACTAAAGGCACAACTTCCTTGATCAAAATTGCTTCACATCAACCTCGCACTGCACTCACAAATGTTGAATACTATCAACACTACAATTCCTCTTAGATATGTCAAGGCATTGCTTCGATTGCACTTCACTCAGGATCAAACACACAGAATAAAGATCAAGGCAGCGGAATCCAACATCCAACAAACACACTGACTTGCACTTTGAATTTCTCCAAACACTCACAAACACAATTGCAAAGTTGATACTCGGAATCAAGCTCAAGCGACAAGCACTGCTTCAGAGCACTTCGCTTTATCTATTCTCAGAAATAATGAGCACTGAATAACATTTCCCTACAAATGCCACTTTTAAATAGTGAACAAATTGACATACCATTCTAACAACTATACCGTTCTACAACAACTTTTCTAACCTACAGATCCGAAATGACAAGCACTTCTTCATATTTGCCTCTTCAAATCTCAAAACTATTACTACTCCGATCCAATGTCTTGTTGATTCGCAGAAATAACAAGGTGCGTGCTTCGTCCTTGGCTTTCAAACCTAAACCCGAAGTAATTTTACTTCCTACTACTCTATCCTCGGGTTTCATATCTTCTACTTCCTCTACCAGATCTAGCAATTCTCTTTCCTGATCTGAAATTGCACTAGTGGGTAACCCTTCTAACTCTTCATCTCTCGACCCACTCTTCTCCAATGTCTCCAATGGTAACTCCAAAGACATTTGCACTCCTATATTATCTACTTCGGGTTTGGCTCTAACATCCTTTTGAAGTTTATCTATCTCCAATTTCACTAAGTCTAATCTAATCGCAATATTGTCTTCTACCTCTAGGATCTTCCTATCTACACGAGTCCTGAGACTAATTAATAGTGCATTCAAATCAGTGTCTTTTGCCTATCTTTGCCTTGTCTCCTGCACCAACAATTTCAACTCGTGCAGCCTCGTTTCTTCAATCCGAACGCTGGCCTCTGTACTTAACATTGCATTCATCCTGAGGACAATCTCCTTCAATGGCTCTAATCTCATTTTCCTTTCTCGCTCTTGATCCGCAAGCCAACCCTCCCTATACATCGCCAATTCCGCTTTGAACTCGGCTTTCACCATCTCCTTCTCCTTCTCCTTCTGTACAACCTTCTCCTCTTGACTATGAAGTAACTCTCGTAATCTTTCTTCTTCCCTATATCGTGCTGCCAACTCTCTTTGCCAGAGCTGCTTCTTCTCTTCTACACTCTCCATCACCCTATCAAGCTCTTGTTCCCTCTCTGCTACTCTCGCCATAGCATGGATAACTTCTACTCTTGAATCAGCAAACTGCTGCTTCAAGATTTCATACTCTGCTACTTGTCTTTCCCTCGCTATGTCGCTCTTCTTCACAAGTTCCTCTCGATACCTCACTTCTCTCTTTAGTTCTTCAATTACCTGAGTCGTCATTACTGCCTCCGCTTGCAGTACTACCCTTTCCTCCTCGCCTCGGGTTATACTCTTCTTCAACTTTGAGTTCTCTTCTTCTAATCTTGCTAATACTTGCAAGATAGTCTTCACCTCCAGACATGCCGACTGCATCTCCTTCTTCTTGTGCTCCAACTTCACCAACAATGGACACACGATCTTCCGCAGGTACTCCACTCCATCATTCGCAGCTACCTCCTCTTGCGTAGCAACTTCCCTTTGCACTTCGTGTTCATCCAATACTCGCCTTCTTCTCTGCAGTCTTTGTATCGGCACTGACGCCCCGCTTCCCGAGCTTTCATTCACCTCTTCTTTCACGTTACTCGGACCTACATCATACTTTGCCTTGCATCTCGAGTGAACTCCCCTCTGAACTACGATCTTCTCTTTGGCCTTGGGTATCTCATCTTCCAACTTTGTGTTGTCCTCGGCTTTGATCTCTCCCTGCACTTCTTCTTCCTCCTCTGCAGCAGCTTGCACCAATGTCATTTCTCCACCCTCATCGCTGTCGCTACTCGTATCTCCACTTTGTAGCATTAGCTCGGGCTCCTCCTCGTGTTCCAAATCTTCGGACTTGCACTCGGCCTCACCTTCCGAGTCATCGTCTTCTGACTTGATCACCACCATGCCTCACCTCGGGTTTCCTCTCCTGGTCTTTTGAGATTTTGTCGTATCTTTGGCTTTGCTTCCTTTGATTTTGGAGTACTCACTTCTATCTCCACATTCTTCCTCGTCTTCTTGTAGTACTTGTCAGTGCTTCTGATTTGCAAGATGAAATACTTCTCCTCTACATCAACCTCCTTTCTCAAATTGGGATGGAAATGCGACACCATCCAAGTTCACTCCACCGAGTTTAGCAAGTTCAACCCGAGGTAGAAATGAGCTGCAAATGGCACGATGTAATGTGGAGGCAATTTATCCCACAGATTCCACACCATTTGTCGTGTTCTCCCATGGAAACACCTCGCCCAATTAATCGGTTCTCTTGCAAACAATTTGTGAAAGAACATTGCTTGGTATTTCATCACGTAAGTTGTTCTCTCCGGCTTCAGGATTGCCATCAGAGCACTCACAATTCCACTCTTGATAGAATCTTTATAGCTCTCGACTTTGTACCCATTCTTCGTCCGCTTTGATGAGAATGCATCCCTCACTTCTTGGGTTTCTTGGGCTATCTCTCCCTTCCCCAAGAACGTGGCCCCTTGCTCTGAGCTTGCTTCCTTCCCGAGTACTAGTCTCCAATCCGACTCTGTCCAGCGAGCCGGATTTCCTCTCTTCCCTTCTTCCTGTGGTCCATTGAGACATTGGCTCTTGATGATCTCAGTCATGAACCCTGGAAAACTAACATTCCAGTTCCATGCCAAGAATGTAATCCGAAGTCGGCTCAAAACTTCTATTCTTGCGATTACATCTAACCTCCAAATTGCATGATTCCTCACTGCAAATTCAGAGTTCTTCTTTCCCTCTCTCATCTCTCCTGCTTTCTCACTATCTCTTGGTTTCACTCTTGCGACTTCTCCCTTACACACTAGCGCGTCTCCAACTCTATTTCCCTTCCCCCGATCACCTATAAGACGACTTCTCAATGGCGGAGGAAAATTGCTCGACATTGCTTTGTCACGAGCTCAATTTTTATAGAGTTGCGCTTTCTTCATCTTTCTTCACTTTGAGTTTCTACCGAGAAATCACACCTCCTGCATGCACTTGTCACTATCAATCGTACTTTGCGGGTATGGGCTGCCGGTTTTGAACGGTCCCTTCTTGAATTTCTCGCCCCGATGAAAGGTTGTTAGACTGACTTTGCCTCCGGTTGAGCTCCCCCCGATACAAAGACTCCTTACTTCAGGTTGTATGCTGATAGGGCATTTCCGAGTACTTTGCCTTATGACCCGAAGTCACTTTACTTTGGGTTTCATCCTGAAGACTCTTTTCTTCGCCTTCTTTGGCCATACAGGCGCAATTTGACTTCTCTATACACTTCTTCTTCTTCATTTTGAAAAAAAAAACAAAAAATGTGGGCACCACAAGAGACAATGCAATGCAAACCACAAAGGAAGTACAAGATCAGTAGAAAGTGAGGCATGATAAGCAAATAAAGCATGTTGTTGTTTGAGAGAGTGATTTGTTATTGTTAAATGATAATCACCAAATATTCTTTCTAGGTATGCTACATCTCCAATGGATGGGGCCATATCGTGTAGTCCCAATCTATGAAAATGGCTCTATTCAACTTGTAGACTTGGATGGAGATCCATTTGCCACTCAAGTGAATGGGTGGAGAGTCCAAACATATTGGAATGTGGACTCAAACATGTATAAAGAAGGAAGTGTCGGTGTTTGCAAAGATACTCACATTTGAGGGAGGGGGTATGTGGTACTATAAGTTCGCCTATCTCTCACTCAAAATGAAACTCTGATGGCTATTATGGTAGCGTACCATGGACTAAGAAGGCAAAGAACCCCAACTCCATCATACTCCTCCAAGGCTAACACTCCAAGACTCAAGACATTGCTCACTAGAGAACTCAATGAGAGAGATAGTTGCAAATGAAAGGATGCTGAGCACCTCCTCACCCCTAATTTTTATACTTGTGAAATAATTATGCACCAAAGTTACTAACTATTGGAGTAACTCAAGTTACTAGGCTAAAACTCAAGTAAAGTCAAAAAGTATAAAGGAATATCCATCCACATGGGCATATTCTACTAAGCATATGATCTTATCTTGACCCAACCACTAAGTCAAGGATTCCTTCACATGGTCTATCCTTGGGCTATAGAAGCATCTAAAACAAAAAGGCTTGCAAGCCCAAGAGTTCTCAACTCAAAGCCAAACACGTAGAAATAATACTAAGTCAACACACTAGAATCCAAAATAGTGGTGCTCATCTTTTCCACTTCCTCTAAAGTAAGGTCCCCACTATCTTAACTATGATTAACTTTAGCTAATCATGACAAATGTAGAACCATCATTTATCTTTATATGAATAATATCTCTCAAGTACTTGTAATACCAAGCTAAATATCACAATACCACACACATGCACAAATGGGTGTTACATTTACCCCTGGATTAAGTTTTCACTTTGTCCTCAAAGTGAAGGTCTCTCTACCTTCTATGATACATCTTTACCTTATCATAGTTAATCCTATCAAAGTGTCTTCCTCCCAACTCCTTAGGATCATAGGTGTAATTGCCCCACACCTTTTCCACTATGAAAGGTCCAAAGTACTTAGGAAAAAACTTCTTTTGCACCTCTTGAATCGAGTAGAATCAAACAATAGTACCCAATCACCTTCTTTGCAATACTCCACCTTCTTCTTGCCTTACTTCTTGTCATAGCTTTCCTTTTGTTTCCTTTGGGCTTGCTCCACTCAGACCATAGCAACTACTCTTGCCTCTTCCAACTCCATGAGTTGTTCCTTCCTTGACTTCTCTGCATCACCTCCTTGTGCTTTCTTCAATCTCCTATGAATGCTTTGGAATGTAGGAAGAATAGGTGAATAGGTAGGGTAGACTCAATACCATATACCAATTGACATGGAGAATATTTGGTGGAAGTCTTCATGGTTTTCCTATACTCCCACAAAACCGTATGAATCTTCTTGTCCTAATGATGTTTAGCCCCATCCATTTTTGCATCTTTGGCCAACATCATCCACAAGGTCTAATTGGTTCTCTTTGCCAAGCCATTGGAATTTGGCTTATAGGATGTAGTTACTCTATGTGTGATAGAGAAACGTCGTAGCATGGTTGTAGTGATGCTTCATGTAAAATCTCCTCCTCTATCAAAAACCGACTCCAAAGGGCATCCAAACCTAGTGATAATGCATTCATAAAGAAATCTACCAACTTCATCTTCATTTTTTTCCCTCAATGGTCTAGCCTCAACCCACTTGGTAAGGTCATCAGTAACTACCACAATATATCAATTATTCCTCGGGGTTCTATTGAGAGGACCTACAAAATCAATTTCCCACTTCTCAAAAGGTCCTAGCAATGGAGTTGATCTAAGTGGTGGAGTGGATGTAGACTTTCTAGCAAAGGCTTGACAAACATGACAAGTTTTGCAATAATCAAGATAATCCTTGAAAATCCCTCTCCAATGGTAACCTACATCTAGAATCTTGAAAGAAGTCACCTTTCCTACAAAGTGTCCTCCACATACTAAACCTTCATGAAACTCCTTTGTGAGTAAGATAGACTCTTCCTTACCCACGGCTCTTCAAAGTAGACCATCTGCTCTTGGTGAAAAAGAATATCCTCCACCATTGTGTAAGGTATAGATCTTGCTACAAGGGCCTTCTTCTCCCTAGCATGCATCCCTTGTGGATAGTTACTTCTTGTCACAAAATCCACAATCTCCTTGTACTCCATTGGAACCTCTTGAGTGATTGAGATTGTCATGAGCTCCTCATTCGGGAAAGAACCATCCATTGGTTCATCTCCATCATGATCATAGGCCCTAGATAACAAATTTGCACTTGCATGTTTCTTCCTTGGCCTATCCTCGATGGTGTAGTCATACTTAAACAAGAGTGTAATCCACCTTGCTAGTCTCCCTTCCACATTAGGCTTGTTGAAGATGTACTTCAAAGCCTTGTGATTTGTGACTGTGGTGGCTTTCCCTTCGATCAAGTTGTATCTAAACTTCTTGAGATCAAAGATCACTACCAACCCTTCTCTCACTATGATAGAGTAGTTCTTCTCTGCTGAAACCATCCGCCTACTAGCATAAGCTATTGAATGATCATGCCCATCTTGGTCTAATTGACTAAGAGTGCAACCTATAGCTACATTAGAAACATCAGTGTAGAGGATGAAAGGATTACTCCAATCAGGTTTAGCAAGAATTGGAGCTACAACAAGGGATTGTTGAGCTCCTCAAAAGCTTTGAGAGCCTCCTTGTCTTCTAAAATTATCATGTAATCTACACCCTTCTTCATGTAGAGGGTCAATGCATAAGCCTTGTTGGAAAATGAGAAGATGAACCACCTATAGTACACAACCATCCCCAAGAATTGGTGTAACTTTGTCAAGCTTGAAGGGAATGGAAGGTCTAAGATTTGCCTCACCTTCTCAAGAGCAACTGCTATTCCATGCTTGGAGATGATGTGCCCCAAAAGTAGACCTTCTTCACATCCAAAAATGCACTTATTTGGGTTGAGTGATACATTTGCCTCATCCAAGCATTAAAAGACCTTGATTAGGTGCTCAACATGCTCCTCCTTGCTCCCTTAGACACAAAAGTCATCAATGAAGTCTCTCACAAATTTCCCAATGAAAGGTTGAAATACCTTGATCATGAACCATTGGAATGTGACTAGAGCATTGCAAAACCCAAAAGACATGACCTTGAAAGCATAAGGTCTCCAAGGTGTGGTGAATGTGGTGAGTTGTTGATGTTCTAGTGCAATCTTGATTTGGTTATATCGACTATAACCATCTCCAAAACTATACCTCTCATGACTTGTGTCTTCCTCCAAGACCTCATCAATGAATGGTAATGGGTAGTAGTTCTTCTTAGTAACAACATTTTGAGCTTCTTGTAATCTACACATACTCAAAGCTTGCCATTCTTTTTCTTCACAATCACAATTGGAGACACCCATTTGAATTCTCCATCTCAAAGATAAATCTAGCTTCTTTGAGCTTATCAATCTCCTCCTTCACAACCAAAGATATTGGTAGGCTAATGCAATGTTGCTTTTGGCGGATTGGTCTTGCATGTGACTCCACCTCTATCTTGTGCTCCTCCAAGGTGACTTCCTTCAAATCTTTGTAACTAAATGCAACCACATGGATGAACTTGCGGAAAATCTCCTAAAATCTCACCTTCTCCACCTTGGTAACATTTAGGCCATACTTGAGGGTAGCTTGCCTTCTCTCTACCTCCTCAAGTGTCAATGGTGATTTATCTGGGTCCTTCGAAACTTTTGGGTTAGATGCAAATCCATAGTACACAAGGGATACACATCTGAATCCGATTAAGATTCATCCTTCTCCATGCTTGTGTCCACACTTGAAGCTCCTTCTTCAGAATTTGATTCCCAATAATCAAAAGATGGTGTATCTGAATATGAAGTGTTGATGGTGTTAGTCACAAGAATTATGACTCTATGGTTTGATGGCCCAATCCTCAATTACTTTTTGTGCCATCGATCCGTTGTACGTGCTGCTCTCAACCATGGCCTCCCAAGAAGTAAGTCATAGCTTGAATCCTTCAAGACTTAAAAAATCATGAGATTTTGAACTCTTGTAATTGAAACTACCACTTTATCCAACACCCATACTGGTCAAACTTGTTGCTTGTTTGCCATGCTCACCACAAATGTTGAAGGTCTTGAGGGTATCATACCCAACTTCTTCATCAACCTTTCTGACATGGCATTCATAGTTGATCCTCCATCAACCAATGCATCCTTGATGTTGTGACCATTTACTCTCACATCAATATTGAAGGCATATTCACAAGCCTCCCATGGTGTTGGTTTGGCATCCACCATCCCATTGATATTGGAACTTTTTCCTTCTTCTTCCTCTTGCTCCTTGTAGAACTCAAACCACCTCTAAGTTCCTTTCTCAAAATAGAATTCAAAGCAATCAATTGGCCCATAGCGAGTTTAGCCTTGTGACTACCAACATCCTCTAAGACATTGTAGTTCCATTGTTGCTTTGAGATCAAAAGTCCTCCATACACAACTTCTTCCTTGGAGTCTTTGTTGTTGATGGTGTTCAAGTGCTTGTGCGAGTGCTCCTAATAGGCATAAGAGTATCTTGGCTAGGAGTAAATCCTTGAGAATAGTGCACATCCTTTGCAAAATGAGCTTTCTTCTTCTCTTGTGCCAAAAGCTCCAAATTAAGACTCTTGGAGTTTGAGCACTCTCTCTTCTCATACTTGCTCTCAACCATATCTATAGATGCTATTCCTTTACCTTTGTTTGGATTAGGAGCCACTTGGATTTCACTACCTCCCTCTTTCCTTCTATTGGCTCCCTCATAACCCCTTCCTCCATGGTAAGTGGAATTTGGGCAATTCCTTTGGATATGGCCTCTTCCTACACAACCAAAATAATTTCTCTCATTGAAATTGTTGGTTGGTTGGCTTCCTCTATATAGATAACTTTTGCAACTCTTAGGCCCTCTCCCCACATTCTGATCCACCTCTCTCTTCTCCCATAGTTGCACCACATTGATCTTGAGACCTGCAAGTTGTTCTATGATGGTTTGAAGTGGATCCTTTGGTAGAGGCACAAGAACTGGAGCAACTACTACTTGTGGTGCAACCCTTGCCACCAAAGTATCAAAAGTTCTACCATAATTATAACCTTGAGGAGGATGCACAACCTCCTTCACCACCAAATCACTCTCATCCCCTTCCAATCTCTCCTCCATATGAATTGCAATCTTGATAGCTTCAACCTTGGAAGAAGGTTTCTCATATCTCACCTTGCTTCTAATTTGTGGTTTCAATCCTCTCACAAAATTCTTTGTGAGCATGACCCTTATGCCAATTATAGTAGTTTCCACATTATCTCCACGCTTCCTCAATGCTATGCAAAATTTGGACTCTAACTTCCCACTCTTTCCTCATAGACTCTCACTTGCTCTCCATCTCATTGTTTGAGAAGGGTAACCTCACTCATCAATCTCTTATAACTCTCATCTGAAAAAAATTTCTCAATGAGTGCTGAAGTCAAACTTATTCAAGACTCTTCTTGTCTATCTCTCCTCTCTCTCTTTTGGTATTCTGACTCATACCATGTAAGTGCCGCATTCTCAAAATAATCTGGTAATAATGAGACCCACTCATTCTTCTTCCTCTCATTGTTTCTTATGCAAACTCTCTTGAAATCTCTCACAAAGACCTCCACATCTTCTCCATCCTTGCCAAAGAAAACCAGACATTTCCCCATCTTAATGTAATACTTCAAGGACAAGAAAAGACAAAAAGCATAAATTTTACACTCAATCATCCGATGCCCCAAAGGAGCACCTTCTCTTTATTATATAGACAAAGAGGATCTACTCCAAGGAAACTCCACCATAGGATTAGGCACACAGATAGGTGACATGTCAGAAAACTCCACCCTTAGATTACTTACTTGGATGGGTGACATGTCGTTCTTGGTCCTATTTGGTTGGTCAAATAAGCTTTGACCGGAGGGAATCTTTTAGGGAATCTTCCAAAAGAAATCTCAAAATCACATGGGTGAGGTACCGTGGGAAAGCTCTCAATGAGACAAAGCAAAGGGAAGGGAAGGCCAACTTATCATCCATTGGGGGGGGAATTTGCACATTTTTGGGGCCTAATTCATCCGTTTAGTACTCCAAAATTGCCTTCAAAGATTTCAGGCATATTCTGATTCCTACTCTATTAGTAGAAGTCCCCTTTTGGTGATACCTCTTTCTGATATGTTTAGTCCATCATGTGTAACATCCTTCAAGATGTTACCAAACCAATTCTCATCTTTAAATCATATGTCTAGCTATTGGTTCTAAGGTTTTCAAATCTATTTTGGTTTTTGCCTTATTAGTAAAAGTACTCTTTTGGTGCTAATTTTATCTGATCTATTCTGACCATCCTTTATAACATATTTCCTCATGTTACCAAACTAAATTTCACATCTAGATCATATGGTTAGCTCTTGGTATTATAGATCTCCCTCCTTTTAAGATGTAACGTCCTCATTGTGCAATTGTTGCTCAAACGCTTGCACCAACACCGGTGCATGTGTCAAATTGGCAGCCGGCTCCCAGGTTGCTTCATAGAATAGGTAACTTTTCCACTGTACTAGATAGTCCACCCGTGGATGGTGAGTACCACACATGCATTTTTGGATAAGACGCTCCACTTCATATTCCTCCATGCCATCAATGAGTGTCGTACAAGGTCAAATGTCTTGTGTGGAATGACACTGGCTTGATCAAGGAGCATATTTGCATAGTAGGGAAACATGGAACATTGGATGGATCTTCATGTGTGGTGGTAGCTTGAGGTGATAGGCCACAGCGCCGACTCAATGAAGAATCGAGAAAGGCCCAATAAAACGAAGTCCAACTAATGTGAGGTTGGTTGTCAATAGCCACACTTGATCCCCAACATTGAACTCCATGTGCCTATAGTGTGCATCAGCATAGTGCTCTTGTCAATATTGCACAATTTGTAATTTGTGCTTGGCGCTCTCCACCCCTTGTTGGATTTTAGAAACAAATGTGTTGATTGTGTCGACCTTGGTAGCCACCGGACGGATCTTCATCAAGCTAGAAGGTGTGAAGGGATGCTCACCATACATGAGGAAGAATGGAGTGACTTGGGTAGATGCATTCACTAAATTTTTGTAAGCAAATTCCACCAACGGGAGTAGGGTGTCTCACCTCTCTTGCTCTTCTAAGGTGAAGTTGCGTAACATGTCCTCAATAGTGCGATTAGCCAGCTCTATTTGTCCATCTATTTGTGGGTGGTAAGTTGTGGACATGGCCAACTTGGTTTTGAAGAAACCAAAGAGTGTTCACCAAAACAAACTAGTGAATTGAGTGCCTCTATCAGTGATGAGTACTTGAGATAAGCCATGGTGAGAGAAGACTGCATCTAATTATAATTGAGCTAGTTGTGGGGCAGTCACATCCTTGGTGGTAGGACATACATGAATCATTTTGCTGAGCTGGTCCACAAAAACCACAATGGAGTCAAACCTTTAAGGTGGTCTTGGGTAATTCACAAACGAGATCCATACTCACTTATTTCCAACATTGGGCAGGAGTAGGGAGAGGTTGAAGGAGCCTTGCATGAGCTTGATTAAAAACTTTGTTCTATTGACAAAGTAGGCAATTATGCACATAATCTATCACGTTGTTGCTCATCTTGGGCCAATAGTAATGACGTTAGACTGTATCCAAGGTCTTGTCCACTTTGATATGACCTGCAATGGCCGAATCATGACATTCTGCTAGAATGGTGGTGCATAATTCTGGGAAATTTGGGATCCATAATCTACCATCACAAAAGGTGAGTCCTTGGGTGCTAGTAATGTCTTTGGATGATTGTGCTTCTACAATCTGTAGATCAGTTTTTGTAACAGTCTAAATTTAGGGTTAATCTTAACCTCTATCACCAAGTTGTTTACCATTGGCATGCGGGTGAATGAATTAGCATGTGGGTGAATGCATTTGCAAGTTGTTTCTTACCTTCCATATAGGTGATTGTCATGTTGAAGCATTTTTGCCACTTTGCCCACCAAATCTGGAAATGAGATAGATCCTTTTGTGTCTTGAGGTAGACTATAGGTTTATGGTTTGTCTCTACTACAAGTGCTTTGTCGCCTAGATAGTGCTTCCAATGTTTGGTTGCAAGAATGATGGCTAGCTCTTCTTGTTCTATGGTGTGTTAAATGTGCTATGTGACAACCCGGCAAATATCACTTTTGCGATAATCAAGTAAGTAAAGTTTGTTCCCGCATAAATACTAGTCAAAAATGTCCAAATACAAAGTCAAACGGTAACAATGTAGTTCTTCTTGAGTTCTTCTTTAATCTCTCAGGTAGAAACCACATCCAGAAGAGAGTAATAAGCACTGATCTCAATCTTGACACAAAAATCTATCACACTTAATCACAACTCCATCAAATCTTTCCAAACAATCTTGATTGTGATGATTCAAGCTCTCCCAAAAATGGCACTTCATTGCAAAACAAGTTTGCTTTAGAATTGTGTTCCACCCCTCCACTAAAGGCACAACTTCCTCGATTAAAATTGCTTCACATCAACTCAACACTACACTCACAAATGCAAAATACTACCAACACTACAATTCCTCTTAGATTTGTCAAGGTGTTGCTTTGATTGCACTTCACTCAAGATCAAACACACAAAATGAAGATCAAGGCTGTGGAATCCAACATCCAACAAGCACTCTGACTTGCACTTCAAATTTCTTCACACACTCACAAACACAATTGCAAAGTTGATACTCAAAATCAAGCTCAAGCAACGAGCACCACTTCACAGCACTTCGCTTTATCTATTCTCAGAATTATGAGCACTAAACAACATAAGATTGTGAATGCCACTCTTAAATAGTGAAGCAATCGATAGTTATCTTCATAATGTATCTTTTCCTAACAACTCTAGAAACTTGTAGATCCAAAATGACAATGCACCTCTTTATATTTGCCTCTTCAAATCTCAAATCGGTTACTACTCCGATCCGATGTCAACTTCTTCCTCGGCTTTCAAACCCGATCCCGAAGTAACTTTACTTCCTACTGCTCTATCCTAAGGTTTCAAAACTCCTACATCTTCTACCAGATCTAACAATTCTCTTTCCTGATCTTTGACATTTCACTAGTGGGTAATCTATCTAACTCCTTATCTGCTGACCCATTCTTCTCTAATGTCTCCAATGGTAACTCCAAAGACATCTGCACTCCTATCTCTCTTACTTTGGGTTTTGCTCTAACAATTAATTTACTAATTCTACTGTGTCATCATCAAGAATTGTAATTGAAAGCATAAATACACTATCTACACCTTCAATTTGTAACCCACTTTCCTCCAATCACCCATGTAACTGACCCAAAGACACTTATTGTCTAATCTTGCACTTTGAGTTTATTCACTACTGCTACTTCTCCTTCAATTCATGTTCCATTTTCAATCAGAACTTAAATTGAAGTCATGGGTATCTTAATTATCTTCTTTTCGTACTATAACTTCCTCTGATCCCTATGGCAAAACTCTTGAAGTCAACTTCACTGCACTCCGAGGTCTGGCTTCCTCTAGTTGAACCATATTTGTCTTGAGGCAAAGTCTTTAGACCCAAAGTCATGTAAACCCGAAGTCCGAAGTACGAAGTCCAAAGTCACATTGACCCGAAGACACCAAACTACTTTGTACATCTGCTCCCAAAATTTGAGATACTTGTAACTTCTTCTATAGACCTCCAAACTTTGCGATTTTGGTTGCAATGGAAAGCCGTGAACGAGATGCTTCCAATGAAATATAGTACTTGATTTGGACTTTTGGTCATTGAGATATGGCCCCCATAGTATTCCTGACTTGTAATCTTCATTTTGATACGAAGAAACCCTCCTTCAGCGTCTGGTCCTAGTTTTTCTCTCCTTTGACACGAAGTTAGCTTCTTCGGGTTTGATCCAGTCTGAGTCCTTCTTTCTCTAACACAAAGTCGACTCCCTTGAGCTTGATCAAAACGTACGTTTCCACTCATTTCTTTTCCATTTGGTTTCAATTTGGTTTTGGCAAGGCACTTCTTCTTCAAAACTAGTCCAAAATGAAAAATGTGGGTACCACATGCTCTACCAGTAACAAATTTCAGGAGAAATATGCAATGGGATGCCATCCGTCATGCCACTCTTGTTGTAAGACTACTCATATTGCTACGCTGAATGCATCTATAGCCAACTAATTGGATGCTTTGGGTCATACCACTTCAAGATTGGTGCATGTAGCAAGGTAGCTTTCAATTCTTGAAAGGCCAATGCTTGTGTAGTTCCCCATGTCCACTTCTTCCCCTTGCCAAATAGTGCTGTTAAAGGTTGTGTAACCTTGGAGAAGTCCTTGATAAATCTACGATAGAATCCCGTCAACCCCAAGAAGCTCTTGAGTTGAGTGTGATCTTTTGGGGCACTTCATTTTTGAATGACCTCAATTTCTGTCAATACTTGAATGCCCTCTACACTTACTCTATGCCCCAAGTAGTTTACTTTAGACTTGCCAAACTCACACTTTGAGATTTTGGCATACAATCAATTTTGTCTTAGAATCTGGAGGACTTCTCGTAGATGTTGTTTGTGTTCTATCATTGTGCTACTGTATACTAAGATGTTGTTCAAGAAGATGATGATAGACTTATCTAAGTATGGACAAAATATGTCATTCATTAGACTTATGAAAGTGGAAGGTGCATTGGTGAGGCCAAAAGGCATCACAAGATACTCAAAGTGGCCATACTTGGTTTGACAGGCAGTTTTGTACACATCCTCCTTTGCAATTTGGATTTGATTGTAACCACTCCGCAAGTCCAATTTGGTGAAGTACCTTGCTCCATGGAGTTGATCAAACAGGTCATCTATGCAAGGTTAGGGGTATTTTTTCTTCACTATTTGTTGATTGAGACCCTGATAGTCAAGCACATGCGCATTGTACCGTCCTTCTTCTTCACAAACAAGATAGGAGCCCCATATGGTGATATGTTAGGTTGGATGAACCCTTTCTATAGCATCTCCTCAATTTGAGTCTTACACTCCTCTAACTCATGAGGTGATAGGCAATATGGGGCCTTACAAGGAGGTGGCTTCCCTAGGAGTGTCTCAATTTTATGATCTACTCTCCTTTTTGGTAGTAATCTTGAGGGTAGATCATTGAGAAAGACATCTTGAAACTCATCCACCATATCTTTCAGTTCCTCAGGAATTTGTCCAGCAAGTTGTGCACTTTGGCACTTCTCTTATTAGACCCATGAAACATCTATTGATCTTACAGATAGTTGCCATCCCTATGACATACAAAGGCAGGTCTTGCTTGTGTGATTTTTCTTTAACTCCAATGATTGACCATTTTTTGGTTCTCACTACTTTCTTTCTCCAATCTACCATAGGGTTGTAATGCTCTATCCATGGCATGCCTAAGATTGCATCATAACGAGCTAATTGTATCACTCATCACTTAATTGCTTCCTTATATTCTCTTATGAGTGTTACCCGTCTAGGTAGTGATTCAATCCTCTCTGTTTGCCCATTAGGTAACTCTAATTCTTTACTCTCATCTCTCTCTAGATCCATTTCCAATCTTATTGCAACAGAGTGAGATAAGAAATTCTTTGTTGCTCTCGGATCTATTAATACTCTCACTTGATTGCCTTCTAGGACTCCATTCACAACAATCAATTGTGAGGTTGCCTTTTGGGACCTTTGCGCATGCAACTTCTTCCTTACCTTGCTTCTTTGCTTCCTTATTGAGCCAATAAGGCCATGAGGTACATTTACTAGCAATTTTCATTTTCTAAAGTGATTTCCACCTCCTCCTCTTCAATGCACCTCTCCATGTTATTCAAAGATCACCTGTATGAAGGCCAAGGGTCTCTAGGGAAATGAGCATGATAGTTGGTAGATATGTGCCCAATATGGCCACAATTATAACAATGGCGTTGTTCTCCTTGAGTTCCTTCTTCTTGTGGAACTACATCTCTTCGTTCTTCTACCCATCCACGTTCTCCTTGAACTGGTCGTGTTCCTTGATCTCAAAATCAAAGGTTGCCCAATTTTATTGGTACTGGTCCACCCATGTGTGGTATTTCTGCCTGATAATGTTGAGGTGAAACTACTCCTTCACCTCCACCCAATGCTCCTACTATTCTCTATGCACAAGCAATGGCTTCAAATACTAAGTAAGGATTTTGCACCATGACTTCTTGGTGAATCCGCTCCTTCAACTCTCATTTGAAATTGTTGAGAGCCTCTGCTAGACTCATGTCGGTTATTGCAACTTGTAGATCCAGAAATGCCTGCATATACTTTTGTACGTTGTTCTTTTGTCTCAATCTCCATAATCGATTTTGAGCCATCTGCACGAAATCCACCAATTGGAAATTCTTCAACAATCTTTCTTGCATTGCTATCCACGTGATCTCCCTTCTCTCTGCCAACATGGATCATTCCCAAGCATTGTACCATGTGAGTGCTTTATTAGTCAAGTACCCACATGCAAACACGCTTGTAGCACGCTTAGTGATTTCTATTGAGAACAATCTAAAATATCAATTTATTCTTGAGATCCAATTTTCCACTACTCCCATTGTACGATGTCCCTTGTAAGGCTTGATGTTGTAGGTCTTCTTCATCCCGAGTACAAATGTGGCTTCATTGTAGGCACGGGTGCCTCTCCAAGTACTTCCGCCACAAGTATTGGGTTTTGAGATGACTCTTCTTCTTGCATTGCTTGATCATTCCTGAGGATCTGCACTTGACTTTGTAATATCTCCATGGTCATCTTCATCTATCAAAATTCATTCAACATCCCTTGCATTCCTTGCACCAACTCTTGCAATTATGGATCCATGGTTCATGCAACACTCAATTGCTAATGTCTACTTCAATATAGAGTCAATATGATCACTTTGGAAGGCACACAAACTATCAAAACTACCATTGGGACCTCAGAAGTTATCACTCGTTGATAATACTCCTCACCAAAATTCCTAACCATAAAATCTGTAAATATCACTTTTGGTTTCACTTCATAACGAATTTCTACTTGAATGTTGAAAGGGAGAGGATTTGGGACATTCACATCCATAACATCAAAAAAAATGTAGATTGTCAAATTCCATTCTTTGTCATATACCACCATAGGTAGAATCATTGAGTTAGGTGAGTTCATCACCTTGTCCATGAATTCTGCTCCAAAGTGATAAACTAGCAATACTCTTATTAGCTCACACTGGATGTACATAACCTTGATGTGGAATGGATTCAAGAATGGAAAGCTAGGTGCAGAAAATTGTCCTCCTGGTGCATCCATCCCATCCGCTCTCTAAAGTCCTTCCTAAGTCTAGCAATTACTCTATATTCTCTACCTCAAATTACTCAATTTCAGCAATTTATGTTTTTCCAAGAGGGGTGATCCACTCTCTTTGACTACAACACTCACTCTGATACTATTGTAATACTCTGAGGACAACAAAAGAGTTTACTCTCACTTTCTCTCCATCTCCTTGTTTGAGAAAGGTAACCTCACTCATCAATCTCTTATAACTCTCATCTGGAAAAAATTTCTCAATGAGTGCTAAAGTCAAACTTATCCAAGACTCTTCTTGCCCATCTCTCCTCTCTCTCTTTTGGTATTCTGACTCATACCATGTAAGTGCCGCATTCAAAAAAAATCTAGTAATAATGAAACCCACTCATTCTTCTTCCTCTCATTGTTTCATATGCAAGCTCTCTTGAAGTCTCACAAAGACCTCTACATCTTCTCCATCCTTGCCAAAGAAAACCAGAAGTTTTCCCATCTTAATGTAATACTCCAAGGACAAAAGAAGAGAGAAAACACAAATTTTACACTCAATCATCCGATGCCCCAAAGGAGCACCTTCTCTTGATTATATAGACAAAGATGATCTACTCCAAGGAAGCTCCACCATAGGATTAGGTACGTAGATAGGTGACATGTCAGCAAGCTCCACCCTTGGATACTTACTTGGATGGGTAACATGTCGGTCTTGGTCCTATCTGGTTGGTCAAACAAGCTTTGACTGGATGGAATCTTTTAGAGAATCTTCTGGTAGGAATCTCAAAATCACATGGGTGAGGTACCATTGGAAAGCTCTTGATAAGACAAAGGTGGGGGGAGGGAAGGCCAACCTTTCATCTATTAGGGGGGAATCTGCACATTTTTGAGGCCTAATTCATTTGTTTAGGCCTCTAAAATTGGCTTCAAAGATTTTAGGTATATTTAGATTCCTACTCTATTAGTACAAGTCCACTTTTGGTGATACCTCTTTCTGATATGTTTAGTCCATCCTGTGTAACATCTTTCTAGATGTTACCAAACCAATTCTCACCTTTAAATCATATGTCTAGCTAGCGGTTATAAGGTTTTCAAGTCTATTTTGGTTTTTGCCCTATTAGTAGAAGTACTCTTTTGGTGCTACTTCTATCTGATCTATTTTGACCATCATGTTTAACATTATTCCACATATTACCAAACCAAATTTTATATTTAGATCATATGGCTAGCTCTTGGTATTACACTCAACCTTTCATTATCTTTCTTCTCTCTCAAATTTTTTTCTTTTTTCTCTCATTCTATAACAAATAGAGTATATACATGACTAACACTATCTGAGAATAATCCACCCTAGGAAACACAAAAGTTTTAGGTTGCTTTAATATTTCTATAAAAACATCAAATCCTAGAGTGCATATTAATTAAACTCTCATGGATAGTTTATCCATAAGTTGAAAGATTATCTCCGTCACTAATCTTTAGAACTAGCTGATGAAGGTGGTAGTATTTCTATATATGTACTAAGACTCTCTCCAATATTCTTCACTAAAGTCTCCAAAAGAGCTTTTACTCCACTACACTCATGTCCTTTTGGAAGTCTTTCCACTCCACAAACCTCGCACAACTCCTTGGTCTTAGATCTTCTCCCTCCCAATCTTGGTGAAGAAGGTCCAACATGCAAACCCAAGTCAAGTAAGTCTCTCCTTTCTCTCAGTCTCTTGCTCTCAAAAGTCAATGGACATGAACTTGCTTATGTCCCTTCTCTTCACATGAAAAGCACTTAGACTCACTCTTCCCCCTAGTGGTGTAGGTTTTTGGATCCTCTCAACACTCTCTTCAAATTCTCTTCTAAACTCCCTTCTCCTCAAATCCACCCCTACAATCATCTCAAACCCTTGGGGAACCTTTCATATCCTCAATTTCCACTCTTGGTAACCCTTCATGTTCCCAAGATGAGTCTAAAAACTCAAACATGCCTTTTGTTGCTCTCACACTCATGCATGAAATCTAAACGTTGCAGAATTGACCCTTTCTCACAATGTTAATCACATCTCGCAATTGGTATGTCACAATCCTCTAAACTTTTTCACACTTGATCACAACTCCCGGGTGTCACTCCATACAAAATTTCAGATCTTTTCATCTAGCCATTTTGCCTAGGAATTTTCCTATTTAGCACACATATTTCAGCTATAAGTTATAAGTTTTTAACAAAGAGTTATAAGATTTTATAGTGAGGGGGTGACCAAAACCACCCCCTCCCTCACTTTAAAAACTTATAACTCTTTGATCAAAAATGATCTTTATCTAATTTTTGTGTCAATAGGTAGGATACAATGCACTTAATTTTCTTTGAAATTTTCACTTCAATCCACCAAAAATTGAAGAAATGGCAGAGCCTTTATAATTTTCTAGAGAGCATGCAATTGCGGGAGCAGTTTACCCTTTCAACTTCAAAAATTCTAGTCCAGTGCGCACAACAGCTCTCATAATAATTTCAAGTGTGATAACTGAAGGATAATCCAAGCTTTCATGTGTAGAAATTTCAAGTCCAGATTCTAAACTTGAGATTTTGGTATAATTTGCAAGTTAATAGGAACTTGAGGAATAATACCAAGTCAACACACTAGAATCCAAAATAGTGATTTGCAAGTTAATAGTGATTGAGGATTGACTGCATGTTGTAACACTTTAAGGTTAAGATTTGGTCAAGGAATTTTTGAGATGTTGGGCAACTATTTTGTGTCTCTTAGTAGTCATCCCAAAGTAGTGCATAGCCAATTGAGAGTTTAATTTTCAAGAATCCCAAGGGAGTGAGGATTTCACATCCAAGAGAAGTGATAGATTTTTGGAGATAAGAGTTAGAGATAGCATGATGCCAATAGGGGGTGGGAAGAAGAATCACTCACCTGTAGTGAGGATTCATGCAGTTTGGAGGTTAGATGTTTTTGCAAGGATTAAGATTCTTACCAGACTTTGGATCACCTTTCTGGCATGGAATTGGAACTTGAGTTTTTCAAGGTCCATGGTAGAAATTGCTACGAGTAATTATAAAGATGGTCTGGAGGAAGAAAGAAAAGGATGTGAATCTAAATAAACTATTGATTAGTTTAAGGGAGAGAGTAAATAGGAAGATGTTACATAAAGAACATTATCTCCCACATGAGATAATGTTTGTCTCAAATTAGATCTAGCTAAATGTGAGCTAGATGAGCTTTGGAGTAAAGGAAGGAAGAATACTCGATATCAAATAGTAGAGGTAGGAGTGCAAGTGTCTTTGGGTGAGTTACCTAAGGCATTAGAAGAGAATGGGTCGGAGGATAAAGAGGTAGATAGATTACCCATGACTCCAATTGCAGTTTAGACAAACGAGGTGATATGAATTGATGGAGAAATAGCAATTACAGATAGACCCAAAGTGCAAGATGCAAAAGAAGTGGGTTGTCATTTTGGATCTGGAGATTGTTGTGGAGCAATTTAGGAGGTTAGATAACTATTAGTGCTCAACCTATTTTGCAGTAAATTTTTGTTCAATATTCATATTTTTGAAGTTGATAAAGCAAAGTGCTATAACTTAGTGCTTATTGATTCAGCTTAATTGCGAGTATCAATCTTGTATGCGTGTTTCTGAGAGTTTGAAGAATTTTGAAGTGCAGTCATTGTGTTTGTTGGATATTGGATTCCACAACTCTGACTCCATTTTGTGTGTTTGATCTTGAGTGGAGTGCAATTTGTAGCAATGCCTTCACAAATCCGTGGAGGAACTCATAGTGTTGGTAGTATTTTGCATCTGCATTGGCATAGTTGTGCCTTCAATGGAGTGGTGGAACACAATTCCAAGGTAAAGTCATTTTGTAGTGAAGGAGCCTTCTCCAAAAGAATCTAAATCATCACAATCAAGATTTTTTTGAAAGATTTGATATATTGTGATTTATGGGTGACATTTCATTGTGAAAAGACTGCAATCTAGTACTTGTTACTCTCTTTTAGGTGTGGTTTTTACTTGAAATACTAAAGAAGAAATCAAGAAGAATTATTTGGTTATTGTTTACTTTGTGTTTGACCATTTCTGACTTGTATCTCTATGTGAATAAACTTTTACTTATTGATTACCGCAAAAGTGATACTTGTTGGGTCGTCACAATTGCCAGGGCTCATGACTGAAATTCCAACCAGCAACTATGAGGCAGGGGCTAAGGAGAGGTGCAAAAGAGAAAACCCCGCAAGATGGACCAAAGAAGATTGACAACTTATGTTTTGGTGGATTTTTATGTAAACTCTTCCCTATCTATTACATATCAAAGCAAAATTGGCAATATGTGTTGGAAGCAAGAGAATTGAAGTGGATAATGTTTGATAGGAAGTGTGATGCTTTGGAGTAGATGAAGAGGTGTAGTCATCTTTCTATGAGCTAATGTAGAAGAATGGCTACAAGGTATATTGACCCAATGAGGTGAAGTATTTTCAACTCCATGATGGTTACATTGAAACCCAATAGAACAACATATGCTAGTAAATAGTAGGCAATGTTCTTCCATTTGATGTTTGCAAGAGTTAGTGTGAATTAGGTGGCATGTTTCTATAGGAGGACCATGCAAATTGTGCTGCATTGGAGACTGAATTTTCTCCCAAATTATTTTGTTCTATTTGCAGTACATTTCTACTTTGAAGCTAATGAAGGCCAAGGAAACAAAGAACATGGTGTGACATTTCCATTCTTGATAGTTCATGTTTAGTAGATACCAATGCGGTGAGACACATCCTAGAGACGATCAACATTTTTTGAAGACTTTACAAGAGAAGGTAATCACAGCAGAAATTCCAAAGTTGAGGAAATAGTCAAAATCCATGGAAGCTATGTTTCCACCAATAAGACAAACCAAACAACAATAAATCCAATCCAAGCCAAGGTGGTGGTAGGTTTTTCTTCAAGAGCAGACAAGGAGGAAACAAAGTCAAACAACAAATCTGAGGAAGTGAGTTATTCACCTTAAGAGCTAACTCTTAAGATGATAGACTCTACCATCAAAGGTGAGCCCAAAGTTTAACAGGAGGTCAGGATGTGGAAATTAGGTTGGGTAATGAAATTCATGAAGAGATCAATTGCAAGTAAGGAGTGGACATAATTAGTATGAACTTACGAGATGTAGACATACATGAAGTAGAAGAGGATGTTTAGGGTTTTTGTCAATTAAGGACTGAGGACAAGTTGCATGCAGGGGACAATCCAAAGTGACTCGGATGTGAAAGAGGTAAAGTTGCATTAGACAAAGCCTAGAATATGCCTGCAAACAATAATTTAGGATGAAGAAGGAGAGAACTTGGGGACTTGGTTTTAGGGAGTAAACTACTTGTCCAACATGGTCTGTCCTTTGCTTGTGCATTTGCAAGAATAATTACAATTCTACGAGAAGGATCATCCCAAAGTATGGACAAACTACAAGTTGTGAAGATGATATAAGTGCAGCAAGATGTGCTAAAATCAAAGTTAGGCAAGGTACGGAGTGAAGCCAAGGCTCTTTGCATTGAATCCAATGCATACAAGAGGTCATTAAAGGATCTACAGGGAAATTATGACCAACAAGGCACGTGTTTGGAAGGCAGAAGGAAGACCTCAAGGAGCAAAAAGATAAAATGCTGAAGACAAAAGAGGAGCTCAATTCACTTCAGATAGAGTTAGATCAATAGAAGGCAAAAATTCAAGTGCATGAATCTAAGATTGTAAACCTGAAAAATGCTACGGTGAAGAAGGATCAAGACGGGGTGGTGAAGATTGATAGATCAATATTAAGGCTTTGCATACAATGTCACAACATTGATGCAAGGTTACCTCCATTCAGAAATTGTACCTTACAAAAGGGTGGAAAGAAATTTGAAGAAGAAGCAACTCCATGACAAAGTAGACATCTTTGTATCAAGTAAATCCTCACAATTGAATCAATTTGCAAAGTAGTTGAAGAAGTGTGATATTGGATGATAGTATTTCTTTGCAAGACACCTACTTGGTGGTTGTTGTGCTCTTATGTGTGTGGTTTCAACCCAATAGTTAACATATGTGATCAACCAAATTGTAATGTTACTTTTACTTCATATTTGGATATTCCTAATTGTGACAAACCAATGTCAATGTATTAAGAGTATAAATGGTAGAACAAGTCATTCCCATGAAGATATAGGTTGGAAGTGACTAGAAATAAAGAACAAATGTCACAATGCCACTAGTTGTTTATTCTTGTATGTTTAACCTCTTGGGCATAAACCACTCCCAATAGAGGGTGGGATACTAGAAATGAAGAACATATGTAAGAATGTCACTAGTTATCTATTCTTGCTTGTTTAACCTCTATGGTACCCATATACTTTTTGTTTTTGGTAGTTTTTAAAGAAGAAGTGTATTTTGAAGTCAAATTCAAGCCGAATTGCAAGAAAGAAGAGAAGAAGGTGTCAAAAGAAGGAAATCCAATCCAACTTGAGGAAGTCAACTTTGTGTCAAAGGACGAAGGAATCAGATTGGACTGGAAGGGTAGTTGTGACAACCCAACAAGTATCACTTCTGCGGTAATCAATAAGTAATCATTCATTCCCAAAGAGATCTTGGTCAGGAATAGTCAAATACAAAGTAAAAGTAACAAAGAAATTCTTCTTGGTTGCATCTTTAGCCACATGGGTAGAAACCAAACCCAAAAGAGAGTAACAAGTGCTCAATTAGCAATTTTTTTACAAATTAATAATACCATAATTAAAGTTCTTCAAATGCTTTCCAAATTGACACTAATTGTGATGATCTATATCTCCCAAAGAAGGCTACTTCACCACAAAGTGACTTCACCTTGGAATTTTGTTCCACCTCTTCACTGAAGGCACAACTTCCTCAATCAAAATTGCTTTGCATCAATCCAGCTCTCTGATCACAAATACAAGATAGTACCAACACTACAATTCTTCATAGATTTGTCAAGGCATTGCCTTGATTGCACTCTACTTAGGATCAAACACACAATTTTTCTTCTTGTTGTCCTTCTGAATTAAGACAACTCCGATTGCCATGGACAAAGTGTCCACATACACATGAAAAGGGGCATCTCAATTCCGGGGCCTCATAACTAGTGCTTCAACAAGTTTCTTCTTCAACACTTGGAAAGCCTTCTTATTATGCTTCCCACAAGTAGTCTTTGGACTTCTTCAGAAGCTTTGTTAGGGGTGCACCAAGCACCACATAATTTGATACAAAGTGTCTATAGTATCTGACATGTCCCAAGAAGGCCCTCAGCTCCCAAATTTTATTAGGAGATTCCAAAGTTGAGATGACTTTCACCTTCTTGACCTAGACTTCAATACCTCAGCTTGAGACCCAATGCTCCATAAGAATACCTTCCTTCATTGTGAAGAAGCATTTCTTTGGGTGTAATGACAAGCTGGAAAACCAACACCTTTCAAAAAGTTTGGTGGAGGGAATCCAAATATACCTCTCTTTGTCCAAACACACAAAAATCATCAATAAAGATTTCCACAAATTTGTGCAAAAAATCTTTGAAGATTTCATTCATCATCCACTAGAAAGTAGCGGGAGCATTACACAACCCAAAGGGTATTTGATTGTAGCAAAAGTGCTCCAATTGGTGGTGAATGTAGTTTTATCCTTGTCTTCCTCCCAAATGGATACTTGATTATATCCTAAAAATCCATCAAGAAAACTATAGCAAGGATGACTAGCTACTTGGTAAAATGCAAGGGATGATGATCCTTCCTTGTGGTTGCATTCAATTTCAGGAAATCTTGGCACACATGAATCTTCCTAGTCTTCTTCTTTGGAACAATGACAATGGGGGAAACCCACTCACTACTCAAAATAGGAAAGATTATTTTGGCTCCTAAATACTTGTTGATTTCACATCTTTTACTAAGAGTGAGTACTTTGGGTTCAATTGATATTGTTGTTGAAGCACCATGACTGCATCTTCAAAGAGATCAATCTGATGTTCTCCAAATTGGTGCGGAATACACGACATTTGATCATTCAACCAAGCAAATACATCCTGGTACTCTTTAAACAGTGCAGTATATCCTACCAACTCCTCCAATCTGATTGTCTTCAAACTTTTCAAGATTTTGCCTTTGGCCAAGACAACATTTTTACAATCATCAAGGTTGATGACTCCTTCAATGTGACTAACTTGGCGTAACTTGAGTCAAACCACAGTCAAACCCCTTCTTCCAAATTATTCTCACCTGAGGTGATGTAGTATGGGTCTTGTCTTTGACCTCTACCTTGTATCATTCCAAGTAATTGACTTGGACTTTGTCTTTGGAGTCTTTGGAAGACAAAGACAATGAATCTTTGGGTTCATCTTCATCAAACTCATAGTCACAATTTCTGGTCTTCGGAAAAAATGTCCTAAACCTCAACTTCTATTGGTGCCAATCCACCACAACTTGGGCACTATACAACCAAGGTCTTTCAATCAACAATGGGTAACCAATTTTGGTCACTAGTTCTCGACACAATATAGTTCAACTTGAAGAGCACCCCTCCAATGATTGTAGTAATATTTGACAACATGCCTAAAGGCCGTCTCTTGATTTGGTCCACAAACTTTTGGGGTGTTGGCTCAAACGTATGATACCCCAACTGGTTTGTGGTGTCCTCTATCATGACATTCACACTAAAACCCAAATCCACGAGCATCGATTTGATCCTGCAACATGTGATCTCCGCATCCACTTTGGGAGATCCCAAATCTTCTTGTTCACTATGATAAATTGCGGGCAAGTCTTTCTTGGTCATTGCCCTTACTTTCTTGAGGGCCAAAGTTAGGTGTTTCTTGTACAGCTTGTTGTGTTGTACAAATTGCTTAAATGTGACATTTGCATTTGTGAACGCCAAATCTGCCACAATATCATATGGGAGTACTTCCCCCAACTTCACCTTCTTCACCTTTGACTTTGGGTTCAAAGTCTCTCCATGTTCAAATTGGACTTCGGAGTGCTTCATGATGGTGGTAGGAGTTCTGGTGGTCTTGACCCGTGGTTCTTCAGGTTTACCCACCTTGGCTTGAATCAGATCCTTGACTTTGGATCTGATGTCAGCCAGAAACACTGAAGGCTTTGTCTTCATACTTTTCTCCAAACTCATCTCCCAAGTTGTTTGTATTGCCTCTTTAATTTCTTTTGGCAAAGCCTTGGCTTTAGCTTTTGCTAGTATTTTCTCCTCCTTTGCAGAAAGAATTTTTTTTGGATGCAACTTCTTTGCCTTTCATGAAGATGAAGAAGTAGTACTCACTTCATCAAGATCATGCTTCTTCTTACCCAAGCATGTCTCAACTTTCAAAATTTCAAGGTCCGGCCATTCTCCTTCCAAAGCCAAACTCCCTCCTTGAGGTCTCTTCTCAAGGGTTATATAATCCACATTAGTATCCCCTTTCACCTGAAGTGCAACATGCTCAGTTGGGGTTTGTACATACTTTACCAATGGCTTTGGCTTAGGTGGTTGTGAGCACTGATTTCTAGTGTGGCCTGGTCCTTTGCAATTTCCACACAATAGAACGTACCCAACCTAACACCTCAACTCAAGACAATTTAGAGACCAATGGCCTATAGAGCCAACATGCTCCTGATGCAACATTTTGAGGCCTGTTCTGGCCGCCCATCCGTGATCTTCATTGAGGAGTATTATTATTATACTCCCTTGGTACATACCTCAGACCTTGGTACAATGCGCTTGCCTAAGGCTGTACCTCTTGGGTTTGGGACACTGGCTCTTCCTCCTCACTCTAGTCCCATCCTGGAACCCAATCAATTTGTTGCATTTGAAATGCATTATAAGTTGAACACTCTATGTTGCATGGCCTGACTTGCCACACGCAGTGCACCATACATTGGATTGGCCAAATGAAGGAGGCTTTCTTTGGTCCTTTGCCCCAATCATCTGGCTCTTAAAATCCACAAACTCTTTTATAAGAGTCTCCAGCTTATTATTGGTCTTGTTTACACTTTTGCTGGAGGTTTCTTTCCTCCATGTCTTTGTAATCTTCTTGGCTTTGATTCTTCTTTGGATTCCAAAGAAGAACTAGAAGACATGGAGGACTCTTCCAAAGAATGGGAGCAATTGCAAGAAGCTCTTTGACTAGGCTTCTTGCCTTTCTTCTCCCAATTTTGTTGGTTGCCAAAAGAATGAGAGTGGGGCACTTTGTATTGGGCAACATGTTTGAGTACTTTGTTGAGGGAAGTTATGTTCCTCTCCTTGGAAAAGATCAAAATCTTTGGTGACAATCCTCCAAGGAACTAGGTGATGGCTTGGGCATCAAAGTAACCCACCACACTAGATTGCTTTGTAACTCAGTTCAAAAGGGCCATGAACCGCTTATAGTAGTCTCTCAACTTCTCCTTCTTTCCTTGGTCCAAATCATTAAGTGCCACAAAGACACTCATATCGTAATCAACTTTTTGGAATTGCTCCAGGAAATTGTTTCTCAAGTCCACCCAGTCCGTTGGTCTGAACCCCTTCTGGGGTACATGAGGTACTTCAAGCTTTCTTTCAGAGCAAACTTGGAAAATGGACAGTCGGTCAGAAGAGTCATGCTCCTTATTGGCAAAGGAGATGACTTTGAATTCTTTGATGAATTCATCATGGTCTTCATCTTGCTCCCCTTGGACTTTTGATAGTCGTGTCGGGTAACATGTAATGAATTCATTTTATAACTCTAAGGAGCAGGCTTGGTAATATGGGGCTTGATGGACCTAAGGTATTGGCTGGTGATTGTACATCAAACTCAGCCCAAGGGTTCACCAAGTTCAAGATGGGGTCTTCATTGAAAAGTGGATCTTCTTTTGGTACAGTGACTTCAACCTGAGTCGGAGACAAAGGTTCAATATCTTCAGTTGGCTCTTTTAGATCCCTTTGAACAAGTTGAGGCATCATATGGAGAAGATATTGACACTCTTCTTCCATCAAGATTTGTGTTGTCTTTTCACAAATGAATTCTTTAATAAACCCGGCTCCCTTGATAGCTCTTGTGGAAGTTGGTGTATTGGGTCATAGCAAATATGTTGTCTACTCACATCTTTCTTCTTCTTGGGAGTTAGACATGCAAAGTAGCCTCGCCACCCGATCTCTTGCTTCTTTTGCTTGAGGTTTTTCAATGCTTCTTGAACTTTGTGAAGAAGTTGCAGATTGAATGCCTCCTTCTCAGCTTCAATCAAAGGTGATATGACTCTTCTAGCGTTCTTCTTATTTGTGATGTAAAGTTTGTTTACAAGCTCTCTTCTTGTTGTTCTCTCAATGCAAACATTCATATTAGGTTTGACACTTGGTTGTAGATTTGCCTTCATATTCTTCCACTCCCAAGATTTGTATCCCTAGCAGTAGCACCAAAAATCATGTGACAACCCGATAAGTATCATTTTTGCGGTAATCAATAAGTAAATGATACTTAAGTATCATTGCTAAGTATGAAGTTCATTAGTTACAAGAATAGTACAAGAACTTGTCAAGTACTTCCCAACTTGTCAAGAACTTGTCAAGTACTTGTACAAAGAACTTGTCAAGTACTTGTATAGAGATACAAGTCAGAAATGGTCAACTATGAAGTCAGGCAATAACAATCAGTTTTTCTTGAGTTTGTCTTTAATCTCTCAGATAAAGACCACACTTAGACAAGAGTAACAAGCATTGATCACAACCTTGTCACAAATGAACAACTCCCATAATCACAACTCATCAAATCTTTCCAAACAATCTTGATTGTGATGATTCAGATTTTCCCAAAGAATGCTACTTCACTACAAAACAACTTTGCCTCAAAATTGTGTTCCACCCCTCCACTAAAAGCACAACTCCTTGATCCAAGTTGCTTTGCATCAATCCCATGCTACGCTCACCAATGTGGAATACTACCAACACTACAAGTCCTCTTAGAGCTATCAAGGCATTGCTTTGATTGTTGTCCACTCAAGATCAAACACACAGAATGAAATCAGATATGTGGAATCCAACATCCAACACTCACTGATTTGCACTTCAAAATTCTCCAAACACTCACAAACACACACAAGATTGATACTCAAAATAAAGCTAAAATGATGAGCATTGAGTTATAGCACTTTGCTTTACTCAACTTTTAAAATATAAATACTGAACAACAACACAATAGGCTTCTTCCCTTAAATAGGCTGAGCACTTTGACAATTACTAAGTAATATAACATTCCCTAACAATCTTGAAATCCAAAATGACAATCTACTCTTCATATCTGTCAATTTAAATCTTAAATTGGTTACTAATCTGATCTGATGTCAACTTCAACTTTGGCTTCCAAACTTGAGGTTCCTTCAAGTATTTCTCCTTCTTTGGGTTTCTCTACTACTACTTCATCCACTATTTCTACTATCTCTTCACTCTAAACTAGAATTGCAGACATGGGGAATCTATCTACTTATTTATCAGCTAACCTACTCTCTCCCAATGCCTCAAGTAACTCACCCAAAGACACTTGCAGTCCTACTTTTACAACATTGGACTTCTTATCCTCCTTCACAATACTTTGCAGTTTCTCTAATTCTGATCTTACTAAATCTAATCCGACAAACATTATCTCCTACTTCTACCATTCACCACCTAAAGCTCATCCTTCACTTCTAGATGATCTTCCTTCATCTCTTTTCTCTTTTCATGCAAATACCACCATACAAACTTAGTAAAGGACAGACAATCTTTGACAGATAACTCACTCCTCTAAACTCTTCCCTGTCCTTGTCTTCAGTAGGTGATTCTTTTACTGTTGCCTTACCCCAAAGTCTTGATCTCCTTACCTTCAGATTGATCTCCTTTGAGCTTTCATTATCTTCTTTGGCTTGGCTTGGTCTTGCACTTATATACTATAGATGTATTCTTGACCACACCCCTCTATGGAATACCAGTCTTTGCTCTTCATCATGTTTTTTTGGGATGTCCACTTCAGGTAACTCTAGATATTGGGTATCTCCTCCTTCCATGTGCTCAATCTTTGCATGGAACTCCCAATATTCCTCCTCAATCACTTCTTCTACTGACTATTAAACCTCAGATTCTCCTTCATGTCTACTGCTAAACTCCTTACTCTTCAGAGTGAGCTCTTCTTGTTTAGAATTCCCATAGTTAGATTTTGCCTCCGCCCTTGACTTTGCCTTTGATGACAAGTCCACCACTGCTGTCTCATGCATGGGGTTCAATTTCCAAGTTGTTCTTCTCTAGACCAAGGAAACCATATCCTCAGGTCTACTTTTCTTCCTTCACTTTGGGATGGAGATGGACACTATATTCTCTCATCCAGTTCTGGCAAAGTATGCATCTCCTTCTCAAATTTCCACCATGTAATGTTGCTTGTCTTAATCTAGATCTTGATGAAGATCTAGATGAAAGTGCGACACCATCTACTTCTTCTATTTAGAGTTTAGCAGGTTCAAACTAAAATCTAGATGTGCTAAGAATGGTATGAAGTAAAGAGGTGGCAAGCCTATCCTCCAATTTATGATCATCTACCTCATCTGCTGGTAGAAACACTTTGCCTAATTCACCTTCTCTCCTGTGAACATAAGGTGAAAGACCCAAAGCTTGTTGCTTTGTCACATAGGTGGTTTTCTCTTGCTTCATCATGGCCATCAAAGCCCTAAAAAAATTTCACCTCATTGGGTCTTTGTAAGTGTCTACCTTGTAACCATTCTTTGTGTGATGTGCACTGAAAGGATTCTTCAACTCCTCAATCTCCTTTGTAGGATCACACTTCCACTAGAAGGTGATTCTTGTCACATCTCTTGCCTCTCTTCCCAACACAAGTCTCCAATCCAACTTAATCCAATGAGTTAGACTTCCTCTCTTCTACTCTACCTTGGGACTGTCTTTACAATTACTGGTAGTGATTTTTGCCATGAAACCTAGAATACTCAACTTCTAGTTCTAGACCAGAAATGTAATCCAAAGTTACCTCAAGACTTTGATCTTAGTGACCATGCCTAGCCTTCCCTTCAAATTGTAGGATTCCGCACTGCAAGTGCTGGAACTTGTCTGTTGCCCTTCATTGGCATTGTGTCTCTCTCTCTCTATCTCTCAATTTCTTACCAATTAAACCCATGACTTGGCTCATAATTCCAACTCCTTCAAGGAACCTCTTAATAGGAATAGGATAGCACTTCAGATGAAGTTCTGTCCTATGATGAACTTAGTCTAACTTTATCCAACTTAGTCCCCCTATGTAGTCTTGATTTTATACTTCTTTGATTCTCAATCATTCTTCAATTGAGCATCAATTAAAACTCACACATTTTGCATGACTTATTCTTGTCACTCTCAAATTTATCCTTATCAAAAAGTGGCCATTCTTGCTGAACGTACCTTCTTGATTGGTACAGCCTGAGTAAAATTTGTTAAGGTGTTTTGGGATCGGGTTGATCATTCCAATGTGAAGTAACCTTACTTCACTTCTACTGCCCTTCCAGTCTGATCCAAGCCCGTCTTCCTTTGACATGAAGTTGACCTCCTTGGTTCAGATCCAAACACACAATTCTTCTCTTCTTTTCTAAATTTGGCTTAAACAATTCACTTCTTCTCCAAAACTCAACAAAAAAAGAAGATGTGGGTACCACACTCACAAAGAAAACATAGGACTAATACTTAGAATTAAGCTAAAACAACAAGTATTGAGTTCGGCACTTTGCTTTACTCAACTTATGATCAAAATATTAAATACAATACACTATAGAGGACTACTTTAAATAGTTAGAGCTCTCAGCAGTTATAGAAACTGTCTAAACTACTTAACTACTTCCTACAAATCTTCAGATATGAATTGACATACTACCACTTCAGATCTACTGCTTCAAATCTGAAATCTGTTTCTCCTAATCCGATCCAAGTACTACCTTGACTTCAGCTTTGTCACCCAAATCCACTACAAGTGTCTCCTACACTTTGGTTCCATCACCTACTTCTACATCTTCTTCTATTGTTGTCTTATCTTCAGTCTGAACTGAGATTAAGATCATAGTCAACCTATCTGCTTTCTCTTGCTTTGTCCTAAATGTTTTTGATACATTGGATAATTCACCTGACTTAACCTATACTCCTCCAACCTCAACTAATTTAGTTGAATTACTTTACTCTTACTCAGAGCATGAGTAAGTATTTTTTTATATCATTTCTAACCAAATTTAATATGAGAAATCTCCTACTTCAATCATCTTTCTATCTACTCTATCTCTAGGATGAATTAACAAATGGTTCAACTTTGTGTCCTTTGCCTTACATCTACAAGTCTCTTGCATTAGTAACTTCAACTCGTGCAAGTAGGATTCCTCCAATTGAACTTTGACACCAATGTTGAGCATCACCTTCAAGTTGATGAAAATCTCTTCCATTGAAGCCAATTCCTCCTTCTGTGAGATCAACAGGCCTTGAGTAATCTTCTCCTTCAACTTCTTCCAAAGCACCTGCAACTCCTCAGCATGCTTTGCCTCCATCTTTTTCTGTTCTTCAGTCTGGTGATTGACTTGAGATTTTGTGCACTCAACCAGATCATGCAAATGTTGTTATTTGCACTCTCAACTCATAAGTTCTCTTTGCTCGGCCAATCCTTCTCTACTGCAGCTGATCTCAACTCCTCCATAGCCTCTTCATGCATTAGTGTTCTGGTCTTAGAATGTGTCAATTCAATTTGAGAATCATCAAACTTGCCCTTCAACTTCTTGAATGCCTCCTTTTGTTGTTCCAAGAAGCCTTTATGCTTCTAAAAACTCATTTGCAAGTCATTTAAACTTTGTTGGGGAAATATTACATCAACCCAAAGTACTTCAACATCCTCCTCACATTGGACTAATTGTGCCTTTCACTGCAGGACTTTACTGCTCAACACCTTCACCATCTAAAGTTTGTTCTTCACCTCTGGATGCTCTTCTTTTGTCTCTTGTATCCTTTCCTGCAAATGCACCAATAAGGGCCATACATGCAATAGATAATTTGCTCCCTTGAATGTGTCTTCATCACCGCCCTTGGTAGCTAATGTATTTGCTGGTGCCTTACTCCAAAGTCACAATCTTCTCACCATCAAACTAATCCCTTTTGAGCTTTTGTCATCTTCCTTGGATCCAATTGGTCCTGCACTTATAGATTGCATACTTCTTCTTGATATTACTCTCCTTTGGAATACACTTCTTGGTTCTTGTTCTCACTCTTTTGGAATATCATCTTCAAGTAATTCCAAACAAGGAGTGTCTCCTCCCTCCATGTGCTCAATCTTGGCATGGAACTCCAGATTTGATCCCTCCTTGGCCACTTCTTTGGCTGACTGCTAGAACTCAGGTTTACCTTCACTTTCACTACTTGATTCCTTACTCTTTAGATTGAGCTCCTCCTTCTAGTCTCCAAAATTAGACTATCCTTCTTCCTTTGACTCAGCTCTGGATGACAAGTCCACCACCATCGTATCTCAACTCAGATTCAACCTCCAAGTAGTCCTTCTCTTCACCAAGGACACCATATCCTCAGGTCTACTTTGCTTCTTTGACTTTGGTATCAAAACTACCACCATCTTCTCCCACCTGATATTGGCAAAGTACACATCTCCTTCTTTGACTTCCGCCATGTAATGTCATTCTTCTTCATCTGCATCTTGATGAAGATCTGGATGAAAATGTGACACGATATTCTTTCTCTCCTCTAGGCTGAGTAAGTTTAAACCCAAGTAGAGATGTGCTTCAAAAGGTACAAAGTGATGGGGTTGCAACTTGTCTCATCAAATGCCAAATCATTTGATGTGTCCTAATATAGAAACATTTTGCCCAATTCACACTCTCTCCTACAAACAGGAGGTGAAAGAAAACTTCTTGTTGCTTCATGATATAGGTGGTTTGCTTTGGCTTAAACATAGCCATCACTGCCTGGATGGTACTTCCCCTCATCAGGTCTCTATAGGTTTCTATCTTACACCCATTCTTCATGCAAGGTTCACTGAAAGTACATTTCAGCTCCTCAATTTCCTCTACAAGATCACACTTGGTTACCAAGAAAGAGACCAAAACAAGGCCCAATGACACACAAGGGAAAAAGTGAAGGTAGAAATAGTAGTCAACACTAGCCTAGTCTTTAACTATGTGGTAGAGGTCCTCCAATGGTGTGCAAGATAGTGGAGAGGAAGAACCCTAGTCACAATAGGTGTGCTTCTTCAACTGAACTCGATTATATATGAATGCAAACAACAGTCCTTAATAGAGTTGATACCACTCACAATTTGATGAATTTTGCATCATTTCCTGCTTACTTGTTAGTTAAAACTTGTCATAAAACTAATGTATTAAGATCATAAAAAACGTTTAGACCTCACACGTTTAAAACGGCGTGTTCATGTCTGCATCCATGGTGAGGATAACTTTGCTTTTTATCGTGTATCGCCAACCCTCTAAGGCCTAGTACTTTCGTTTTATGTGTACTACTTGGCGTCCGATATTGTGCCCATGAAAGGAATTTGCACGGATATTCCTTTCATGTGGGTCTTTTCCATGTTCATAGAAAATTGAGTTTCTTTCTTAGGAAGGTATCGTATTTTTGAGGAAGGGTTTAGGGTGGATTTAGCATCAGAGTAGGGGCACATGTAGTTATGAGGAAGGCATCTCTGTATCGTCTGTACTCCATGTTTCTATACAATGGGTCGAAAGGTCACTGCTTTAAGCATCTTTCCCTGTTTACGAAGCAGCACCCAACTGCAATTATCCTTCCTTCCCAGGTTGTATTGCTCGATGAGCCCTTCACTCCCTATGTAGAACTTGTATACATATGCTTCCCTTTGTAGACATATCTTGTCCTTGGACAATTTACTTCAACCTATTTCTGCAACCACACCATTAGAGAACTCTTGTATTGTTCCACTCCTCCATTCCTCACCTGATTCCTCTCTGGTTTGACCTCTCTTGTCTACTATGTTCCTATTCGACTCCATACAATTTAGATAACTCAGATATCTTGAGTGCATTAGAACATAGGTAAGATATCTTAGAACACAGGCAGATGCATTAGAACAGATTTCTCATATTGATACTATTAAGGTTAAACCTTAATTTTATTCTTTTGTTTAATATTTATAAAGTGTAATGAGGTATGGTTTTTCTTATAGGATAAAATTTTCATGTGCTTTATCTTCGTATGGTTTGACGGTGTCTTCCTATCTTTCTTATTATTTTACTGGGGCGGATTCTTTCATTCAAGAATCCATAGTTGGGTGTACTTCCTTACATGTGTTTTGTCTTTGTACGGCTTGAGTTTATGGGTTTTTCATCTTTCTCGTAATTTTACATGGTCACATTCTTTACTTCATAGTTGGGTTGTACTCCCTTGCGATTTAAACTTGGTCGTTTAAATCAAACTTCTATTTCTTTGAATTCTCGGGTTCTTTATTGACCATATATTTTTCTTATAGGTTCTAGTTGTTTGTAGACTTGCATAGCTTGGATATTTTAGGTGTCATGAGGCAGATTCTTCTTGCCGAATCTAGGAAGAATTAACTTCATTTTACTCTTTATGTCTTTTCCTTATAAGGCTTGATAGAGTCTTCCCATTCCTTGTTCCTTATTGGTTTTACACGCGATCGCTTTTACACTAATTTCAATAAACGAGAAGATGTTTACTATGGTTATTGACGTCATAGTGTCATTTCTGGTCATTATGCTTTTCCTTCGTTGCAGATTCCGGGTCAGAATAGCAGGCCTCCGTTAGAATAATGGAACATATGAATCATGCGTCAGCGGGGACCGCCACAGAAATTAGAACTGTCTCGCACTGGGATTACGGTTTGATTCCGGGTCATCAAATTACAGTTGGATTACGAAGGAGAGGATAAGCTTGCTTCGGGAAATGTAAAATAGATAAGTAACAAGGTTCGTAGCCATGGAGCGAGGTTCTACGTTTTAGTAGATATTGCCGAGCGCAGCAATACGAGAATAGAAAGGACTGAAGCAATATTTTCCTCTCTGTCGCGCATTGGGTGAAAGAGGTAAACACGCAGGTTCTTTGAATTCGTCTACATTTTCTTTTAATATTTTCAAATGTGATTTGTGTACATTCATGTCATAGATACGTCGCCAATCCGCAGTGTCTACGTGTGCTTACCCACCTTCCGACCGTTCGTCGAAAAAGTGGACTTTGAATCTCAAGTGTCCTCATTCCGCGTTTTCAGGGTAAAAGACGCGTACCCTTGGTTAAAAGGTAAAATAGCTGAGCACTTTGCACGGCTCAAGGCACGAAGTCGAGGCTCGCTCGGAAGATACGGCCGACTTTGTTGAATAGCACCCTGGAGCATACTTAATATCAATCCCACGTTTGTTTTTTGTTAATTTTCAGTCATGAAATTCATTAGTCATCATTAAAGGTTCAAAAGAGGTGCTTTCTCTTCTACTCTGAACGGTATTAGCTAATTAGGCTAGGTCTAAAACTGGCTACGCACCGATCTCATCATCGGATCTTCCATGTGCGCATGGTAGGAGGCAAGACGATTAAGGACCGTTAACAGAACGTTCATGCCAAACTCTTTTATAAGTGAAGGATAATTTTGTAAAATGGATAAAATGGGGAAATATGTACTCACGGCGAGGGCCTGACTCGTTGAAAGTCTTGGTCTACTAAATCGATACTACAAGAAACTGTGCGATATAATGTCGTACTAGGCTAATGCTAGGGTTAAGAGACCCGGCCGATCTTCGCATACGGAAATCATTAAGCCGGCCAGAGGACCTGTAAAGAAGTCTCCTACAGACCCTTCGGGTCCACAAAAGATGATAATCACGTGTCCATTTTAGTCAGATTCGAGTTTGAGCTCTGACCAAGAGGGTGGCTGTATGATATGCAAATATAGTACTCTCAGGAAAAGGGAAAGGAGTACAATGCACTACCAGGTGCAAAAGGAAGAAGAAAGGTACAAGACTCTACAGTCTTTGGTTACCAAGAAAGAGACCAAAACATGGCCCAATGACACACAAGGGAAAAAGTGAAGGTAGAAAATAGTAGTCAACACTAGCCTAATCTTGAACTATGTGGTAGAGGAACTAATGGTATGCAAGGTAGTGGGGGAGGAAGAACCCTAGTCACAATAGGTATGCTTCTTGAACCGAACTCGAATGATGAACTCGATTACATATGAAGGCAAACAACAGTCCTTAATATAGTTGATACCACTCACAATTTGATGAATTTTGCATCATTTCCTGCTTACTTGTTAGTTAAAACTTGTCATAAAAAGAATGTATTAAGATCATAAAAAACGTTTAAAACTGCGGATTCATGTCCTCAAGTGGTTTATGTCTGCATCCATGGTGAGGATAACTTTTTTTTTTATCGTGCATCGCCAACCCTCTTAGGCCTAGTACTTCCGTTTTATGTGTACTACTTGGCGTCCGATACTGTGCCCCATGAAAGGAATTCGCACGGATATGAGTTTCATCTGGTGTTTTTCATGTTCATAGGAAATTGAGTTTCTCTCTGAGGAAGGTATCGTATTCTCGAGGAAGGGTTTAGGGTGGATTTAGCATCAGATAGGGCACATATAGTTATGAGGAAGTCATCTCCGTATCGTCTGTATTCCATGTTTCTATACAATGGGTCGAAAGGGTCACCGCTTTAAGCATCTTTCCCTGTTTCCGAAGCAGCATCCAGCTGCAATTATCATTCCTTCCCAGGTTGTATTGCTGGATGAGTCCTTCTATCCATATGTAGAACTCGTATACATATATTCATATACATATGTTCCCCTTTGTTATTTAATGTCTCACGACTCAAGCACCTATAGTGCTTGTTGTTATATCCGGTCCTATGACACTTCGATTTATTTTTGTAACCATCTCATTCGATAACTTTTGGATTGTTTTATCTCTATTTTCCATCTAATTCGTTCCGTATTATTTTTCCATTCTTTTTGATTGATTTTTTATTTAATCTCTTGTATCTATAGTCCTACTCGACTCCCGTTCATGTTTGTAGTCTTTATCATTCACACACATTTACTAGTAGGTTCTTACATGATATTTTTTATTTTTCAATCATTTGCATAGATAATATCGTTGTTCACGTTATTATTAATCCGTATGTCATATATTATTTTTAATTTATTTTTATTGAATCTTTATTATAAATTATCTTTAATATATTTTATTTTAAAAATTTAATATTATTTTGATATTATAAATTATATATATATTATTCATCAATTATTTATATTTTATAAATTTTATATAATTTATTTTAAAAATTATTTATATTCTCATATATATATATATAATTTAATTATGCCATCCGGGGTTATAAAGTTTGCCTCAATGTTCCCATAGTGTATGGGTACCTTCGCTCTCAATCCGCAGAAGGATCGGTTTCTCGTACCAGTATTATTGTGGTTATCTTCTTTTTACCTTGGTTTTATCCTTATATGACTTGAAGAGTTTTCCTATCCTTCTTGTTATCTTACGCGATTGAATTTTAATAGTGTTTTTTTTTTAATCTCAGATCATACGTCTCGCGTAATACTTTCTTGCAACCCATTCATATGGGATTTCGTGAGCGATCAGTTTAGTTTCCCACCACTTACGTGGCAAGCATGAGTGGATGCGCGGATAATAGACTCGCATGGTTTAGAACCATAGGAGAGCAAGCACATTAGTCAAGGCATGATCATGTAGATAATTTTAGGTGCATAGGATGGATATAGTTCTTTGGTCTCCCACTACTTACGTGGCAAGCATGAGTCGGCGCGCGGAAAATACTCACATGGTTTAGAACAATCACATTAGTCAAGGTTTAGATTCTCATGCAGATATTTTAGGTGTACAGGTTTTATACAGTCCGGATATTTCAGATGCTACAGGGCCCGTTTTCCATATCATATTATTGGGATTTAGATTCTTTGGTATGTTCATAAATTCTTCTACAAGTATTCAAGTCATAGTTATTCCAGATTTATATAGTTTAGATATATCAGATGCGGTGGGATAAATTTTTCATACTTTATTGAAATTCAACCTAATAATATATAAACCATATGATTTATACAACTCTATAGATACTATCGGTTAGCTTAATAAAACTAACCCTTGCATAATATATAGGATGTAATAGAATCGATTAGATTCTCAACCGATACTAGTGAGGTTAGTTTGATTTTGTCTCTTATATTTTACCTTTGGACAGTTTGATATGTTGTCCTCCCACCCTTCGTATTATTTAGTTTGACTTTATCTCTTACATTTTACCTTTGTACAGTTTGATTGTGTCTTCTCACCATTCTTATTATCCTACGTGGTCGCCATTCAGTCAGAACCCATGTGTCGAGCCCCATGTGGGTGACCGAACGCCCTCCCTCCCAATAATTCATATAGTATTTCCATGAACAATCGTTTCTGGCATGGATTTCTTAAACAGTGAAAATGCCAAAAGCGAGAACGAGCATCCACATTACAAATAGAAAAAATGATTTAAAAAAAAGAATATCGTTATGTAATTCAATTATTTTCGATAAGTAGACCCTTTCGGGCTTTCCCCCGAACGAACTATGCGTGAAAATTTGCCTTCATACAGCTCTATTTCATTCTCAGAACGCCTTCCTACGCACCAATGTGACAGTTCCCCGCTTGAGCACTATAGGGAGAGGCACTATTGTCCTTCAAACAATAGACGAACGAGAGAAGGCATTCCAAGATTCCTTTGCAAATTTGTGTCACGGGTAAAAGCAGCCTACTTTCATGTGGTGCAGAAACATCTGTTCCCATTGTGACATCAGCAATGGGAGATGGCGGCGTATTTAGCAAGAACCAGTTAAAGAGTATTTGCAGGCTAACACAAACCTCTCAGGGAAAGTTATTGAGAGGGGTGTTAGTGACATCAGCATTTACAGATTAGTGGATGTATTGAAGGACAGTGATTTAGACTTTGACAGTGACCAGATAAAGATGATACGAAAAATATGCATCGAAGGTAATCGGATCTTACCTACCCTCTTAGACGTGGACCTGTAGTCCATTTCTGTACATGGAACAACTGGGGATGCCAAATCTGCAACTATACTGGACGTAGCAATCTGGACAAACGGAAGATCTTGTCCTAAGGTTTGTCCCATGCATGTTAGGTGACAGAATGAAGTGTCTCATGCAAATCGTATATATTACTCCATGTGCACTCTCCATGTATCACGTCATGCTAACAAAACTGTTGCTCGTGTTTCATCTATAAGAAAGCCCAGAGGTTCTGTAACTTCAGACTGGAACCCGCCCACATTTTCGTTTGGTTCTGAGTTTTAGTTTTTTCTCCGTTCTAGTATTCGAGCGAGCTGCCGTCAAGCAAAGAGAATGGCCAAGGGAGAAGGTTTGAATAACCTGAGGAATATTCTCTTGTTTTCGATGTGGACGCTGGTTGTCAATCGATGCCTTCGTACGAAGTACCTCGCTTTCGGGATGAGAAACGAGATTCGTGACCTAGAAAGTGGAGAAAGGAGGGGTTCCAGTCTCCATCCCTTGCAAGATAGGTTTGAAAATAGGCACTATTATAGTCTTCCCACCGAGGATATAACCATACCATCGGCTACCCAGTTGTCTGAGGTGGAGATGTTGTTTAGTTTCGAAATGTCGATTCAAGATCCAAGAGGAGAGTTAGCGAACTGGGATTTGAATGATAGTAGCCCATGCTTATGGAGGGTTATACACTATAATTCTGATTTGGGCGAGGTTGTTAGGATCGATTTGACTGGCATGCAGCTGAGTGGTCATCTGTTATATCCATTATGCAACCTTTCATCTTTTCAAGTTTTAAATCTGTCCAATAATTTGTTCTCAGGTTCTATACCAAACTTCATAGCGGTTTGTGCCAGAATAGAAGAAGTTGATTTATCTCAGAACCATTTGACAGGACTAATACCATCTGAGTTAGCTGAATTGGGAGAACTGCAGCTTCTTTTCCTGCGGTGAATGCGTTGACAGGCAGGATTCCTCGTTCTTTGGGAAAGTGCTCCAACTTGCAAACGCTTGATCTCTCCTGAAACAATTTGACAGGACGGATACCATCTGAGATTCACCCTGGAGCATCTTTACCTGTGGAGGAATGGATTGACAGGGAGCATTCCTCGTTCTCTGGGAAACTGCTCCAACTTGCAACTGCTTAGTCTCACCGGAAACAATTTGACAGGACGGATACTCTCTGAGCTGGGTGAATTGCGAAAGCTGGAGAATCTTTACCTGCCGTTGAATGGGTTGACAGGCAGCAGTCCTCGTCCCTTGGGAAACTGCTCCAACTTGCAAGCGCTTTGTCTCAGCAGAAACAATTTGACAGGACGGATACCATCTGAGCTGGGTGAATTGGGGAAGCTGGAGCATCCTTACCTGTGGTCGAATGGGTTGACAGGCAGCATTCCTCTTTCTTTGGGAAACTGCTCCAACTTGCAAGAGCTTGATCTCTCCGGAAACAATTTGACAGGACGGATAACATCTGAGCTGGGTGAATTGGGCAAGCTGGAGTATCTTTACCTGTGCTCGAATGGGTTGACAGGGAGCATTCCTCGTTCTTTGGGAAACTGCTCCAACTTGCAACTGCTTAGTCTCACCGAAAACAGTTTGAGAAGCCGGATACCATCTGAGCTGGGTGAATTGGGACAGCTGCAGGCTCTTTACCTGTGGTTGAATGGGTTGGTCGAATGGGTTGACATGGAGCATTCCTCGTTCTTTGGGAAACTGCTCCAACTTGCAAGAGCTTGGTCTCAGCAGAAACAATTTGACAGGACGGATACCATCCGAGCTGGGGGAATTGGGTAATCTGGAGCATCTTTACCTGTGGTCGAATGGGTTGACAGGCAGCATTCCTCGTTGTTTGGGAAATTGCTCCAACTTGCAAGAGCTTGATGTCTCCGGAAACAATTTGACAGGACGGATACCATCTGAGTTGGGTGAATTGGGACAGCTGGAGCATCTTTGCCTGTGGTCGAATGGGTTGACAGGCAACAATTCCTCGTTCGTTGGGAAAGTGCTCCAACTTGCAAGAGCTTGATCTCTCCGGAAACAATTTGACAGGACGGATACCATCTGAACTGGGTGATATGGGGAAGCTGGAGCATCTTTACCTGTGGTCGAATGGGTTGACAGGGAGCATTCCTCGTTGTTTGGGAAACTGCTCCAACTTCCAAAAGCTTAGTCCCACCAGAAACAATTTGACAGGACGGATTCCACCTGAGTTTGGAGAACTGGGAATGCTGCACACTGTTCAGGTGAGTGAGAACGCGTTGACAGGCAGCATTCCTCGTTCTTTGGGAAATTGTTTGTCTATGGAAATTCTGTATCCTCAAAAGAATTCGCTTTCAGGGTCCGTACCGTCCAACCTCCGTAATTTACAACGCCTTAAAGAGTTGATGCTTTCCATCCATCAACTTTCGGGCAATATTCCTGGAAATTGGAGGTCCTCTCTACATTCCCTGGACGTTCTGGATGTCTCCCACAACAGATTGGAAGGATACATACCAGGGAACCTCGGAGATATCTTTTCTCTAGTTCGACTCAAGCTTGATAACAGCAGTCTCATGGGTGCAGTTCCAACCAGTCTCGGACATCGAGGGAGTTCAATAAAAAGTCTCACTCTTGAAAATAATCAACTCAATGGTCAGATCCCTGAGTCATTGAATAGCTTTGACAACTTATTAGTGTTGGACTTGAGCAACAACCAGTTCCACGGTTGTTTGCAAGCTAATTTACAGAGTCTACCCGTTGTGAGTTCTTAAAGTGAGCTCAAGTAACTTGACGAGTCCATGTCCTCACTGGATACTCTCATTGACATCTCTCCAGCTGCTTGACCTGTCAAACAACAAATTCCACGGAGTTCTTCCCAGCTACGTACCTAAGATGCAGGGTTTCATGCGCGTCAAGGATAGCTTCTCGAATTGTGGTGACATCGATATCCTCCGAGGATAGATAGTAGTGTCAGCAAAAGCCCTACTACTTTGACTGACATATGTCGAAGTGGATCAAATCTTGTTCGATATACATAACAACAATTACACAGGGCCTATTCTAGATGGATTGGGCGATCTTCATGGATTATGTTACTTGACACTATCTGGTAATAAGTTCTATGGTCCTATCCCGTCCCGTCCCTCCGAACTCAAACTGTTGGAGTCCCTTGATCTGTAGAGGAATACCTTATCAGGAATGATCCAGTCAAATTTTCCGCAACTCACCATGATTAGTGATTTCAATGTGAGCTGCAATAATCTAGAAGGCCGATTCCCAGTTCTACTCAGTTCCAGTCAACAAGCAAATGTTTGATGGAAATCCTGGACTTTGTGGTTTGCCACTGGATCCATGCGCAGAGTCTGCCAAAACTCGACTGCAGCTTCCGAAAGCGAGCAAAAGTAGAAATATAGATGACTTGCTGTCATGGCCATTTGATGACTGGGTGTCACTTCCTGCATTTGTAATGGGATCTGTAGTTAGAGTTTGTGTTTCTTTAGGATTTGCCTATGGTTGATCTAAGGCAATGATGGCAAGGTGGGACCGAAAATCATCTTTTTTGTCGCGCAGCATAAGGCTTTAATGCACTTTGCTTATCCCACCGTAGATACTTATGCTATGCCCGGGAAGGGCTTTGCCATGAAGATCTAGGGGCCTTAGGGCAAGCACATACAATTGGTCAGACAATTTTGCCTACATCCCGGGCTTGAATGGTAAACAATATCGATTAATAGAAAACAATGCACATCTTCAAGAGGATTAGCAAAAGTTTAGAGTAATTAGTATAATCTACCCTCATATTTTGTGAGCATTTGAGACAATTTGGGTGGGCGTGGAAAATCTGGGTGCTCCAGAGAACTCGGGGACATTGAGTATTTGTGGTAACCCATCTTGTGTCTCCTTATCCCGAAACTTTTTTCCCTGGGATGGGATTTCTGGCCGGTACTCTAATTGCCACGAAACAGCTACAGAAATCTACACAGAGAATAGGAGGAGTAGTCAGACCATCAGAGCAAGACTCCCAAAGACCATCGGAGTGGGACACGATCATGGTCACAAGTAGGGTTGCCACATCAGCAGCAGGCAGTTGGTAGACCATGTTAGCATTCACCCAAGCAAAATAACTGCCATCCAAGACAAAGAACTGATTTTGGTAACTTTCAGTCCTTGCAATGTTTCACACAGGTGGTAACAATAACATTCATCACTAATGCCTGCCAGAATTCTGAAATGAGTTGTTCACAGGTACAAGTACTTCACCTTGGGAAGAAGTATGGTTTAGTCAAATTGAGATAGTGTCTCCACCAAGAATTGAATTCTAATAGAATTGTAGAAGCACATTAAAACAAACTTGCCTAGCAGTGAAGTAACATTTTTTATTCAGCATGAAAGATTGTGTGAGAGGGTGATTGGGACTGAGAGCATGAAAAAAATTAGTGACAGGAATTTGCATTGGTAGCATTGGGCAATGTCTCTGAAAAACAAAAATCCAACCAGAATCACCTTGAGCTCTTCAAGAGTGGAGAAATGTGCACATTAGTGCTATGTTGAATATGTCACTTGTAGTTCTTGGTGTGGATAGGGGATTTCACTTATCTTTCAATGACACTAGAGATCAAGGAGAAAAGAATCCAAATTTTGCTGATTTGCAAGGCAATGTGCTTGCTTGGATTGAGGAACATTGGTAGAAGGTTCTCAGGTCCAATTTGATGCTTGGACCAATCTACCTCAACCAAGAGTGGCCTTGAGCAATAGAAGGAATGACAAGGAACTTTGAGGCCTAGTTCAAATCAAAGAAGATGGGGATTTCTCGGAAGGTGAATGGGTAAAACAATCCCATCATAAGCATCATGGTGACCTCACTCATGAAGATCTTCAAGTTGGCACAAACCACTTACATTAAAAATTGGCAGGCCACCTATTACATGAAGGGAAACTGTGGGTTGGACAAAGATTTTTTACCATCAAACCTGTAATTTGGCTGAGCAACTAAAAATGAGTAGTCTAATACTAGAATACTTTTCTCTTCCTATTTGTCCTACACTTTTACAACAGGATGTAATTGCTATGGAAGGAAGAGAAGAAGCTTGTCCTAGTGCATTACTATCCGTCGGGGTATCATCGAACTCAACCAGAGTATGCGATGGAAACAAATAAGTACAAGGAGGCATTGATCAAATACCACCAGACCAAAAAATAGGTTAAGATCACCAAGTCTGCTGAGGTGAGTACCAGCGAGAGGAATTGGCTACGGTGCCAGTGCATATAAAAAATAGACACAAGCCTAATCCCCAAGTTGTGGATTCTTTGGATGATAGCAATTCTCCTTCTGAGTCAAAATTAGGATCAAGAAGTGAAGTGTGAGGTGACCACAATTTAGAGTGTACTACCAATGTGACATAAATACGTAACATTAGAGAGAGAACCATCTTGAGTTGTGGTACAATCACCCCCAAGGCAAGAAATTTCTTTCTCCAAATTTGAATTGTTTTGATTGGGAGAGAGGTGATGAAGAGCCAAACATGGAAGTGCAATCCACCCCCACATCAATAGTGAAGCAGGAAATACCCGACAAGTGCACTCCAAAGGAAGGAAGGACTCAGGTAGATGAAGAGGAGGACATCCCAGTATTGCAATTGCAAAAGGCCACTCCTCCAACACAAGAATTGGAAATGGAGATTGTGCAGGTTTTGACTGTCATGCCACTTGAAGAACAAAGGGTGGCAACTCTACCTCAATAACAAATGACTAAGGATACCCAAGCAATATCATCACAATCGGGTGGAGGGAAATCAACTGGAAGGGGAAAATTCCTAAGCGCAAAAAAGGCAAATGACCAAGAAAAAGAGTTTCCTTGGATTTGGACAACTTGTTTGATACTAACTACTGTTACCAAAACTGTGGTAGCAACTGAAGCAGTAGTGGTAGAATGAATGGAGGAAGGAAAGGAAGAGGCTTCAGGCTCCTAGTTCTCTGCTGCAGTGCTAGCAGCAGAGAGCAACAACAACTCAAGATCACTTGCCTAGAAGGGAAGAAACATAAGTCCCATGAAGAGAGGAAACTCAATTGGGACCTGATTTGGAGGAACATGTGAGGCCTGCACCAAATTATCCATCTTTGTTGTTGTGGGTAGTTTAGGTGTTGGGGCCAATCTTGAAGGCTCAAGAGGAATTGCTTGATGCTTACCAAGAGATAGACACTACAGTGAGAGAATGTAGGAGGTTGATAGAATATCTACACTATCACATACAAACTTCTGTCTGGGAGAAGTTGGGAGTGGAGAATAAATTGAGCAAGAAAAAGGGTAATATCACGTGGCTGGAGGCTCATCTCACTACAACTCAAAAACTATGTAAGTATCAAGAACAATGTCTATGCCATGGAGATAACTAAGAGCTCACACTAATCCAAGAGCAGCTTGTGATAATTGAGGAGAACCATTCAAAGGACGAGGTTTGGGAAAACCAAGATGGGGATGTGGCCAAAGTTGGAGGATGGCTCAGGGTCCAAGACTTGGAAATGACACTTGCAGCTAATGAGATAAAGCCGCATTGTAAGAAGATAGAGTATGATTCCTTCTCACAGAGCTACAAGGTTTGGAAGAAAGATAGTGGTGACCTATTGGGAAAATACCAAGAAGAGTTGCATAGTACCAAGGCCAAGGTCAAGTTGTAGAAGCTTGGTGCAACCCAATGCAAGAAGGCATTTTTGGATTATAAGGCAGCTCAAGAGAGGAAATTTCTACAAGGAGCGGCAAGGACAAAAGACATTGCTAAGCTAAGAGTAGGAGTGACTGGGTCTCAGTTGCAAATCACCCAACTAGATTCAAACTTATTAATGATTTGGGAGAGGTCTTAGTGTCATGCTGAAGAGATGAAGAAGAAGCACAAAGAGCAGCTGATTGCTGGGATGAGGAAGTAACATCCCTTAAATAAGAATTGGAGGTTCTTTGCCTCCAAGGTACTAACAACCAACAAGCCCACAACACTGCTAGTGAGAAGGCCCAAATATGCATTGAGGAACTGATCATGACTGCCAAAAATAACAAAGAAATGGAGCAAATCCTTTATATGCAAGTCAAGCAAGAAGTAGAGATGGAGCTATGATCCATCCAAGATCATCTAGATGTAGAACATATGAGATGCTGCAAATTGACTTAAAGTTGACTGTAAATTGACTTAAATTGACTGCAAATTGACTTAAAGTACAAGTGGAAATGTTGGTTGTGACTCAAGCTCATTACATGAAGTTGAGGGAGCTAAAGTCTGGAGATCTATACTTTGGAGGCTAAAGTATGCTCAAGCTAGCAATTTTCCAAGCTGGTTGACCAATTGCAGAAGGATACCAATGCTAATTATTAACTATGTCCATATTTATAATAAGTCGTGATCATTGGAGTCAGGCATGATCATCAGTGGATACCGTCAAAGTCAAGCATCATTAGGATGAGACAACATCATGATGGAATTGTTGAAGTCAGCCATCATCAAGGGAGAAGACAATTATTGTTGAACATCATCAAGGTGAGATATCATCAAGGTCAAATCATCATTAGAGTGGTATCACTACCAAGTTCTGATATTTGTTTTGCAACATTTGACTCTGTGTGATAGAAACTGATGTAGATACAAGTTTTGAATTTTTTTTTTGCAACATTTGACTCTCTATAATAGAAACTGTAGATATAAGTTCTAACAATTTTTTGCAACATTTGTCTCTGTATGATAGTAGCTGATGTAGATACAAGTTGTGACATTTGTTTTGTAACATTTGACTCTACATAATAGTAACTGATGAAGATACATGTTCTGACATTTGTTCTGCAACATTGGACTTTGTATGATAGTAACTGATGTGGATACAAGTTTTGACGTTTGTTTTGCAACATTTGACTCTCTATGCTAGTAACTGATGTGGATACAAGTTCTGACATTTTTTTTTGCAACATTTGACTCTATATTACAGTAACTGATGTAGATAGAACATTTTTGTAATGCCATGTCATCAGGATCATTTTTTTTATACCTAAGTGGAATCTTGTGACTAGTAGAGTGTATAGCAAAGTGTCTTTTGCAGGTTGTGCCATCACAACATCTAATAAGTATGACAGGGTACGTACATTAGGGTTTACCTTAATTAGCTCAGAGTTACTCATGGGATCATGGCATTGCATAGCCATGGATATGCTGACATAGCCCATGTCATCATGTTAGTCCAATCCTGCAGTTAAGGGGTATGAGACTCCATGGGATGAGAGAAGTACAAGACAATCCCGCTACACATTGTAGGCAAAAGATCCAATAGAAATCTATGGACAAAGTTTCCATAATGGTCTGTGGGTAGAGATCCTTTAGCAATCCTAGCTTGACTGTGAGATAGGACACTTACCCTTGGACACTTCACCCACTAAATTGACTTGCAAATCTGTCCTATTGTGAGTCATTTGGTTCTCTTAGTTATAACCTGGTAGTTAAGTAATGAAATGCTACAAGCAGTACTGCAAACACTTTATGATCTAGACAAGAATGCAAGGAGGATAGCAAGGATCTTTACTACACATGTACACATTGATAAATTAGAAATGGGACTCAACACTCAAACATCATAATAGATGGAATGGTTTTCTTTACAATAGCTATTGCTTAGTTCAGTCAGAAGAAGGTCACACTGATCACTCCTACAACCACAATGAGTATTGGCTTCAGCCAGCGTTCCAATGATTACACAAGCTCCTCAGTAGACTTACTAAAATTTGACTCAATCAAGTTGTATTTCTCTCAAAGAACAAGACCAAAACCCTAGTCTCTCATTTCTTGGATTATAGGGGTTCAAAATGAATAGTGGCTATGAAGTAGGGAGGATCAACCCTGACTGGGTGTTTGTAAACCTAACCATAAAAAGAATTTTCTATCCCTTCATACTACTTCTACTATGGTCATTGTTTGCTCCTCGCATTTCTACCATCAATGCCAATTGGTTCCTGACCCTTGATCATCTCTACTAAATTAAAACTCTGAAAGAGTGTAAGCACCATCTTGGCCTTAATTGCCTGCCTAACTAGTTTACTAACTATCTTGCAAAAGATTCATCCCATATTGTATTTGTCTTGCACTAATATACATCCCAAGGAGGATGTATCTTTCACTTACTAAGCCCATAGGTGACTCTACTGCACATCCTATATAGTTGGATCCCACAATAGATATTTTCCTAGTGTTTCCCATTGTTTGAGGTTCTTGTAGTTGTTCCTTTATCCCATGCCTTTAGTACAATCCCACTAGTGATATTTCTCAACTTAAACATAGCTCCTTTTTTACTATCAACTCAAACCTCTTCTAATCCTTGCACTCTAGGCATGCCTTTTGATGCTACCTCATCTTCTTGCCCTTGATTGCATTTTGAAAGAATTCACTCCGCATCATGTAGAATGTCCCCATCTAGTCTCTTGCTTGGTAGTCTTAGAATATGCATTCTTGGATCTCTATAGAACTGTCCATGTTGGCCAACTCTAGAGCTCTCCCCAAATGACATCCCCACATAGTAGCTTGTTGTAGGAGGTATATGAAGAGTGTGCACTTGATTTCATGGTGAAAGGAACTGAAGGTGCTCTCCTCCTTGATGTCACCTGAAGCTGTGCAATTATATACTCAAGGAAGGACCTTACAATAGACAATCACTTGGAAAACTATGGGATATTGAGTCATACACTCTTTTTTCCAACAATCCTCTAACATTTCCATGGTCTCTCAATCTCCCTCTAGGCATCTTTACCGCAATAAGTCCAGGTGTGAGGTTACTTCCATACTCAAGATATTGGATTGGATCTGACCGGAGTATCTTGAGATCCAATGTTTCCTTAAGCCTCTCCTATAGGCCTCTAGGAATGGAGTCCAAAGGCATGGGAAGGCCCATGTTTCTATGTAATTGCTACTGTAATGACATTAGGTGTGGGACCTTGGGTACCCAACAACAGCCAACACAACAAAGTGTTCATGGGCACCATTGTTCTTGCATGGTCTTGGAAATAGACACTTATAGGGGGAACTTTATCAAATTTAAGTAAAAAGTGAAGATTATCATGTATGAATGTGGGAACGTGAGAATCCTTTACCTAGATTGCCTTGTTCAGTCAATATGATTGTGGTGCCCACCTTTTGTGCTATTTTTTTTAGTTCAACTTTGTTCACAAGGAATTACTAGTCTATTATACCAATTAGATAGGAAAACCTATAGATAATCCACTCTTCAAGTTGTGACTCATGAGCTACCAATCCAAAAGACGCATTATGGGTAGGAGGAACACATAGAGGAAGAAGGCATGAAATCAACTTAGGACCAAAGGGTCCTCAAAGGCAAATGATTTACATGAGAAGGACTTTGGCCCAAAGGTCTCTATACAAAATGTCATTTGGCTGGGTAGCACTTTGCCCCACAATTGAAACTCAGCTAGATGAGTTCACCTTGCTGCATTTCTTTCCAGAACTAACACATGGCAAGCACCAAACACCAATTTCAATGCACTGCCAACAAATTCAAGGATGACCATTCCAAATCAAGAAGGGTGGTTTGCATTCTGAGGAGGTGAAAGTGGCACATTAGTGTGCTGCACTATGCCACTATTGGCATTTGGCCCACTGTCCACATTGGACCTTGGACCATTGGGGTAGAGTGATAGTTTGCATGCACAAGCAATACTCAACACTGAATGTGTGACAAGGAACAAAGATGACCCAACCACTTTTGGAACAAAGAATGACTAAAGACTTTGCCTATACAACAAAGTGGGATATGACCATTTCCACTTTTTGCATTGCAAGAGATCAACTAAGCCTTGATTGAGCCTTTGTTGTTATATTTTTCTAGTCTTGAAAGCCAAACCAACCTTCACTTCTATTCCAGTCTTTGGGAGAATGGTGTTTGTTTAGAAACTCATGAGGAAGGCCCCAAAAGCCATCCTCCAAAGCCTAGCAATGGATACTTGGGTGGTGTATTGTAGGCGAGTTAATTTAGAGTAAGCATATGGGGTTTCTTCTCTGGGATTGGGATGCAACAAATTTCAAGATTATCCATGAGACCAAGAGCCAAAAAGAAAGAAGTAGTGAGGACATGCAAGGGAACCCCATGGGCTACATAGAAGAGAACTGGAAGAATGTTCTTGGCATAGATGTAGGCCCAATTTTAGTGATGAAAATTGACACCAAATTCTATAATCAAGAGCTGACCCAATAGACTAAGGACAGGTTTATGGGACCTCACAACCACAACAATTCTTAGCAAGTTCTTAATGATCAGCACCCAACTCAATGAGCAATTGTAGAAGTGGTTATGAAGTTGTTCCATCACAAATGGACAACTTATTGAACCAATACCCAAGCTGTCTTTTTTCATAAGATGTACAAAGGCAAGCCTATGAATTGGGCTCACATGTTCTATTTAAAAGCCCAACCCCTTCAACATGATGTATTAGATGAAAGAGGAGCCACTTAACTAGCTTCCTTTGCAATCCATTTCTACATGGGTCTCAATTTTTTAAACAAGGAGGAGCATATGAAATTTATGATTCATTATCCTGCTGCTGATTACTTAACTTCCTAGCCCAAGGGGAAGTCAAGATCAAGAAATATTAAGAGGTAGATGCAGAATTTGCCCAAACAAGCAATTCTATGCTTTTGAAGGAGGAGATGGTGGATACCAAGCCAAAGAAGAAATGAGCACCACCGGCACAAATTGCCATACCAGCAAAGGAGTAGGCAAAGAAGAACCCTTTGATCATCCACATGGCCACCAAATCCAAAGAAGAGGAAGAAGTTGGTTCAGAGGAAGAAAAAGAAGAAGAAGAAGAAGGGGTCCTTCACTCTATAGTCAAAAGAACATGAAGAAGAAGACTAGTTTGAGGATGCTTAGTCTGCTCCCAAACTCCCAGTATCCAAAGACCATGTGGAAGAGAAGAAAGATGATGAGAAGGAAAATGAAACCAAGGAGGAGATGACTGGACTAGAGCCTAAACCCTCAAGCCCCACATCTTTTTGTTTTCGTCAGTTTTTAGAGTAGGAAGTGATATTTGGAGTAGAAAAGAGGGTTAGATGTAGGTAAAAAGGTGGATTTGATCCAAAGTAGGCAATCCAATCCAAGCCAAGGAATTTGAATTCATATTGGAGTAAAATGAGACTCAGATCAGACTAGGAAGGATCAAAAATCCAAAGTGAGGATACTCAAATTAAGGTCAAGGTGGATACTTGAAGCAATTGAGCGGATGGGAGGTGTCAATGTGTCTTGCATGGACTTGCCAAAAGATGATATCTTGGAAGAGCAAGAAGAAAAGCCAAGGATGGTGTTCCAGCATGGAACTTGATCACAATGGAGTAAGAAGTGGAGTCATGTTGGGTTGTGTGGTACACACACTTTTCTTTTTGTTGAGATTTAAAGAAAAAGTGTATTTTTGAAGCTGAATTGAAGCCAAATGGAGAAAAGAAGAGAATATCATGTGTTTGGATCTGACCCAAGGAAGTTGAATTTATGTCAAAGGAAGAAGGACTTGGATCAGGCTAGAAAGGTGGTAGACCCAAAGTAAGGATACTTTGCATTGGAATGAAGAACCCAATCGAAAGAAACCTTAACAACTTGGGCCATACCAAGCAAGAAGGTATATTCAACAAAAATTTCTACTTTGGGAGTAGGATAAAGTTGAGAGTGATAGGAACAAATCATGCAGAATTTGTGATTTTAGTTGATGCTAGACTGGGAATGGAATTTATATAGAATCAAGAGTTTGTTGAGTGAAATCTACAATGCTAAATCATTATCATGTTCTGAAACAAATATCACTTTTGCAGTAATTGTTTAGGGTTTAGGGTTTATTAATCTCGATACAACTTCAAATGCCCTTACACAAGTAGTGATGCAAATCATATAGAAGGAGTTCAATTGTTTGAATCATGAGGAGACGGTTGGCAATTTGGTTATGAAGGTGTAGAGTGTCCTAGTGAACCCACGTGTCGAGCCCCATCGACACACTGTGGATGACCTACCGGCCTCCCTCCCAATAATTCATATAGTATTTCCATGAACGATCGTGAACATGAACATCTGGCATGGATTTCTTAAGTAGTAAAAATGCCAAAAAGCGAGAACGAGCATCCACATTACAAATAGAAAAAATGATTAAAAGAAAAAAAATTTCGTTATGTAATTCAATTATTTTAGATAAGTAGGCCCTTACGGGCTTTCCCCCGTAAAGAACTATGCGTGAAAATTTGCCTTCATACAGCTCTATTTCATTCTCAGAAAGCCTTCCTACGCACCAATGTGACCAATTCCCCGCTTGAGCACTATAGGGAGAGGCACTACGTACGAAGACCTTCTTTCTCGTCCATTTCGGCGAAGATTGTCCTTCAAACAATCGACCAAAGAGAGAAGGCATTCTAAGATTCCTTTGCAAATTTGTGTCACGGGTAAAAGCAGCCTACTTTCATGTGGTGCAGATACATCTGTATTGTGACATCAGCAATGGGAGATGGAGGCGCACATAGCAAGAACCAGTCAAGAGTATTTGCAGGCTAACACAAACCTCTCAGGGAAAGTTATTGAGAGGGGTGTTAGTAACATCATCATTTACAGACTACTGGTTGTATTGAAGGACAGTAATTTAAACTTTGACAATGACCAGATAAAGATGATACGGAAAATATGCATGGAAGGTAATCGGATCTTACCTACCCTCTTAGACTGGACCTGTAGTCTATGTCTGTACATGGAACAACTGAGGATGCCAAATCTGCAACTATACTGGACGTAGCAATCTGGACGAACGGAAGATCTTGTCCTAAGGTTTGTCCCGTGCATGTTAGGTGACAGCATGAAGTGTATCATGCAAATCTTATACATTAAACCATATGCACTCTCCATGTATCAAGTCATGCTAACAAAACTGTTGCTCTTGTTTCATCTATAAGAAAGCCCAGAAGTTTTGTAACTTCAGACTGGAACCCGTCCACATTTTTGTTCAGTTCTGAGTTTTAGTTTTTTCTCCGTTCTAGTATTCGAGCAAGCTGCCGTCAAGCAAAGAGAATGGCCAAGGGAGAAGGTTTCATTAACATGAAGAATATTCTCTTGTTTTCGATGTGGACGCTCGTTGTCAATCAGTGCCTTCATACGAAAAACCTCGCTTTGGGGATGAGAAACGAGATTAGTGACCTAGAAAGTGGAGAAAGGAGGGGTTCCAGTCTCCATCCCTTGCAAGGTAGGTTTAAAAATAGACATTATTATAGTCTTCCAAGCGAGGATATTACCATACCATCGGCTACCCAGTTGTCTGAGGTGGAGATGTTGTTTAGTCTCAAAATGTCGATTCAAGATCCAAGAGGAGAGTTAGCGAACTGGGAGTTGAATGACAGCAGCCCATGCTTATGGAGTGGTATACACTGTTATTCTGATTTGGGCGAGGTTGTTAGGATTGATTTGGCTGGCATGCAGCTGAGTGGTCATCTGTCATATCCATTATGCAACCTTTCGGCTCTTCAAGTCTTAAATCTGTCCAATAATTCGTTCTCAGGTTCTATACCAAAGCTCATAGCGGTCTGTACCAGATTAAAAGAAGTTGATTTATCTCAGAACCATTTGACAGGACTGATACCATATGAGCTAGGTGCATTGGGAGAGCTGCAGCGTCTTTTCCTGGGGTTGAATGGGTTGACAGGCAGCATTCCCCCTTCTTTGGGAAATTGCTCCAACTTGCAAGAGTTTCGTCTCCACGATAACAATTTGACAGAGCAGATGCCATCTGAGCTGGGAGAGTTGGGAGAGCTGCAGATTGTTTACTTGTGGTTGACTGGGTTGACAGGCAGCATTCCTTGTTCTTTGGGAAACTGCTCCAACTTGCAAAAGCTTAGTCTCAGCAGAAACAACTTGACAGGACGGATACCATCTGAGCTGGGTGAATTGGGACAGCTGCAGGTTGTTTACCTGTGGTCGAATGGGTTGACAGGGAGCATTCCTCGTTCTTTGGAAAACTGCTCCAACTTGCAAGAGCTTCATCTCCTCGATAACAGTTTGACAGGACGGATACCATCTGAGCTGGGTGAATTGGAAAAGCTGGAGAATCTTTACCTGCCGTTGAATGGGTTGACAGGCACCATTCCTCGTTCCTTGGGAAACTGCTCCAACTCGCAAAGGCTTGATCTCTCCCGGAACAATTTGACAGGACGGATACCATCTGAGATGGGTGAATTGGGACAGCTGAAAGTTTTTTACCTATGTTCGAATGGGTTGACAGCGAGCATCCCTCGTTCTTTGGGGAACTGCTCCAACATGCAAAACCTTGCTCTCAGAACAAAAAATTTGACAGGACGGATACCATCTGAGCTGGGTGAATTGGGACAGCTGCAGCGTCTTAACCTCTGGTTGAATGGGTTGACAGGCTGCATTCCTCGTTCCTTGGGAAACTGCTCCAACTTGCAAGAGCTTGGTCTCAGCAAAAAACAATTTGACAGGGCAAATACCATCTGAGCTGGGAGATTTGGGAGAGCTGCAGATTCGTGCCCTATGGTCGAATCGGTTGACAGGGAGCATTCCTCGTTCTTTGGGAAACTGCTCCAACTTGCAAGAGCTTAGTGTCATGGATAACAATTTTACAGGACGGATTCCACCTGAGTTTGGAGAACTGGGAATGCACACTTTTCAGGTGAGTGAGAACGCGTTGACAGGCAGTATTCCTCCTTCTCTGGGAAATTGTTTGTCTATGGAAATTCTGTATCCTCAAAAGAATTCGCTTTCAGGGTCCGTACCGTCCAACCTCCGTAATTTACAACGCCTTAAAGAGTTGATGCTTTCCATCAATCAACTTTCGGGCAATATTCCTGGAAATTGGGGGTCCTCTCTACATTCCCTGGATGTTCTGGATGTCTCCCACAACAGATTGGAAGGATACATACCAGGGAACCTCGGAGATATCTCTTCTCTAGTTCGACTCAAGATTGATAACAATAGTCTGATCGGTGCAGCTCCAACGAGTCTCGGATATCCAGAGAGTTCACTAAAAAGCCTCACTCTAGCAAATAATAAACTCACTGGTCGGATTCCTGCGTCATTGAGTAGTTTTGACAACTTATCAGTGCTGGACTTGAGCAACAACCAGTTCCATGGTTCTTTGCAAGCTAGTTTAAAGAGTCTACCCACGTCGTTGCGAGTTCTTAAAGTGAGCTCAAATAACTTGACGGGTCCATTTCCTCACTGGATACTTTCATTGACATCTCTCCAGCTGCTTGACCTGTCAAACAACAAATTCTACGGAGTTCTTCCCAGCGATCTACCAAAGTTGCAGGGTTTCATGGGCGTCAAGGATATCATTTTCAATAGTGGTGACATCGATATCCTCCAAGAAGAGATAGAGGTGTCAGCAAAAGGCCTACTACCTCGACTCACATAAGTGGAAGTGGATCGAATCTTGTTCGATATAAGTAACAAGAATTTCACAGGTTCTATCCCCGATGGACTGGGCGGTGTTCATGGATTACGGTACTTGACACTATCTGGTATAAGTTCGATGGTCCTATCCCATCCCGTCTCTCCGAACTCAGAGTGTTGGAGTCCCTTGATCTGTCGAGGAATAACTTTGCAGGAAATATCCCGTCAAGTTTTACGCAAATCACCACTGTTAGTTATTTCAATGTGAGCTTCATTAACCTAGAGGGGCCGATTCCCAGTTCTACTCAGTTCCAGTCGTTCAAGAAAGAAATGTTTGATGGAAATCCTGGACTTTGTGGTTTGCCACTAAATCTGTGCACAGAATCTCCCCAGACGGCGACAGCAGGTTCCGAAGTGAGGAAAAGTAGAGATATAGATGACTTACTGTCATGGCCCCTTGATGACTGGGTGTCACTTCCTGCATATCTACTAGGATCTCTAGTTAGTTTGTGTGTTTCCTTAGGATGCACGCTTTGCTCAAATCATATCAGACGAACTACTTTCAATATGGCTTTTGCAGTTTACAGGAGACTAAATTTCATATGCAGTCCACAAGTATCGGAGATGTATGGGCTCTATCGACAGAGAACGTAATCCACAAAATGTACATGTGGAGTTGGATTTTTGGCGAAATTGGATTTCACATTTCAATATCCGATTTCGTTCTATTATGAAAAGTCCAGTTTATTCGGTTCGGAAAGTCTTTTTCTTTCTTTTTCTTTATTGAATCATTATTATAGATGATGTTTCCACTTTGAAACTCTAATATTGACATTTTTAAAAATCTTATGAGTAATGCACAGATTGAGTTTTAACCACGTACTTTTTGCCTGGTGGTCATACAATGATCACCGGACACAAAGTACACCAGCGTGCAGTATTACACCAAATATTAAAACTTATCGCCAAAAATCAAAAAGCCACTACCAAGTACCAAGTATACAAGTGTGTAATATGGATTACCTGCTTAGTACATTCGGAAGTTAATCTATTGATTTGGAACGGTAAGGTTTTTTTATGGTTGTAGTTTAAATTTAAGAGTGTGGTGAACTTAAAAACATACGAAAGCCAGATCCATGAATCTGAAAGTTTTCCGGAAGTTGGAGGTACTTTCTAATCATTAGAGGATTACTTCCCTTTGAAAAATGAAATGCTAAAAACTGCGTAACATAACTATCTCAAATATTTTTTCTTTCAATACTGTTATTTGTTTCCGATGGATGGATTTGTATGATTATTCACTTGCTGTATAGCACTATATTTTTTCAAGCAGGGAACCTTATCTCTAATCCCTAATTCATACCATGGTTTTGTGAAGAAGAAAATTTCCTTAAATGTATATGTAACAACCCAATTTTCAACCCACTAATAATATAAAAAGTGAGAACAGGTCCCCACACAGGGAATACAGTTGGAACTGACTAGAAATAAAGATCAAATGTCACAATGTCACTACTTGTCTACTCTTGCATGTTTAACCTCTTGGGAAGAAGCCACTACAAGAAGAGGATAGGAATACTCAATATAGCACTCTACAGAAAAGAGAAATTGTAACCACCCAACTGAAAGATCTAATCTAAGAAACCCTTGATAGTGGTAGTACAAAACATGCAGAAGGCCTCTTCCTCTTGAAGAGCCTCTTTTACCTTGGCTGCTAGTCCCTCCCCTAGGTATATTTCATCCCAACGGTTGGTTTTCAGGCTGGAGTGTCTTTCACCTTGTGTCAAGGATAACTTCCTTGATAATATGCAAATTTCCTACTAGGTACTCAAGCACTCATTCCCACTAAATTTCAAGTGTAACTTTCTTGATTCAGTGCAGATTTCATAATCAAATACTCAAACACACACTCCTATTGCAAGATTCCTCACCTCTACTCAACCAAGCTTACAATCAAAGATGTAAGCAAAATCCATTCAGCACAAAAGACTCACAAGAGATGTTTCAGCTGAATTCTTTGTTCAAGAAAGAAGTGGACATTCTTTTTGTGGGTTGCAACCCCTGTATACAGTGTCCTAACTATTGATTGAAGAATATCAATGGCTGAGAATGTACATAATCTCCTAATCTCCACTTAATGCTTAATTTACCTATTGATATTGTCTTAAGTGCAATTAGAAGTGGTTGCACTACCACCACCCATAATTACTCCCTGTCATTTAGTTAGCAAATAATTACACTCCTGCAATCATCAGCTACAAAACTGGTTCTAAGTCAAAAAGTATTTTTAGACAAAGATATACATCTGGACAAAGGTAGAGTTCAAGGCAAAATAGACTTTCAAGCCAAGGGTGTGTTCTATGCTTGATGCATTTCTACTTATTGCCCTCAGGCTAACAATTATCCTCTTCATATATCTACAATGAAGAAATACCTTTGCCTTTATAAATATTAAGCAGTAATTCCACTTGTTCTTGATACCCCACAATTTCCAACAATAGCACTTTGGTGGTACCTTCAAATTTCTTTGAAGTGCGCTCTATTAACCTGGCTGCCAATTGCTACAATCTATTGTCTAAGTAGGTCTTCATGGGATGTACTTGTGATTAGGAATCTTGAGCTTTCAATTTCTCCAAGGAGGCTTCTATTACCTCATTTGCAATCTCGTCCAAATGGTCCCACTCCATCTCCATCTTTGCCAAAATAATGGTATTCTCTAGGTTAAATTGGTTCCTTTATTTCTTCATCTTAATTACAATTTCTTCATGAATAGTTGTGCTATCCACTTTTTTTTTTGCAAAGTTGTTAGGATAGAAAGTGTATTTTTAAGTAGGAAAGAAAGTTAGATGAAGAGAATTGGTGTGTTTTGGATCTGAAGTAAGAGATCCAATCTGACCCGAAGAAGTAGACTTTGGCTTGGAGAAGATGAAGACTTAGATCAGATTTGGAAGGCAAAAGACACAAAGTGAGGACCTTTGCATTAGAGTAAAGAACCCAATCCGAGGATCCTTGACAATCTTGACTCAGGCCTTACCAGCCAAGAAGGTACACTTGAGAATTGTTACTTTGTGTGAGGATAAATTTGGGAGTGACAAGAGTAACACATGCATAATGAGTGATTCTCAACTGAGGTTTGACTGAAGAATAACTATGAATTGAGACTTTGTAGAGGAGGGTCTACAATGTTGTAAGACTAGCATGTGCCTTTGCCATGTGTCCTAATCACGTTGGAATCACAAGCCAAGTTGTGGGATTTCTGTATGCAAAGCCAAGTGAAGAGAGAAGCACAATGCTTTTTAAGGGAGGACGACAGGTTTTCGCCATCTTGATCTGATCTAAACCCTATGATAAGATGAGTTGATATGGAAGCCAGAGTCAAAGTCTTAAACTTCCTTTAGATCACTTTCTTGGCATGGAAGTGGAATCTCATGGTTTCCAAGGTTCATAACCTAGATTGCATCTAGCAATTGTGATGACGGTCCAAATAAGGGGATGAAGAGAGGAAACCTGAGTTGTTGGAGGCTCGGCTTAGGACAAGATGCAGAAGAACCCATGGGAATCACTTTTGATCAGAAATGTGATCTTGCAGAAAAAACAGAAGAGGAGCTGAAGAAGTCATTCAGGGAATCTCACAAGAAAAATAGATACAATGTATACACTTATGTAGACCCAAGGAGTTAAAGTATCATGAGTGCAGTGATGGCAATGATGAAGCCGGAGCAGACTACCTATGCTACCAAGCAACAAGCCACGTTCTTCCATCTCATGTTTGCAGGAGAGAGTGTAAACAAGGGAAGGTGTTTCTACCTAAGGATGATAGTGCAGTGGATGACGGACCTGCCGCCTCACTACTTTTACCTTTTGCAGCTCATTTTTATTTAGGATTGAATTTGCTCAACCTTGAGGACAGAAGACAATAATTAGTCTGCGTAGGGCAGGACTACTTACAAGCGAATCATTCCGTTAGGAAGGGACTCAAGAGAGTGCTTGTGAGAATAGTAGATATCATAGCAAGTTTCTGGATCTCTTCAGACGCACACCAACACAGACATCAACCCACATACCCTCCAAAGGCCCGCGTCATCAACTTCGTGCTTGGAGAAGAATCAACTATGACCTTAGGTGTGCCCCAGGATTCATGGTGAGACCGTTGACTCCTTTTGCGTTGAGCTTCTTCTTGTACTCGAATTCGATCTGTGTGGAGAGACTCGGAGGATCCTGGTGAGCTGTGCCTCCAAGTGCTCTTATTGCCACTTATGAAGTGAGTTTGGAGTCTCTCGGGTACTTGGAATTGATCATGAGAGTTCTTCCTAGAAACTCGTCTATTAACAATTCCTTTTAGACCAGGTGGTGCTTGGTCCCAGAGCGTTTCCCAGGGTCAAGTTCCTTCAAATACATCCACTTGCTCAAAATGACCAAGATAGTGAAACGAATGTGTCAAAGGATCGTGTGAATTTTAGTGCTGTCGATTGTTTGCATATGTCCCTGTTTAGATCCAACTTAGAAAATCCTCTGTGCTCTCAATGTAAACTGTGCGCTTACAATGTCCTTTTTGATATGCACGCCTGGTTCCTATCTTTCTGCGCAATTAATGTATGTTGACGACTTATTTAGGTGCAAATGTTGCCGCTTCTGGTCGGTCTTCTCGTAGATCCGGCCGAGCTTGTGCATCTGGTTGCTTTAAATGTTCGTCAACTCTCATCTGAGAAAACCGAACCGATAACATATTATAAATAATATTTGAACCTTTAAGTTTAATAGCTTGTTCGTCTGAATGATAAGATTTTTGTTTGTTCAATATCTTGTTGATCTGGATGATAAGATACTTATTTTTTCAATACTAGTTAATTCTGGCTATATGCTCCGTATACTCAAGTACTTTAAGTATCTTGTTGGTATGGATGATAAGATATTTATTGTATGTTATTTTTTTGGGAAAGGATTAATCGTGGTTGAAGTGATTATGGCACAGACCTGCATCTCCCGTTCGACTCGGCCCTCTGTTCCTTTGTCTTTGAATGTCGGGATATACTACTTGGCTTCTTTTGGGGCACTTCACACTCCACCCTGTGTTGAAGAGAGTTGTTGCAGTCACTATGGTTACTGTGGAACTTCTGCGGAGTATTGGGTGGAAGGTCAAGGGTGTCAAAGCACCTGCAATGAGAGTTCAAAAGCATACCCAGCAGAGTGACAGATAAAGATGATACGAAGAGTATGAATCAAAGATAATCGGATCTTACCTACATCCAGAAAGTTACCCTCTCAGAGACGTAACACTGTACGAATGGAAACTCCTAGAAAAGAAGTGAAATGAGTGATTGACTGTTAGTGTTTTCAACTATGTTCAAGAAGACGTTCAGGACATCAAACACATTCCTAGCGACTGCTATCCACTAACATTGTGTACACTCTCACCAAGGGTTTGTTAGGATATATATATAAGACGGGTACTACATTCCATAGCATGTGTACAAACAGACATGATGCAGCAAAGAACTCCACAAAAAAGTGACCAAGTGAGGACTTTGTAACCGAAGTCCAACCTCATTCCATATTTCTCCAGTACAGTAGATCTTCGTCAGATGGTCTTCCAGATTCTGATGAAGAGGTTGCCTAACAACTGAGACAGCGTTCAGTGAAGAACGTGTTCGGCAATATGCCTAACCCACTGTCTTAATTTATTATATCTTCGAATAAACCTATGAGCAATATGCTCAGAACGTCTTACAAGGAAGCTCTATGTGCCCTCAGTATACTGTCTGAACAAGAAGAAGAAAAAGCAGATGATCTTGGAAAGCTGTAACCCTCGGATTCTTACCTGCTTATGCACGTTTGACAACTCATTATAAGCAACAAGGGAACATGCCTGAGTTCAAACCCTGGTTCTCACTACACTTCTTCTATTATGAAAAAAATAAACCAACCGTTATTCCATTACTAAGCTCCCTAACTATTTGGATGAAAAAGATGTTATGAACAGAATGCATTGGTTGGTTCGCAATGCTGAGTAGATGGAAATGCCAGAAGAATACGTATTGTACTTATTTTACTGTATATTACAATACGAACGGGTAATATTGGATATATATGAAAGGTTGGAAGCCCGTAAGAACGAAAAAATGTTGATAGACATGGCACGCAAGGAATTAGTTAACAGGCACCCTTGGAATCAGACGTATTGATTTCAATTATTCTTTCATAGTCTTTTCAAGTTGAATTCATCCGGCGTCCACGGCAACTGGAGATGTATGAGCTCTACAGTGAACACTATTCTGGCGAGTTGAATTTTTCCACATTTTAGCATCCAGGATCTCATCCTCAGTACATTGCGTTAGAAACTGTCGTGAGCTGAGTTCACCAAGGAGCATTGCATTGGGATATGCTTTCGAAGAATTTGCTGTTGCAAAGAGTTTCTTCCGGAAAAATATAATCGACAATGATAATTATTCTGTAGTTGCCAAGATTCAGCATTCCCCTCATCTCACTTCCTTAGGGATAGTTTATGATGCAAGAGACGAAATGTTGAAGCTTTCAGTATGACATGGCATAAAGTTGCAATCTTATAAACATCTAGGAAACTGTGAAATTACATATTACTCTTCTCACGGTTTGAAATCGTCTCATTCCCTTGGTATGTGGTGACGCAATTGAGATTGACGAACAAATGCTCTAACACATCTCGATATCAGAGCAAGAAGATGGACGTTGTGTCATTTGAAATTCAGACTCCTTGCTTGTGCTTGAAGGACCTGATCAAAGTCATTCCCACTTGGCCCCGGATCTTCGAGTCATTGTTCCCAATTTCGACATAATTCCTTCAAGGCCATATAAACAAGGTCCCGGTATATCTAATATTGCGTGCCAGTTTTTCGCTAGTTATCTCTAAGTACCTTCATGTTGGGATGAGAGGAAAAATACATTTTTAGAATATCTTGGACCAGCCTTTTTAATACGAAACAAATATTAATCTGATAAAAAATTTCACGAAACTTGAAGAAAAGAGAAGGTTGCCCTGAATACCAAATATTTCAAAGTTGAGCCGTTGCAACTACTTGAGACTATTCCAGGGGCGGAATTGATTTTTAAAAGTATGATCGAAACGGAACATAAATATTCCTGGACAGTGTCAAAGTTGGTTAAATGGTTTCTTGAAAGTGTCACTTTAAGTTGCATCTACGATGTTTAAAACTCGTGATCATAAGCACCTCACGTTACATCGATATCCATATACTCCATGTACGGAGTCTAGCAAAAGTTATGATGTTTATTCAGGAGTTTCCTTATCTACATTTCCTTACCTCAACGGGACTCAAACTAAGAAGATTCTCATAGATACTGCGAGTTCTACATCAATGGGGCCATGTACAGGTACTCCCCTTCTAGTTCAGCATTTAGTCGTGCTTTCACCTGAAAAGCTCTATGAATTACCCCCTAACTAGAATAAAATTGAATTTTGTCTGATCGTGCTCTACTTTATTCATAGTAGCAACAGAATCCACGATTCTTCGGGAGTGATTTCGGATTGTTCCTGCTATTTCTTGTTATTAGACACTATAAAATGAATAATACCTTCCGAGCTGAGATACTGGTCCAATCCGTGGGCCTGTAGCCCATTTCTTTACATGGAACAACATGGGATGCCAAATCTGGAACTATACCGGACCTAGCAATCTGGAAGGACGGAATATTTTGCCGTAAGGTTTGTTTCCATACATGTTAGTTGACAGCATGAAATGTCTTGAGTTGAATGAGTTAGTGGGCGTTGAATGACAGTAACCCATGCTTACGGAGGGGGATACACTCTAATTCCTATTTGGCCGAGGTTGTTAGGATCTACTTGGCTGGCATGCAGCTGAGTGGTCATCTGTTATATCCATTGTGCAACCTTTCGTCTCTTCAAGTTTTAAATCTGTCTAATAATTCTGTCTCAGGTTCTATACCAAAGTTCATAGGATATAACAAAGTTCATATTCAGTAACAAGTTGACAGGCAGCATGCCTCCTTCTTTGGGAAATTGCTTCAATTTAGAACGCCTAGTTCTGTCCAGTAACAAGTTGACACGCAGCATTCCTCCTTCTCTGGGATATTTGTTTGTCCATGGAATTTCTCTATCTCCAAAGTCATAGGCTTTCAGGGTCTGTACCTTTCAACCTCAGTAATTTTGAACTTCTTAAAAGGTTGATACTTTTAAACGATCAACTTTCGGGCAATATTCCTGGAAATTAGGTGTCCTCTCTACATGCCCTGGAAGTTATGCATGAATCCCACAACAGATTGGAAGGATACATACCAGGAAACCTCCGACGTATCTCTTCTTTAGTTCGACTCAAGCTTGATAACAACAGTCTCATCGGTGCAGTTCCAACCAGTCTCGGACATCGAATGAGTTCAGTAAAAACTCTCACTCTTGCAAAATAATCAACTCAATGGTCGGATCCCTAAGTCATTGAATGGCTATGACAACTTATTAGTGCTGGAGTTGAGCAACAACCAGTTCCACGGTTGTTTGCAAGCTAGTTTACAGAGTCTACCCGTTGCGAGTTCTTAAAGTGAGCTCAAATAACTTGACTGGTCCATGTACGCACTGGATACTCTCATTGACATCTCTCCAGCTGCTTGACCTGTCAAACAACAAATTCCACGGAGTTCTTCCCAGTGAACTACCGAAGATGCAGGGTTTCATGTGCGTCAAGGATAGCTTCTCGAATTGTGGTGACATCGATATTCTCCGAGTGTAGTGTCAGAAAAAGCCCTACTACTTTGACTGACATATGTCGAAGTGGATCAAATCTTGTTCGATATACATAACAACAATTTCACAGGGCCTATTCTCCATGGATTGAGAGATCTTCGTGGATTATGTTACTTGACACAATCTGGTAATAAGTTGTATGGTCCTATCCCGTCCCGAACTCAAACTGAACTCAAACTGTTGGAGTCCCTTGATCTGTCGAGGAAAACTTTATCAGGAATGATCCCGTCAAATTTTCCGCAACTCACCATACTTAGTAATTTCAATGTGAGCTGCAATAATCTAGAGGGCCGATTCCCAGTTCTACTCAGTTCCAGTAAACAAGCAAATGTTTGATGGAAATCCTGGACTTGTAGTTTGCCACAGGATCCATGCGCAGAATCTACCAAACCGTGACTGCAGCTTCCGAAGCGAGGAAATGTAGAAATATAGATGACTTGCTGTCATGTCCATTTGATGAGTGGGTGTCACTTCCTGCATTTGTAACGGGATGTGTAGTTAGAGTTTGTGTTTCTTTAGGATTTGCCTATGGTTTAAATCATATCAGACTAGTTTAAATTTTGCTTTTGCTGTCCACAAGCTCCGGAGATGTATAGACTCTGCAGACGGAGAGCGTAAACTGTAAAATGCACAAACATTCTGGCGAAGTTGGACTTCACATTTCAATGTCCATTGCCTTCCGCCATTCACATTGTTCTAGAAACTGTAAGCTCAGATAGCGCGCTGACATTTGTTTGGAGTTGTGAAGATAGCGCTGATATTTGTTTGGAGTTGTGAACAAAGTCGAAGTCGGGTTCAGTGTGAGGATAGATATGTTCGAAAATACAGTCTCAAGGATCGCTCGCAATAGCACATCCTAAAGCACATTAAACATAAATCAGAGGACTAATAGTAAATAACGTGGTTCACCCCTTGTCCCGGAAGCTACCTCCACGGGTTGAAAGAGGCTCACACTAATCTTCACTCCTTGTCCCGGAACCTACCTCCCCGGGTTGAAACAGGCTCACACCAACCATCGAACCTTTATTTCTCATTGCACATAGATATATATACACATAAAGGGAGATAGTCTCTCATCATTGTCATCCTACGGAACTCCTGAATATTGACTTGCGTGATTTCATGAGTATTGACCACTCAAGATATCTAGTCACTTTAATACTAAGCCTTAGTAATGACTGACCATATCTAGGCAAGTGACTATTGACTTGCGTGACTTCATGAGTATTGACCACTCAAGATATCTAGTCATTTTAATACTAAGCCTTAGTAATGACTGAACATATCTAGGCAAGTGACTATCCTTGTCCTCACTGCATGTTCCATCAATCAAGTTTGCTCTTGATCAGTAAGTCCTTGATAACAAGCCAAACATAACAAGATATAGTTAAGCTCTCCAGACGATCGCCATAAAGCTTCCAAAGATCTAGGAAGCTATAGAATCATAGAGTATCTGAACTTCTCACTGTTCAATAAAGCAGCAAGTTCTTATCATATATATGTCATGTGGTATGCCACATGAGAAATGCAACTCTTACTTTGTCTCGTACCCCTTGTTTTATTTTGGGTTCTCGGTCAATATAGAAATGCAACTCTTTTCGACGGGCCTTGTGATCATTTTTCTTCCGTGTTTGTTAGTGCCTTGTATCCATTTTTCTTTTATCCTTCAAGATATAGTATTTGGTCCATGTCTCTTTTGATCAAGTGCGTTGTCCGGGCGTGGACCATGTCTCCCGAAATTGATGAATCAGTACATATGGTCTAAGACGATTTCGCATAGCTAGGTCGAAATGGGTATATACATCTTTATTGAAGCTCCCAGTCAAACTCCTAGCCTAGATAGAACCTCAACAGGTTGTGAGAAACCCGCCTGCTATGACCTAAATTTTGTGAACGAGGCGTCATATCCTTCCTGACTCCCAAAGGGAAAGTTCACGGAAAGTTGTTATATAGAATGGGAACGACAGCAGTCAATATTGTTGCGCTTTTCGGCTCCGAAGCTTGTCTTCATGGTCCCCTGATCAGCATACTGAGCAAGGTAAATCTGATGGCTCGCACCGTATCTCCGTATCTCCGAAGAGTGTGGCTTCTAGAGCTTCGCATCAGTCTTGCTTGAATCTATATCGAACGGAACGGTTTCGCATAAAAAAAGAAAAACTGACTTTAACCCCATTTTGTCGAGATTTCGTACTTCTCTTTTCAAAAGCAATAGTTTACAGATTGCCTCAAAGCGTCTAGTGAACTTGTTCAGATATGCCGCAGAGCGATGGCACTATAGGATGGGTTTTATGTACAAAGGACTTCAATTTCCTGATCAAAGAGATATAGAGCTCATGATCAGGTCCACAATTTCTTTCTGTCTGATCTGACCTACAATTAACCAGGATGAACCTACAGGTATACTGAAGTTCTTATCCCCACAGAAAAAGTGGTTTTACAGAACTTTCGAGCATCGTTTCAAGTGTTCCTATTATATTGACTTGGAAAATGCAGATCTGATGTTCCTTTCCAGAACTCAGACTTCCACACGCATCTTTCGTTAGATTTCGTAAGCACTTTCTGTATTGCAGCAAAACCCAAATATTCTTTCTTCTCCGAATGATACCATGATCTTCGTGCACGTGGCCGCCTTCACAGTAAAGCTGCCATTCAAGCTCAAGGTAGTCACATATCACGTGTGTGGCCTTCTGCAATTGATTTCCACCTCAGTATCCAACCTAATCTAATGATTAAGCTTATGAGTACCTATCCACTAGGCAAATTGCCCGACGGAGAAGTTGTTTCTCTGTCAACTTAGAGTTATGGAATTCGAAAAGTTAAAGATCATTCCTGTGCTACATGTTTTGCTCACCACTGCTGACTTTCAGCAAATGCGAGATGTTACAACAGCCTCAGTTGAGGAATTCATCCGTAAAATCCAGGATCATACGCTTTCTTAATCGAAGGATTGTTGTCCGAAACGGCATCGACATTATAGGTGTCTTAGACAGCAAAGATCTTATTTACATCAGTGCGGAAGCAACAACGACTTTCAGCTTGATTAACAAATTGACCCCTTGAATTTCCCCATTATTCTAACTGCACTAGGTAAAAGAAAATCCGTATCAAGCTTAAGGGGAAACTAGACCAATCTCTTTGTTTCCCCGTCCATGTTTATCCATGCCACGCTTCGTGCGCGCATGCACAACAACTTTGCTGCACTGGATTGAAATCTGATATTATCCGGAAGTAGTACAAGGCGGTAGTGTAGAGCTCAGAACTGTCAACGTTGAAAATTTCGGGGAACAGGACGGCTTTGAGGGTACTTGCTTCTTTTCGAGTTTCCCTTTGTTGAAAAGTACAAATGGATATCAGCAGAAGAAATGTTTTTGCGAATAATAGAGTCATTCTTTAGACAGAAAGAAGCTCAACGCGCAAGAGGGATCAGCAGTCTCCAGAATTCTATTTGTGCTGGTATTCCTACTTCCCTTTTAGTAAGCCTGTACCCTAATCCGTCCAGCTTCCTGTCCCACGACCCCTAGGGGATTTCTGTCGTCATTAGAATTCGTTCACTCGTTTTCTGCAGCTGGGAAAGACCTGGCCCACATTCGGATGCGGTGTAGTACGAAATTGAGACCTCAAATTCTAACTTTCGTTGTGTCTAGTTTCTGCGTATATAGACGACTATCAAAGGAAGGCTGTGACCATTTGAGATTATTTTGACTTCGCAAAATCTATTGGGGCTACTGCGAAATGCTACTAGAGCACAGTTCCCTAAGGCTTATAGTTTACGGTTGAGTGTAAGTTTCCTCAACTGTTACATAATCAATGCAACCCAAAAGTGATAGACCAAACACACAATGTGCTATGGAACAAAGACATGGGTGGTCCGTGTTCTTGTCAAAGGTGAGATTCAGCTACTGGACGATGAGAAGAAGATTCTCGTGACATTGAAACGTTTTCGATTAGCCTGTTGTGAGGTCAAAGCTACCGTATCCAGTTCAAACACTTAACCATGAATAGAGTATTCTTTCCAGCTAGTTAAAGTAGTAAGTTGAAGGCTGAGGAGCACTGACAGTAATGCGTCCTCCGCGAATTTCATATACCTTGTTCTCAGAACTGAAGAGCTGAGCATGTAGATACTTGGACCTTAGGGATCATTTATCAGTTAATATCGCGAAGTTGATGGTTTCTGATGTCACAACTCTGGGATCAATGTTTACAAACGAGTCGTTTATGTGATTGCAATTCTCCCTCACAGATGAAACTCATGATCAACCACAATATTTCCTACAGAGTAAAACGGTTCGAACCTAGAACTTTCTAGAACATGCCCTGCATTTTATTGATCTCCTTGTTGAGCAGCCGTTTCTACTTCTTCGTCAGCCCTTGACAATGTTTTGTTGCATTCTCTTCGATTAAAACTACTCTTTCTCCAGGTCTTGATTGGCGCCTGCTGCTTTGCTGCGGGGTAGGCAGAGAGCATGATACGAGATTCGCAACTTGATCTGATATAATATATTCTATCCGGAAGATTCAGGGTCATATTACATTCTACAGTCCATACGTACCGATTGACAACTTGGTCTCGTATGATGATTGAACCTTTTGAGTTAACTCATGTACGTACTGTCAGTGATTTCAAGAGGCATGTTACGTCAACTTGGTCTATCTTCTATAGATAGCTTGCGTTGATCATCATCAACGCAATGATTTAGGTTTATTTCATATTCTTTAACCTGAGATAGAACAATCTAACTCAAAGCACTGAATCTTTACGTGCGCTTTTTCCATCCTAACAAGTCAATTTGAAACTAGGAAGCTGTAGCCCGCTTTGCTCAACCAAATAAGCAATCATCAACTGCAATCCAAAATCCTTAACTGGAGGTTATATTTACATGAGTAATATGTGTTAAAGTTTCTCCGAATTCCATGTATGCGTGGCCCGAGCTCGGAAATCGAGAAACTAGTGAATCGATGAGGATTTCACCATGTCCAAAGACGAGAATCCACTATTTTGGTAAGTGTCTTGAACTGAAGTTTAGATAGGGAAGAATTCTTTGCTCTAGATGAAATGTTCGTAGTTGTGCCTGTCACAGAAATGTATATGAGGCGACCAAATTGAGTCTACAGCTTTTGCATTGGTTCATCTGAATAAGGTCCCACATGCTGGGTTAACCTGCATCATTCAGCGAGAGTCCAGTATGATTTCAAGTTTTGGTAGTAACTGGACACCCCATATTCTTGGTATGGTATTCTAAGGAACTAAATTATAGTTAACGAATGCATGGTCTTCTTTTTCTGATTTATAACTCGGTTGCTTGGATCGAAAACAGAAAGGCTTCAAAGTTTGCTCGTTTCGTTATGAAACACTTGAATTTTTAATCTGTCTTTCTGTGCAGCTTCTAATAAAATTTCCTTGATTCACTACAATCAGATTAGGTCCAATTTAAAATACAATGGACACCTCCACTGTGTTTTAAACTGGCGGGACTCTGATTGTAGTGAACCCGAATGGCGTCCACACCAGAGAAGAGAATTGTTTATGCTAGCCTGTTTTAGATTGGAAAGGAGTAGAAGCTGACGATACTCAAAGATGTGAGAACAGCCTGACTGTCTCTCTCGCACACGAATTGCACCCGAGCAGTGCTCAGAATATGATCGCGTACATAGCTACATAAATTGCATGGAGCTGAGGGCACAGATGAAGCAGTGTGTCACATTGGTCATTGTAGGTTCGATCAAAGCAAGGGTCATAGAAAAGATATTGTGGCTCTTGATGGTGATCTTTATTCGGTAGCATGTTTACACAGAATAGGCAAAACCAACCGTTCCAGCAACGTTAACCCACACTAAATATGTCGACTGGAACCTCATACGATCACCGAGAGAAGCAGATGATTGCTTTATAAACGTACTAGAAAATCAATCCGGCACTGATGCAAGAAAATTTTCACTCTCAATTTCGTTGCAGGAAGAGAACCATGGCAATTCGGAAAGCAATTCTTTGTGTATCGTTCTTTACGCTTTGAGAAGAAGCAATAAAAGTCAATTCCAAAGTTTGAAGAATAAACAAGTTGATTTCGCTTCGATCAAAACAGGTTCGCAGGACCCGGAAAAAGTCTTCGACCGGAACTCTTGGCCCAATGTGCGCAGCACCTCTCACACAAAAAGTGTCGTGACATTTGGGCACGTCAGGTCTTCGTGTGTCGAAAGATGTTTTCAAGAGATGAAGAGTTTTCCGACTACGACAAACTGGGAATGAGAAAACAGACGAAGACGCGTGGGGTCTCTTGAGGTAAAATGCCGTCTAGTGCGTTGGAATCCCGTCGAGTTCTCCTGTGTTGGAATCGTCAAACCATTTTCGACCCATTGACCCTGGAAAGGAAAACGAATCTCCTCTGGACACGGACCCCTTGCTCAAAGTATATCACTTTGCCTGCCCACCGACCCCTACTGAAGCCCCCCTTGAAGCTCGCACCACGTATAGACTCTGTCGGGACTTTCTACGCCGCTCCTGATTGTGCAGAGCATTTCCAGCATATAGTGAAGTAAACCCTTATACCTTCCTTTCTTTGCACTATGCGCCTTTGGGACGGTTCGCTAAGACTTAATAGATGAAGAGTTTTCAGTTACTAAGACAGGGTGGGACCGAAAATCATTTTTTTTGTCGCGCAGCATAAAGCTTTTATGCACTTTGCTTATCCCACCGTAGATACTTATGCTATGCCCGGGAAGGGCTTTGCCAGGAAGATCTGGGGGCTTAAGGCAAGCACATACAATTGCTCAGACAATTTGGCCTATACCCGGGTCTTGAAACAATATCGATTAATAAAAAACAGTGCTAACCTAGCGATCACTGTCTTTTTCATTTTTTATTTCTTCTATAATCCCTCCCTTGCTTTAGTCCCTAAATTCAAATGACACTTTGCCCATGTTTATTAGCTTTATTATTTCTCTATGATGGCGCAGGAGGACGCTCTAGCCTTTACCCAATATAATTAATCGAGAAGGAACCCCGAGAATTTACTTAATGAAATTAATCCAGGAGGAATTCCGAGAATTTCCTTCATCTGGCATCTTCTTTTTGCCAAGCATGGGTGTAATAACAAAAGAAAGAACCAACTGAGTTATTTTTCCAATAGTTACATAATGAAGAAGAGTAGTACCTATAAAAGGAAGAAATCTTGAGAAAAAGCTAACCTCTTATTCTTTTTGGTCACTACTGTTATCCTCCCAAAAGGAATCAGGTGTTACTCCAACACAAGAATGGGAAGTGGAGATTGTGCAGGTTCTGACTGTCATGCCACTTGAAGAACAAAGGGTGGCAACTCTACCTCAAGAACACATGACTGAGGATACCCAAGAAATATCATCACAATTGGGTGGAGGGAAATCAATCGGAAGGGAAAAAATCTTGAGTGCAAAAAAGGTAAATGACCAAGAAAAATAGTGTCCTTGGATTTGGACTACTTGCTTGCAATACCAACTATTGTTGCCAAAACCGTGGTAGGAACTGAAGTAGTGGTGGTAGAATGAATGGAGGAAGGAAAGGAAGAAGCTTCAATCTCCCTTATAGTGCTAGCAGCAGAGAGCAACAACAACTTAAGATCACTTGTCTAGAAGGGAAGAAACACAAGTCCCATAAAGAGAGGAAACTCAATCAGAACTTGGTTTGGAGGATCATGCAGGGCCCACACTAAATTATCCACCGTAGTTGTTGTGGGTAGTTCATGTGTTGGGTCCAATCTTGAAGGCTCTGGAGGAATCTCTTGGTGCTTAACAAGAGATAGACACTACAGTGAGAGAATGTTGGAGGTTGATAGAATATCTACCCTATCACATACAAAGTGCTGTCCGGGAGAGGCAAGGGGTGGAGAAGAAGTTGAGCAACAAAAAGGGTAGTATCACCTGGCTGGAGGCTCATCACATTATGGCTCAAAAACACTTTAGGTATCAAGAACAATGTCTAAGCCATGGAGATAACTAAGAGCTCACACAATTCCAAGAGCAGCTTGCAATAGTTGAGAAGGGTCATTCACACAACCATGTTTGGGAAAACCAAGATGGGGACATGGCCAAAGTTGGAGGATGGCTTAGGGTCCAAGAATTGGAAATGACACGTGTAGCTAAGGAGACAAAGCTGCATTGTAAGAAGATAGAGTATGATTACTTCTCAAAGAGCTACATAGTTTGGAAGAAAGATAGTGGTGACCTATTAGGGAAAACCAAGAAGAGTTGCATAGTGCCAAGGCCAAGGTGTTGAAGCTTGGTGCAACCCAATGCAAGAAGGCATTTTTGGATTATAAGGCAGCTCAAGAGAAGAAATTGCTACAAGGAGAGACAAGGACAAAGATATTGCTAAGCTAATAGTAGGAGTGATTGGGTCTCAATTGCAGACCACCCAACTAGATTCAATCTTATTAATGATTTAGGAGAGGTCTTAGTGTTGTGCTGAAGAGATGAAGAAGAAGCACAAAGAGCAGCTGATTGCTGGGGATGAGGAATTCACATCCCTTAAATAAAAATTGGAGGTTCTTTGCCTTCAAGGTGCTAAGGACCAACAAGCCCACCACATTGGTAGTGAGAAGGCCCAAATATGCATTGAGGAATTGACCATGAGTGTCAATAATCAGAAACAAAAGGAGAAAATCCTCTATATGCAAGTCAAGCAAGAAGTATAGATGGAGCTATTATCTATCCAAGATACTCTAGATGTAGAATGCATGAAGGTTCTTATTGTAGTGGAAGATGCTGCAAATTGACTTAAATTGCAAGTGGAAACGTTGGTTGTGACTCAAGCTCATTACATGAAGTTGAAGGAGCTAAAGACTAGAGATCTATGCTTTGGAGGCTAAAGTATGATCAATCTGGTTGACCAATTGCAGAAGGATACCAATGCTCACTTCAAGAATGAGGTTTTGGCAAATGTCCACAAGGAATATGAAGGGCATTACAAATGTGCCAAAGAGTTGATTTGAAGGTGTAAAGGTGAGAGCGGATTGGTACAATAAGAATGATGGTATCAACTATTAACTATGTCCATATGTCTAATAAGTCATCATCATCATGGGATACCATCAGAGTCAAGCATCATTGTGATGAGACAACATCATGATGGGACATTATTGAAGTCAACCACCATCAAGGGATGAGACCGTTATTGTTGAACATCATCAAGGTGAGATGTCATCAAGGTCAGATCATCATCAGAGTGGTATCACTGCCAAACTCTGACATTTTTTCTGCAACATTTGACTCTGTATGATAGTAACTGATGTAGATACAAGTTTTGACATTTGTTTTGCAACATTTGACTCTATATGATAGTAACTGATGTTAATACAAGTTTTGACATCTGTTTTTCAACATTTGAAAATGTAATATAGTAACTAATGTAGATAGAATATTTTTGTAGTGCCATGTCATCAAGACCATTTTCTTTATACTTAAGTGGAATCTTGTGACCGGTAGAGTGTATAGCAAAGTGTCTTTTGCAGGTTGTGCCATCACAACATTTAATTTAGCATAACAGGGTAGGTACATTATAGTTAACCTTAATTAACTCAGAGTTACTCATGGCATTGCATAGCCATGGATGTGCCCCATGTCACCATGTTAATCCAATCCTGTTGTTAAGGGGTACGGGACTCCCTAGGATGGGAGAAGTACATGACAATCCTGCTACACATTGTAGGCAAAAGATCCCATAGCAATCTATGGACAAAGTTTCCATAATAGTCTTTGGGTCGAGATCCTATAGTAATCCTAGCTTGACTGCAAGATAGGGTTTACCCTTGGATACTTCACCCAGGAATAGGATTGACTTGCAAATCTATCCTATTGTGAGTCATCTGGCTTTCTTACTTATAAGCAATGAAATACTATAGGCAGTACTGCAAACACTGTATGATCTAAAAAAGAATGCAAGGAGGATAGCAAGGATCTTCAATACACATATACACATTCATAAATTGGAAATGGGACTCAACACTCAAACATCATAATAGATGGAATGGTTTTCTTTATAATATTGCTTAGTTCAGTCAGCATAAATTCACATTGATCACTCCTACAGCCACAATTAGTATTGGCTTCAGGTAATGACCCAGTGATTACACAAGCTCCTCAATAGACTTACTAACATTTGTTAGTAAGACTTACTAACTCAATAAAGTTGGATTCCTCTCAAAGAATAAAACCCTAGTCTCTCATTTCTTGGATTAAAGGGGTTCAAAAATAAATAGTGGCTATGAAGTATAGAGGATAAACCCCCACTAAGTGGCATGAGCTAGCTCCCTTATATACTATAAACCTAGCCATAAAAAATAATTTTGTATCCCTTGATACTACTTCTACTATGGTCATTGTTTGCTCTTTGCATTTCTACTATCAATGCCAATTGGCTCGTAACCCTTGATCATCTCTAGAAGATTACAACTCTGGAATAGTGAAAGCACCATCTTGACCTTAATTGTACTACCTAACTATTATACTAACACTTTATCCTGCAAAGGATTCATCTTGCACTAATATACATCCTAAGGAGGATTATCTTTCACTTACTAAGCCCATAGGTGGCTCTAATACACATCCTATATAGTCAGATCCCACAATAGATATTTTCCTAGTGTCTCCCACTGTTTGAGGATCTTGTAGTAGCTCTTTATCGCATGCCTTTAGTACAATCCCACTAATGATACTTCTCAACTTAAACATGGCTCCTTTTTGACCATCAGCTCAACCCTCTTTTTAATCCTTGCACTCTAGGCAAGCCTTTTGATGCTACCTCCTCTTCTTGCCCTTGATTGAATTTGGAAAGAATTCACTCCACATCATGTAGAATGTTCCCATCTAGTCTCTTGCTTGGTAGTCTTTGAATATGCACTCCTGGATTTCAATGGAACCTTCCATGTAGGCCAACTCTAGAGCTCTACCCAAATGCCATCCCCACATACTAGCTTGTTGTAGGAGGTACATGAAGAGTATGCACTTGATTTTCTGTTGAAAGGATTTGAAGGTGCTCTCCTCCTTGATGTCACCTCAAGCTGTGCAATTATATACTTGAGCAAGGACCTTACAATAGACAATCACTAGGAAAACTATGGGATCTTGAGTCATACACCATTTTTGCCGACAGTCCTCTAACATTTTCATGCTCTCTCAATCTCCCTCTGGGCATCTTTACCATATGAGGGCAAGCGTGAGTTTTCTTCCATACTCAACATATTAGATTGGATCTGACTGGAGTATAATCAGATTCAATCTTTCCTTAAGCCTCTCCTATAGGCCTCTAGGAATGGAGTCCAAAGGCATAGGAAGGCCCATTCTCTCCATATTTGCTACTGTTATGACATTTAGGTGTGGTATCTTGGGTACCCAACAACAGCCAACGCAACAAAGTGTCCGTGTGCACCATTATTCTTGCATGGCCTTGGAAATAGACACTTATAGGGGGGAAATTTATCATATTTAAGTACAAAATGAAAATCATCATGTATGGTTGTGAGAACTTGAGAATCCCTTACCCAAATTACCTAGTCCAGTCAATATGATTATGGTGCCCACCTTTTTGTGCAAATTTTTTTGTTTTAATTCAACATTTTTTGTGAGGAAGTACTAATCTATTCTCCCAATTAGACATGGAAACCTATAAATAGTGCACTCTTCAAGTTGTGACTCATGAGCTACCAATCCAAAAGACAAATTATGGGTAGGAGGAATACATGGAGGAAGAATGCGTGAAATCAACTTGGGACCAAAGAGTGCTCAAAGAAAAATAATTTAGAGGGGAAGGACTTTGCCTAGAGGTCTCTATACAAAATGTCATTTGGCTGGGTAACGCTTTGCCCCACAATTAAAACTCAGCTAGATGAGTTCACCCTACTGCATTTCTTTCCAGATCCAAGACATGGCAAGCACCAAACACCAATTTGAATTTGATGCCAAAAAATTCAAGGATGACCATTCCAAATCAAGAAGGGTGGTTTGCATTTTTAGGAGGTGGAAGTCCCACATTAGTGTGCTACACTATGCCACTATTGGCATTTAACCCAATGCCCACATTGGAACTTGGACCATTAGGGGAGAGTGATAGTTTGAATGCGCAAGCAATACTCAACATTGAATGTTTGACAAGGAGCAAGGATGACCCTAAACCCTTCTTCCTAACCACTTTTTGAACAAATAATGACTAAAGACTTTGCCTATAAAACAAAGTGGGAAATGATCATTTCCACTTTTTGCATTGCAAGAGATCAACTAAGCCTTGATTGAGCCTATTTTCTTATATTTTTCTAGTCTTGAAACCAAAACCAAACTTCACTTCTATTCCATAGTCTTTGAGAGAATGGATTTTCTTCAAAAACTCATAGGAAGGCCGCAAAATCCATCCTTCAAAGCCTAGCAATGAATATTTGGGTGGCGTATTGTACAAGAGAGTTAATTTAGAGTAAGCATATGAGGTTCTTGCTTTGGGATTGGGATGAAACCAATGTCAAGATTATCCATGAGACCATGAGCCAAAAAGAGAGAAGTAGTGAGGACATGCAAGGGAATCCCATGGGCTACATAGAAGAGAACTGGAGGAATCTCCTTGGCCTAGATGTATGCCCAATTGGAGTGATGAAAATTGACACCAAGTTCTTTAATCAAGGCTGACCCATGAGACCAAAGAAACCTTTAGGGAAACTCACAACCACAACAGTGGTTGGGAAGTTCTCAATGATAAGCACCCAACTCCTTGAGCAATTGTAGAAGTGGTTATGAAGTTTTTCCATAAAAAATAGACAACTTATTGAACCAATACCCAAGCTGTCTTTTTTTGTAAGATATACAAAGGCAAGCCTATGAATTGGGCTCACTTGTTCTATTTATAAGCCCAAACCCTTCAACATGATTTCTTAGATGAGAGAGGAGCCACTTACCTAGCCTCCTTTTCAATCCATTTCTACATGGGTCTCAATTTGTTAAACAAGGAGGAGCACATGTAATTTCCAAGTCATTATTCTGCTGCAGATTACTTTACTTCCCAGCCCAAGAGGAAGTTGAGATCAAGAAATATCAAGAGGTAGATGCAGAATTGCCCAGACAAGCAAGTCTTGGCTTGTGAAGGAGGAGGTGGTGAATACCAAGCCAAAGAAGAAATAAGCACCACCTGCCCAAATTGCCATACCAACAAAGAAGCAGGCAAAGAAGGACCCTTTGATCATCAACATGGCCACCAAATCCAAAGAAGAGGAAGAAGAAGGGTCCTTCATTCTATAGTCAAAGGAGGAGGACCATGAAGAAAAAGACCAGTTTGAAGATGCTTAGTTTGCTCCAAAACTCCCAATATCCAAAGACCATGTAGAAGAGAAGTAAGATGATGATAAGGACAATGAAACCAAGGAGAAGGTAACCGGACAAGAGCCAGAACCCTCAAGCCCCATTAACATACCCAGATTTTTTGTTTTTGTTAGTTTTTAGAGTAGGAAGTGATATTTGGAGTATAAAAGAGGGTAGATGTAGGAAACAAGGTGGCTTTGGATCCAAAGTAGGCAATCCAATCTGAGCCAAGGGAGTTGAATTCATATTGGAGTAAAATGAGACTCAGAAGATGATGATAAGGACAATGAAACCAAGGAGGAGGTAACCGGACAAGAGCCTGAACCCTCAAGCCCCATTAACATACCCAGATTTTTTGTTTTTTTAGTTTTTAGAGTAGGAAGTGATATTTGGAGTATAAAAGAGGGTAGATGTAGGAAACAAGGTGGCTTTGGATCCAAAGTAGGCAATCCAATCTGAGCCAAGGAAGTTGAATTCATATTGGAGTAAAATGAGACTCAGATCAGACAAGGAAGGATCAAAGATCCAAAGTGAGGATACTCAAATCAAGGTCAAGTCAGGATACTTGAAGCAACCAAGCAGATGGAAGGTGTCAATGTTTCTTGCATGGACTTGCCAAACTATGATATTTTGGAAGAGCAAGAAGAGGAGCCAAGGATGGTGTTCCAGCATGGAACTTGATCACATTGGAGTAAGAAGCCAAGTCATGTCGGGTTTTGTAGTACCCACATTTTTTTTGTTGGGTTCTAAAGAAAAAGTGTATTGTTGAAGCTAAATTGAAGCCAAATGGAGAAAAGAAGAGAAGATCATGTGTTTGGATCTGATCCAAGGAAGTTGACTTTTCTTTAGAGGAAGAAGGACTTGGGTCAGGCTTTAAGGGTAGTAGACCCAAAGTAAGGATACTTTGCATTGGAATGATCAACCCGATCCAAAGAAACTCTAACAACCTCTACTCGGGCCATACCAATCAAGAAGGAACATTCAACAAAAATGGCTACTTTGGGAGTAGGATAAATTTGAGAGTGATAAGAACAAATCATGCAGCAATTGTGAGTTCAATTGATGCTTGACTGGGAATGGAATTTGTATAAAATCAAGACTTCATTGAGTGAAATCTACAATGCTATATCATTATCTTGTTCCTCTAAAGCAACTATCACTTTTGCAATAATTGATAGGTAATAATTTATTTCCATATAGTGGTCCAAAATGATCAAATATGAAGTAAACAGTAACAATGAAATCCTTCTTGATTGCATCATTAATCTCTTGGGTAGAAACCACACCCAAAAGAGAGTAACAAGCCCTCAATTTGCAAGCTTGTCACAAATAGAAGTCCCCCATAAATCACAATTCTTCAGAATCTTTCCAAATCAATATTGAGTGTGATTATTTAGTTGCATCAAAGAAGGCTACTTCACCACAAAGTGACTTCATCTCTGAATTGTATTCCACCCCTCCATTGAAGGCACAACTTCCTTAGTCAAAGTTGCTTTGCATCAATCTAGTGTTATAATCATAAATGCAAAACACTAACAACACTACAATTTTTTGTAGATTTTGTCAAGGCATTGCTTTGCTTACTATCCACTCAGTATCAAACACATAGAGTGGAATTAGAGCTGCAGAATACAACATCTAACACACTCCAACTGAAATTCAAACTTCTCCATACATTCACAAACATACACAAAGGATTGATACTCAAAATTCAGCTTAAACAAAAGCATTGAGCATCAACACTTTGCTTTACTCAACTTCAAACTGAATATAGAACACTACAATTGCTTGCTTTAAATAGGTAGAGCACTCAATAGGTATCAAAACTGCTTAAACTGCATCAACTACTTCTAACAAATTGTCAAATCCAAATCAACACTCTGCCACTTCAAATCTATTGCTTCAAATCTCAAAATAGTTACTCCTAACTAGATCTAACTTCTACTTCTACTTCTACCCCCAAATTACCAACAAGTGTCTATTGCTCTTTGGGTTCATGTATTACTTCTACTATCACATTTGTAGGCTGAACTGCAACTGAAGTCATAATTGGTCTAATTATATCCTCTTTCTCTACTCTCACTTCTTTTGCTTACTCAAGTACTTCACCAAAGAGTTACCTGCACTCCTACTTTCACTACTTTGCATTGGGTTTGTACACTCTCCTTCAAACTATTGCAAAGTTGATCTAACTCTGATCTAACTAAATCTAATCTGAGATAAACATTGTCTTGTACTTCAATCATCTTCCTATATACTCTATCTCTAAGAAAAATCAATAGGTTATTCATGTAAGCATCCTTCACCTTACAATTCCAAGTCTTGTGCACCAACAACTTCAAATCATGCATCTTGACTCCTCCAGTCAGACGTTTGCCTTAGTACTGAACATCATCTTCACTCTGCAAATGATCTCCTCCATTGATCTCAACTTCTTCTTTTGCAAGACTGGCTCATCCCGAGTCATCTCCTCCAACATTTTTCTCGAAGCACCCTTAACTCCTCAACATGATTCACTTCCAACATCTTCTTCCCTTCTGCTTGGTGTCCCACTTGACCTTCAACATGCTTAATCAAATACTATAACCTTTCTTCCTCACGTCTTGTGCTCGCCAATTCTCATTGCCAGGCTCACTCTTTCTCCACTGCAATTGATCTCAACTCTTCTGCCACCCAATCACTTTCCACTGCTCTAGTCTTGGAGTGTGTTAGTTCATGTGATCATCATTGAACTCTTCCTTTATTTCCTCAAATGCCACTTTCTGCTCCTTCGATTCTTCTTTCTGACATTCCACAACCCCTCCACACTTTTCAAAACTCTCTTGCAGATCCTTCAGACTATGCTTACAAATTACCACATCAGCCAAAAGTACTTCAGCTTCTTCTTCACCTCAAGTTTATCGTTCCTTCAACTATAGGACTTCATTGCTCAAATGCTTCACCAATTGAAAGCTCTTCCCTCACCTCTGGATGACCTTTCTTCATCTCTTTTCACTTTTCCTGCAAATAAACTAGTAAAAGACAAACAATCTTAGACAGATAACTCACTCCTCTAAACTCTTCCTTGTCCTTGTCTTCAGTAGGTGATTCTTTTATTGGTGCCTTACCTCAAAGTCTTAATCTCCTTACCTTCAAGTTGAACTCCTCTGAGATTTTTTTGTCTTCTTTGGCTTGGCTTGGTCTTGCACTTATAAATATAGACTTCTCCTTGACCACACCCCTCTCAAGAATAGCAGTCTTGGCTCTTCATCACATTCTTTTGGGATTTCCACTTTAGGTAACTCTAGATATTGGGTATCTCTTCCTTCCATGTGCTCAATCTCCACATGGAACTCCCAATCTTTCTCCTCAATCACTTCTTCTGCTGACCACTGAACCTTAGGTTCTCCTTCAGTGCTATTGCTTGACTCCTTACTCTTCAAAGTGAGCTCTTCTTCTTTAGAATCCCCATAGTTGGATTTTGCCTCTGCATCTGACTTTGCCTGTCATGAAAAATCCACCATTGCAGTCTCATGCTTGGGGTTCAGTTTCCAAGTTGTTGTTTTTGGACCAAGGACACCATATCCTCTGGTCTACTTTGCTTCCTTCAATTTGGGATGGAGACTAACACTATGTTCACTCATCTTGTTTTGGCAAAGTATGCATCTCCTTCTTGAATCTCCACCATGGAATGTTGCTTGTCTTAGTCTGCATCTTGTTGAAGATCCAAATGAAAGTGCAATAACATCTTCTTCTTCTCTTCAAATTTTAGCAGGTTTAAACTGAATTCTAGATGTGCTAAGAATGGTATGAAGCAAAGAGGTGGCAAGCCCATCCTCCAATTTACTATCATCTATCTCAATTACTGGTAGAAACACTTTACCTAGTTCACCTTCTCTCCTATGAACATAAGGTGAAAGAAAACTGCTTGTTTCTTTGTCACATAGGTGGTTAGCTCTGGCTTCATCATGGCCATCAGAGCCTCAACAATATTTCACCTCATTGGGTCTTTGTAAGTGTCTACCTTGCAACTATTCTTTTTGCGATGTGCATTAAAAGTATTTTTCAACTCCTCAATCTCTTTTGTAGGATCACACTTCCAATAGAAGGTGATTCCTATCACATCTCTTGCCCCTCTTCCAAACACAAGTCTCCAATCCAACTTAGTTCAATGAGTTTTATTTCCTCTCTTTTGCTCTGCATTGAGACCATTTGTAAAATTATTGGTAGTGATTTCTCCCATGAAAGCCAGAAAACTCAAGTTCCAGTTCTAGGAAAGAAATGTGATCCAAGTCACCTCAAGACTTTGATCTTATCTACCATGTCTAGCGTTAAAATTGTAGGATTCCGAACTACAAGTACCAGAAATTGTCTATTGCCCTTTATTAGCATTATGTGCTCTAACTCTCAGTTTCTTAACAATTAAACCCATGACTTGGCTCATAATTCTAACTCCTTCAAGGAAACTCTTAATAGGAATAGGATAGCACTTCAGATGGAGTTCTATTGTGTGATGAACTTAGTCCAACTTAGGCCCTCTATGAAGTCTTGATTATATACTTCTTTGATTCTTTATCATTCTTCAATTGAGCATCAATTAAAACTCACACATTTTGCATGACTTATTCTTGTCACTCTCAAATTTATCCTAATCACAAAGTAGCCATTCTCACTGAATTTACCTTCTTGATTGGGACAGCCTGAGTAAAAGTTGTTAAGGTGTCTTGGGATTGGGTTGATCATTCCAATGTGAAGTAACCTTACTTTGGGTCTACTTCCCTTCCAGTCCAATCTGAGTCCTTTTTCCTTTGATATGAAGTTGACCTCCTTGGGTCATATCCAAACACACAATCCTTCTCTTCTTTTCTCTATTGGCTTAAACAATTCACTTCTTCTCTTAAACTCAACAAAAACAAAAGTTGTGGTACCACACTCACAAATAACACAAAGGACTAATACTTAGAATTAAGCTAAAACAACAAGTATTGAGTTCAGGCACTTTGCTTTACTCAACTTCTGATCAAAATATTGCATGTAATACACTATAAAGGACAACTTTAAATTGTTAGAGCTCTTAACAGTTATAGGAATTGTCTAAACTACTTAACTACTTCCCACAATCTTCAGATATGAAGCAACATACTACCGCTTCAGATCTATTGCTTCAAATCTGAAATCTATCACTCCTAATCTGATCCAAGTACTACCTTGACTTCAGCTTCTTCACCCAAATCCACTACAAGTGTCTCTTGCTTTTTGGGTCCATCAACTACTTCTACATCTTCTTTTATTGTTGTTTTATCTTCAATCTGAACTAAGACTTAGATCATAGTCAACCTATCTACATTTTCTTGCTTTGTCCTAAATTCTTTTGATATGTTGGATAATTCACCCAACTTGACCTATACTCCTCCAACCTCAACTGCTTTAGGTTGAATTACTTTACTCTCACTCAGAGTATGCGTAAGTTCTTTTATATCATTTCTAACCAAATCTAATCTGAGAAATACATTATCTTCTACTTCCATCATCTTTCTATCTACTCTATCCCTAAGATGAATAAACAAATAGTTCAAATTTATGTCCTTTACCTTACATCTACAAGTCTCGTGCACAAGTAACTTCAACTCATGCAAGTAGGATTCCTCCGATTGAACTTTGACACCAGTGTTGAGCATCACCTTCAAGGTGATGAAAATCTTTTCCATTGAACCTAATTCCTCCTTCTGTGAGATCAATGGGCCTCAAGTAATCTCCTCCTCCAAATTCTCCTAAAGCACATGCAACTCCTCAGCATGCTTTGCCTCCATCCTTTTCTGTTCTTTAGTCTAGCAATTGACTTGAGAATTTGTGTACTGAACCAGATCATGCAAATGTTGTTATTCATGCTCTCAACTCATAAGTTCTCTTTACTAGGCCCAATCCTTCTCTACTGCAATTGATCTCAACTCCTCCATAGCCTATTCATGCATTAGTGTTCTGGTCTTATAATGCATCAATTCAATTTGAGAATCATCAAACTTGCACTTCAACTTCTTGAATGCCTCTTTTCTTGTTACAAACCTTCATGCTACTAAAAAATCTTTTGCAAGTCATTTAAAATTTGTTGGTTAATTATTGCATCCACCCAAAGTAATTCAACATCCTACTCATATTGGGCTAATTGTGCCTTTAACTACAAGACTTCAATGCTAAACACCTTCACCATCTAAAGTTTGTTCTTCACCTTTGGGTGCTCTTCTTTTGTCTCCTACATCCTCTCCTACAAATGCACCAATAAGGTTTTGTAACACCCATTTGTGCATGTGTGTGGTATTGTGATATTTAGCTTGGTATTAAAAATACTTGAGAGATATTATTTATATAGAGATAAAGGATGGTTTTACATTAATCATGATTAGCTAAAGTTATTCATAGCTAAGATAGAGGGGACTTTACTTTAGAGGGAATGGAAAAGATGAGAATCACTATTTGGGATTCTAGTGTGTTGACTTGGTATTATTCCTAGATATTTGGCTTTGAGGAAAGAGTTGAGAACTCTTGGGCCTGCAAGCCTTTTTGTTTTGGATTCTTCTATAATCCAAGGATAGCCATGTGAAGGAATCATTGACTTAGTGGGTGGGTCAAAATAAGATCACATGCTTAGTGGAATATGCCAATGTGGATGGATGTTCTTTTATAATTTTTGACTTGACTTGACTTTTAACCTAGTAACTTGAGTTAATATGGTAAATAGTAACTTCAGTGCATAAATATTTCACAAATATATAAACAAGGGGTGAGGAGATACTCATCATCCTTTCATTTTCAGCTATCTCTTTTTCATTGAGTTCTCTAGTGAACAATGTCTTGAGTCTTGGAGTGTCACACTTAGAAGAATATGATGGAGCTAGGGTTCTTTGGGTTCTTAGTCCATGGTGTGCTACCATAATAGCCATCAAAGGTTCACCCTGAGTGAGAGATAGACCAGCTCACAATGCATACAACACTTGATAGATTACTTACTCCACTGAATGTGTCTTCATCACCGCCTTTGGTAGCTAATGTATACATTGGTGCCTTACTCCAAAGTCACAATCTTATCACCATCAAACTAATCTCCTTTGGGCTTTCTTCATCTTCCTTGGGTCCACTTGGTGGTGCACGTATAGATTGCATACTTCTTCTTAATCTTACTCTCCTTTAGAATACACTTCTTGGTTTTTGTGCTCACTTGTCTGGAATATAATCTTCAGGTAATTCCAAACAAGGAGTGTCTCCCCTCTCCCTATGCTCAATCTCAGTATGAAACTCCCAATTTGATCCCTCCTTGGCCGCTTCTTTGGCTAAATGCTACAACTCAAGTTCACCTTCACTTTTACTACTTCACTCCTTACTCTTTAGAGTGAGCTCCTCCTTGGAATCTCCAAAATTAGACTTTCCTTCTTCCTTTGACTTAGCTCTGGATGACAAGTCCACCACCATTGGCTCTCGACTCAAATTCAACCTCCAAGTAGTCCTTCTCTTCACAAGGGACAACCATATCCTTGGGTCTACTTTGCTTCTTTGACTTTGGTATGGGAAATTATTACCATCTTTTCTTGTCTAATCTTAGCAAAGAACACATCTTCTTCTTTGACTTCCACCATGTAATATCATTCTTCTTCATTTGCATCTTGACAAAGATCTGCATGAAAATGTGACACCATCTTCTTTCTCTCCTCTAGACTGAGTAAGTTTAAACCCAAGTAGAGATGTGCATCAAAAGGTAAAAAGTAATGGAGTGGCCTCTTGTCTCATCAATGCTAAATCATTTGATGTGTCCTAGTATAGAAGCATTTTACCCAGTTCACACTCTCTCCTACAAAACAAGAGGTGAAAGAAAACTTCTTATTGCTTCATGATATAGGTGGTTTGCTCTAGCTTCAACATAGCCATCATTGCTCGGATGATACTTCACCTCATTGGGTCTCTATAGATTTTTATCTTATACCCATTCTTCTTGCAAGGCTTATTTGAAAGTACTTTTTCAGCTCCTCAATTTCCTCTACAAGATCACACTTGCAATCGAAGGTGATTCTTGTAAGCTCTCTTGCATCTCTACCTAACAGAAGTCTCCAATCCAACTCATTCCATCAAGTTGCACTTCCTCTTTTCCCTTCCACCTTGGGACTGTCAATACAATTGCTCACTATGATCTTTTCTATGAACCCAAGGAAACTCAAGTTCCAAATTCATGCCAGAAAGGAAATATGAAGTCAACTTAAGACTTTAGTCCATGCTAACATGTCTAACCTCCAAATTGCAAGATTTTGGACCAGGAGTGTCAAAACCTATCTACTGCCCTTCACTAGCATTGAGTGCTCACTCACTCTTGGTTTATCACAAAGCAATAGTGCAACTTGGCTTGTGATCCTAACTTTTAGGACAACTCGTCAGAGGGACAAGATATAGCTTCAATATTGTAGAATGTTCTTAGTGAAATCTTAGTTTTATACATCTTGGATTTGCACTCATTCTTTAGTCAAGCCTCAGTCAAAACTCAGGCCTATTATATGACTTTCTCTTGTCATTCTCAAATTTATCCTCCCATGAAGTAGCCATTTTGGTTGAATGTACCTTCTTGGTTGGTACGGCCCAAGTCAAAGTGGTTAAGGTGTCTTTGGATTAGGTTGATCATTCCCATGCAAAGTATCCTTACTTTGGGTCTATCACTCTTCCATTCCAATCCGAGTGCTACTTCCTTTGACACAAAGTTGACTTCCTTGGGTGAAATCAAATTTCCTTCTTCTAACCCCAACACCTTATTCTTCCCCTCTTTCTTTCAATTTGGCTTAAATTTGGCTTAAAATATACAATTCTTCTCTAAAAAATACCAAAAAAGAAATGTAGGTACCACATACCCCCTCCTCAAATTTGAGCATCCTTGTGAACATTAGCTTCAACTTTTTCTTGCACTTTTGTGTCCATGGTCCTGTAGACTCTCCACTCGTTTACTCAAGTGGCAAAATGATTTCTCTCCATGTATACTAGTTGGATAGAGCCATTTTTCAAAATGTGCAACACCTGATATGTAAAAGATCCAAGACCAAGGAGGGAAATAAGAGAATGGAAGATCACATTCGGACACTTGAATGAGGGAAACTCCAAATGCCTAGTATGAGCTTCAGCTTTGGTATTTATAGGGAGCATACAAGATTCTTGAATCTCTATTGGAAGACTTAAAGTAGTATATCCATGAGCTAGGATGATAAGCTTATGAACTTAGTTTTATTGAAATATCAAGAAAAAAAGGTGAAAAGTGACACTTTTTTTTGTGCAAAATATCAAACACATAGAATGGAAATCAAAGCTGTAGAATTTAGCATCCTACACTCTTAGATGTGCACTTTGAGCTACTCCAAACTCTCAAAAACACACATAGGCTTGATACTCAAAATTAAGCTAAAATGACGAGCATTAAGTTTTAACACTTTGCTTTACTCAACCTTGAAAATAAGATTATTGAACAACAACCCATTATGAATGCTTCCTTTAAATAGGCAAATAACTCCACTACATCCTACAAATCTTTATATACATATCATCTTACTATTTTTCCAAATCTCTAATTTCAAATTTGTAGATTGTGACAACCCGGAAAATATCACTTTTGCGGTAATCAGTAAGTAAAAGTTTATTCCTAGCAAGATACAATTTAGAAAAAGTCAAATACAAAGTAAAAAATAACCAAATAGTTCTTGAGTTCTTCTTTAGCCTCATAGGTAGAAACCACACCCTAAAGAGAATAACAAGCATTGACTTGCAATCTTGTCATAATAAAATCTCACCCATAAATCAAAATTACCAAATATTTCCAAAGACACTATGATTTTGATGAATTAGTTCTTCCCAAAGAAAGCTACATCACTAAAAAATGACTTCACCTTGTGACAACCCCACAAATATCACTTTTGCGGTAATTGGGTAAGTAAAGTTTGTTCCCGCAGAGATACAAGTCAGAAGTGTCAAAATACGAAGTCAAAGGTCACAATGTAGTTCTTCTTGGTCACGTCTTTAATCTTAAGTAGAAACCACACCCAAAAGAGAGTAACGGCATTGATTCACAATCTTGTCATGGATTAACACTTCTCAATCACAACTCCATCAAATCTTTCCAAACAATCTTGATTGTGATGATTCAGGCTCTCTCACTTCACTGCAAAATGACTTTGCCTCAGAATTATGTTCTACCCCTCCACTGAAGGCACGACTTCCTTGATCAAGATTGCTTCACATCAACTTTGTGCTGCACTCACAAATGCAAAATACTACCAACAATTCCTCTCAGATTTAATAAGGCATTGCTTTGATTGCACCCCACTCAGGATCAAACACACAAAATGAAGATCAAGGCTGCAGAATCCAACATCTAACAAACACATTGACTTGCACTTCAAATTTCTCCACACACTCACAATTATAGACACAACACTGATAATCAGAATCAAGCTCAAGCGACGAGCACTACTTCACAACACTTCACTTTATCTATTCTCAGAAATTATGAGCACTGAACAACAGAAGACTGCGAATGCCACTCTTAATAGTGAAGCAAATGACAATTATCCTCCTAATGTACCTCTTCCTTACAACTCTACAAACCTGCAATGGCAATGCACCTCTTCATTTTTGCCTCTTCAAATCTCAAAATTGTTACTAATCCGATCCAATGTCTACTTCTTCCTCGGCTTTCAAACCCGATCTCGAAGTAACTTTACTCATTACTCTCTATCCTCATGTGTCATAACTCCTACACCTTCTACCAAATCTAATAGTTCTCTTTTTTGATCTGAAATTTCACTAGTAGGTAATCTATCTAACTCCTTATCTCCCGACCCACTCTTCTCTAATGTCTCCAATGGTAATTCAGAGGACATCTGCACTCCTACTTCATCTACTTCGGGTTTTTCTCTAATATCTTTCCAAAGTTTATCTATCTCTAATTTCACTAAGTCTAATCTAATATTGATATTGTCTTCTACCTCCAATATCTTCCTATCGACACAAGTTTTGAGACTGATCAACAAAGCATTCAAATCTGTGTCCTTTGCATGTCTCCTCCTCGTCTCTTGCACCAACAACTTCAAATCGTGCAGCCTCGTCTCTTTGATACGCACTTTGGCCTCTATACTCAACATTGCATTCATCCTCATTATGATCTCCTTTAATGGCTCCAATCTCATTTTCCTCTCCCATTCTTGATCTGCAAGCCAATCTTCTTGGTACATTGCCAATTTTGCTTCAAACTCAGCTTTCACAACCTCCTTCTCCTTCTCCTTCTCCTTCTGTACAATCTTCTCCTCCTGATTGCAAATTAACTCTCTCAACCTCTCTTCTTCTCTATACCGCACTGTCAAGTCTTGTTGCTACAGCTGCTTCTTCTCTTCTACACTCTCCATCACCCTATCGAGCTCTTGTTCCTTCTCAACTATGCTTGCCATAGCATGAATAATCTCTAATCAGCAAACTGCTGCTTCAAGATCTCATTCTCAGCTACTTGTCTTTCCCTTGCTATGTCACTCTGCTTTACAAGTTCCTCCTAATTCCTTGCTTCTCTCCTCAAGTTCTCAATCACTTGATTCTGTACTACTGCCTCACTTGTAGTACTTCCCTTTCCTCCTCTCCTCGGATTATACTCTTCTTCAATTCCGAGTTCTCTTCTTCCAATTAGGCTAACACTTGCAACACATTCTTCACCTCCGGACACTTTGACTACATTTCCCTCTTTTCGTGTTCCAACTTCACCAATAAAGAACACACCACTTCCCATAGGTACTCCACTCCTTCACTCGTGGCTACTTTGACTTGTGGAGTGATCTCCTTCTTCACCTCTTCTTCTCTCAATACTCGCCTTCTTTGCTACAGTCGTCACATCAGAACAGATGCTTCACTTCCTGAACTTGCATTCTCCTCTTCTCTTATCTTGCTTGGACAAACTTCACACTTCGTCTTTCTCCTAGAATGAACTCCTTTTTGAATGGTAACTTTTCTCTCCTCCTGCTCTGGCACTTGATCTTCTAACTTCACATTACCTTCCTCCTCTATCTCCATCCTGGTTTCTTCTTCTTCAATGGGTACCAACGTCATCTCTCATCCATCTTCACTGTCACTACTTGTGTCTCCACTCTACAGTGTGAGCTCGGGTTCTTCTTCTTGTTCCAAGTCTTTGGACTTGCACTCTGCTTTGCCTTCCGATTCTTCCTCCGACGATGCGATTACTACTATACCTTTCCTTGGGTTTACCCTTCTGGTCTTCCGAGGTCTTTTTCTCTCGACATCTCCTCCTCCTTGTTGACTCCTCTTCTTCAACTTTGGAGTACTCACGTCCACTTGCACACTCTTCACTGTCTATGCGTAGTACTCATCACTACTCCTGATTTGAAGAATGTACTACTGTTCCTCTGCATCCACCTCCTTTCTTAAGTCAGGATGGAAATGCAACACCATTTTGTTGTGCTCCGCTGCATTGAGAAAATTTAGCTCGAGATAAAAATGTGCTACAAATGGCACAATGTAACGCGGAGGTGATTTATCCCGTAAATTCCACACCATTTGTTGTGTTTGCCCATGGAAGCACCTCGCCCAATTAATCGGTTCTCTTGTAAACATCTTATGGAAGAACACCGCTTGGTGCTTCATCACATAAGTCATTCTCTTCAGCTTCAAAGATTACCATGAGAGCACTCACGATCCCTTGCTTGACAGGATCCTTGTAACTCTCTACTTTGTACCCATTCTTTGTACGCTTTGAAGAAAATGCATCTCTCACTTCTTGGGTTTCTTTTGCTACCTCTCCCTTCCTCAAGAATGTGGCACCCTACTCCATGCCTGCTTCTCTTCCAAGTACTAATCTCCAATCTGACTCCGTCCAGCGAGCCGGGTTTCCTCTCTTCCCTTCTTCCTCCGGGCCATTGAGACATCTACTCTTGATTATCTCAGTCATGAATCCTGGAAAGCTCACATTCCAGTTCCACGCCAAGTTCTTGCCCCGCTGCCCAACCGATAGCTATGGTACTAGTATCAACCGTGAGTATTATGGGCTTGTTGTTCTAATAATTGATCCGTTGTAGTATAAGTGGAGAGGATAGCAATTGTTTCAGCTTCTGAACCGCTTTTGTGTGTCTCGCCTCCCATCTAAACTTTTGACCTTTTCGTAATAAACCGTAGAGAGGATCTGCTTTGTGGGCAAAGTGTGGAATCCATATATGATAAAACACACAAGCTCCCAAGGATCTCCTGACTTTTGTTGGTGAGTTGCATGTGTCCTTCATTCGCTGAATTCCATCCACTTTGCTTGGATCAGGTTTGCGTCCAAACCATCCACATAAATGCCCAACAATAACCACCTCTTCAACACCAAACTTGGATTTAGTACCCAATAATGTCAAATGAACCTCCTCAAGCGTGATAGGATCTGATCACAATCTGAAATGTGATCAGATACAAACGTGTGGCACCCCCTCTGATCCAGAACTTCATCCTTCTCTTCTTCTATACACCCTTTTATCGGAATATCATCCATAAAAGACATTGTCTTCTCCGGAATGAAATCCTTGAGAACCTTATTCATTCCATTCATAATATGTGTGATAGAATTTGTTGCTCCTTGTGGAAACATGCACATCCTCATCAATCCCAAGGGCGTACTCATTGTGGTAACATCTCTACTCCCTTCAGCAAGTTGGAACTGGTCATAACCAGAGTGTAGATCTCCTAACGAGTATATTGCTCTACCCGCAAATGCTTCCGCAAATTCTCCAACAATTGGCCCTCTTCTTGTGTTTCTGATTGTCACTCTATTCACCGGTTGCATGTCTTGAATGAACCTCAATGCTCCATTCTTCTTAGGCACTGTAAACCAGCGGCAAACGACGGCTCTAGGATCTTTGCATTAGTTTTCTCCTTCAAAAGATCCATCAATTTTGGCATGTAGGCTCTTGATACCGGAATGGGTCTCAAGTCCCAAGGTGCATCTAGAACTGTGAAAATGATCATTGGAGCCACCACACTTGGATCTACACACCCAATTTCAGAAATTTCAAAGGAGAAAGCATTCCCATGCTGAATCAACATTTCCCAAAACCTTTTCTCCTCCGGTGGTAGAAGAAAATCGGCCGAACCAACCGTCAATTTCTTGAGTGTAGTTTTGGTGAACTTGTGACCTATCTGATTTGGATCCCTTAAGCTCCTTTGCTTCTGAGAAAGTTGTACATGCTGATCAGAGTCACTTGGAAGAGGTTCAGCCACAGCCCTGACCTTTTTCTCCACACTCTTGTATGCAGTTGACACCCTATCCTCAGGATCGTAAAAAGACTCTATCGTAGAATAAAGCTCTCTTGAATGAATTTCCACCACCTGATCCTCATGTTTGTGCTCAGGCTCCATCCTTTTAAGCTCTCCTAGAGGATCCTCCATCCACATCTCCATGTACACCCCTGATATGGTGTCATTTTCATCAATCAACCCCGCTCTTTTTAGCTCTTTTTCTTATTTTTGCACAACTTTTTGCTCCCCTTTGTGTAAATCTGCAAGTTGTGTGTACACACTAAACCCACTCCAAGAAAATCTCACCACTCTTGTACATAAGGTACTTCCCCTCTGAAGCAAGAGCACCTTTCCTGATGTACCACCATATTCTTGCCCTATAGTGGTACTTGGAGAAAATACTTGAACTCCACCGTCACTTTTGGTAGAGAACCACTCCTCAAGTAATCCCGGTTGCGCTCATGGTTTGCCAGTACAGTGAGGAATTGCACTGCTTTCTTTCCATCTTGGCTTCTAATCCGAGCATAGGCAGAACCATCATCAAGAAATTTGGTCTCCATCCTCACCGCCGTAATGAACGGTTGCCCAAGGATCACCGGGTATGATGTAGTCTCTTGAACAAAGAAATTTTGTTCGGTGACTACATCTCCAACCTTCACCTTCACAGCTGGGCAGGCACTATAGAGCTCTCCCTTGGTTTTGTTTGCTGTCCTTATCACCCAACCATGCTCTGTATCAATTGGCCATTTTCCCGTTTGTAGAGCTCCTTGGAAACAATGTTGATTTCTGATCCGTGATTGATAAGAGCAACCACGGGATCTATCATGGTACCAATCTTGACTAGGGTTTTAGTGGTAGCTCTGGCCAATGTACTCAAGTATAGTGACTAGAGATCTCACCATCATCTCTCTCATCATCTACAAATCTGACTTTATGGTTGTTGTAGCATCGAGCAAGCTCTAACTCTTCTTCTTTTGTTACGGTGGTATCAAGAGCTTTTGATAGAGCAACCTCTCCTGTCAATTGCTGCTTGCACTTGATGGTGTCTATGATGACATCATGAAACTCCTTCTTGGCAATTCCAAGGATCTCCCAAAGAGTAAACTCCACCTTAGCATTGAGTACTCTCTCCTCTAATACTCCTTTTAGATCGGTCGTTGCTTCAATATCAGATTGAAGCTTATAAGTGGGTGGTTTACCCTTCTCCTTCCCCTTTCCCTTCACTGATTTTTCAGAATCAGAAGGTAAGGTATCCTCCATGACCTCCTCTCGTGAAGGTACCACTCCTTGTCGTGGGAGAGCACTCTCTTGATGGAGTCTATCTCCTCTCAACTGTCGCTTTTGAGTTGATCTCTCATCCTCAAACTCTATGTCTTCTCTCCTTTGTTTCTCTTCAAGGAGAGCTTCATGTTGGTTTCTTGCCATGTAAGCATGAACTGACATGGTATCCACTAGATCAGCCCATTGAGTGGCCTGCCTGATTGTAGTAGCAACCCGTAGTAGTTCTCCTCTTGCAGTGTTCCCTTTTTCCAATGTATATAAAGCATTGCTCCACATGTTTCCCTTCTCTACATGCTTCACAAATGCTTTGTCTCCATCCCTTACTACCTCCATTCCATAGGCAACGGCTTCAACTGATGATGTAGCTTGTTGTGACAAGAAATCATCCAACAACCTCCACATTCCTCCCTTCCCGAAGTTGGTTTTTAGGATTTCCCCCGTGTCTTTCTACGTAATCTTCCCATCCTTCCAAAAAACCACTCCTTGCTGAATAGTATCTACAAAATCACCACACTCCTTCCTGGTGTGTTTAGTACCATCACACCAAATACACCTTTGTACATACCCTTGCTTTGTCTCCATTCTGGTGTCAGGACCGCTTCCTTTCTCCTCCAACCTTGCCAATTTGATTTGCAAATCTTGCATCCCTTTTACCAAATCATTGATGGTGGTTTTATATAATGAAGTGGTGACAACTGGATTAGTGACAGCCGGTGCTATGGCAATAGGTATCCTGGGCTGTCTTGGAGCCCTTGCAACCACTGGTGGTACTATTTCTGGTCTTACTACCACCTTTCCCCTACGGTATTCTTGCTTGGCAAGAATACTCACGGCTTCCGAGACCTTCTTCCAATCAGATGTTAGTCCACTATCCACAGATCCATCCTTGAGCAAGACCTTCAACTCCCTTTGTAGCTCACTATTTGCTGATTGAAGGAATAGCTCCACCTTATCACTCTTGAGCATGAGTTTCTCCATTTGAGACAATTGTGAATATTGCCTCTCAAACTCCCGAAATAGCTCAGTTGCACTCAAGCCCTTAGCAGCCTTGTTCACCCACTCCATGAATGACTTTTTGGTTACCCTATCCGCATCCTCCAAGCAATATTCCTCTTTCAAATGAAGAGAAAATCTCTCCCAACTAACTCCATGAGCTCGAATGATCTCCTTTATGTGTACACAAAGCTCCGAGATAACCGCAAGCTCAAATGTAGCTATCATCTCACGTTCAGAAACCTTGTTGAGCTCCATCTCCCTGGAGTAATACTTCATGTACTTTGAAATGTTCCTCTCATCAAACTGATCTAACTTCTCAACAACTGATTGCAAAGCTTTAGAAGCCAATGCCTCCTTGCGTTCCACAATTTGGTGTTGTTGCATATACAATGCAAATGCTTGAAACATTTGTGCTATAGCCGGATTGAGCTGTAATTTTGGCGCCTCTCCAGAGCTACTAGCACCCAGATTCCCTAAACTCTTGTCTGATCTCCTATCCATGTCCACCAACCACCTCCTTTTTGACTCTCCACCCCAGAGGTTTCACGTCGAGTTCACCAACTGTCGTACTTTCCTTTTCTCTCTCTGGGAATACACAAGGTGCCTAGCTGTGGAGATTACAAATCAGAGGCTAGAGGTAAACCCGTAATGACTTTAAAAAACACGTGTGTGACCCTTATCACCGGAACCATCCTTTCTCATGACTAATATTCTTACTATCAAGAAGGATAGTACCGAGCAACCTGACCTATCATCACAACACGCACTCTTGGTCTGCTGGTCATCACTTCCAACATAACCAAGGAGAAATGCACAGCACTCCTAGAAGGAAATAATCTGAGCACAAATTGTGTGATATATGTCTGCAAATTGTAGCCTATCATCTCCTCTTCCAACCATATCCTCCATTCCTCAAATGGCCTCACCAAACTCCCTTGATGGTCAAAAAACTCCCCGACTTCTCTCTTGGGACCTAACTCTTGCACATTTGTCCTTTACTCTTTTTACTTTTTGACAAATGGACACCACAACTCCACCTTGAAGCTTATGAGCAAAATTTTAGGCATTCCCCAACTATAGAAGAACATAAATTGTCAAGTCCCAGACATTCTCATAAGTAAGCACCGGAAGGACGATAGGATTTGGGTTTCCCATCACCAACTCCGCAAACACCACCCCAAAATGTGCTACCAACCAATCCCGTAAGTCGTCACGGTGTAAAATCTGAAGCCTGATGAGAAAAGGATTTGGGAGTGGCAGATCGGGAGCATGGGACATCTCATGCTCAAATGCTTCTTTCGATGCTCTAACACTTGCTCTCTACTACAACTCTCTCCCAACTTCCTTCTGTCCTCGAGACTCTCCAAACTTAAACACACCCATCTCTCTACTTGCCCTCATCTTTATTCATCAGAGCCCTCAAACATGATAAGATTATAACCCACGTGGCCAATCACATACATGTACATAGATGGCTCACATGGCAACATCTCATCCGTTGGATCTAGCATGCAACCTACCCCTCTAACATGGAGATAAACTATGATAAGTCACCGTTTACGGCTATGCAAACCACAACACAACAACGCTAGAAAGGTAACTCCCAACTTTACAAACAATCAAAACACACAATCATGTCCAGACTATGAATCATAATTTCCTCAACAAAATGGTAGGTATTCTTCTCCTGCACTTTGTCTACATTTTTCTGCCCTCAACTTCACTAACTCCTGCAAACAACAACCTTACTTCTGATTCTTAGATTTCTATGTGGTTTTGATTTAGCACAAACTTTCCTAGACTAAACAAAGTGAAATTTTCATTGCTTCTTCCCAAATTTATCATTGTCTGATTTCCACTCATTCTTCACAAAATCATGCTTGTTATGTGTTTCCTTGAGAAGTCCCTTTTGAATCTATGCTTACATGAGTTAGCAGTTTTGTGGCAGTGCCTTGAATTCAACCTGGTATGGCCCAAGGCAACTCTTTAGTAATGTACTTTGGATCAGTTTGGATTGGATTGGATCAAATTATCATCATCTTAACCCAAAGTAACTCTAACTCTTACGCTAACTCTAACCCTCACAATGTTACCTTATTACCCAAAGTATCTCTATCATTGGCTTCTACCTTCCATTCTATCCTTGGATTGGATGATGTATCCTCACATCCTTGCTTCCTTAATTCCCTCTAATGTAGAGTATCCTTGGATTGGATTCCTTCTATTACTCTTCCTATCTGAACTTATATAGACTTAACCTACATCTTTACTCCTTTTCTAACTCTTTCCACTTCTTATAAGTAATTTTACTCTAGAATTTTTACATAATAAAAAATGTGGATACCACATCTTAGGATTGCACTTTCTTACTCCAAAAAAGTGAAAATTGGTTGGCTTGGTCCAAGTTTTATGGTGTTGGCTCAACCATTACAAATTTTTGGTAGGTGCACCCTAGGTGAGCAGTTATGACCACACATGTAAATATTTTGGTACCATCAAATGGTTATTGACTCCAGTTCTTGTTCTTACAGCCCCACATTCATGTCATCAGGGTCCATTTGAATTGGCTAACTTTCAGGCCAAAAACTTCTTATGCCAAATGGTTCCTAGGTGTGACAACCCAACATGTATCACTTTTGCAAGAATGGGTGAGTAATTAGTTTTTACCATAAAGATATAGGTTAGGAATGGTCAAATACAAAGTAAAAGTAACCTAATCTTTCTGTTGGTTACATCTTTAAACTCTAAGGAAGAAACAACACCCAAAAGAGAGTAGCAAACGCTCATCAGCAATCTTGCACCAATTAATTGTCACACAAAATCACAGTTTTTCAGTTTTATTCCAAATTGACTTGAATCATGCTGATTTAGTTGATACAAAGAAGGCTACTTCACCACAAAGGGACTTTTCCTCAGAATTGTACTACACTCCTCCATCAAAGGTACAACTTCCCAATTTGAAATGACTTTGCATCAATCTCTTGTCTACAAATGACAAATACTAACAACACTACAGTTGGATGCACGCCATTCAAGATCAAACACAAATAATAAAATGCAAAGTTGTAGAATCCAACATTTAACAACTTCTCAATTGCAATTTAAATTTCTCCATACACTCAAAGATGAAGCTATTTGACTGATACTCAGAATTAAGCAAAACAATGAGTACTTCTTCAACACTTTTCTTGACTCATTCTTATGCTCAAATATTGAATATAACATCCTTCAAATGATTGCTTTAAATAGGCAGACCACTTGGAAGTCATAGAAACTGTCCAAATGGTTATAACAATTTTCTACCAAGTTTTAGATACAAAGCATCTTACTTACAAATCTACCACTTTGGATCTGTAACAATTGACTCAGATCTGATCCGACTACTGCATTGACTTCAGCTTTGGCTTCTTCACTCAAATCCATTACAAGTGTCTACTACACTTTAAGTTCTTCATCTACTTCTTCTACTACTTCTTCTCATAAGTCTATACTGAAAGGGAAGTCATAAGTATCATAACTGTCTTCTCTTTCTCTACTCTAATTGTCTCAAATGACTCATGTAAGTCAGCCAAGGTCACCTGCAGTACTATTTTGACTACTTTGGATTGGATCACTCTATTCTGAACAGAGTGCAAGTGAGATTATCAACATTTTTCTTAATGAAATCTAACCCAAGGCAAATACTATCTCCTACTTCAATCATCTTCCTATCTGCTCTATCTCTAAGGTGAATCAAAAATGTATTCAAGTCTACTTCTTTTACATTCTTCCACCTTGTTTCCTGCACTAACAACTTTAATTGTGCAGATATGCTTCCTCCAACTCTGTCTTGGCTCTGGTACTGAGCATCACCTTGAATCTTGTAGTGGCTTTGATCATTATTCACTAAGAGTTACTCGCATTGGGGCACCTCTTCTTCCAGCTATGTATGAAGTTGCTGCAGTTCATCAGCATGACACTCCTCCATCTTCTTCTTCTCCACTTTGGCATCGGAAACATGAGCTTTGGCTTGCTTGACAAGATAAAAAAGGTGTTTTTCTTCTTGAGCTTAGCTTGCTATATCCTTCTACCAATCTTGCTCTTTCTCTGTGATGATTCATCATAATTCCACCATACTCTGTTCTTGTAGACAAACTTGTGTAGTACGATGCACCAGATTGGTCTGCACTCCCTCCAAATCCTTCTTCAACCTCTCAATTGCCTCCTTCTGCTCTGCCAATTCTTCCTATTGATGCTCCAAGTATCAGCCATGTTGCTCAAAACTGCCCTGCAAGTAGATTAAGCTTTCTTGTTGTACCACAATGTCACAATACCACAATGTACCCTTAATACCTGGCTTCATGTCTACTTTTGAACCAACATCATCTTCAGGCATACTTCTTTTTCACTCAATGCCTGCACCATTTGAAGCTCCTTCTTCACCTCCAGCTGCTCCTCCTTTGCTTCCTGCATCCGCTCTTGAAAATGTACCAATGGAGGACCAAAGATGCTTGATAGGTGGTTGACTCCTTTGAAAGTGTCATCTTCTTGTCCTCCTTCATCTTCAGATGCAATTGCCTGCTCCTTAGCCCAAATTCAGGATCTTTGTACCTTCAAGCTCATCTCCTCTGAACTCTTGTCCTCCTCCTCAGGTCCACTCAGCTTGGCACAAACTGCCTTGGCAACTCGATGAGATTGTATTCCTCATTGGAATACCATCTTTGGCTCTTCTTCCTTCTCCTCTAGAATGTCTACTTCTGGCAGGTCCATGGACGAGGCATTATGCACTCAATCTCCTCATGAAATTATTGATCTGATCCATCTTTGGTTCTTGGACCTCAGGCTCTCTTTCACTCTTGCTGCTTGACTCTTTGCTCTTAAGAGTCAGTTCTTCCGCAAAGTCTTTTGAGTTTGACTCTGCTTCTCCTTCCTCTTCTTCTCCAAAGGACAGGTTGACCACTATGTCCGATCGATTGAAGTTCAAACACCGAGTAGTCCTCTTTTTTTTTGGGAGACAATGTCCTTGGGTTGGGTCCTCTTCTTTGGTTGGGGTATTGAGATTGACAACATCTTCTTTCATCCTATCCTGACCTCCTGGTTGTCCTCCCTTACTTCCATCATGTACCAATTCTCCTCCTGATCTGTGACCCATCGTAGGGTCAGATGAAAGTGTGACCCCAATATAAGTAGGTTCAACCCCAAAAAGTAATGCACCGTAAAAGGTAGTGGGGTGTGGCATGTCCATCTTCCACTGCCCTACCATCTGCCTCATCTTCTGGTAGAAACACCTCACCCAGTTCACACTCACTCCTGCAAACATTAGGTGGAAGAAAACCACCTACTGCTCCATCACATAAGTAGTTCCCTCCGGCTTCATCATAGCCATCACTGTGCCAATGATACTTCGTCTCATTGGGTCTACATAGGTATCTACCTTATACCCCCATTCTTCTTGCAAAGTTCACTGAAGGACATCTTTAGGTCCCCCATTTCTTCCAAAGGATCACACTTCTAACTGAAGGTTCTCCCTGTGGGCTCTCCTGCATTACTTCCTAAGACTAGCTGCGAATCAGCCTCAATCCATCGGGTTGGGTTTCCTCTCTACTCTTTCTCACTTGGGCCTTCCTCACAATTATCGACAGCTATATCCATCATGAACCCTGGAAAACTGAAGTCAGCTCAAGACAATGAATCAGCCACCATATCAATCTGTCTAATCACAAGATTTTGGATCGAAATGGTGAAACCTGACGTCCTCCCTTGAATGGCATTGTGTTTCTCTCCTCCTCACTTGGTTTTGCACACAAGAATCCCATGACTCAGCTTGTGATTCTAACATGATTCTTCAGACTACACAAAGGTGCAGAATAATATTTCAACATTGTGAAATCCCATTGACCACATCTCTATTTTATACTTATCCAAATCCAGTCATTCTTCAGTCAAAACTTATTCAAAATCACACCAAATGTATGTTTTACTCCTGTCATTATCTTGTGTAGCCCCACATCAAGTAACCTTTTGTGTCAAGTGTACCTTTTTAGTTGGTATCCCCCAAGTCAAGGTTGTTAAGATCAAGGTTAGGATGTCTTCATTCTGATACAAAGTGTCTTCACTTTGTAACTAAACTTCTTCTTCATTCTTTTCTATCCTCACTTTTTCCCTTGTGTGCAATTGGGCCTTGTTTTGGCCCCTTTCTTGGTAGCCAGGGACTGTAGAGTCTTGCACCTTTCTTCTACATTTTGTACTTGGAAGTGCTTTGTACTCCTTTCCCCTTTCCTGAGAGTACTATATTTGCATATCATACCCCATCCTCTTGGGGGTATGATATGCTCAAACTCAAATCTGACTAAAATGGAAACGTGATTAATATCTATTGTGGACCCGAAGGTCTGTAGGAGACTTCTTTACAGGTCCTCTGGCAGGCTTTACGATTTCCGTACACGAAGATCGCCCGGGTCTCTTAACCCTAGCATTAGCTTAGTAGGACATATTATCGCAAAGTTTCTTGTCGTATTGATTTGGTATTCCAATATTTTCAACGAGTCAGGCCCTCGCCGTGAGTACATATTTCCCCATTTTATCCATTTTACAAAAGTATTCTTCTTCACTTATAAAAGAGTTTGGCATAAACATTCTGTTAAATGGTGCTTAATCGTCTTGCCTCCTACCACGCGCACATGGAAGATCCAATGACGATATCGGTGCGTAGCCAGTTTTAGACCTAGCCTAATTAGCTAATCACCGTTCAGCGTAAAAGAGAAAGCACCTTTAACTTTTAATGATGAATAATGAATTTCATGACTGAAAATTAACAAAATACGAACGTTGGATTTGATATTAAGTAAGCTCCAGGGTGTTATTCAACAAAGTTGGCAGGATCTTCCGCGCGAGCCTCGAATTCGCGCGAACCGCGCAAAGTGCTCAGCTATTTTACCTTTTACCCGAGGGGACGCGTTTTTTACCCGGAAAACGCGGAGTCATGATACTCGAGATTCAATGTCCACTTTTTGGGCGAACGGTCCGAAGGTGGGTAAGCACTGTTAGACACTGCGGATTGGCGACGTATCTATGACATGAATGTACACAAATCACATTTGAGAATATTAAAAGAAAATGTAGACTAATTCACAGAACCTTCGTGTTTACCTCTTTCACCCAATGCGCGACAGAGCGAAAAGAAAAAGAAATATTGCTTCAGTCCTTTCACCTATTATAATATTATTCAAGTGCTCTCCTAACCTTATGAGCACATCACTGTGCTATGTCTCACTAACTCGACTTACTTTGAGTTACTTTCCTAGTTCAGATAGCGGGGCTGGTGGGCACCTAGAAGGAAAGTGCGGCGATACGCGCTTTTTTGGCTCCAAGGATACTTGTTTAGCTTGTAGAGCCTCTTTGGCATTGCAATTTTCGCTAACTTATTCGGGTCTCTGGGCCTGTAAAGGCAAAGAGAAGTCCACGAGGGGCCGGTCCCCACATCCGATATTTACATTGTCCGGCGATCGTCCAAATGGAACTCGTTTTCTTTCCAGCAGAACGCCACAGGAGTCATTGGTTCAGTTGAAACTACACCACTGTACCCGTACTTCCGAAATTCTGCGTGCTCTTGCCAATATATATCTGCTTTATCGCTCAGTCCAATAACGCTTTTCGGTGTGTTCTTGTTAATGGTGAAAAAAGCTGACCTCATAGAACACATGTTAATACATCTCTGCTTTCTACCTCAGGCCAATCAACGCTTTTTCGTATGTTGGATAAGTCTGCTTCGGACCTTGTTCGGTTACGAATCTACCAAAAGCCCAGGATGTCTCTACGCGTACCTTTCCCAATCACAGACTGTTGCCAAGTTTCCACTGGTGAGTCAGAGACTCCCACTGGATATCGGGTATCCTACCTACCTGCTATCTCGGATATCTTCCATAAAGAGTGAAGTTTATCAAGCCGAAGTTTGGTAGAGGATCTCCATTCCCACCAAGGTAAGCCTGCGGGTTCATGTCTACATCCATGTGAGGATAACTTTCCTTTTTATCGTGCATCGCCAACCCTCTTAGGCCTAGTACATTCGTTTTATGTGTACTACTCGGCGTCCGATATTGTGCCCCATGAAAGGAATTTCCACGGATATGCGTTTCATGTGGGTCTTTTCCATGTTCATAGAAAATTGAATTTCTCTCGTAGGAAGGTATCGTATTCTCGAGGACAGGTTTAGAGTGGCTTTAGCATCAGATAGGGGCACAGAAAGTTATGAGGAAGTCATCTCCGTATCGTCTGTACTCCATGTTTCGATACAATGGGCCGAAAGGGTCACTGCTTTAAGCATCTTTCCCTGTTCCCGAAGCAGCACCCAGCCGCGATTATCCTTCCTTCCTAGGTTGTATTGCTGGATGAGGCCTTCTATCCATATGTAGAACTCGTCTACATATATATTGGATAGTATTGGATTTAGTATTTTGCCTTCCGGGGTTATCAAGTTTGACTCAACGTTCCCCTAGGGATAGGGTATGGGTATCTTCGCTCTCAATCCGCAGTAGGTGCAGTAGGATCGATTTCTCATACCAATACTACTGTGGTTATCTTCTTTTCACCTTGGTTTTATCCTTATATGACTCGAAGGATCTTCCCATCCTTCTTGTTACCTTACACGGTTCAATTTTAATAGTGTTTTTATCTCAGAACTTCCGTCTCGCTTAATTACTTCCATTCATATGGGCTTTCGTGAGCAATCAGTTTAGTCTCCCACCATGCTTACGTGGCAAGCATGAGTCGATGCGCCGAAAATAGACTCGCATGGTTTAGAACCATAGGAGAGCAATCACATTAGTCAAGGCTTGGAATAGGGGAGCAATCACATTAGTCAAGGCTTGGAATGATCATGTAGATATTTTAGGTGCATTGGATTGGTATAGTTCTTTCGTCTCCAGTACTTACGTGGCAAGCATGAGTCGGCACGCGGAAAATAGACTCACATGGTTTAGAACAATCACATTAGTCAAGGTTTAGATGCTCATGCAGATATTTTAGGTGCATATTATGTATATAGTCCGGATATTTCACCAGTTTTCCATACTATATTATTGGGATTTAGATTCTTTGGTATGTTCATAAATTCTTCTACAAGTATTTCAGTTATATGTGATTTGTATAATTTAGATATGTTAGATGCGGTGGGATAAATCTTTCCTACTTTATTGGAACTTAAATCTAATAATATATAAACCATATAATTTATATAACTCTATGGATACCATCGGGGTTTAGCTTAAAATAATAACCCTTGCATAATATATTAGATGTAATGGATCAGATTTCTCATATCCAATACTAGTGAAGTTTAGTTTTATTGTATCTCTTACATTTTACCTTTGGACAGTTTGATATGTTGTGTTCCCACCCTTCGTATTATTCAGTTTGATTTTATCTCTTATATTTTACCTTTGTACAGTTTGATGGTGTCTTCTCACCATTCTATCCCTACGTGGCCGCCATTCGGTCAGAACTCATGTGTCGAGCCCCATTGACACAACTATGGGTGACCTAACGGTCTCCCTCCCAATATTTCCTATGGTATTTTCATGAACAATCGTTTCTGGCATGGATTTCTTAAATAGTGAAAATGCGAAAAGCGAGAACGAGCATCCGTATAACAAACAGAACAAATGATAAAAAAGACAAAAATATCACTATGTAATACAATTATTTTCGACAAGTAGAGCCTTACGGCTTTCCCCCGAAAGAACTATGCTTGAAAATTTACCTTCATAGAGCTCTATTTCATTCTCAAAACTCCCTTCCTACGCACCGATGTGACGAGTTCCCCGCTCGAGCACTATAGGGAGAAGCACTACGTGCGAAGACCTTCTTTCTCATCCTTTTCGGCGAAGAGTGTCCTTCAAATAATCGACCAAAGAGAGAAGGCATTCTAAGATTCATTTGCAAATTTGTGTCACGGGTAAAAGCAGCCTACTTTCATGTGGTGCAGATACACCTGTTCCCATTGTGACATCAGCAATGCGAGATTGCAACCAGTTAAAGAGTATTTGTAGGCTAACACAAACCTCTCAGGGAAAGTTATTGAGAGGGGTATTAGTAACATCATCATTTACAGACTACTGGATGTATTGAAGGACAGTGATTTAGACTTTGACAATGACAAGATCAAGATGATACGAAAAATATGCATCGAAAGCAATCGGATCTTACCTCCCTCTTAGACGTGGGTTTAGCCCCACGCCACGTATTGTGGTATAGCCTCATTTTACCAATTTTGTTTCACCCTTGTACGACTTGATGGGGGTATTCCCGTCCTTCGTGTTTTCTACGCGGTCGTCCTTTTCTGTTCTTAAACGTGGACCTGGTTTCTCTACATGGGACAATTGTGGATGCCAAATCTGCCACTGTACTGTACGTAGCAATCTGGAAGAACGGAAGATCTTGTCCTAAGGTTTGTTCCCACCCATGCTAGGTCACAGCATCAAGTGTCTCATACAATTAGTATATATTACACCATGTGCACGCTCCATGTATCACGTCATGCTAACAAAACTGTTGCTCGTGTTGCGCCTATAAGAAAGCCCAGAGGTTCTGTAACTTCAGACCGGAACCCGTCCACATTTTCGTTTGGTTCTGAGTATTAGCTTTTTCTCCGTTCTAGTAGTACTCGAGCGAGCTGCTGTCAAGTAAAGAGAGAAGGTTTGATTAACATGAGGAATATTCTCTTGTTTTCGATGTGGACGCTGGTTGTCAATCAGTGCCTTCGCACGAATTACCTCGCTTTCGGGATGAGAAACGAGATTAGTGACCTAGAAAGTGGAGGAAGGAGGGATTCCAGTCTCCATCCCTCGCAAGATAGGTTTAAAAATAGACACTATTATAGTCTTCCAAGCGAGGATATAACCACCCCATCAGCTACCCAGTTGTCTGAAGTGGAGATGTTGTTTAGTTTCAAAATGTCGATTCAAGATCCAAGAGGAGAGTTAGCGAACTGGGAGTTGAATGACAGTAGCCCATGCTTATGGAGTGGTATACACTGTAATTCTGATTTGGGCGAGGTTGTTAGGATCGATTTGGCTGGCATGCAGCTGAATGGTCATCTGTCATATCCATTATGCAACCTTTCGTCTCTTCAAGTTTTAAATCTGTCCAATAATTCGTTCGTAGGTTCTATACCAAAGTTCACAGCGGTCTGTGCCAGATTAGAAGAAGTTGATTTATCTCAGAACCAATTGACAGGACTGATACCATCTGAGTTAGGTGAATTGGAAGAGCTGCAGCATCTTTTCCTGGGGTTGAATGCGTTGACAGGCAGCATTCCTCCTTCTTTGAGAAATTGCTCCAACTTGCAAGAGCTTGATCTCTCCGTAAACAATTTGACAGGACGGATACCATCTGAGCTGGGTGAGTTGGGAGAGCTGCAGATTCTTTCCCTGTGGTCGAATGGGTTGACAGGCAGCATTCCTCGTTCTTTGGGAAACTGCTCCAACTTGCAACTGCTTAGTCTCACCGATAACAACTTGACAGGACGGATACCATCTGAGCTGGGTGAATTGGGACAGCTGCAGGTTCTTTATCTGTGGTCGAATGGGTTGACAGGCATCATTCCTCTTTTGTTGGGAAACTGCTCCAACTTGCAAGAGCTTGATCTCGGCCAAAACAATTTGACAGGACGGATACCATCTGAGCTGGGTGAATTGGGACAGCTGCAGGTTCTTTACCTGTGGTCGAATGGGTTGACAGGCAGCATTCCTCTTTCTTTGGGAAACTGCTCCAACTTGCAAGAGCTTGATCTCGGCCAAAACAATTTGACAGGACGGATACCATCTGAGCTTGGTGAGTTGGGACAGCTGCAGATTCTTTCCCTGTGGTCGAATGGGTTGACAGGCAGCATTCCTCGTTCTTTAGGGAACTGCTCCAACTTGCAAGAGCTTGATCTCGCCCAAAACAACTTGACAGGATGGATACCATCTGAGCTGGGTGAATTGGGAAACCTGGAGCATCTTTACCTGTCGTTGAATGAGTTGACAGGCAGCATTCCTCGTTCTTTAGGGAACTGCTCCAAATTGCAAGAGCTTGATCTCGTCCAAAACAATTTGACAGGACGGATACCATCTGAGTTGGGTGAGTTGGGAGAGCTGCATGTTCTTCAGCTAAGGTCGAATGGATTGATAGGCATCATTCCTCCTTCTTTGGGGAATTGCTCTAACTTGCGACTGCTTAGTCTCACCAATAACAATTTGACAGGACGGATACCATCTGAGCTGGGTGAGTTGGGAGAGCTGCAGTTTCTTCAGCTGTGGACGAATGGGTTGACAGGCATCATTCCTCCTTCTTTGGGAAACTGCTCCAACTTGAAAGAGTTTAGTTCTCCCCGTAACAATTTGACAGGACGGATTCCACCTGAGTTTGGAGAACTGGGAATGCTGAACACTTTTCAGGTGAGTGAGAACGCGTTGACAGGCAGTATTCCTCCTTCCCTGGGAAATTGTTTGTCTATGGAAATTCTGTATCTTCAAAAGAATTTGCTCTCAGGGTCCGTACCGTCCAACCTCAGTAATTTACAACGTCTTAAAGAGTTGATGCTTTCCAACAATCAACTTTCGGGCAATATTCCAGGAAATTGGGGGTCCTCTCTACATTCCCTGGAAGTTCTCGATGTCTCCCACAACAGATTGGAAGGATACATACCTGGGAACCTCGGAGATATCTCTTCTCTCGTTCGACTCAAGCTTGATAACAACAGTCTGATCGGTGCAGTTCCAACCAGTCTTGGATATCGAGGGAGTTCACTAAAAAGTCTCACTCTAGCGAATAATAAACTCAGTGGTCGGATTCCTGCGTCATTGAGTAGTTTGTACAATTTATCAGTGCTGGACTTGAGCAACAACCAGTTCCATGGTTCTTTGCAAGCTAGTTTAAAGAGTCTACCCACGTCGTTGCGAGTTCTTAAAGTGAGCTCAAATAACTTGACGGGTCCATTTCCTCACTGGATACTTTCATTGACATCTCTCCAGCTGCTTGACCTGTCAAACAACAAATTCTATGGAGTTCTTCCCAGCAACCTATCAAAGATGCAGGGTTTCATGGGCGTCAAGGCTAGCATTTTTAATAGTGGTGACATCGATATCCTCCAAGAAGAGATAGTGGTGTCGGCAAAAGGCCTACTACTTCGACTCACATACGTGGAAGTGGATCGAATCTTGTTCGATATAAGTAACAACAATTTCACAGGTTCTATCCCCGATGGACTGGGCGGTCTTCAAGGATTACGTTACTTGACACTATTTGGTAATAAGTTCGATGGTCCTATCCCATCCCGTCTCTCCGAACTCAAATTGTTGGAGTCCCTTGATCTGTCGAGGAATAACTTATCAGGAAACATCCCGTCAAGTTTTGCGCAATTCACCACGGTAAGTTATTTCAATGTGAGCTTCAATAACCTAGAAGGGCCGATTCCCAGTTCTACTCAGTTTCAGTCGTTCAACAAAGAATGGTTTGATGGAAATCCTGGACTTTGTGGTTTGCCACTAGATCTGTGCAAAGAATCTCCCCAGACGGCGACTGCAGATTCCGAAGCGAGGAAAAGTAGAGATATAGATGACTTACTGTCATGGCCCTTTGATGACTGGGTGTCACTTCCTGCATATCTACTAGGATCTGTTGTTAGTTTTTGTGTTTCCTTAGGATTCACCTTTGGTTCAAATCATATCAGACGAACTACTTTCAATATGGCTTTTGCAGTTTACAGGAAACTAGATTTCATTCGCAATCCACAAGTATCCGAGATGTATGGGCTCTATAGACTGAGAACATAATCTGTAAAATGTACATGTGGAGTTGTATTTTTGGCGAAATTGGATTTCACACTTCAATGTCCAATTTCGGTCTATTATGAAAATTCCAGATTATTCGATTCGGAAAGTCTTTCCTTTTTTTCTTGAATCATTATTATGGATAATGTTCTCATTTTGAAACTCTAATTTGATATTTTTCTATATCTTATGAGTAATGCACAGATTGAGTTCTAATCAGGTACTTTGTGTCTGGTGGTCATACAATGATCACCGGACACAAAGTACACCATCGTGCAGTATTACACCAAATATTGAAAACTATCGCCAAAAACCAAAAAGCGGCTACCAATTACACAAGTGTGTAATATGGATTACCTGCTTAGTACATTTGGAAGTTAATCTATTGATTTAGAACGGTAAGTATTTTTTTTTCGGATCCTCATCCGGCTGGAATTGACTAGAAATAAAGATCAAATATCACCATGTCACTATTTGTCTATTATTCTTGCAGGTTTAACCTCTTGAGAAAAAATCACTACCAGAAGAGTAGAAGGATACTTACTATGGCATCCTAGGATATAGAGAAATTTGTAACCACTCAATTGAAAGATCTAATCTAAGAAGCCCTTGAGAGTGGTGGTACCATGCCTAAATGCCGAAGGCTTCTTTCTCTTAATAGCCTCTTTTACCTTGGTGGCTAGTCCCTCCTCTAGGTATATTTGACCCCGAAGGTCAGTTTTCAGGCTGAAGATTCTTTCACCCTCGTGCCATTGCTTACTGTGCACATCTCTGCCTAAAAAAACAAAATCCCAACAAAATCCAAAATCAACTGTCTACTTGGCTTTTCTATTCCATGGTAATCTCAATACTCCATCATTCCAAGAACCCTCCCTTGCATTGACTTGCTTGTTCAAAGTGTCAAGGATAACTTCCTTGATAATCTGCAAATTTCATACCCAAGTACTTAAGCTAAAAACTCATTTGCACTAAATGTCAAGGGACACTTCTTTGATTTAGTGAAAATTTCATAAGCTTTCTTGTTCAAAGTGTCAAGGATAACTTCCTTGATAATGTGCAAATTTCATACCTAGGTACTCAAGCACTCATTCCCACTATTTTCAAGGGAAAATTCTTTGATTCAATGAAAATTTCATAAGCAAAATACTCAAACACACACTCCAACTGCAAGGTTCCTCACCTCTACTCAACCAAGTATACAATCAAAGATGTAAGCAAAATCCATTCAACACAAAAGACTTAGAAGAAATGTTTGAGCTGAATGCTTTGTTCATGAAAGAAGTGGAAATTGTTAATGTGGGTCTCAACCCCTATATATAGTTCCCTAACTGTAGATTGAAGAATATCAATGGTTGAGGATGCACATAATCTCCTAGCTACTTGTACTCCACTTAATGCTAATTTTACCTATTGATCTTATCCTTAGTGCAATTAAGAAGTGATTGTGCAATGACCGTTACCCACAAATACTCATTGTCATTTACTTTAAAAGCAATTACACTCCTGCAATTATCAGCTACAAAACTGGTCCTAAGTCAAACAGTATTTCTGGACAAAGATATACATCAGGACAAAGGTAGAGTTTAAGGCCATAGAGCATTCAAGCCAAGGGTGTGCTTTATACTTGAAGCATTTCTACTTATTTCCCTTGGGCTAACAATCATCATAGTCTTAAAATGTACGGTGAAGCTACCTTTGCCTTGAAACTCTTAATTTGTAATTCACTTGTTCTCGATACCCCATGATTTCCACAAATAGCACTTTATTGGCATCTTCAAATTTATTTGAAGTGTGTTTCATTAACATGTCTGGTAGTTGCTACAATAGCTCTTCTGAGTAGGTCTTCACAGTCAAGGCATGTGCTTGTGATCAAGAATCCTGAGCTTTCAATTTCTCCAAGGAGGCTTCAACTACCTCCTTTGAGACCTCCTCCAAATGGTCCAATGCCATCTCCATCTTTGCCAAAATAGTGGTACTCTCTAGATTAAATCAGTTCCTTTGTTCCTTCATCTCATCTACAATTTCTTCTTGAATAGCTGCCTCCCTTCTTGCATTTATCCTCCTTTCTTCTGCAGGGTCTCCACAAGTTTCTTTACTTGGGTGTCAGCTACTTGTAGTTCCTCTTGATGGCAAAATTTTGCTGACATGAATGACACCCCCATTTTCTCTACTCCTCCTTTAAGCACATCAATATCTTCCTCTTGCGCTTGTATCTATTCTTCCAACTTAAGTCGTTGAAGCAATTCTTCCTCCTATAAGTCAGATATCTTCTTCCTTAAGGCCTGTTCTTCATTGATCTCCTTCTTTAGAGCCTGAGTTTCTTCCCTAAGTTTGGCTGCCTCTTTTGCCAAGTCGTTAATCTGTTTCCCCATCTCCAAATGGTAAGCACAAAACCTCTTGTAATACTTCTCTTGCCTTCATCTTTTCTTTGGTTACTCCTTGCATGAGTTGGTGAAGAAGTAGGATGAGAGTCACATAGTTGGTGATTCCACTGTTAGACTTTGCATAGACATGGAGAAGCCACTTCTATTAATTTGAGTGCCAGGCCCACCTTGTGCATCATTACCTAGGAAAGTGGAACTACTACAATCTGCCTTATCTCCTTCTTGCCCGAGCTTTCTCCTCTCTTGGTCTTGAATAAGGCTAAAGGTCTACTCTCTTCTTGTTAAATCTCTACAAAGACAATTAGCTCCCATTGCTTGGATATCAGTTTGGTCAGGGCAGGTGTCTCTGTCTTGGACAACCCTTTATCCTACCTTTGGTTGCTCTTGTGAAGCTTACCCTTGGCCTGAAGATCTCCATCATCTCAACAAGAACCTACATCTTCTGCCTCAAGTATCTCTTCAGCCTGGAGGACTCCTTCCTCACATAGCTCTACTTCTCCCATGGTTGGGTAAAGGAGACTTTGTCATCTCCAGACCCTCTACCATACTTTTCTTGGGGCTAGAAGGTCCGGCTTTGTGATCATAGTGCCTAGGGGTGGGGGTTTTATTTTGTCTGATAAGTTGGTCAATTGGGGAAGGGTTTGGGCTAGGGTGGATTGTACTTCTCTACCTTTGCAATCTCAGATTGCCTCCTTGTCAACAAAATGACAACACATTCTGGCTCCCAATCCATCTGACCATCTCTTTGGAGCTTTTCTTGAAGATGGGTAATTAGGCAGTTGGTGACATTTTCTTAGTGAGATTATCCTTTAATTGGAACAAACTTGGTGCAACATGCTCCAACACTACCACTAATATGGGCCCATATTAAATTGTCTGCCACCTTTGTTTTCTATGTGGCAACTTCCTTCATGAAATTCATGCATTATTCTTCTAGTTTGGTAAATACCATAGGAGCATAATCCAATGCTTCTCCTTGTATTACTTGTCTTATCAATGCGCATGTCAATGACACACTTAAGAAAGACAAATTGCCTTGTCTGCCAATGAGCCAATGAAATTTCATCAAGGTGTAAAAGAGGGGTGGATGTGTCACCACCAACACCGGTAGCCCATTCTTGTTCATGGTTCTCACCAAGCTATTGGCTGCATTAAAAAATAGGAGCTTGGTAGGTGTTCTAGGCTGAAGTTGAATTCCCTCTAAGCTAAAGGTATGTCTTCCAACCTCTCTTATTATCTCCTTGGTGATAGAAAGGAATGTTGGACAAGTGGAGCCAGCTATGGAAACAAAGATGTGTATGACTTTCGCTTCTACTTGGATGTCATCTCACATTGCTAGGAATTTTAGAATAGGAAGTGTATTTTGAGTAGAAAGGGAAGATAGATGAAGAGAAGTGTTGTGTTTTGCATCCAAAGTAAGAGATCAGATCTGAACTGAGGAAGTAGACTTCAGATCTGAGGAGATGAAGACTCAGACTTGGAAGGACCAAAGACCTGAAGTGAGGACACTTTGCATAGGAATGAGGAATTCAATCTGAGCATCCTCAACAAACTTGACTTAGGCTGTACCAGCCAAGAAGGTATACTTGCAAATAATTACTTTGCGGGAGGATATATTTAAAAGTGACAAGAGTAATGCATGGAGAAGAGGTGATTCTTGACTAAAATTTGACTAAAGAATGATGATGAATCAGCAAAGTATAACATCAAGAATTCAGCAAGGAAAATTTACAATGTTGAAAGATTATCCTATACCTTTCTGTAGGTTTGAGACTTGGGTTAGAATTGATAATCAAATTGCAAGATTTTTGTGTGCAAAGCCGAGTATAGAAAGAAACACAATGTTGTTGAAGGGAAATAAGTTTTGGGCATCTCTGTCCAAAACCCTATAATTAGAAGAGTTGATATGGTAGCAAGGTTCAAAGTCTTGACTCAACTTTGGATCACTTTCTGGGCATGGAACTGGAATCTCAATTTTCCAAGGTTCATGACTGTGATTGCAGCCAACAATTGTAAGGATGGTGCAAATGAGGAGGGGAAAAGAGAAAAACTTGCTGGTTGGGGTAAGGCATATTGGAGGTTAGTGTTAGGAAAGTATGCATGAGAGCTTATGGGGATTGCCTTTGATTGGAAGTGAGATGTGTTGGAAGAAGCATAGGAATTGAAGGCTTCCTTTAGTGAACCTCAGAAGAAAAACATATACAAAGTAGATACCTATGTAGAACCAACAAGGCAAAGTATTATTGGGACCGTGATGGCAATGATGAAGCCAGATCAGACTACATATGTCACAAAGCAACAAGTCGTGTTCTTCCATCTCATGTTTGCAAGAGAGAGTGTAAATTGGGCGAGATGTTTCTACCTAAGATGAAGAAAATGGTAGTACAGTGTAGAATGGATTGGCCACCCCACTATTTTGTGCCTTTTGCAGCCCATTTTTATTTGGGTTTGAATTTTCTCAGCCTCAAGGAGAGAAGACAGACAGTTTCTCATTTTCATCCAGATTTGCATTGGGATGCGGATGAGGAGGAGCAGTGGTACATGGCAGAAGTGCGAGAGTGTGATCAATACTTTGCCAGAATTGGTAGGAGAAGACATTGACAATACCAGTCCCTAGATCAAAGAAGTAGAGGAGTAGACCCAAGGACAATTTGTCACCAGCCAAGAAGAGAGCTACTCAAAGATTGCATCCAAGTCAAGCTGTTGCAGTGGTGGATTTATCATTAGAGGCTGAAGAAGAAGAAGAAGAAGAAGAAGGAGCTAAGTCAAATGTTGAAGACTCAGAGGAAGAGATGACTGTGAGCAAGGAGTCAATGAGCGAGAGTGAGGGTGAACCTTAAGTTCAACAGCAGAGGAGGGGGCTGAAGAAGGTTCAGATTGGGAGTTTCTTGCCAAGATTGAGCCCATGGAAGGAGGAGATACCCCTTGCATGGAAGACAACATTCCAGAAAAGGAGAACAAATTCAGGATGGTGTTCCAAAGGGGAGCACAATCTCAAAGACTTGTCAAGGCTGGGTGTGCTGGTTCAAGTGGGTATGCTGAAGGAGATGAGAGCTTAGAGGATGTTAGTCTGAAGGTGAGAAGATCAAGACTTTGGGTTGCGGCACCAGTAACAGTTGCAGATGATGAAGGAGAAATGGACAAGGACACTTTTCAAGGGGTAAGTTATGTGTCAAGTGTAGTCTATATGCTGTTGGTGTATTTGCAGGAGAGGATGTTAATCAAAGAAGGAACATCCAGACGTAAAGAACAAGCTTCAATTGGTGAAGATGTTTAGGGAAGAAATCTTGCAGTTGAAGGTGAGGTTGTATCAGAGTGAGGAGGAAGCCAAAGTACTTTGGGTTTATGCGGTGATCCAACAACAATGCTTTGATGACTTGCAGGGGAGTTTCAAGCAACATGGTGGCTACTTAGAGCACCAAAAGGAAGAATTGAAGGAGCAAAAGGCAGAGTTTGAGAAGTTACAGAAGAATTTTAATTATGCCCAAACAGAGTTAAATCATCATAATGATCAACTTGAAATGCATGAACAAGCTTTGGATGAACTCAGACAAGTTGCAGCAGAAAAAGATCAAGCTTGGCAGACGGAGCTTGCAAGTAGAACGAGAGAAGAGCAGAGGCTACATGATTTGGTGAAGTGAGGTGAAGCTCAAGTTGCTAATTACAAAGCGGAGAGAAGGAAGTTAGAGGTGAAGTATGCTGAGGAGTCGCAGGTACTTCATATGAAGTTGGAGGAGGAGGTGACCCAAGGCAAGTCACACTCAATGAAGGATGGTTTGGGTGCAAAAAGTGAAATCACTGTGCAGCTGAAGGTGATACTCAGTACTATGGCTGACGTGAAGTTGGAAGAAACCTACCTACACGAGCTTAAGTTGCTTGTGCTGGAAACCAAGAGGAGAAAAGCAAAGGACATAGAGTTAAGTACATTGTTGATTTGTCTTGAGATAGAGTAGATAGGAAGATGATTGAGGTAGGAAAAAACATATGTATTAGATTAGACTTAGTTAAAAGTGATATTGATAGTCTCACTCATACTCTAAGTGAAAGTAGAGTAGTTAGATACAAAGTAGTTGAGATCAGAGTGCAGGTGACTTAGGATGAGTTACTTGAGTCATCTAAATTAGTTGGGATAGAGAAGGAAGAGATAGTTAGGACACTTATGACTTCAGTTTCAGATCAGACTGAAAATGCGATAGCAGTAGAAGTAGATGTAGATATAGTTGATGAACCCAAAGTACAGGAGGCATTTGTGTGTAATTTGGATGACAATGCCAAAGTCTAGGTAGTACTTGGATAGGATTAGGATAGCAATAGATTTCAGATTTGAAGTGGTAGAATGTTGCTTTCATATCTGGAGATTTGTAGGACATAGAGAAGTAGTTTAGATGATTCTATAACTACCAAATGCTCTTCCATACTTGGCTCTTTGTCTTTGGGATCCTTGGATACAAAAGAGCCGTGGTGTTTTTTTCTTATGTCATCTTCTTGTGTTCTTTCATGGTTACCTTTCAAACCAATGATAAGTGGTGCAATCTCATGATCTAGCCTTTATAGCTTTCTTTACCTCCAACTAGTCTACAAAATGCAAAGAAAAACATGTACTAATAATGCAAAGGTGATTCATTATAAGCATCTTAGTATAATCAAGCAGGTATTACTTACTATTCTTTGCCTTGATAGCAACACATTTAAGTTGAAACAAGTCTGTTTGAACTAATTGACTCCCAAGCCAAAGGTATCCTCCAGCCAAGGGTATTCCCATGCCAAAGAATGCACCGAAGGTCTTGCAGGCCGAAGGTTGGCAATAAGCCTTTATCCCCATACTTCTTTGGTGTATGCTCTTCTTTGTATCCAACCCCTTTGGGCTCATTCCTTCTGTACTTTCCCATTTTCATCTTCTTTTCTGATGTGGGCAGTTTTCTCTCTATGCCAAAGGTAAATAGTACAAGACCATCTTCCACCATTGGAGTTTGACAGATTTCAAGTACTTTTCAAGTTTCATTACTGATCATATTTAACGATTTATATGGTTCACTTTTTGATTGCAAAGTCAGACGTCTTCTTGGTCTTCCAAATATTCAAGCTCATTGTGGAGAAATAATATGGTCATAATTTCCTATGTCCACATTCTGATGGAGGAGAAGGGTTCCTTCCAAATCATTTTTGACTCTTTTCTACAGGAGCAAAGTATTAGACAGGAAGTTAGTTGCAGCTACACACCTCAACCAAATGGAGTTTCCTAATAAAAAAACCAACATATTGCAGAAGTTGCAAGAACCATACTCACCTAGAAGGCAATGCCAAAGTGTTATTGGGTAGAAGCAGTCAATAATGCAATTTAGTTTATGAACCTTTCTCTTGCCACAATGATGTATAAAATACTACATTTTCAAATTGTTACATGTAAGAAACCTGAGTTATCAAATCTGAAAGTTTTTTTATTATATTTCCTTTGCTCACATTCCTGATAAGAAAATGCAAAAACTAGATACTAAAGCACAGAAATGTTTCATTCTTGGATATGCTTCAAATCCAAAAGGAATTAGTTGTTATAACCCTACTTTTAAGATTTGTTATATTAATATAGATGTCAAAACTTTGATATCAGTCTCCTACAAGTTACACATTTCATTTACCACTTACAATGCACTCGGCTTCTTCTTTTTTCCACCTAGTATTTCTATTATGGAGTCTGCTACTTCAAGTGCACACTTTGGTATCTCCCCTCTCATTTTGCACTTCGTAATATGAAGACGCACATTATACCCAAACATCAGTCCGAGAGGTTATAATACATTATTACTGTCAATTAATGAATTGCAGAGCAGTACATTGCAGACCTAGGTATGTTCTAGTTTAGATTCAGTTTTAAACGACTGTGTTTTAAGTGGTCTGTGGAAAAGCATGGATGTCAATTTTTTAGATCTATTGCCTTTTGACACAATACTTTTTCACTTCTTTCGGCTCTACTCGGCAAGAAGCACACTGGATCTTTTGCCGCTAAGTGCCCGTAGCAGACGTTGCAGAGACTAATGAAACGTGCAAGGTGAGTGCCATAACATGCGTCGGCGGGATGATGGAAACGAGTCGGATGAAACTGGCTCTTATCGCTGGGGCTCGGAACTTTCCGCTTTCCTTTTATTTCATTGTGTGTGGATGACACGCGATAGACTAGTGTATCCAATGTATGATTTGAAAGATAATTTATTGATATATGGACTTTTGTAAGATCCGTCCAGTTTTTTCCGCATCAATCTATCAATATACATGTAAGATCCGGATTTTAGTTTAAAGAGCACTGATCCCGTTTATAATGCCTGTCTGTGGATGGAATCAGTGAATGCAGAGTTTCAAGTATCAAGTTCTTTCCGGGGCCACTAATCACAAATTTAAATTTAAAGTTTGAGAGCATACCGTTTATCTTACCGTTTGGATAAGAGATTGCACTCCCCAATATTTACCGTTTCATTTCCAGTACTCCAACCAACTTGAAAGTGGATTGAATGGAATGAAGAAAACTCTGTAACTGTGCAGCAGATGGAATGTTCAGCTGAAATTCCACTGGAGAAATTTGTACGAGCCCTTCCCCAATCTGTCTCCACGATCATGGTCAGAGATGTGAAGGAATTTCCTCCAGTGACCAATAGGTCCAAATGCAGGAAGTTCAAGAGAAAGAGTGCGAGAGACAAGTTTGGCAAGTTCAAGAGAACTGTGCGAGCTCTGCGTGCTCTCCTAAGCGGTTTGGAGACAGATGTTCTTCAATTTTTCAAGAATAATGCGACTGCAGATGAGATACAAGATGTATCAGAAAATTGGATAGATTCGCATAGCACCAGATCTTCAGATAATGGGATCAGTGCTATTGCAAATCTGGAAACCAAGGATATACTACGTTACAAATGGAAATGGAGTCTGGCTCTAGATCTAGCCACGAAGAAGGTGCAGAGGATGATTTATGAGATAAGAGGTCATGGAACAGGCGATCCTCTAGTGCAATCTTACGTGGGTGCAAATGAGAGGAAACGCCCATCATCAGTATACGGCCAAGCAGTATATTATGCAATGGAGGACGATCCCAGAGGGGAGTCCGATGCTTCCATGAAAAATGATATATTTGCAGCTGGAGATCTTTTAGTAGCATGCGACGCAGAATCTTCCGAGGGTGAAAATAAGAAGAAAAGTCCATCATCAGTGCTCGGCCAGGCAGTATATTACGCAGTGGAAGGCGTAGCACGACCGGATTCAGATACTCTCGTGGAAAATGGTACGATTGCAACAGGAGATCCTCTCATAATATGCGACGCAGAATCTTCCGTGGGCGAAAATGAGAAGAAAAGTCCATCATCAGTGCGCCGCCAAGCAGTGCATCATGGAGAAGAACCAAAAATGGATTCAGATGCGGCTGCAGATTTAAATGCGGGCTTGAATTCAAGTGAGCTGCCGTTTCCGAGGACTGCTGAGAGGAACCGTGCAGTGGATGGCGAAAGAACTATAGGAACAGTTGGCGCTACAAATTCGCATACGAATAAAGAATCTGATACAAGCCTCCCCCCGTTTCCGAGGATTACTGAGACAAATTGTGCAGTTGAGGGCGAAACAACTATGGATTCATCTTCAAGTTCAGATTCCAGTGAACCACCGACTCCGAGGACTGCTGCAAGATACAGACATTATGGTTTGGTTTGAACTTATAATATTAAAATCAGTACTGTGTGTAAAAGTAATATGGTTAGTATTTGATGGAAGTGGTCGAGAGTATATCGGAAGCATACTGGATGTAGGAAACATTGAAGACTAGGAGATTTCTCCTGATATGAACTGAGCATGATACCACAGATGGAAGAAAATCAGCTGGATCTCCTTTTAACAAGAAAGTATTGCGTACTATTGAACCTACAATGACCATGACAGTGTTAGTTAAATGCACGTGGCACTGTCCTTGGCTTTGTCGGTTCCGACAGAAGTCGCGCGGGAGATCGTGGAAGAAACGTTGCCAACTACGCTACCTTCAACTGAAACAACTTATATATGTTTAGTTAGATCATGCAGATAGGGATCTATGCAGATTTTGGAGTGACCATGAGCAATTTCTCAATTTCTCAATGAAGCTTTAGGTCCCGCGCTGTTGACGCAAAAGTCTCAAGAACTGAATGACTTAGGAAGAGCCGATGTCCGCTTTTGCGATGGCCAGGTGAAAAAATGGGCAGTTGAAGTCAAATCTCGGAAGCGAAGATAAAGAGGTACCTCCGGTGCAGAATAATATCTAGCAGTTATAAGAGTCAACAATACGCATAAATTTAGTTGGAAGAACTCTTTACCGACCGTAATCTGCATTCGGCTGATCGATATAGAAAAAGACGTGTCCACGATCTCAGTCAGTACTAGACTCAACTGCGATGTCGGTTGTTTACACGAAAACCGTTTGCCGTATGGGTTGGTCTAATGAATTGGATGAGGAAGTTTTTGCCGTCCTCTGAACTATTAAAGGCAATTTTTTCTTGAGAAGGACTGAACCTGGTCCAACATTACGGTTAAAATTGTGCAAAAGACCAATAAAAACTAACAGGTCCTTGATTCTCAAAGAAGCATTCTATATGAAATGATATACTCTCCGAGCGTGGAAAAGATGTTGACACAACATTCCTGTACTTGCAGTCGTCCAAGTAGGACTTGAACTCGTAAAATTTCACTATTCTATAAATATATATGCTAAGGGATGTCAGCAGTCTTGACAATTTCCAATCAATTTCCAAGGATATTGAGATGGATATGCCCTTCTGAAATTCAGTAGCGTTAGGTATCCAGTCAAAGCCCAAGGAGGGTCATGAACGTCCCCTGGTAGACATGATCAAGAAAGGGATCGAATTAAACTCAAGGAAAGCGGAAAAGCGAGTGACCGACAGTATTAAGACTCACATTCCCCACGCGGTGTTACAGAAACACAATGACATGTACTGGACAGTCCCCCTGCCAGAATGAAACCTTCCAAATGTTCAAATCTAGTTGGGTGTCTAGTATCAAAAGCGATTACATAAACTTCGCTGTTGGATTCGAGCAATGTTTACAGTCGAGCCTTTGATAAGTCCCAGCATGATACTATCAACTTACAGTCCATGACCGAATTGGGGAGATGATGGTGTCAGGATGTGGAGTCTGATCGGTCCGATTTATTTCATATGTGATGCTAAGATCTGCGGTTCATTTCACCCACGATTTCTTGTCGTGGATTGAGACATGTGTTTGACAATCTGAAGGTGATCCATCGAACGAGTTTCTTTTCGTTCTGCTCCTCGTGTCAATAGGGGAGGAAACCTTACCAATTGCACGGTGAGGCTTTTCGCGAGATTTCTTGTCTTGGACTGAGGCATGTGTTCGACAATCTGAGGTGATCCATCGAGCGGGTTTCTTCTCTTTCCTCGTGTCAATAGGATTGGAAAACCCTACCAATTGCACAGTGAGTCCTCGTGTCAATAGGATAGGAAAACCCTACCAATTGCACAGTGAGGCGTTTCGCGAGTTGAACGCTAGCGTGTTCGTGAAAAAAATTTAGTGGAATTTTTTTTGGTAACTTTGAATTTGCATGAGGTCGGTTACGCGAGGTTTTAATTCCTCGTGTCTAATTTCTCGGATTGAGACATGTGTTTGACAATCTGAGGGTGACAATCTTTTTGTTCTGCTCCTCGTGTCAGTAAGGGAGGAAAACCTGCCAACTTCACAATGAGACTTTTCGCGAGTTGAATTAAAATGTGCTCGTGAAAAAATTAGTGGAACTTTTTAGATAACTTTGAATTTGCATGAGGTTGGTTTCGCGAGGTCTGAATCTTTAGAGGATCAGGAGAAAGGAGAAGGGGCAAACCAAAATAAACACAAGGATAAATTAGACAGGGAAAGAGTTAGCAGGGGTAAAGTTTTTAAACGATCTATGTTATGTTATCTGTATTGAGAGAGTGAATAAAAAGTTATCGAATCGATGTGACCCGGAGGAATATATGACTTTAGATTCCCGTTGATTTGTATTTATTTATTGAGATATAAAAATATTTTATTTTTCTTTGTATTTTTCTTTTCTTTGTTTCTTTTCATTTTCGAAATAAATTTTCTTCTTATGTAAAATTAAATTAAATTTTTAATTTATTTTTTATTAAAATAATAATTAAATAATATATAACTGACGATTATAGAAAGAAAAATAGGAAATTTATAGAAATCACCCAAAGATGGACACAAAGATCTAAGTCTAATCTACATGGATCCATCCTTCATTTTTTTTCTATTCAGTTTTTGTACGCGATCGTCCTTTCGATATTAAATTCTGAAGAGAATAAGAGACTGATTTTGTTCAAATTGCAGTACATAGATGCATTCATTCCAGATCCCACCCGAAAAGATATCTACATGTTCATCTCAGCTGCTTAAAGCCTAATATCCCTAGCCTCTCCGGGTAATGAATATTCTTTAACCCAACCCAGCAATCGCTAGGATCTTGTACGTCATAAGTCTTCTGTCCTTAAATGGCCATGGCAGTCTGCCATTCTGGCAGACCCAGAACTGGAGTGAACTTTTACAGCTACTACAATGGTACGATAGGGGTTTCAATTCTAGGTGTATTGGTGACCGGAAAGATTTGTAGATTTTACTGTCCATTCTTAAAAATTTGTTGGGAGCTGAGATAGCAACTTTTGGAATGTTTACAGGTATCTTATAGAATTTCGTAAAAAGTTGCGGAATCAGTAAAGGATGACCCATAATAATTCCAGAAAAAATTTTACAATCCATAAAAAAAATTTTATGGGGAGTGGAGATAGGACCTTTTGGAAAGTTTACAACCAACTTATAGAATTCAGAAAAGAGTTACTGAATCTGTAAAAGGTAACCCGTAAGAATTTAGGGGCTGTTGGGGTTATAAAGTCTTCCGTAAACATCAATGAGAGGATTAATTACCCTTGTGTTAAGTAATTTGAATTTGGAACTTGAAGGGGATGTGCGCGGCTCATAGGCTTTCTTTGTCATTTCATCAGGCACATTCTAATTGTTGGGTCTTGTCAATCGCATTGACAAGCGGGGCTGTTTCATTCACATCGCCTGTAGAACAAGAGGTCAATTTTGAGGCTGTGTGGGTCGCGGTGGAAGGGCATTAAACATTTCTGCGTGGATACGTGAACTTTCACATTTGCCGCGGTCTCGAGTCTCGGTTTTCTTCCTTTCTTTAGGTGTTGCACTCGGCATTGGGTTGGGTAGACATTTTGCAATTCTTCTATATATCATTACTATTATAAATTGGTTCTATATCGTGAGGTAGCACACTGAAGCAATTCACCAAGAAAATAAGTAGATATAGGTAAAAGAAAATGATGAGAGATCTTGAAAATGAATTCAACTCTATAGATTTAGTCCGGTAGTTAGACAATTTTTGTGATATGATAGAGTTTTGCTAAAATAACATGAGTTTATAAATGATACTCGATAGATACGTTGAGATAAGAATTTTTATTAGACTTAAAGTTCAAAATTTATGTCAAAATATGTAGGGATTCAGACAGGTTACTCAAATGGTTATCCAAACTTTTAATAATTTGGAAGATCTTATAAAAGATCATGAGGTTTTTAGAGCATCATACAAAAGAAATTAAATCCTCATATGGATCCAAGTAACCCTTGCTCTCGATCTACTTGGTCACCATGGGAATGGTACTTGGGTTGCGAGTGGGTCAAATATATGGGGTATAAGTGCTGGGTCTACCATTGGATTCACAAGGAGGAGGTATGAGAGCTATATTATCTATTCATGGGAAAGAAGTGGGGTGGCCAAATAGAGATAAAAGAAGTAGAATTTAAACAGTATTTTCTCAGAAAGGTTGCGCATGGGAGTGGTGGATATAATTTTTTTTCCTCTTGGCAGCAAGAGCAACTGTTGACGGTGAATTTTATTTCAAAAGTTCCTATTCCATTAATGGCCAGATGGTACGTGATGACAAACAACAGACAATTTATTTTGTGGAAGCTAATTGATTCTAAGTTGGAAGTATGATATTGTCTTGTATGGTAATTTCTTTTCCCAGTGTCCATGATTTGTTATGCAATATTTGAGATATTGTATGACAAAAATTACATAGTTGGCATTCTTTTGTTTATTTGAATTACAGGCATGTCATGAGATGGCTTGCTTAAAAAAAATCTTCTATTTGGACTGAATTGAACCATAGAAGAGCTTGTAGTAGTTTTGTATTTTTGAATGTTGTGATAATAACATTTTGATAAATACGTATAATTTATGATGTATCAAAGACATGTCACCTGAAAATCTACCAAGGGAAGTATGACAGCAAGAAATGAAGTATATTCAATAGGAAAGTGTAGCCCAAGCTACTGCCCGTGATTTTGATCATCTTGAACGGGATGCCGAATAGAAGGACTTGGCCTTATTTGAAAATGAAGGATGGCCTGACTTGAAGGTCAACCATGTTTATACTCAATCTGTGAGCCGGCTTGTCTCTCACTCAAGATGAACCTCTGTTGGTTATTATGGTAGCGCACCATGGCATGGACTAAGAAGGGAAGGAACTCCAAGTCCATCATTCTCCTCCACATCTAACACTCTAAGACTCAAGAAATTACTCACTAGAGAACTCAATGAGAGAGAGATATTTGTAAATGAAAGGATCATGAGTACCTCCTCCCCCTAGTTTATGTACTTATAAAATAGTTACACACCAAAGTTACTAATTATTGGAGTAACTCAAGTTACTAGGCTTCAAGTCAAATAAAGTCTCTATAGTCTAAAATAATATCCATCCTCATGGGAATATTCTCCTAAGCATGTAGTCTTATCTTGATGCAACCACTAATTCAAGGATTCCTTAACATGGGCTATCGTTGGACTATAGAAGATTTTGGAGCAAAAGGATTTGTGGGTCCAATAGTTTTCAACTTTCTTTTAAGCCAAACACCTAGGAAGAACACCAAGTAAACACACTAGAATCTACGATAGTGGTGCTCATCCTTTCTACTTCCTCTAAAGCCAAGAAGTCTCTTCTATCTTAGCTATGATTAACTTTAGCTAATCATGATTAATATAGAACCATCATATACCTCTATATAAATATTATCTCTCAAGTACTTATAATACCAAACAAAATATCACAATTATGAACATGCACAAATGGATGTTATAGATCAGAGAAGAAGAATATGAGTACCATGCTGACATCAGAATTGTCAAACTCTCCTTGACGAAAGAAAGTACACAAGGTTAGAAACAAGAATTCTCCAAGCAAGAACTCAAATTGCTAGAAAAGGTTAAGCAAAGAAAGGAAAGGCCAGAGACATGAAATGAAGTGACTCTTGCTCCAAATTATGATACTTCCATTTAGAGTGTAGATGTTCCTGAGGAAAGCAATTTGAGTGCCACAAAAAAATGGCACTTCACCTAAATCTCAAGCCAACATTAGCAAGGAAGTGCAATATCTTCTGCAAGAAGAGATTCATGTCATGTAAGAGAAAGCCAATCCCAAAGTAGAGAGCACAAGCAGCCACCAATGATAGTGCTATTACAGTAAAAGAGTGTTCAACCCCTAGCAGATGCTAAAAAATCCAAAAGGTACCTCAATTGATGGTGTGATCAAGAAAAAGGAGTTCCTTAGCAAGAAGCAAAGAAAAGCAAGTATGTTGGTAGGTGTTACTCAGTATGACATTGTATGAGACTTGGCTTCAGCCAAAGCAAATGTCACTTTAAGCAGTTGTGGGAAGAAAAAAAGCTCTAGAAGCATCAACTCGCATTGGCACTCCAAAGGTACAAAAAAGAAACCTACTTGAAGTGCCAACCATTTATAGGATAGAACTTGATGACTTAGGCTTCCCAAAAGTAGAACTGGAAATCAAGGGATGTATGATACCTAGCTATTTTGGATCCAGGGTGAATGTGATGAAAAAATATATTGCTCACACAAGTTAGGATATATTGTCTTTGAATCTACTCTTGCATCTTGATATTTGCTCATCAAACAAAAAGAAAACCTTGGGAATGCTATCTGAGGTCCTGACCACTATCAAAGGAGTGGCATTTCCCTTAGATTTCATTGTGCTTTGCCCAATGAACAAAACAAGCTATCCACTACTAATTGGAAGACCATGGTTGTATGATGCTTAAATTAGTGTAGACTAGCATAAACATACTTGCATTTCTAAGATCATATAGAATCACATTCCAAGCCAATTGCATTATGGTGGATAGAAGTTCCACATTTAGGAGAAACCTTGTCATCAAAAGAGTACTACACAAAAAATCTTCTAGTCACATTCCAGAACAATATTACAGGAGGAAGTTGAAGTGCACTACATGGAGTGCTATGAGATCAAAGAAGAGGTTGAGTGTAGCTTGCACTTGGAGAGGGAAGAGGAATATTTGCCGTTACTTGGAATGAGTCAAATAAGTCATGTGGATGGCATTGTCAAGACATCAAGATGTTAAGAAAATTTGCTATTACTAAGAAAGAGTCAAGTAAGACATGTGGATAATTTTAAAGATCTTTTGGTAGCAGAAGGGAAGGCCTTTAAGCTCTCCAAGTAAGTGTCATGGGAAGAACATGAAGGATATGAGGCAATATTTTGAGAGTATTAGGATATTTTTCCCTAGAAGATTGAGCAAATGCCCGGCATACCACACCAGTTTGGTGAACACTGCATTGATCTAAAGAAGGTGCAATGCCAATCAAACAATACTAGCAGTAACTCAACCCCAAGAACTCACTCCTAGTGAGGATGAAATAGATAAGTATCTCCAAGCTAGAATAATCTTTCATGTGCTTAGTAGCAAATGGATGTCCTCCATTGTGGTTGTACCCAAGAAGAAGATATGAAAGATTCAAGTTGTCAAGATTTTAGGATGTTGAATATAGCCGCAAAGAAGGATCACCATCCTCTTCCCTTCACTAACACAATCTTAGACCAAGTTTTAGACCATGAGTATTATAGTTTCTTGGATGGCTTTGTAGGATAGAACAAAGTAACCATTCAAGAGCAAGATAGGGACAAGACTACCTTCACCATCAATTGGGGCACTTATGCTTACAAAAAATGCCATTTGGTTTATGCAATGCACTTACAACTTTTCAAAGGATGACGACGACCATCTTCAAGGAATACCTATGCAAGATTTTAGAATCTTCATAGATGATTTCTATGTTTATAGAAAGGGAGGGGAAAACCTCTCCTTCCTGAGGAAACATTGGGAAGATGCCAGTCCACTTGACTATCCTTACATCTTGACAAGTGTTACGTTGCCATGAAGGGATACTCGTTGGACACCAAGTTTCAAATAGAGGCATGGAGGTAGATGTCAAAAAGGTCAAAGTGATCAAGGCTTTGGAAGCACCAAGTAACTTGAGAGAATTTTGGGCTTTTCTAGGACATATAGGTTACTACAAGAGATTCATAGCATAGTATACAACTTTGGCCGCACCGCTCACAAAACTATCAAAGAAATCAGAAGAGTATGTGTGGTCAATACAATAAGAGTAAAAGTAGGCCTTGGTAGTATTGAAACCAAGTTAGTAGAAGCACCTATTGGGATAGCTTGTTTCATGTATATGTCGATACATATTCAACAACAATAAGAGTAGTTAGTCAGAAGAAAAGTATTAAAAAAGATTTTCCAATTTATTATGCAAGTAAACAACAATTAGACATTGAAAAAATGTACACCACTACCAAAGAGAAGCACTGCAAATGATGTAGGTATGTAGGTATCGTGCATACATGCATCCAAATGCATGTATCCATGTGTATGCATGAAAAGTTCTATCACTATTTGCTAGGTTATAAGTTTGTGTTTCAGGCAAATCATTTTGCACTACTAACACATCGTGAAGAAGGTCCACCTTTCTAAGGGTATTGCAAGATAGACTCTCCTCTTGCAAGAATTCACTTACAATGTGCAGGTCTGTAAAGAAGTGCAACATGGTAATCCTGATTTTCTCTCTAGGCTCAGAACTCAAGACCAGATTGAAGATGTAGGAGATGAGTTTCCTAATGAATAGCTATTTCATATCACAACAGACCTAGTAACAACTTTCTTGGAGGAGTACCAATGCCTATGAAACTTGTAGTGCCTCTAGTGATAGATCTGGAGCAATGTGTGAAATTCTTGCACAAAATGGGACTGTATCATATCAAGGGCAACTTGTAATTCAAGTTGGGGCTGGACAAAGTACTTTGATGTTGTCTTGAAGTCTCAAAAGTTGGAGGAGTAATACAAGCACTTTATTTGGAAGGTGCAAGAGGGCACTTCACATTGAAGAACATTATGAAGAAGATATTGACAACCAAATATTGGTGGCCAACAATATACAAGGATGTACATAACTACATCAAGAGGTGCAATGCATGTTAGAGGATTGGAATGCCTACTCCATCAACACAATGGCCGCTATGTCCCATCCCACCATCAACACCATTTGAGAAGTGGGCAGATAGACTTTGCTGGACCAATCCAACTCATCACAAATGCAACCAAGAAGAGGTACATTCTAGTTTGCACAGATTATGCCACAAAGTTAGTAGAGGCCAAAGCTACTTGGAGGATGGTGTTGACACAATGGCTGAATTTTTCTTTTCCAACATTATGTCTAAGTATGGTTTTCCCTTGGAATTAGTCAGTGATAGAGGATTGCACTTCCTAAATAGCTTGATTGAATCTCTTATGAAGTATTTTTAAATCAAGCATAAAAAGACCACTCCTTACAATCCAAAGGAAAATGGGTTGATAGAGAAGGCCAATGGGCTATTATGTAAGTGTGATAGCTCAATGTTGACTTACTTATAGTATAGTCAATAAGAACAATTTTCTCCCATGAGAATAATGTGTGGAAATGCCTGAAAGTGAAGTGAAACACACACTTTTCATGAAATCTTAGTTTGTTTATTGTCCCCTATTTAACCTCTTGGACAGAAATCACTCCTAGAAGAGGGTAGTGTTACCCTTTGTTGTGCACTATAGAAAAAGGAAAAGCATAATTAGGGTTTCTCCTGAAGGTGATGGTTCATTCAACTTTGAGTGCCATTCCATTCCAAAGATGCAAAGTCTGCAAATGTGTTCTACTCTTTCCAAAAGGCACAACTTGCAAGGCTAAACTTTTTGCTACTTTTTGTCTAATTTTTTTGATTTAGTGGTACTGCCTATGCGGTGAGCTTCCCAATCCACTCATTACACAAGTTCACTCCTTTGAATTCTTTAGTGCACACCTTGATAAGGGACAAGTTCCTACCTAGCACTAAGCATTTGTGGTGCCCACATTTTTTGTTTTTTTCAAAATAAGGGAGAAGAAGTGTATAGAGAAGGCGGATTGCGCCGGTATGGCCAAAGAAAGCAAAGAAAAAAGTCTTCGGGATGACACTTGAAGTAAAGTGACTTTGGGTCATAAGGCGAAGTACTCAGAAATGCCCTGTCAGCATACAACCCGAAGTAAATTGTCTTTGGATCAGGGGGAGCTCAACCCAAGGCGAAGACAGTCTAACAACCTTTCGTCGGGGTGAGAAATTCAAGAAGGGGCCGTTTCAAAACTGGCGGCTCATACGCGTGAAGGTTGATTGACAGTAACAGGTGCATGCCGAAGGTGTGATTTCTCGGTAGAAACTCAAAGTGATGGAAGACGAAGAAGCGCAACTCTAAAAAAATTGAAACTGCAACGACAAAATGTCGAGCAATTTTCCTTCGCCGTTGAGGAGTCGTCTTGCAGGTGATCGGGGAAAGGGAAGTAGAGTTGGACTTGTGTTAGTGCGTAAGGAAGAAGTCACGAGAGTGAAATCGAGAGAAAGTGAGAAAGCAGAAGAGATGGGAGGAGGGAAGAAGAACTCCAAAATCGCAATGAGAAATCATACGATTTGGAGATTAGATGTAATAGCGAGGATCAAAGTCTTGAGCCAACTTCGGATCACCTTTCTGGCATGGAACTGGAACGTAAGTTTTCCAAGATTCATGATAGAAATCATCGAGAGTAAGTGTCTTGATGGACCCAAGGAAGAAGGGAAGAGAGGAAATCCGGCTCACTGGATAGAGTCGGATTGGAGACTCGTACTCGGGAAGGAGGCGGGCTTGGAGCAGGGAGCCACGTTCTTGGGGAAAGGAGAGATAGCCCAAGAAACTCAGGAGGTGAGAGATGCCTTCTCGTCGAAGAGAACAAAGAATGGGTACAAGGTTGAGAGTTACAAGGATCCAGTGAAGAGAGGGATCGTGAGTGCTCTCATGGCAATTTTGAAGCCGGAGAGAACAACTTATGTGATGAAACACCAAGCGGTGTTCTTCCATAAGTTGTTTGCAAGAGAGCCTATAAATTGGGCGAGGTCTTTTCACGGGAGAACGAGGCAGATGGTGTGGAATTTGCGGGATAAGTTGCCTCCCCATTACATTGTGCCGTTTGCAGCACACTTCTACCTCGGGCTCAATTTGCTGAACTCGGCGGAGCGGAATCGGATGGTGTCGCACTTCCATCCTGATGTGCGAAAGGAGGTCGATGTCAAGGAGCAGCAATATATTCTCCAAATCCGGAGCACGGACAACTACTACGCGAAGATAGGGAAAAACGTGGAGGTCGTAGTGAGTACCCCGACAAAGAAGAGGACTCGGCAAGCAGAAGCCGAAGAAAGCAAGAAACCTCAGAAGATGCAGAGAAGTAACCTGAGGCGAGGAATGGTGGTAATTGAGTCAGAAGATGAAGACTCAGAAGGCAAGGCCAAGCTCAAGACAGAAGACTCAGAACATGAGGAGGAACCTGAGTTCACATTGCAGAGTGGAGATACGAGCAGTGACAATGAAGAAGGTGGAGAGATGACCTTGGTGCCCGCGGCTAACGAAGAATACGAAGAAGAAGTGCAAGCCGAGGTAGAAGCCGAAGACAATATAGCGTTGGAAGACGAAGTACCGGTGCCCAAAGAGAAGAAAATTGCAGTACAGCGAGGGGTTTGCTCGAGATGTAAGGCGAAGTGTGAAGCGGGGCCGAGTAGAGTGAAGGCAGAGGTAGAAGAAAGCTCGGGCAGTGAGGCATCAATCCTGATACAAAGACTCTAGAGAAGAAGGCAAGTATCAAGAGAACACGAGGAGAAAAGAGAGACCACTCCGCGGGAGGAAGAAGTTGCCAGTGATAGAGTGGAGTACCTACGAGAGGTAGTGTGCCTGTTGTTGGTAAAGTTGGAGCACAAGAAGAAGGAGATGCAGTCGACTTGTCCCGAGGTAAAGACTGTATTGCAGGTGGTAGCAAGATTAGAAGAAGAGAACTCGGAGTTGAAGAGGAGTGTAACCCGAGGTGAGGAGGAGAGAGAAGTACTGCGCGCGGAGGAAGTAGAGAGAAGTCAGGTAATTGAAGACCTAAAGAGGGAAGTGAACTATCGAGAGGATCTTGCAAGGAAGAGTGACATAGCAAGGGAAAGATAAGTCGCTGAATACGAAATCTTGAAGCAACAGTTTGTTGATTCAAGAGTAGAGCTTATTCATGCTATGGCGAGGGTAGCCGAGAAGGAACAAGAACTCGATAGAATGATGGAGAGTATGGAGGAGAAGAAGCAACTTTGGCAACAAGAGTTGGCTGCGTGATATAGAGAAGAAGAAAGATTACGAGAGTTACTTCGTAATCAGGAAGAGAAGATTGAACAGAAGGAGAAAGAGAAGGAAGCAATGAAAGCCGAGTTCGAGACAGAGTTGGCAATGTACCAAGAGGAATGGCTTGCAGATCGGGAACAAGAAAGGAAGACAAGATTGGAGCCATTGCAAGAGATAGTCCTTAGGGTGAATGCGATGTTAAGCATAGAGGCCAGCGTTCGAATTGAAGAAGCAAGACTGCACGAGTTGAAGTTGTTGGTGCAGGAGACGAGGCGAAGACAGGCAAAAGACACTGAGATGAATGCTTTGTTAATCAAATTAAGAACTCGTGTAGACAGAAAGTTTTTGGAGGTAGAGGATAACATTTCAATTAGACTAGACTTAGTGAAAGTAGAGCTAGAAAAACTTCGGAAAGATGTTAAAGCAAAACCCGAAGTAGATAACATAGGAGTACAAATGTCTTCAGAGTTGCTCTCAGAGACATTAGAGAAGAGTGGGTTGGGAGATAAGGAGTTAGATAGATTACCCACTAGTGCAATTTCAGATCAAGAAAGAGAATTACTGGAATTGGTAGAAGATGTAGGAGTTGTGAAACCCGAGGAAAATGTAGTAGGAAGTAAGATTACTTTGGGTTCGGGTTTGAAAGCCAATGACAATGTAGACATCAGATCGTAGTGGTAACAGATTTGAGATTTGAAGAGGCAGATATGAAGAGGTGCATTGTCATTTCGGATCTGTAGGTTAGAACAGTTATTGTAGAATGGTATAGTTGTTAGAATTGTCAATTTGTTCACTATTTAAGAGTGGCATTTGCATAGAAATGTGGTTCAGTGCTCATTATTCTTGAGAATAGATAAAGCGAAGTGCTGTGAAGTAGTGCTCGTCGCTTGAGCTTGATTCCGAGTATCAACATTGCAATTGTGTTTGTGAGTGTTTGGAGAAATTTGAAGTGCAAGTCAGAGTGTTTGTTGGATGTTGGATTCCATAGCCTTGATTTTCATTTTGTGTGTTTGATCTTGAGTAAAGTGCAATCTAAGCAATACCTTGACAGATCCGAGAGGAATTGTAGTGTTGGTAGTATTCTGCATTTGTGAGTGCAATGCGATGTTGATGTGAAGCAATTTCGATCGAGGAAGTTGTGCCTTCAGTGGAGGAGTGGAACACAATTCTGAGGTGAAGTCATTTTGTAGTGAAGTGCCTTTTTTGGGAGAGCCTGAATCATCACAATCAAGATTTTTTGGAAAGATTTGATGGAGTTGTGATTAAGGAGTGTGAATTTGTGACAAGACTACGAGTTGGTGCTTGTTACTCTCTTCTGGGTGTGGTTCCTACCTGAGAGATTAAAGACGCAATCAAGAAGAACTACATGTTATAGTTTGACTTTGTATTTGGACATTTCTGACTCGTATCTCTGTGGGAACGAAGTTTACTTACCCAATTACCGCAAAAGTGATATTTGCCAGGTTGTCACAACATTGATGACCTATTGTGAAATTCCTCACCTCTACTCTTGACTAGAATTGAAACAACTTGCAAAATGTAGGACATTGAACTTGCAAAGAAGTGAGAGAACTCTTTACTTGTTATCTAAGCTTGTATTCCAAAATAATGAACAAACAAAAGTGCCAATAGCACTTTGCTTTATATACAGGTTTGCCTCCAAGCCAAAGAAATCAGAATCCTAAGTGAATCCTAGCAAATTTGAGTCTAAACTATCCATCATTGATTCTATTATCCTAATGCTATCTTATCATAATCATCTATAGAATGATTAGACTCCTACACATATAAGGGGAGATATTAGACCACACCTTCTCTATTTTTAGTATACAAACCCAAGTACCTATACAAACTTTGAGTGCACTCCTCTAAAATACATGTAACTAAGTGTTGGCATGATTGGACTACTCATAGTATTATAAATACTTGAGAGATATTATTTATATAGAGGTAAAGGATGGTTCTACATTAGTCATGATTAGCTAAAGTTAGTCAAAGCTAAGATAGAGGAGACCTTACTTTAGAGGAGGTGGAAAAGATGAGCACCATTATTTTGGATTCTAGTGTGTTGACTTGGTATTATGCTTAGGTGTTTGGTTTTGAGGAAAGAGTTGAGAACTCTTGGGCCGCAAGTCTTTTTTTTTAGATTCTTCTATAGTCTAAGGAAAGCCCATGTGAAGGAATCCTTGACATAGTGGTTGGGTCAAGATAAGATTACATACTAGTGGAATATGCCCATGTGAATGGATATTCCTTTATACTTTTTGACTTTACTTGACTTTTAGTCTAGTAACTTGAGTTACTACGGTAATTAGTAACTTTGGTGCATAACTATTTCACAAGTATATAAACAAGGGGTGAGGAGGTACTCAGCATCCTTTCATTTATCATTATCTCTCTCATTTTGAGCTCTCTAGTGAGCAATGTCGTGAGTCTTGGAGTGTTAGCCTTGGAGGAGTATGATGGAGTTGGGGTTCCTTGCCTTCTTTTAGTCCATGGTGAGCTACCATAATAGCCATCAGAGGTTCAACCTAAGTGAGAGACAAGCCAGCTCACATTTTTGGTTCCATTGCCGAGACCTCTCTAAAAGGCAAGATAAAGTGTTCAATTCTACATTAGGCAGAAGGAGGCTATGAGAGCTCACTTGGAGAGAACATTAGGAAAGGAGAGTGCTTAACTTATGTTAGAGAACCAAGATCCATTTTTATACTCTATGGTTCATTATGATGTCTTTGAAGTGATTTTGTACATCTTGTATACATGTGAGGATTTTGAGAGATTGTGTGAGGTGGATTACAGATTATGGGGATTAAGATGATTTTGGGCAAAATCTCAAGTTTGAGATCTGGACTTGAAATTTATACACATGATAGCATGGGTTATCTTTCACTTAGCAAACTTAAAATAATTGTGAGAGCTACTATGTACACTGGGCTAGAAGTTTTGAAAGTGGATAGGGTAAACTACTCCTGTGAGTGCATGCTCTCTAGAAAATTGTATAGAGTCTGCCATTTTTTCAATTTTTAGTGAATTGTCCTGAAATTTTCTAAGAAAATTAAGTGCATTGTATCCTACCTGCTGCCTCAAAAAGCAGAGAGAGATCATTCTTGTGCAAGTTTGAAGTGAAGTATGAGTTTTTGAAGTGAGAGGAATGGTTCTCAGACCAAATCTGAAATATGTGTGTTGAATAGAAAGATGTCTAGGCCAAATGGCTCAATGAAAAGATCTGAAATTTTTCAAGGAGAGACACCATATAGTTGTAATCAAGTGTGCAATATTTCAAGAGATTGTAACATATTGGTTGGGAGATTTGAGTGACATTGTGAGGAAGGGTCAATTCTACAGAGTGGAGATCTCATGCATGAAGAGATCTCATGCAACAAAAAGCATATTTGAGTGTGTAGATTCATCTTGGGAACATGGAGGGTCATGAAGAGTGGAAATTGAGACTATGCAAGGTTCTCCAAGGGTTTGAGGTGATTTGAGAGATGGATTTGAGGAAAAGAGTTTACAATAGAATTTGAAGAGAGTGTTGAAAGGATCCAAAAACATACACCACTTGGAGGAAAGAGTGAGTCTGAGTGCTTTCTATGTGGAGAGAAGGGACATAAGGCAAGTTCATATCCATTGACCTTTGAGAGCAAGAGATTGAGAAAAATGAGAGGCTTACTTGACTTGGGTTTGCATGTTGGACCTTCTTCACCAAGATTGGGAGGGAGAAGATCTAAGACCAAGGAATTGTTTGAGGTTTGTGGAGTTGAAGGACTTCCAAAATATCACGCCATTTGTAGTGTCAGATCTAGATTGCTCGGACACCAGAGTTGCAGTGATAGTAGTAAGAGTTGTTTCAGCATTTCCTCAAAGACTACTTTCCGACGGTCAGATTTTGTGTTTGGGGTATTGACTTCAAGGTGGAGCCCACCGTCACTTTACACCGTTTGCACCGTCGAGTGTGCCATCAGCGGGACCGTTAGGGTTCAGACCTAGCTGAAGTCTAGGGAGTATACTTTTGACGTGCAGCTCCAGAGAGCTCACTTCTTTGATGTTGAGCCTTCGAGTTCTCAGCTATGGTGGACAGAGGCCGGCGAGCGTCACCTAGATTCTCTATGCTTGAGTGGGTGTGGCTTGATTGTAATCAGTGCCCAACTGTTGGTAGTTTATAGAGTGACAGATCAAGTAATGATCTGAGTTGAGTTGAGTTGAGAGTGGTGAACAATCTGATTACATCAGAGAATTGAAGTAAGGGGGAAATTGGGTGTAGGACCTTTGAGTGTTGGTGGTATCTCCAAGCTCAATGGATCCTTGGTAGCTTGATTCAAGTTCAGCTTTTCTCTAGTGTGTAGAAGCATGTTCAATTGATGCAAATTTGGTGGTAAGGTAGGCGGTGTGCGGAAGCGCTAGCCAATTTTTGAGCACAAAAGAAGCAAATTTTGAGCAATGGTTATGATTTTGAGCTCAAGAGGAAGGTAGGAACAATTTGTTGCGAGTTGGGCTCAAAAAGTCAAATTGAAGGTAGAGTTGGGAAGCTATTCTCATGAATTTGTGATTTAAAGAAACCTGTGTTGTCAATTTGGCTCGAGTGGAAAGTTAGTGGGGGATTTGGCAGTCAGCTAACTTTAGGGTTTATGTAATACTCCGAGGACAAGAGAAGAGAGAAAACACAGATTGCACACTCAAACATTCGATGTCCCAAGGGAGCACCTTCTCTTTATTATATAGACAAAGAGGATCTCCTCCAAGGAAGCTCCACCATAGGATTAGGGACACAGATAGGTGACATGTCAGCAAGCTCCACCCTTGGATTACTTACTTGGATGGGTGACATGTTTGGTCTAGGTCCTATATGGTTGGTCAAACGAGCTTTGACCGGAGGGAATCTTTTAGAGAATCTTCCTCTAGGAATCTCAAAATCACATGAGTAAGGTACCGTTGGAAAGATCTCGATGAGATAAACCAGGGGGAGGGAAGGCCAGCTTTTCCTTTGTTGAGGGGGAATTTGCACATTTTCGAGGCCTAATTTATCCGTTTAGGCCTCCAAAATTGCCTTCAAAGATTTCAGGCATGTCGGTTCCTACTCTATTAGTAGAAGTCCTCTTTTGGTGATACCTCTTTCTGATTTGTTTAGTCCATCATGTGTAACATCCTTCCGGATGTTACCAAACCAATTCTCACCTTTAAATCATATGTCTAGCTATTGGTTCTAAGGTTCTCAAGTCTATTTTGGTTTCTGCCCTATTAGTAGAAGTACTCTTTTGGTGATACTTCTATCTGATTTATTTTGACCATCATGTATAACATCATTCTAGATGTTACCAAACCGAATTTCACATCTAGATCATATGGCTAACCGTTGGTATTATAGTTTATGTCAGATTTTGGTTGCATTTTACGTTAGATTTAGGCCAGATTTAGAGGAGTTTTGCTAGTTTGGAAGACTTTTGCAAAATTTTGGAGGAGGGTTTAAGTGGCAAGAAGAAAGGCATCATTTGGCTGAATTTTGGCATTTTTAGGCATAGGGCTATGAAGGCCTAGAAGTGCCAGTGTGAGGCTAGCTAGTTTAGAGTAGATTTTGGTCATTGGTTGGCAAAATCTGCATTTCTTGCTAGATTGTGCACAATAGGGTTTGATCCCTAGATCTCTTATTCCTAGACTGGTGCCCTAGCCAACTAGTACACCCTAACTTGTTGTCCTAGCGATTGTGCCATTGTTATCTATACACATATAGCTTTAGCTAGGAGAGACAATTTGATCATATTCTTGGTGATCTTGGTAGCTTAGGACTTAGATACAAATTTCTCTTATATCAAATGCCAAATGGTGGCAGAGTCAGTCCCATGTTGTGTTATGAGATGGAAGGTTTTCATTTAGATTTCTTGTGATTGGACCCCCTCCATTCTATGCTTCCTATTTGTGCACCACATTTGTGTGAGGTGCCCTAACTTTTGAGCGTTAGTGTTTTGGTGTGCTCTTGATAGTGAGGGTGGAGTGATGACTAGTCAGACTACCTTTGTTTCTCTCCGGTGAGGCAAGAAGTGATGACCTACAGACTATGAGAGTGCATGTTATGATGGTAGGTTACAGGTTGCCCTTTCCCTCTAGTGTAGTTATCTTGATTAGAGTTACATTAATGGGTGGTGCTTAGTAGGTATTGGCACTTGGTGGTGTTGGCACATGGTTGTGTTGGCACTTGGTGGGGAACTTGCAATTGCGACTTGCAGTTCCAGTTGGTGGTTTTGGTTTGCTATTGCGGTTACTTTGTCACTACGGAGTTCTTTGGAGATTCTAAAGGAGATAGCCCTACAATATGCAATGGGTTTACTCGGAGTGGTACTCAATATCAGCCTGTATCTTAGGTCCCAATGAGGGAGGAGATTGACTTTGAGTTGGAGTTTGACCTAGGAGTTGATTCAGTTGAGAGTGCACTTGGTGTGTCCACACCGTTGTTATGGGACATGGAAGAGATTTGTGGGGCCTCCAAAGGCCTTAGGCGTTACTCTGGTACAGTGGGTACCATTGAGTTGGATGACTTCATCTAGGAGTTTGATAGTTGGTATGATTTGCAATAGATACAGAAGCCAACTTTGTTCACAAGCTTCATGGCATGGAGGGGGTTGTTTCAACACTTGGAAGGTCCACCAATGGATGACTACTATGAGTTCAGGAGAGCTCTTTTGGAGGAGATTGAGTTATGGAGACAATATTGGTCTCCACATTATGTCTCCATCACTTCAAGCTCTGTGGCCAAAAGTAGATCAGTTGTCCCTACGAGTTCTAGCTCGAGTGTGTAGGTGGAGCTAGTGGAGGTGCACTAGCTAGAGATAGTGCTACTATGAGTAGAGGTACCGCTGCAAGAGGTGGTGTGGTACCGGGGTTTAACCCCATGGTGGAGTTCTTCCTATGTTTAAGGTAGAACTACCAGGGAGTGCAGACTGACAAGCTAAGGAGCTTGTAGGAGTTCTAGCGGAAGGCTGGAGAGAGCCTACGCAAGGCATACGCTTGCATGAGGCGGCTGATCAGTTTCACTCAAGGAGTACTGAGGCCCAAGCAGTCTAGTTTTGGTATGGGATACTGTTATGATGTAGAGTTTGTGATGCTACATTGTTGCAGGCTACTTCACCCACTTTGGCAGTGGTCTTTGGTTTGGCTGAGCGTATTGAGCTCAACATGGTGGAGGGGAGAGATGTAACATTTGGATTTGGTAGAGAAACCTCATCCATAGTTGTTACTCCTTCTAGAGTGCAACATAGTTTACCACACCCAATTGGTTTTTGAGGACAAGGTGGACAGCCCATATCCTATGGAGCGAGTGGAGGGCCTAATGGAGTTAGACCCTTACCTTCATTTGCAGGTCAATAGCAGCTAGTGAGTGTTGGTGTTGCTTGTTGGACTTGCGGTGGACCTCACCATTGGAGAGAGTGTACTCAAGGCAGTGGACCAAATACCTCAAGAGCATCACAGCTAGCACAAAGGTAGTGTGAGCATTGCCACAGATTTGGTCACACTAGTGATTGGTGTTTTGACCTACACCCGGAGTTACGGAGTGGTAGGGTTGTTATGGCAGGTAGTAGAGGAGCTCCAGTTCATAGAGGACAAGGTGGTAGAGGTGGTGGTAGAGGATCTACACCTAGTAGGGATGCAGGACCTGCCCTTTCTTTTGATATAGCTATGGCTACTCGGATTGAGCAGTTGGAGCAAAGATTGGCTAGTATGGCTATTGCTTAGAAGAGATTAGATTCGGGTGTTGAGGCTTCCTCCTCATATATTGGTGATAAAGATGCTTTGGATTTCATGTGCAGAGCAGCACAGGTGGATGCATTTGCAATAGTGACTAGAAGTGCAATACGTACTCCAAAGCCTAGAGGAGCATCAGTGGAGTTGGACCTACAAAGAGGAGAGGTTGGGAGACAAGTCAGACTTCCCCAGTCTTTCACGCTATCTGAGGCATTGCATACAACATCCATGGTTCCTAGACATCCTAGTGTAGGTGTGGTAGGTGGTGATAGAGTGCATGATGGACTACTTGCTAGTCAACCACTTGCTAGTCAACCGCCTACTACCACACAGAGTGAGTCTAGCATGATGCTGGAGGCGGCTCAGCTGATTATGCGGCGTCCTTTGTTTTTGGCTAGTGACATGTTTACATTGGGAGTTGACCTAACCCTAGTGTTCCGATCAGCTGCCACGCTTTGTGAGAATAGGGATGATGTGGTTCTTACTACCAGAGCAAAGGTGGTTGGTAGTGGAGCTGACTTGGTTGAGGAGCATGGGATCCGTTCAGAGACCAGTGGTTTATGGTAGGAAGTAATGGCTAGACTAGAGGAGTTGCCAACTAGATTGGCCTTTGAGAGAGCGCAGTTTACACCTGGTGTTGCCTTATTGGATAACCAAAGGGGGATTTTCCGTTTGGTGGGACCTTCAGGGAAGGTCTATTGTGACAACCTAGCAAATATCACTTTTGCGGTAATCATGTAAGTAAAGTTTGTTCCTGTAGAGATACAATTCAGAATTGGTCAAATGCGAAGTCAAATAGTAAGTTGTAGTTCTTGATTTCTTCTTTAATCTCTAAGGTAGAAACTACACCCAAAAGAGAGTAACAAGCTCACAATTTTGACAACTTGTCACAACTACACACACACACATAATCACAACATAGTAAATTCTGTCCAAACAACCTTTGATTGTGATGATTCAGACTCTCCCAAAAACGGCACTTCACTACAAAGAACAATTTTGCCTTAGAACTGTGTTCTAACCGTCCATTGAAGGCACAACTTCCTTGATTGAAATTGCTTTGCATCAACTTTTTGTTGCACTCACAAATGCAAAATACTACCAACACTACAATTCTTCTCAAATCTGTCACGGCATTGCTCCGATGCACTTCACTTAGGATCAAACACACAAAATGAAGATCAAGACTATAGAATCCAACATCCACAGATACACTGACTTGCACTTTGAATTACTCCACACACTCACAAACACAATTGCAAAGTTGATACTCAGAATCAAGCTCAAGCAACAAGCACTGCTTCATAGCACTTTGCTTTATCTATCTTTAGAAATATGAATACTAAACAACATAATACCACGAATGCTCCCCTTAAATACTGAAGAAAATGGCAATTCTTCCTACCTATGCACCGTTTCCTACCTGCAGATCCAAACTGACAATCCATCTCTTCATATCTGCCTCTTCCTATCTCAAAATTGATACTTACACCAATCCAATGTCTACCTCATCATCGGCTTCCAAACCCGATGATCTTCCTACTACTTCTCCTTCTTTGGGTATAGCTAATTCTACTAATTCCTTCATTATTTCTACTACTTCTTCACTACAATCTACAATTGCACTAAGGAGTTACTTATCTAACTCTTTATCTCCTGACCCACTCCTCTCTAATGTCTCTAATAATAAATCTGATGACACTTGAATTCCTACTTCTGCGACATCGGACTTCCTCTCTGCTGTCACACTATTCCAAATTTTCTCTAACTCCGAATTGACTAAATCTAATCTAAGACTAACGTTGTCTTCTACCTCTAACATCTTTCGGTCTACACACTCTCCCAATTGGATCAACAACATGTTCATATCCACATCTTTGGCTTTTCTCTTCCTAGTTTCCTACACAAGCAACTTCAACTCATGTAGACGGGCTTCTTCCAATCTCCCTTCAGCCTTCGTGCTTAAGATTGCTCTCAACTTCCATACAACTTCTCCTACTGATTCCGACTCATATCCTCTAGAGGGTTCTACCTTCAATTCTTCACGATACATCTTCAGCTCGTCTTTGTACTCCGCAACAAGCATCATCTTCTTCTCCTCCGCATACTGTGTACTCTATAACTCTGCACTTTGGACTAGCTCTTGTTATTGTCCTTCTTCATTATGCCTGGCTGCTAACTCTCTCTGCCATGCTTGATCCTTTCCCGCTGCACTCTTCTTCAAGCTGTCCAACTCTTGCTCCATTACGATTGCTTTCGCCTTCAAATGAATATTCTTGATGTGCACATCACTCACTTCCTCCTTTATTTTGCTCAACCACATTGCCTGCTTCTTCAATTCTCCGACTTGCCTCTTCAATTCTTTCTCTTTTGACTTGCAGCTCCCTCGTAACATCTTGAAAGTCTTCTTCTTCAAGACTTCATCCCTCCAAAGTTCTTCAGTTTCTTCATTTCTTTGGACTTGTTGCTCTTGCAACCCCTTCACTTCACTCAATAGATGCTTCACCACCTGCAGCTCATTCATCCTCTTCCGACAATCTTGAGGAATTACATTCCGATGCTCCTCTAATAGTTCCAGCAGCGGGGTGACCACTTTTGTCAGATATAGTATCCCACCGAAGCTATCTTTATCTTCGTTGCCATCTTTGTCTTCAGTCTTTGGCTCCTTCATTGGCTCCTTCATCCAAAGTCGTGATCTTCGTATCTTTAGAGACATCGTATCTGAACTTTCTTCTTCTTTACCGATTGAACTCGGCCCCGTAGGATACTCCTCCTTTTCCTCTGGTCTTTGCTTATTCACCACCATGGCTACGCAATGACTCGTTGTTCCAGGTACTCTGTCAATCATCACATGACAAGCTTCACTGACCGCCACCGATTGCTGAACCTCAGGTTCCCCCTCACTATCACTTCTAGACTCCTCACTTTTTAAGGTGAGTTCATCTTCTTTGGACTCTTCCTCATGCAACTCAGTTTCTTCTTCAGACTCTGACTCCAATGATGCTTCTCTCACCATCTTGTTATTTTTCATAACCAGTCTTTGAGTTTTTCTTTGAGCGGGAGGTGACTTTGCTTTTTTTGGGTTTATTGCACTTCTTTGTCTTTGGACTTGTGACTTCTTCTATCTTCCATTGTCTTGTCTTCAAGAAATGTTTGTCATTGGCTCGCAAGTGTATCATATATAGTCACTCTTCTTTGTCCGCTTCCCGTCTTAAGTCAAGATAGAAATGGGACACCATGTGATGCCGCTCCTCTATTGTCAATAAGCTCAACCCAAAGTAGAAATGCGCTACAAATGGTGCAAAATAATAAGGAGGAGAACTTGTTTGCCAATTGATCACCATTTGCCTCATTTGGTGGTGAAAACACTTTGCCCAATTCACCTTGACCCCTGCAAACATCTGGTGGAAGAAGACTGCTTGCTGCATGTTCACATACATTGCTTGCTCTAGCTTAAACATGGCCATCATCGCCCCCATGATACTTCTCCTAATCGGATCCCAATAGGACTCCACCTTGAAGCCATTTGTGGTTCTCAAAGCAAAGAATGAGTTTCAAATTTCCGATGTCTCTTCTGCAACATCACACTTTCTATAGAAGGTGATTCCCGTCGGCTCTCCTACTTCCTTCCCCAATACTAACCTCCAATCCGACTCAGTCCATTGAGCTGGATTTCCTCTATTCCCTTCAACTTCAGGACCCTCCTCACAATTACTAGTAGCTATCTCTGCCATCACTCTTGGGAAACTGAAACTCCAGTTCCATGCTAAAAACGTAATACAAAGTCTATTCAAGACTTCAATTCTGGCTACTACATCTAACCTACAAATTGCAAAACTTTGCACCACTAGCGTATTTACGACCTTCTTTGCCATGATCTGCTCTTGCGTTCTACACCACTGAAAGACAATGCCCTCTCCTGGATGAGATACTCTAACCCCTTCTAGATTTCGGAAAATTTCACTCTCAATTGGCTTTCGGACACGCATTACTACAAGACGACTACTCAAAGGAATTGGAAATTTACTTGGCATATTCAACTTGTCCCTGTGCAATTGCAATCTTATATTACCCCAAATTACAATCATTTTTCAGTCAATTTCAAATTCAACCTCCCCTCTTCTACGTGTTGATGTCCGGTCACTATCAAGACATGCTTCTTCTGCCTCCGCCGTTTCTTGAAGTGTACTTTCTTGCCACATACTAAGGTTGTTGGACGGTCTTTGTATCACCTGTGCCTTCTAACCCAAAGATAGTGCTCTTTGGACTTTTTTCCATCATACCTTTCTTTTGAGTACCTCCATCATCGGATCCGATGTTGCCTTCTTCGGATGTCCTCCGAAGTCACTTCTGTCCATTTTTCTTTTGCAATTCGGCTTTCCGTACTTACTTCTTCCCTTTAATGCTAATCAGCAGAGAAAAACAAAAAAAATGTGAGCACCACATCTATACACCATAGAGAGTCTTGTTAGACTCTAGTGCGCAACCCCTTATGTTGGAGAAGGTTGTAGTTGTCAATATGGAGTAATGGAAGACCGATGTAGAGAGGTGTCCATTTTAGATCCAGACATCTCTAGGTGGTGGCTTGACACAATAGATCACACGTGGAGAGCTTGTTGTCTAGGTTTAGCTTGGTCATCCAACTGATAGCTTGGTGGTGAGAGCTCAGGCTATTGCAACAATAGCTGAGTCATATGATGTGCTAGTTGGAGGAGCAATGTTATACCCCATAGGTTTTAGCATTGACTATTGGGAGGAGACAACTTCCTATAGACCAGGTTGGTAGTCTGGTGAGGACGGGTATGTCGCTTACCAATACGCTTTAGTAGTGGTAGTCTTGGCTCACTACAATCCAAGACCATGGCAGCATCAGTTTAAGCTTTCAGTGGTGCAATTACTTGGCTTAGTGACTTGTTGGAAGGTAACGCCCATGCAGAGGATACTCCAATACTAGAGGATATCACTTGGCTTTGGAGTATGAGTGGGATTGTTCTATACACCTTGGATGTTCCATTGCGGAGTTCCGAGGAGGCATTGCAATAGCATGCAAATCAGTTGGTGCAATAGGCTTGGAGTGGAGCCTTTGTACCATCAATAGATGAGTGTGAAGATGAGCTTCCAAAGTAGATTGCTTTGACACCTCTGGATACCACACTCATTGCTTGGCAGTATCTAGTAGAGAGGATATGCCTATTGGAGTTGTTTGGTGGGATCAACACCGTACTAGTTGCGGTATTATAGGTGGGTATACGAGTATAGAGGTACTTATATGTAGAGAGAGATGAGACTACTAGGCAAGTCTCTCTACATCATGTGGCACACTTGGCCTATCGATATCCAAAGTTATTACCAAATGTTGGCAGTCAGAGGTTACCAAAAGGCCCTACTAACAGATATTTCCTTACAGGGGGTGCATGATCTGGAGAGACATGGGCTTATTCATGTGGTGATTTTTGGATGGCCATGTCAGGGACATACACGTGTGGGTAGAGGTTCAAGTCTTTAGAATCCTTGTTCTAGAGTGTTTTGGAAGATGTTACAGATACTATGACATCTCTAGGTTCATCATCTATTTCTCCAACTTACCTTTTGGAGAATGTTCCTTTGATAGGTGATTCTCGCACTAGAGTGGTGGTGAGTACACATCAGGTCCATTCTTGGATGGGACCGGCTGTATTATTAGATGCAGCCAGAGTGGGATCATGGGCTCATTGTCTTTGTCTTTGGTGGACAAACCTCTTACCTAGAGAGTTTTTAAAATATGCTTATGATGGGATTCAATAACTTGACCACATCCTTGTTGATGACATCTTGGATGTTGGGCATTAGTCTTAGACAGTGATAGTGGCTGATAGGTCACCTATGGCAATGGTGAACCTAGTTGGACAGCCTAGAGCTGCATTTCCCTCACTCATGAGTTTCCCAAGCTCTCATGCTTTTTGAGAGGGAGGACTTGGACTTGTTTGGGACTCACAATTACAACAGTTGGTGGAGCCTAACTATGATGAGAGATAGCTAGCAATGGGTTTTTGCACCGGTATTACCGCTGTTCTAGTAGTGTCAAAAGCATCCAAGCATCAGGTGTTAGGTCAGGCTATGGACCTAAACTATTTGACCTGGATTGTGAGCCTTGGCTTGGCAGAGCAACGTAGGATATGCTTGATAGGCATCACCACTCGGACACTTGTGAGCCCTGTGCCTATCAAGACAATTCAGGCACATGCTGGGGCGATGGACTGAGTGGACATGCTATTCTTGGGACACATCCAGTAGCTACTTGGGAGAGTGGTCTACTTGGCGTCCATCCAAGTGAGCATGGGCTACTTGGATTACACCCTTGGTCCATTTGGGATGCAACTAGAGGACGTGTGCAGCTTGCAGCCCGAGTGGAGGGAGTTTTTCACACAAAGGTTGGGACCTCTAGTGGTCGGGAGCATGACACTATTGCTCCAAAGGGCCCATTGTAGCAGCCAATCAGTACGTCTTCCACTCCTACTACAGTTACAGAGAATACTTGGGAGCCAAATCTTGGACCCAAGCTTACAAGAGAGGAAAGACGGAGGGTTTGGAGGTTCTTAGGGAGCCACACGAGTTGTTTTGGGTTTAGTATGAAGAATGTGGATGCTCTAAAGAGACCAAGTATACGGATTGAGCTGACTAGTGATACACTAGTTTTTCGACGTCCTTATTGTTATAGTGACATGGAGAGGACATTGATTCAGAGCTGGAGTAGTGACCTTTTTGAGGCTAGTTTGGTAGAGATTTCACATGGAGAGTATGCAACAACGATAGTGATGGCGGCCAAGAAAGATATGCATGGCAACTACACGGATAGTCGGATGTGTGGAGATTACCATCCTATCAACCGATAGACCAAGGCTGATTGGTATGCCATGCCTATACCGGAGGAGATTTTTGATGCGATTGGGCATGCAAAGGTCTTCAATACTTTGGATCTTCGAGCGGGATATCACCAGTTGCCGATTAGAGAGGAGGATAAGTCTAAGACAAAATTTTGGGCTATTGATCCTCACGAGAAGGATGTGTTATATTAGTGGAGTTCTTACCATTTGGGTTAAAGAACACTCATGCAATGTTCAAGAGGGTCATGGATAGGATCCTAGCTGGATTGGATTTTGCTCAGTGCTATAATGATGACATTTTGGTTTATAGCACTACTATGGAGGAGCATGAGAGACAGTTGTTGGAGGTGTTTGAGAGGTTGAGATCTCATGGACTCAAATTACATCCAGGGAAGTCTAGGTTCTTCCAAGAGCAAGTTGATTATTTGTGTCACAATATCTACCCCGAAGGACTTGGTGTTTAGTAGACCAAGGTGAAGGCTATCTCACATATTCCTTGGCCTACGGATGTGAGTAGAGTGCGAGCATTCCTTGGGTTGGCAAACTTCTATCGCCACTATGTTAGAGGATTTAGTGTCATTGCCAAGGCCTTGACAAAGCTGACCAAGCTTACATAGGAGTGGTGTTGGAGAGATGAGCACGAGAGAGCTTTTGTAGAGCTCAAGGAGAGGTTGATATCTACTCCTATTTTGAGGAGACCAATCAAAGGATGACCATTTCAGGTTCATACTAATTGGAGTATGTTAAGGCTTGGAGCGGTGCTCACCCAGCATGATGATGAGGGGAAGGAGTTTGTTGTGGCCCATGCTAGTCGCTCCAACAATTCAGCAAAGGCAACGTATAGTTCATTGAGGAAGAGTGCTTGGCAGCAATTTGGGCTATAGCACATTTCCGATGTTACTTATTTGGTAACCCCTTCACTCTCATCACTGATCATCAGCCACTGAAGTGGTTGATGGAGTCCGACAAGCTTTCATAGAAGTTTGCACGATAGGCTCTAATTTTACAAGAGTATGATTTCACGGTTGTTCACAGACCTGGGGTGGTGAACCGTGATGCAGATGGGTTGAGTAGAAACCCATGTCCCAACCAGCAGGATCAGACCAAAGCACGTGGCATGGTGAGACAGATGAGGAGATGGTGCCAGGTTAGCATGCATTGGTCTTTTTGTGTAGAATTTTAGAGGCTTTGGTGGTATTTGTCTCAACGCATAGAGGAGTTAATGAGGTCATAGATCCAAAGAGTGAAGATATTGGTATAGTTCAGCGAGACATTCATGATGATGTCTTAATGATGGACTATCTTTGCACTGGTGTTGTGGGTGGCACAGTTGGGGCCAAGGAGAGAGACCGTGTTCTTCAGCGAGCTAGATGGTTTAGATTGGAGGGCAGATACCTTTTGCATGTATGGGAGGATAGTGGTACTACGAGTAGTATTGCTTTGAGCATAGAGACCACAGTTGGTCAATCATGCTCATGAGGAGCTAGGACATTTTGGAGTAAAGCATACATGTAGCTTACTCCAGAGTCATTATTGGTGAAGTGGTATGCAGACCAAGGTATAGCAGTTTGTTTCCAGATGTGTGGTTTGTGACCGAGTGATAGCATCATTCAATGCTCCTACGCCACAGTTATACCCATTACCTATCATGGGATTGGATTACCGTTGGAGTTTAGAGTTTGCTAGACCTTTACCGCTGATTGTGAGACCTCATTGGTATGTTTTGGTGACGATGGAGCACTTCTGCGAGTGGATTGAGTTGGTGGCACTTCCTGACAAGTCTAGTGAAGGGACAACTTACAGGTTCCTGGATCAAGTTCTTAGTCATTTTGGTGCACCAATTGAGGTTTGAATGATCAGGGTACAGAGTTATTGGGAGAGTTTCAGGTCTTGTCTAACAAGGCTTTGATTGATCATTGTACTACATCCAGAGATCACCCAGAGGCAGATAGCTTAGCAGAGAGAGTGGTTCAGACAATGAAGAGAGGATTGCAAAAGTATGGTTTGCAGAGAGGCCACTTGGGAGATTGGGATCTCCAATTACCTTGGTTGGCCATGGGCTATCGGTTTAGCCGGCAAGCCTCCTTAGCATCCTTCTCTCCATACTTTCTACTCTATGGACAAAATCCAAAATTACCTTCAGCCATTTGTTGGGATGCTACTATAGTTTTGGACTTGGATGACCCTGATGTATGGATGAGCGCATGTTCTCAATGGGCAAAGATCTTTTGGAGAGTGATGTTGATGGCCTTTGAGCACTTGGCAATTGCTCAACATAGAGATACTTTATGCTATGCTACCATTTAAGGAGGAGGTTATAGACACTCAATCTGTCAATTTCATCCAGGCGACTATGTATATCTACAGCAGATAGCACCAACGACACTTGATGTTTCAATAGGCTGCATTATCTTGAGAGCGTGTGAGATTTTGCAATCTCGAGTCCTTGTGTTAGAAGGACATGATGGTGTTGTTTAGAAGGATCATGTGCATGATTGTGCGCCCTGCCACCTCCCAAACATTGATGGTACTATGGACCCAAGCTTGGCACTTGTATGTGCAAGCTTGAGGTGTATGTTATGTGGCTCTTCTGGTGGAGCTGCTACTATGTTAGTGTGTGATAGCTGTTCGAGAGGATAGCATATGGCATGATGACTACTCTCCTCATGGTGGTTCCTCAGGGACAGTGGTTATGTCCTAGATGTACTTGACCTATAGCTAGTTCACTCACCAGCTATATTGTCTAGATTGCAAACAAGCAACTAACTATGGGGCTCCATAGCACCCGGCCTCTAGATCTTTGCCCATTATAGGGTATACCATATACTTAGAGTAGATGGCTATCTAGAGTTAGAGGGACCTAACCGCCAACTAGGGGGGGGCAATTGTGGCACTTTAGAGGCTATGTATGACTTATGTGTGAGTTGTGCTTCTATAGTGTATGATGTTGACAACAATGAATGTTGTGTAGCGATGTATATACGCATGACAACTGTCACACCATTTGTAGTATTGCATCTTGATTGCTTGGACACTAGAGCTGTAGTGATAGCACTTAAAGTTATTTCAGCAATTCATCAGCGACTACTTTCCGACTGTCAGATTTTGTGTTTAGGGTATTGACTTCACGGTGGGGCCCACCGTCACTTTTCACTGTTTGCACCATTGAGTGTGCCATCAGGGAGACCATTAGGGTTCAGACCAAGCTCAAGTCCAAGGGGTATAATTTTGAAGTGTAGCTCCAAAAAGCTCACTTCTTTGATGTTGAGCCTTTGAGTTCTTGGCTTGTAACACCCATTTATGCATGTGTGTGGTATTGTGATATTTAGCTTGGTATTACAAGTACTTAAGAGATATTATTTATATAGAGATAAAGGATGGTTCTATATTAGTCATGGTTAGCTAAAGTTAGTCATAGCTAAGATAGAGGGGACCTTACTTTAGAGGAAGTACAAAAGGTGAGCACCACTATTTTAGATTTTAGTGTGTTGACTTGGTATTATTCTTAGGTGTTTGGCTTTGAGGAAAAAGTTGAGAACTCTTGGGCCCGCAAGTCTTTTTATTTTGGATTCTTCTTTAGTCCAAGGATAGCCCATGTGAAGGAATCCTTGACTTAGTGGTTGGGTCAAGGTAAGACCACATGCTTAGAGGAATATGCTTATGAGAATGGATATTCCTTTCTACTTTTGGACTTTATTTGACTTTTAGTCTAATAAATTGAGCTACTATGGTAATTAGTAACTTTGGTGCGTAACTATTTCACAAGTATATAAACAAGGGGTGAGGAGGTACTCATCATCCTTTCATTTGCAACTTTCTCTCTCTCATTGAGTTCTCTAGTGAGCAATGTCTTGAGTCTTGGAGTGTTAGCCTTGGAAGAGTATGATGGAGTTCGGGTTCCTTGCCTTCTTAGTCCATGGTGCGCTACCATAATAGCCATCAGAGGTTCATCCTAAGTGAAAGATAGGCCGGCTCACAAGCTATGGTGGACAGAGGCCGGCAAGCGTCACTTGGATTCTCTATGCTTGAGTGGATGTGGTTTGATTGTAATCAGTGCTCTGTTGTTTGCAGTTTATAGAGTGACAGATCAAGTATTTATCTAAGTTAAGTTGAGTTGAGTCGAGAGTGGTGAACAATCTGATTATTGTGACACTTTAGAGGCTATGTGTGACTTATGTGTGAGTTGTGTTTCTATAGTGTATGATGTTGATAGCAATGTATGTTGTGTTGTGATGTATATACGCATAACAAAAAGGACATGAGTGTAGTGGAGTAAAATCACTTTTGGAGACTTTGGTGAAGTATCTTGGAGAGAGTCTAAGTATAGCTACAAAACTACTACCACCTTCATCAGCTAGTTCTCAAGACTAGTGATGGAGATAATCTTTCAACTTATGGATAAAGTATCCATGAGAGTTTGATTAATATACACTCTAGATTTGATGTTGCTATAGAAATCTAGGAGCAACCTGAGCCTTTTGAGTTTGCTAGTGTGGACTACTCTTAAATGGTGTTAGTCATGTACATACTCTATTAGTTATAGAATGAGAGAAACGAAAAAAGAAAAAAAAAATTTGAGAGAAAAGAAAGATAGTGAGAGGTTAAGATGGGAAAACTTCCGGTTTTCTTTGGCAAGGATGGAGAAGATGTGGAGGTGTGACAACCTTGCAAATATCACTTTTGTGGTAATTGGGTAAGTAAAGTTTGTTCCCGTAGAGATACTATTCAGTGATGTCCAAATACGAAGTCAAAAGTCACAATTGCAATTCTTCTTGATTGCTTCTTTAATCCCTCAGGTAGAAACTACACCCATAAGAGAGTAACAAGCTCACAATCTTGACAACTTGTCATGGATACCCACCCATAATCACAACATAGCAAATTCTGTCCCAACAACTCTTGATTGTGACGGTTCAGATTCTCCCGAAGACGGCACTTCACTGCAAATAACAATTTTGCCTCACATTGTGTTCCACCGCTCCACTGAAGGCACAACTTCCTCAATTGAAATTGCTTCACATCAACTTTGTGTTGCATTCACAAATGCAGAATACTACTAACACTACAAGTCCTCTCAGATCTGCAAAGGCATTGCTCCGATGCACTTCATTCAAGATCAAACACACAAAATAAAGATCAAGGCTGCAAAATCCAACATCCACAAACACACTGACTTGCTCTTTAGAATTCTCCACACACTCACAACTACAAACACAAAATTGACAATCGGAATTAAGATTAAGCGACAAGCACTAAGAACAACACTTTGCTTTATCTATCTTCAGGAATATGAATATTGAATAACATAAGACTGCGAATGTTCCCTTTAAATGTTGAAGCAAATGGCAGTTCTTCCTACCTATGCACCGCTTCCTAACATCTCTTCCTACCTGCAGATCCCAATTGACAATCTATCTCTTCATATCTGCCTCTTCCTATCTCAAAATTGATACTTATCCCGATCCAATGTCTACCTCATCATCGGCTTCCAAACCTGATGATCTTTCTACTATTTCTCCTTCTTTGGGTTTAGCTAATTCTACCAATTCCTTCACTAATTCTATTACTTCTACACTAGGAACTACAATTGCACTAAGAAGTGATTTATCTAACTCTCTATCTCCTGATCCACTCAATTATCAAGTCCGATGACACTTGAATTCCTACTTCTTCAACATTGGGTTTTCGTTGTCACATTATTCCAAATCTTCTCTAACTCTCAATTGACTAAATCTAATCTAAGACTAACATTTTTCTCTACTTCTAACATCTTCCAATCTACGCGCTCTCTCAATCAGATCAACAACGTGTTCATGTCCACATCATTGGCTTTTCTCTTCCAAGTTTCTTGCACAAGCAACTTCAACTCATGTAGGCGGGCTTCTTCCAATCTCCCTTTAGCCTCCGTGCTTAGAAGTGCTCTCAACTTCCCCGCAACTTCTCCCACTGATTCCGATGCATATCCTCAAGAACGTTCTACCTTCAACTCCTCACGATACATCTTCAACTCATCTTTGTACTCCACAGCGAGCATCTTCTTCTCTTCTTCGTATTGCGTGCTCTGCATTTCCGTGCTCTTGGCAAGTTCTTGTAATTGTTCCTCTTCTTCTTGCCTGGCTGCTAACTCTCTCTGCCATGCTTGATCCTTTGCCACTGCACTCTTCTTCAAACTATCCAACTCTTGCTCCATTACAATGGTCATCGCCTTCAAATGAACATTCTCAATGCGCACATCACTTACTTCCTCCTTCATCTTGCTCAGCCATATTGCCTATTCTGTTAATTCTCCGGCTTGCCTCTGCAGTTCCTTCTTTTTTACATCACAGCTTTCTTGTAACATTGTAAGAGTCTTCTTTGTCAAGCCTTCCTCCCTCCAAAGTTCTTCCACTTCTTCACTTCTTTGGACTTGTTGCTCCTACAACCCCTTCACTTCACTCAGCAAATGCATCACCACCTGCAACTCATTCATCCCCTTCCTACGATCTTGGGGAATTACCTTCCGATGATCCCTGAGTAGCTCCAACAATGGTGTGACCACCTTTGTCAAATACGATATCCCACCAAAGTTCTCTTCTTCTTCATTGCCGCCTTCGTCTTGAGTCTTCACCTCCTTCATCAGCTCCTTCATTTGAAGTTGCAATCTTTGTATCTTCAAAGACATTGTTTCAATACTTTCTTCATCTTTGCTTCTTGAACTTGGCCCCACAAGATACTCCTCCTTCTTCTCTAGCCTCGGCTTGTTCACCACCATCGCCTCACAATCTTCACTGACCGCCACCGATTGCTGAACCTCTGGCTCCCCCTCTCTATTGCTTCCGGACTCCTCACTTTTTAAGGTGAGCTCCTCTTCTTTGGATTCTTCCTCTTGCAACTCGGTTTCTTCCTCAGACTCTGATCTTGATGATGCGTCTCTCACCATCTTTGTATTCTTCATAATCAGCCGTTGAGTCTTTCTTTGAGTGGGAGGCAACTTTGCTTCTTTGGGTTTGCTGCATTTCTTCGTCTTTGGACTAGTGATTTCTTTGACCTTCCACTGTCCGGTCTTTGAGAAATACTCATTGTTGGCTCACAAATGCAGCATATAATGGCACTCTTCCTTGTCTGCTTCTCGTCGTAAGTTGGGATGAACATGAGACACCATATGATGACGCTCCTCTTCTGTCAACAGGTTCAACTTGAAGTAGAAATGTGCTGCAAATGGTGCAAAATAATGCGGTGGAGAGCTTGTTTGCCAATTAATCACCATCTGCCTTGTTTGGTGGTGGAAGCACTTTGCCAAATTCACTGCAACTCCTGCAAACATTTGGTGGAAGACAACGGCTTGCTGCATGTTCACATAGTGGTTTGTTCTGGCTTGAACATGGCAATCATTGCCCCCACGATGCTTCTTTGAATTGGATCTCGATAGGACTCCACCTTGTGTTCATTTGTTGTTCTTGGAGCAAAAAACGAGTTGCAAATCTCCGTCGTCTCCTTTGCAGCATCACACTTCTGATAGAAGGTGATCCCCATCGGCTCTCTTGCTTCTCTCCCCAATACTAACCTCCAATCCGACTCAATCCATCAAGCCAGATTTCCTCTCTTCCCTTCCACCTTGGGACCCTCTTCAAAATTACTGGCAGCTATTTCTGCCATCACTCCCGTGAAACTGAAATTCCAATTCCATGCTAAGAAAGTAATACAAAGTCTAGTCAAGACTTTGATTCTAGCTACTACATCTAATCTCCAAATTGCAAAACCTCACACTGCCAGCGCGTTGGCCAACTTCTTTGCCATAATCTATTCTCTTGTTCTACGATGCTGGAAGATGATACCCTCTCCTAGACAAGACACTCTAACTCCCTCGGGATTTTGGAAAATTTCATTCTCGATGGGCTTCCAGACACGCATTACTATAGGACGACTACTCAAAGGGATTGGAAATTTACTTGGCACATTCAACTTGTTCTTGTGCAGTTGCAATCTTATATTTCCCCAAATTGTAGTCATTCTTCAGTCAATTTCAAATTTGATCTTCTCTCTTTTGCATGCAAATCCCGGTCACTGTCTAGACATGCTTCTTCTGCCTCCACCGTTTCTTGAAATGTACTTTCTTGCCATGTACCAAGGTTGTTAAATGGTCTTTGTATCTTCTGTGCCTTCCAACCCAAAGACGATGCTCTTTGGACTTTTTCCGAGGACCTTCATCATCGGATCCGATGTTATCTTCTTTGGATGTCCTCCAAAGTTACTTCTGTCCATTCTTTGTCCGCAATTCGACTTCCAGTGCTCACTTCTTCTCTTAAACACTAATAAACATTAAAAAAAAATGTGGGTACCACATGAAGCCTTTGTGAGAGAATTCAAGAGAGCTTGCATAGGAAAAATTAGAGGAGGAAGAATGAGTGGACCTCATTATTACCAGATTTCTTTGAGGATGCAGCACTTACATGGTATGAGTCAGAATACCAAATGAGAGAGAGGAGAGATGGGCAAGAAGAGTCTTGGGAGACTTTGACTACAGCATTCATTGAGAACTTTCTTCTTGATGAGAGTTATGAGAGATTGATGAGTGAGGTTACCTTTCTCAAGGAAGGAGATGGAGAGAAAGTGAGGGTCTATATGGAAAGAGTGGAAAAGTTAGAGTCCAGATTTTGCATAGTGTTGATGAAGAGTGGAGATGATGTAGAGACTACCATGATTGGCATAGGGGCCATGCTCACCAAGAATTTTTTGGGAGGGTTGAGACCAAAAATTAGAAGCAAGGTGAGATATGAGAAACCTTCTTCCAAGGTTGAAGCTATCAAGATCGCAATTCGTATGGATGAAAGTTTGGAAGGAGATGAGAGTGATTTAGTGGTGAAGGAGGTTGTGCGTCCTCCTCAAGGCTACAAGTATGGTGGAAATTTTGATACTTTGGTGGCAAGGGTTGCACCACAAGTAGTAGTTGCTTCTGTTCTTGCACCTCCACCAAAGGATCCACTTCAAACCATCATAAAACAACTTGCAGATCTGAAGAGCAATGTGGTGCAACTATGGGAGAAGAGAGAGGTGGATCAAAATGTAGTGAGAGGGCCAAGGAGTTATAGAAACTATCCATATAGAGGAGGCCAACCAGCCAACAATTTCAATGATAGAAATTGTTTTGGTTGTGGAGGAAGAGGCCATATCCAAAGGAATTGCCCAAATTCCACTTACCGTGGAGGAAGGGGTTATGAGGGAGCCAACAGAGGGAAAGAGGGAGGTAGTGAAACCCAAGTGGCTCCTAATCCAAAAAAAGATAAGGAGATAGCATCCATAGATGTGGTTGAGAGCAAGTATCAGAAAGGAGAGTGCTCAAACTCCAAGGGTCTTAATTTGGAGCTTTTGGCACAAGAGAAGAAGAGAGCTTGTTTTGCAGAGGATGTTCACTCTTATCAAGGATTTACTCCAAGCAAGGATAATCCTATGTCTACTAGGAGAACTTGTACATCAACATCATCAACAACCAAGACTCCAAGGAAGAAGTTGGGGATGGAGGATTTCTTGATTTCAAAGCAACAATGGAACTACAATGTGTTGGAAGATGTTGATAGTCATAAGGCTAACATCACAGTGGGCAAATTGATTGCTTTGAACTCTACCTTGAGAAAGTAGCTTAGAGGTGGTTTGAGTTCTATGACAAGTGGCAAGGCAAGAAGAAGGTGGAGCCTTTCAAAGAAGGTGATTGGGTAATGTTGTTTGATTATATTTGATTCAAGAGAGTGCAAGAGAAGTTTTTGCCTAAGTACTTTGGACCTTTCATAGTGGAGAAGGTGTGGGGCAATTACACCTATGATCTCAAGGACTTGGGAGGAAGACACTTTGATAGGATTAACCATGATAAGTTGATGATGTATTATAGAAGGTAGAGAGACCTTCACTTTGAGGACAAAGTGAAAACTTAGTCCGGGGGTAAATGTAACACCCATTTGTGCATGTGTGTGGTATTATGATATTTAGCCTAGTATTACAAATACTTGAGAGATATTATTTATATAGAAGTAAAGGATGGTTCTGCATTAGTCATGATTAGTTAAAGTTAGTCATAGCTAAGATAGAGGAGACCTTACTTTTGAGGAGGTGGAAAAGATGAGCACCACTATTTTGGATTCTAGTGTGTTGACTTGGTATCATTCTTAGGTGTTTGGTTTTGAGGAAAGAGTTGAGAACTCTTAGGCCACCAAGTCTTTTTCTTTTGGATTCTTCTATAGTCCAAGGATAGCCCATGTGAATGAATCCTTGACTTAGTAGTAGGGTCAAGATAAGATCACATGCTAGTGGAATATGCCCATGTAAATGGATATTCCTTTATAATTTTTGACTTTACTTGACTTTTAGTCTAGTAACTTGAGTTACTATGGTAATTAGTAACTTTGGTGCATAACTATTTCACAAATATATAAACAAGGGGTGATGAGGTACTCAACATCCTTTCATTTGCCACTATCTCTCTCATTTTGAGTTCTCTAGTGAGCAATGTCTTGAGTCTTGGAGTGTTAGCCTTGGAGGAGTATGATGGAGTTGGGGTTCCTAGCCTTCTTAGTCCATGGTGAGCTATCATAATAGCCATCAAAGGTTCATCTTGAGTGAGAGACAGGCCAGCTCACAGTTCCACTTGGCCTTATATTCATCTAGCACTTGAACGCTTTATGTATGCTTCACTTGTTCTTCCACTAGTTCCTTGCCAAGATGGTCCAATTAAATGGTCACTTCAAACCAATACTCTTGCAGCTTACTAGTTGTTCAAATTTTTCTTGGTCCAAGTGCCATCCACTTCCTAGCACTTGCTATGAAGTTGGTCTTTGGTTTCCTTCTTGAACTGCTCAAACTTGAGGCAGAGTGTCTTCCAATCTCCCTTGAACTTCTTGGTCTCAAATGCCTGATGATCTTGTTCATTCTCAACAATAACACTTCTCCTCTTTAGCTCCTAGTTCTCCTACATCAAGGCACTTACCTTCAAAGCCTATGCCTTGTATGGGTCTTTGGCCTTCATCACTTCCTCCTTCACCAAGTCTTCTTTGGCATTCCAAGTTGTAAACCTACTTGTGCATGGCCTTGATCAGCATGGTGTAGTCCAACACATCCACCCACTTGACTTTGTACTAGGACAGTAGTCTTTCCATCAAGTTAAGTGAAGGACCTACCAAGTGGATGATGAAGTTTGAGCCATCCTACACCAGCACCAACTTGGATGTTGTAGGTGCCTCCCTTACTTTGATTTTCAATTCTGGTGCATCCTCAAGAAGATCAGTTAGAATGTCAATTTCCACCTCTTCTTTGGCATTTTTGGTAATGAAATCTTCCCCTTCTATATGATCATCAGCCCCTTCTTCTTCTCTTGGCCAAAGTTTTTGGTCCTTTGAGCAATCGGCCCAATCTTGTACATCTGTTGCAACTTCTTCTTCTCGCACTTCAGGGATCAAAGATACCTACTCAAGCACTATCTCTTCATTTACAAGACCCTTATCCATGTTTTGGTCTTGCACTTGGAGAGTAGACTCAGCATCCTCCAAAGTCTCTTCTCTTTCTTCATTATCTTATGAGGTGGAGGTCAATCCTTGTAGATTGAAGGAACCCTACTCCTCCTTATCTTCATCTTCATTAGCTTTAGTGTCCTCAGCTTCATCTTCAAAATAGGTCACTTCAATAGTTTGGGCACTTGCCTTTGACTTCTTGGCTATAGGAGGAGGTTGCTTCTTTGGGGTGGTATTCTTCCTCTTTGGAGCCTTGGGCAAGATTCTCTCTTCATCTATAGGCAAAAATTGGCCTATCATTGAGAACTTGGCATCCGCTAGTTGGCACTTGGTGATTTGAGTAGGTGTAATACCAATAGCAAGACATACTACTTGGAAAAATTGGCTTCATAACATCTAGAAGGATGTTATAAATGATGGACTGACTAAGTAGATCAGACAGAGGTATCACCAAAAGAGTATTTCTACTAATAGGGCATGAGCCAAAAATAACTTGAAAACTTTAGAGCCAATTAGACCTCAAGAATGTGTAGATTCCTCTCTTGGGAAAAAAATGTGGCCCTCTCCTCCCACTATATGTCCCATCAAGAGCTTTCTAATGGGACCTTACCCATGCAATTTGAGCTTCCTACAAGTATATTCCTAAAGATTTCCTCCTGTAAAACTTGTTTGACCAACTAGATAAAACAAGAACCCACATTTCATTCATGCATGCAACTAATCTATGGGTGGAGCTTGATGATATGTCACCAATCCATGTATCTAATCCAAGGATGTAGTTTACTTTGAGAGAATCCTCTTTGCTATATAGTAAAGACAAAGTGCTCCTTTGGGACATTGGATTATTGAGTGTGAAGCTTTTTGTTTCTTCTCTTTTGTTTTTCTTGGAAGTTCTCCATGGTCATCTTGATCTCCCAAAACTTGTTCAACATCCACTGCATCCCTTTCATCAAATCTTGCAATTGTAGATCCATGATTTCTACACATTGCCAATGTTCAATTGCTACTTCCTACTTCAATAAAGGGTTAATATGATCACTAAGGAGGGAACAAAGACTATTGGGACCACTATTGGGACTTCAAAGGCTATCATTCATTGATAATATTTTTCACCAAAATTGCGGACTACAAAATTTTTAAACATCACTTTTGGTCTAACCACATAACTAATGTCTATTTGAACATACTACACGGGGAAGGTGAGGGAGAATGACCATTACTTTGCTAGAATGGGATGAGAGAAGGTGATGTAAGCACCAATTCCAAAGCCAAAGAAGCATGATGATGTGTCCCCGACAAAAAAGGTGACTATTAGAAGATTGAATCTAAGGCAATCCATGGTAGTGGTGGACTTGTCCTTGGGGGAGCAGAAGATGAAGAAGTTGAGTCAAACATGGAGTTGGAAGAGGAGAAGCTTATCCTTAAGAGTCAAGAGTTGAGTTGTGGAAGTGAAGGCAAACTTGAGGTACAACAAGATGGTGGGAGAGCTGATGATGATGGATCAGATTGGGAGTTCTATGAAGAAATCAAATGGATGGAAGGCATCAATGTTTCTTGCATGGGCCTACCAAAGTATGAATTTTGGAAGAGCAAGAAGAAAAGCCAAGGATGGTCTCCCAATGTGGAACTTGATCACATCAAAATAAGAAGCCAAGTCACATCGGACTAAGTGAACCTAAGGAAGAGAACTTTGAAGGAATTCAAATGGGTGTAAGGCAATCAAAACTTCAGGCCAAAATACAAATGGTTTTGTTTGAAGAAGACTGTGGACCAAAGGACAAGACATTCAAGGTGGTAAATTACTTGTCTAGTGTGGTGTGTCCATTATTGGTGTACTTGCAAAAGAGGACGGAAGAGGCAAAGGCAAAACATATCGAGGTGAAGAATGAAATGCATATGGTGAAGCATTCACTACGGAGGCAATTGAAGGCAATGCTGATGAAAGTTTGACATGAAGCCAAAGTACTTTGAGTCGACACAATTGTCCAACAACAAAGTTTGGCAGATCTGCAAGGGAGTTACAACCAGCATGGAAGAAACTTGGAGAGGCCAAATGAAGAAATCCTGGAGTAGAAGGAGGCCTTATAGAAGATGAAGGATGAATATAAGAGGAGTGCAGACCCAATCTGTTCCACCATACCACCCAAATCCAAATGCAAGAACAGACAATGGCAGAGTTAAGTAGTTGCCAAGAAAAATCAACATTGACAAAAGGAGATGGCCAGTCAAGCCAAGGCAGAACAACATCGACTTGACCTTGTCCAGCACACCAAAGCTCAAGTACCCAATGCAGAAGAGGAAAAGAAGGAAATGGAGCAGAAGCGTGCAATAAAACTGCAAAAGCTTTGTAAGTAGTTGGCAGAGGAGGTAACCCAATGCAAGGCACTCTCAATGAGGGAGGGTTTGGATCCAACGTGTGAAGTCGCTCAGCATTTCAAGGCAATGCTTAGCATTGGAGCCAAGGTGAAACTCAAGGAGGCATACTTGCACAAGTTAAAGTTGTTGATGCAAGAGATGAGATATAAGAAAGCAAAGAAGCTGGATTTAAATAACTTGCTTATTCATCTTAGGGATAGAGTAGATAGGAAGATGATAGAAGTAAGAGATAATATTTCCCTTAGATTAAATTTAGTTAAAACAGATGTAGATAGTCTTGCCACTTCTTTGAGCAAGAAGGTAGCGGGTCAGATTGTAGTGCGGGTGGATTTGGCTGAATTACTCAAGTCATCTAAGAAAGTTAGAGTAGAAAAGGAAGAGACTGTTAGGCTATCTTTGACTTCAGTTGCAATGTAAACTAATAATGTGATAGCAATAGATGTAGTTATAGAAGTAAATGATGGATCCAAAGTGCAAGAGACACTTGTAGATAACTTGGGTGAAGAAGCCAAAGTAGAAGTAGTACTTGGATCAGATCCAAATCAGTAGCAGTGATTTTGTGAGTAGAGTCACTTTGTATCTACAACAAACTAGGAAATAGTTGTAATAGTTAAGTAGTTTTTATAACTTCCAAGTGGTTTAACTATTTAGAGCAGCCATTCAGAGTACTTTGTATTTAGTGATGAGTAGACGATGATTAAATTAGATGCTGATGAAGTGCTCATCATTTTGCTTAATTCCAAGTTTCAACTGACTGCCTTGGTCTATGAGTGCAGGAAGAAATCTGGATTGTGATTAAAGCTGTGTTAGATGTTTTGTTTTATAAGTCTGAATTCCATTTTGTGTGTTTGGTCCTGAGTGGAGCACATCCAAAGCAATACCTTGACAAATTGGTGGGAACCGTAGTGTTGTCAAGATTTATCATTTGCAGCCACAGACAAGAAGTTGGTGCAAAGTCACTTTGAATTGGGAAGTTGTACCTTTGATGGGAGGTAGAATACAATTCCAAGACTGGTGAAGTAGCCATCTTCTTATCAACTAAATCATCATATTTGATGTAAATTTGGACTATAATTGAATAACTGTGATTTTGAGTGACAATTATTTGTACTAAAACCTCTGATTAGTGTTTCTACCCTCTTCTAGGTGTTGTTTCTGCCCAAGAGTTTAAAGATACAACAATAGAACTATTAAGTTACTTTCACTTTGTATTTGAAGATTCTTGACCTGTATCTTTGTGGGAATGAATGATTGCTCACACATTACTACAAAAGTGATATATGCTGGGTTGTCACACTCATCATAACTTGCTAAGGTCATTCCTTCAAGAACCTCTCCATTTGATGCACTTCTCTCAATATTTCTATCATTTTCCATGGTTCTCTTAGCACTTAAGTGTGATATGATCAATAAAAGCAAATTTTGCAGAAATGGAGGCACCACAATAAGATTCTGAACAAAATCACTGTTAACTATGCTTAAGAATGGGACACGGAGCTACTTGGTGCACTATGGGCATACCACACTACAAAGAGGATTACTACCAAGTAGACACCATATTGAGTGCTTGTACAAACCTGAGGGCCCTCCTCTTCAAGTACATACAACTCAAATTGGAGTGTAATCCTCAACTCTCTACAACTTCAAGTGCCACATAACTCCAAGGGCACTCCTCTAAAATACATGTAATGCTAAGTGCAGGCATGATTGGTCTACTTAGAGTGCTTGACTATTGGGTAACTTTGAGTACTTAATCCTTACTAAAGAGTGCTTGTCTTTTTGAAGGACTTCCTTTTGGAGGACTACCTTGAATTGGAACTACTAGGAGTGAAGGTCTTTGTTCACCTCTCAAGTATCTAATCAATTTGGCTTTCTGGGCTTGATACATAGCTATCTCAAGCAAGAAGGTCTAGCATATTTCATTGACCTTCTCATTCAAATGCTCTTTCAAGTGTAGGGGCAAGATTTTCATGCACTCCTCCTTAAAGGCCTGATTTTGCAAGCACTGGATATGCATCTTCAATTTGTGGCATTCTAGTCTTCAAGGCCCGCAATCCTACTTCCTTTAGTATCTCCATGAGCAGGGCTTGGGTCTCTTCTAATTGGTGCAATGCCTTCAGTTGATCTTCCTCCCTTTGCTTAGACTGCATGCTCCATTTGGCCTTCTGATCCTTTAGCACTTGGAGGCTTTCTGCATGCTTGATCCTTTCTTCCTCTACCTCCTTGCTGAGATGTTCCAGTTGAGTTGCTACTTCCTTTTTGTACTCTTGCATTTGCAGCTCCAACTTTAGTACTTGATCATGCTTCTCCTGTAAAGCACTCCAAGTGTTGTCTACATTCAAGCACTTGCTGTGAAGTTACACTTTGGCTTCCTTCTTGAACTGGTCAAACTCAAGGTAGTGTTCCTTCCAATCTCCCTTAAACCTCTTGGTCTTGGATGCTTTATGATCTTGTTT